>CM051829.1:28975322-30199905 GCA_028451465.1 Erethizon dorsatum | reverse complement strand
CTCTTGACTAGGAGGAGGCCTGGTATCCCCAGCATCATTCTCCTGGCTCCTACTGGTGCACCAGCTGGGACACTCACTCTGCTGGCTCACTCCAGCCTCCAAGCTGCCTACAGAGACCAGCAGGGGAACAGCGAGGACCTCTGCAGCCCTCTAGGCTTGGGCCTCGGGAAAGCTTTCTGCCTACATGTTTTCATTATCCTAGCCAAGCAAATAATGTCATCTTTCTCACCCCATCTTTTCCAGAATGGCAGCAAAGACAACTCTCTGGACATGCTGGGCACAGACATCTGGGCCGCCAACACCTTCGATTCCTTCAGGTAACTTCCTTTTACTCCCTTTTCTGCACCTGTGGCCTTGGCCGACTCATCCTGCCCTGATGAGTCAGTGTTCACTGACAGAGAAGTGGAGAAAAACAGAGGCAGGCGAAGTAGAAAGGATGAGAAGGAAGAGGACAGAGGGCAGAGAAAGGGCTCCAAGGGAAAAAGATAACGCCACCAAGAGCATCAAAGGCAAAAGAGGAAGGGAAGAGGAGGCAGAAAGATAAGAGAGTACAAGGGGGAACAAAAACAGACTGAAATGAAGAGGGAGAGAGAGGTGAGGGGTTGAGGAGGTCAAGAACAGAGGAGAGGGGCACATGGTGGGTGACGAGGACAGCAAGAGTGGCAGTCCCCACTCTTCCCATATGACAAGTCTGGAAAAAAGGGGATTGTGCAGTTCAGACTCTAGAAGTCTCCTGATGGGCCTCAAGAATTGGCTTAGGCTCCCAAGGATGAGGGAACAGCTCCCCTAAAAGGCCTGCTAAGCGGCCCCTGCTATGGTGTCCACCAACCATTCCTTGGGCCCTGGGTGGCCCAGGGGTGGCCAACTCGGCACATCCTGGCTGGGGCACAGTCTCGCCCAGTGTGGAAGGTCTCCTGGGATGGGAACCCTGAGTATTAGCCCTTGCACCCCAACTCATCCACCTCAGAGATCCTGTGGCCTTTTTGAGCTGCTTGTCAGAGGCCCTGTGGCAGATTTTGCACACCCCCGCCCCCAGCCTTCCTCAACTGTAGGCAAACAACAAAGTCCCAGGGGGACAGCTATAAAGTAGCCATTGGGCCCACGCCAGGGTTTTGGAAGCATGTGTTCGTCTATAGCAGGTCTGAGAGAAGGATCCACTCCTAAGGGGGTCTCCAGTCAGGCCCGGGCCCTTGGGGATGGGTTCCCTCACGCGCTCGCACCTGCCCGCCTCTTCCGAGGATGTTTCCCCTCTGGACTCGGCCTCCTGCCCCTCAGTCACTGACTGCGCGCCTCTCCCCACCTCCCATTTCTCGCTCTCCCTCGCCCTCTAGTGGTGCCACCTGGGACCTGCAGCCTGAAAAGCTGGACTTCACGCAGTTCCACCGCAAGCTCCGACACGCGCCCAAGCAGCCCCTGCCGCACATCGACCGTGAAGGGTAAGGGGGGGAGGGGTGTCCTGCGGCACCCGGGCACACGGGTAACTAATGTCCAGGATGCACTCCCCGCCCTGCCCCAGCACTGCAGGCTCACTGGGGGCTCTCCTTTGTGTGTGTATTCTCTGCCATTTTCCCACAGTGGCTGCTCCTGATCACCCACAGAGGTCCCGCCCGGCAGTCACTGAGGCCCGTGGGTCTCAGACTTGAGCAAGCATCGGAAACCCCACCCCACTTAACCCACAGCAGGCCCTCGCTCCCAGGGGCTCTGATGCAGTAGGTCTGGGAGAGGAGCGAGGCTGGGAATCTGCATTTCTGACAAGTCCCGACCCCACTTGAGGACCCACTGGTGTAGCACTGAACGTCGCACGAGGCCATCTCTGGCTTTGTGCATCAGTGCTGCAGTCCTTTTAAAACGAACTTCAGGGTCTGAGCTGACCTCGGACACTATGGCTCCAGCCACAAGCGGTGAGACAAATGACTGCAGATTCTATTTGTTTAAAATAATTTTTAGCGAGGCAAAATTCACATAACATACAATTAATCATTTTAAAGTGCAATTCAGTAGCATTTAACATAGTTACAATGTTCTGCAACCTCTGCCTTTCTAGTTCCAGAACATTTGAATCACCCCAATTTAAAAACCCCATACCCATCTACATACCCACTCCCACCCCCAGAAAGTTTATAGACGTGGAATCGCATGTGACCTTTTACATCTGGCTAATTTCACTCAACATAAAGGGTTTGCGATTTGTCCACACTGGGGCATGTCACGGTGCTTCATTCCTTTCTCATGGCTGAGCAATATTCCATTTTATGGCTGCACCACTTGTGCACCCATCTATCTATTGGTGGATATTTGGGTTCTTTCCACCTCTTAGGTTTATGACTAACACAGGTCTGAACATTCAAACACAAATATCTGTGTAAGTCCCTGCTTTTTAATTCTTTTGGTAGCATCTAGGAGTAGAAATTGCTGAGTCATATTTTAATTCTTTGTCTTTTTGAGGAGCTGCCAGACTTTTTCAAAGCAGCTGAATATTTATATTCTCTCTAGTAATATACGATTCTGATTTTTCCACATCTTCACCCTCACCTGTTATTCCCTGCTTTTCTGCTTGTTTGTGTATTTTATTATACTAGTGGCTTTTATTTTTTCCTTCCAGTTCTCCCCTGTCTGTTCTTTGTCCCTGTCACTTCAGACCTAACCATTAAGCGACATTACTGGACACTTTCCTGCATCTCTCACATCCTTTTCCCCGGGCCACCCCGAAGGCCACTCCTCTTGGCAACACTGGTCTCCCTGCCGTGTAACAAGCAGCCCCCTGGGAAGAGATGGTCTCCCTCTCATGTTGAGAAGAGAGAAGTCAGCTTGAAAAAGGTTAATAAAGCAAATCCAAATGGAATTAGAGAAGAGAGCACCTTGTGGGCAGGAGTCCTCAGGGAAAGGCTTCGGGAGAGAGAGGATGTCTTCCTGGGATCTCCAGTCTCTCCTGTGTCCCCTGAGGGCTCATAGCTGGTGAAAGCAGAGGAGAAACTGAGGCTCAGAGGACCAAAGTGATGCCACTGCCTTATGCCTGCAGGTGTCCAGGGAGAGTGCATGTTGAGCTCCAGCTTTCCAAAGCCGTTGGCCCAGCTCTCAGGGATTAACCACCATCATGTCAAGCGTGCCACTTGTCCCCTGTGCCGAGGGATATGTCCCTTCTGAAACCAGAGTAACAGGCCACACCCTCCCACCAGCTGCAGGCCTAAATTCCTCGGCCACAGCCACGTTTACCCGCCCAGCAAGAGCTCACTAGACTTGAGAGAGCGGCCTGGGGTCTGCCAGGGACACCTGGCTCTAGCCAAATCCTGTCCCTCTCAGGTTCCCTGGGAGTGTGGGGCAGTGTCCTGTGGCCACCTTGTGGTGAGGCCAGGAACTCCATCCCCCATAAAGTCCTGATGCATGGGGGATGGACTCCACGTGTCCAGCCACTGTAGCCTCCCTCAGAAGCTGGGCACCACTCAGTTGCCAAGGCTTCCTGCAGCCTGTGTTTCCATGGAAGGACAGAAATCAGAGCAGGCTGTTGCCTTGGAAACCTGGTTGGCAGCAGTGACTCAGCTGGCTGTAGCCACCTTCCCCCACACACACACCTGCAGTCCTACAGGACGTACTGGCCATGACCAGGGCGGACTCGGGCAGCAGCCTTCTCCTGCCCACCACCCACAGCCTTACCCTGGGCTGTTGAGTGACCGTGAGAGGCCTAGAGCCTGGCATGGCTTCAGAGCCCAGTGCCCGCTGGAGAAACCCACATGTGACCTCCTGGAGGGATCTCAGCCATTCCAGTCAGGCCAAGTCCCCAGTACCCTCTTCCCTAAGGCCATGGCACAGGGAGAACACGGATGACTACAAGCAAGTGATGCTTTCACAGGCCACCCTGTCGTCCCCAGGCAGATTTATGCAGTGTGATCGGAAAACACAGTGAACGTATGAATGTAAAATTTATTACAATAAAAGACACATTGCCATTAATCTCCCTCAAAATACTCCCCTTTACTTCAAGCACACTTATCTCATTCTTCTTTTCACTTCTGAAGCAGTTCTGGAACTCTTCTTTCGTTGTCTTTTCTTGGCTGCCTTGATATCCTGAATCGATTCAAGACATTTTATGGCAATTTCTGTCAAATAAAAACAGAGCCGGGGATATAGCTCAGCAGCATAAGCACCTGTCTGGCAAGCCTGTGTTTGATTCCCAGTACCTAAAAAATAAAAATAAAAACAATACCATGTGTCCTCATCTACCTTATTCACTGGACATGATATTATGCTACTTCTGGCTCTTCCCAAAGTCAAAATGACTGTGAAAGGTAAATGTTTTAATAGAGTCAGGACATCAAGGCAGCCACAAGGGTGCAATAAAGACATGAAAGAGGACATCCAGAACTGCTCCAGAAAGTGGCAAGAATGGTGGGACAAGTGTGTTTGAAGCAAGGGGGAATATTTTGAGGGAGGTTAATGGCAATGTCTGTACCGTAATACATTTTTTTTTTATATGCGTGTACCGGGAGTTGAACTCAGGACCTCGCGCTTGCCAGGCAGGCGCTTATGCCACTGAGCTATATCACCGGCCCTGTAATACATTTTTAAAATTTAGACATTCATCATATTTTTCTTTTTTTTTTTTCTTTTTTTTTTTCTTATATGCGGGTACTGGGAGTCGAACTTAGGACCTCGCACAGGCAGGCACTTTTGCTGCTGAACTATATCACCAGCCCGCACCATATTTTTCATTCACACCTTGAGTTAGTTCAAAGATGACTGGATGAATGTTCCAGGCCTTTCTCCACTTCCTCATCTGCAGCCCAGCAGTCCGGGGTGTGGAGGGTGGGCGAGCTTCTTCTTTTCTCTGGTAGCCACTACACCCTCCTTACACCCCTCTGCCTACCCACACCTGGGCTCTCCTGAAGCCTCCCCTCTCCAGCTCCCTCTGCCCTGGCCCGCCCCTCGCACCCCACCCCCACCCATGCAGAAGTTGAAGGCAGCCACCCTGCTGCAGTACAAGTGTGTTTAGCCCCTGGCCTCTGCTAGGCTGCTCACTCTGCCTGGGGCTTTGCTTTTTTTTTTTTTTTTTTTTTTTTTTTTTGGTACTTGTGTTCAAACCCAGGACCTTCACACTGAGCTCTACATCCACATCCCTTTGTATTCTTTTTATTTTGAGACAGAGTCTCACTAAATTGCTAAGTTGCCCAGGCTGGGCTCAAACTTGTGCTCCTCCTGCCTCAGCCTCCCAGAGTGCCGGGATTATGTGCTTGGGACATTCTTTCACACTCCCTGGTCCCACCTCCCTTCTGGTCCTCCAAGTTCCTGCGGCATCCCCCTCCTGTCCCTGACAGCGCTGGCCGCTGTAGGCAGGGCTGTGTCTCCCACAGTTGTGTAACCCAGTGCTGTTTTGCTGGGGTCCCAGCCCCCAGCCCAGACCGTAGTGCAGAAGCATATGGTGGTTGAAGAAATAGGATCTAATGGGGGGAGCTGAGTTCACAGCCCGCTTCTCTTCCACCCAAGCCTTTGCTGGCTTTGGCTGCCAGATTCTCTTCCTCTGGGTTGCAGGCACTTCTGTCCATAGGACTTTTGTGACTCTTGTCTTATGCTGCCCCCTAGTGGCAGTCAGGCTCATGGCTCTGCCAAACACCCAGTGCTTTATTTTGTTGACAAGGCCCCAAATAGAAATAGATGCCTGGTAAATATTTAAGTGAATAAGTTACTCTGAAATTTGAGAGTTGCAATAACTCTGCAGCTGGGAAGTGCTACCTCCAGCCCGCGGGAGCCTTCGCTGGGCCTCAGTCAATACTGACAACGGTAACAATGCTTACTGTGCCCCGCACGCACCCACCCCTGTTCTAAGTGCTTGTCTTGTGAGTTAAAACTCACCACGACCCAGTCAGTCAGCGCTACAGGCTTCACTTTGACAGGGGAGGCTGGGAGACCCAGGGATGGAGGAACTCGCGCGCGGCTGCGCTGGCCCCGAGTCTGGAGTTTAATCAGCCACCTTGTGAGTGCTCAGTAGTCACAGAAGCAGCCATAGCAGCGGGGATCCAGTTATGCGATTCTTTATTTCACTATAGTATAATCTTATTTCATTTATTACCTATGTTTAAGAGTTATGTAGATTAAATTTTATATATAACACATATAAATAATACATATCTAAAATATTTACTGTGTACCAGGCATAATCATAAACCCCTAAGCACTTGAGTCCATTCACTGAGGCAGTCCTCCAGCCACTCTGTGATGTTAAGCACTAATTTTTCCCGCTTTACAGACAAGGAAACAGGTTCAAAGAGGGTAAACGACTTGCAGGGGTCACCCAGTTAGTAAGGGTAGCGGCTGCAGCTGGGGTTCACACCCTAGCAGTTTTGCTTCAGAATCTGTGCCCTTAAATAGACAGAAGGCCTGGGTCTTTGGCCTGCAAACTGCGCCAGCAGCTCAGGCCTCAGGGCATGCCCGTCACAGGGGACACCCCAGAGGACAGGGCGCACAACATGTGAGCAGGCTGAGAGCCACGCTAAGGAGAAAAGAAGCCCCTCTGACCCCGGGTTTTCTGCCAGCCCCTGCCAGCCTGTGTGACCTTGAGAAAGTTGCTTGGTCTCTCTGTTCACTGATCCTTTTTCTTTTGCTGCATTGGGGCAAGATGGAAGGGCTTTTGTAAGAGCTGCGACAGGCTTTGGGGTGTTTATTAGCCAAGAAGGGTCAAGGGGCTCCTTCATTCCTTTGTAGCCTCCCTGCAGGTTGGATGTTGCATGAGGGGAGAAGAAACACACACACACACACACACACACACACACACACACCGGTCTCCAGGGCTATTTCCTCCGGATGGGACAATTGATTGTGCAGGCCTGTGGGAGGGCAGGGCCAGGGCTCTTGTGCCCATCGCTCCTCTCCTGCAGCAGGGCTGGGACAGGATACTCATCTGAGCCTTGTTCCCAATGTCTTTCTGTCTTTTCTGGTCCAGGTGTGGAAAAGGGAAGCTAGAAGATGGAGATGGCATCAACCTGAATGACATTGAGAAGGTCCTTCCAGCCTGGCAGGTAGGTGCAGGGGTAGATTCTCTAACACCATGCCCACCCTTGGGCCTGGTGCTCTGCCTGGGCAGGCCCTGGGCACTCCAGCCAGCTCTGGCTCCAGTAGCCATGCGCTGCAGTGATAGATGGACAGGGCAGGCGCTCACCATGGGCTGGGGTGTCCGTGTCCCACTCTGCATGTGTGTGGCAGCTTGTCCTTGCATCTTGTCCTTGGTGACAAGCATGATGTCCCCTAGATGCAACTCAGCCAACTTGGGGGGTTTTGCTCCTTAACCTGAAACTCCATAGGTGAGCATTCCATGGTGAGCAGCTGGGTGTCTCATGAGGCGAGGGCTGCGTGTAGCCTTCTGAAAAGTGGAGTTGTCCTGCCAGCCTGCAGGTGTCTGCTATGCTTGCTGACTTTGTCATCAGTTGGGCTCAGTTCCCAGAGTGGGGTCAGGCTCTGGAACAAAGAGGACTCACTCACCCGACCTACAGTGAAGCCAGGCATGAGTTGCCCGCAGAGCTGGACTTCGGGCAGAAGCAGCAGGGACTGGCTCCTCTCGGGGACAGGGTGGGCCTGCTGAAGGCAGTTAGAGTGATGGACCCTCCGAAGGGACTGCACCCGCCATTGGTGGTAACCTGGCACCTTCATGCACCATGTCACCTGCACTTCTCTCTCCAGAATATCTCACACTATTTCACCTGCACCCATTCGTCCCTTCCTAGTTCCTGTCCCATTTCAGCTCCTCTCTGCTCCTACCCCACACCTATTGCTGAGAGAGACAATAGATCCTACAGTTCAGCCCTAGAAATTCAGTCATGGCGAGACTTTCTGTGGCTTTCCATATTTTTCTCCCTCTTGGGGCTTTTTGAGTTTCTAAGATGTGGCGGTTAATGGTTTCCTCAAATTTAGAAACTTTTCAGCCAATTTCTCTTTCTTCCCCCAACCCCGGGGCTCCAATTCTATGTATGCTATACTTCTTTTCTTAGTTTTCTGTGACTCACCAAAGCTCTGCTTGACTTGTGGTGGTGGTGGCGGAGATTGAACCCAGGGCCTCGTTCACACTAGGCAAGTGCTCTACCACCGATATGTATTCCCAGCCCTTCCTTATTTTATTTTGCGACAAGGTCTTGCTAAGTTACCCAGGTTGGCCTTGAACTTGTAATCCTCCTGTCTCATTCTCCTGTGCAACTAGGATTACAGTTGTATGCTACCTTCCCTGGCTATTTTTTTTTTCTTTTCTTTTTTTTTTTTTATTTTAAAGAGAAGAAAAAACAAAACAAATCAAAAAAAGAACAAATTTTCAAAACAACATAATATGAGGGTAACAATGGTCAATGCATTACGTATTATTATCTTTAAGTTAGTTATTCAGGATACCAGACATTAGCATTCAATTGTCCAAACATTATTGGCTCAAACCTTCCTCTTCAATGAACTAAGTAAAACTGGTAGTGTATCTATCTTAACCATCTTATATACATATACAGTTTTTTCCCCTTTCCCTTCTTTCTTTTCCCCATTCCAGTCTCTCTTTCTTATTGACCAGTTTCTTTTTGATTCACCGTGCCTATTGTACATTTTGGATCTTATTTACTCTTTCAGTTTCTCATACTAGTGAGACAATACGATGCTTACACATGTGCGTCTGGTTTATTTCACTTATGAGTATTTTCTCGAGTTGCATCCATTTACCTATAAAAGTCTCCAGTTCATCCTTCTTTATGGCTGAATAGTACTCCATTGTATAAAAATACCATATCTTTCTTTTCCATTCCTCAGTTGATGGGCATTTGGGTTGTTTCCAAGATCTGGCTATTACAAATTGTGCTGCTATAAACATGGGTGCACATATATCACTGTGGTACGATGTTTTTAATTCTTCTGGGAAGATGCCCAGAAGGGGAATAGCTGGGTCAAATGGGACATCCAACCCTAGTTTTTTGAGGAATCTCCACACTGACTTCCACAGTGGCTGTACCAGTCGACACTCCCACCAACAGTGAAGAAGAGTTCCTTTTTCCCCACAGCCCCTCCAGCATTTGTTATTAGTTGATTTCTTTATAGTAGCCATTCTTTCTGGGGTGAGATGGTATCTCAGTGTTGTTTTAATTTGCATCTCTCGAATGACTAGTGATGTTGCACATTTTTTTGTATATTTATTTGCCATTAGTATTTCTTCATCTGAGAAATGTGTATTCATCTCAGATGCCCATTTTTGGAGTGGGTCTTTAGATTTGGGAGTTCTGATTTTTTTGAGTTCTTTATATGTTCTCGATAGTAATCCTTTGTCTGAGGAACAGCTGGCAAACATTTTTTCCCACGTTGTGGGTTGTCTTTTCACTCTGTTGGTGGTTTCTCTTGCTGTGCAAAAGCTTTTTAATAAGATGAGATCCCAGCTATTGATTCTTTGGGATAGTTCCCGTGCGGTTGAGTTTTTATTCATAAAGTCTTTGCCTACACCAATGTCTTCAAGGGATTTACCTATCCTACCTTCCAGCAGATTTAATGTTTCTGTTTTAATATTTAGATCTCTGATCCATTTTGAATTTAGTTTAGTGCATGGTGAAAGATATGGGTCTAGTTTTAATCTTCGGCATGTGTAGAGCCAGTTTTTCCAGCACCATTTTTTTTTTTTTTTTTTGTGGGTACCGGGGGGACGACCTCAGGACCTCACGCGCCAGCAGGCGCCCGTGCCACTGAGCGATATCACCGGCCCCTTTTTCGTATGTGGGTTCCGGGAGTCGAACTCGGGCCCTCGCGCCTGCAAGGCAGGCGCTCAAGCCGCTGAGCCGTCTCACCGGCCCTCCAGCACCATTTATTAAAGAGGCTATCTTTCTTCCACTGAATGTGTTTGGCACCTTTGTCAAAGATAAGGTAGCTTAGTATGTCTGGGGTTGTTTCAGCATCTTCTAATCTGTTCCATTGATCTTCAGGTCTGTTTTTTTGCCAGTACCACACTGTTTTTATCACAGTAGCTTTATAGTATAATTTCAAGTCGGGGATTGTGATGCCCCCTGCCTTGCCTTTGTTGCCCAGAATTGCCTTTGCTATTCTAGGTCTCTTCTGATTCCAAATGAATTTTAGGATTGTTTTCTCTAATTCTGTGAGATATGCTGTTGGAATTTTGATTGGAATTGCATTAAATCTGTATAGCAATTTTGGAAGTATGGCCATTTTCACTATATTGGTTCTTCCTATCCAGGAGCAAGGGATATCTTTCCATTTTCTGATATCCTCTTCAATCTCCTTTTTCAGAGTACTGTAGTTTTCAGTGTATAGGTCTTTTACATCCTTTATGAGGTTGATTCCTAGGTATTTCATTTTTTTGGATGTTATTGTGAAAGGTATTGTTTCCCTAATTTCTCTTTCAGTAAGTTTGTTATTTGTGTACAGGAAGGCTATTGACTTTTGAGTATTGACTTTGTATCCAGCTACACTACTGAATTTGCTTATTAAATCTAGCAGTTTTTTAGTGGAGTTTTTGGGGTCTTCTGTGTAGAGTATCATGTCATCTGCAAATAATGATAATTTAACTTCTTCCTTTCCAATCATTATTCCCTTTATTTCTTTCTCTTGTCTAATCGCTCTGGGTAAAGTTTCCAGAACTATGTTGAATAAGAGTGGGGACAGTGGACATCCTTGTCTTGTTCCTGATTTTAGAGGGAAGGCTTTCAGTTTTTGGCCATTTAGTATAATATTGGCTGTTGGTTTGTCATAGATAGCTTTTACCAGGTTGAGATAAAGATCCTCTATTCCAATTTTCTGTAGGGTTTTTATCATGAAAAGGTGCTGGACTTTGTCAAAAGCTTTTTCTGCATCTATTGAGATGATCATGTGATTTTTGTCTTTGGTTCTGTTAATATGGTGTATTACATTTATTGATTTACATATGTTGAACCATCCCTGCATCCCTGGGATGAATCCAACTTGGTCATGGTGTATAATCTTCTTGATGATTTGTTGGATTCTGTTTGCCAGTATCTTATTAAGGATTTTTGCATCTATGTTCATTAGGGAGATTGGCCTGTAGTTCTCTTTCTTAGTTGGGTCCTTCTCTGGTTTTGTTATTAGGATAATGCTTGCTTCCAGGAATGAATTTGGGAGTATTGCTTCTCTTTCAATTTCATTAAAAAGTTTGAGAAGTAGGGGCGTTAGGTCTTCTCTAAATTTCTTGTAGAATTTGGCAGTGAATCCATCAGGGCCTGGGCTTTTCTTTGTTGGGAGGTTTTTAATTACATCTTCAATTTCATTGGTTGATATTGGTTTATTTAGGATTTTTAAATCTTCTTGATTCAGCTTTGGTAATTCATACGAATCTAGGAATCTGTCCATTTCTTCTGCAGTTTCCATCTTAGTAGAATATAGATTTTTAAAATAGGTATAGATGATCTTCTGGATTTCTGCAGGGTCCGTCGTGATATCACCCTTTTCATTTTCAATTGCATGGATTTGAGTCTTTTCTTTTCTTTTTTTAATAAGGTTGGATAAGGGTTTGTCAATCTTATTTATTCTTTCAAAGAACCAACTTTTTGCTTCATTGATTCTTTGTATTTTTTTTTAGTCTTCAATACATTAATTTCTGCTCTGATCTTTGTAATTTCCTCCCTTGTACGGGCTTTTGGCTTAACCTGCTCTTCTTTTTCTAGAAGTTCGAGGTTCGCCATTAAGTTGTTTATTTGCGCTTGCTCTATTTTCCTAATATAAGTATTTAATGCTATAAATTTCCCTCTTAGGACTGCTTTCATTGTATCCCATAAGTTCCGGTATGTTGTACTGTCATTATCATTCAGTTCTAGAAATTGTCTAATTTCTTCTTTAATTTCATCAGTGACCCATTGGTTGTTCAGGAGGGTGCTGTATTTGTGATTTCTTTTGCCATTGATTTCCAATTTCATTGCACTATGGTCTGATAATATGCATGGGATAATTTCAATTCCTTTGCATTTACTTAAGCAGGTTTTATGAGCTAGTATGTGGTCTATTTTGGAGAACGTCCCATGTGCAGCTGAGAAGAATGTGTATTCTGATGTTGTGGGGTGGAACACTCTGTAGACATCTACTAAGTCCATTTGTTCCAAAGTTTGGTTCAGTTCTATTATTTCATTATTGATTTTCTGTCCAGTTGATCTGTCTTTTTGTGACAGTGGAGTATTGAGATCTCCCAATATAATTGTATTAGTGCTTATTTGATTTTTCATGTCCTTTAGTACTTGTTTTATATAGTTGGGTGCATTGGTATTTGATGCATATATATTTATGATCGTTATCTCTTCCTCTTGGATTGTTCCCTTTACAAGGATGTAATGACCGTCTTTATCTCTCTGAATCATTCTTGGCTTGAAATTCACTTTGTCTGCCAAAAGAATAGCTACCCCTGCTTTTTTCTGGGTTCCTGTTGCATGGAGTATTGTTTTCCATCCTTTGACTTTCAGTCTATTAATTTCTTTCTGAATTAAATGTGTTTCTTGTATACAGCATATTGTTGGATCTTGCTTCTTGATCTATTTTGCCAGTCTGTGCCTTTTGATTGGTGAATTGAGACCGTTAACATTGATGGTTAAAACTGATATATATTGACTTATACTTGTCATGATATTTTCCTGTTGTTGGTTCCCACTCTTTGTTTTTCCCCTTTCCTGCTATTTAATTATCTGCCCTGCCTGGTGGATTCCTTCTGTTGGGGTTCCTATCTCTTTCTAGAATGTCTTTCAGAACATTTTGGAGTGCTGGTTTGGTGGTCATAAATTTTCTCAGATGTTCTTTGTCATGAAAGTATTTTATTTCTCCATCAATTTTGAAAGATAGTTTTGCGGGGTACATCAATCTGGGTTGAAAATTATTTTCCTTTAGAGCTTGAAATACGTCATTCCAAGCTCTTCTTGAACTGAGGGTTTGTGCTGAAAAGTCAGCTGTGATTCTGATGGGTTTTCCTTCATAGGTGATTTGTCTCTTCTCCCTAACAGCTTTTAAGATTCTGCCCTTCTGTTGAATTTCTGGGATCTTGACTATGATATGTCTGGCTGACGTTTTTTTTTGATCATGTCTAGTTGGTGTTCTAAAAGCTTCACTTATTGGGGGGTCAAATTCTTTTTCTCTTCCAGGAAAGTTCTCCCTGATAATGTCTTTGAACAAGGTTTTAATGTCATTTATGCTATCTCCTGCTTTTTCATTTATTCCAATGATTCTTAAGTTGTTTATCTTTGAGTCATCTAGCAGCTGCTGAATTGATTTTTCATGGTCCCTTGCTGTTTTTAAGAATTCTTTCTTTTCATGATCACTAATTGCAAGCCTGTCTTCTATATCTGATATCCTGTCCTCACATTGGCTTAATCTGCTACAAATACTTTCAATGGAATTTTTGTTCTCTTGGATATCTGCTTGAATCTGCTTTATGGATTCCATTTCTTTCCTATGCTGAGCATTCATGGTTTCTATAGTTTTCTTAAGCTCATCTATTTTTTTGTCTGTATCAGCTATAGTGTCCTTAAGCATAGTCTTCATTGTGGACATTATCTCTGCAGTTATCTGTGACATTATTTCTGTTTTAATTTTTTCCAGAGCCTCATTCAATTGTTTTGTTGTTACCCCTTCAGATATGCCAGGTGGGTGGCTTTCGGATTGTCCCACCTCGTTGCCCCCTAGGTTTGCCTTTGGTGAATTGGATGTGTGGGGTTGCATCTTGTTTAAGTGTCGTCTCATCTTTTCTTTCTTTAATTCCTGGGGTGATGTTTGTAAATTACCTATGATAGGTTACTTTATTGCTAGTGTTCAAGATCCTTAGAAGATGACTACTTCTCTGCAGTATCTTCCAAGTAGAGCTTGCTTTTGGGTTTTGAGCTTTCTGCCAGATCCTAACTCTTCAATTCGTTGGATGTGAGAAGTTGCTACCTGTTTGGCCCAGTCCTTGATTCTTTGGTACTGTGCCACTGTATTTTTCTGTGTCCCTTAGTCAATATCAATCATGAAATATCAGGAAGGAAAGCTGTTTAGAACAATTATTTTACATTTGGCTATAATGGTAACTGAAGCATCAAACACAGCCTAGAAAATGACAGACTGAGCTAACCAGTTATTTACCACTTTTAGCTGTATAAAGTAGAGTTGCGGTTATATAACAAAATCTAAAACACACCAGAAAAATTATGTGCAGTATACAAGTCCTTAGTATGTCAATTTTTCCCCTCAGGAGTTTAAATTTAAAATGAGTTAAGGAGGAAATAGAGTATTATGAGAAGAGGAAGGAATTAGATGTAAGGTTAGAGGACCAAGAGGGATCCCACTAACATTGGGACACTGGTGCAGAGGACTGGTGGGAAAAAGAGAAGGAAAGGATAAAAGGAAGAACAGATCACAACCACAATCACAAAGAGGTTAGAGGTGCTGTTTACATTCATATAAAAGCCAGAGAGAATAATGAAGGAAAGAGCAAATAGACAAACAGAAACAAAAATGAAGACAAAAACAACAAAGCAAAGAGATAAAACAGAAATAAAACCCCACAAAAGAAAAAAATAAAAACAAAAATAAAAATAAAACAAAAATAAAAACAAGAATAAAAACCCCTTCACCAGAACAAAAAACTAATGAGAGAGAAAAAAAAATAAAAAAATATAAAAAAAATAAAAATAATCAGTTCCAGGTGTTGACTCTGCTGTAGGCAGGCACCGTGTGATGAGAGTCCTGTTCCGTGCAGGTCCGTCCCAGCGAGCCAGGAGCGGCCCTCTGGCGGGGCGGTGAGCAGAGCGTGGTCTTTCAGGCGGAGACCGGTCTCCTTCGCCCGCCGCTGTCAGCGCACTGCTTTCGCACCGCTCTGATTTTCGCCACGCCCCCCACAATGGTGCCCGGCCAGTCGCTCTCTGGCGCGGGACAGCTGTGGCTGAGAGACACTCACTCACCGCCGGCCAGCGCCGTTCTCCGCCGCTCCCCTGCCCCACCGCTGTCTCGCGATCCTCCGTGGGGGCTCCCTGGGCGCCAGCTGTCACCGTGTGTCCACAGCTTTGAGCTTCTGTCCCGCGGCGATTCCTGGGATGGTAGAAGGTGCGCGCGCACGGGGTCTGCTCCTTCTTTGTTGAAAAGTCCCCTTCACTGGTGCCGGGGGTCCCAAGCTGCACTTCAGAACTTTTCTGGGTCCCGGGGAGGCATCTGCCCCCCTCCTGCGCTCTCCCGGTCACTATATTCCCATAGTCCAATGGCAACTTTTAGAGAGTTTCTCTGCGTTCTTCTTACTCATCCGCCATCTTTTTTTCCTCTCTCCCCTGGCTTTTTTTTTTTTTTTTTTTTTTTTGTGGGTACCGGGGGGTCGACCTCAGGACCTCGCGCGCCAACAGGCACCCGTGCTGCTGAGCGATATCACCGGCCCCTTTTTCATATGTGGGATCCGGGAGTCGAACTCGGGCCCTCGCGCTTGCAAGGCAGGCGCTTACACCGCTGAGCCATCTCACCGGCCCTATTTTTTTTTTTTTTTTAAGTCATTTTTCCTCTTTCATTTTTGATAGTTGCCATGGCTGTCTTCAAGCTCATTCACCTTTTCTTATAATGTCTAGTCCACTGTTAATCACATTCAGTATATTTTCCATTTCATTTTTATTTCTAAAAGTTCAATATGGGGCCAAGGATGGTGCCACATGCCTGTAATCTAAACACTCTAGGAGGCTGAGGCAGAAGGATCCCAAGTTCAAGCCCAGTCTGGACAATTTAGTGACTTAGTGAGACTCTGTCTCCAATTTTCTTTAAAAATGGGGAGGGGGTGAGGATATAGCTCAGTGCAAAGATTTAAAAATTCAGTATGGAGATATATATATCTATATATAGATATATATATAGATATATATATAGATATTTTTTTTTATATTTCTCATGCTTCATCCTATCTTCTTGAGCATATAGGAGCTATTTCTAATAGATGTTTTAATGTCCTTTACTAAATCCATGTTATTTCACAGTTTCTATTAATTGATTTTTTTCTCCTGGTGATGGGTCACTTTTTTGTGTGTGTCTGATAATTTTATATTAGATGCCAGACACTAGGAGCTTTACATTTTTGGGTGCTAAGTTTTCTTGTGGGGAGGTATTTGTTTTCCAGTATCCCTTTAAATATTTTGAGATTTGTTCTAGAACACAGTTACTTCAAACAAATCTGATCCCTTCAAGACTTCTAAACTTATCAAGAAGGGAAGACTTTAGGGCAGATTTTTGCCACCCTGCTGCATCCGTGCACCCATCAGAGACAGCCGTGCAATGCCCTGTGTCTTGGGAGGTGCTAGAGGAACACCATTGTTCCCAACCCTGTGTGATCCTAGGGGACTGCTCCATTTATTCTTTAGGGCTTTCCCCAGCCTTGGGCATTTCCTCATACACGTGCACAAATGAATACTCAGCCAGGGACCCAAGGTTCTGTGTCTCCCTGGACTTCTCTGTCTGGGCAGCTCTCTTTTCTAAAGCTCTGCCTTCCATATTGCAGTTGCCTTGGGTTCCAATTTTGCACTCTGTCTGTCTAACTCACTGAGACCACCGTCTCTGCATGGACACAGCTTCCTATGTTGCAGGTTGGGACTCTCTCTAGCAGGCAGGCACATACCATGGTCACCTCGGTGCAAAGGAATTATGGTGTCTTTATGGTAGAGAAACCTGGCAGGCTCCAACCTGACCAGGTGGCCCAGGCTAATATCATGAGTGGTGGGATAGACGGCCGCCGTGTACCTCTGATGAGTCGCACTAAGAAAACCTACCGTCATTTCTGGGGTCGTGTAGGGGAATTGGTTTTGAGAAATGCACTCTAGAATATTTGAGGGATTGGAGCTTCGTACCTGCTGTTGTCTTCAGATGGTTTAGGAGATCAGGGATGATGGTGTGTAGATACGCAGAGGGAAGAAGAGCAAATGTAGGGAAGTGTTAACAGACCAGGGATCTAAGTGAATTCTTGGTAGCACTCCTGTGACTTTCCTACATACTCGAGAGGCTCATGAAGCAATAGCCCTCGGCCATGGTGTGTAGGTTGGAGGACAAAGTGCCAGCTCAGTCTCTGTTATCATCGCTGCTAATGTACAGTCAGCCTTGGCCCCAAAGATAACAGAGTAAAGTCCTCCCAAATGATCGCCTTCTCCCTCCTTCCCTGCATACCCACAGCGCTCATTGGTGATGTAAAAAGTACATTTGAAAGAGCTGATCTGGGGGAGGAACCAGCTGCCCCTGCCCTAGGCGAGGTGTGGAAGTGGCCTTCAAGCCAGAAGCCTGGGAGCATCAGGGCCAGGAAGGAAACAGGTCTGACCACTGCCTCCCCACTCCAGTGTAAATGAGAGTGAGGACCCTTGTCGTCCTGTTGCTGGGTGGGAGGCTGGGGGCCCGAGTTCACATGGGGACAGGGGCAACACCTGCACTCTGTGGCATCGTGTTGGCTTCTGCTCTCATTAGACTTAGGACACTGCAAGTCACGCCCCTCCTTCTGAGGGGGACCAGGCTAAAGGGGCCTTGTGTTGGGGAGGTAGGGTGTGATTCGCACCCTTAATCCCACAAATGTTTCTGGGTAAAGAAAGGCACTCCTACTGAGAGCAGCTTGGATGACCAGCCTCGGTCCTGCGCTGTGTCCACAGCTGACACATGCAGCCACCAAAGCCACGAATGATTGCACAGTGTGACATCCTAGGCAGCGCAGAGGCTGGATTAGGAGGTGAGGAGTCAGATTCTGGACATCTTCCACAGCTGTGCCGCGAGACTTTACCCCGTGGGCCTCGGGTTCTCATTTATAATGATGCTGCTGGGGTTTGCAAGCTGTGAAGGCCTCGGGCGCTGCTGGGGAGGAGCAGGAAGTGGCGGAAGCAGCTCCGGTGCCTGCCCAGGCTCATCCAGAACCACTCTCAACCAGGAGTTTCTTTTTTTTCTGTACTGGGAATCTAACTCAGGACCTTGTGCTTGCCAGGCAGGCGTTTGTGCCGCTGAGCTATATCCCCAGTCCTCAGCTAGGACTTGCGAGTGGTTTCACTGGCAGGGATGATCCCATTATTAAGTAGATTTTGAAAATCGTCAGCCCAACAGCCCTCTGGGGAATTTTTCCTACTCTTAGGAATTTCTTTCTTCAGGGAGCAATAAATCTGCAAGAACTCCTGAACCTCCAGGGCCGAGGCAGGATGTGCAGCTCTTGAGGCCACTGCAGAAGAGGTCTTCGTCCTCGTCTCCATGTTCAGATTGGGGCACACAGAGCAAGGGTGCCCACACCATACACACAGGTCCACATCCCTACACACATGCACACATGCACGTACACAACCACACATGCCTCACATGTATACACACACATACAGGCACCTTACATACTCCACATATATCACACACCATACATGGGCACATACACGTTTCATATATACCACACACTATACGTACACATACATGGGATACTTACACGTACCACACGTACACATATTTTCATGACACACATTTTGGACCTGCTTTGCCCCCAGAAAACAAGACCCTGATGCCACAGCTGCACCCTGGAACTGCCTGAGAAGCTCTCAGACCTGCAGCTGTCTGACATCACCCCAGACCAGTGGTGGTGAACCTATGGCATGTGTGTTACCTGTTTTTCTTCTAAGGAAAGAGATGTTAATGTATGAGTTGTTTTTTCTAAACTAAAACCTCAGTATTCAGGTTTAATTGCAGTGTTGGCACTCTGCGATAGATAAGTGGGTTTTGGATTGCGGTTTGGACACTCATCTGTAAAAGGTTCACCATCACTGCGCTAGACCCACTGAACTAGTCATCTGTTGCTCAAAACCTAGCTGCTTAAAAATATATTTATCATCACACACACTTTTTGAGAGTAGCTTGGCTGGTGGTCCTGGTCCAGGCTGTCTTGTGAGGCCTTTGTCTAGCTGATGGCCTGGGTAGACACTCCCTCTCATGGTGGCCCCCTCACATGCCTGAAAGCAGGAGGCCTCTCCATCAGCTGCTTGAGCATCCTCACAACATGGCAGCTGGTTCCCCCAAAGCAAGTTATAAAAGGACAGGTGATTGGGAAAGCATCCAAGCTCAGCTCAGAAGTGACATAGAATGGCTCTGCATGTGCCATATGTTGGTTGCACAGGCCAACCCTCGTGCAGAGTGGGAGGGCCTAACCAGCCATGTGAGTACCAGAAGGACAAGACCATTGAGCCATCTCAGAGGCCGGTTCACACCTACTGAATCATACCCAGGAATCTATCTTTATAAAGCATTACAGGAAATTCCAGTTAGCAGCAAGAGTTGAAAACCTCAAGTTTCAGTTCCTGCTCATGGCTTGGCCACTCCTTGGGGCCTCTGCATTTCATGTGGGTCCCATTGAATGACAGGTCTCTTGATTCCCCAAACATAGCTTTCTAGGGCAAAAAAAATCCAGATCCTGGGAGCGCATGACGGGGTGAAGGGATGATCTTTCTGAGTGTTCCTGCATTCCTCAAAGCCCTGAATAGCTAGGTATGGCTGGTCCAGTTGTCTGCCCTTGGTTCCTGATCATCAGCTACCCTGGTTACTGGGACTTGGGGTGGGAGAGATCTTCATTGTATCGGACTGTCTAATACAAAATAGGATATTTAGGGTTCCTAGACTCAATCACAAAAGCCAGTCACTGTAGAGGGCGTCATGGTGACCACCAAAACACCCTCACTTCCATGTTAACCTTGAAGGTACTGTGCACCTGAGTGAAGATGACTGAATGGGAAAGAGAGCCCCCTCCCCAGTCTCCCATAAGAGCCTTGGGTCTGTGCAAAAATGGGCAAGCTTCCTGGAGATTCTCCCAGACAAGTCAGGGAAACCCACTGGCACCCCTCATTTTTTCTGGAGGCAAGAAGGCAAGAAGAAGAAAGAGGGTGTTGCCGCTCTTCCCACTTGCTTTCTACTTCTCCCTCCAGAAGAAGAGAGGCCCAGGCCTCCACGTCCCTGTTCAAACTTCTCAGCACACAGGAACCTTTGTGATTGACCAGCCCACGTCCTGGGTCACCCCGCCCTGCCTGCAGTGCAGCTGGGGCCCTGACTCCCCATCCACACTGTTCTTTTATTCCTCTTTGCTTCCTCACAGCCAGTTCCCTCTGCCTGGAATCCAGTTTGTCCTTTCTCTGCTTGAGGAGCTCCTTGTCCTGGCCAGATCACCGCCCCCGTGATGCCCTTCGAGGCACCAGGGAGAGTCTGATTATCCATCTGCTGAGTTCCCCAGGCCCCTGCTCCCACCCCTGTGTGATGGTTCTGTCACACTGCCGCTTCTCATTTAATTGTCAGACCCCTTTCCTACACTGTGGGCCCCCTGAGGGCCGGGGCCAGGCCTCATCTTCATAACCCCATCTGCAGGCCTTCTGGAATGAGTACTGTCAAATAGCCCTCCTGATGCACTGTCGTGGCTGTCTGGAGGATCCAAGAGAGACACAGGAGGATTTGTGTCTGTTTTGACATTCAGCCTAAACCCTTTCTCTTACCATTGCCCAGCAGAATTTTAACATCAACCTGTTTATGCTCTTTATGCAATTGCTGGAATAATTTTTCTCCTTCTTTCTCCCCCTCCTCCTCTTTCTCTCCTACTCTTCATCTTTGTCTTCATTTTCATTGTCTTCTCTTCTTCTGCCTCCCCTCCCCCTTCCTCCTTTTCCTTTTAAAAAGATTTGTCCATTATCACCCATGTTATGATACTGTAGCCCATGATATTAAACCAATCTTCACATCTCAGTAGCTTCATGTATAGAATTTTATTTCTGCCTTTCTGAAATTCTACTGAAGGTCTGTTGTTCACAGCCTTTCCTTGGAGGCTCAAGGGTCCAACTGGATTCCACCTGTGGCCCTGCCACTCAGCCATGGCTCCCAGGGGCCCTGTCAGGGGCAAAGAGTGAGCTAGAGAGAGAGGTTCTAGGTCTGAAATGCTTTGGGCCATAAGTGTCACTTCCACTCCTAGCCTATTCGACAGCTGGTCACACGACCATACCCAACTGCGAAGGGCTGACAGGAGTGGGGCACTCACAGCTGTTTGGTGGGCAGCAGATACCTCCGCCAAAGCTTCATTTTTCCATTACTTAACTCACCTTGTTTACTTAACTCATCTTCATGGGAAGTGCTTTGCCCAAGTCTTTTAGAGAAAGAAATGCATGAGACACAATCCCTCAGGAGGGCACAGTCTAGTCGTGGAAATGAGACATGTTCACAGACTACAGGGCGTCACTGTTGAAGCTGTATGTTCCTCAGCAGATGCTGTGCCTTGCCCAGGTCAGAGTCCCTGTGGGGTGCAGTCTGGGTGCTCTTCCTGGATGTCCCCGCCTTCCTGCCCAATGCCACTGCAATCACTGAAGCCTAGGGCTGGAATATAGAGCAGAGGGTCCCAGTGGACCCCAGCTTAATGCCTGTTGTGGTTCTCCTGGGAGCTCTAGCTTACCTCTCACTGGGAGTCACACATGAGGCTCCCGGGGGTGCTCCTAGGAGGTGGTGCATTGGTCGGGGCACCTAGGTTACCTGGCCAAGCCCCCTGATCCAAAGCTGAGGACCCCTATCCCTGATGACCCCACCTTCTTGGATTTCCACAGTGAGCAGTGAACTCAGGGGCTTGCCTCCCCACAGTGCTAACCTCAGGGGCCCCTGTTGTTCACTGTGGCTTGGAGCAACAGGGCAGACAGGTGTTAGTGTCCACGGGTCACACCTGTATCCCTGTGAACCCCAGCTGTTAGAAACAGTTCCCCACCCATAAAAAGCATTCATTAGTCAAGAGCTGGTGTTGGTGACATAATAGTCCCCAGGCTCTGCCGCCCAGTGGTGGTGGCTGGAGGGGGAGGAGCAGGTCGGCCCCCTCAGGGAGTGAAGCTGGCCTTGCTCCCCAAGAGCCCCGATCAAGGGAGGGCAGCGGGCAGCTCTGGGCACAGGGATGTGGATTCAGGGTTCAGTCATGGTTCCAGGTGGTGAAGCCATAGGGCAAAGGCTGAGACCTACACATCTGAGCTCAGAGTGGGGTCCTCAGGGAACCCCCATATGCCATCCGCGGTGCTGGTATCCCACCTGCATTTTCGGCACCTCCGCTGTGAACTGCATTTGAGCCAGCCTGCCATGCTGGCTGTGATGTGGCCGGTCCAGCCCTGTCGTTTGTAATCCTGCTCCCAGTGTGACCACAGAGGAGCGTCTAGTGCTGTGGTCATAACCAGGACAGATGGCTGCATGGTGGCTGACTCCCACTAGAGGGCACCAACGCTCCACTCTGCGGGCTCCACAGTCTGGCCTTTGTAGTGAGACGTCCCCTATCCCCAGCACCCAACTCTCTTTGCTGATTACTCCTCATCAGAGCCAAGCATGCAGATCCCAAAAAATGACCCCCTCAGTGCTCAGGCCCTTCCTCTCCACAATAACAGAAAAGAAGAGGAAGTGAAGGAAGCTGCCAAATAGAGGTCAAAATGTCCCCTGCTGGGCAAAGGCTTGACATTCCTCAGAGAGCCCTTCTCCTACCTGGGACCCCTGGGAACATGCGGCCACCCCAGGAGGACAGCTGCACGGACAAGGGGGCTGCCTTCCCATGGAGCTGGGTGGTGCAGGCCACATTCTCCACACCGCCAGCTCCTCTGAGGGGCTGCGGAGAGCCGGCTCAGGTATAGAGCTTGGGGAGTTAGGTGTGGACTTCTGCCCTGGAAGGACAGGCTGGCAGGAGGAAAGATGGAGCTCCGCAATCTAAGCCAAGGTCAGCCTGGCCGACTTCAGTGTAGCAGGACAGGTTCCAGCCTCCCTTGCACATTCCTAGCCTCAGCTCCTCTGTACAAGCAGCCCCTACAGAGCGTCCACCCTGGCTCCTCCCAGATGTGTGGTGACGAAGAGCAAGCTCCCTGCAAGGCTGTGAACCTCGTCCTGTCCCAAGCCCCTCTGCCTCCTAAGTGTGACCGGCTTTAGAGAAACAGCAGCAGCAGGCATGTTGCCCCTCTGCTCCCAGACAGTCCCAGGGTACCCTTAGATTTCCTCAGCTTCCCAGGAGGTGGGGGCGGGGCAGGAGGGGCCCTCCAGACCCTTCAGAAAAGCAGCCCCTTATTCTACGTCCTGCTTCTGAATCTTATCTAAAACCCCAGTTGGAAGACATTGTTGAATTATCCAGTGTCTTGCTCAAGACTTTCTGTAAGGTCATAGTATTTTGATCATTTTCCTTGATTCTGCACGACAAACATTATTTCTGCTGTGTTTTGTCTGACAATTGGAATTACGTAGCTTACCTTACTTCTCCTTTTGACTTTTTGTTAGAAAATTTTGAAGCTAAATTCTGTTTGTCGGGAACAAATTCATTTACTCTGACCTGCTAAGGCCAGTCCCTCTGACCTCAAGCGACTGACTTACATAGAACAGTGTCTCTCTGCTCTGTGAAGTGGGTGACATGCACCCCAGAGAACACAAGCAAGGCCAGTGGGGTTACCGGCCTCATGGATGTGACCAGGGCACTTCTTACAGAGGGTTCCAGAAGACCCAGGGAAAGTAAAGCAGCTTTCTAACCCTCTGAGGGTGTGTGCAAGGCATGTCCTCACACAAGACTCTGAAAGGACAGGAGGCACCAAAGAAAGGAACAGTGAGACAGGGTTAAGCACCTCATTGCCCTGATTGGCCCCAGATAAAGACGAGAATTCTACACCTTCTCTATTCCTTGAAGAAAATGGGGGACAAAGAAGCTTTCAAAGTGAAAATCACTGCCCCATGAAATGATAACCAGAGTTTCTACCCTCCTTTGCTTGGAGGAGTAAAAATGGTGGCAGACCAAGAACTGCTTCCTTTTTCCAGCAGGTGGCGCTGCCGCTGTTGCGGTAATAGCGTGGTGGCGCCGCCACCGCACACTGGCTGATCCTGCGAGTGGAGTAGCTGTAGCAGGGTTCCCAGCCCTCCAGATGGGAAAGAGTGACTTTCTCATTCCCTGGAGCTTGTCAGCATTCTTGCCGACTCTGGAAATTTCCGGGATATGCTAACTCACAGGCATCAGGATTATTAAAATATCCCTCGATGCCCGGCAACAAAGTCATGCAAGCACCAAGCCTCCTGGTCCCATGCGAGGGGTGGTCTGACTTCATTCATTCAGTACCCCAGCACCTTTGATGGACTGAGTTAAAATGCAGAGGCCCGGTACCTGCCCCATGAATGGAAATTCTCCTAACGTCCCCTTAATGAGACTCCAACACTGAATGTAATGCAGTAGCGATAACATTTGCCACCATTCCCCAAGTGCTCTTGGTATTCCAGGAACCGCGGAGGAACTTACATCATCATATCTTACCCCTCACTCAGGCCTATGGACTTCACAGGGCTTCTGATTATTCCATCCAGTCTCCGTGCTCCCCACCCCTCTCCTCACTGTATTCTTCCCCCCAGTGCTCATCAGACATATGCTTTCTTCATTCTGTGTCTCTGTTCTCCCACTAGAGTGTCAGTTCCACATGGACACATCCACGGTGTACACATCACGAAGTACTGTACTGGCTGAAGGACTGCATGAGCAGTCACGCTCAGACCAGAATATGGGCCTCCATCGCAGAGGATGCCACGACTCAAACCCTGTCGGAGCTTCACACCTGTAGTTCTGATTCTCAGACCTGCTGTGTGCTGTGCTCCTTCTATTATCTAATCTCATGGGTCGGAGAGCCAAGATCAAATACCTCACCCCAAACCATACAGCTTATATATGGGGGAGGGAGATTAGAATGCAGGCAACCTGACTCCTCTTTGTAAGTAGTGTGATGAGGAGGAAGAGGTGCTGGGAAACCAGTTTCTAATTCTAGGTGACACTAGTCACGTAGGTACTCCAGGTTAAGGGGGGATGCCATTTCCTTAATGAGTGTGAACAGGAAAGTGGATACCTTTTTTTCTCTACTTCTGAAGGCAATAAAAATGGAAAAGGAAAAAATAGAAGGAAAGAGAAAAGCCCCTACTGACACCTT
The DNA here is from genome assembly GCA_028451465.1 of Erethizon dorsatum. Lineage (NCBI taxonomy): Eukaryota > Metazoa > Chordata > Mammalia > Rodentia > Erethizontidae > Erethizon > Erethizon dorsatum. The sequence goes on along the minus strand of CM051829.1, from coordinate 30,175,030 downwards.
TGAAAGAGGAAGAAATGGGATTTTTGCTTTTTTTTGATCAAGGGCCTCCCCCATCCCTGCTGACACAAGGCCCTATGTCAGCTATAGAGGAGGAGCACTCACCTAGGAGACCCCTTTGCCTCTTAAGCCACCCTCCCCCAAGTGCTTCCTCCCTCAGGACAAAAATAGGTGGTCATACAATAAAGGAGACCAGAAGTTCTTCAATCCATGATTTCCTGTCTGACGCCTCCAGGTAGTAGGGCCCACTGGGAAAGGGCAACGTGCTCAGTGAGACAAGCCTATTATTGTTTTTCGTTGCCTGTGAGTCTTTTTTATAGAAATGATTATTTGAGGGGAGGGTGAAGACTTTAGTTGGTGGCAACCAGGAAGGTCCCTTGGAAAGAGGCAACTGGCTGAGTCTGGGTAGGTTCGCTCTAAGGTCTTCCCCTCCTGCCTTCATGCAGGGCGGAGTGCAGAAAGCCGGGATCAGAAGTTCCAGCTGCTTTCTGGGCTGGCTCCAAGGGGCCTAAGACAGTTTGCCTCCTTTGTACAGCAGCCTCAATGATCCAGAACATGGCCAGGGTCTTAGGCAGGGACTGGCAAATTGCAGTTCACAGGCCAAGTGCAGCCCGCCAGCCTATTTTTATAAATAAAGTTTTATTGGCACACAGCCACACCCCTTCCTTTGCTCACTATCCTCAGCTACTCTTGTGCTGCAGAGCTGAGTGGTTGCAATGTGGATGCTATTGCTTGCAAAGCCTAAAATATTTACTACCTGGCACTTTACAGAGAAAGGTTGCCAAATATGGATCTAGAGCATAAACAGAAGAAAAATGGGAAAAGCCCTGAGAGTTAAAGCAGGTGTCAGAATTCATGGAGTTCATTCACAGTAGCTGTCCAAGAGCCCTTCAGTCCCACACACAGAACATCATGTAATTCATCCAAATAATTCTCTTTGAGCTTCCATTTCTTCAACCGTAAAGTGAGGATCGTATACCTGTTTTACTTAAGTTGCTAAGCTATGCTGAGGGTTAAGATATAAGGCAGAGGGCCGGTGAGATGGCTCAGCGGCATAAGCGCCTGCCTTGCAAGCGCGAGGGCCCGAGTTCGACTCCCGGAACCCACATACAAAAAAGGGGCCAGTGATATCGCTCAGCGGCACGGGCGCCTGCTGGCGCGCGAGGTCCTGAGGTCGACCCCCGGTACCCACCAAAAAAAAAAAAAAAAAGATATAAGGCAGAGCATAGAATGAGAGTTATTTGTAAGTCAAAAAACACATTTTTTAGCTAACTGGCCACTTCTGTTTCTTACTCATTGGTAGAGGAGCAGTGTTGGGAAAGGAAGGGATTTGCGACAGAGAGAAAAGCCTGTGCCTAGAGGCCGCTGTCCACTCCCCCCATTCCTCCTTCCTGGAATATCAGCCCTTCTCTCTTCTCCAGATCTACCCCCTCTTGCACATGCCCTATTCAAATGTTGCCTCCTCCATGGAGCCCAAGGAGAAATCTTCCCTCAGACTTTTCTTGGCCCTTTGGGGGACTTGATTCTAGGCCACTTTGGGGGTTGGTTGGTTTGTCGTGTGTTTGTGCTTCCTGAAGGAGGTCGATCTTGAGCTAGGTCTTGGCTGGCTATGGGGAGAAAAGAGAAGATGGTAGGGGAGAAGGGAGTGAGGGATCGTTCAGAAGGAATGGAGGCTGCTGAGAATGGGGTCCAGGAGCCCTAGAGAGATGTTTCGGTAAGAATCTAGAGCAGTCAGCAGAGGCCCGTGAGGCCTTGGGACTTTTCCAAATAGAGGCTCAGCCAGATGTTTTCGAGAGGGAAAGGTATGATATAAGGAGGGTTTGGGAATGCCAAGGTTAGAGCCTGAGCGGCCGTCCTCCTGAAGACCACAGGGAATTCCTGGGATTGCACAGATCTTGCTGTGGCTAGGGAAGCAGTTTATTACTTGGTGAGGGGCAGGGCAGGGTCACTTAACAACAGGACTTGTCCCCAGTGGAAATGTCACCTGATCTGTGCCTTGCATTAGGCCAGACCAAACCTAGAATCCTGTGCTGAGTGCCAAGGGGCCACATCAGTCAGGTGGGGATGGCCTGAGGCCAGCATTGCACAGGGAACGCTCCAAGAGTAGCAAGCCCAAGGGAGGCCAGAATGAGGACTGCCTTGACTGGACCAAGGGCATCATAGAAATGCCCCATCTAGCCCTAGTGAAGAGTGAGCCAGGACCTGGAAAGAGGGTGGCCAGCAGAGGTGCCAGGCACACATTGCTATGAGCAGAGCCTAAGCTGGCCCACGAGGCCCTGGCTATGGGTGCTCCAAGGCAGGCCCACTCTCCTATACACCACACCCCAGTGACACACCAGCCCCTGCTAGAAGATGCCCCGAGGCTCCAGGTGCATGGCCAGCCCCACCTACAGCAGTTTCCAGAGGCTGGTCTAACCCCAGGCCATTTTGGTGATGCTCCCGGTGAGCTGGGCCAGTCCTGGTGAACAGGGCTGCACGTGGTCCAGCACCTGGCTGCTTGTGCTTTGCTGGTGGATGAGCCGCCAGGCTGGGGGAAGAGGAAGGTGTTGCTGAGGGTGTGAAGCATCCATTATTCCTTTATTAGCCGGTGGGCCGTTTCTGGTCGAGTTCTCCTTCTTGGCTGCAGTGAGTTTGGAGGCGGAGAAGCCCGGTTATTTTCGTTTGCCCGGCTTCTGTCGCCGGGAGTGGCGGTGGGGGCGGACGGGGCTACGTGCTGCTACGTGCTTTCCAGCAGGCGTTTGTGAATGGGCCCTGGCTCCCAGGCCAGCCTGCGGCAGGCGGCCCCCCCAGCACTAGCCGACTCTCACTGGCTCGACAACTTCATTTTTTTCTAGCATTGCAGCAGCCCCGGCGGAGGAAGCTTTCTTCTGGCCCAAGAACAATGCCAGGGTCAGCCCAGGGACCTCCCTCCTACACCCTCTTCCTTCCATTGTGAGCCTCTGCACAATCCCAGGCCTCTCACCCTGCACAGCCGGTGGGGGCTGGGGGTGTCAGGCCCAGAAGAGATTAGCAAAGTGTGTGACACTTCCAGTCGCCTGCCTCTACTTCCCAGGGCTCAGGGCTCTGCAGGCAGCCAATGGCCAGACCAAGGGTGTGTAAGTGGCCATTGGGTCTCTGGGCTGTGCCAGGAACACAGCTAGGTGACGGCCCTAGCTGGATGGTGCCACCCTCTCCCCACTGTCCCACTGAATCATAGGCCGGGGCTGGGAAAGACCTAGAACTTCACCCATCACCACACGAGGGAAACAGGGAAAAGGTAGAGGATTTACCACCTTCTCATTGCCCTACATAAAAATTCTTCCCTAATTCCCCAGAGCCTGCAAAAAACCCCAGACTTTCCTCTGTCCTTAGAGGCTTATGGTCTTTAGGCCTCTGTCTGTGACTCCCCAGCCTGTCTGTGGCCCAGCCTCGGTGACTAAATAACTGAGCTTGTGTCCAGCAGCAGTGGCCCCCTGCCTACATGTCCCTCCCAGTTCATCTGTCTGCCTGCCACATACCTGTTCTTCAGGCTGCTCAGTGGTCCCCTCCTCTGTGAAGCCCTCCCTGATAACGCACTTGCCCTGTGCCCTGCAGTTTGTTGAGTCACCCAGATTCTTCCAGACAGTAGTATGAACCCAGAGCTGGGCCACCCCTCCATGCACTGTGTCTCTCTCACACACATGCATGCCTCCTTGTGACACAAATAGATCCCCAAGGCTGAAAACACACCTACTCACCTCTGCAGTAGGTTCTCAAAGAGTCGTCCCAGGGCAGCAGTACCAGAAATGCACATTCCTGGGTCCCACTGAACCAGGACCTCAAAGGTGGGCCCAGTACTCTGTATTTTAACAAGCTCTCCCAGGGATTCCAGGGCACACTGCGGCTTGCTCTTTTTTTCCCCTTGGCACTGGAGGTTGAACCCAGGGCCTCATGCATGCTAGCCAAATGCAGTACCACTGAGCTATCCCCCCAGCTCCCATGCTGCAGTATGACAGCCACTAGCTTAGGATCCACTTGCAGGTAATTGGCTTTTAATTGTAACTTCTTGATAATTTAGTGAGTCATTTACATCATTTTACCCTATCCCTTTCTGTTAGCGGTGGAGATTTGGGGTTGGTTGTTTTTACCATCACTTTGCTCAAGTGAAGGGGACACTCTTGTTCTATTTGACAACCCGGGAGAAGGATTTGCACAGGGTTGGGGGATGCAGGGACAAGACAGTCCCCCAAGTACTGTCACCAGCCATGCTTTGGATGACCTAGGCTCCAAAGCCTTGAACAGGCAGCTACAGATTATGGCACCCAAGAGCTTATTACCTTGCACAGTCAAGGCAGAACCCTTAGCCACATGTTTCCAGGTGGCCAAAGTGCTACTTGGGTGGAGATGGGGGCAGCCTTGGCTTCTAGATGGGGAGAGTCCTGGGCTGACCATTCAGGAGCTCCACTTCCTGCCCTCTGCTCTGTGGGGGGAAGATGAGGCTTCCTCCACCCTCCACCCTCCATCTCCCATGTGTTGGGCAGTAGCTGTTAAGGAAAGGAGTTTGTTCCTGAGCTCATAGCCTCTGTCAGCAGCAGTCAGTGACCCTGAAGTGTACTTAGGAGACAGGCGGAAGCCGACCTGGGGATAAAACAGCAAATGCAAACTTCAGTTACAATGGGAGTGATCAAAAGTTGATATTAAAGAGGCCACAAAGAAGCACAGCAATGCAGTTGCAGGCCTAGCTATGCACTATGGAAAAGCCGAACATCGTGACTGTGTCCAGAAAACAATTCCGCCATCTCCCCCCGAGGTTCTGTAGTCTCAGTTTTCCAGCAGAGGGTCCAAGAGGCAGGTGGTCACTTCATGGCCTGAGCCTCTACTTTGCACTGGGAAGGGAGCCTAGGCTCTGCCATCCTTCTGGGTCCAGATTCACACCCTCCTCAGCCACTCTGGGACATTTCCAGAGGAGAGTCTTGTCTGGTCATTGACGTATTGTGTTCTTATGTCCTTTGTTTTTCCTTTTGGCATCCAACCCTGAAGGGTTCGGGAAGGAGTTCTGCCTGGAGCAATGTAGCCTGGTGCACTCCTCACAAACTGAGAAGTGTTGCTATTGCCGCTGCTGCTGCTGTTGTTGTTGTTGCTGTATTACTGATGGGGAAGCTAATGTAGCTTTTTGATGCTGGTTGCCTGGAGCTGTCTCTTGATTCCCAGAAGTCTGCCAGTGTGACCTGGATCATGGGAAAGGTAAAGGGCACCTTTGTCCTCTACTGAGAGGTGTCCTCTACAGAGAGCCACCAGCTCCAAGGGCTCTGGGCCCAGGTCCCCAGGGGCTCACTGGGACCCTGATGCTCCATGAGGCCTAGGGCTGTTGTCACAAAGCCTGCGCTGAGTGGCCACCAGGACATGGGCCTCTTCCACTACATGGGGGGCTGGAAGCTGCCATGGCTCCATGTCCTCATGGCTCAGGTGAGCGTGTCAGAGCAAAGGACCTCACTGCCCACTTCTGTGTGCAGCTCACTGGTATAGGGACAGTACTTGGTTCTGGTGGGATTCAGAAAAGGGAAGAAGTGGGCTGGGGACACATCTGTCAACCTGTATTTCCCAGCTTAGATTACAAAAATCAAATCATGCTAAAAGATCTGTAGCAGAAAATAGCAGGTTTCTGCCCTATTCTTCCTCAGCCTACTACTTCTATTCCTCAAGTCAACTACTTTTCACTTTTTTCTTTGTTCTCTTTTTTCTGGTGGCATCAACATATCTCTAAAACATAGATTTCTAATAGTGTAACATTCTTATATGACTGCTTTTTTTAAATGCACTGATTTCAGATGTTATCTGCTGATTTCCTTATTATGGTAGGTAAGGATTTTGGCATCTTACATCTTTGTCCACCATTCAGTTATAGTCATGTGTCATTTACTGACAGGTGCACAGTCTGAGAAGTTTGTCATTAGGCAATCTCCTTGTTGTGGGAACATCAGAGTGAACCTGCAGAAACCTAGGTGGTATAGCCCCCTATGCACCTCAGTTGGGTAGAATGGCCACAATTGTACATGTCACCCTGTCACTCACCAAAACATCAATAGGAGATACATGACTGTATAGATTTTTATTGTTAAATTTTTAGTCAAATCATGACTTCATTACGGAACTTTACTTTTCTTTTTATTGAAAAAATCAAATTTATGGAAAATTGTAAAAGTAACACTATTTTAGTCAGGGTTTGCAAGGGAAAAGATATAATACAGGACACATAACTTATAGGATTATTTTATGATAGTCACCCAAAGAGAGGAAATCTGTCCACAAAGAATCCAGCTGAGGGCCTCGATCCCATGGCAATGTCCTTCATGAGTGCAGCTGAAGACCTAGAGCCCATGACAGTGTCCTCCACGTGTCCAGCTGGAGGCCTGGGGCCCACAACAATGTGTCATGCAAGTCTGCATCAAGGATCTGCACTGGGAAGGCCCAAAGGTCAGTGGTGGAAGCCAGAAAGTCTGCGCCAGTGGGGTGAAGGATCTGTACTGGAGCCAGGAAGCGACGCTCAACGTAAGGACCAGAGCTCCCCCAAAGTGAACCACAGCCATCCTCAGCGAAAACAATGTCCCGAGCTCCTCCAACAACGAAAACAGCGAAGTTCATATCAGGAAAGCCAGCAGGACAAGCTCCTCCAGGAGAATCAACAGCTCACCATCTTCCCCTCCAGTTCTCCTTTTTATGTTGTTGGCAACAGTCCTCAGGTGGGCCCCCCACACCCAGGACCATGCTGATTCAGTTCAGCTGGGTGTTACAAGTTGTGCACCAGTTGTCAATCCACCACAAACACAAAGCATTCCTGTGTTCCTTTTCACCTCACTTCCTCAAATGGTAATATTTTACCACGTTTGTTTTCTCATTCTATCTGTGTAATGTTCTTATTTTTTACATAATTGTTAAAGAGTAAGTTGCAGACATGGTGAAACTTTATCCCTAAATACGTCAGTATGTCATCCTAAAAACTGGGACATTCTCTTACCTAATTCAGTTTAAATATCAAAATTAGGAAATTAACATTGATAGATGTTAGATGAGCTATAGACTTTATTTAAATTTTGCCAATTATCCCACTAATGTCCTTTATAGACAAAGTTTTGGTCGGGTTTTTTTCTGATCATATTTTGCTTTTAGCCGTGTCTCTTTAGTCTCCTCAGTCTTTCTTTGTCTTTTGTGACCTTGATATTTTGCAAAATACAGGCTAGTTACTGCGTGTCCAGTCTGGCTTGTGTGATGTTTCTTCGTGATTACAGGTATACACTTTTGAAAGGCATGCCACGGGACGCTGTGTCCTCCTAGACACAATGACTGGGCGGGTAAATTTGACCATTTGGTGAAGTTAGTAGCTTCCAATTCTCAGCACTACACAGCTCCCTTTGTAATGAAGTGTCTTGCAAGGAGATATTTGCAGGTATGTAAATATACTGTTTCTGTTAATACTTTCACCCATGAATTTTGACATTCATTGATGATTTTTTTTTTTTTTAATGTGGGTACTGGGAATCGAACTCAGGACCTCGCACTTGCCAGCAGGCGCTTGTGCCGCTGAGCAATATCACCGGCCCTTTTTTTCCTTTATGTGGGTACTGAGAGTCCAACTCAGGACTTCACACTTGCCAGGCAGGTGCTTATGCCGCTGAGCTATATCACCGGCCCTCACTGATGATTCTTACTCGAAGTATCATCATGCTGTTCACCAAATAGGGATTTTTCTAATTTCCTGTACATTTATTAATTGATTTTCTACTACATGGAAGTTTTTTTTCCTCCTCCCCAACTTATTGATCTATCTTTTTATCTATTTGTTTGTGTTGGTTCATAGGTTTTTCTGGGATTTTCAGGGTTGTAATTCAGTACTATTACTTTTTGTTCTGATGGTCAAGTTGCCCCAGACGTGATCAGTGGAACCTCTTCAAACAAGTTTCTGAAAAGTCCCCATTATTCTTTGAGCACTTCCTTACTTTCTGGCACAAAAAATTGTTCACAGCTTATCTAGTGCTTCCTGTGCCCCGGCCCTGGAATCCACTGGCATCCAAGGAGCCCTGGTGTATTTCAGAGAATGGTTTGTGGGAGCCAAGATCAGTTGCCCGGGGGTGCTCATTGCTCCCGAGCCCCCTTGTGGGTTTGACCTTCCTCTCTTCCATGTTCCCTGAGCACCCAGGTCCCCAGAACAGAGCTGCTCTTACTCAGCTTCTCCAGAAACCAAACTGGGACTGTGCCTGGGGGCGAGGACTGACTGTGTGGCTATGTGGGGTGGGGAAAGGGACTTGGGGATCTCTGGCTCTCATTCAGTCCCACCGTTACTTTCCAGCCACAAAAGCCTTGCCTTTCCTGCTGCCAGGTGCCGACCAGCTCCGACCTCCAGAACTTCGCAGACCCTGTCAGTGCATTGCTTATCAGTGTCATCCTCTGCAGACAATTTGGGCCGCACTTGTCCCTAGTCCACTAAGTTGCTGGCTCCTCCTCCACTCACTTTCTCTCTTCTCCATGCTTGTTGAGATCTTGTTCTATATCTTTTTGTGGGTTTATAATTGCTTCATTAATAGGAAGGGAAAGTTGAAATAAATGCATGCAGTCAGCCCACCACGTCACATCAGAAGTCTAATCTGGTTGGGTTTTTAAAATAAGGGAATCATAAAGACTCGTAGGTGAGATCGAGCCTGGAGTGCGTGTCAGGAGCAAGTGGAGCAGATGTTGCCACCTGGGAGTTGAGTGTAAAGTGATCTGGCCCTCGAGACCAGGCAGGCAAACAGGCTTGTGATGAAGCCCTGGACATGTCACTGGGGCTACACTACAAAAGAGACAGTGGGATATACCGGAATACCAATAAATACGCTTTCTCGCTTTACCAAACAGGAGAAGGACACACCGGGCAAAGTGAGAGCCTCCCTACCAGCTGTCTCGCCTGCTTGAGAAAATCTCTGCATGGATTCAGATCTTACAGAGATCGAGACCCCGTATGAGAAGTGACAGGGTACTAGTGCTCAGGGACCCAAGGATAAGGCTCTATTGTTGTCACCTACTTGGAATTTCAGCTTTGTACTTGACCACTCCCATCGGAAACACTCCCCTACAGCTACAGCAAGCCCCTGGGGTCTTAGGAGCAGGGCTTTGGTCTGGCGCCACATCTGAGACAGGACTGGGCACAGTGTTGGTGCTCAGTGCATCTTGGAACCATGGAGCAGTTGCTAAACCTCCAGAGTGTGTGTGCGAGCTGACTGCAGAACAGAGCCGAGCCGCCCCAGAAAGCTGCCCCTGAATGCATGCAGAGCTGCAGGTCATCACTGGCCTCTTCCTCTGTAGCTGCCTGAGCCTCTCCCCTTTGGGATTGCTAAGAAATGCCCCCCAACACACACACACCAGTGGTCGCCTGGCCATAGAAGTCTTCATGTGAGGTACAAGCTGTCCTTGCTTTCTACCAGTTCCCCTTTCAACAATCCATGCCTTCTGCCATTCCTGTAGAACGGCATTGGTGTAGAACTTCTGGGAGCTTCAATGTCTTTACCTGGGAGTTCCTGCCCATTTCTGGAAGTGGCTAAATAAGTGAGGTACCCTCCAAGCTGCAGGGCAGGTTTTCCAGCATAGCTCTTCACAGCCTAGTGATAAGAGGAGGCTCTGTCCTGACAGACAGAGAGCTGCTCCTGGTCTCAGAGATGCAAACCCCTGAAGGGTAAGGACTCTGGAAATGTCCTTATTGCCTGGAAGGGCTCCATATCCAGGCAGTCACTGAGAAAGATTAGTCCTATGGACATAGTCACCTCGGGCCCGATGTGGGGATAAAGTTCGGTATGCTGGGATAGGGCTGGTGGAGGAGGTCGTGACAGGCTCATGAGTGGGCGACCCCAAGGATGAGTAGCTGGGCCAGTCAGAGAGAACATGGACAACGTGGCTGCCTTGCCAAGGTGTGCAGCATAAGGACAGCAAGCATTGGGTGGGAACAAAGAGGCAACATTTCTCCCTAGGCACAGCATCTTGAGGATCGCCTGGTCAGTGCTTCGCATCATCCTCAACACATCATTCCAAATAAGGAAACTGAAGCCCCTAATGAGGAAGTGTTGGACCCAAGGCTGTGAAGAAAATCCAGCCACAGATTTAGATTTTGGGTTCAGGGTCACTGTTCCTTTCACACATCCTGCAGCTTCTTTCATAACAAATCTGAATGATTGGTCCTTGTACAAAGCTCACAAGACATCTGTTTAATAATTTATTCTAGAATTTCCTAGGGATCAGCATCAAGTAGGTGTCTTTGAAAAGACTTCATCACTAAAGTGTCTACACATAAAATGTTCTGCAGAAAGGAAATTAGAAAAGAGAAAAAAGGAAAGGAAATGACAATCAGAGCTGCCTTCCATCTCTACACACTCCCCCCACCTCCCAGGAGCCAGAACTGCAAGGCCACATAAGCTGTTGGTGGCAGCCCCAACCGCCAAGCCAGAGGCCTCCCTGGGGCCTGCTCCTCAATTGTGCCGGGACTAAGACATGGAGAGATGGAGGGCCATCCAGAAAGAGGCAGTAATGTGGGGGGGGGTATGGAGAAAAGGATTTTTCTGCCATGTCATCCAGATGCCGTACATCGTGGGCTGTGCCTTGTCCTTGCTTGTCATTATTCTCCATGCTGTGCTGTTGGGCAAGCCTGGGAGTTCTTTTTTTTTTTTTTTTTTTGTGGGTACCGGGGTTCGACCTCAGGACCTCGCGCGCCAGGAGGCGCCCGTGCCGCTGAGCGATATCACCAGCCCCTTTTTCGTATGTGGATTCCAGGAGTCGAACTCGGGCCCTCGCGCTTGCCGGGCAGGTGCTTAAGCCACTGAGCCATCTCACCAGCCCTAAGCCTGGGAGTTCTGATGAAGGCTTTTTGTTCATGGATCAGCCTTGCTGCTAGCTGATATGATGACTTCATGCAAATTATAGTTTCCCTTTCCTTAATACACTCTATAGCCTCTTCCTGAAATTATTGTAAAAAATGATTCCAATCTGTAATGGCAGAGAGCTGAGGGCCACCCCCTGAGTTGTACAGAGCGTGTGTGAGCAGCAGCCTGGTCCTTATTTTAAGCAGAGAAAGTTCGAGTTGAATATCTAGGCCACTCATTCATTTTCAAGGTCAGATAGGGAGTTCAGAAGATTTCCAGTTGAAAGAGAACCTCCTCGGAGAGAAATGTCTACCAGCCAAGAAGGCAAGGTGCCCTGCTCTGTTTCTTCAGGAGGAAGGAGCCATGAGGTCGCAGAGTGCTGTCCCAGAGAGGAGCCTTCAAGGTCACCAGTACAGCTCCTTTTGTTTTGCATTTGGCAAAATTGAAGCCCAGACAGAACCCCCACTCTGAGGAGAGGGCGTCTGCTCTCCCTGGTCCCCACCAGGTGAGCTGACTTCTCAAGGCTGCTGGGAGGCCCAGGTCACCATATATGGTGAGAGGCAACCCCAGAGGGGATGAGTGCAAAGGGGATTTGCTGGGAAGAAAAAGAGTTGCTGGGTTGCTGAAATGCCTGAGTACTCAGCCGGACCCTAGTGGATTGATTGCCCCACTCACCTGTCTCAGCTGATGGCCTCGTCTCAGGGTAGAATCTTTACATGGAGACCTGAGTCGTGTCTGTTGTGTACGTCGGTAGTCTGTGAGTCACTTAGAGGAAAAGACCCTCAGCAAAGTTAGCCATAAGAGACAGACAGCCTGGGACAGATGCTGCATAGATGTGGCCCATAAATCCCACCCAGCCCAGCCCAGGCATGGTGGCTGGTCAAGGGCTGCCCATCTGAGGGACATTTGGCCCTGTTCCACCCCTCCCAGCACACACACCCATGAAGTAAACCCCGAGATCCTGTGTGAGTATTTTCCGAACAGGCTTAAAATGTTGAGAAAAGTTCATTCCAGTTCCTGTGGACGCCAGGGCTGCTCTGTGCTCTCTGGATTATTATTTTGCTTCCAAGTGTACCCTCCAGGTCAAAGCAGAAATATTTGCTTGGCAAGAAAAGAGAAGATGTCCCTTTATGTGGCCTTTCCTGGCGGCACGAAGGGGGATATTGTTCCAGCAGGCTGGTGAGTGGTGTGGTCCAGGAAATGCATCACCCCCTTCAGCAAGGTCCTTTGAGGACACCCCAAGGGCAGCAACATCATGGCTGGCCACATGAGTCAGGCCGGCCATCCACTGGAAGAGAAAATTTAATTGGCTGAAGATAGAGCATCAGACAAGCCGACAAGGAGGAGCTGGGGGTGGGGGGGAACTTGTTGGCCAGGGGAGACCCTCTCGACTATAAAGACCTCAGGGCCACTCAGAATCAAAAGCTGAGAAGTCCTTCTTTCCGTCCTGCCCTTAGCATGGTGTGAAGGTGCAGCACCTCCAGGGTGCTGTGAAATCCGGATCTCACCGACTCCTAACACAGCATGCTGTGTCCTCTCCCTCCCTGCCACACGGTTGAATCAGGTGCCTACACTGCCAACACCTCTGCCTCCCTTTGACAGTCAAGTCAGACTCTCCAGGCAGTGGGTGCTAGGCCTGGGTGGTTTTCTGGTTTTTATTTTGTTTTGTTGACTTTTTGTTTGTTTCCTTTTGAACCAGAGCCTTTGCGGTGAGCCACATCCCCGGCCCTTTTTGTGTTTTTTTATTTTGAGACAGGGTCTGTCACTGAATAGCAGAGTTCCCTGGGCCAGGCTAGGCTCGAACTTGCAACCTGTCTCTGCCTCCCAAAGGCTGGGTCATTTTTAATGCTCCTGGAATGACCTACTCTGTCAGAGTCTGAGTCTCTCTTAAGGCTTTAACCATTTTTCCCATTCCCCACCCTATAAGGGGTTTATATCCTAGATATTAATCATACCCAGCCTTGAGAAATACTTGTTAGTTTCTCTTTCTCCTGTAAGAATATAGGACCCTCCCGAGCAGGGACCAGGTATTGTTTGCGACTGAATTTCTCACAGGTGATATATTCTGTACCATCTCCACCCCAGTCCCGCCTTCACCCAAAACGGTCAACTTTATCTTCAAATGTTTACAGACTCCCCTTGTTCCGTCCCCAGCTGCCTCCCTAATTCCTGTGTTAGTCCTTGTCGCTGACCATTGTGATAGCCCCTAACTAGTCTGCCCCATGTTTGGTTTATCCCCTAAACCCATCCTCCACGTTACCTACAAAGTGAGCAGATCTCACTTTAATTGATTTTCTCAAGCCTGTCTTTATTTGCCATCGCATAGGATTAGGCCTCTGTCAAGCGGGACCTCCACAGTCCTTTCTAACCTGGGAGGCCACCTTCCTCCATCTCACATCCTAGGTAGCAGCCACACTGGACTCTTGTGGGGCCCTGAATACAGGGGGCCAGGAGCCCTGGGTCCCCAGTGGTCCTCCATAAGCGGGTGCCTGGCTTAGAGATGGCGATGGTGTGTAGACCGGAATAGTTAGTGCACACATTCACGCCAGCCCTGGTCCACCCCACAACATGCGCCTGACCCCAGGGGCAGGATTCTGGCTGCCCTGCCTCTTCCAAGCTGGGGACCTTGAGCAAGTACCTTTATCTCTCTTGTCCTCACGTGGATGAGGATAATAAAATATTCCCCCTGCAAGCCACCTTCTCAGAAGGCTGTTGTGAGAATCAAGCAAGATATCATTGAGGAACTGCTTGGGAAACTGTAAGGCGCTAGTGAAATCTGAGGGTTTTCACATGGGCATCGTAAATATGTGCTGCACACAGCAGCTCCCTAGGGCCCCCCCAGGAGCCACTCAGCATGCAGAGCCGTGCACGTGCCTGCAAGCAGGCCAGGCACATTGGTGGCGACACAGGCCTCTTCCCTTGGCATTTTTATAAAGGGAATCAGGTGAAGGAAATGTCTAGGAATAGACAGTCTTCCTAAGCTCCCCCGAAATAACTCCGGTGGAAACAATTGTGGTAACGTCCATTCTGCTGTTATTGTTTCAGTCGACTGCAATATGGGAAAAAATCTCCCGGCATTTTCAACTCAGCTGGGAATCAGCTTGACTTCCAGGGGCCTGGAAACAAAGGGATTGTGCTTGAGGGCCACTCTGGGTGTTCATGGTTCCCTGGTGCTGACAAAGACAATTGCGGGGCTTGTACACGGCCTCGCTTTTCCTCTCGCCTTCCCTTTGGGGACATGCTTGCTAGAGGACTTTGTATTTTCCCATGGATAGCTGCTGGAGGTCCTTACTAAGGAGAGTGTTACACCTGCACTCAGAGTCTGGAGCTCCTTACAGAGTTACGCCGCCCAGAGCTCGGAAATGGTTTCCCTCGCTCACCAGGCCCATCAGTCTCTTCTAGGCAGCTCCTTCCCGATGCTTATGCCTCCTCCTGCAGGCAGGTGCTCATCTCTCCAGGCCTGGGGCATGGCCCTTGCCCTGCCTTCCTGCCTGCCTGCTTGCTTCTCTTGATAGTCTGTGCTCCTCAAAGAAACTGTCCCAGCACCTTTATCTGGTCCCCTCTCCATTACCTCCCTGCCTGACTCACAGGACATCCTGCTGCCCCACTGTGGTCCAGGATACAATATTTGAACCCTGGAATCGTCTCCACTCCCCCATCCATTCTTGCCATCCACCCCCTCTACTGGTTGCCCCAACTTCTCTAGGATAATCCTCTGTTCCTGTCATTTTGTCCTTTTCAAAAGCCTCAGCTTGTTACTGTGACTAAATGTGACCAAACGTTATTTAATTTTTTACTTTTGTAAAAAACCCTGATAGACCCGATACTCCTATTTCTGACTCACCATCTGTGAAAAACAGTTTTGCTCTTGCCTCTGGATTGTGCCTTAAGTACCATCCCCACCACTTCTCTGCCCTCTAATTCTCCCATCCCTTAGAATCTATATTGTTTCCCCCTTTTTCCAAGAAGTACTTGCTGACTATTCTGCTAGAACATCCTAGAACCTTTGCTGTCTCAGAAGAGGGTACCCTGTCTCGTCACACTTCTCACACTTCCGTGTGCATACAGACAGCAAGCAGATCTGGTTAATATGCAGATTTCGATTCAGCAGGACTAGGTGAGGCCCAGATTTTTGTATCTCCAGCCAGTTCTCAGGCAACACCTGTGCTGCTGGTCCATGGTCCACACATTGAGTAGCAGGACCCTATGACAGTGTTCCCCACATTTTGCTGCACGCTGCAATCACATGAGGGTTTTAAAAGAGATCCATACCTCTTCTGCACCAAACGATCTGATTTTATTGGCATGGGGTATGACCCAGGCGTTGAGGGGTTTTAAATCTCCACAGGTGATTATCATGTGTAGTAAAGCATGGGAACCACCATCTTACTTTATATATCAAGGGTGTCTAAACCTGCTATTTATTTCATCTCTGCTTACTTTTTCTCTTTCTTTAAGGCCGGATTGATTGACTGATTGAATCTTAGGCCTTTAGATGCTTTTTTGATGATTAACAAGTATTAATAGAGTACATATTGCTGGTAGGGACCCATACTCGATGTCAAAGAAAATAAAAATGAGGTCTTGCATCTTTGCAGAGCCTGGTGAAATCTACCCACTGGCAGCCTGGGCCAGCTGGGGCCTGTTGACATGGTTTCAGGGCCTCTGGACCGTGTTTTCTCCACCCCCACAGGGAAAAGTCACAAACTCCTGGCTTACCTTCTCTAAAACACTACCACTCATTTTGTTTTCCTTTTGGTCTGAGGCAGTGGTTCCCAACCTGACCACTCTTTAGATGTATCTGGGGAACGTTTAACATTTCTGGTGCCCCAGCTGAACCCCAGACCCACTGCATCAGAGTCTCTGCAGTGGGACCTGGGCGTCAGAAAGTTTTCCAGCTCCCCAGAAGCTGCCAGTGAGCAGCCAGGGCTGAAAGCCACTGACCTCAGGTTTTTATTCATTTAAATGTAAACACAGTCCACTGATATTCCTCTAGGGGGACTGAGTTTGTCAGACTCTTCCCTGAAAGCAGTTGCAGAGAGACCAAGAGTACTAGGTACCCATCAAATGTAATACTCCAGCACTATGTGCGGAAGGACCCAGGGAGGGAAGACAGGGCTGCAAAATGCACATAACTCCCAGCAAGTGTCCAGAGCAAGGGTTGGTAAATTATGACCTGGGGCCAAACTCAGCCCACCATCAGTCTTTATAAATAAAGCTTTATTGGAACACAGCCACATGTCTATAGCTGCTTTTACCGTACAATGGCAAAACTGAGTGTTTGTGACAGAGACCATATGGCCCGCAGAGCCCCAAATATTGAGTATTTGGCTGTTTACAAGAAACGTTTGCCAACCCTGCTCTTGAGAATGACCCTGCGTAGATTCCTGAGTAGCAGTTTATGCATCGACACACGCTGGGGACTTTTTACGCCGTATTTGAGACTCTTTGTATTGTTTAGTGGCTCCTAAAGCAGATCAGCGTGCCCTGAAAGATGTGCAGAGAATTGGTCCCATTCAGGCCATGATATGGTTCCCTCATGCAGCCCTCGGTGGGCGCTGCTGGCTGCCTTTCCCTTGGGGGCTGACCGTGGTCTCTTTGGGTGACCCCACTGTGTCGTACTCATGTTACTGTCTGCTCTGTGGGCTGGGAGGTGGGAGGCATGGGAGGTTCCATATCATCGCCTGATAGATCCAAGAGGTTGCCACCTGGGCAGGGAGTGAACTCTATTCCTGCCCACAGGTGATGGATGAGGTGAGGAGAGGCTGCAGGGGTCAGGGGCTCTGGAGACAGAGGAGGGAGGACATGGTTGCTATGCTTGGTCAGAGCCAAGTAAGGCCAGGGAGGTCAAAGGAGGGGCAGCAGGCACCAGGAGGCCAAGCTTCAAAACCATGAGTCCAGGCTCCTCGATTCTCCTCTGTTCCTTCTTCAGCCACTACTGTGCCCCCGAAAGTAGGTCAGATCACTGTCTGCTCCAGCGACATGGAGCGAAATAGATACCAAGTAGGTCGTCTGCACTGCTGTTGCCTAGAGAGCCTGCTGGCCAAAACCAGTGGCTGCCCGATTCAAGTGAACCCATAAAGACCCTTTTATGTGGCAGAGAATCCTTCATGGCCACGTCCACACGGCAAAAGGTCAGCCCTGCTTTCTGGGACTGGAACAAGTAATTGCACTGAATTTCTGAAATGGTAGATTGTGCTGTAGTCAGAGAGAAAGTTACAACCAGAGTCCTTAAAATATCTGAATGCATTGAAAAAGTTAACAAGTTGGGGGCAATTATTTAATTTACCAGAGATAACTTGGAATAGGCTATGCAGTATCCTAGTATAGTTAAAACAGTTTTGTTGTGCATGCTGGCACAACTTTTTAGGAACTTAATCTACTATTTCTTATCTTTCTTCCTAATTGAAAATTTTCATAAAAACCTTATACCCTTATAGTCTTTTTATTTTTTTATTTTTATTTTTTTTTTTTTTTTGAGATGGTGTCTCACTATGTTACCCAGGCTGGTCTCCAACTCCCGGGCTCAAGCAATCCCTTCCGCCTCAGCCTCCCAAGTAAGTGGGATAATAGTTGTCCATACCCTTATGCTTTTGTGTGTGTGTGTGTGGGTACTGGGGGTCGACCTCAGGACCTCGCACGCCAGCAGACACCCGTGCCACTGAGCGATAGCACCGGCCCCTTTTCTCATATGTGGGTTTCGGGAGTCGAACTCAGGACCTCACGCTTGCCAGGCAGGCGCTTACGCTGCTGAGCCATCTTACCAGCCCCCTTATGCTTTTTAATTTCTAAAAGTTCCTAATGCATCTTAATTTTTTAACAACACACTTGTCAAGAAGGTATATTATTTTGCCGTGATGTGATCACATGAACATTTAGTTTGGCGGCATAGGTACTAGAAGGAAGTTATTTGGAAGGATGTAAGGAGGGAGACAGAATAAACAAAGTGCCCAGTACAGCCCAGTTACAGCAACCTCGTGAATTTTTGCTTTCAATGAAAAGAGTGCCCACCACAAGTGGGGCTAACCTTTCTCATAGCTCATTTAAAACCGTCTTCGCCATCTGTCCATTCATTTCCTCATTCTGTTAACCAGTGCCTATTGAATACCTGTGATGTGACACTGCTGTACCAAGTCATAGACCTAGGAGGTCTACTGCCAGAGTTATAGGACCCCTCCCTTGACTTCTAGATGTGTACCTGTTGTAGTCAGTGTTGGGCCTCAAAATTGTCACTCTGATGAGCATTGCATTATTGTTCAATCTTAAGCCTTGTGGGAAGAGGCTATGGCATTGGAGAACTCTGAGTTAACACCCCCATTTCCATCCCCAGCTGCTATTTAATCTGTCTGGTCCTCCTTTTCCTTACCTGTAGAGGATGAATCATATTGGTTTCTAACCTATTGTAAGGTTTAAATTGGTTAATACATGTAAAACTCTTAACCCGGTGCCTGCCTCAGTAAATGATAGTCACTGTGATTATCATTCTGATAGCTCACAATCTATGCAGACATCATTTAGTTCCTTAGCTGATGAGGAGACTTTCTGAACACCTTCCAGGAAGGTGGAATTCTCACTCAGAAGGGAATATATTTGTTGGGCGGTCCTGGAGAAGGAGATTTTGCAGGCTGGTTTCCCCCCATTGTTGGGCTGGCTCCTCTGCATATGATCCAGCTCAAGGTTGCCCAAGCCCCATCTGTCTCTTTTCTTTTAATCTTCTTGCCACCCTGCAGTGGCCCAGAAGGTAGCTGTTAATAACAGCCAATGAGCATAGCAAATGGCTTTTGTCCAAGTGTCCAAACTCTTCTCCACTTCTTCCCCAACTGTCACTCTCATCTATCAATTGGAAGGCGTCCACAGACTCTGGAGGTGAAGCTAAGGGATTCAACAGGGAAGGCAGAGCCCTTAGGAGTCCCTGGAGTCCTCTAGCCTTTACCTAGGCTGTGATTTACCTTTATCACCGCTCCTTTTGCACCAATAAAGAGCACAAATCCAGGGCAAAGAGCAGCAGGCCCCTGTATTCTAGAATCAGTGAGTATGACCCAGTAGGGACCACTGAGTGAGACCCTGGTTGGTGCTAGGCCAGTTTGGGCTGGCCTGGCTCCTTGGACCTGTTGCCCATCCACCCCTCCACACTGCCAGGGTGGAATTCCAGTCTTGTCATCCTCGTCTCTGTTACTTGTGTGATTCCCTTCAGATGGATTCCCTTCCTTGAGGACACTGACACCCCCAGAGCCTGTTTGGCCTCAGCTGTGTGGACCTAGGATACCCCTAGACTCATCTCTTTGCAGATTGGTCTGGCCTTGAGCATTTCCCCATTTGGGTGCAGCAATCTATATTATAGAACTGGCCAGGTGCATTCCTGTATGTCCACTTCTTTCCAGCACTTCATCTAATCCTGACAATGAGAAGTAGAGGACACTGAGGCTCAGAGAGGAGACCTGAGCAGTCCTGGTGCCTGGCCAGACTTGCCTGCTGCCTTGCATCTAGGACTTGTTTGGCAGAGGTGAGATGCTTGCTACGAACTAGGGAGCCTGTGGAGTTGAGCAATGGGCACTGAGCATTCATGATGTCATTGGCCCTGTGCAGGCCAGGGAATGGCTGCTTTGGACCTCAGAGATCTTGCAATCTGACCAAGGACTTCATTTCCTCTTTTGTTTAATTGAAGGAGGGCTAGGTCCTGAGACCTATGATTAGAGATTGAGAATTGAAAAGACCATTTAAGATCTGGCTTCTTGCAAAGCAAGAGATATTGCCAGTTGCAGGCCATAGACTGTAGGCTTTGCACCCCTGGGTCACCTGTGAATGTTCTTGGTACACAGCGGGTAGAATAGGGATGGCCCATCCAGGGTGGTCAGTCATCTTTACTTCTTTTTCAAAAGAAATGAAGGCTCTAGTATCCAAGGCACTGCTAGATACCATGGAGCCTGCAAGTGAAGGAAACACAGCCTTGAGCTCCTGAGGTTCATATGGCTTGGCCTGGGAAGCAAACATGTAAGCAACTACCTAGTCTATTTGGACCGTGGAGGAGAATGCTAAGAAGTTTTCCAATGTGCTGTGTGATCCAGTGAATTTATTTGCGTGGGGATTGGCTTTGCAGGGCAGGGAAATTTATGCTAATGGCAAAGGCTGGGCAGGATTTCAAGGGTGTACAAGAGGTAGGATGATGCTCCAGGCCAATGGACAACCTGTGACGAGGAATGTGTGTTCGAGGCTGGGGTGGCAAGCACACTGGGGACAAGGAGGCATGGGTGGTCCTTGGAGATCAGCTGCTGACCATTCTCTAGGCTACTTCAAACCCCAGAGCAGGCACACAGGTCCTGGCCCCCAGCCCAGCAGTCCTTCTGCTGCATTTCCATAAATGGACATTGAAAGTGACTCTTGAGGCCAGCAAGGGTGGGGGTAGCGATTGAAGCTTTTCCTCAGGGTGGGCAGCTCCTGAAACATAATATGTCAGGGATGCAGTGAGAACCTAAAGAATCGCCTCCTCTCTGTAAGCCCAAAAATCTCCTCCCCTATTGGACAGGCTGGGATGCACCCAGGAATGTTGATCATGCCATTCAGCCCTGGCCTTCCAGTTGGCCACCGCAGTCCTGCTGCCCTGCAGCCTGGGATCTGATCTCTTGGGCCCAATACTTGCACACCAACCTTCCCGGTCAAGGTCAAGTATGGGATGTGCCCAGAGCCAGGAGTTGAGTGGCCCTGCAAGGCAGCTGTCTCCTTCCAAAAGCCAGCCTTGCAGAAGACTGAGCCACCGCAAAAAAGAAAACAAGAAGGAAAGGAGCAGAGTCACTCTGAAAACATTGTGGATAAGAGGAATACCAAGAGCATGCGGGGAAAACAGGCAAACGCAGCTTTTTTGGTCTCTGCTATTTTGGCTGATGGAGGTTCAGCACACGGGCTGCCCACCCGAAATCTGTCACAGGGGACAGCCAGGCTGCAGGCTGAGCAGGGGAGGGCCCAGTGGCTAGACAGACTCACTTTCAGTGTTAGGAACCGCTGCAACTGAGAGCTGAATGGTAATGGGTCAATGAGTGGCCACCCTTTGGTCACTAAACTAATTATGTTTGTGTCAGTGGCCCAAGAAAGGTAGGGTGGTAGCCAGGAATGGGAGAGTCAATGACCTGTGTATACTTCCAAAGTAAAACCCAACAAAAACTGGTTATGGGTTGGTTAAATGTCATTAAGGGAAAGTACATTTGGATATATGTGTGTGCTTGACTTTCATACCAGGGAGGTCATAGTTGCTGCTGAGGTTCATGATTTAGGCCAACTCAGGCAAAGAAGTTTTCCATGGGTCTGTAGCAGAATGAGAGAAACAGCATTTTCACATTCACTTGGAGATTAGATTCAAGGGGAGAGGTAATGATAACTTATAGTCAAAATTACTCTTGAAAATCCTCTAATTGCCCTTAGTTAAATTTCAGACTCTTGCTTTGCAGTCCATTTTCCATGCACTGCTACAGACAAGCACATGTACAATGTATACTCTGTCATAAGAGTACGTGAGCCGGTGTCGGACATACATGATATCTCCACTCAAGTCCTTGTGGGTGAGTTTGAGGACATTAGACAACACTTGACAGAGAGAGACCCTGACATACAGGGCATGCTGTAGGATAGTGTGGAGAGCTTTTCATCAAGTTAAACCGTGGAAAGGACCACCTTTGTTTTAGTTAGGTCCTTTATAAACTGGTGGTGATCACAGATAGGATTCTTTAGGCAAAGTAAAATGTAATAATTCCCCCCAGTTTTTAATTTTTCTGGTTTATGAAATTAACGTTGGGAACTATACATGTAGGTCTACTACTTAAAGTTGAAAAACTCTAAACTTTATGTATATTGAAAATAAACAGAAGAAAACCTTTAAATTTTTTTTGGTCTCAGGCTTGAATCCTTCTGATTTGTTTAACCCAGTCATTGTAGTGTGGCTCAAGTGTCACTTGCAAATTGGCCTTTTTTTTTTGATCCACTGGTCTAAAGCATTATCCTCTTGATATTTTTTTTTTCCTTAGCACAGTTGTCTCTGTTTAAATTTCCTTTTTTTGTTTTTTGTTTTTTGTTTTTGTTTTTTTGGGACAGAGTCTTGCTATATAGTTCAGGCTGGCCTTGAACTCATTCTGTAGCCCAGGCTGGCCTCAAACTCACAACGATCCTCCTGCCTCAACCTCCCAAGTGCTAGGATTACAGGTGTGTGCCACCACGCCCAGCTTGAATTTCCTTTCTTTTTAGCTTCTTCCTATTGGCTCTCCTCTCCCCCTTACAGAGGGAGCCCCTTCCTTGTCTGTGGCCCAAACCAGTGCTGCCTCCCTGGCACCTAGTAGGGCTCCTGGTACCTTGGGAGCCTCAGCAAAGTTGTGTTGTCAGATGAATGAAAGCACAAATGGTTCCTTGGGGGAAGACCATGTTTCAGCCCTGTCCTATCCCCAGCACCAGCGCCCAGCCTGCCTCTGCAGGTTCCCATCAAGCCTAGAAACAGGCCATCCCCTTCTGCCCTTGTCAGTGTCGTGGCCTGGACTGCCTAGTGCCGGGAGCCGGGCCCCGCTACTGTGACTCAGTGGGTCCCCAGCTATTTCTCTCATGTTAGAGACAATTCATTGTCTGAGGACGCTGGCCCTGCCCCGGGTGTGCAGGGCCTCCTGCTGACATTTTGCCAGTGAGCTGGTTGCCGGAAAGCCTGGCCGTCTGGGAGAGTCCCCTCCCTGCCCTGCAGAGCCTCCCTCAAGCTGCCTCCTCCTCATGCAGCACTGTGCTGGGGGTCCTGTGATGGGTGGGAGGGGTTCAGGTAGTGCCCAGCCCAGGCTGGGGCCTGGAGGAGGCTAGGTTGCACGTGGTGCAGAGTGCTCCGGACACAGCCTAGGAGCTCAGGAAGTGTTGCTTGTTTGGGTGAAACCAGGGCGGCCACATTCTAGGATGATGTTTTTGGCCTTCCTGATCCAGGACTCCTCAGTCAGTGGGGTGTTCTTGGGCCAGGAAATTAAAGTGCCTTATTTATCCAGGCATCTCATGTCACCCTCATACTAATCCTCTGAAATAGATGTTCAGTGCTTCTTTATTACTGCCCTTCTCCAGCTGAGGAAAATAAAACCATAAATAAGGTAGGCGTCTGTCCAGCCCCCACCGTAAGTGGCACTGATGGCTCTTAAATCAAACTCCTTGACTCCCAGTCTTGGGTCGTCCCAAGTCTGCACTGCGCGCAGCCCCAGCTCCCACATTGCTCACGAGTGCACTTGAGGTCAGCTCAGCAAGTGCTAGACATGGACCATGCTGCTCTTGGGAGCTCCTCCATCGCGGTCTCTTTGCCATAGCCCCTCATGCCCTCTGACTTGCCACAAGTCTGTGGCACACAGTGGACCCACAGGATGTGGCAGAAGGCAGAGGGCAAGAGGGTGCTTAACATGTTCACTCATGTGAAGCCTTAGAAGCATCTTCCCCTCTAGAGTGGGACCGTCTCGGACTCAGCATGGCTGCTGGAGTGGTGCAGGCGGAAGCTCCCTCCCCCAGGCCTACAGATGGCTTCACTTCACGACCGCTGGTGACTGCTGGCTTGTATGATGAGCCACACCAGGATGTAGTCAGAAGGGGCCTGAGCCAAGTGTGGAAGGCATATCTCCTGCCACTGCCCGGGGCCCTGCCTCCTTCTCTCTGCTGCTGCCCACTTGGGAGCCTCTGTCCACCTCGAAGATTGGCCTCAGGTACCCTTTCCTCCATGGCTCCTTGCACCTTGCATGTCTCTCCAGTGTGACCTCCTTTACTACTTGTGTCTGGCCTCCCCGCGGTCCTGTGGACTTCTCTGAGATGGGCAGGGGCTCATTTTGCTGTGTCTGTGGCACACAGTGCACCCACAGGATGTGATGAGCATCTGCCAAGTGCCTGTGGATGTGTCATCCCTCTTCCAGAACTGGTGGCTGCTTCTGTCCCTAAGACGATCTTTGAACCTCCCCCATTACACAAAACTACTCAGATGTACTTGCCTCTCAAAAACTGTCATTCCCTCTTGGCGACCAGAGCACAAGTGTTGCTTTGTCTTTTCCTAAGCTTGCTTTATGGTATTCTCGAGGAGATACTATCTCTGTCATCGACACACCATTGAGTTAGGGACCAGAATCCAGGCCATCTTGTATCCCAGCTTTGCCCAGGGAATTTTTCTGGAGGGTGCAGATCAGAAACTGTCCTTTCCTGTAGCCATTTATACTTCTCACATTTCTTGAGCTTCTTCCTGCCTCTGGTCTCTAACAGTTACCTTTTTCAGTTTGAAAGTGTTTCCAGTATCCCCAGTAACTGTCCCTCATCCTAGGGGTGCATCACATCTCTCTGGCCCAATTCCATACCCTGGTCACTGTTCCATGTCAGTGAGCCACAAGAATACTATCTGAACCCAGGTGGCCTGCATCCAGGCTACCTCTGGACTCTTGGTCCTGTGCTTTTCACCTGGACAAAGCCCATGGCCTCTTGGTCTCATCAATCTCCAAAAGCCATGGCCATTTCCCCAACTCAACACAACACATACAGACACCCTCTTCATACTGTCCTGCTTTTAAAATGGCAGAGAGACAGTGGCAGTAATGCTTTCCTGTTTCCTTACATTTTATACCATGTAGTATAGAAATAACCTCCCAGTATTTCCCAGTTGATTCTTAGCTCCTGTCCTTTGCATCAGCATCCTCACCTGTTTTTCCTGTTCATTCAGAACTGACAAGTAAAAGTCATTTGTATTTGGCATTGCCCAGTGGATTCTCCTCACCCATGGGAGTGGGAAGGAGGGGGGTCATGGTTGCTTTCCATGACATCATGGATATGATAAGGTCAGCCACCACACCTAAAGTTGTATCACGTTGCATTATTTAGGGATAAATGAGGAAATTATCGGCTCATGAACTCAAAGGAAAGGTTAATGGTCATGGCAAAGGAAGTAGGAAGGGCAAATATCTTCATCCTTATTTCATGCAACAAAGAGGAGAGGGCTGCATGAGATAACTGTTCAGCCTTGTCCAGGCTTATGAGCAGCTGGGATCCAGGTCACATAAAGGGATTATTAGGTCTTTTTTGGCTATTACAGTAAGAAACAAAACTTGAAGGGAAAGGGGAAGGAGAGATTATAGCCGTAGATTATCTGTGTTAGTCAGCTTTCTGTCACTATAACAAATATCTGAGGTAACCAACTGATAAAGAGAAAAGGTTTATTTTGGCTCATAATTTTAGAGGTTTCAGTCCATAATTGGTTGACCTGTTGTTTTGAGGCCTATGGACCTATGAGGTATGATAAAAAATATATAGCTAATGTTTAAATTTTTTAAATATATTACAGTAAAAGGCACATTGGCACTAACTCCCCTCAAAATACTTTACCTTGTGTTGAACACACTTATCTCATTGTTCTTGCTACTTTCTGAAACAGTTCTGGAATTCTCTTTCCTATCTTTAGTTGTGATGTCATGGCTGCCTTGACAGCCTGTATTGTTTCAGAACATTTATATTACTTTATATATTAATTATATAATTATATATATATTACTTTCATAGTCATTTTGACTTTGGGAAAAATCTGAAAGTTGAATGGTACTAGATCTAATGAATAAGATAGCTAAAGATACATCGTAATGTTATTAAGAACATGCCTGTCTGTTAGATGGCACTCAGCAGCAGCATTCACCATATTTTTTTATCATACCTCATAAAGACATGAAAGAGAACTTCCAGAACTGCTCCAGAAAGTGGCACAAATGATGGGATAAGTGTGTTCACAGATAGGGGGAGGATTTTGGGGAAGAGTGATTTCAATGTGCCTTTAACCCTAATAAATTTCTAGAAATTTAAACATTCACTGTATATTTTGATCACTCCTTATGTCATGGTGGCGATATGTGGCAGAGACAGCCAGTTCACCTCAGGGATGCCTGTGAAAAAGAGAAAGAGGAAGGGACATGTTCCTACTGTCCCCTTCAAGGGCATGCCCTCAGTGACCTAAGATGTCCCACTAGATCCACCTCTTAGTTTCCACCTCCTCCCAATAGCACCAAGCTAAGGACCAAGTCTTTAACACATGGAACTTTGGGGGACATTTAGGATCCAAACTATAGCAGCATCCAAGGAAATCGCACATTCCAGCATGCCAGCTCTGGAATCACAGTCTGGAGGCACAGACCACCTGGGTACTGAGTGGATACCATGGGCTCTCCCCCAGGGAGCCTGCCACAGGCAAAATATTCATGTGCACTGTTGGCAGGTCGTGGACTCCACTAAAACCTGTCCGGAGGTCCTCGGCCGGCTCTTGCAGAGCTGCATGTGGTGGGTACCCCTGGGTGTGTATCTGTGGGTGAGGGTTAGGTTCATGCTCCAAGGCACACATGTGGGGAAGTGGTGGCAGAGGTGGCTGTGGAGGGCTCAGCACAGGCTTCAGGTCTCTTCCCTCTCTGCTTTTATCTGTGTTTTTATGTTGGGACTCCAACTAAGGTATTGTTTTTAAAAGGGTCACTGCTGATTAAAAATAAATAAATTAAAAGAAAAATTAGAAAACCACCAATTGAAACATAGGCAAGCCTGCCCACCCCTCACCCTTATTTCTGAAACAGGTCAGCTTCTCTGAATAGCCCTGCAGCCCAGCAATTCCAGGAATTTTAGAAACGTAACCTGTTTATTTCTGCTTGGACGTGACCCACACATCCTGCCCAGTGGAGGAGGACCTTGGTAGGGTAACTTCTTAGAAGCTATGAAAAAACATGACCCCCAGGAAAAGGAAGCCTCTGCTATTGAGACAAGCTTGTCGTTGGAGGAGCTGTGCTAGGATTTTTATGGCCCTTCAAGTTGCCAAGTGCTGTGGTTCCTTTGTATCGTTCACTCCTCAGGATGTCACTGTATGGCTTAGGAGATGGTGGGATTCTGCAAAGCCCTGAGCTAGCAGGCTCTGGACTTGGCCCTGGCTCCATGGGGCTTTCATGACCTAGTTTGCCTGGAAGGCACAGCAGAGCTGGCATCTAGTTGGTTCTTCTGTGCCAGGCAATTCATGAGGCCCTCCACTCCAGGTCATCTGGAAGGTTCTAGAAAAAGGACAGCCATTAGTTCTATGGATTTAAAGATTTTCTTGGGAAGGACAAGGGCCTTGTTGGGTAAGTATGCAAACTATGAGAACAAGCGGAGGATCTGTGGTTTCTAAGAGGCCAGAACCAAGAGGCACTATCCAGGAGCAAAGGTGGCAGACAGATGTGTCAATGGGACAAAGCAGAACTTATCTGGGCAGTAACCTGTTGTGGGCACCTCCCTGCTTGAGACCTCTCGTCCCTCTCTGCACCTGAGTTAGGGACCTCAGCCTTCTTTCCAGCCCCAGCATTTCCTGGGCACCCTCTTCCTGCTAAAGGCTCATGATGAGTTGGTCCAAGTCCTCTGCAGTCTGGGGAAGAGTAACACACGGGGAGAAAGACCTTCTTGGCTATGTGTAATGCTTTCTTCCTTTTTAAGGTGCTGGTGTAGGGGAGAGGGAAAGATAACAGACCTATGAGAGTTAGGCTGGCATGATTTCTACATGACTCAGACTATAGTCAGAGGCCAGAGGTCCAAGACCACGGGAATATTGGGAACACCTTTCTGAAGTTTCAGTGGGCCTTGGGTTCCATGAAGCTGCAGGCCATGGACTTGAGCTCTGTGGGGGCACTTCTGAGTCTCACTGAGGCAGACAGAAGGAGAATCAGATGTAGCAGCAGCCAGGTACCTCACCCTACCCACCTGGAGTGAAGGGCAGGGTGGGCTTTGTGGCCATGAGCACCACCTCCAGCCAGAGGAGGAGAGGGGAGCACGGAAGGTAGAGGTAAAGTGGATGCCCACACACAGCCCCACAGCTCTCTGCCTAGAGACTCTCAACCCCACAAGGGTAAAATGAGCCCCAAAGGCCTTGCCCTGGGGTCTGTGTGGTAGAGAATGGGGGCATGTTGCCGCACCTGAGACCCCAGCAGCTTCTTCTGCGGCCGCCATTGCCACCACCTCACACCTGCAGATGTTTTCACAAGCCCTGTCCAGCAGAGCAGATTCAACCAAATTAGGCTCTTGCTCTCTCCTTCTCCCTTTTTGTTTTCCTCAATAAATATTTAGTTATGATCAGCTATGTACCAGGCAGCCTTCTGGTGCTGGAGGCATCTCGGTCCGTGAGACAGATGGTCCCTGCCCTCTTACACTCACCTCTGGCGGCTGGTGTGGGATTGAGGGGCTCCCCTCCACCTGGTCAGCCTGGGACTGGGGTCTGGCTGACTGGGTGACCAGGGAGTGATAGCAGCAGATGATGCTTCTTCCGGCCTGGGGTCTTCCCCCTGCTGGTTCCCGGTCCTTCAACTGTATAACAGGGCAGGGCTGCAGACAACAGGTATTGTCCCCCAGAGGCAGGTGATACTGCTGAGGGGGTAGGGAGCCTAGTACTCTACCTGCTCTCTAGAGATTCAAGTTCCCCTTGTTAAATAGATAAGTACTTGAGTAGAAGTCTGGGCAGCATCATGGGTTACTGTTGATTTGATAAGGTCTGGAGGATGATGGTGGCCTGGAAGTCTCTGGCTCAAGCCCAGCCTCCAGCAGCAGAGCAGCCCCTGCAGGGCACAGCCTCAGGGTTCTGCTGTGGTACCCATGTAGGGCTGGTAGCTTTTGCCTACCAGAGACTATCAAACACACTGGGGCAACCCCCATGCTGAACAGGGTCCTGAAGGACTGCCCAGGAGGGCCCAGCTGGTGATATCGAGGGAGCAGATAGGGAGGCAGGCAGGCAGGCCCAGGGCCATGGACACACACTGGGGACGGCACTGTAGGATGTGGGTGGGAGGGCAGGGGCTATGTGCATTTCCTAGGGGTGCCAAAACAAGTGGCCACAAACTGAAAGCCACAGAGCCATCAAGATGCCTCAGTCTGGGCCAGGGATATAGCTCAGTGGCACAGTGCCTACCTGGCAAGCGCGAGGTCCTGAGTTTGAATCCTAGTACAAAAAATAAATAAATAAGTAAATAAAATAAAATAAATAAGATGCCTTAGTCTGTGGGGCAGAACCTTTCCTCACCTCTTCCAGGTTCTGGCTTATAGCTGCACTATGCCAAACACTGCCTCCATCTTCACTCAGCTTTCCTCTCTCTGTGTCTGCTATTTCTCTATGTCCATCCAAATTCCCTTCTCCTAAGGACACTAGTCATCGGATTCAGGGCCCAACCTAACCCTATATGATCTCATCTTAACTTGACTACATATGCAAAGACCCTATTTCCAAATAAGGTCATATCCACAGGTACCTGGGATTAGGACTCCAATAAATCTTTTGGGGAACACAGTTCTCCCCACTATATGAGATGAACAGGACTATGCAGATGGCCCCAGGCCAGACGCTGTGCTCAGGACTCCCAGCACTGGTCCCGAGAGCACGGGTGCCTCCCTCTCCTCCCTGGTACCAGGCACATGCCCACACATGGCCATGACACCAACATCCTCGCCAGCAGGTGGAGGTTGGAGCATGTTCTCCCCTCCTCTCTGTCGAATGCCTGAGGCCTCAACCCAGGCATCACCCCTTGGCAGTGTGTTCCTGGACTCTCCTCCCACCCCAAAGTCCAGGTCCTTCTTCTGGGCTGTTCAACTTCTACCCTGGCACATGCCACACAGCACACGTCAGCTTCCCTGTTTATGTTCCCTTCTGCCCCTCTGGGATGTTTTTCTCCATCCTGGTCTTATCCAGCTGATGCACTGGCACACAGTAGGCCTTCAGTGTTTGTTGAGTGAAGAACAACCAAAGATAGAAAGATGGGTAGACAACTAGATGGGTGGTTGCTAACTATTCCCATAATCAAAAAGGTTTCCCTGACTACCCCACACCACCTCACCTCTCCTTCCTCATCCTTTTGCCATGTCTTATTTTGCTTCATAGCAAAACAATCCCATTTATCACACGTACATATTTGTTGGCTGTCTCCTTTCGTCAGAGTGTGTACCCTCCAAGAACAAGCATTTTGGCTATTTTTTATAGTACCATGTGCATAGTGCCTAACAAATATTTATACAACAGGTAGATGAATGGAAAGGTGGTGGCTGTCAGGATGGGTGGATGGACGCACAGGTGGGGGTGGCAGATAGGATCCTGTGGCCAGGAGAGGCTTGTCACTCTCATCACAGTGGCAGCAGGTCTTAGAGCCACCAGCACACCTGATCTCTGCTCCCTCTCCTGCCACCTGCAGACCCGAGGTTTACTTTTTATAGCTGTCATCTCAGGGCAAGGCCATTCCACTCCCTGCCTGGTATTATTAACTGTCTGGGGTTGAAGCTCTGAGGCCAGAGCTCTGCTGGACCTGCCCTTGATCCTACTGAAATAACCCCTGCACGGGGCGTGAGATTTCAGCCTCGGCCTGCTCTGTAACGGGCTGAGTTCACATAACATGTTTTGTAACCAGAGCAGTAATGTGCTGCCCCTCGCTGCTGCACATTACACCTGCACAGACCTCCAGGTAGGAGTGTGTACATGTGTGTACGTGTGCATGTGCACGCGTTTCACGTGCACTCTGCCAGGAAGGAGTAGAAGTATTCTCCCTCCCTCCCTCCCTGGAGAGGCTTGCTTTATATCATTTGCTTGTCTCCCAGGCCCACTTATTATGGAAAGTGATCAGACCTTAGACCAGGCAAGGGGGCGCAGGGGATAGGGTGGCTGCAGCCAGGTGTCTCTACCCATATACAGAAGTCAAAGCTAAGCATGAGGGCCCGGTGGCCATCCAGATGGTGACAGAGTCACGTCTGCCACAGGGTGATCACACGCACAAAGAGCCAGCAGGGAGACCAGAAGACTGTCCCTGTCACACTCAGGAGAGGGCTCCTACCTGGGCAGGGCTCCTGCAGAGGAGGGAGCACCCAGACTTGTAAGAAAAGAATTAGAGGCGGGACCACTGGACACTGAAAGGATGATTCTGACAAGCTGGGTTAATTCTCCACGTCTGCAAAGCAGGAAGGGGTCTCTGGTCTAGAGCCAGAGCACCATCTGCTCTGGCCAGGCCACCAGGAGCCCCAGCTGAAGCTCCTTTCCAAACTCCGTATGAGTCATTCTTGTCATTGTGTGCCGTTGTCTAGGACATGCCTTCCTTTCCACCCCTATCTTACTTGTCACATTTTATGGCAGAGATGAAGTGAGTGATGAGGATAACTTTCCTTGTGGCTGAATGATCTCCTCTGAGACAAGTTAGGATCCCTGCTGAGGTCATGTCCAAAGGGCAGCTCCCCAGTGCTGTGGCCAGTGTGGAAGGAAGAGGCCAGGATGTGGGTCAGAGCCCAGGATTCTGAGGCCCGGCCAGAGGAGGCTGGCACCTTTGGCTAGTGCTATGCCAAGTGCCACAGGCAGCTCCGTCTGTCCAGCCTCAGAGCTGAGATCCCAGTCTGCTGCCAGCTCGGGAGGGAGCCTCGGCTTCCTGTCCATTGTCTACTTGGGGCACACCCAATGTGTTCCTGAAGTGACCTGGAGAGGGAGGAAGGGAGGAAGGGAAGGAGGGAAGGGGGCCAGCCCAGAGCTCGGTCAGGGTGGGAGAGGGGAAGTGAGAAGGGAAGACTTGGTGTTTTTCCTTGTTTGTGTTTCGTATTAAGGAAAACAAATAATATCCTTTGAGAAAACCATTAAACAAAGCACATCCTAAGGCCCCAGAGGCCCATTGTGGCTGCCTGGAGCCTGGAATTCATTCATGCCTTTTTGGCTAGATTTTTGGAAGCAAGAAAGATGGGGTGGGAGGGAAGGGCTGTCATTAAAATACAGTTTGGAATGTGTTTTTCCCTCCCTGGACTCTAAATATCTGGTCCATACCTCCAAGGTCTCTGTGCCCTCTTGACCCATCTTCCCACTGCCCCTCTGGGAAGTAATCCAGGGCTGCCAATGTCCCCCACCGCTCCCCCAACTTGTGAGTCTTGTGAAGGTAGAACGGTGAGGCGCTGTCTGTGGAGCCCCGATCCAGAAGGGTGTGTGTGCCACCTCACACAGGGGTGAGGGCTGCAGCTCACAGATCCACCGGAGCTCGTTCACTGCATGATGTCTGGGCCTCAGCCTCCCTGCCCTCCAGGTGGGGGTTGGGGCCAAATGCATGCCCACGGGCCACTCTGCAGCAGACTGGGCTCTGGGACTCCTCTCTCCACCTATGCATGCCCACACCAGCATGTCATATTGCAGGTCACTGTGCTGTGTCATAGCGAGGCCCAGGTACCCCATACTCCACTGTGGGCTGCTCGAAATGGAATGGTAATACTCTCTGCCATGTCACTACCATTTTCCCGTTGGGGGTGGAGGTGGTGGGAAGGAGGTAAGAACAGAATTGGCCATCAGCCCAGCTTCTGCAATAATTCTGCCAGGCCTGGCACTTGCTGGATCAGGCCTGCATTCTAAGTAGAAGGTCTGTTTCCAACTGATGTCAGTGTCGAAGTAGTTGTCATGAAGACAATATGCAAAAGACCATCCTTAGAATTCTCCCCAGTCCTTCCTTTGAAGTTTAAAAAGGAATTTAGCTATTTGCATGTTTTCCCTAAATACTTCCCAGGCAATATCAGGAGAAAGGATCTTGGGTAAAAGCTTCCAGGGGAGCTGAGCCTAGGATTAGGAGGCAGTTTTCCTCTGCTTGTGGCGGACTCCATCTCCTGGTCCTCTCAACAGCACAGAGCAGAAGGTAATAACATTCCCATTTTGTTAGGAAATTGCAAGTTGGAGGAGCTTGTCCCTGCCCTATAGCCAGTGACTGTGTACCTGGTCCCTATGAGGGACACAAACAGCCCTCTGAATTGGGGCTCCTTAGGAAGGGCCCCACTGTTCTCCCTTCGCAGGGCTCAGCCCCCAATCAAGGGAAGGATGGGGACATTGGCACCCTGAACTTGCTGCCCCCTCTGGAAACCTTGAAGTGCTCACTCAGGTCTCTGGGCCTGAGTGTCCTCACTTGCATTGGACAGCTTGGACATGATGAATTCCGGGGTCCCCCTGATGCCCCCTGTTCTTTGAGTCTGAAATTCCAGCATCCTTCCCTGGGGAAGCATTTTCCATTTTCCACCTGGATTCGGAAGTTAGAGCCTAGCCTCTCCCGTCTTCCTATCCTGAATGCTGTTGTGGTCAGCGTGGTCCCAGGTGCCCTCTGCTTTCTTCAGAGGTTATTCATACCTCCTCTCTCCCCCATCCCAGGGCTACCACCCGATGCCCCATGAAGTGGACATCGCGCACACCAAGAAGCTGTTCCGGAGGAGGAGAAACGATCGAAGGTAGGAGAGACCATCTCGAGCACTGGGTGTTCTTTCCCACATTGGTGTCTGTGGCTATGTCAGTGCTGGTCTGTGTTGCGTTCTTCTGGTCACCAGCTGCCACGCATGAGGTGAGGTCAGTGGCATGGTGGGCTTGGTTCCTGTTTGGGGATTCCCAAGAGCAGCAGCAACTCCAAGGAGTGGGTCGTTTGGGAGTGCAACAGAGGGCCACCGTCCCCACTGGCTTTTCCTGGGCTTTGCCGGTCAGGAGAAGCATTCTTCCCACTGACCCCTGAACAGCAGCCGCATCCTCAAGGAGTAGGACCTGCTGGCCACATATTTTGACACATGGCCTCCAGGAGGCTCCTGGAGCTCATGAGTCCAAGGGCATCTGCCTTTCCTCTTTCAGTCGTTAGGAATTGTTCCTGTGAGAATCAGCTGTTCTATGACAGGCAACACACAGATAGCAATGGCTTGCGCCGTTGCTCCCAATGCCCAGAGCAGTGAACCAGGCCCTTCCATGGAGTTCAGAGTCCCGGGTGAGAACCACAGGACAGGAAAGGAGTGATGAGGTGGCCGTGGACAGGAACGAGCAGCTGAGATTTAGCACCTGAGGAAGGCATGCATTGTATTCTACAAGGCTTTCTTATTTGGGAATGTATTCAGTGCGGTTTAGGTGAAAAAATCCAGGTGCAAAACAGTGTTTGTCATGTGTAGCCATTTGTGCAAAAGGGGAGTCAGGGTATATTTTTTGCTTGAACATGCATAAATTATTTCTGGATGAAAATCCAAAAAAAGATAGAAAGAACAAAAAGGCTTATGCCGGAGGAATTAAAATGAGGTATTCCCCTATGGGGAATTTATTCTTAGATAAAGGTGATGGCTGGTGATTTTACCTTAGGTGAACAGAGAATGTTCTTGGAGACACAAGAAACAGCCAGCTGACATCCCTGGCTCAGAAAACTAGAAGCACCTGCCCTCATGCTGTGTAACTGCCTCCTGGAGTCTGAGAGCTGCAGCTGACAGTGTCTCTGACCCTTCCTCTGCACACAGGCCTGCTAGGTGGTGGCCACAACTCTGCCGGGGGTTGGGGTGGACAGGTCACCCAAAATGCTTGTCACCTAACTGGATTTAGTGAGTCTGAAAACATTCACAGAGGACAGTAAATGTGCAGCTAGCCAAGAGGCCACAGTCCTGGCTTAGACAACCGAACCACTAGGCACTTTACTGGAACCACTAGGCATCAAAAGGAAACTTGAGCTGGGAGGGTTGGACCAGGCCTGTCCTTCCTTGACCAGAGTACCGTTAATTGCATCGTGTTTGCTATCTTTTTGCTGTGTGGCATCACATTGACCAATCCCTACATTGTGGGTTCCTGGCAGAGGGAAGAAAGAGGGAGTTGCCCCTAAAGGAGGAATGGGGTTCACAAGGACCTGGGGAGATGTCAGGGAGAAGGAGGCTGTATGTCCCTCCTCTTCTGCCCCAGAGTGTGTATCTCAGAGGTACAGAAAGTCCCCAAGCTTCTGAATGAGACAGCTTCTCCAGGCTCAGTAGTGGCATCCAGGTCAGCCCATATGTCCCTTTCTGGGCCAGGTCGCCTTGCTCCACAGGAGTCCCCTGGACGGGGGCAGGCCTCCGGAAAGCAGCAGCATGACACAGGAATGTAGGAAGAGGGGCCTGCATGACATGTGAGGACTGGGAAGCC
Source organism: Erethizon dorsatum (assembly GCA_028451465.1). NCBI lineage: Eukaryota > Metazoa > Chordata > Mammalia > Rodentia > Erethizontidae > Erethizon > Erethizon dorsatum. The sequence continues at coordinate 30,140,296 of CM051829.1, read as the reverse complement.
AAACTTCCCCCTGAGCCACGCTCATGGTAGAGAATGCCCAGGGTAGGTCAGCTCACCTCGCAGAGGATGTGGACCGGGCCAGCATCCAAAGGGAGGCAATAAAGATGATTAAAGGGATGGAAAGTATGTCCTGTGAGGAGAGCTGGGGCCAGGGAAAAGGAAAGAACATCCTCACCATGAAATTTGTGAAAGATTTACATGGAGGAAGAGGGGCAGCTGCCTCTGTGTTCACAGGGACCCAAACCAGAGGCCGTCTGCTGAAATGAAAGATGGGTTTTCAGCTGGACCAATGACAGACTCGAGGAAAGGTCTGGACCGTTGGGCCAGACTGCAATTCAGGACAGCAGACATGCACTGAGCCAGAGCCTGTGCTGGCGGGGACGCCCACCCTTATTCCCATCCTGGAAGACAGTACAGTTCATCACTCACGGCCAGGAACTGTTGTGGAGTCCCCAGGCAGTGGGAATTTTCATGATAAGAGCTGGCAGCCATGTAGCTTAAGGACTCCATTGTCTAAAAGCAGGAGCCTCCAGAGTCCAGAGAAACACTCTGATTCTGATATTCAGAGAGTGGCTGCAGAATATTACCAGGTCAGCCCTGGCCCTCCCTGCCGATAACCCCTACTAGTGGCTTTGCTAAGTACTAAACCTTCGTATTGACCTTGATTGCTAATACTTCTGCACAGGCTAACCTTCCCAATATTTGGGGCTTAAGCCACACCGAGAAGGGCTTGCATTCCCTGAGCACATCAGGTAGCAAGGGGAGCAAAGGGCACTGACCAGAATCAAGTTTGGTGGCCAAGGGGCATCTGCATCGTGCCTCTGATCTTGGCCTCTGTCACATGAAGGGAAGTGGCCAGCTGGGTCCCCTGGTGTCCATACGTCTCCTTAGAATGCCTACAGGAGTCTGTGGCTTCTGTCTTCCTACAAAGTGAGTGGAGTTGGTGTCCAATAGCTGCAGACTCCGGGTAGCACAGACATGTAGCTGAACCTGGGCTGTATGATCCCACAGCACAAGGAGCATTCTCGAAGTGGGATCTAGAATCCTCATCTTCGTCGAAGTCTACCCCGTATCCCAGTCCCAGCTGGCTCTCTGGTGTTTCTGTGTGCCCTTGCTGCCTTTGTCTCCCTTGAGTGTGTCGGAGGTTTATTAGGGAGCTGAATCATATAGCAGTGAAGGCTCATGCCCTGAAGTTAGAGGCTGGATGGGAATCCCAACTTCTCTACACATCAGTTCCAGGATCTTGGCAGATTATTTCAGACCTTGAATGCTCTATTTCTTCTTCTGTAAAATGGGTCCATGACTTAGTTACTTTTTTCATTGCTAAGACAAAATACCCAGCACCCCAAGTTAAAGGAGGAAAGGTTTATTTGGCTTACAGTTCATAGCGGTCCAGTTTATAGTTGGCTGGCTCCAAGGCAGAGGGACATTGCAGAGGAAAAACAGCTCATGGCAGGCAGAAGACAGCAAAAGCAAGCAAGCGACTAGAGACAAGCCCTGACCCCAGCTCTTTCTGTCCCTTATATCTTACCCAGGCTACCCACCCTTTGGGTGGGTAATACACCCTTAATCCTAACATCTCACCATGAATCAATCCCAGCATCACATCCTTGATCCCAGCAGCACAAAGCCTAGATCCAGCCACCTCCAAAAAGCCCCACTTATGACTGCAGGAGGCTATGGGGGGGGCATCTAGACACAGCCATAGCAGTCCACCAATTGGGAAATCTGAAAGAGCTCATCCTTGTGAAGCACCTACAATGATCTTACACCACTCTGCTCCAGGTCAGAGGGAATCCAGGTGCCAGCAAGCATTTCCAGTGAGTGTCCGGTGGAAATGTCTACAGTGCTGCCTGGGGTTTTGACCCACCACCCAGTGACGTGCCGGGTGTGCCTGAACCCAAGAAGCTTGGCCCTGCACTCCTTCCAAGGCTAAGGCACCAGGCTCAGTGTTCCTCTTCCTGGATCAACGTGGAAAGCTCTGCCCCCCCACTACCAGGGCCCTGGGCCCCTTCCACAGCAGCCATCTCCAGGCTCCACTCCCCTTCCCATGGGCTGCTTTGAGGGTCTCTGTGATTAAAATTGACTTGTGAATGTCTTTCCCCTGTTTTGCAGAAAAAAATTAAGGTCTTAGACAGTTCAAAGGTTTTCTCCTTAAGAATGTTCTCAGAATTTGGAAGCTAATGAAAGTTGGCAAGTTTTAGGCAAAATTATGCATTTTATGATACAAATGTAATAAATGAGTATTCCATGCGTTCCCCAAAGAGCAGCATGGCTGCGGGTGCTCTGTCTGCCCTCACCCAGCTGGAGATAGGAAGGAAAGAAGTCAGCCAGGGTTCGTCTGCCTCCCCCGAAGCGCTCTGTCCCCAGCATGCAGGGCAGAGGAGCAGATTCACTGGAGGGCTAAAGTCCTGGCCCATCGCTCCTGTTCACCTTGAGTGGGTCCCTGTCCTCTGTGAGTTTTCTCAACTCCTCTCCCCACTCCCATCACTGGCTGCATTTCAATAGATGAACAAACTGAGGCACTAAAGAAATGCCTACTCCCTGTTCCCTGGACAACAGAATGTGGGGTGGAGATTAGCTTTTTAAGGAGTTTTCCTTGGGGAAGGAGAAGCAGCAGGCAGAGGTTGAGCTGCAGTGCAGGCTGGGTAGGGAGTTCTGAAGTTGACCCTAAATGGAGTGACAGGGAAGCCTTTATACCCCTGTTGGTCATGGCTGGGCCAAGTAGCTCCTTCACCCAGGGCAGTTGCATGGTGGATGGTAGGGGAGGGATGTGGGCAGTGCCTTGCAGCCAGCACCATTGAGCTGTCCAGCTAGGACTGATTGAGCTATCATCTGGGCTGTTTGTGCCTAGAAACACCAGAGTGCAAGGGTGGCCTCTGCTGTCAAGGGCCTGAGCTGGAGCTCGCATGTGGCATGCTCTGCCCACAATCAGCCGGAACATTGTGCACAACCGTGGAGCATTCACGCGTTAATGCGGGGCCAGCTCAGAGGAAGGAGTGCCTCTGGAATGCTTTCTGGAGGAGGTGGCAATCGAAGCACCAGTGAGACTCCAGGAGGATTTGGAAGGGCGAAGGATGAGAGGAACATGAACTCCACAGCTAGGCAGGCCTGGAGGCAGGGATCCTTCGGAGTTGCCCCACACAGCTCCCTAGAAACAGACAGACAGATGGGTGGAGCTCACTACCCACAATGAGCTAAGCAGGAGGGAGAAACCAGAGCCCACTGGCTCCAGTGATCCCCTGCCCAGCCTGTTAGGAGTCTCTGCAGACCCTGTAGGCTCCGACGCCTGGCCTCTTAACAATTAGAGTAGCGCGGCTAATGTAGTCATTAGCGGTCTGTTGCACAGTGCCTGCCCCTGTGGCCAGGGAGACAGGAGAGACGTTCTCCAAATTAATTGGCTTCATTAAGTGAGGTCTCGGAACGGTTAATTTACTCCACGTGCAAAGCAGATGGAAAGGAAGAAGAAAAGAATACCTCGGCCACCTCAGCTAGTGTCAGATGGCTCTGCTGGGTGAGAGACAGAGGAGCAAGTAGTCCCCCTGGAGTGCAGAGCTGGGCCACGTGCTGGACGTTGTAGGATGCTCACAGCCTCTGTCCTGCAATTGACCATGACTGTGGCTTGGTGTCCTCTAATTGTAGAACCAATTAAAAATCAGCGCCTCCCTCTCTTTCTCTGCCAACACGTACACAAACCTTAAGTGTCGCCCATCAGATTTGATTTTGTAGGCTCTTTGTGACATCATCTAAGTCACTAATAAAAGCAAATAGGACATCTGGAATTGGGGTGGTGGGTAGGTAACTTTGCAAATATATTAAAAATTACGAAGTTCTATGCTATAGAGTAAAATTTTGTAGAGTACGAATTATCTCAATTAAAGAAAAAAATTTTAATGAAATTTTTAACTCCCAGGATGGAGTGATGGGGCCAGCCTCTTGAAATACCTTGATGTTTGCAGGGTTCCCTGAATGTATCAGGCAAGTAATCATTTCAAAAAACATGCGGATTTGCTCTGGCTGTGATTTGGTCTGTAAACCTGTGGTAGCAATCACTAATCACCTTTTTTCTTTCAAACCATCTGTTTGGGAATCTCTTTGGGAGAGATGATATCTGTATTTCTATAGTTTTTGAAAATATGCATATAGCTATAGCTGAACAGGGAGAGAGAGAGAGAGAGAGAGAGAGAGAGAAAGAATGAGAACTAACTGATTATGAGAATTGGCTCATGAGGTTACAGAGACCAAAATGTCCCACAATCCCCCAGTTACTGCAAGAGCATCACAGTGTGGAAACCAGTGGCATAGTTCAGCCCTAGTCCAAGGGCTGAGAACCAGGAGTGCCTATGTCTGAGGGCAGGAGAACATGTAGAACCCTCCTCTGCCTTTTTGTTCTACTATGGCACCCAGTTTATTAGATGACATCCAACCACATTGGTGACGTAGGTTTTCTTTAATGAGTCAACTCAAATGCTAGTCTCTTGTGGAACTGTCCTTCACAGGCACACCCAGAAATATTTTACCAGTTATCTGGGCATCCTTAGCCCAATCAATTTGATGCCTAAGATTCACCATTCCTCAGATATGGTCAGGGCCATTTATGACCTCACATGAAGAGTTCTCTTATCGTGACCAATTTTCAGGTGAAAAGGTAAGAACTCAGAGACCAATCACTGTCTTGTGACCTCCTCTTAGGCCTGAGCACCCTACAGAAGCACAGCTGGTTCTGTCTTTTCTGGGCCAACTCTCGTTCTCTCAGGAAAAGCAAACTTAGTGTTTGGTAGGCTGCTTTGTTTTATTTACCCCTTAATTTAACATCATCTACTCTATCAGTAGCTTCCTGCTTCTCTCCCTTTTCTTACTTTAAATTTTAAAAAATATAATTTTAGAGTTGTCATTGATATTTTTAAACCTCACTCCTTGACGCTGCTCCAGCTCAGACTCTGATGGTCATCAGGGATTGTGGGGGGACCCTTGTTCCATTCTGCAATCCATCTTCCTTTTCACATCTGGGCTCATAGGTGAAGGTTCTGAGCATGCCCAGTGCCTCCTGAGACCCCTGTCTTCAAGTCACAGCTGCTTTCTGGAGCTTGCCACCCTCCTTAGCACTTAGCTGTCAGTCCATCCATCACAGAGTTCTTCATCCTACACAGATGAATAAGTCTCTCAGACCTTGCCCACCAGGAACTGCTCAGGAATTAACTAGTCGGAGTCCTGCACCTAGCCATCGGCTCATTCCCATGAGTTAGCCCTTTTAGAAGTGTGGTTAATGGCTGGGTGTGGTGCCACGCACCTTTAATCCCAGTACTCGAGGCTGAGGCCAGCCTGGGCTACAAAGTGAGTTCGAGGCCAGCCTGTACTACATAGCAAGACCCTGTCTCAAAAAAAAAAGAAAAAGAAAAAAGTTCAGTTGATCCTCAGCACTCATGGGTTCCATATTGCAGATGCACCTACTTGCTAAAACCAAAGTGCCACCAAAGTCAACATCCGCCATGTTTTTGTGTTCATTCACCAACACGCACAGAGCAGTTGACTTGTGCAGCATGCAGGTTCCCAGCTGAGGTCAAAGAAGGTGACACCCTGCAGTCTTGTCTCAGTTTGCATACTGCAGACAAGTGTTCTTTCCGTGCTATGGTTTTCACATTTGTGTGCTTTTTTGCTGGTGACTTTCCTGCTTAAAATGGCCCCCAGAATTGTGCTGAAGTGCTGCCTACTCTTCCTAAGCACATGGAGGCTGTGATTGCCTTACTGAGAAATGCGAGTGTTAAATAAGCTTCACTCAGGCAGGAGTCGTGATGCTGCTGGCTGTGAGTTCAGTGGTGCATATTAAATAAGGGGTCTTGGAACAGAAATACGTACAATGAGGTTAGGTGCTGGTCAGTTGGTGAAAATGTTGTGACCAGAGACTTGCAGGAACCTAACCTTGTATTTTTCCTAAGTTCAGCATTCACTAATTCAGTGTTTGGGTGACTTTATAGAATGTAGCTACTGGGAATAATGAAATCAGCTGTGTGGTGGTGATGGGCTTTCAGATCCAAGGGATGCATCTTGTTTGTGTGGTGGTGGCAGTGCAGCTGGGGGGACAAGTGGGAGCCAGGGGACATTTGGGAGCCAGGGGCTCCCTCCGCTTGTCATCACCCTGCTTGGTTTCCCTCTTCATTTGTACCATCCTGGGATGACACCATTGCTGAAGCCCTCTCAGGAAGCTCAGTGCTGAAGTGACTGTCATTGCCATTCTGTCATCAGGAGCCTGGGGACTGCGAGACAGATCCATGCTCACATTGCCCACGGTTTCTCTTTCTATCCCAGCAAGGAAATTGCCCTCATTAAGTCCCTGCTAAAGATAGATAAGAAAATGGGACAGGCAAACCCCCACCTGGCAGGCATCCCTGTCAGATTCTGAGCAAAATGAGTCAGATAGGAATTATTTTTAGGATCCTCTCCTCCTCCCTCACGCCCACCCCCAAGCAGGCTCTCTTGGAAAGAACAGCTCATTTCTTCAAGCCACAGGTCCAGGTTCGTGTTTGATTTGACTGAAGTGGAACCGCAGACACACCTAGAGAAGACCCCAGGCTTTGCACAGATCGTGATGGTCCAAGTAATCCTCTGTATAGTGCAGCCACTCTGCCCAGCCCTCTGGGCAGAAGCTGCCAAGAAGGTTCCCCTCAGGCTGGCCACCCTCTCCTAGGAGCAGTGTAACTTCCCAGATACCCTTCTCTGTTCCTCTTTCTGCACCTGCTCTCAGCCTCACACGGAGTGAGAAAGACCGTGGGAGGACCATCCCGTCCCTGGCCCAGGACCAACGTCCCTGTGGGTGCAAAGAGACACAAGAGGTGGTCTGCCATGCATTTTGGCAGAGCCCTTGGGTCCCAGGTCTTCCCACCAGGCAACGGGCATCTCCCAGTTCTGTGTCCCCATGTCTGGAGACTGAGCTTTCCTCTTTTTTGATCACTCTTGAGCCCTTTTCCCCAGCTATTAGAATTCATTCAGGCTCCATAAGCCTAAGAAAAAGCAGAGAGTCCCAGGGCCAAGAAATGTGACTGAAGAGGAGGTATGGGTACGTGGGCTTGGGGGCCAGGAGGGCTGCTGACCAGAAAACTAGTAAGATGGATAAGACACACCGTAATGTTTTTATTTGACAGAAATTGCCATAAATATTTGATCAAAAAGGGGTGATCACAAACTATAGGAATGTTTAAATTTTAAAAAATGATTACAGTACAAGACACATTGCCATTAATCCTCCTAAAAATACTCTAAATACTCCCCCTTGCTTCAGACCCACTTATCTCATCGTTCTTTGCAGTGTGACTTCTACTGTAATAAGTTTTTTTTTAATTTAGACATACACTGTATTTTTCAATCCCTCCTTGTACATCCTCAGAAAACATGAGTCGCTCTTCTTCCTGATGTTTGCTCGGAGGATCCCTGTGCTCTGAGCTGTGTGCAGGGTCAGGATATTGGGCCAGGAGTCATGGAATCTTGGACTTTCATCCTTGTATGTGATCTGGAGCAATTCCCTTACCCTCAGGGGCACAGTTTTCTCAGCTATAAAATGGGATTGTCATTCCAGCTCTCAAACATGTTAGAAGGAGTATGGGGCTGAAAATGAAAGAGGACTCTTCCCAGGAATATTGTATTCCATAAACATGGGATGGGAAAGACAGAACTGAGACCATTCCAGAGGCTGTCTGTGGGTCTCAGTGCAAATAACCAGTGTCTCTTGTGTGGTTGGCCCTTGTGTCCTCTCAGACATTTCGAGAAAGGGAGGTCACGTCTGCTTCTCATGTGTACATCTTTCCTCCCCTATACTTGGTCCATGTGTGCACCCTGGCCCCCATGCTCCTGGCAGCTGGCTACTGGGAATTGGACACCAAAAGGGGTGCAACAGGAGGCACATGTTTCATTGGCTCTGAGGGTCTTTCTGCTGGACCCACCAACCAGCCTGGAAGTCACTCAGCCATTCCACAAGCAGGAAGTTCCAGGAGCTCACTGTGCCAGAGAACTGTTTTAAAACTTGTCTTAGCCACTTTGTCATTGCTGAGACAAAATACCTGACACCACAATTTAAGGAAGGAGAGGTTTATTTTGGTTCACATTTCAGCCATAGTTGACTGTGTCCGAGGCAGGACAGCAAGGGACAGGAACATGGAGGAATAGCTGCTCACCTCATGGCAGCCTGGAAGCAGAGGGAGAGAGTGAAGGGAGGAGCAGGGAAGGGAGATAAATCCTTTCAGGCCACATCCCCAGGGACCCACCTCTTCCAACCAGGCCCACCTCCTAACAGCAAGTCAGCCATAATGTCCCTCTAATCCAGTCACCTTCTAAAGATCTCACTTATGATCACACGAGGCTTTAGGGGGACATCTAGATATAAACCATAACAAGCATTAAACAAATATTAGTTCATATAACATTGCCAGCATCCCAAGGAAGGCCATGCTATTTTTATTCCCACTTTACAGATGAGGTAACTTGTCAAGAGAAGCAAAGCACCTCAAGTGATGTGGCTTCAGAGCCTGCGCCCTGGGCAGCTCTCTGCCCTGAAACTTCCCTTCACTCCCTACTCTGCATCCTCAGTCTCCCTCCCCTGGCCCCTCACTACCCTCTGCATTGACACTCTGATGGACCACGAATCGACTTTATGCACAGGGGTACTCGAGACAGCGTGGTCGTCTTTGTGGGGAGGCAGGTGCAGTTTTCATATGTGCTAAGGGGAGGGCCATGAAATCATTCAAAGAAATAAATGAATGAATGAATGAATGAATGAATGAATGAATGGTGAGAATTTGGACCAGATCCCACCAGACAGGATGTCCATTTCTTGCCTTCTCTACCCATGCCCTAGGTCAGTCCTGTCCGTGGACTCCTTGCCTCAGCTGGGTGGTTCATGAGTGAACATATTTAAGAGGTCCTTGCGATAGGCCAGCGTTTACAGGTTACGAGGGCCCCACTTGGTAAGAGGCCAGAGAAAGGGTGTGCCAGGGGGGTGGAGAGCTCCCAGAAAGGGAGTTCCAGAGGGGTGGGGATCTCTCAGGAGAGGACTTCCTCCAGTACCAGCTCCCCCTGTCCCAGGGGGACAAGCCCAGGGGATAAAGGTGCCTTCCACTTGCCAAGACTCCCCAGCAGTGACCAGGGCACAGGTTTTAAAAATACCAAGGAGCCTTCCTGGCCAGGTTAGCATTTACCCTGAGCTCTGAAAGTTATTTCTGAGTCTTCCCAGTAATGTAATTTTAGCCATTTAATCCAGTGAGTGTGTTTTGGGGAAGCCAAGGTGGCCTCTGAGAGGGTTGGAATTATTTTGGGAGGCCCTGGTTTCCAGAAGTGATGCAGGGTCTCAATTAGGCAAGACACTAGCAAGCAGAAATAAAATAACTCAGGAAGACAGGTTCTTGGGTCCCCAAAGGAGATGCCTATATACAGCACCCATGGGAGAAATTAAGGGAAAGAGTCTCCTGGGTGCAGTATGGCCATCTCTGAATGGCAGTTGGTGCCATCTCCTCCTCTCTGCACACCTGCAGGGATCTGAATGCCCGTAAAAACATAAGCGAGGTGGGGCTGCCCATTTTTTCCAAGCAGCCTGCATAGACAGACAGAGCTCAGCACCAGGAGGAGACAGGTCCAGACCAGTGGCAGGCTCTGTAGATCCACTCTGTAGGCAGACACTGAGGTTCACCAACAGTTCATGGTAGAGTTCTAGTCACCAGCGCACTAACAGCATAGAGGTCTTTGGAGGAATTACTCAACAGTTCATAGGTTTGCAAACAGGGACCCTACCAGAACCCTCTACCAGGTCCCCATGGTCCCTGTGGACTTGAGGTACCCCACCTGCCCTCCCACCTCCCATCACACTCACCTTGTTAGTTCCCAGGCTTTTCTTAGTTCCTTGTTTCCAGCTCACTCCTGTCCCCTTGCTGCCTGCCCCCTACACCTAGGATCCTCTCATCTGGCCCTAGCTCTTGTCGGCTCCTCTGCTCAACCCTTTCCCACTGCCCCCACCCTTTATTCTTCAGATCTTATCTGTCTTCCCTTGGTCCTTTCCCCGACCTTCCCATGGTTGGCCATAGGTCAGGCCTGGCCCAGGGTGAGAGAGCTTTCCCCACCACACACTCACCTGGAACAGGCGTGGCAGCTGAGGGATTAAAGCATGGGCAGGACACTCATAATCTGTGTCGGGGAGGGCAGGCTCCCACATCCTGAGTCACCTGTCTGTCCAGGTGGCTGAGGTGCCCAGAACAAAAGCAGCTGCCCCAGCCAGCCCTATCTGCATTGACCCCCTCCCTCTGGAACACCACTGCCCTTGAGTTGACTTCAAACAGTCTTTCAGCTTCAAAGAGAGGATTTGGGGGACAAAGGATCCAATTTCAGGCTTTTGCTTGGGCTGACACTGAACTTGGGAAAGGACATGTGTGTAGACTCCAAACAAAGATGAGAAATGGTTTGAGAAAGAAAAAACAGGAGACGGAGCTGTGTGCATTTGGCTTGGTGGCCCAAGTAGCCACACTGAGTATGTGTTCCAGACTGGCTCAGCCTGCAGCCTATAAGGGACAGCAGAGAGAAAGATTCAGGCTTTGTCTGATGTTCCAGAGGGCTGGAGATGCTCAGGCAGTAGTGAGGTAGTGCCACTGCGACCCCTGTAGGCACAGACACTGTGCCTCCCAAGGCCACACCGCCCCAATCCCTGATCCCTGTCCCACTGCCCTACCTGGGACAGCAAGGCAATCTCAGCCCCCTTTCCCGACCAACTCTGGTGTATTTTGAGGGTCCAACCTGACTCTTCAAGCAATCAAGAACAATCATCCCCACCTCCTTGCCCACCCCCTTATGATAGAATGAGAATGAAGCCACCTCCCTCTACTCCAAGCAGCCCTTGGTGCCCCAGATTTACTGTCCCTAAACCCTACGTTGTGAACTGGAGTGTCTGGGGTTGATCTGGCTTTAATGGGTAGCTCAGGGCAGGTCACTTTGCGCTTTCACAAGCATTTGGTGATTGCCCAGAGTTAGGAGAACGGTCTAGTTCCCAGCACACGAAGACACTCCCATGAGTAGGAAGTAGGTGGGGCTAGGGGGTCCATATTTTTTAAAAGGAGGATTTTTATCTCCTAAAAACTGAAAACCATCCCAAGTGAGACAAACACCCATGTGCCAGTGCCTTCATTCTCCGGAGTTGTATAACAGGAGCCACTACAAGGCCCCCATTCCACCCAAATGTACAGATGGCCCCTTGAGGGTGCTGAACTGTCTGCTGCGGGTTGGAGTCTTGCAGTGTTGGGGAGTGAGATGCAAGGTGGGTTGGAGATGTGCAATCTCAAGCATTGCTTCTCCTCTCTGAGGCCCATACATGTCTCAGTTATACGACAGCACATCTACCTCAGATCTACACTTTGTAGTTCAAATGAGTTGATGCTAGAAAAGCAGGTTAGAATTTCAAGGGCTACACAAACAGGATTTAGTGCCTGCATTTGTATTTGTATTATACACATGGCTGTGTTTGTAGTTGTGTGTGTGTGTGTGTGTGTGTGTGTGACTGCTTTAGGGACTCTGCCAGTCATCACTGCCAACAATAATTTGCTGGAAACGGAGCTGGATGTTTGTATTGGTTAACTATTGCTACATAACAAATTACTCCAAAATATAGAGCTTAAAACAACAAACATAATCTCACTCAGTTTCCAAGGGTCAGGATCCAGGAACAGCATGACTGTATGGTTCTGGCTTAGGGTCTCCCTTGAGATTGTGGTCAAGCTGTGAGCCAGGCATGTAGTCATCTGGAAGCTCAGCTGGGGTTCGAGAAGTTTCCATCAGTTGAAGATCTGCCTGTGAGCTTACTCACCAGGTTGTTGGTAGTCTCAGTTCCTCTCTCGATGTTGGTTGCAAGGTGGATCTCTTTATAGACATGTTCAGGATATGTTCATGACAGCAGCTAACTTCTCTAAGGGTGTGATCCAGGAGAGGAACAGATGGGCAGACAGGCAGACAGACAGACACCAAATGGAAGCTGCAGATTTTTTCTTACAAGCCGATCTTAGAAATGACACACTGTCATTTCTATTGGATTCTGCTGGTCACGTAGACTAACCTTAATATAATGTGAGAGGAAGCTATCCAAGGGTGTGAGTTGCAGGAGGTAAGGATGGTTGAGAACCATCTTGAAGGCTGGTGACCACAGCCCCCCAACGTCCCCCAAAGACTGACACCCCCTCCACGCAGAATATATTCGCACCTTTTACTGTCTCGTTTGATGACAGCATCAGCTCAGAGTCCAGAATCTCATCATCTAGCTCATGTTCAGATACAGATCCAGCTCTTTGGGTAGAGTCCTCAAGGTCGGTTCTGCCTCGATCTGTAGGCCAGTGGTTTAACGCGACTAGCTAGCTGCCCCTCTCCATGCCCAACGTACAACAGTGGGACAGGGATAGGGCAACTGCCATATACACTCATGCAAAAGGGCAGGAGGAGAACACATAAAAGCCATTGGTTCTGAGCAGTTGTGAAATCCAGCCTGGGAAATGTTGGAAGTTCCTTGAGTAGAATTCAGTCCTATTCTTGCCAAGAAGTGACTCTGCGTGGCTGTCTCCACCCTCTACCTTCACTGTCTGTCCTGTGATTGCTGCCAAGTCACTGACCAGTTGAATACTCTGGATTTTTGCTCATGCCTCCAAGTCATCCTTCCCCTGTCTATGAGAGGTCATATTATTTGTGGCTCAATCATTTTCTTAGCTAGCTTCCTGCTGGTAGAATTTTAGGGGTCAAGCACTTCTTTTTCATTTTGTCGCCTCTATCTCTTTCAGCCCAACATGCTCCCACTGATACAATTCTTTGAAGAACTTTGTGTCTTCTGTGAATCCTGTTGGGTTCTATGTCACTAAATAATGTCCCACCCCCAGTCTCTTCAAGACTATCTCTTCCTACTTTGTTTGGGCTTCTGGGGAGGAACAATGACCTTCAACTTCTTAGATGCTCTACTGCTGGACTGAGAAAATCGGAGCTCACACCTTTAAATCTTTACAGACTTTTATTTGTCTGGTGAATAGTGCTCTGTGGCACCACCTTTGCTCTTTCTAAGATCTTGACAAAGGGTTTTAAAGTCACACCACCCACCTCATCTTTAGGCCTTGCTTTCTTTCTTTCTTTTTTTTTTTTTTTTCTAATGTGGGTACTGGGAGTCGAACTCAGGACCTCGCGCTTACCAGGCAGACACTTATGCCGCTAAGCTATCTCACCAGCCCAGGCCTTGCTTTCATGAGAGTGCCTGGACTTGATCTTTACCCAGAAGTCATTTCCTAATTTTAGCATCATCTGCCATCTGGAAAGTCTGGGAATATTCAAATCTAGCAACTTCTGGTTCTTTTTTTTTTTTTTGTCACAGTTCTCCTTTTAACTTGTCTCTCTCCTCTCACATTTTACTACACCCAGGAAGAGGAAACCAGACGGCACCTTCGGCACTCACTGGAAATCTCCTGGCGAGGCCACACAAGCCATTAGGTATATTTTCTCCTGTTTGCCTCACTGCAGGAGGCAGATCTACTGAGCATTCTACTCCTGTGCAGAGCAAGAAAACCTGTCCCCCAGTTCCCAAAGATCTGTTTCTCACTTCCCTGAAAGCCCTCACCATCAGTCTCCTGAGAATCTGTATTTCTCCTAATAGACTCTCCACGGCCCTTGAGGTTTTCACTAACGCTCACTAACCTTGAAATCTCTCAGGTTCCTGCTCACTTACCAGGCCCAAACCATGCCCACATAGTAGGTTTTTGCTTTAGCAGCCCCTCACTTTCAGGCACCAAAACATGTATTGTTTATCTCATGTTATATAACAAATTAGCCCAAAATTAGCAACTTAAATAATATTATCTCACATAGTTTCTGAGGGTCAGGAATCCAGAAGCAATTTCATTGGGTTACTCTGGCTCAGGATGTATCTTGAGGTTGCAGTCAAGCTGTTGGTCAGAACCGTAATCTACGGAAGGCTTGGTTCAGACAGGGCCGAAAAGCCTACATGCAAGCTCACTGATGTGACTGTCGGCCCGCCTCACTTCTCCCTGGCTGCTGGCTGGAGGCTTCATTTCCTTGCAGTTGGGTTTCTCTGTGGGGTGCTCATGACAGAGTGAGGGGAGAAAGAGGGAGAGAGAGGGAGAGGCAGAAGGAAAGAGACAAGTGGAAGACAGATAGAAACACCCTGGTCTCTTGTAATCTAGCTTCCAATGCAATGTATCATCCCTTCTGCCATATTGTATGAGTCACACAGCCTACCCTGTGCCATGTAGGAAGGGACTGAACAAGGATGTAAATACTGGAGGTAAAGACCACTGGGGTCACCTTTGTCTGTTTAGAGTTCCTTCCTGCATAACTGTGCTTTCTTTTTTCTGCTCTTGTGTTTTATGATGTAGGGAACCCCAACAATCACTTTGAATGGGTTGAAGTGTTTTGTGTTTGCCTTCTTTTCTGGTTCAACTTCAGATCTTTCCAAGAATGCCTTCCTTATCCTGTTCCCTATACTCTCTACTTCCATCCTTCCTATCCATGGTTCCTCTCAGTAATGGAGCATGAGTTAGAATGTTTCCTCCCTGGGGAAGGTCAGGATGCTATTGCCTTCAGAACATACCTACATCCCAAGCAATCAAGCAGGTGGTTCCAGGAAAAGGGGACTTCCAAACTACACACACACACACAAGCACATGCATGCATGTGCACACACGTGCACAAACTTTCTCTTAAACTCTATAACCTGAACAATCATAAAAGGTTGAGCTTTAATTGGGACCATATTGAAATACTAGAATCTGTCAGACACTGACAGGGAAGGCTTCCATGGGTAGGGAAAATATCCCAATATTAATAACATGAATAAAAATGTCTTTCCTGCTGGGCACAGTGGTGCACGCCTATAATCCCAGCACTTGGGAAGCTGAGGCAGGAGGATCACTATGAGTTCAAGATCAGCCTAGGCTACAAAGTGAGTTCAAGGCCAGCCTGAACTGCACAGTGAAACTCTGTCTCAAAAAGACCAAAAAAATGTCTTTCCTACCCTCTCTCAGAGCATCCTTGGAGCAGGCCTGGGAGCCAGGTAGGATGAGTGCTAGTGTCCTCATTATAAGAGTGAGGTAAATGAGATGCAGAGGGGCCATATGATTTGTCCAAGGCCTTGCAAGTCTGAGGCTCATCCGAGATATCTGGATGTCTGCATTCCTTTCCATGGGATTCTGGAACATTGGCCCTGGGCAGGGGATGTGTGCTTCTTTTCACCCCTCCAGAATAAGGGGAATCCTGGAGTTGTCGGCCCATAAGGGAGGCTGGTCCTACCTAGAAGACCAGATATCCTAGGCTTCAGAGTTTTGAGGAGAGGAAAGAAGTTCCTCAGAACTGGAAATGTTTTGACAGGTGTGATGAAAGATTGTGAGCTACCACATAGTAGTGGACAGCAGTGAAGGACAAAACAGAACCCCCTTTGATCTGCCCTTTCCAATCTACCCAAATGCCCTTCCCCTTTCTTTGACGGCATCCTTGGGAGAAGTGCTTCAGGAGACTCTGTCCCTGCATGGAGTCATTGGGCTGAAGTAATAATAAGCCCCACTTTGTCTACAGCTGTGCTGCCCAAATGCAGTCACCACAGCCACCTGTGACAATTTCAGTTGAACAGAATTAACTCAGTTTCAGTTCCTAAGTCACAATGGCCACATTTTAAGTCTAGTCACACGTATCAGCCACCGCTGTGGACAGCACGGATGTAGAACATTGTTATCATCATGAAAGCTCTGTTAGGTAGCCCTGCTCTGCAGAAACTCTCGTGGCACAGGAGAGAGGCAGGCACAGGGCAGTCGGGAGAGGAGGGAAAAGTGAAGGAGAACAATCTGGGAGGGTCCGAAGGCCAGCAAGAAAGAAAGGGGGAAGCTGAGAAAGGTACGAGTGCCCACAAACCAGTTTGTGGCCATCACAAGGGCTTAGGAAACATTGGCTTCTCTCAAATTGGGGCTAGGATGAGGGACAGTACCCATTCCAGTGGGGACTCAAAATCCATGAGGACTCCCACTGCAATGTAAAGCTCTGAGTTCACTCTGGGCCACCAGAACCCCCAAGAGCAAGGCAGCCTCCCCCAGACCCAGTGGGGATGTCACTGAGAGGGCTGAGTATGCGGCTCTACCCATAGGTGACACAGGCAAAGCTTTGGGAATGGGAGAGGCTCCCACCCATCCATGGCCATTGGGTCTTCCCTTGCTGTGGCCCCTGCCCATTACACTGGAGTGGGGCTCCATGACCCTTCCCCCTGCACAAGCCATGTCCCCACCAGTGTCTTCCAGTAGACACCCAGCTCATCTCAAGGACCTAGTAAGGAGTTGTTTTGTTTTGGTAAGAGAAGGGATGAGTAAATGAGTGAAGTTTCTTCAGACAAAATCTTTTATGGAAACTAACCACATAAACCAGTAAAAGAGGACTTCCTAGTTTTAATGAGGCCAGGGCCAGAAACCCAGTTGTCCCTACCACCACAGTCCCCTTGTCCCCACCTACAAACATAACAACGGAGGCAGCTTCTCCGTGGAGTACCTCCTGTGCTTGACATCCTACCTGGGTCACGGGCCAGCACTCTTTGTCTGTGAAGGACCGAAGAGTAAGTTTTTTGGGCTTTGTGTGCCATAGGATTGCTGTCATAGATACCCAGCTCTGCTACTGAGGCATGAAAGCAGCTAGAAGAATATGGAAATGAATGAGTGACTGTGTTCCAATAAAACTTTGTAAAAACAAGTGGTGGCTGGGTTTGGCCCACAGGCTCTAGTTGGCCAATCCCAGATCTAGATTGAGACAAATCTTCTACCATCCCTACAAAGGGAATGCAGTTTCTGCCCTCCTTAGAGCTGAGGGGACAAGGTGCAGTGGTATGAGGCTTCCTCCCTGCACTAGACAGTTGGAGGCAGGCCAGGAATTCTGCTAGAGCTCCTGTTCCCTGGAGCTGCATGTTGGTGTGTAGGCTGTAGAAGGCCTTGTCTGAGGCTACCATGGGAAACCTAAAGGTTCCAGGTCCCTAGGAGGGACCCCCAAGGGGCAGCTAATGACCTTGGAAGTCTGTAGGAGAGAACAGTGGTGTTTCCCTGCTTCCCTGAGGTGGCTAAGAGGGAAGGGGATGGGGACAGAGCCTGCTGAGCACTACACTGACCAGAGTCAGACCTCGCCTTAGGGGCAGAGCCGGCCAGGCCAGTCACTACTCTGCATGGAACTTTCCCATGCCTGCCACAAGGCACCCACTGCCTACAGCTTTCCCCTGGAGAAGCCTGCTACAAAGCCACCCCTTCAGTGGGAGCTGTCCCCAAGCCCCCAGCCCGGAGCTAAGACCACAGCCCAAAGCATCTTCAGGCACAAGAGGCGTCTCTTGCTCTTGGCAGCCAATCTTCTCCAGTCCCTGCTGAACAGAAGGCTTCTTATTTACCCTCCTCAAGTCTTTTGCATCATAATTTTGCCTCTCTTCCAAACAAACACAGCCCAGCCAGTGCAGCCGTGTTCCTTAGAAACCCTCCACACCTCTCTAGCCATGCTGGGAGGGACAGGGCCACCAGGCCCTCATCTTGTGTGTGGGTAGGAAAAGGCACCCACTGCTGTGAGCAGCCGTCTCCGGGTTTTGTTCACGTGCAACCTCAGCAGAGCCCTCTTGTGTTCTCCATAGACATTGGATCTACATCAGAAGAGGAGAAGAGGGGGGAAGGGGAAGAGGAGGCGGGGCCAGAGGTAGATGGGTGGGGGAAGGAAGGGGGAAGGAAGACGTAGAAGAAGAAGGAGAGGAAATAAAAGCCCCAGGTGTCCTGTGGCCTGAACTTCCATCAGATCCATGCCCTTTTAGGTTAAAATTTCACATTCCATGTGGTCCCTTCCAGAGCATTGCTGCCCCAGGGGAGAGAGTGTCCCTGGGGCACACAGACACCTTTGTGGCCATCTTTTTCAGCTTGGAGGATTGCAGATGAGGGGGAGGGTGTGGAGGGACAGAGCCGCCCTGGAGCTATGTGGGGGTGGAGGAGGTAGGAGTGGAAGTGCGACTTCAGTGTGTTCCCCTGGAGGTGGTGCCTGGGCCCTGCCTGCCTGTTGGGGACTGACTGCCTCGATGCCAACTGCTCCCCGAGGGAGCCCATTGACTATGGATTAGAGAGGGGCTCTTGGGGACACTGACCGAGCTTGCTCAGGCCCCAGGGAGTATCTTTCCTGGCGAGAAATAAGGACACTGTGTCTGGCAGGGACAGACCAGCCTCAATGAATTCATTCTGGGCAGGTATTTGAGATGGTTGCTTGGACCCTTGAGGAGGAAGAAGGAAATCCTCTCAGAGTCCACTCAGGGTTTCCATTTGGTGAGAGCAGAGTTGGGCAGCACCGTGAAAGAAGTCAGCTTGTCTGGTCTGCAAGCCAGGGGAAACCTCCCAGCCCTGCTCGCCCCAACCTCCCCCAGCCCGTCTCAGAGTTCGGGCCCTTAGCTCCCCAGGAAGTCATAACCAACTTATTCCTTCTCTGAGTCTCTGGCCTCGCTTCGCACCCTGATAGCCTTTTGTGCATACCGCAGGGTCTTCTCATGGACGTGGTGGCGACCTAAGGTCCAGTGAAAGGGGTATGTGAGAGCAGAGCTGCGCGTACCTCAGAAGAGCCATTCGGCAGAGCCACTAGGGATTGGGTCCTGCTTACTCTCTAGGTCTGCCCTGTGAGCCCAGGCTCAGATCCAGGGTGGGAGCAGCTGGCGGAGCCAAGCTGTCTGGATGAGGGGCCGCTGGGCCCTACCTGCATCCTCAGAGACGGGGAATGGCTAGACCCTCAGGGGCTGCACCTTCTGGCAGTGTCTGCCCACCAGAAATAGACCAGGGCTCCTTCCTATGGTCAGAGACAATGCCAGATTAATTGCTTTAAAATTATTTAGACCCCAGGATGCATGGGGATTTGTTTGCAGCCTGTCCCTCATCAGGGCAGCATCCTGGGAGAGGAAGGAAAGCTTTCTTTCAGAGGCTGAAGCACTTTGCAGTGCTGGTCTCATTTCTCATGGTCTGCAGGGTAGTGCGCTCAGTGCCCTGCACCAGCCCCTGTCAGAGAGGTGACTGGGGGCTGGAGAAGGTGGCTTTGGTCAGAAAGGGAAGCTTGATAAGAGTTTCTTGCAATCCTAGGTCTGGGCCAGGCATTCAAGGAACTTACAGTCTAGCCAGAAGGGAAATCAGGGCATACTGAAAAATCCTCACTTAGTAAGAATACATGGCTGTACGTGTGCTTGTGTGTATGTGTGGTACATACATGTGTGTGTACCTATGAGTTTTTATGTGTGTCATATGCACGTGTGTGTGCATGGGTACAGTGTCGGTGTGCATAGGAATATGTGTATCTGTTGTACTCTGTGTGTGTCTTGTGAAGCTTTCACAATGTCCTAGGCAGTTGAACTTGGTCTATCCCTTCAGGAGGCCAGGCAGAGGGCAAGGAAAGAGCATTTCTGGTAACTGACTGGGCATCCACAAAGGTCCAGAGGTGAGACCTGTCTGCCCTGTGTTTTGGGACAGTAAGCAAACTGGCCTGAATGCAGAGGACATTTCGAGGGGCTGCAGAGAGAGCATGGCAGGGAAGCGGTCCATGCAGAGCTCCTGCGAATCCAGCGAGGAGTTGGACCCCGTGTGCCAGGCTGTTGCTGCATCTGTTGTACCACCGTGCAGATCTGTGGGTGGCACAGCTAAGAGAGTTTGTCACCAGAGGGGCAGCAGATGCAAAGGCCTGTGGCATTGGAGGATGCAGGAAGGGGAAGCTCCTAGTGGAAGGAGAAAAATGAGACAGGAAGCTGCAAGTGGACAGTGGGGAGGAAGAAAGGAATCGGGAGGTGAGGACAGGGCGCCGGGACAGATTCTGTATCTGTGACTGTCTGGGGCACCTTGTGTTTTTTGTCCTGAGTCTCAGAGCCCATTCTTCCTGTTAGGGCCAGGCTCTGCACAATGCTAGAGTCTGTACAATGCTCGCTGTGACTGTTTCTGGTTGCGATCAGAAAGTGAACCATCGAGGCCCGTAGGTCTGGCAGGAAGGATTGGTGCTCCCATCCCATCTGTGGTCCCCCCAGGAACCCTGGCCATCCAGCCAGGGCAGAGCTAGTAAACACTCCAGAAATGTTTGTGGAGGGAAGAACAGCAGAGGGCTGGGCTGGTTGTGATCCCGGATGTCGTGGGAAGTGGAAGAGTTGGAAAGGGCACACCAGGGTGGTCTGGTGGTTAGGATGGCCTCGTTCCTGGGAATGGTTGCCACGAAGCATTTTCCCTGGCTTCTCCATAGCAGCGACTGTTCCTTCCCGGAGTGTTATGAAAACCTGCAATTACCGAGCCGCCTCTGGGTGGGAGCGTCCAGACCTCCTCTTCTGCCTTCCAAGATACACTGAGTCAAGACTGGGTCAGCGCAGAAAGTGGGCCCCTCTCCCACACTCTCCACGGGACTGTGGTTAAAGAGCCTGGTGACCAGGAAGGTGAAGGGGGTTGGACCGATGCCTACTCCTCTCCAAGCTCCATCCTCCTGCACTCGGTGTGCTCTGAGGCCACTCAGCAGATACCACAGTGTCCCTGGGGCCTGGGCCCCTTCTTCCTCCAGCTGCACAGAGCGGAAGCCCGAGCTGTGGATGGATCTTGGGAGAGGCCTCCGAGCAGGAATGTGTGATGCACAGCTTAGTGGAAAGCTCCACCCGGGCTGCCACTTTGGGGTAGCTCAGAGTCTTCTCTTTCCTGTTCTTCCAATGATTTTCCTTTTGGGCATATTTATTTCCTGGCTTCTCGCCTCTACATGTGTGAGTTGTGGTAGGGGGCATGGAGAGAGAAGGAAAAACATATAGAAGAATGGCTCAAGACCTGAAATTTTCACAGTGGAAGAAAGAATAAAAGCAACTCTGTGGGCTGGGAACTCTCGGGATCTGTCCTTCTGTGGTTAGTGAGCCCCCCGGGCCCTCGACAGCCCTCATGGGGAAGCTGACATGGGTCCAATCTCAGGCAGGAAGAGCATCAGGAGAGTCCTGTGGGCCGTGCCAGGCCTCCAGGCTTTGACCTCATCTCTGGGGGGATAGTCACCCTCTGCCATCTGACCAGTTGCTGCATCCACAATCAGGCAGCTGAGTATTCCACAGAAATATGCATTTGTTCAATTTGCTATTCCCTGCTCACCCCTGGTTTACATGCTTATAGCCCCATCTTTGTGACCCACCACATGTTTCTGTGTCCTTGGAAGACCAGTGCTGCCGCCATGCAGAGAAGCCAGTGATGGACTCTGAACTCTTGTCTTTACCTCCTGCCTCTAACGAGTTGGCTCCTTCATTGACTTGGCCAGGAACAGAGTGGAATCACGGTCTCCAAATGGTCCCTTTATTGTCTGCAGTGTCTGCTTTCAAGACCCATGAAAGTCATCTCATCCAGGCTCCTCATTTTGCTCCCCAAAGTCAAACACTTGCCCTTGGCAGAACTGGGATGTAACCTGGGTCTCCAGCTCCTGCCCCGATACTTATCCCAACATTTAACAAGGCCCCACCCTGTCCATCACCAATAACCAGAGAGTGCTTGACATTTGGAACAGGAACAAACCACAAAATGACCCATTCTCTTATAAGCTGCTGCACTTGGAATTCTTGGGACTCTTTGCCCCTTACTCAGATGCCTTGGGGACATCCTGTATGCAACCCATTCTCTCCACTTTAAAATCAGATCGGAATTCCCCCAGCATCTTATCACCTCTCCCTGCCCGTCTGGCTCTCATGGAGATCATTCCCATAGTACCATAGGTCTCATTGACCTCGCCCTTTTAAAGGTCATTGCTTTGTCCAGAACCCTTCAGTAGTTCCTCATTTCATGTTGGATAAGGGACAGTGACTTTTCAGTGGTCTGCAAGTCCCCAGATGGTGTGGCTCTTGTCACCCCTCTGCCCTTATTATGTGCTGCGCCTCCTCCCTGTGGCCCCTCCTTGGGGACCTTGAACACATCAGCAAACTCCTACTGCAGAGCCTTTGCACTTGCTGTCCCCTCTACCTGGATCACTCCTCTCCTAGATACATACGTGGCTCTTCTTTTTCCTCCCTCCAATATTGCCCAATGTCAGTGAAACCTGTCCTAACTATCCTGCCTAAAAGTGCTACCCTACCAGGGATGCCCCCAACATATGCCAGCATCCAGATCTTCCTTCCTGGCTTCCTAGTTTCATAGAATTTCACATCCTCTGACACCACCTAGTGCATTTATTCTTTGTATTATCATGTCTCCAACCAAGTGACAAGCTCCACAAGGGCAGTGCGTTTCATCAGATTTTTTTCTGGTGCCTAGAGCAATGCCTTGTCCATAATAGATGCTCAGTAAGTGTTTGATGAGTAAATGAATGAAATGGACAAGGAGGTAGCCAGCCCTGCCCAAAGTTACTTCCATTATCCTCTCGGGGCCTCTCACTCTCGATTATAGTCATGCCCAGTTGTCTCTACCACCGCCTTCCCTTGGGCCTTCTTACCCCAGCCCAGACATAAGTCCTTTAGACAACCCAAGAGGTTCTAGCATCAGAATTCAGATTTGAAGCAGCAGAAAGAAAAGTCGGCTCCCACCATCCACTCTGGATGGCTGGTCACCCGGCCTCTAAGGCTCCTCTCACTTCTGGAGGTTCATATCACTGAAATTCTGAGTGTCACTAGAGTGGTATTCATTTCTCCTATACCTCCAACACCTATAAGATCAACATGATTTAGGTGCCTTCAGACCAGAGTGGAGGGAATTGTGGGCAGAGTTAGCCTAGGCCAGTGGCGGTGAACCTATGGCACACGTGCCCGGGAGGCTGTTTGTATCCTTGAAAGTTCTAAAAGGTTCACCATCACTACCTTAGGCCAAGATGGAAAACTGGGAGGGAAACTGGGTATCTGAGGGGCAAGCTGAACTGGAGTCCAGGCATGCTCACCTATGCACCATGGCCCGGGGCACCTTTGTGAGGGACAGAATCTTCGCTCAAGGGACCTCTGGGAAGGTGTTTTATTGGCCCTGTTGGAAGGCCCTGCTCTGTCAGGCAAAAAAGGCACGGGACGGGCCCCAGAGCTGCTGGCCCAGCTCTGCCCTTCTCCACTGGCCTTCCTCATCCCCAAACTCCTACCACTTCCTAGGGCTCAGGACCCACAGCAAGAACTGAACAGCCATCTCCAGTCCAGCCTGGCCTGGGCCAAAGTGAGCCAAGCAGTGGGCAGCAGAGCACATGTGGTTGCTGCCTGACATAAGGGATGAGCCACGGACACCATATCAACATGGGGACATCAGCTCTTGACACCTAGAAAAGGTGCCATGGACAGACAGAGCACTCCCCTTGGACTGGGATGACCAAGGCAGTATCCAGAAGGGCCTGAGACCCAAGTCTTGAAACTCTCCAAGCGTGATCCAGAGAATCCAAACCCTGTGAGCAACCCCATGGAGCTGTAGACCTGAGGCCCCCTGGAGGACATAGATCCTGCCAAAGGAACCTGGGGACACCAGAGGAAGTGCTCTGGGCTCAGGCCTCCTGGTTTATAAAGTGAGAGCACCATGCCTGGAGTCTGACTGTCACAGCCATGTCCCAAGTAAAGCAGTGGCAGCAGAAATGGCAGGAGCTACTTTTTGGTCCCTGATCTGTGTCAGGTATGGCCAAGGGACAGCTCATTCAACCCTCAGAACTTTAAGCAATAACCTTCATCATTGTCATTCCCCATTGCGTTTTTGGGAAACTGAGGCATGAACCAATGAGCTCTTTGCCCAGGAGTGTACATTAAGAGAGTGGCCAGAGTCTGGCCCTTACCACTGTGTCACAGGTGCCCTCCACCTCCAGGGCAACACAGTGCAAGCACTCTCCATTGATGCCCGGTCTCCCCATAGGTGCCCAGGGAGCACTGGGCTTAATGGAGGTCACAGGAACCCACCTGAGAGCCAGTGCCTCGGCCAGTTGACCACTCACAGCCCCAAGAGCTGCTCTAGTGGTTTCCACCATTAGACAGTTTTAAATTATTTTTATTCTTAGTAAAATATGTAATTTTTACCCATAATGGACAGTCGGCTAAAGGCAGGAAGCATTCAAGAACACATATATTAAAAGGCTGGTTTGTGAGGACCATGTAAGTGGTAATAATTCTGCACATTTGCGTCCAGGTGCACTGCAGGACCGAGAGGCTCATCCATCTGGGCCAACTTCTCTGCTGCAGGTTGCAGAGCTCAGTCCAGGCTGGGGAAGGGAGGTGACACCCATCTGACTGCTCCTCGCTCCCATTGTCATGCTATTTGGGCAGAAGCAATTGTGTGCACTTCCTAAAAACTCTTGGCCTCGTCATTTAGAAACAAAGCAAAAATATTACAAACAGGCTGATTTTTTTTTAAAAGACCATAAAATTCCAGAATCCCAAACAGTGAACCATGAAATCAATTTTTACTTTTTGTTTCTTCTTATACCTTATATAGTCAAACTTTAGCCTCCAGTTTAGTGTGTGCCAAAGCCACAATGTAATGGAGTTATGTCATTTTGAAATTTCTTTGTAGAAAATGATGCTTTTGCTTTCATAACTCGTTTACAATGAAGACAGGAGGATGCATCACTTGGTAGATAGGGGAAGGTTCAAGTTTACTTCTATTCATGAATGTTTTTTGGGTTTTTTTGTTGTTTTTTTTTTGTGGGTACCGGGGGGTCGACCTCAGGACCTCGCGCGCCAGCAGGCGCCCGTGACACTGAGCGATATCACCGGCCCCTTTTTCGTATGTGGGTTCCGGGAGTCGAACTCGGGCCCTCGCGCTTGCCGGGCAGGCGCTTAAGCCGCTGAGCCATCTCACCGGCCCTCATGAATGTTTTAATGACAGTGTTAAACATGAGCCTTATAATTCACTTCCAATAACAATCAAACAATCCCTTTATCTTAGACTTTTTCAATTCCTAAGGACATTTAGGAGACAATATGTTACTGTGAGAGGAGTTCTTAAGTCTAAAAGAGCTGAGCCAGGATCAACCAGGCAGCCCCCTAATTGCCCCAGTTTCCACAAGGGTAAAAACAAGAGTAATAAAAATCCATCTTCCCCTTACCCACTAAGGAGCAGTTCCCCTAACAAGGACCATAAGGCCCACCCTGGAAAATAGGGTCTTGCTTTGGGAATTTTGGCTTTGCCAACGTGACACAAAAGGGCAAGCTGACGAGCTCCAGTGAGTGCTGGCGCTCAGGGTCCTCCCGGGTCCCACCAGACTGTGCCCTGGCTCTCCCATCCCATTACGCTCTCTGAGGGTCCAGAGCAGCCACAAGCGCAGATAGCTGTGTCCAGAGCAGTTAGTGCCACCCATATGGTAAGAGGTCTGTACATTTTACCTCCTGCGTGGCGAAGCAAGGCCCTTGTTGGGCTAATTTATTGTGTTTTATTTGGTTTGACTGGTGCATAAAAAATTGCCTCAAAAAAAAAAAAAAAAAAAACACTGCAAGTCTTCGTCGAGTCTGGTATTTTCTCCATACCACCCTCTCTATGTGCCTTTTTGTGATACTGGGGAAACCCGGGAATGTTCTATTGCTGAGCTACGGGGTACCCCCAGTCCTCTGTTTCATTTTTGAGACAGGGTCTTGCTGAGTTACCCAGGCTAGCCTTGAACTTGTGATTCTTCTGCCTCAGCCTCCTGAGTAACTCCCCCTGTCCCCCTTTTAACCAAAGACTACTCCTTTTTAACAACTTTCAATTCAGGCAATATTTCAGACTCCCAGAAAAGTTGCAAGAATCGCACAAAGATTTCCTGTCTCAGCTTCACTTAGGTTGCCTCCAATGTTAACAATGTATTCTCTCTCCCCCATATACATTCTTTTCTGGCCGGTCTGAGAGTTAAATTGCTAAAATGATGCCCTTTACTGCTGCATGCTTTACAGTGTGTTTCTTTAAAACAAAGACTTTTCATAACCACAATATAATGGTCACAATCATGGAACCAAGGCACAGCACACATACAATACTGTAATCTCATCTACAGACCTTGCCTGTATGTCTCCAGTGACCCTAGCTGATGCGTGCATTCAACTGACGTGTCTCTTTAGTGTTTTCTAAACTGGGACCGTTCTAAAGTCACTGCACTTCACAACATTGACTTTGATTTCAAAAATGACTAGTTATTTTTTGTAGACAAGCCCTCAACATGAGTTTCTTTGGCATTCCCTCATGATTAGACTTGGGTTCTACGCATTTAAGAGAGGATGTGTCCTGGGTGTCATATCAGGGAGGAACACAGACTTTTCATCCCCGGATGGTGAGGTTAACTTGATTACCTGCTTAAGGTGGTATCTGCCAAGTTTCTCCACTATCAAGTGATGAGTTTTCCCTTTGTAACTAAGAAATATCTTGTGGGGAGATCATTTGAAACTATGCCAATATTCCGTTTCTCCTCAAACTTTTACTCCATGGCCTCTTTTGATGAAACAATTATTATTATGTTGGTTGCCAAATTTTCTAATTCCGTCATTCCTCCTAAATTTACTAGTTGGCTCTTTACCATAAAATAAAGTCATTGTTTGGTTTTATTTTGAGACAGGGACTCACCAGGTACCCAAGGCCGGCCTCGAACTTGCTATGTAGTCCAAGCTGGCCTTGAATTTGGAATGCTCCTGAGTACTGGGGTTACAGGTGTGCATCACCACATCTGGCTTTTGGTTGGTTTTAAACTCATTCCCTAAGGCTTGACACCCCAGCATTTGGGACCCAGGGGAGGACCTCTTTGCAACCCAACCCAGTGACCTGGAATACATCCCTGAAGCCTGGCTGAGTAGGCATTCAGAGTGAAGATTATCAGCATCCTGCTACAAGCCTGTGTTTTGAAAGGTTGTGGCCCAAGGAACCATCACTGAGCACCCATGTCCCGAGATGGCCAGGCTGGGGTCTGGGCTCGTGCTATGCATCAAACTGTCCATGCCTCCTCCCTTGTAACATCTCACCACGGACTCATCAGTCCCGTCAGCCCTGGCTGAACAATGTGCCCCAAGGGAGGCTCTGCTGCAGCCAGCTCCACTTCAGATTTCCTCTCCTTCCCAGGATGAAACAAACGGCCTTTAGGGACGAGCAAACCTGACAGTAATGAAGTTGAGAGAGGAGGAGGCTGTCCCAGGAGGCTGGCCAGGACGGGATGGCTAATGGAGAGAGGCGGGTGCCAGCAGCCTGCCCTGGACGTCCTGCAAGCTCCATGGAACTCCACTGCCCACAGAACCCAGGCAGCTCCACAGCTACTCTGGTTCCTCTGCTTCCCCGTATCAGGGCAACTTTGCTTCACCTGAGGACCCTTCCAAGAGCCTCCCAGGGCTGGCCAAGAGGGCCTGCGGTCCTGTCCAGGGCTGGCCTGAGGCAGAAGGGCACAGTGTCTCACAGAGCCCTGTAGTCAGCCTTTTCGACTGCAGCTCTGCAGTTTTCCCGTCCCAGGCACAGCCTTGCTATCTGCCCGCCTCTCAAGGTGCCCCAGCTCCAGAGATTCCCTCTTGAATGTGCCTCCCCTAGGGTGCTCATTTTAAAAATCCCAGGGCCACAGCTTGCTAATCATCCTAGGGTGTTAAAATACAGTCATGGAGAGTGTTAAAGGCTTTCTTCCCTTCTTTCCTCTCCTGAAACGTGCACGCCAGTTGGGATGAGAGAGCCGCGATGGCCTTGATTGATGGTGGGGAATCTCAGCCATAGGGACAAGCAGTCGCGGGGCTCTTGGGTTGCTCTCTCTTTCTGTCTCTTGCTGGGTAACAGGAGGAGGGCCAGCCTTGCAGGAATGAGGAGGAATTAGGGACAAGGGGAGCACTTCAGCAAGGATGTTGGATCAGTGTGTGATGAAATGACAGTCATGGCCACAGAGCCTGGGGGATAGAGGAGGGACCTCCCTGTGGCCATGGTCTTTTCATCCAGATACAGAAAGTTGGAAGACCTAGGTCCAGCCCCTGGCCCCTGACCCAGGGTGGAACTGCAGTTCCTCTACACAACTTTGGGTGTCTCCCACCCCCACTTCCCTGTCTGCGCCCTCCATCACTACCAAGTGTCTCTGCTCCTCTCCCTCAGTTTCCTTTCATTACCCACCTCCTCCAGGAAGCCTTCCTGACCTCACCCACAGAACGCATGAGACATCCCGTCTGGCCTCATGCTGTTGCTAATGGCTTTTTGAGTAACATAGTGATCCTTCCACAAGATGTTAAGATGCCTGAGGACAGGAATGCTGCCTTGTAGCTGCCTAAGCCCTTGCACACAGCAGACACACCAG
Source organism: Erethizon dorsatum (assembly GCA_028451465.1). Lineage (NCBI taxonomy): Eukaryota > Metazoa > Chordata > Mammalia > Rodentia > Erethizontidae > Erethizon > Erethizon dorsatum. The sequence continues at coordinate 30,112,108 of CM051829.1, read as the reverse complement.
AGTCCAATGATCTGAGTTTAAGGTGACAAGGGTGGTGCATGGTTCCTTCCGAATTTCAGGAGAGGCCAGCCCAAGAGGCATCATCTCATTCTGTCCCTTCACTGTCATTCATTCATCAGATCCATTGTCACAAATGAGTAAAGATTCAACCATAGTTGACGAGGGATCTGCAGACCCAGCTTGCTGGCCAGTGCCAAACTTCTAACACCCCATCTCCTCACTTCAGCAAGTTCCCCAGCAGGTTGCATTGGTTGGAAAACTTGGGGAACCCCAGAGGAAGACTGGCCAGGAGGAGCAGAGGTACATGGGGGCCAGGCATGCACATTCAGGTGTTGGGGACATCTATCATCCCAGAGACAGGGCTGCTGCTCGGCTCCAAGCCCAAGCCTAGAAGTGAAACCCCTAATGCACAAAGTCTGGGAGAAAAGAAGTTGGCTTTTGTGGGGGGAAGGGGAGCTTGCTTTTCTCAACTTGTCTTCATCAGCTGCAATTCACCCCACGACCTGATAAGTCGTAGAGAAAGCAGCTGTTTCCACCAGTCCCAGGCACCCAGTGCTGTGCGTGGCTCACTTCTCCCTACTGCTGTAGGCTTGTTTCAATGGCGGTGAGAAACTCTTCTTGGAAGAGTTATGTGGGTTGGCCACTCAACATGAAGAACAGGGACCCCAGGGACCCCAGGGACCCAAGAGGGTGATCCAGAATAAATCCTGGAGGGGTCTTGTGGGTAAAAGGCCCCACAGGGTTGTTGTGAAGATTAGATGGGAACATGTGTGTCCTTGACAGGTAGGAACCACAAGTGTGTTTGTTAAATCTGAGTATTCCCTCTTTATCCAGGGAGACCAGGTTCCAAGACCCCCTTGCTCCTCAAAGGAGGCTTGACATTGCAGATAGTACTGAATACGACATACTATGTTTTTTCTATGATAAAGTTTAATATATAAATTAGGCATTGAAAGAGATTAACAATAATAACTAATAATAAAATAAAACACTTGTAACAATAGACTCTAATAAAAGTTATATGAACGCCACCTCTCACTCTTGGATACCTTACCGTACTGTGTTCACCCTTCTTGTGTTCACAGGATGCTTGCATGATGAGATGGAGCCAGGTGGGTCACTAAGCACTTAGCACGCTGGGGACCTCACTCTACAGTTTGAGGTACAACAGCAAAACTAGATTTGATTTTCCTTTTTCACAATTTCACAGAGAGATTTGTTCTCAGCATATGGACTTTTTCTTTCCTTATGTCAGGAACACTCACCTTTTCACTTAAAGGAAGAAGCACTTTATACCTTCTCTTTGCCATAACCAAATTGCCAGTACTGTATGGCCACTTTTGTGTTTTGGGATTATTGTTAATAAAATATGGGTTATTTGAACAAGTATCGTTACAGCATAGCAGGCAGTCTGATCACAGAAACAACGAAGTGACTAACAAGTGGGTAGCGTATACAGTGTGGATACACTGGACCAAGAGATGATTCACATCCTTAATGGAACCAAACAAGAGGGTACAAGATTTCATTAATGGTATTCAGAAAACCATGCAAATTACAACTTGTGAATTGTTGTTTTCTAAAATTTCCCATTTCTTATTGTCAGACTACATGGTTGATGAGGGTGACTGAAACTGCAGAAAGCAAACCGCAGATAAAATGGGATAAATGTCCAGGGGAGATCTGGGAGTGAGTGAACAAGTAGTGATGACAAGGAGTTCAGTATCTTTACTGCATCTTGGGATACTTGTGCTGTTCGCTTTTGTCTGTCCACTCCACGATTACTCCAGCCATGAGAGTAGAAACGGAGGTGGGAAGCCCCAAGGTATGGGACAGCATGGAGGGGTAGAGCCTGGGAAGGCTGGAACGAGGGGCTGAGGCCAAGCATCTGCTGACCTCATCCTTAAGCCACTGCATGGACAGATGTTGTGAAAGCTTTTTGATTGACACAACAACAGAGGGGCAGTGAGGTAAGGCAACTTGTCTAAAACCACCCAGCTAGGAGAGGGCAAGCACCCCGTTCCCAAGCTGCCACTGCATCATGCAGGCCCACTGAGGACTCCCAGGTGGGCTGCAGAGAAGCAGGAAGGGTGTCCTGGATAAAGTTCTGATCGCAGGATGGGCAAGTGAGTGATAGGTCATCATAGGAGCACACTACAGCCCAGAGACTGGACACCTCCAGTGACAGGAAGCTCGCTACATTCCCAGGCAGCCTCCTGCGCTGGGGGGGCAGCCTCCCTGTGAGAAATCGCCTCCATGCAGTGAGCCCCTGGGGCCTTCCCTTCTCTGGCTACCACCACCACCACCCCAAGAGGTTCTGAAATTGTTCACACATGGAATTCAAATACAACTTGTAAGGGACTTTCTCTCCATCCCCCTTCATCATCATCCTAGCTGCTCCTAACGGAGGGCCACTCCACTGCACAAAGATGGTGACATTAAAATAGAGAAAAGGTGAAGTCCAGCAGGGTCATCGGAAGTCAGAAGCTTGTGTAGTAAGCGAGATGACACAGAGCCAGCTGCAAGCTGGGGTGGACACTGGTGGCCAGGGTTGGGCTGGGGTAAAGGGGGTCATTAAATGTGGCCCCCAAGCCTGTGGGGACCCGTTGGGCAGTATCTATCAGGAATGATGATGCAGGGTATGTGGTGATGAAAAGTTTTTCTAGGGGAAACTCTATCCAAAGCACAGCCCTTCGAGGCCAGAATTAGAGCAGGAGCCAGAAGCTGGACCCCTGGGTGGTTTTAAACAAGTCGCCTTCTTCCTTCACTCTTGACATTTGGGGCAACTTCATTTCTCCTGCCAACAGTGGATTCACATTGTGTATCTGGAACATTTATGCTATATTGTTTGGAAAACCCACAATATAACATTATTACTAGCAAACACAATTAATACAGCACTTACCTCAACTCCTTTAAAACTCACAAGACCCCTATGAGATGGGCTTTCTACTTGTCCCCATTTTATACACGGAAGAAGCAAAGGCCCAGAGAGGCTAAGGAACTTATTGAAAGTTGCAGAGCTAGAAGTGCAGTGTCAGGGTTTGAACTCTAGGGATCTGACTCCAAAGTCCCTACTTCAGATTCCCGTGTAGCTTGGGGGATGCCCAGACCTGCCAGCAGGCTGCAGTGAGGGTCCACAGGTCAGACCTGGGAGCCTACGGGGCTTGGCTGGGCCAAGCGGAAGGGCGAGGGCCTTTCCCTGGAACCGCTCCTCCAGGTTCACGTGGGGCTGACAACTCCCCAGGGCAGCCCCATGCTCTCCCTATGACATCACACTGCCTCAGGACTTTGAGGCCGAGGATTCTTGGAATGCCTGATTCACTCTGGAACAAAAATAATACTTCATATTTATAATGTGCCTTTGTTCTCCGAAGGCTTTCCCGGGCTTTATTTCATTGTAAGTTCAGATGAGCCTTGTGGTCCTGGCAGGAACCATCAAGAAGGTGGGAACCCACCCTAAGCTGCACCTGGAGTTGGGGGGCTTGGTGTCCCCATTCTGCAGCCAACAACGCTGAGATTCAGGCAGGTGGGTAGTTGGCCAAGGCCGCCCAGCAAATCGGTGCTGGGCAAGGTGGGTCCAGAGCTCTGGGTTTCCAGCAGGAATGAGAGCAGACCCCCGAAATGCTTCCACAGCTCTATGAGAGTCATAACCCTGGCTCACTGTCCCTGGGCCTTGGCGCTGACCCAAGCTGACGACATGTCCAGAGTCCACTGCTCAGCCCTCCCCCCACAACAGAGCAGCAGTGAAGCCCAGGGACCACCCCAAAATCCAGCCCCCATCCCCACACCACAGGCCCAGCCAAAGGCACCGCAGACTGTGGTGGGGAAAGGATTGTTCCTAGAACAAATGGAACCCAAGGGCCACACGTGGCTTCTGTGGTTTTGCCCAGACACTGCGGAGCCATGGCTGGAAGGCGGGCTTTGCACACGCCCCATCCGGAGATGCCTGGGCTCTCCCCACCCTGCTCTGGGCCTGCTCAGCCCTTTGCCTTGGGTTTGCTTGTCCGGCCCATACTTCTGCACCTGGCTATCACAGGACAGCCACGGCCCCTCCCTACAACTCTGACTAAGGCCTGGGGTCCCCTGGATTGGGGCTTCAGTGGCTTAGCCACAGTGTGTTGGCTGCCTGGGCCCTTGGGACATGGACAGGGCCTCAGAACCTTGGAACAGGAAAGTGCAGTAGTTGGGGCCACACGTGCTGAGGCCAAACTACCTGAGCTCAAGCCCAAGCTCTGCCACTTGCAAATTGTGTGATCTCAGGCCAGTTACTTACCCTTTCCGTGCCTTACTGACCTCTCTGTAAAATGGGGTAAACAATCGTAGCTATCTTACAGTGGTAAATGAAGGCCATTCCTTGCACACTGGGTTCCATACATGTTGGCTATTTTTATTGCCTAGGGGCAGCCCTCTGGGCAAGGCAGGCTTCTTGGATATGCAACCTGGGAGAGCCCAGACTTTCTTGGTTTAATGTTCTGATTGTGGCTGTCGTGGAATTCTCAATAGTTTTGTTTTGGGAGGGTTTTTTTGTTTGTTTCTTTTTATATGTGGGTATCGGGAGTCGAACTCAGGACCTCGCTCTTGCCAGGCAGGTGCTTACGCCACTGAGCTATATCACTGGCCCTCAATAGTTTTTGAGTAAGGGGCCCACATTTGGATTTGCACTGGGTTCCACACGTGTGGCCTGCCCTCCCTCCAAGTCCCCAGAGTAGGACAGGGCCATGAGCTCCTCTGCTTCTTTTCCTTCATCTCTCTTGTCCCTGGTTGTAGAAGATACCTGTTTCTGTAACTGGTGGATGAGCATCTGTCTCTCCCACAGGGATCCTCAGCTCCATGCAGGTGGCAGCCCTGCACACCAAAGCCCTTGCTTTAACTCCATGCCAGACCCCAAAGAGATTTAGAGAGGGTTCTTCTTCATGCTTTAGGAGGGGATGCTTTTGAGGACATCAGAGGAACCCACAGGACAGTGGCAGCAGAGATGGGGTACAGCAGATGCAGATTGTAATCACAGTGCCACCTGAAGGGTCAGTAGGGAGATCCTGGGTAGATCTGGGCCTTGAAGCCAGGTAGGACTGGAGCAGTGTTGAGAGGCTCTTTAGGGACAACTGAGCAGCTTCTGTCACACATACACGCACACACAAACAGCCCCCCCACCTTCCCTCCAAATGTTCCAGGAGCTCTGTGGCCTTGGGCAAGCCCATTGACATTTCTGATTAACCTCCAGGTGGAGGAGAATTTCAAAGCAAGTTTAATTAGTGAACCAGCCCTTCCCCCATGATTCACTCATTCATTCATTCTGCAGCTGGGGCGAAGGGGTTTCTCTGCCTGCAGATGCAGGGCCAGGCAGACACTTGCATCTCCATCAGATGCACCCCACTACTCAGTACACATTTGGCTCCCAAGGGTTTGATGTTCATAGTGAAATACGATACCAAACCTCTTACATGAGCTTGGGCCCTGGCTGGCCAGAGACCTGCATCTTGAACTCTTCCCTATCCAACTCTGAGCAGAGAGAGTCTTGGAGCAGGTCAGAGTCTGTGGTATGGCTGGCCATCCGGGGTGGCAAGAGTATTCCTGATGCCCCCTAGCCCTGTCTCTTTGAGATCATTAGGAAGTCTTGGAGGAGGGTGGACCAGCCCAGAAGGAGTGCTCAAAAAGGGTCAGATGCATGGCTGATGTTACCACCGTGATGACGACGATGACCTTAGCAATTACAAGGTGATTCAGTTACCTAAGCCTTGCAACAATGCCCTGCAGTTCACCATAGAGCGCTAAGACCTCGGATAAGTTGTTGTAAAGCCCAATGAGACAGTGTGTTAGGCAGCAAGTTAGAACAGAAACACGGAGCTGAGTTCCAACACAGCCCTCGTTGCTAACTGGCTGGGCGCTCCTAAGAGAATAAAGTAACCTTTCTGAAGCTTGCTTTTCTCATCTGTAAAACTGTCAGGTAATCCTCAGCACTGTCCAGGAGGGAGGGACTGGCACAGCTGGGAACAGGGAGCCAGACTCTGAGCAGGCTGCAGTCTCCTAGATAGACCTGGCAAAGCAGCATTCCACAGAAAACACCCCATGGACTCTGTCATCCCATTCAGCCTTGAGTGCATAGTAGGTGCCCAATTAATATGGGCCACTATGATCATTGTCCCAAGCCAGTGCCACTGTTGTCCTCAGTTGGGTTTCCCATTGTTCTGCAAACTGGTGAGCATGCGTGGTAACCTCTGCTTCTGGGCTCCACATGCTGATGCTTGGGCTAAGCAGCCCTGAGCCGCAGACAAGCACCTCCAGCCCTGTGCCTGTGCAGCTCAGCTCTAGACTCTTATTCTGTCCTCATCAGCTGGGGTGGAGAACGCGGAGGTGGGCAGGAGTGGAGGAGCCCATGATAGTAATAAGCACTCATCACTTTCCCTGAAGGCAAGAAATATGAGTCCATGCATAGCTTTAAAACCACTTGCCCTAGGAATTTTGCTTTCAAAAATTTTTAAGCAGACCTACAAATTATGTGGTAAAGTGTCCGACATTGAGAGAACCATAATAAGCCAGTGGCCCTCAGAATATCTAGTTGGGAACGATTATGAAATAAACGCACAGAAAGATGTTTGTCTGTATTTGGACCACTGTTAAAAACCATTTTTTAAAACAAAATTTGAAGTTACTCTCCCTACACCCACCTCCCAAACTGCAGCTGTGGTGTTCCGAGAACTTTATTTTTTATAAAAGAGACGAGTCTTAGAGTAAAACAAGACATCTGATTTCAGAACCCAACGAAGAAAGAATAAATGAATGATAGAAAAAGCATACGCTAACAATTTCCATTGTCAAACTAAAAAGCACAAAGGTATCCTTGCCCTAAAAGCAGGTGCTGCCAGTAGCCCAAATGGAATATTATTCTGATCTTTCAAGCCATCACCTCGCTGAGCAAAGACATCCCCAGAGCAAAGGTCAGAGCAGACAGTCAGCGGGCGGAGACCTGAATGCTTGCTCTTTTGCATGCAGTTGCCACACGGCGTGTTCATTGTGTCTCCACAACCTGTACCACACGTCTTCGTGTCTGAGACCCAGTGCAGCCTCCTTGCCTGACTGCTGGGAGCAGAAGTGGCTCATCCTGGCCCAGCCAAACCCAAACCCACAGGTCTCATGGGGAGCAGCCAGCTGGCCTCTGACGAAGGTATCAACGAAATCCAGCGCCAGCAAACACATAAGAGAGAGGAGCTGGTTTTGGCCAGCTCAACCAGCGACCACTGGCAAATATTTGTGAATGGCCAGAGCAGGGAAGCCTGGGACTCCATTGTTGGGGAGCAAGGCCAGAACCAGGCCTGTCCAGTGGTTCCAGCAGCCCTTCCCAGGCTAAGGCCTTGGGCCTAATGTGGTTGTGCTGCAGAGGTCTCTGTGGTAATTCAGCCCTGCTGCCCTGAGGGTCAGGGTCCCAAGGCAGATGGAACTCAGACAGGAAGTGACTGCTGGATCCTGGGAAGAGTGGACAGGCTCAACACACTCTGGGAGCCTCTGGAAAGGCTGATGTGGGACTTAGCCTCCCTGAGCCTCAGTTGGTACATCTGTAAAATGGGAAGAAAGGGCCTTGGCCTGCTTGGACACACAGAGTGTGCCAGCAGTCATTCCCTGAGAACTAAGAAAAGCCTTGTTCAGAAGGAAAGAAATGGGAAGAAAGAGAAGATTCATGCCTCTGGCCATCAGGGGTGTCTGGGCTTTTCCCAGCATCTGAGGGTCTACCCAGCTGAGCCCATCTGCCAGTTAGCTCCATAGCACCCCTCCTTCTTTGGAGTCCAGTAGTCTTGCCTGACCAGACAGGAGGGGACAGTGAAGGTGGACTCCCCCTTCCAGTAAAGGCAGCCCTCCACATGTGCGAAGGAGCTGCCCCCCCAGCAAGAGTGAGTCTGAAAACTCCCATGAGTGCTGAGTGGCCTGGCACGTTCTCAGTCATTGCTGTGTTGTCATGACTGCTGGCTCCGAGATTTTAGAATCAGGAAGACATGGAATTCCAGGGCCCCAAATTTCCACAGATGAGCAGCAGAAGCTCTGCCAGAAAAAGCTGATTGCTTTCTAGAGACCTTGACCAGCCATGTAGAAATTATTTCCTTCCATTTCCAGGTGGACAGAGTTCTTTTCCTTTTTTCTTTTTTCAGGGGATGGGGGGGGTTACTGTTGAGCAGAGAAAGGGAAATCCCTGAAATGGCAATTGGGAAACTAGAAAGTTCTAAGACAGATGCTGGGAAGGGCTTGGTCAACCATCCTTTAGGGACAGTTCTTGGGCCATAGCTACAGGCGCCACAAAAATTCTAAATAAGGATGACAAAAATTGTAAGACTCAAGCATTATCTGCCAGGGAATTTCCAAGTTTCCTCATGGGCCAAAAAATAATTCACACTCAAAGAACAAAGAGACTAGAAGGAGAAAGGACCAGTTAGTTGAAAGTAGTTGAAAAATTAAAGGAGAAATTTTTCACAAAAAGTCATGGGCATGTGGTACCCGGGGGAGCTGTCTGTGGGCACTGGAGTTTCTTTTTTTCTTCTTCTTCTTCTTCTTCTTCTTCTTCTTCTTCTTCTTCTCCCCACCCCACACCTTGCCAGTGCTGAAGATGGAACCCAGGGCCTTGTGCGTGCTAAGCAAGCACTCCAGCACTGAGCGACACCCCCAGCCCTGCTGGAGTTCCTTCTGCTCTCCCGGGGCTGGTTGGTTCGTGCTCCTCAGAATGAGGGCTGTAGCCATCTGAGCTGACTCAGACATCTGCTCCAGGCCATCTGGGCACCAATGGGTGATAGGATTGCTGGATGAGACCTGACTCAGGAGCCCCACTGTACTGATGGACTCAGCTCTACCCAGGTACCAGTGCCTGTGCCTCCGACCCTACTGTATTTAATCTCAGCCTGGGGAGTGAGATTAAATACAGCAGTGATGCCAGGGTGTGCACAGGGCTGTTTTTGGCTGGGGGGGGGTTGCCTCTTCCATCTGAGGTTCAGGGCAGCATGGCCATTGCCCAGGACTGCCCATCAGAACACAACAAAGTTGACCGTGGGCAAGGACGAGAATACCACCCAGGCCTCCTCAGACCTGGGGACACCCAGTCATCAGGATTCATTTCAGTGTACCACATTTCCATAGATATGTTTATAATGACTCCTAAATTATTAAAATAAGCACAGACACCTTAAAGTTCTGGGCATTTTATATAAAAACAAATATCAGAAAACTCTGAAAAGTGGGAAGAAGAAAGCAGACAGGCCAGGGACCCAGGGACCTGAGGAATGGCACCATGGTAAGTTGCTTGAACTTTCTTCTTGGCTTCATACGTCCCACACCTGGAGCTAAAGAGACAAGAAACCCAGCAATACCATGAGGAACAGGCAGACAATAAAAAAATAGCCCCCCAAAAAAAGCCTGCTCGGTCTAGCCAGGGGACCAGGGAAGGGTAGTCTAGCAAAACAGAGAACTTCAGGGTACACTTTCCTCCAGCCCAAAGCCCCAGGAAAAGCTATGGCTCCATCCTGCACTCCAGTGAAGGCTCATGAGGGGGTGTAGACTCCCCTCAAATTGTGAAAAGACACCCCACCCCCACCAGGCTGGTATCAGCAAGACTAAGTGAGGAGAGTTGGAATTTTCATTCTTGTAATTGATAATGAGTACCTCTCCCTGTATCAGTGGAGGCTGCTGGGAGAGTAGTGAGTCCCGACCCCACCCAGCAGAAAGGGGGTGCCCCTGCCTGTATGTGCTAAGATGGTGTCAGAGGCAGCCTAATGAGAGCTCCCAGGGGTGACAGCTCCTGCTGCCACAGTGTGAGTGGAGGCCCAGTGGAGAGCTGAACCCCCACCCCTTCCCAGTAGCATTGAGGAACCCCTTTTGGTGTCAGGGATGGCCCACTGGGGAGTGTAGACTTGTATGCCACTGGGAAGAAACAAGGTCAGCCCCCCCAACCCCCCCACCAATGACTGACCAAAGTAAGGTGAGAGGAGGCCAACCAAGACAGTCAGTAGAATTAAATCCAGGGTCTCAGAGTAATATCCAATGTCCAGGTCTCAACTGAGCATCACTCGTCGTATCAAAAACTAGAAAGATCCCAAATTGGAAGAAAGACAATTAATAGAGGCCAATACCAAGAAGATAGATGTTTTAGAATTATCCAACAAAAATTTAAAGCAGCCATTATAAAAAAAGAAAATACACTTAAAAGAACGACTAGAATACATTTGAAACGTGAACAAAAAATAGGACTTGGCAAAGCAATAGAAGATATGGAAAAGAACCGAATGGAAACTTACAAGTTAAATTAAAAACTCAATGAAGAGGCCCTATGCTAAGTTGGAGGGGTAAAGGAAAGAGAATGGGAGAGAGCACAGTAGAAATTACCCAATACAAGGAACAGAGAAAAATAAGACTTGAGGGGAAGGAATAAAGTTTCAGGGGCCTGGGCACTGTGACAAAAAGTCTAACATCCACATCACTGGAATCCCAAACTTAGAAGGAAAGAGTGGGACTAAAACAAAAATCACTTAATAATGGCTGAAACCCTTCCTGCATTGCTGATGAGATGGTAAAAAAAACCATTGAGAGTTTAAAAAAAAAAGATATGCAACTACCTTAGGATCAAGCAGTGGCAAGGCTGGGCATTTATCCCAGGGAAATGAAAGCCACGTTCATACAAAAACCAGAACCACTTGATACATAATGGCCCCAAACCAAAAACAACCCAGATGCCCTCCCACACGGGAATAGTTAAACAACTATGGTACATCCATATGTGGAATACCACTCAGCAACCAAAAGGAACAAACCCTTGATACACTCAACAGCCGGGATGGATCTCCAGGGAATCGTACAGAATGAAAAAAGCCAATCCCAAAAATGTAGGATCCCACTTATTACAACATTCTTGAAATGGCAACATCATAGAAATGGAGAATGGGTGAGTGGTTGCCAGGAGGTGGGGGATGTGGTGAGATGGAAGTGGGTGCAACTGTAAAAGGCCAAGAGGAGGGGTGAGGGCTCTTGTGCTGAGAATGTCCTCTTTCGTGACTGTGTCAGTGTCGGTATCCTGATGCAATACTGTTCTGTGGTTTTTGCAAGATTTTACCATGAGCAGAAGCTGGGTAAAGGGTACGAGGACCTCTCTGTATTATTTCTTAAAATGCATGTGAATCTATTCCTCCCAATTAAAAAGTTTAATTAAAAAATCAAGGTTGCCAGGGATATAGCTCAGTGGCACAGTACCTGCCTGGCAAGTGCGAGGTCTTGAGTTTGATTCCCGGTACCAAAAACAAAAAAAATCAAGGTCGTCTAGAAAAAATAAATAAAACATAAAAGAAAAAATCCACAGCTCATCTCCCAGGGATAGCCACTGTTAGCACTTTAGTGGCTAAATCCGTATCCTCCCAGATTTCTCTACGTATGTAAATACTTGCCTTAAATGACACCACACTTCCATCAACAAGAGTGAACTTTGTTGCTACAGCCTTAATTACTCCGTGTTCAGTTTCTGCTGTGCTAAATATCACTGTGCTTAAATCCTTACATACATCTTTGATCATTTCCTTTGGATTCATCACTACGGGTAGAACTGCAAAATTCAGTGGTTGCGTGTTTTAGAGGCTTTTGAAAAAAAATTTTCAAATTTCCCTCAAGAAAGTTCTTATTAATTTCTACTTCTAATATACAATGAGTTATAAGTGCCCATTTTTGGTGGAAACTAAAAGATGACCACGCATCTGTCCCTCACTTAACTATTTCAATTCCCTTGAAACCACGTTACTGAGTGGAAAGCTTTTCCATGAGACTAATGTTAGTGGGAAAGAAATAGTACATTTTACCCCAGCCCAAGATACCCCCAAATTTCCACAGATAAAAATTTATCAAGCAGACATTGAAATTGAGTGATAAACAATCACCAGAAAGTGAGTAAGTGCAGTTTGTTTATAAAATGCAGTGAAGGTCTGCGGTACCGAGATAGGTCAGGAAGTAGGTGTGGACTCATTCTCCGGAAGGTAACATCTTTCCATCAGTTTCCTCACCACTTTACAACTTCTGGAGGGCACATGGCTACCTGTCCTCCAGCTGCACTGCCAGTGAAGTGATGGCACAGAAACTACCCTGAGGGTGACACAGAAATTGACCCCGAGTGCCGTGTGTGGCAGGACGCAGCCCCAGTTTCCATGTGTTCCATATGTTGTGCTTTGCTTAGAAAGTATTGTCAGGTAACTGCGAGCCCTGTTTCTGCCTAAAACCACCATGTTAAAGATCACTTCTGCGCTTGTTTGCTAGAGCTGACAACAAAGTGCCACCAACTAGGTGGCTAAAATAGCAAAAGTTTATTTCTCACAATTCCAGGTGCTGAAGTCCAAGACCAAGGTGTCAGCAGGGCCAGTTTCTTCCAAGGCCTCTCTCCTTGGGTTGCAGATGGCCACTCTTATGTGCTAACATGCGCCTTTCTCTCCATGCACAGCAGCTTTGGTGTCTCTCTGTGTCCAAATTTCCTCTCATTATAAGAACACCAGTCAGTTGGATTAGGGCCCACCCTGACAACCTCAGTTTAACTGGTGGCTGGTGCAGAGGCAGGAGGATTCTCTGTGTCTTTTGTTGGATCTTTCTGTTGTTTCGCATTCCTATATTCATGCATCTTCTAATAAGTGAATAAGATACTGATTTTCAGTGAAGGACCTGACTGGCTCTTTGTCAACAGAGCCTGATACATAGGAGGTTCTCAAGTGTTTGTTGAAATAATGAATAAATGGACATGACGATGACTTCCTGCCGTAGTGTTCAGGTACAGGGACTCTCGCTGGCCACCCAGTGACCTCTCTGTCTTTCTCCTTCCATTTGCAGACGGCAGCAGAGACCTCCAGGAGGGAACAAACCCCAGCAGCACGGTGACCACCAGCCAGGCAGTGCCAAACACAACAGGGACCATCAGAAGTCCTACCAAGGGGGCCCAGTGCCTCATGCCTCAGGGAGGCCCACCCACCACGGCTACAGCCAGAACCGGCGCTGGCACCACAGCAATATGAAGCACCCGCCAGGCGACAAAGGGGAGGCAGGTGCCCACCGCAATGCCAAAGAGACCATGACCATCGAGAGCCCCAAACTGGAGGACACCCCAGGGGACACCGGGCACAGTGGCCTCGAGCCCCCTCGCAGCCCTGATGCCCCAGCCCCGCTAGCGTCCGAGAGGCTACCCACACCGGTGCCAGGGGGGCCAGAGGCCGAGACAAAGCGTAAAGACAGTATTATTCCCGACCGCATTGGGGAGCGGCCCAAAATTACCCTGCTTCAGTCCTCCAAAGACAGGCTGCGGCGAAGGCTAAAAGAAAAGGTACCGGTAATTGAATTTTTGTTGTTCTCTTCTAACCAGGAGGACAGCCGAGAGGTAGGCACTTTGGTTGGTAGGCTTCAGCGGAGTCTTGTGGGTTGGAGGGTCTGGGGAGCAGGGGCTTCCATAGCTATGTGTACCCACTGTGCCAAGCCACCATTACTGTGGGTGCCACTGGGCCACTGGCGGACAAGCCAGTGGCGTGAGCCCTTCCAGCACAGGCCAGCTTTTCATCTCTGGTCCCCTGAAAGGTCTAGGATGGGTGCTTGGTACCAGCCATCAGCCTGAGAGGGAGAGAAAGTTGGGAGGAAGAGGCCCATGCCTGGGGTGATGACGGAGGGTGACGGGAGCATTTTCTGGGGCTCGGATCCTGCTCTCTGCATGCTGAGTAGCGTTTGGGGAACTGCGGAGAACTGATTCTCCTTCTTGTAAGTCCCGTGCTGACCTGGTCACTGCTGGGATGGGAATGAAGGTGACCTGGACAGAGTGGGAACAGGTGGCCTCAGCCTTCGTGTTCCCCACTTCATCTCCTGACAGCCAGTGATAGCTCAAACGTACAATGGGGGGGCTCCACCAGCATTGCTCAGGTGCCAGCTGTACTGGTGTGACCCTGAAAGCCAGGGCACCTCCATCTGCTGCCCAAAGCCTGTCCTGCCTCACTGTAGTCTCTAGAGCCAAGCCACTAGGAAAGGGATGGGATCTGTCACTGACAGCAGCAGGCTCACTGTGATTGCCCCAGCACCACCACCCCAGCTCCAATGCCCACCGAGGGCAGAGGCAAGGTCACCTGGAGAGGAACCATTCCCAGGAAGGCTGACCTACCTGCAGCCATTCCTACATAGCAGGCAGAGCTGAGGAGTCCTCCCTCTGGGGCATCCTCAGAGCTTGGGGTTCTAGGCTTCTCCTCCATCCTCCCTCAGCTGCCTTCTCTCAACCTCTTCCCCAGAGGCCGGGCCCAGGACCAACCTCAGTCAGGCTAAGGCAGGGTGCTCTCTTCCTGGGTCAGTTCTCGAAGCCAAAATGCCACACCTGTGTCCCCCACACCCTAAGAGTCCTGCCCTGCTCCTCCCTGTAGGGACAGAGCTGGGAGGTCGAGGGGAAAGCCTCCCTCACATCCTGCCATCCCACAAGTGGACAACTGGCAGGGCCTCCTAGCTGATGGCTAGAGTGTGCCTCAGACCAGCTGGCTTCCCAGACTCATTTCTAGAGGCTGGCTGAGAGGAGGGCTGCTCACTGAGTTCTCTGGAGTTCTGCCAGAAGTAATGGGAAATACACAGTGGAAAATCACAGGCTTTAGTGCCCAGCAGGCCAGGCTCAGTCCTCACCCTGCCTTTGGTTGGACGACCAATCACCTACCCTCTCTGAGCTCCAGTGTACTCAGCTGTAAAATGGGTGCACTACCACCTACCTTGCAGAGATGTGAAAATTAAATAAGGTGACGTGTAGAGACCCTTGTAGGTAATTATTATTCTATCCACAGACCACTGTTCCTGCCAAGGGACCCAAGTGGTTGGGATATAGGGGTGTGAAGGGTTGAAACAAATAAGGGAAATCTGTAGTGACCTTAGATCGGTTTTGAGGACTTGTCTCAGGTGAGGCCTCCTGGGCCAGGAGAACATGGGCTTAGGCTCATCCTGGGTCATTCCCTGTTTTTCTGGTTGTCCCCCGCAAATGGGCAAGCCTCTAGTCCCCTCCTAAACAAGGGTCTCTTCAAGAAGAGTAAGCCGGGGCCGGTGAGATGGCTCAGCGGGGTAAGCGCCTGCCCGGCAAGCGCGAGGGCCCGAGTTCGACTCCCAGAACCCACATGCGAAAAAGGGGCCGGTGATATCGCTCAGCGGCACGGGCGCCTGCTGGCGCGTGAGGTCCTGAGGTCAACCCCAGGTACCCACAAAAAAAAAAAAAAAAGAAGAAGAAGAGTACGCCTTCTCGCCTCCTTTGCAGACATGGTTAAGGTTAGAGGCCCATGAGAATGGAGAGTTGTATCTTGATCCAGCCACGGAGTCAGACCAGTTGAATGGATTGGAGAGGCTCGAGGGGAAGAGCAGCCCCCAGAAATCTACCCTCACATATGAGTCCCTTCTCAAGTGGAGACCAGCTGCCCTTGGAACTTGGCTCCAAGTGGTAGAACTCAAGGAAAGCTCCGGATCTCCTCTGACATCACCATGTTACCCCCAAGTAGACAGCCTCAGAGGGAAACCGCCTACCCGGTGCACGTGGCTGGAGGCGGAGAGCAGGGTACAGAGCCTCATTCTGCGCCTCGCAGCCCAGAGGTCTGATGTTGAGAACACAGGGCAAGTGCGGGAGGACCTCGTCGCGTGACCTTGATCTTGCCCTTAACCAGATCTCATATCCCAGCATAAAGTCAGTCAAATTCTTGGCCACCAATTTGTCGTGTTTAAATACATATTTCTGAGACAGCCCAATGCCATTTTCTTCCTTTCCAGCCCTTGGTCTGGTCCCAGTTACTGTGAAACTTCCCAGGGGTGTGGGCTTATTTCCTGAAACTTCCCTCCTGGAGGCCTCAGCCACTCAAGTGGCACATTGGAATATTCCTTGGTTTATAGGAGTTGTGTGTAAAGGGACAGCACAGTCTCCACAAGATGTGAAGCCAGGGCTGTGTCCTTGTGGAACCTTGTGCCCAGAGAACAGATGATGTGGAAAGATACGCAGGGCCACCTCGGGCCACCTCTAGCCAACAATGAAGGCATTTCGGGTTCTACTCACCTTGTTGGCCTGGTCTTCCCATCTTTATCTTCCCTTTGGCCCAATTTCTTGTTACCTTATTTCACCTTTTATAAGCTCTGTTAAATCAGTGCTAGATTAAGACATCTAATCAACGGGTAGACAAATTTGAGAAGTCACTGAGAATCCTGTGTAGGTGCTAGAACTCACAAGAAATGTCAACCCAGGACATCACAGGGGCCAAGAAAAATGTCAGCCTTTGGGGCGTGAGTGTCTTTGGTTGAGGAAAGCAGATTTCAGATCCCTTTTTTGGGGTGGCAGCCCTCCTTCCCCCAGGCCACCTGCACACCCAAACACCCCAGCTGCACTCAGGCACACTTGTTTGTCCCCCACACCCCCAGGATGAAGTGATGGTGGAGACAACCAACCCTCAGCAGAACAAGATGGACAAGCTGATCGAGATCCTGAACAGCATGCGGAATAACAGCAGTGACGTGGATGCCAAGCTCACCACCTTCATGGAGGAGGCCCAGAACTCTACCAACTCTGAGGAGATGCTGGGTGAGATCGTGCGGACCATCTACCAGAAGGCCGTGTCAGACCGTAGCTTTGCCTTCACAGCTGCCAAGCTCTGTGACAAGATGGCGCTCTTCATGGTGGAGGGGACCAAGTTCCGGAGCCTGCTCCTCAACATGCTCCAGGTAACCGGACACTGACAGCTGCTGCCCATGCTCACTGCCCCTGCATGAAGGTTATTGCTAGTGGGGAGGGCTGCAAGTTCTGATCACCGCTGAACTTTCCTGAGTTTCTTCCTCCCTTGCCCAATGAATTATAGAAAATAAGAAAGAGGTCGAGGGGTGAGGGGTAAGTGGCTGGATTTGTGTGTTTGTGTGAGAGCTCCATGGTTATGAAGGACCAATATAATGTTATAGGTGCTTTTTGTTCAACCCGCATTTCCCTCTTTCTATTTTCATGATGAGTGGGGTGGTTGTTGGCTCTGGGCTTTGACCTCTGCACGTCTGAGCAGACATGAACTTATTGTTCAAGTACCTCTCTCTTCCTCCTCTTGCCCTCCAGGGCCAGCCCCTCAGAGCTTGGTGACTGTGCAGTTGGTATAGCTGGGACTGAGATGGGTTTGAGCAAAGCTTTATAGGACAGTCTGTCTGCTGAGACACTGGAGGCGTGGGTGGAGGGAAAACATAGCAATAAAAAATTGTCTTGCTCATTGGTACTTTCCACAGACTAACCCTTCACTCCAGTGAGTTGAGCCCCAGTCCTTATCATTCCTGCCTTCATGGGGCCAGCATCCACCTGTGGTCTCATGGGTGTGCACAGAAAGTATGCGAGTGTGCACTCAGGCTGAGCCCAGAACTGCCTCTTCTCACAAGTACCTCCTCTCTTGTTGTGGGCAGCTGTGTGTAAACTGGTAGCCTCAAAACTGGTGGCATTGGGGAGAAATGGCAGGGAATGTGGCCGTGTATCCACACCAGGTCTGAGAGCCATCCATTGAGACTCTGAGCTGGGCGAAAGCCATCTCTCTCCTGCTACTTTGTGCTTGAGAGACTAGTTAAGATATACATGGAGCTGCTGGTCCAGATCAGGGAACAGGGTCACTTGGAAGTTGTGAAAGTAGGATAACAGAACTAAAGGAACCACTTGCAGGTCTGTGGTAACCAGGATGACCATGTATCAGATTGTTCAAACTGCCACACTTCTGACAGCCAAAGGGGCTCCATTCAGAATTACATCTAGACAACAGGTGTAAACAAAGGCCCAAGGTCACCCTCATTTCAGCCATCCAGCTCATAGTTTGTTGTCTCTTCCCTAAAAGCAGGAGGAGGAGGAGGTCACTATGGGCCATCTGCCTGTGGCTGCACCACCTCATGCCTGCCTGTCCTCTCCTCTTCCATGTGTGTCTCACTCAGTGCAACCTGAGCCCTCCCTGGCCAGCCCAGGCTGCTTCTCTCCAGATCCAGGCCCTGATCAGGTTCCCATTCCTGGATCGCCCACGCTCCCCTGGTGATGAATTCCTGCATTACCTGAGGGATTTGCACATCGGGCATGTTCCTCGTGGGCCGGAATGTCCTGGGAGAGCGTAGAGGGTATCAGGCAGGGAGAGGCCTGCCTGCCATGTTCCACCAAGCATGGGGGAGTCAGGGACAGGAATTGGCCTTGGACTTGGGTGTGGGATTTTTTTTCACTGAAGGGCCAGAATGGTGCAAGGATTCTAGACTATGGCTGTCAACTCCAAGTAGCCCAGCCAGCCCCTGTGGCAGACAGACACACAGAATATGGGACACCCAGGGAAGACAGCTGGTTACAGGGGCCACCCCAAATCAGGCCTGTGTTCTAGCCATCCATGGTAAGAGCAACCTTACTCACAAGTGTCCAGCCAAGCATCATGCCTGGGAAGTGCTTGGCCACAAAAGGGACCCAGTGACCCTTGCACCTGCGTCCTGATCAGCCACACAGTGCAATGGCTCAGGACAGACTCCCAGTGTCCCCGCAAGGTAGGAACTTTTTGAGCTGTGTTTGACTCACTGTGGTCCTGCCCACATTCCCCAGCCAACAGCTTCTAGTGGACTCACTGTGCTGAGATACAGCTGGGCAAACACTGGGGTAGGTAGCACTGAACAGAAAGCTGGGACCAGGCACTGGTCCAGGCTCAGGCAGCAGCAGTCGGAGCCTGGCCTCTGTCTGCTGGGGAGGAGGTGGGACCTTGAGAAGGAGTACAAATGAGCCTCTCCCTTTCATGCTGCCTTGCCACTAGCTGAAGCAGTCCTGGCTCCCCTCATCCTTCTAAACCACCTTACCCTATATATGGTTCAGCAGTAGTTCTTTCATGGGTGATACGGGATTTGCAGCCAGCCCCAGAGGCGCACCTACTGATGCTATCTTGTGTCCAGTGCAGAGAACTGGCTCTCCCACATCCTGCCCCTGCTCCCACCACTGTCCTCCCGCCTCCAGCTACACCCTGTGTGGACAGACTCTTCCCCTGCCCCATGTAGAGTTTACTTCCCCTCCCACCCTAAATATCCAGCCCTTTGCCAGGGCAACCCACACCCATGCTTCAGATGGTGCTCAGCACTGCTGCAAGCCCACTCTGGCTCCTGCAGCACCCACCCTCTGTCCCAGCCCCTGCTGCCCTGCAGCCACAAATGTTTGGGCACCAGCTCGAGGCTGAGGATTCTGGGGATGAGAGACAGTCCACAGATGCAGCTCTGTCCCTCAGTGAGGAAGGATTGGGACTTCTCTCAGTGACCACGGGAGCACACAATGGTAAACAGGTGCCTGCAGTCATTGCCCACCTCCCCAAGGCTCTGGGATCCAGGGATCACATCTGGCTTGTGCATCTCTCTAGCCTTGGGTCTGCATGGCTTCTGGGAGCCCCCTGTGGTCATGGAGAAATGGGTGCTGGGGGGGAAGGCATTAGAATCCTCCCTTTCTCCTCTCACTGGCCATGGGCCTGGGGACAGCTACAGTCCCAGGTAAGAAGGGAACCCCTGGAGGCCCATGTTCTGAGCGGCCAGGCTTGCCCCCCTCCCCACAGTGGTAGAAGTAGGCCATGTACCAGCTGGAGCGTCTGGGGCTCACCCTTTAGGCCACCACTTGCCCCCTTTCGCCACCCGCAGCCCATCTTTCATGTGAGCCGAGGAGGGGCTCCTCTGAGGCTGTGACCAGAGGCTTGAGCTGACCACTGAGCCTCTGGGCCACCAGTCAAGGCCCTTCTAGCTGCCACAAGCAGCCTTTGGCCGTGCAGAATAAGGCTGCCCTGAGCCCCTGATCACATGGCCCAGAGGAAGCCAGACTGTACGCCTGGGTCCCCTCGGCCCTGCCACCCCTCTCTGCAGCCATGGAGGCGGCGGTTTGCTGCAGAGCTTTCTGGGCACCCTCAGTCATGGCCACTCACTGCCTAAACCCGAGAGGTCCAGGAAGTAAAGCAGCAGGCACAGCACATCAACCGTTTCCCTCTTAACACCTGCAGGGGAGTCTTCTTTCCCCGGTTCTCATGTTCTGACAACCTCATACGCAGCCTTCTCCTGGCAAACAGTCCTAGGCCTGGCCCACAGCAAACTTCCCTCCCCTTTCTCTCTGAGGTTTTTGTTCAGTCCCATCCGCTCGAGCCCACTTGGCTGCAGATCCCTAGCCAGCCCCTGGTTCAGTTCAGCAACCCCTGGGATGCCCCTCATGTGGCTGGTTTTGGCTGCCACCTCCACATGGACACAAGCTCTGAGACCTGGCTTAGTGATGCTGGCTGCAAAGAGGGCAGGGTGTGAAGTGCCCATGAGTGCTGCTCCCAGCAGCTGTCTTTGGACACAGCCCTCCCGGGCTGACTGCTCTTTCTGCCTGGGCTTCGGTGATGGGAGCTGACAACGTGGAAGGGAGGGGGCAGCCTCCGATGTGGTAGATTCCATGCAGCAGAGGCCTTAGGACTGACTGCTGCCAAGTTGGGGCGCAGCCCTGTGGAGTGGGAAATGGGGTGTGGAAGGAGGTCAAAGGTCTTTTGAGCCTTCCCAGAGAGATTCACCATCACGATCTCCAGGAACCCAGAAGCAGTGCCCTCCTGAGCCATGATAGTGCCTGAGACCCTGGGGTCTCAGTGGACCCCTGACACCAATCCTACAGCTCAAAAACAGTCTCCAGTGTTTACACCCAGACTGACTCTCTTGCTTTAGATGTGGCCTTTTTCTTGATAGTGTCTTTGTAAATAGAATTCTATTTTGTAAATGGACATCCCTTAAATGTCTATTACATGTCAAGTATATAGTCAAACTTGAACATATGAACATAGGATGTTGTGAAAATGTAGATTCTAACCCGGGTGTGGGATGGGCCCTGAGATTCTGCATTTCTAACAAGCTCACAGGTGGTGCTGGTGCCAGGGACCACACTTAGAGTAGCAAAGTATTAGGGGACCGATGGCTTTTAGGTGATAGGTCGGTTTCATACACAGACAAACTGAGCCACAGTCTCTTTCCAGTGTGACTGTCCACAGCGAGGACCCAGCCTGAGAACACTGCATTTCAGACACCAGGTCATCTTTAGGTCAGTGATTCTCAGCCACTGTCCACTAGAATCACATGAGGAACTTTTAGAACAACTGGCCCAGGGGTCCTCCCTCAAAGTCATATTAGATTCTCCATCAGTAGGACCTACTTTATCGTTTTATAAAGAATTCCACAGGTACAGTTGAGGTTGAGCATCACCACTTGGGAGGTAGCTCAGAGATACCCACCATTGTCACTTATGCTGGCTCTGCCCGAGACACCATAAGCCAATCAGAAACTGCCTGTCAGGAGCTGGGCTCATTGCTGAGAGATGTGGAGTACTCAGAGCCTGAGCTGGTGGGAGAACAGGAGAGGGACGTCTTGGCTGCCTTCACCTCCTCCAGCCTCAGTTTCCCCTCTGTGCAGTGAGAGAGCTGGGTGTGACCATCCCAGGGACTTTTCTCATACTTCCTCACCATCATCCTGAGATTCCTTCCCGAAGAGGTAAGAACTGCCTTTTCTCTCCCACTGGCCCCGTCTCTCTCTGTCCTCAGCTCCTTTCTCTACTTCATCCTCCTTCTTGCCTCAGCTATCTATTGGGATTGCCATCACATGTTTTAGGAAAAGGACCTCACTGTCACCCACATCGCCAGGCAGAGCCAGAGGCTTGGCCACCCAGCAAAGCTGGAGAAGTGATCAGCTCTCCGGCTCAGCCGGCCTCACCCCAATCTTCCCTCAGAGGCTCCCCGCTTCTACTTGTTTACAGAGTTCTCTAAGTAGGTTGTCTGCACTGATTGTTTCTGACTTCCAGGAGACTGTGCGCTGCTCTGGGCAGAAGTAACCAAAAGTCTCCCTTGATCCTCATCAGGGAATTGCTGTGCGATCGTGGGGAGGAGGAGGGCTCCAGTTTCACAGAGAAGTGAAGAATGAGTGTGCCTCTTTTTATGGGATCTTTGGAATGACAGGAATTGGAGGCCTGAGCCCCCTCCGCCCAGCACTGCCCTGTCACCGCCCCAGGCCTTCTACTTGGGCTCTGGGAGTGCTCGTTTGCTGAGATATGCTTGGGTAGTACAAGTTCAAGCCCTCCTCTGTTGAAATGTGTGTGCCCTGTTTAGCTGAGAGGTGTCTGCATCTGAGTTATGCAGAGCAAAGTATTATTAGAGCAGGCATCAGTGTGTCTGTAACTGAACCCAGCTTCCCCTAGCAACTGTTGCCAACAACACATCTAACAGAAGGATGCAATACCTTTTTTTGAAGAAAAAAAAAAAAAAAAGAATTTCATCTTGACCAAGTCATAAACACAGCAGGGACTGTTGTGAAAAGACAACACAAAATCAGAATCTGGCATGTGACCAGATTTCAAAATAAATTGCTCTCTGCCAGTACCTTCTAGAAGATAGCCTCTTAAAAAGCTGACCTCCAGCTAGAGAATGGACAAACTCTTAGAGTTTCTGGCAGGTCACCATGAAGCACTGTGTTCCGGGCTTTTGATACATAGAAGCTCAATTGGGTGACAACTCTGTGGGGTCTCTAGGAATGATTTTAGCCCCAGGAGGAGCACTCAGATTTCTGGTCTGGCTGTCCTTAGCCGTAAATCAAAATATTGTCTCAAGCCCTTCCTGTTCTATTTCCCCAGGCTCAGCCCTTCTCCTGGTCCTGTATACAAAGGCTTGGATAGAAGAACCTGGCCATTCCTCTAACTGAGTTGCTAAGATGAAAACCTTTTTTTCCCTGGTTCTCTCAAGGTTTCTGGAAAATCATGTCATTACCATTTGCCCAGGAGCTGGGGTTCGTAACCCTCATCTTCCTCAGAGAAAGGGAGGTGAGGGACTGACTGGTGCTTGGAGTTCCAAGCAACTGTGAGTTGTAGACTTCTTGAGGGTGGAAATCCTGGCTGAGTTATCTCCCATCCCCAGATCCTAGCATTATGATGGGTACATAGCAGATGCTCAGTAAGTACCCACGGAAGAGCGAGGTGGAGCCCTCGGTCTCGGATCCCCATGCTCCCAGGTTTGCCATCATGTTGCTGTGTGTGACTCTGAGGTGGGTCTCAGGTCAGGGATCTGTCCCCAAGTTTACTGACAAGAAAAGTGGCTCAGTCACACGACAAGTCATGGGGCTGGGCTCCCGGCCACCATGCCACTCCCCAAATAGGGTACAGGGTCAGAAGCTTGGGTGAATCAAGAATCCATCACCGTAAGTGATCTCAGAACCCACCCCGTAGAATAATTCCACAGGAATTGCAGTGGCCCCTGAGTTCCCGAGCCGTCTGGGCCCCTGGAGAGCCGAGGCTGCCTGAGGGAACACTACTGTCCGTGCACACTGGTTCCCCTGAACCACCTGGCTGTCACCCCAGGTTCTCTCCTCCTCGCACTCTGTCCCTCCACACAGACCTCCCTCCCTCCTGCACACCCACTGCTGAGCCCCTGTGCACTCCAGGCATGTGAACTAATTTCAGTGCTGGCCTCAGCCAGGCATACCCTGGGATAGAAGCACATTGTTCTGAGCATTCCACACCCTGAGCAGAAGCCCTGGCCAACATCCCCTCTGCAGGCTGGGGAAAATCAGGAGGGACAGAGCGGAGGGACAGAGGGTCAGCCTGTAGTGGAAGCCTTTTCCCAGGGGCAGGTCACGGAGTGCGATTCCAGAGGCCCACAAAAGTCACTTTTTCTCAAAATGGCTGGCATCTGAGCACCCCTGCAAGGCATCCATGCCCACACTGAAGACCAGGGCCTGGGAGGGGTGCACAGGGCAGCACATACATCCCCCAAGGGTGGGCCGTGGCAGCCCTCAGCAGACATACCTCACATGTCACAGGAGACCAATCGTCACAGG
Organism: Erethizon dorsatum; assembly: GCA_028451465.1. Lineage (NCBI taxonomy): Eukaryota > Metazoa > Chordata > Mammalia > Rodentia > Erethizontidae > Erethizon > Erethizon dorsatum. The sequence goes on along the minus strand of CM051829.1, from coordinate 30,088,291 downwards.
AGCTTGAACCTCTGCCAAGTCTGGCGGACCTGCACTGAGCACCCCCTGCCAAAGCCAGAGGGGGCAGGAGCTGTGCACCTTGGAATGAATGCATTTCACCTGCTTTTCTGCCACCTTCTTTCCTCCCCTTCACCCTTATTGAGCACCTGCTGTGTACCACACACTGTGACAGACCCATCTCAGTTAATCTGCCAGATCCACTAGTCCTCTTAGCTTACAGATCCAGCTGGGATGTCCTAAAGTCAGGATCTAGACCCGATTTCTCTGACTGTTCTGTTGTAGGGGTGGAGCGGGGACCCAGTAGCCTGAAGGTGCTAAGGATGGCACTTTGGAGTGCTCAGAGAGACGGAGCAGCTAATGACTTGAATAGTAAATTGTATTTTGGTTTTTGAGCCAGAAAATAAGCAGGGGAAAGAAAATGACAACTGACCCTCAGTCAGTCCTGGAGGGAACCAGGACAGCAGTCCTCCAGGTGTCCTATCCTTAAGTGGGTCTGGGGTGGGACAGAGCCAGCCATTCCCTGGCCCCCCAGAGATCCAGGAGCTTTCCTGCAAAGCCAGACAGCCAGCCTGCTGCCACTGGGCTACGCCATGTTCTTCAGAATCCTGGAGAGCCCTATTCTTGAGAAAACCCAGGTGGGCTTTCTCTGCATAGCACCAATATCTGCACATCTCACAGGCAGCTTCTTGCAGGCCCCAGGGAACCTAGATGCACAATGGTCATGGGACTTCTGGACAAAAAGACTGTTTCTTATGAAAAGTGGCCACTGTCCTGCATTGTTAGGAGTATGGATGGCTCAAGAGGGTAGAAAGGGGAACAGCCTGGCAAGCCTGCAGCTTCATGAATGGGCCCAGCTGGACCCTCTGCAGCAAACAGGCGCCCATCACCCTCTGAATCTCATTTCCCTATACAAGATTTCTTGCCCTGAGGCCCTGTGAACCCTGAGTGGTAGTAGGGATGATGCTGCTGATTGTGAGTGATTAGAACACGCTTCTGCCCTCCAGGGTCACTAAAGTGTCTGTTTGGTAAAGAACCACAAGTTGTGGTAGAGATTGAACTCAGAGCCAAGCTGCCCTCAGCTGGCACCCCATCAGGGTAATGCCCTGCCCTGGGGAAGGAGCCCTAGAACTGCCTCTCAACTTCACATCACAGATCCCCAAAGGTCTTGGGGTGACATTTCCCCTCCTGTGTAGATTCAGTAAGGGGCAGTGAGGACAGGCAATGGGTGCTTTTTGACCAGTGACCTTGCAGGAGGCAGGTGTCTCCTTCCTCCTCGTGTGTTCCACCTCCTCCAGGGAGCCTTCCCTGACCTCCCAGCCCGGGTACCTCTCCTTTCCCTGAGCCTTTAACATTCACTGTGTTTAAACTTTGCTTTCTGAAGCTTGTGTCCCCTGATATCTTGGGGGCAAAAAATATGTCTGTGTCATCAATGTGTCCCACTACCTAACTGGCACATAGTGGGTATCCAACAAGCATCAGTTGGCTGGTTCCAGGAGCTTCAGGTCAATGGGACAAAGGAGCATCGAGTGCACAGGGTGAGTAATTGCACAGGCCACCACTGTGGAAGGGGATGGGGCCAGAGGAGCTTTCCTGGGGTCAGGGCTTATTTCACCATCCCCCATGGCCCTGGCCAGGCCATATCCTCTTCCCTGTGCACCCTCACCCCCCAGCCTGGCTCCATTTTCCCTGCTAAATCCCCTGAGGGAACTTGGCCAGGCACTTCCCTGTCTGAGGCTGCCACGCCGAAGCAGGCCCTGAAGATAAGTGGGTTATCGGAGAAGGCCAGCTCAGGTGTCCTGGGCCCCAGAGGGTCACCCCTAGCTGGCTGGCAGTTCACCCACAGCACCTCCTCCCCCACCCCCAACCCCCAGGCCTGCAGGCAGGAGACAGCAGATCCCTTCCCGCAGCTCAGCCAGTGGCCGGCCCCCAGCCGCCACCGGGAATCTGAGCTATGCTAAGCGGCTCCAGATCGCAACATCTCAGCCCTGCCCGGGCACGGCCGGCCCAGACAGGGCGCCTCTACCTGCAGGGCCGCCGCTGGAAAGCTGGCACCGCCCGGGCTGTTGGAAAAAATCTCCCTGCGGGTTATGTAACTGCTCCCCACCCTGGCCCTGGCTCCCACGGAGGCCACAGTCCCTGAAGGAGAATGGCAGGGAAGGGATTGCAGAGGGTCACTCTTTCAAAAGAAGAAAATCGTATTAAATTATTGTTGGAGGTCCTCCCAGGACCTAGCCTGGGCAAGGCCACGAGTGAACTGAAAGGATTGAGGGGCTGTTGTGTAGGAAGGACACTTTTCCAAGGACCAGACCCACAGGAGGTCATGGTCACAAAAGAGAAGAAGGACAGTTTTGGTGTCTGTGTCTGTTTTTCTTGACATCTTTAAGAACTGTGGTTACATGCAACATAAACTCTTCTGTTTGAAACAACGTGAAGGCATCTCAGCAGCACCAAGGACATCCACGGTGCTGGCAGTCACACAGCTCTCTCCCCTGGCCCGAGAGCCACTCTGTCACCTGAAACTGAAGCCCCCCATCTGCCAAATAGTAACTCCCTATCCCCCCCTCCAGCCTCCACACCAGCTCCTGTCTCCATGGATTTATCCCTTGTCTGTATGGCATGTCATCTTTTTCTTTTTTGAGTCTGGCTTATTTCACTTAGCATGATGGTTTTAAGGCTTATCCATGTGATAGCATGTGTCAGATTTTTCTAATGGTTAAATGATATTTCGTTGTGTGTGTGTGTGTGTGTGTGTGTGTGTGTGTGTGTGTGTTTATTCATCTGTCCATCAGTGGACACTTTGGGTGTTTCCACCTTTTTGCTTTTGTGAATAATGCTGCTATGAGCAGCATTATGTCTGTTTGAATCCCTGCTTTCAGTCCTTTGGGGTCTGTACCTAGAAGTGGAATCACAGGATCACATAGAAACTTTACGTTTAACTTTCTGAGGAGCTGCCAAACTCTTCTGGAGGGATGTTTTTTTTGTTTGTTTGTTTGTTTGGGTTTTTTTTTGTGGGTACCGGGGGGTCAACCTCAGGACCTCGCGCGCCAACAGGCACCCGTGCCGCTGAGCGATATCACCGGCCCCTTTTTCGTATGTGGGCTCCGGGAGTCGAACTCAGGCCCTCGCGCTTGCTGGGCAGACGCTTAAGCCGCTGAGCTATCTCACCGGCCCTGGAGGGATGTTTTTAATGGAAGAAATAGAAATGACACAACTGAGGCACAGCAAGGACTGGCCTTGCCTGAAATCAAGGTGAGAATTGGGGGAAGTCCCAGATGGCCCAGCTAGGGGCTGGATTTATGAAGTAGGACCCAGGGAGTCACTGTGAGTTCTTGAGCTGTAAAGTTCCAAGATTCATTAGAAATCATTAGAACAATATAGAACACTGAGTCCACAGAGGTCACCTTCCCACCAGAGGCCACCAAGAGGTGAAGGACACAGCTGGCACACCAGAGTGCAGTATAAAGAAACAGGATGTTGGGAGAATCTGTGCCTCAGTTTCCCCCACATGCATAGCACTGTGAGTAACCCACACCTGTGTCACCTTTCTTCCTACCTAGACTTCACAGTTGGGTGCCTCTCTGTCCAGGTGAGGTGGTAACACGCTACCAGGAAGCAGTGTCACAGCACAGGGATTCTTCATGGTGCTGACCAAGACAAGATCTGCCCTGGGATCCCAAAATTCAGGATCAGGGCTCTCTGTGTGCCCATGGGATCTTTATCCCTTCCTGCTATCACACGCAGAGCTCAAGTTTAAAATCCTTCCAGCAGTACCAGGGCCTAGAGTTCTAAGTCTTTATGGAGAAAGTCCAGAAGCTTCCTGGTCCCATCTCTACCCTAGGTCTAGCGGATAGGGCAGGAAGAGGGTAAGCTGGCCCTTTAGGGAAACAGGGAGCAGCCTTCCCATCACTTATTGGTGGCCTTCCCAGATCCCCAGAACAGATCCCAGTTCACAGAGTAACAAAAGCCTCAAGCCACTTTGAAACATGGGGACAGACATACTCAGGCAAGGACACTCCTCTCTAGCAATGGCCACCCAGCCCTCCATCCTTGGGAAGCCCCTTGCTCCTCAAATCACCCCATTCTTGGCAGGTCCCATCCTGGGGCCAAGCATAGTCCACAAAGGTCTGTGTGTTTGTGCAGATCACTCATACCAGACCTATGAAGAGAGAGGGCCTGAGGACCACCACACCACCACGCCACACCCAGTCCACTGAGCAAGGGCAGCACCACAGGAGGGGGTAGCTTAATGGCATTTGGGGATAACCAGACTCCAACCAAAGCCCCTGAACTCCTACAGTGGGAATAAGTGTGTCTTGAGCAGATGCATGTGGGTTGGAGCTAGAGCTCAACATTTTGGATTCACACCTACCATGGTCCCCACTAGACACAGTCGCCACATTACCTTGGGTGTTTGAAAAGATCTGATTAGAGGAATATCTTTAAAGTGGGGTTAGAAGTAGAGTCACCTGGAATTCAGGTTACCAGAGCACAGACTCTTCCTTTTTTTTTTAGACAGGGTCTCACTATGTAGTTGAGGCTGGCTTTGAACTCATTATGTAGCCTAGGCTGGTCTTTAACTCACAGCAGTCCTCCTGCCTCAACCTCCCAAGTGCTGGAGTTATAGGCATGCGCCACTACCCAGCATCAAGATCCTTCCGTTTAATGACTGACTACTTTGTGGCACAAGAAATCATTGGAGCGGCCAAGAATCAGCCACCTATATCTGGCCCTGGGCTGGCGCCTCTCACCTGAGCAATTTAGGGCAAGGTCTGCCGTCCAGCAGCCCTCCACTCACTCTTCCATTAAATGGGTCGTAGTGCCTGTCTCCTCTACCAGCTTCCTGCCAGTCATCACGGTGAAAACCCACTAAGACTCCTACAGTGTCATCTTGCCTGTGTCCTCCAGGAGGGGCTTCTGAGTTTCATAGCACCGTGCTCTTCCTTTGCCCCTGGACGAAGCCCATTCATTCATGGTTCCCAGGAGATGCCCTTACACTTTCTTCTATAAGTCCAGGGCCCCCTGGCACACTAGGACTTGGGGCTGGATGCAGCACAGTGGATGGCCCCGGAACCAAACCACAGGGCAAGCCCTCAGAGGGGCCCCAAGGCAGGAGTTGAGGGCCTGCTGGTTCCCTGAACTCAGCACTCTTAAGGCCCAGTATGACAGGGGCCACTGGCCTCCTCCAGGCTAGAGAAAGCAGTTTTAGAACATCAAAGGAGAGGGCAGGCCCTGGGGGGTGAGGGGCTTCCTGGAGGAGGCAGCATGTAAGAAGAGGCAGGATTCGGGTAGACAGAAGGAAATGGGAGGAAAGAGCAAAAGCTTGCAAGGGAAGGAGATGCAGGGAAGGGAGGGAGAGATGCAAAGGAGGGTAGAGAGGAGGAGGTCATGTGTCGCCAGCCTGGCCAAGGGTGTCAGGCAGCAGGGGCTCCTCAAGTGTCAGCAAAGCCAAGGATGAGGCTGCCCAGCCAGGCTGTGACCCCGGGTCACAATAATCACACTGGCCAGTTCATCCTGCTGGCGCCGGCTTCTCACCATTTCAGGCCAAGACTGTATTTTCATCCAGAACTAGAGCTTCTGCTTCAAGAGTTGTGTGAGCTTCCTGCCAGCCTCAGGCCTTTTCCAGCCTTGGGCAAGAGGCAGGGAAGACACCGTATCTGGAACCCAAGCGAGCCTGAGCAGTGGGATTAGGGGACTGAACTTCATGGTTCCACAGAGGCAGGTAGTGTGGCACTGAGGTCTAGTGTCCCAAGTGGGGGAGACCCACCTGACTCCCTTCCCTGATGAGATCACTGCCTTGCAGGAGAGGCTAAGGTTCCAGGTGCCACTGCATGTGGCCCACTTAGCCCACAGTTCCATCCTTACCAAGGGATGCAGCATTATCATAGAACCCTCCTACCACAGCAGCCATGAGCCCTGCAGGGAACCAGCGCAGGACTGGGCACAGGCTTTGGGCCGCCTCCTCAACCTATCCCATCCCCACCCCCAGCACATAGCCTCTGACCCCCTCCAGGGGTACTAGTGGAGACAGGAAGTCTGAAATCAGCCCATTGCCCTAGCTCTGCCCCTTGGCCTCATTGTCCCCTTAAGGAAAATGACGACACTGAGTGATGGATGGCCGGTGGACTCCTGGCACCCTCTCTCCACCTCTCACAGCCCCTGGGTGCCTTGAGCCTGTGACAGTGGTGTGGAGGGCCTGGGCTCAGGAAAGCATTGTACACATGAGGGTAGGAAGAGAAGATGGGAGCTACTCCGCCTGACCCTGACCGATGATGTTTTTCCAAAGTAAGGTTTAAGGTTCAGTGTGGGGGATGCACTCTGGGCTGCAGCAGCCTGGGTTCCAGCCCCAGCTGCCTTTCTGTGGTGCAGTAGCTTCAAGCCGGTCTTTCCACCCTTCCGGTGACTTCCTGAGCCATAAAATAAAGTGATTAGAAGAAGTGGTTTCAAAACTCTCTTCCCAAGAAAACTTACTCCAAGGCAGATGTGCTGTGCAGGCAAAGGGTACCTGTTATGTGCCCTTTGCTCACTGGTGTGTTGGCTGATGAGGAGGAGGCCCCATTCTGACTCCCCACCAGGGTGAGTCTTGGCCTGCTCCACCCTGCTCCAGGCCCCACCAGAGTCTGGGGCCTGCATGGCTCTTGTCCTCCAGTTGGGGCTGCCTGCCAGGTAGGCAGAGCAACCTGCAGGGGGCACCAGCATGCAAGGTGGCCTCACCTGCCAGCAGCCACTCCCAGCATTTTAGCACCCTGGATGTTGTCCCACAAAGAAGATTTAAGCCATATGATGGTGATTGCCACCAGGCCACCTGCTTTGTGCAATTTCTAGCAAAGGTCCCATTGGAACCTCAAGAGCAGGCCAGAAGAGTATGTGTTCCCATTTATACCCAAGGCATCACGGAGGCCACAGCAGGACCACAGAGGTCTCAGGCAGCCTAGTGAAGTGTTGGGTCCCCATTCCCCAGAAGCAGTGCTTGCCCAGAGAAGCTTCTCTCTGTGCATGGGAAGCCCAGCTGCCCTGAAGAAGAGTCTCCCTGAAGGAGAGTTTAGAAGCTCTGCACTGGTTTGTCTAGTGCTTTTCATACTCCTTCTCAGACAGTGGGGTGTGAGGAGAGCCCTGGCTGTCAGCAGGTCTCCCCATCTGCAGGGAAGGTGGGCAAGAGGGTCTGCGGCAGAGGTCAGGTCCAGAGCAGGCCTTGCTGGCCTCCACAGGAGGCCCAGCTCCCTGCACTGTGTACTCTCTCCCCACACCTCTGCAGGTAGCCCTGGCCAGTGGGGCTCGGGTCACCAGCCAAGGCAGCTGTGGGGTCGCTGTGTGTAAATGCCACCACCTTGGTGCTGAAACCCCTGTTTGATTGCTGTACAATTTGTGGAACCTTCTGACAGGATTCTTCCCAGGATTTTTCAGCAGCCCCCTTGTTATGATATTCATAAAGTGGAAGGCAAATAGCCCACAGGATCCCAGAATTCTGGAAGAAGCATCTGTGCGCATCACGGGACCCAGAGGCAGGAGGGCAGTTCTCAGCCCGTCTTCTAAGGAGCTGGCACAGCCAGGTAGAAAAATGGGCTGGATTCCTTTGTAGTGGTTTGCTCATTTTAGCTGTTCATTCAGAAATGCTCGCCGTTCAAAAGACACATTTATCAGTTGAGGAGTACGAGCCTCGGGTCTGTGGAAACTGAGAAGGAGCTGTGCCTGTCAGTCATGTGCTGGCCCAGAACAAGCACTGAGTTCCCTGGCAGGTGTTTGCTTTTGGTAGAAAAGCTTTCTGGTCTCTTTCATTGAGGATACCCTCAGCTACAGTTTGTGCATGGAACTACAAGAGAGGGCCTGCAGGGAGAGGGCCCCAGCGTGGTCATCGAGGCCCTGAGCACGCTGGAAGAAGGGACAGTTTGCTGTGGGCCCTGGGCACTCTAATGTCTACTCCTGAGCTGAGAGGGCATCCTATGCAACCCACCGTAGGCCCATGAACCAAGAAGCAAGGGGAATAGTCCCCAGGCTGGCCCAAGATGGAGGCAGGGGCAGGCACTGAGCCCTGCACTCTGCAGTAGCCAGGGTGGGACTGTGTGTGACCAGGAGGCCAACAGGTGGGGTAAATGGGGCTCCCTGAGGCCTAGACCCTACCCTCGTGGGAGTGCCATCTACCACCACACAGGGACACTCGTGGGGCAGTCTCCTGGAGAGGCTTGTGGTGCCATCCCCTGGAGAGGCTTGGGGACAGAATGACACCACCCAGGAGCAGTTCCTGCAGCACTGACTGACATCTCCAGATCTGGACTGTCCCTAATCACTCCTAACTCTGGCATCCCCAAGCGTGGCCTAGGGCAAGTTGTTTTGCTTCTCTGAGCCTCAATTCCACAACTCTAAAATGGGGCCAATCGATAATACCTGCCGCATTTGGTTGACTGAGGCTTGAACGGTGAGGATGACAATGTCACTGTGACAGCTACATAGGCCAGTGTCCTGCATGTCTAGGGCTCCCACCTAGGTCTGCTGGCCAGCAGGGAGCACTGTTTACTCTTCCCTTGCCATCAGCCAGGCTCTCTGCAGGCGCCCATTAGATACCAGCCAAATGCAGACACTGTGGACTCTAAGTATCCACTAGACTTGAGGGGTGCGTGTTAATAGTTCTGAGTTACAGGTGGAGAAAGAGAGGCCCAGAGAGTGTAGAAAACATGTAAAGTCACACAACTGGCCGGGGACGGGGCAGAACTGGAGCCACATCCCTGATGCCCCATGCTCTGCCTTCTCAGAATGCGCTGTTGCCTGAGTGCCCTTGTGAGTCACAAGTGCAACGGGGTGGGTGGGGCTGGGCGAGCCAGGTATAGTCAGACGACAGGTGGCCAGGAAGCAAGATAAGAGGCTGGGCTTCGATGACAGTGTTGTTCAGAACCTCCTCCCCACAGACTAAACAGTGACTCCGTGCTGTTCCCTGTCATCTTGTGACCGAAAGAATTTGGAGACAGCTTCCAGACCAGGGCTCAGTGGGGGACTTGGCGGGGTGCTCCCTCCCTTCCTGTCTTGCTGGGAGGTAGGGGGGAGGGGTGTCCCAGGCAGCAAGATGGCTCCTTGTCCTCTGGGCCAGCCTGGGCTTCCCTGTGTCCCATCTGCTGGTTTCCAGCCCACTGTCCTCATGATTCATGAATGCTAAGAAAAGGAAACTCGGTTTGGTTTGGTCCCGCTTGGGACCCTGAGGCTGCGGACTGCAGCTCTGGGTTAGAGGGGGTCCCGGTTCGTGGGTCTGCTGGTGCCTGGGTATCTGGGCATCAGTGACCCTTTTTAGGTGGCCCCTGTGGTCAGGGGCAGACTCAGGTTGAGCTTCCAGCAACAGAAGCCCTGAGAAAGCAGTGAGACCCTGCCTTAGGTTGCCCGTCTAGGCCAGAGAAAGGGTGGTAACACCTTTGACTGCTCCTTCCTCACCACTTACCAAGCCTGCGCAGCAAGGAAGAGAGACTGAGAAGCAGAAACAGAAAGACGGAGAGTGAGAGCCACATGCTCTCGGTGACTAAGTGAGGACCCTGAGGTGTGCGCCCAAGCAGCCAGGCTTGCTCAATCCCAAAGGAAGCCTCCTAAGGTTTCCCCGGCACATAGCCCAGAGTGTCACCCGGACAAAGAGCTGCCTTGTAAAAGGCTTTCTCGGCTGCCTTTTATTTTTAAACTCACCCCCCAAGCAGTGTAATTTATTGTGACCCCATGCATTGCAGTGGCCACGGCCACATTTCAGAATGGGGTTAAGTAGCCCAGAGCTCAAAATTGGAAAGGTCGGAGGGGGGCCGCGGGAGGGCGAGGAACACTTAATACAGCAAGTTCCACTTGCACCTCTGCTGCCCTGGTCCTGGTGTATCCTCTCCCTGCGAACTTGGCGGGGCACCACAGACACCTCAGCTCCTCAGCCTTATAAAGGGGAAGTTTGCGTGCGCAGTACTTAAGCATACAAAGACGGTGTGTCGGCCGTTGCAGCCAGCTCCCCACGCTTCCTCTCCCACCAGCCTGAACAGAAGAGGCAGTTGGGAGCTAGTTGAAAGGAGAGCCCCACAAGGGCAAGGTGGCCCGAGGCCAGCTCAGCTTAACAAGCATCTACTGAGCACCCCCTGTGTACCTAAGGGGGCAGAGTGCTGGCATAGGGCTTAAAGAGGGTGGGGAGTACAGATGGGCTCAGAGGCCCCATCTGTCCCTTCCCCCTCTCCTGGCCCCCTCTGTCATCCACCCCTTCCCGGCTGGCACAGCTTTTCCCCTACTCAGATCACAGAAAGCTAGCCAGCCAAAAAATATTTGCTTGGGGAATCATTGAAGGCGAAGACCCTCCCCTGTCCCTGCCTTCCTGGGGCTTCTCCCTTCTTTCTGTTGTCAGGCTCCCCAGTGACCCCAAAGTCACTGCTTGCTTGCAAAAGTTTGTTCTCTGGACTTTGTGTTTTTCCCCATCTGCTCTACCCTCCTAGCGCCTGCTGGCTCTGGCCCCAGCGCCAGCCCCTGTCTGTCCCTGCAAACACAAGTCAGCTGTGTGTGCAGACAAAGCCTGAGTCGCAGCGGGGGCTGGGCCTGCAGAAGGGACATTTCCAGGGAACTCTGGGGGTGGTGGCTGGGAGGGCAGAGGCGACTGTCTGATTAGCAAGGACTGAGCGTCACAGTCTAGGGCAAAGAAGGCGCAGGGGCCTTGGCTGGGCCCCAGGGGCCAGTGGCTGTGGGTGGTGACCAGGGGAGGCAGCCAGGCTGGAAGAAATCTGCTGTTTGAGAAGTGGAGGAAACGGGCTGGAGAGGAGAGATAACAGCGTGTTCTCTGTGTGTCTGTGTGCGTCTGTGTCTGCCGGCGAGGGTGGCTGGAGCCGGGCGGTCTGAGGCCGTATCTAGTGAGATTTTTGTTCTGGGTTGTGAAAGTGACCCATGGAGCCAGCAGCAGAGTTCAGGGCCTGGGAGAGAAGACACGTGGCCCTGCCCTCTCCTCCCCGCTGTCTTGTGTTGGTCCCCCTTCCTTCCTGCTTGGTCAAAGAGTAGAAGTAGGGGGAGCATTCTTAGTGCAATGGAAATGGTAAAAAGGCCTGGGTTTCGGCCTTGATTGTTCCACTAATTTGACATATGAACTTGGATACTTCCCCTAATATTTCTGGCTATCTCAGTCTCCTTGGCTGTAAAATGGGGATTATTTATATCTTCCTTGCATAGCCCACAGGGTGGTTGGAAAGATCTTATGAAATGAGGGGGAAAAAATTTTTTTTTGGTGGGTACTGGGGGTCGACCTCAGGACCTCGCGCACCAGCAGTTGCCCGTGCCACTGAGCAATATCATTGGCCCTTTTTTCGTATGTGGGTTCCGGGAGTCAAACTTAGGACTTCATGCTTGCCAGGCAGGTGCTTATGCCGCTGAGCTATCTCACTGGCCCATGAAAATATTTTGTAAACTGTAGAGTGCTGCATAAATGTAAAGGATTATAGTGATTCAAACTGCTCTGTCTCTGCTAGAGCTGCTGCATAAAAACCTGGTTTAGTGGACCTGGGCCACTAAAGGAGTGGGGAGGAGGTAGAGGGCAGGACAAGACCTGGGGCTATAGGAGGCTTCTGGGGGTGTAACCAGCCCCAGATCTGGGAAGGGACTCTCTCCCTGGTGGAGGTGTTTTTTCCCTGCCTTGCTGCCTCAAGGAGAAGGCAGCCTGGGTCGGCCGTGGACTTCTCTAGGGAGATGAGGGAAGCTGTACAGAGCCCCTCACCCATAGGGGCCCTTGCCTGGCCTGGAAGGTGAAGTTCAGTTGATCACAGAGAGATGGGTGTAGCACCTTGCTTTCCTCTCCTAAGCCTCTACTATCTGAGGAAGCCAGGTCACCCTATCCCCCACCCCCTCCCCATTCTGTCCTGGAAATCAGCCAACTGATGTGGAAACTCAGGAAGGAGCTGGCAGAGGTAACAAGACTGTGAGGCTGAGAGAAGCTGAGCTATTTAAAGCGTGCAGCACCCAGGGGGCATAGATGCCACCCGCCCCCTAGACCCTCTCAGCACTCAGCTGCCCTTCCTTGGCCAGGATCCTTTATCCTTGGGGCACCCACGGGGCCACAGGTCAGATGCCTAGAGCTCTGGGAAGCTTCAGGCCGACAGGTCCTGGGCCTGGCAGGAGAGGGCGGCTCAGTCTGGCCTTGGACTTGAATCACCTCTGAGTTTCCAGGTTGAGTTGGTAAGGCCACACAGGTCCCTTCGTTCCCTATGCCTTGTAAACGGGGCTGGGTCCACATGTAGAGTTTACAGGAGGGATAGCCTATGCCTGCAGCCCCTCCCTCCACTGGCCACCACACCCCCAGACTCAGAGGGCCAGAGCCATAGGCAAGAGAGGGACTCTTCCCCTACAGGCCTGCCTTTCCTGCACGCCCCAGGTTGCGTGTTCTTCTCCTTCCTTCCCCACCAGCGGTCATCTGTCTGTGTTAACCCATTGGTAATGCTGTGCACCTCTTCTCCTTCCTGAGAGAGGCCCGAAAGAGCAACTGGAAGGTGCATGTGTTAGACTCAAGTGCCACACAAGCCACTACACACAGGGACCAGCTGAGAGAGCCTAGTGGAGGGCTTCTCAGGCACCAGTGCTCGAATCAAAACCAGTCTACACTATGAGTTCCTGCGTAGTCACCCACTACCCTTTCTGAGAAGGGCTGGCGCTTACTCTGAGATCGCATCCTTTCCACTGTTTTGGCATTAAATTGTCTTTTCTTTTATGAACCGATGGGTAAACATTTTTTAAAAAGACATTCCTAGCAAAATAAAACGTTGGCAACTCTCAAATTTTACTAGGCCAAGAAATCCTGGAGCCTGACTCTGGTTTCCAGAACAACACAGTTCCTCCAGCACCCAGCTAGCCTGGGCACTGAGGAGTGCAGGGCTAGAGGGATTGGCAAGAGAGAGATGCTGCCAGGACAGCTAGAGACCCCAATCCCGGGGTTGTGTGCCTCAGCGTGGTAGCGACTTGAGCTTCACAGCCAGGATTTCCATCCCACCCTACCCAGCCTTGCTGTTCTTTTGCCTGGAGAGAGCTCCTCCAGTGTGGCTTGGAATCCAGTGTCACTGCTGCCTGCTGCCACCATCCCTGCAGGCTGCAGAGCTATTACCTGTACTGGCCACCTAGCCCCACCCCACCCCCATCCTCTCAGTGTCACACTGCTCCATGGCCATGCTGGTGGGTGGCTTTATCAACCTAGCTCCACTCTCCTGCCATTTACCATCATAATCTGATGGAGGACGTAGTCAGACAAACCAGTCTGCTAAGTGCTGTTTCCGAGGCACACACAGACCACTCTGAGAATCCAGAGGGGGAAAGAACTCACTTGGGGGTGGCTCTCAGAGAAAGGGACATGAGATACAAAGTGGGGACCAAGGAAAAAGGGCTCAAAAGAGCATGCCCCATGCTAACAGAGGTACGTGAGCAAAGGCAAGAAGCAGGAAAGATCCGTGTGCAAAAAAGTGATTCCTCCTGAATGAAGTGTGCACTTGGGGGTAGAGGTGGACAGGGAAGGGGAGAAGGAGAGCTGGAAGCAGTTTAGAGGGGACCATTTGTGCATCAAGGAATGGGAACCTTCCCCATAGATCCCTGGGACACTAGCAAGGGTTTATAAGGAGCTGGGCAAGGTGGTGTCTGCCTATAATCCCAGCGCTCTGGGAGACTGAGGCAGGAAGATCACAAGTTCAGGCCCACCTGGGCAACTTAGTGACTTAACCAGACCCAGAATTAAAGTAAAAAATTTAAAATGGGCTGGAGATGTCACTCAGTGTGATGACCTGGGGTTCAATCTCCAGGACTGCAAAAAGGGAGAGAGAAAGATTGATTACAAGGAGGGAGGTATTGTCCCCTGACTGGCATTTTCTACTCTCCCTCTGCAGCAGGGTGGAGGAAGGCTGGACAGGGTTGTTGTGAGAAGCGAGGCATCTTCTTGGGCACATCCCAGTGGAAGCATCTTGTGGGAGCCAGGACGGGCACGAAGAGCCTCACCTCAGGCAGCAGCCATGGACTTGAGGGCCAGGGCTTCACCAGAGTGGTCTGAGTGGTTAATTCTGAGTGAATAGTTGAATGTGGAAAGCAAGAGAGAGTGGATGTGAAAGTTGGCAACTTCCGTGGTACAGAACCCCTTCCTTGGACGCAGGCGGCACCCTGACAGCAGGACACCCGGACAGAGTGAACACAGGGTGTGTGCATGGACATGTACATGGGAATAACTTCACGTACCAGCTGGTCCCACCGTGGTCATTGCCACCTCTTCCAAACCCTCTCAATCTGACTCTGGAAGAGCCTTTTGCTTGGGGCAATGGGTGGATGGGATGACCTCTGGGTCCCTTGGCCCCAGCACAACAGTATATCTCCCCTCCCTCACCCTGTCACACTCACCCTGTGGCCCTGCTGGGGACCACAGCCTGTCCATGTGGTTAAGCCTGAAGCCTAGGAGGAGCCCTGGGGCTGTAACTTCGTTTTGGGGCTTCCCAACCATCGAGTCAGGGGTGGGGCCAGGGTCAGGACAACAGTGACTTTCAGAAGCTCTCTGAGAGCAGCCATGGGGGGTGCAGGCAGAAGGCAGATGACCGAGGCCACTGTCTTTACTGTTTGAGGGATGGCAGCTGAGGGTCCAGTGAAAATGAAAGCTGCCATCTTGATTCCCATATTAAGAAAGAACGGGACGGGGGCCGGTGAGATGGCTCAGCGGCTTAAGCGCCTGCCCGGCAAGCACAAGGGCCTGAGTTCGACTCCCGGATCCCACATACGAAAAAGGGGCCGGTGATATCGCTCAGCGGCATGGGCGCCTGCTGGCGCGTGAGGTCCTGAGGTCGACCCCCCGGTACCCACAAAAAAAAAAAAAAAAAAACGGGACGAGAAGGAAGGGAGACCGAAAGACGGAGCCAGAAAAAGAAGGGATGAAAGAAGGAGGGAGGGTGAGAAAGGGAAGGAGTGGACCCACATCTTAAAAAAAGAGCAAGCACCAGGGGCCTTCTTCCCTCAGTTCCCAACTGTAGGCTGAGTTTATGTTCAGGGCTGTATGGAGCCCTAGGCTCAGCTGCCCCCTTTCCGGGGCCTTAAATATGGCTGCCCCTAAACGAAGAACTGTAAAAAGGCCAAGACAAGCTCCAGATCTGACTCCTAGGTCTCCCTCCTGACTCCTTCTGGGAAGGAAGAAGGGGCAGGGTGCGCATGTGCACGCTGCGTGCATGTGTGTGCGTGTGTGTGTGTGTGTGTGACTGTTGCCTGGTCACGCATTCCATCTCCCAGACGACATGCGTCTGTCTGGCTGCACACTGTCTGCCTCACTTCCAAAGGGTGGTTTGCAGTTCAGATTAACTGCTCCAGGCTAGAAATGGTATTTTCTCCACCCCACCCCAACTCCCACCCACCCTCAGTGCTCCGCTCCCCACCCATCATCTCTGTGCCCTGGGGGGGCCTGGCAATGTGGAAAGGCATGGGAAAGCTGCTGGCCAAGGGTCCACATGCTAAGGGCTGGGAAGCCTAACAGTTCTGTGCATTTCGTGTCTCCCCTAAGTGCCACATGGGCAGGCCCTCAGGAGGAGGTAAGGGTAGAGACACACTTCACTTCCCCATAAAATATTGCTTTCAGAGTCTCCAGGTGATAACTCTCAAGGAGACATATGGGGTGGTTGACCCTCTGGCCTTCAGGGGAAATTGGGGGGGGTGGTTATCCCTTTCCTAAGGGTAGGATAGGAAAGTATTTACTAACAGCAATGACCTGGGACTCTGCTCAGGGACCAGGCACTCATCTTTGGAGACAAGCTCATTCTTATAAAGCACAGTTGTGATGCCCTAAAGAGACCCCTATATTTTAGGCAGGTTTCTGAGTTCTAGGTCCTGCTCTGCCCTCCTCTTCTAGGAGGACTTTGGGTGAGCCATCTCTCCTCTCTGGCCTCAGTTTCCTCACCTATAAATAAATGGCCTGACATGAAGCAACTGAGGGCCTTCCAGCACCATCAGTGAATCCCTCGACCGTGTTCTTCTCATGTCTCAATGCGTTCCAGGGTCACACAAGGGCATTTACCCCTGCCCGGCTGCTCACCTACCCTGCGGGGACTGCATTGCCAAGAAGGACTCAGCTGAAGGAGATCAGAGAAGCAAGGTGAACAGCCTGAAGGCGAAGTGGCAGCCTTTGTTGATAAGATGCCTGCATCTGGGAGAGGGAGGGGTGGGACTGAATAGGACCGAACATAGACTGGTTGCCTGCAGGTAAAACTGAGGGGAGTGCCCTTGAAAAAGGTCATTGTGGGCAATGACGGGAACCATTTGTACTTATGTGCAGGGTGGAGGTCACTTGTCATCCCCCGGAGGTGCAGGCCAGCAGTGACCCAAATGCTAGGAGGGCACAATGACATCACAGCGAGCCATGACAGAGTCCATTTTGTGCCAGCCAAAATGGCCCCACATGGACCTCCATACAGCAAGCCCTTAAAGCCTGCAGTCACGAAGACCTCTACTATTGCTTCCTTCGCAGGGAGTGCTGAACCACAGAGAAGCCCCAAGTCATTTTCTCTGGATTTGAGAATATATTTGCCTGCAACTTAAGGCCTGTGTGCAAATCCCAGCTCTGTTATATACTAGTCATGTGATCTTGGATGGGTTTCTTATTCTCTCCAAGCCTCAATTTCCTGAATGGTAAAGTGGAGGTGATAACAATACTTCATAGGGTTGCTATGGGGATTATACCAAATAGTATTTGTAAAAAGCTTGGTAGTCACTGGCCCTCAGTAACTACTCAGAATGCCCATGATTCAGCTGGACTTTGCTTATGCTAACAATTTGCGTTTTAGTTTAATTCATCAGGCGTGCATTGATAGTGTGAGTCTAGCCCTTTGTGTGAAGCTCTGGGGATATATATATAAAGTATAAATCAGGGACGTACCAAGAAGACTCAAGATTGTTCAGATGTCAGTCATTCCTATGTTGATCTCTAGATTCAACACAGTCCTGGTCAACATGCTAGCAGGCTTTCTGGTAGAAATTAGCAAGCTGATTCTAAAATGCAAATGGAAACTCAAAGGACCTAGAATATCTAAAGGAGTCTTCCAAAAGAAGAAAAAAAACCTTGGAAGTACAGATGGAGAGATGAGTTTTGCTCTCAAGCAGCTTAACGCTCTTTCGGGGAGATTAGACATTTCAGGGAGACCATACCTCAGTTCCCCAGGAGTGCAGAGTAGTGGTTAAGGACATAGGCACTAGAGCCTGACCCCGGCTTTGAATGTCAGCTTTGCAGAGAGCCAGCTCATGACCTTGGGTAGGGTACTTTTCACCTCTCAGTACCCCAGATGTCTCTTCTATAAAATGGGATAATCACAGTGCCACTGCCATAGGACACATTATAAGTGTGTCTATTGACAAGGCACATTCTGCCAACAGAATGCCAAGATCAATCTTGTTGCTTGAGCTTAGAATTCCTCATCTAGTGGGAAAAATAAGACGCATATACGGAGGACAGTGTTTGGTGGGGCTCACGTGACCAGGACACTCAGTAATGCTCAGAGAGGCTCAGGGGCCAGACAGCTTTCAGGTGGGTTAACAAGAGATTCTGTACGAAAAAGCAGAACCAGATGCGGTTCCCACAGAGGAAATGTCCTCAGTACCCAAGGCTGGGGAGGGAGTGGGAATGGAATGAGGACAGAGTTCCTGCTCCTAGAATGTCCTATGCAGAAGGAAAGCCTGGAAATGTGAGCTGCCCTTCCCAAAGGGTGAAAGGCTGGAGCTAAGAACCTCAGGCTCTCTGAGCTGGCCTCCTCTTTCTCTGAGACCCAGACTGGGAGTTGCTTGCCCAGGGTCACTTGGCCGAAGGTTAAACACAGAGGAAGTTTCCAGCAGACCGGGAGTGAACAAAGATCTGATAGCAAGGAGCTGGGAGGTGCTGCCTGGGGCCTTACAAGGCTGTTTCTAGAATGTCGCGTTCCAGGGGGCGTTGTGGGTAGGGGACACCTCCAGTGTGAGTCACCAAAAGGCAGGCTGCCAAGTTCGACAGGATGCCCAGCAGAGCCCTTTGGCCCGGGCCCAGCTCAACAGCCCCCTCCCCATCCCACCCCAAACCCGTACCCCTCCAGGCCTGGAGACGTTTCCTGAAAGACTAAGAAAGTGCCGGGGGCTGGAGGGGCTGCCTGAGCCACCCACCACCCACCCGCCCCCTGAGGCCTGGGGTCAGGTCTCTGAGAGCAGCAGTCGGTTGTGCAAGGGAGGACGTGACCGGCAGCCTTCCTTCTCAGAGGCCGGGGATTTCAAAGGAATGCAGCCAACTCAGGCTCTGAAGTCTCTACTTCAGACCCCGCCCAGCTGGAGCCCAGGGCGCCTGCAGTCTCCACCTTACAAATCAGAGAGGCAGCCGTTACAGGCTGCATTGTGCAGGGGAACACGTCCTCCCTGTGGCTTCTGGGCACTGCTCACCTCCTGATGTTCCTGAATGTACTTTGTCCTTCTGCAGGGCCTGGGGCCTTCCTCTAGCCAGCTTCTTTCCCCCAAATCCCTGGCCTCCTTCAGCCACCATCCCAGGTCACCTCACGCCATCTGCCCAGGAGCATCTTGGCACTGGAGTGGACCTCCTAGGAAGGTCACATCCCTGTCTTTGAGGTCCTGAGCAGACTCAGAGGACGAAGGGGAGACAGTACCAACCCTACACAGTGGCTCAAACCCAGAAGGGATGGCACCAGCAGAAACAGGGACACTTGACCCTGAGAAAACTCCACAGGCTTCCTGCATGGTTGGCCAGCCAGACTGTGAAAGACACGCTCAGGGCAGATGAGGAAACAGGCCCCAGAAGGGACACGATTTGCCCAAGACTGTACAGCAGACAAAGCCAGAGCAGGGTCTGAGGTCCAGGGCTCCTTAGCCTCATCAAATCATTTTTGTGGTCCTTACTCTCTTTTCTTTGTTCTTAAGAAAAAGGCAAGTTCTGGGAGGGACAAGAACAGGGCCACCAGAGACTCAGAGGAAAGAGGAGACCGCCGGGTCCAAGGGTCAGGCTCCTCCTGCTGCCCGCCCGCATGCTAGATGAAAGCCACCCTCTGCCCCACCTGACCCAGCAGCTCTGGGCTTTCTCCTCTCGGTGTGTGCAGATAGTTCAGAGACGCAGGAATATGCTTGTGGCTTGCCCAGAGAGCTGAGGGCCAGCCTTTAATCAGTGCCTCCATCTTCCCAGTGCCACCGGAGCCTCTGCTGCCCTCTCTGTAGTTTTCACCATCTCCCTCCAGGCTTCTCTCCTGAACGTCTTCCCCACCAGGTCCGTTGGACCCTGCTTGTATCCCACCCATTTCCCCAGATATCCCCAGACTTTCTGTCTCTGGAGCCATCCCTGATCACCGGGGCTGTCAACTTTTGCTACCTGTGGTTCCTGGTCTCCTTTCAGGGGTCTGTTCCTGTCTAACTAAACATCGGTTCATGTAACTTTCCATGAATATTTGTTAAGGGCCTACTCTGTGCCAAGGCTAAGCTAGAAAGGGGATTCTGGAATGAGCGAAAGAAACCAAACAACCTGCCCTCAATGGCGCTTACATTCTAGTGAGGAGTGGGTGACTAATGTAGAGGCAACAGAGTCATAAGCAAGTAAAGTTCAGTAAGTCTGCAAGGCATCTGTGCAGCTCTGGGGAAACATCCCAGGCAAAGAAAACCAGCGGTGCAAAGGCCCTGAGGCAGAGGCATGCCTGCCCTGCGGAGGAACATCAAGGAGGGCATGAGCTGGGGGCGGGAGGAACTCAGGTCTCCGGGGTCCGGGATCTGCAGGCCATCATAAGGATTTGTGGTGGCTGTAAGTGGAGTGGAATGCATCAGGGTTGTTGCTCAGGAAAGGCAAGATCTGACTTGGGTTTTAAGAGGATCACTGGGTTGAAAGTAGTCTGAAAGGGCGGGTTGGATGCAGGGAAACCAGCTTGAAGGCTTTAGGGAGCATCCAAGGGAGGTCATCCAGGGGAGATCGATTAGGGTAGGGAAACAAAACAGAGTTTGGGTCTACTTGGCAGGGGAAGCCAAGAGGGTGGCTGAAGTGCAAGAGATTGTTGGAGTCAAGACGACCTAAGGTTTGAGGCTAGACAACTGGACGGGGGGTTAGCATTAACTGAGACAGGGACAATGATGCTTTGTGGAGGGCAAGACTGCTACTGGACACATCACACTGAATGTAGAATAGACAGAAAGTGGCTACACCGAGCAGACAACGAGAGTCCTGTGTTCAGAAGGTGATCAGGATAGAAACAGGCCCCTAGGGGCCATTAGGTGGCACAGAAAACCAGGAGACTAGATGCAGTCCCCAGGAGAAGAGGGTGGGTGATAAAAAGCCTGGTCACTTTAGTATAAGAGCCATGTTTTTAGTGGTCCACAGTCGTGAAAGGGTGGCCAAAAACCAGCATAGAAGGAATGGAAAGAGGAAGGCTGCAGTGCTCCCCTCAGGGTCCCCTCTTCTGGCTGGCCCAAAGGAGGACATGTGGGAGGCAATAATTACCCTTGGAGACAGGGAGGTTTCTCTTAGGGAGGAACAGGGTAGGGCGGGCTGCAGCCCCATATCTCCAAGCCTCCTGACATTTCATGGGAAAATGGTGTCCTTTTATCATTTCATTCCTTGGTGAGGCTTAAGTTTCTGCTTCCGGAAACTGACCCAGAGGATAGGCTAGGCGCCTAGGGCTATCTTTGCTCCCTGTGCTTTATATAACTCAGACCTCTCCCCACAGCCATTTACAACTTTGGCTTTAGTTCTGTGGTGTCAATAAGATTAAGTATTTAGCACCCGCTATATTTCGTGCTCTGTATTTCTGACAAAATGTTTCCTGCCTCCATGACGATATCTCAGTAAACAGAATTCAGTTGGTCCTCTGCATCCTCAGGTTGCACATCTGTGGATTCAACCAACCACAGATCGAAAATATTCAGGGAAAATATTCCACAATGTTCCAAAAAGCAAAACTTAAATTTACCATGCACTGATGACTATGCTGAATCCATGCAGTGGGGTGATGTAGAAGCATTAGATTAGGTATTATAAGTAACCTAGAGATGATTTAAAGTATGGAGAAGGATGTGTGTAGGTTGTGTGTAAGTACCACACCATTTTATATGAAGGACTTGAGCACCCACAGATGATATTTGCGGAGCATCCTGGAACTCATCTCCCAGAATGCCGAGGGACACCGCACCTTGGAGGAAGATGGCATGCTCGGTGGCCATAGACTCCAATGGACTGCTTGCCTGCCCTCCTCCTTCTTTTTTCTTTTTCATAATTAGCCTAGCTGAAGTTCCTCTTCATTGACCTACTTCTCCCTAAAAATTGCTCCCAAATACTTCTTTGAGGTCACCATACAAATACCTGAGCAGGAAAATGGAGTAGCTCAAAATGGTACACAGCCCATCCCTCAGTTTGGTTAGAGATGATTGCCATTTCCCTGAGAAAATGGAAGCCTTTTAGGAACAACCTGTTTCCCAGGAAGCCAATACACAGACAATAAGGACTGTCGTTTAGCCCAGACTTACAGACAAGATCCAGAGCAGGTGTCCCAGCCACCCATGCCTGCACAGTAGTGGCAGTGGGATGCCAAAAAACGAAGCACAATTGACTTGGGCTTCCCTCTGTACCTGTTATCTTCTCTCCTGCTCTACTGGTACAGAAGATTTCATCCCCATCCCCATTTCTCCAGAGGAGATGGGAAATCTGTACCCTCAGGGTCCTTCAAGCTTGCTGTCTAGCAGTCCAGGGGATATCTTTGAGTGCACCCCTCCCAAGAAAGTGCCACTGGATTAATCTACCTCATGGACCCCATTCTGTCCTGCAAGTGCTCCTTCAACAGATTTATACTTCCAAGCTAAGTACAAGGCTGAAAGCAAGGGTGAGCCTTTGGCATTGCAGAGTCAACACTGGTCAAGGAATCTGTGAGCATCCCAACAGTAGTGGTGGAAAAAGCTGGTGGATGAGCAGGGAGAACCAGGTCCAAGGGCCACCAAGACTCAAGAGCTAAGACCCTCAGCGTAACTCCCATCCAGCATCCCAGCTCCCAGAGGGCCTCCTCAGGGTGGGGAAGGGTCTTAGGCCAAGAAGGGATAGGCTTTGACTGGGTGGCTCTGGCCAAGCAGGAGGATTTCCCTTTCAATAGTCAATTACTTGAGATGGTGAATAGAGAGAAAATGTGGGGGAAGAGGGGAATTTGGGGATATTCTTCCCAGAATAGCTTTAAAACTAGGGCAGCTTTACCAACCACCTAGGATGATTGAAAGCAGGTGGGATTGAAGCAGATGCCCTCTGGAGCTGCCTGTCAGACCCTAGTTTGTCAGAACTTTATAGGTTTTCCTGATTGTTCAGCAGATCTCAGGATGAAGCTTAGGACATTCCTTCCCAGGCCCCTTGTGTATATTGCATTAGAGTCAGCACCTGACAAAGAGGAGGGCCACAACATCTGTGGTGGGAGGGAGGGAGGGATGATGATGGGTATGTGGATGGGTGGATGAGTTGGTGCGTGGGTGAGTGGGTATTTGTAGACTCGAAATTAGCCTGCTACAGTCCTGTGTGGGGATCCTTAGCAGAACATGGAAATCATAAATGGTTAGTTTTGCCTTTGCTTCCTACATTAATAGATGTCATTGTCACCTTAGGAGTAAATTATGGTCCACAAGCAGATGGCATTACTTCTGACCAGGAATATTGGTTCTCAGCTGGCAAACCATGATTTGGTTGTTGGTGGCAGGCTCATCAAAGCATGAATGCTGAACCAAGAGCCCAGGTGGCCACCACTCTCCCTCAGCATCTGTGAGCCCCTCCAGGGTCCCCTGCACCCTGCTGATGGGCCTTAGCTTCTCCACAGCCTGATTTCCCCAAGGTCACAGTTTCTTAGGGTTATGATAACTTGCACATTTTGAGAAAGGGCCATCTCCTGGGCAGAATGGGGAGGGTGGTAGTTATGTCTTACTTTATTTTGCTTTCTTAAAATAGCTTTAAAGAGGTGCCAGGACTCCCTGGGCTCTTTCAGACAGGTGGGCCTGATTTCCCGCAAGAGCTTATTTACCTGGAAAATACACAAGACCCCCTTCCTCCGGACCCCTGGACTCAGGTTCAACACTTAAGTTCACTTCCCTGCTTTTTGTCACCAACTTGATAACAAAGAATTCTGTGGAGGGAAGAATTTCAAGACGTTAAGAGAAATGTTCTTTCTTTGTCTAGGAGTTTAATGTTTGTAGAAAATGTGATTTTTTTCCCCAAAATGAGCCTCAGCCATTCATGCCTGGGGAAAGCTAAACCTCCTGGTCTCCCCAGCCCCAGCCAGGTGCCATCTTTCACATTCTGAAAGTGACTAGAAACACAGGTTTGGGGCATGGAAACAACCCCTGACGGCCCCATTCTGAAAGTCGCAAACATTTCACCATTCTGTATGATTCGGAAACAGCAAGAATCTGTACAGGAGGACAGGGTGAGCTGAGAGTTGTCAGAGCCCAAAGCAGTTCTTTGCCACAGACATTATTATTAGGAAGGGGCATCTGAACTTCTGCTAATGCTTCATGCACCACTGTTATGAAATGGAGGGTCCTGGGGAAGTTGTTTCTAGGTTCTTGGTATCCTAAACAAAGACTTGAGCAGGACACTAAGAATAACAAGAGTAAGATTTATTAAAAGCAAAAGAAGCAAAATTACACTCCACAGGGTGGGAGTAGGCTAGTGAGAAGAGCTCACCACTCTGATAAGGGCAGGGGCTGGGTCTCTTAAGGCCCTGGGATTATGAGAGGACCTATAACGGAATGGACAGGAGTCAAGGGCCAATGGGATACCTAACTCAGCCCACCAATTAGGTGAGGGAGTTTCTGACTATGCAAGGCTTTTAGAGGAAGTGTGGTGTTCAAAGCCCATGGGATGGGAGGTATTAAAAAATGCAAATGAGGTTGGATGCAAGCCAGGGTCATGTACTTTGGGTTTCACACATGCCTGGGGTCTTTGGAGGGGACAAAGTGACCTTCATCTATTGGTTTTCTGGTATTTTTACGTAGTTGTCCTTGCAGATTTCTGCTCCACTGGGCTGTGCCAGCGTGATTTGTAATAGGTATTTGGCAGGGAACTTGTTGGAGAAACAGAGGCTTATCCTAACAGTGTAGTGCTAGTGGGCTGCCTCAGACACTGTGACATTCAGAGTGGGAGATGCTCCAGGGAGAGGGAAGCGCTCTCAGGTATCCCTTGGATCATTCCACTGAAGCTTGCACCTGAGGACCTATAGCTAGCCTCTGCCCTGTAAGATGGGACACAGGCATTTAGATCTCGTGGTGGCAGGGCACATCTTATTAACTCATTCTCCAGATAAGGCTCAGCAAAGCCAAGTGACCTGCACAGACCCACCTGGTGCTGCCTGTACTGTCCTTGGGTATGTCCTTGGCTGTGAAGCAGAGCCCTCTGTGGTGGGCAGAGCCTGTGACACGTGGAGGGAGACTGTGCCAGGCCTCTCCACTCCTGTCCACTGTCAGTGCATCCCTGTCACCTGGGTAGCACTTCCTCCGCTTGCAGTAGAGCCAGTCCCACCAGGGGCAGGCAGGCAGGCCAGGAGGTGGCAGACACAACTGACACCTCCAGCTTCCTGTTCCTTCCTTCTGCAGACCTGCAAGGGAGCTGGCATTATTTTTATCTGGGGACACTGGCGTGGGAGGTATTTGTCAGCGTCATCTGGTAAATGCAGTTGAGTTATCTGCTGTCCCAGGCACCCCCAAATAAGTAGTGTTAATCATGCTAAGCTGTTCACATTTAAAAATACAATCAGACTGATGACAGATAATTTGTTCATGGTGCTTACATCACAACCTAAGCACAGAGCCATCAGTTCCAGAGCCGGTGCTTTATTTTTACCCTCTTGGGTTTTGGGCTCATCACAAATAAAGGCTCGTGCCTTTTCGAAAAGTATAATTCTGTGTCTGTCACCCCCGTGGGGAGAAATGGTCACAGCCTGTGGATTAAACATAGGAGCAGGTCGTTTGCACTCTATATCGAGCATATGTTGAGTCTAATGAAGTAGCTGCTGGGCATGCTGGTGTGTGTCTTATGCAGCCCTCAGCTTCAGGGGTGTCCCCCATGGGCATTTCATGGTAGCTCCCTCCTTAGATCTGCTCCCCAACATTTCTCAAGTACCTCTGAGTCTTTCTGTGTCCCAAGAAGTTGTCTCATGGGTAAGCCAGGAGTGTGTGTCTTAGTCTGTTTTCTGTTATTATAACAAAATACCACAGACTGAGTAACTTATTCAAAAAATAATTTATTTAGCTCATAATTTTGGAGTTCAAGATCAAGTGGCAGCATCTTGCAAGGGCCTCACGCTCTAACCTAACATGGCAGAAGCGGATTTGGCGATCAGACTTGAATGTGAGTGTCAGAGGGGACAAACTACGTTCAAACCAGGGCAGTGTGCAAGGCCGTCTCTCCAGGCAGTGCTTCTCAATCCAGGTGATTGTGCCCCCAGTGGACACTGGGCAATGGCTGGAGATATTTCTGGTTTCCACACTGGGGGTGAGGGCAAGGTCTCCCACTGGCATTGAGTCAGTATAAGCCTCCAAGGCACTGGGTAGCCTCCTATAGGAAAGAAGGATTTGGCCTCTAGTCCCAGTAGTGCCGAGATGGGGTAAGCCTGCCGTAATCATGAAGCAGATGGAGCCTCTCGCACCACCCAGCATGTGACCTGACAGGAGGTGCCTGGGTTGGAAGGCTGCAAGTAGAGAAGGTGAACGGTGCCAGCCAGTAGTCTTGGGTCACGTGGATCAGTTCAGAAAGCATCTATTGAGCCATTTACCTTCTGTTAGGCCAGGACCAAGCCGGATTTTAAGGGGCTGATAAGAAAGGTGCAGCCTCTGCCCATAAAGGCGAACCACCCTGTTTTGTAGAACACTCTTAGTTCCCGAGGTGATTTGATAGCTGTTGCTGCATTCAGTTTTTACAACATATTATGGGCCTCGTGGGACAAGTATAATCAGCCCCATTTTGTGGCCGACCAGACTGAGGCCCAGATAGGTAACTTGCCCAACGTCACAAATCCCCAAAATGACAGATCTCCTGGTCTTTCCACTAGAGCACTTCCTAAGAAAGATAGCATATCTTTTCCTAATCTCAGCACTTCTGCTTCTCCTGGGTCATACTGGTGAGAAATCAGTCCTTTCTTCCAGCCACCTTAATGTTAGAAACTTGACTAAGAACAGAATGAATGACCCATCTTAGGAGCCACCCTTTTCCCTGAGGACCTTCTATTACAGGCCAACACCAGAATCATCTATTTTTTGTGCCTTCCCTGATGTTTTACCAAGTGCAGACACAGGTCTAGCAGGAACTCAGCCACTAGTATAGGGACCAGAAGAGCACCTCTCTCTCTGGTCCCCAACCATATTTCTTCCCTGAGACAATCATGGCCCCAGACCCCCGCCCCTCCTTCATTTATTTAGTTAACTCAGTCAACACATGCTGAGGGCCTGGAGTGTCCAAGAGGCTGGATGTATATTGACACAGTGCCTCTGCCCCTGTGGGGCTTGCAATTCATGTGGAAGAGGCAGCCACCGAGCACACAGAGCAGTGGGTGTGTGGTTTCAGACTGCTGCGTGCTGTGTAGCACAGTGAACAAGGTGCAGTGATAGATGGTAACAAGAGACGAAGATCTGCTTAGACAAGTCCACGGCGTTGCGAGGAGACAGTAGGCTGAGGATGAGTGTGTGAACCAGCTTCTCCTGGACCAGAGGAACATGGGCCCTGGTTAGAGAAGCCTGTGGGATGAGAAAGGGGCACCTCCAGATGCCTGGAGATGAGATGAATCTTTTTATCTCACAGTAGCACACCCATCATCAGAAATATCCTGAAGGCCTCCCCTCAAATCAATTCAACAAGAATTTCCAAATGGCTGCTATATCCCCAGCTCTGCTCTGCTAGATACATGAGAGAAGGATAGAGGAGTAAGACACCCAAAAGGCTTACAGTCTAGCCAAGAAAATAAAATATGCATGCAAAATGAGTGGTAGCCAGAATTTCAGCACCCAGTTGGGGTCTTCCCAGCCCTGGCTCATGTCTCTTCCCTCCACCATGAGTCACCTATGTCAGTAATCACCTACTGTTCTCCCTCCTACTGCGGAGACCTCCCCTCTGACCAGGAGGGGGAGGTAGCCAGGCTGACCTATCCCCCCTCGAAGGATGGTTTCCATACACCCCTGTGTCCTTGGACCACAGCTTGGGGAAGCTGAGGAAGCAGGAGACAGACATTGGGTAAGTTCTTCCCTGGCCACACAGTTTTCATGCTTCCTGTGTTTGGCCCATACTTCCTGTGTTACTCTCCTAGGTGGGGCCTGAGATTAGTTTTGGGGTTTGTTGCCTCATATTAAATGGTGCAAGTTAAATGGTCTGGTGGGAGTGGGACCAAGGAACTGCTATCTGACTTTCAAGCTCACCATGCCTATCTTGATGCACCAGTGGTTTTCATGCATTTTTAGCAGCAGAGTTATTCTTCCAAGCTCAATCTTGAGTTTATCCTCAGCCATGTGAAACAGATCCAGCAGGGCCCTCTGTCTGGGATCTGGGAGCTCTGAGTCAGCCCACCCAACTGCCCCTTACCCATCTCCACAGGTGACTCAAAGCTCCATAAGAACCACACAAGGAGCCCATCTGGTCTTTGAACTAGAGCTGACAGCTCACCATGATGCTCACCTGAACACTTCTTTCAGACCACCCCCACCTCTGCTGGGATAGACAGAACAGACGTCACCAAGTTCAATTGGGCAGGACCAAATGGAAGTATCTGTTGTATTCAGCAGACATGCCTTCTCAGGTACAGCTGATGCAAACAGCACCCATCCAGCAATTGCGTCCTTGTCTCTATCATCATCCAGTTTCCAGAGGCAGAGCACCAACCAGCGTCCCCAGTTCACAGATGTACATGTTGGCCTCCCAAGCACACTGGACTTTGTGTCCTTCTCCTCCATCCATGGGTGTGCCGCACCCATGCCTATTGCTTAACTGTCCTCCAGGAAACATTTTGGGATATGGCTTGGTAAAAGATGTGCACACTCCCATTACAACTTCCTCAAGGGATAATGCACCATAAATGTTAGCATGACTTTTGAAGGCTTCATCTGTAGCTAAAGTCAAAACCACGGGGTGGAGGGGGATTTAGGCTTCAGGCTGAGTCATTCTGGAACCCCCAAGTATAGACCAAATCTTTCTGTGAGCATTTCAAGGGGTTTTCTCAAATTCTATAAATAGTGTAATAATGCCTGCGTAATCGTCTATTTTTAACACCAGTCTTTCGGACAATTTCAGCAGTAATCGGGCTGCTCCTTGAATGTAGGATTCCTAAAGTCATTCACTTTCCAGTGGCTTCCAGAGCATGCCCTGTGGGCCTGGCCCAGAGAAGTGAGATCCCGGAGAGCAGTTCTGCCTGGACTTGGGTAGCTGACTTCTTGGTGGAACCTAATCCAGGCAGAACTCAGAGAGCAAACTCTAGGAAGCTGCAAACAGCTGGGAAGCTGGCTTCTGCCCCCAGCTTGCACATCCTCACAAAGAAAGCCATGGAAGGACAGTTTCCAGCTGTTACCCTTCAGTTTCTCCCATTGCAGGATATGGACATGGTATCTCTTCGCTGCCTAGGGAGGGTTTCCATATCTCTTTATCACCCCACTGCCTCATATTAAATGATGCAAGTTAAGTGGTCTCTTTCCATCTTTCAGATGGGGACACAGAGGCACACACAGCAGTTAGCTAGCCTTGTTGCCTTCATTTTGCAATTGGCCCGTCCTCAGGCTGAGGCCCTGGTGAGTACCCCCTCCACGTCCCCACAGAGAGCTCTCTGTAATGGCTGAGACTCACCTGTGCTGGGCCAGAACCGGGGAATACCTGTCTCCAATCCCTTGGCCACTCTCCTAGCTGGGCGGCAGGTGAGACTCCTGATTCTACAGTGACAACAGCCTGGCCCTCTTCTGAGGTTTCTGGAGGGAAGAGCAGGGCCAAGGCAGTGGCCATCATGTCTGTGAGAGGGCCTTTTCTAACAAGACACCTAACAGGGGTAGAAAGACCACAGGCACAGAATCAGAGACCAGGGCAGCAGCCCTGCCAACCTCAGAAGGTGGCCAGACCAAGGAAGCTGGTCCCTGGTGAGATGCTGGGTAAGTGTGGAAAGGGCACTGTGTGAATGTGTGGTCAGACAGCCACACTGACACCAGGTAGGCAGCAGATAAGACAAGGCTACCAGGGGGTTGATTTCTCCAGGGCTGCCCTCAGGTCTATGGATATCTACCCCCACGCCCCAGCACTGGCTAGTTGCACTCGTGTCTTTCCTGAAGCCAAGTCTGATGACACCTCACAGTGAGTACTTCCAGCTCATCCACAGAATTCCTCAGCTGTCAGACAGTCCAGCCCTGCCTCACTGCATCACTGACAGGAAAACTCTGAGCCCTTCTGAGGGCTTCTCAAGGCCGTAGCCACACAGGCACTGGCTCCCCTTGCCTGAGAATGAGGCTTCACGCCTGCGTAAGTGTGAGACAGAATTCCCACTGAATCAGCCCAACTTCTCAGCTTCTCCCACTGCGCCCCAGCACTGCTCCGCCGCCTTCCTACAAATCAGCGAGGCTCAGCTTACCTGACCTGGTTTTGCCAACAGAAATAGTCTGGGTGCCCACAGCCTGGGAAGCTTGGGAAATGTCTCCAGAATGATCTAGATTCAACTGGAAGTGGCTGATGGCAGTTCCCAGGCCACAGTGTGTGCCCTTTACCTGTAGCCAAGTACCAGGAAGAAAGCATCCCCCACCCTAGTGCCATAAACCATCAATCACAGAAAATGTCTCTAATAGTTTTCTTTCTAATTAATAATAGTTAAAAGACCAGCACTCGAGGCATAATATTCATGTCTATTGATTAGAGCAGTTTCAGGATCATCCTTATAATCACTCTGTCTCCAGTCTTTTGGGTGGGACAGAAAGGGCAGCAGTCACACCAGCAACTAGGGAATTTGGCATGCTGCTCAGGAGAGTTTGGGGCACCTGTTGTCTTTTCGTCTAGGGATCTACAGGACCTACCTGCCTCAGTCACAGGATGGTCACATGACTGGTCCTGGCCAAACTGGGAACCTCATCTTCACATCAGCCACAATCCTTCCCTGAGATCTGAAGCTTGGACACCACGAGAGACAGGGTGTCTTCCTTCTGGCTTATTGGCTCACGAGCCTTTGTGACAGGCTGGGAGTTGCTGCCAGCCATCTTTGCATGGCAAGAGGGGACTCTGACTGTGGCAGGAGAGAAAGGAGATCAACATATAAATCAAAGCCCAGAAGGGCAGAGGCAGAGAGAGAAAGGACCAGCCCTGGCATTGTTATTTGAGCCCTGTGAACTCTGTGGCTATGTCCTTGGCCTCCCCTATCATGTAAGCCAGTTTGGGCTCTGTGTGCCTAAGCTACTTGGAAAATGTTTCTGTTACTGGCAACCAAGAATCCTAAGTGTCTGGGGACAGAGCAGACTGAGACATTGAGGTGACCAGGAATTGGCATCGGGTTGTGGGTGTCTGGATCATGGGCCAGAGAGGTCAGGGGTATTCGGGGAAAGGTCTGAGCCTCCAGTGAGAAAGGACATGCCCGAACCCAGGCAGTGGCTCAGAGCCCAGTAGACATCAGAACTCAAGCCAAGCCACCAGTCCCAGGGCAGAAGCCACAGCCCCGTGCCCATACAGACCTCTGGGACACCCTTTCTCCCAGACACAGTGAGGAGCCACAGATGATAGCCAGAATCCAAGCTGCACACAGTGATCACAAGTCAGATTAGAGTCAAGGTGCAGTAGAGTCCCCAAGGCCAGCCCTCAGCCCAGCAAGGCTGAACCAAGACTGGTATCACAGCAGGCGCATCCCTTGGCTGCCAGAAGGAGAGGGCAGCCAGGTCTAGGGCAGGCCTTGGTAGACAGAGTGACTCAGGAGACAACTACCAGGAGGTCTGTCTGTCACTTGTAAAACACCTACTATGCACCACATACGTTGCACGTGACCCACTGAAGCCAGCAAGGTCTGCCCGACTGGTCAGAAAGATGCCAAGTCCTGGCCAGTCCTCCTCATGCTGCCCTGACTGGTGTATGTGAGGCAATACCCAAGGCCTGCCCAAGACACCAGATTTCACTTTTGCGCTTTCTTCCCCCCTCCTGGCCCCACACACTGCAGGAAGCACAGCCCCCAGCCCCAGCCTGCCCTCCTCTGCTCCGCAGCTCCTTTCCCTTCCTGCAGGGCCCAGGAATCCATCATTCCATCACATAGGAGGAGGCTGCATGGATCAGTTCTTTTTGGTCCCAAATCACAGAAACCAACTTCCAAGTGGCTGAACTTCCCTGAGTCCTTTTTCATAAGGATTCTGTGATGTTTCACAGAGCCCAAAAGTCTCAGGAAAGAATAGATATGGAACACTCAGTGTCCTCTCCAGGAACAGGAGTGACCATCAACATGAGTGGCCATGGGTCCCATGCTCCAGAGCATCTAGGTTTAGGCAGTCCTCTCCCCCTGCCTCGCCATTGGTGCAAACAGTACCAAGAAAGGGCTGTGCTGCCAACTTTGAGGAGGAGGATCGTGAGCGCCTCCCAAATGATAATGACTTGGGTGGGACAGGAACCTTCCAGGAACTTTCCTGTGCCACTTCCTAACCACTGGGGGTAGGCAGCAGGTGCCAGAATGGTTAAGAGACAGAGGAATAAGGAGACATTGTGGAGTTGGAGGGGGTGAGGAAGAAAGTCTGTAGATGGGTCTCACTTGGCCTTGGCATGCAGCCCAGAGGGAACAATATGACTGAAGGGGTGACTCAGGGCTGGGAAGGAGCTAGATTAAAACCACAAGTGACCCACACCATACCACCCAAGGGCGGCTCTGTGGAATGGTGTGGTTGTACTTCAAGCAACCCTGAGCAGGGACCAAAAAAAGTCCCAGATAAGCCAAGGAACATCCCTCTGTGGCAAAAATGCTACCCACAAAAGTGAGACATGCTGTGAGACGATCCTGCAGCAGGGACCAGAGCTGGCACACAGATGGCAAGAAGAAGCTCTCTGGGAAGTGGAATGACAGTCGCAAATAAAAGGTGTATTGGGCAAACACTCTCTACCCTTAAGTCTTACATTAAAAAAGAAGGTCCAGAAAAATAAATAAATAAATAAATAAATAATAAAAATAAAAAAAGAAGGGCAGCAGCCTGGGTCTCTCAGAGAAGAGATGTCTGATCATTTATCATGGAATGTGCGTCCACGCAGTCCTCACACCGAGCACCTGCTTAGAGCCAGGTTCCCTTCTAGGATGTGGCCATGGACAAGACAGACAAGATTCCTGCCCTTAGGAAACTCTTCCTCTCGGAGAGTCAGACCATCGATAAGGATAGCACCCAATATCAAGCGATTAAGGCTAGGAGGGAAATAGGGAGGTGGCAGGGAGCTGCTATTAAAAAGAGGTATGGGGGGGCTTTAAAGGTGATATTTGAGCAGAACCCTAAAGAAAGGGAAAGTTTGAGCCAAATAAACAAAAATGGCTCTTTAATTTGAACATTACCGTCTTGTTTCTAATATTAAGAATTCTATCAAATACTTCTTTTAAGCTCCCCCCAAGCAGTTGCCCAAAAGAATGCCTGGGATCTACTGCTGCAGGGCTGGCCTCTCCCACATCCACCCTAACTTCTCAAGGAAAAAGAAGCTTCCTGCCAGCAGTAACTAAAAGTGCACATTCCCCCCACCCCCGGGGTGGGGAGGCAGTAACAGAAGCCACCTTTCTGGACAGGAACAAACCAGAGTCACTGGGGAGATTGAGTTTGGATGGGCAAATTTTCCTTGGTCACTTGTTTTAAAAGAAGGAGAATAGAATGATGCTGAGTTTGCAGGGATTGGGGTGGGGAGGCTGCCCATCGACCTCAGGAAGTATAAAAATACACTGTGGTCCTTGTGCCTCGACCCCTTCCCCGTCTCAGCAGCAGCTTCTCCTTGCTGTGGCTGCCCGCTGCCCACAGGGGGTTGGGGGTGGGGGTGTTTTCCCCCCTCTGCCTGTACACAGCTGTTTTTGGCTTAGCCACAGGGCTCCACCATGCCAGAGTTCATGTGGTTATCCAGAGCAGGAAGAATTTCCCAGAATGCCTTGAGAAACCTGAGACACTGAATGGCTTTCAGGGCTTATTGATGTGGCCGGTGCAGGAAATAGCAGTACGTCAATAAATAGTTTTAGGCAGGAAACGAGGCTTAAATGGTAGCCTTAAAGTTTGGGGAAAGGCACTAGGGGTTACTAGGAGGGAGCCTGCCAGTCAGATGAGAATCTAGAGCCAAATACAGACTTTGAAATGGCTGCCACGGAGGTGAGGCCCCTTGCTGCTTTTGGATGCTAGAGGCTGAGGTGGGGGGGGGCAGAGCAGGAGACCCAGGGACTGGCTAGTTTCGGCTGGCAGAAAGGGGCTCCTTGTTCAGAGGACAAGCTGGCAACCTCTAATACATGTATCAAGAGGAGACATGAAGGCTGGCTATGGTGGCCTCCAGGCCAGGCATGTTCATATCCCATTTCCCCACCCTTCTGGCGCAAATCGCTGCTAGCTGCCAAGTCACCTCCAAGACTTCTACTGTCCTACTCAAAAAAAAAAAAAAGAAAAGAAAAGAAAGAAAAGGCAGGGAAGGGGGTCACAACACTCCATAACTTTTTCTGATTATAAAAAAGAAATGGTTACATTAAACTAGGGAAATCCAGAAAAAAATTAAAGAATAAAGGTCATCTATAGTTGCACTGTTGAGAAACAACTACTATTACTACTGTTAAACACTTAGAATATTTCTTTTTTAATATTTATTGTTTTTTTAAAAAATAACCTTATTCATGGATGAGATTATATAGTACATGTCATTTTGGCTTTGCTTTTTTCATTTAGTATTATAAAAACATTTTGTCATACTACTACAATCTTTTCATAAACATAATTTTCTATGAATATATGGATCCTATTTGCTTAATCATTCCCTACTTTTGGATGCTTAGATTGTTGAATTTTTATGTGCATTATACTTATTTTTCTTGTTACTTTTAATTAGTTCTTTATGATAATTACCAGAGGCATAAGACCAAACAATAAGAACACTTTTAAGGCTTAAAGATTTTTCAGAAAAGTGGTACAATGCATACCGCCCATATATGAGAGTACCCATCTTACTGCATCCTCGTTAGCATTGACAATTACTGTTTTTTCTAAGTTTTGCTAATATAATAGGTGAAAAAAGATATATCCATTTATTTAACTGCTACTGCTATTTAATTTGTTTCCATGTATTTACTGATGATTTTTTATGTAAATTTATATTTAACATCACTTCCTTACTTACCCATGAGGGATTTAGTACTTTTATTACAAATCTGAATACGCTATTTGTATATTATGAGCATTACCCTTTGTCACATTTATTGCAAATCTTTCCCCAGCCTATCCATTGCCTTTTAGGTGTGTTTTGTTTTGTTTTGTTTTGTTTTAATACGCAGGTACCAGGAGTCGAACTCGGGACCTCGCGCTTGTCAGGCAGGTGCTTATGCCGCTGAGCCATATCACCAGCCCCTAAGTGTGTTTTTAATATTTTGATGCATTTCTTTTGTTTTAATGTAGGAAGCTTTTCTCCATCCAGAAATCTGATAAATACTCAATTTCATCTTCAAGTTTTTATGGCTTGTCTTTTTGGAAAGAAAATGTACCTCTTTATTCCATCTGGAATTCATTTTAGGGCCTAGTATGAAGTGAGACCGTAAATTATTTTCCTCCCGATATTAGACAGCTGTCCCTGCAATGTTGCTTGAGTGAATAATGCTTCCTTTGCTACTGATTTGTGGTCCTCCTGGGATCATGGGATAAATCCTTATGGATGCCAAATTTATTTCTGGCTATCTGATCTAGGTGCTCGTGCTATGTCAGTCTTATAGTCTTTTAATTATTAAAGCTTTAGAATAGGTTAAAAGTAATATAACTCTCCAATTGTGTTTTGTCTTGATTTTAGCTGCTTCCCCTGTTATTCTTTGAATTACTTCTAGTATCTTCTGTTTTTCAAGTGTCCACTCCCTGTACCCCATCCAAAAAAAAAAAAGTTTGTTTTTAGATATGGAGTATAAATGAGTATTAAAACAATTCAGGGAGAATTACCATCTTTACCATGCAGCCTTGCCATTAGAAATATTGCATATTTCTTCAGTTGTTCAAAACATTTTCTTAAATCCTTCACCTTAGTTTTGCAGTTTTCTTCATGGAAATCTTGTGTAGCTTTTAATAATGCCACTTCACTTTTTTATTACTTTAATAAATGAGCTTTTGTGTACTAAAATATCTCACTGGTAAATCCTACCATAAAAGAAAGCTGTTGATTTTTGTATACTAATTTGGAATCTATGTACTCTTATTAGTTGTTACTAAACTTACTAATTCTAATCTTTATGAGAGCTCTGGGGTTTGTCATATGTATAATCTAATAATTTTGTCTCCTCCCTTCCAAGGGTCATGAGTATTGCTGCTGTTTTTTAATCTGACCTATTGATGTAATATATTACATTTATAGATTTCTTGATACTATATCATCCTTGTCTCCCTGGGATAAAAATGTACTTGGTTATAATGGAGCTATTTGCTAATATTTCATTTAAGACTTTCACAACTATTCATGTTACAGAAATTAGCCTATAGACTTCCTTATGTGGAATTTACTATCATTATAAGATTTGAGTTATAGGGAACTGGCTGGAAAGATTTTCTTTTCCTGTATTCTGGTCAGTTTCCAAAGGAAAGCAGTTACTTAATTCTTTTGAAAGTTTGAATGAATTTACCTATAGAAGTCATAAGTTTAGAGAACTCCTTATAAAAGTAAGTCTTCCATAACTTTTCATTTTATTTTATGGTTTTGTTTCATGTTGTTTTGTTTTTATCTATTCTGGCTATCTCTTTTTTAAGTAAAGCTTGGTGATACTATTTTCTGTAAAATTGCCCATTTCATCAATTTTTTTCAAATCAACATAGTTATAATTACTATCATATTTTTATTACTTTTTATCTCCTCCCTATCTGCTTTCACATTTAATTTAATTTTATTACTTCTTTCTTAATTTCATATGTAACTTCCTTTCTTTGTGTTCTAAGTAATTAATTTCTACCTTTATCTGTATTATGTCCTTTCCCATGTTTCTTTAGTTGCTGGAGATTTTCTAAATTTGAGTTGAATGTTTAGGGTAATACCGTCTGACAGAAGTATAATGTGGTCCACATATATAATTTTAAATTTAACAATATATTTTACTTAACTCACCATATCCAAAATTTCAACACCTACTCAATCTTTTTAAAATATGAAACATTTTACATTACTGTTTTCATACTCTCTCTGAAAACCATTGTCTCTTACACTTACAGCACATGGAAGTTTTGATTGCCACATTTTAACACATTCCTGCGGGCTTGAACCACCAGTGAGTGGTACAGGTATGACTGTCCCATGCCACCCAATGGAACAGTCATGCATGTACCGCCATGGTTCAGAGCACCAGGCAGCAAGACATATGATCTGCCACGAACATGTTACACACTTAATAGTCGTATATATATCTAGTGGCTGTCATATCAGACAACATAGTATACGTGACATATTTTCTTCCTTTATTTATTTTTTTTGTACCGGAAATCAAACTCAGGACCTTGCACTTGCCAGGCAGGCTCTTCCTTTATTTAACAGCCAAAATAATTGACTATAAATTGACCTTTCATTATAACCTTGACCACATACAAGTTTTTACAGCTCTTTATTTCCTAAATAACCTGTTGTGTATTTGATTACCATCTTTCTTTAAGAAAATAACTTTTAAATATCTAAGTAATTGGTTATTTTTAATTGTTAATTTTTGGTCCCAGTGTGTAATTTGCTCTTTTTTTTTTTTTTTTTTTTTTTTCATGCTATGTAATTCAGCCAGGCCTACTCACTTTGTAGCCCAGGCTGGCCTTGAACTCACAACAATCCTTCTGCCTCAGCCTCCCGAGTGATGGGATAGGCGAGCGCCACCACTCCCAGCTTCCACTATGTAATTTGTACAATTTCTTTTCGTTTTGTTTTGTTTTGTTTGAGGTTTTTGTTTTTGTTTTTCTACTATGTAATCCAGGCTGTATTTAAACTCATTATGTAGCCCAGCCTGGCCTTGAACTCAAGATCCTCCTGCCTTAGCCTCCCCAGTGCTGGGATTACAAGAGGTGCCACCACGCCCAGTTAACTCCCACAATTTCTACATTTTGAAAATTATAGTGGAATCACAGCTTACTATGAGGCTGTTTCAATTTAGAATTATTGTATTAAGTCATCTAATTATTTATTGTCCATTCAATCAATAGTAGTGGTTCCTATCACAGTACAATTCTTTCTTATTTTTTTATGTGTCAATAACTTTCTATATATTTTTGAGTCTGTGCTATTCAGTATATAATATTGTATGTTATCTGTTTAGTATGAACAATATTTTATCTATACTAATAATCCTATAATTTTTAAATGATTGTTATCATGAGATACTTTGCTTTTACTACTGCTTTAATTTTATTTTCCTTTGCCCATTATTTTTACCCATTCATTTATTTTATACATTCTGTTTTCTGTTCTGCTAGTGGGTGCTAGTGTTTAATTTTAACATTTTTAATGGCATACTTTAACATATTTCTCTGATTATCAAACTTAGGGGAGCAATAATCTGTGAACCCTTATGGTCTAAATTAGGAAACTGTGTGTGCTGTATAATTTTTTGTCCCCTTCCCACAAGTATTTACCAGTTGTAACTTAATATTGGGTTATTAAGTAACTACTACTATGAAATTATCATTTAAGTTACATTTAAAAATCAAATATCAGGGGCCGGTGAGATGGCTCAGTGGCTTAAGCGCCTGCCTGGCAAGCGTGAGGACCGGAGGTCAACCCCCCCCCCGTACCCACAAAAAAAAAAAAAATCAAATATCAGCCAGATATGGAGATGAGCACCTCTAGTCCCAGCACTCAGGAGGTTCAGCAGCAGAATGCCTTGAGCCCAGGAGTTCAAGACCAGCCTGCAACAACAGTGAGATGCTGTCTCAAAAAAAATTTTTTGGGGGGCCAGTGAGATGGCTCAGCGGCGTAAGCGCCTGCCTGGCAAGACGCGAGGGCCTGAGTTCGACTCCCGGTACCCACATACGAAAAAAGGGCCGGTGATATCGCTCAGCAGCACGGGCGCCTGCTGGCGCGCAAGGTCCTGAGGTCGACCTCCGGTACCCACAAAAAAAAAAAAAAAAATTTAATACATTAAATACATTTTTTTAAATTAAATATCCTCTCTTCCAGGGATTATTTCTAGCTTTTGACTCGCCCTTATAGCCAAAATGACAATTACTTATTTTAACTTCATAAGCCTATCTGGTTTCCGTTTCAATTTTCCCTTTCCCCCCTTCTTTTTTTTTTTGTGGGTACCGGGGGGTCGACCTCAGGACCTCGAGCGCCAGCAGGCGCCCGTGCCTCTGAGCGATATCACCGGCCCTTTTTCGTATGTGGGATCCGGGAGTCGAACTCGGGCCCTCGCTCTTGCCCGGCAGGCGCTTAAGCCGCTGAGCCATCTCACCGGCCCCTTTCCCCCTTTCTATACCATGATTTCCTTAGAGTTGAGTCATAAATTTTGTTGGCTGCAACATACATTCAAGAAAGTTGTGGGCCGGTGAGATGGCTCAGTGGCGTAAGCACCTGCCTGGCAAGCGCCAGGGCCGATTTCGACTCCTGGAACCCACATACAAAAAAAGGGCAGGTGATATCGCTCAGCGGCATGGGCACCTGCTGGCGCACGAGGTCCTGAGTTCGACCCCCGGTACCCACCAAAAAAAAAAAAAAAAGGAAGTTGTATGAGTGGGGGTTTTTTGGTAATAAAAAGCCTAAAATTTACCATTTTAACCATTTCTAAGCGTACAGTTCAGCAGTGTTAACTATACTCACATTAATATACAACCAATTTCCCAAACTTTTTCGTCTTGCCAGACAGAAACTCTTGTCCACTCAATGACTCCCCATACCCACTTCTACCCAGCCCCTAGCAATCAACATTCTTTCTATTCAATGAGTTTGACTTCTCTTGCTACTTGTCCGCATGTCAGAATCCAGGGGAGAATACTGACTGCTACCTGTCCCAAAGTCCCTTTACTGGAACCCTCTGATAGTTTTAATACCGTTTCTCTTGTACTACAGTCAAGAGTGAACACGCCCTATCCCAGCCCCTCGTGTAGTGTCTGGCACACAGCGCAATCATATTCTTAAGCAGGAAGGACGAATGAATGAATGAGTGAGTGAACGCGTCGCTGTCTTCTGCTATCCTCGAGGCCCCTTGCAGGCAAGGGCCGTACTTGGAGTTTCTAGCCCGAGCTGGGGCTAAGATGGGCCTGTGGCCAACTGCTGCCCCATGCAGGCAAACAATATTCCCCTCACACTGTCCTATGGAGAGGGCTGATTTAGGGGTTAGCTGAGGGAGAGAGCTCAGCCAGGCGGAGTGGAATGGGAGAGGTGAAGAGTCTGGGAAGGGTGTCACCCCCTCCTCAGTACTGGGGCCAGCAAGGCAAGGCTGGAGCGCCTCCGTGAAGGGGGTAGTGACCTGCAGCAGGTCTAGGCATCGCCCAGAGGAGGAAAAGCTGTGCCCCTGGCCCAGGGACACCTGAAGAAGAGATGCCGTGGCCGCGGAACAGGGTGTTCCTGCTTCCCTCAGTAAGACCACGGGCCCCCCCCATCCTGGCCTCATTTGAGACACCGGGTTTGCCTGTTGCCCTAGACCCTGG
Organism: Erethizon dorsatum; assembly: GCA_028451465.1. NCBI lineage: Eukaryota > Metazoa > Chordata > Mammalia > Rodentia > Erethizontidae > Erethizon > Erethizon dorsatum. The sequence goes on along the minus strand of CM051829.1, from coordinate 30,048,580 downwards.
GGCACAGCAGGTCTTACCCAGGCCCCTCTTCCCCATCCCGTCAAGGCTGACACAGTCTCTTGTGCCTCCGCAGAAGGACTTCACGGTGCGCGAGGAGCTGCAGCAGCAGGACGTGGAACGCTGGCTGGGCTTCATCACCTTCCTGTGCGAGGTGTTTGGCACCATGCGTAGCAGCACCGGAGAACCCTTCCGCGTGCTCGTGTGCCCGATCTACACTTGCCTCAGGGAGGTAAGAGACTCGCCCCGCCCCCGCTCAGGCCCCGCCTCCGCTCAGGCCCCGCCCCCAGCTCAGGCTCCACCCCACCCTTGTGGAAATGGAAGGCTCGGCGGGAGCTACCAGTTTGGATCACTTATAAAGGAATTAATCTTTTGATAAAGAGAAATGTAGTTCCCCATGCTTCTGCTTCTAAAGCCAGGTTTTTATTTATTGAGTTTACACAAAGTATTGTTAACTCAGGCTTTGGTAATTCCTATCCAGAATACTGACTACAGACAGGTGGTATTATTTCAATGAATGGATCTCTGGGTTGGATTGGTTTACCATTGGATTGTTTGCTTTAAAAAGAACATACTTCTAACTTTCATCTCAAAAAGGAACAAATAAGAATAACCAAGAAACTTCTGAAATGCAAGAACTGCATGGGGTATTTATCCCGCCGGGTATTATTCCATGCGTTCTAAGGTCACTCTGGTGGCTCTGGGAGGATAGAATTGAAAGAGGTAAAAGTGGAAACTGGGAGCCGGGTTGTGAACTGTTGGTGTCGTCCACGGCCAGGTTGGTGGCCGGAAATACAGCCATGAATGTCAGGAAAGAGGAGCGTTTGGGTTCTCCTTGTATTTTTTGAGTTAGAGCCAACAGGACATACGGTATGAGATGGAAGGGGGTCACCGGTTACATCCTGGTGGCTGTGTTTTCTGGAATAGCGGGTGCTGGAAGAGGGTTGTGTGGGATGTTAGCTAGGAGCTGGTTTTCAGGACATTATATTTGGGTTACCTATTGATGGTCCTTTGGGTTGCCCCGTGGTTGGTGGGCAGAAGGGTCTACAGCCCTGGAAGCAGTCACACTGGAGACAGGGGATTCACTCAAATGAAGTGTCAGTGTGCACCTGGCTCTGGAGACTGGGGGTGGGATATCATCACCCCAGAAGAGGGTGTGGATGGGGAGAGGGGAGGAGCTACAGAGGGGCAGAGGAGGAGTGGCCAGGGAGGGAGGAGGCAACCAGTAGCCTAAGGTGTCAAGAAGACTGTAGAAGAGCCAGTGAGGGCCATCAAAGCAGTTCTTCAACAGGAGCTGGTGCTAGCCCGACACTTCACCTGTGCTGTCCCCTCCCGCCCTGGCAGCCTTCTGTGGCCTCCAGGACATGGGAAGAGACAGCCTCTGGAGAGCCGAAGGACCAGGACGGAAAACTGTGCTGGGTTTGGCAATAAGAAAGTGGTAGAGCCTGGGTGTCAGTGGAGGAGAGGACAGGAGTGTGGGCAAGTCCTTCAGGAGGGCTTCAGAAAGGCAGCAGAGACAGGGAGCTGGTTGGCTGAAGGGGAGGAGTAGGGGCAGGGACATGTTTTATTTTGACTGGAAGGAGAGAGTAAAGTAAGGAGTAAGTAAAGCAGGGGTACCCTCACAAGTGTTTCTGAGCACCCATTTGTAGGACAATAGTGTGCCCGTTCCAGCTGAAAGCAGAGAGTGCAAGCATCCCTCTGGGATGCTTGGAAAACCCCAAGCCTTCCTCACAAACATGCCTGAATTCAGACTGGTTTCACAGACTCAGCCCCCAGCCTCTCCCCACTATATTCCTTCTCGAAGGCCACATCTCAGCAGCAGCATCAAGAGGGCAGGGGCAGGTAGCTTTGTCTTTTGCATCCCTTTGCAGTGAGTTGAAAGTGGCTTTTTTTTTTTGGAGGTAATGTGCTGCCCAGATGGCCACAGGGGTCCTCCCATCCTTGCCTGTGTTACCCTGTGCCCCTGACAAGTCACCTCAAGACAGGGAGCAGCACTGTTCAAGCGCAGTGACCTGAATTGCCCCAGTTTATTCCCTCTGCATGATCTAGACCCCTCCTGGTGTTGCTGTCACCTGCTTCCCCACCAGGAAGTGGGCTATAGTGGGCTGAGACACTTCACACTGCCTGAGGTGGTGCAAACTTTCTGGTGTGAGATCTGAAAGGTGCCAGGAGGTCTGCGTGGACCAGAAACAGAGAGCCCTTCCTAATGCACCCTTGTTTGGTACTTTAAGCTTTTTGGGACGGTTTGACAAACACAGACCCATACCATGCTCGTGTAAACTTAAAGAATAAATAAATCATCTGCAGCTTTCACCATTTTGTAAAAGAAAAAAACCAGAGCCCTGCACTAGGGCAGCATCCCTGGGGCAAGGCCTGGGTTCTGGGTTCAAATCCCAACTCTGCTAGTTTTTAGCTGTGCCATCTTGGGGGAAAGTTCACCTCCTCTGAGCTTTCCTCATCTGCAAAGGGGGCTCATGCCTCCTTTGGGGCCAGAGTTTAGGGAGGATGATGTGGCACGGAGAGGGAGCTAAGTGCACCAGAGAAACAGGACCGAGTAGGGAAGGAAAGGCTCAGAGAACTCATTCGAGGGACCTGCCACTTGACTCTCAGAGAGCTAGGTGTCCTCCAGGCCAATGGGCTTAGGGACTGAGCATTTGCCTACTCTTAAAGGAGACATGGGCTGAGTGCCCTGCCCAAGGACACAGAGCCAGTCCATGCCAGGATTGGCCTGTAGCTCCTGAACTCCCCATCCAGGGCACCTTCCAGAAGAGAACTCAGCTTCTCAGCTTCCCCAGAATGCAGCTTTAAGAAAAGATGAGGACATAAAGAGGCTCTTCTCAATCCCTTGGAGGAACCTGAGGCCTTTCCAGGCTCCATGCAGACATCTGAATTCCTAAAATTGCTTGCTTCGTCTCTCTCTCTCACGCACACACACACGCATACACACACACACACACTCATATCCAGGCATCGCCAGTGGTCCCAAATCAGGTTGAACCAGTGTGTGGAGGTGTGTAGAGTCAAAAACACTACCCCACGCTGGGAAAGCTTAGGCTTTTCCCCTGAGACCATGCAGCTGGCTGACCCCAAATCTATAGCACCCAACCTGCCCACCTACCTCCCAGAACTACCCCTGGGCCCACGTTTCCAGCTGCCCACTAGAACCACCTTGCCCGGATCCTCTCTAACAAAGTGGGGGAACTGTACCCCAAATCCCCCTTGCCCAGTCCAGATACTCACATGGGCCCAGAGCCACCCTCCCTACTTCTGTGCAGCCAGGCAGCAGCCCTGCCCCAGACTCAACTCTCCCACTTGCCTTTTCTCACAGTCATGGGCCAGCAGCTCCTGCCCCTGCTTGTGCATCCTCCTCACACCCACAGCCTCTGCTCCCCTTTCCTTCCTGGCCCTGAGTCAAATGTGGACCTGCCGGCAATCTGTGTGTGAAGAGTCCCATTTAGAATAGACCTGGAGGAAGATACAAAGTCCTCACAACTGGCCCATCTCAATGTCCTGCTCTCAAAGGTCGCTTTCATCTTTGGGCCCAGGCTTGTCGGTCTGGAGGGCACCAGGTCTCAGAGCCCCACTGTCCCAAGACAAGTCCCCTGAGTAGTTCTTTCCCCACTGAAGGAAGTGACTTAGTAGCATTTTAACCAAATTAACTCAACTGTGCTCTCAGTTACCCAAACTTGAAACCTTGGAGTCATCTCTGTGTCTGTCTTCCTGGCCCAGACCTTTCCTCACGGGCCCCGTCAAAGTCACCACTTCTGTGACACTCCGCAGTCCAGATTTGAAGCTCAGCACCCAGACACCTCCCTCCTGAGGAACCAGACAGTGTCTCCCACCCTTGCTGCATTTTTCCACATTGCTTGACGTTGTGTTTAGTGACAATATTAGTGCATCTCACTGTGTGGACGGCACTGCGCAAATCACTTTGGACATTCTTTTCCCTTTTAATTTGCACAACACCCTGTAGATTATCATCTCCATTTTCCAGAGGGAAGCAGAGTGGTCACACAACCTGCTCAGGGCCACGCAGCCATCGAGTAGCAGAGTCAATACTGGAATCTCTGACCCTGTCCCTAACCACCCCACTTCACTTCAGAGCAGGCGCTATCCCGTACCCATACCTGTACATTCTCAGCCCATAACTCAGCACCTGCTATGCGATGGGAGCCCAGACTCTTTATGGAATTGATTTCAATTTTGCCATAAATAATATGTGTCATTCAGAGGTCCTTCTTGGAGGGATAGAGAAGGAGAATTTTCAATGATCCCTTTTATTGCTTAAGAACAAATCATTTCTGCCAAGATGGTTTTCAAAGTGATTGAAGGGTTTTATTGGTCAGCTAAAACTGTGTGTCTCCCTGCCCTGCTGTTTATAGCTCCTGTTTGCTTAGCAAGCTTTTTTTTAAATTTATTTTTGAGACAAGGTCTTACTATATAGCCCAACCTGGCATCGAACTCATGATCCTCCTGCCTCAGCCTCCTAAATGTTGGGATTATAGGTGTGCACCATCATACCTTGTTTAGCAAGTTCTTTATTGTTTTTTATTTTGAAAGAATTTATTGTGGTGAGAACAGTTAACAGGTGCTCTGCCCTCTTAATAGATTTTTAAGTATAAATGGGGTATTGTTATCTGAAGGCACAGTGTTGTACAGCAGATCTCTAGAATTTATTCATCTTTCATAACTGAAATTTTGTACCCAGTGATGAGCAACTCCCATTTCCAATCCCCCCAGCCTCTGGAAACCACTACTCTATTCTTCACCTTGATGATTTTGACTATTTTAGATACCTAATATATTATTCCTGTTTCTGCTGCTATAACAAAATCCCCAAGTCTGCACACTTTCTTAAGAAAAGAGTTTTACATAGCTCACAGTTTTGAAGCCTGAAAGTTCAAACAGCATAGTGGCAGCTCTTGCTAGGTCTCCCCTGGCTGTACCATGACATGATGAATGACATCATGGCAGGGCTACTAAGAGAAGGAGTGAGCCCTTGGCCTGCACTTTTCATAATAACGCCCTATCTCAGGAACTCAGTCCATGTGACTAGCATTAATACTTTTTGAGGGCAGCATCCCCCAGCGATCTAATTACTTCTCACCAGGCCCTACCTGCTAAAGATTCCACACCACGTCCCACAATGGCCACATTGGAAACCAAGCTCCCAACATGGAATCCTTGTGGATGTGTGACAAACCACACCCAAACCAAAGCACCTAATATAAGTGGAATCATGGAATATTTGTCCTCCCATGACTGGCTTATTTCACTTAGCATAAAGTCCTCCAGGTTCATTGATGTTCCTGCATATCACAGGACTTCCTTCTTTTTAAAGGTCAAATAGTATTCTATTGTGCATATTTACCACATTTTCTTTATACATCCACTGATGGACATTTTGGTTGTTTTCATATCTTGGCTTTTGTGAATAGCGTTGCAACAAACATGGAGTACAGATATCTCTTTGAGATCATGATTCCAATTCTTTTGAATACTCAGAAGTGAGACTGCTGGGTCACATGGTAGTTCTATTTATAGTTTATTGAGGAACCTCTACACTATTTTCCACATTGGCTACATCATTTTACATTCCCACCAACACTGTACAGAGGTTCCAGTCTCCACATCCTCACCCACAGTTGCTCTTTTGGTTTTGGGTAATAGCCATACCAACAGGTGTAAAGTGATACCTCATTGTGGTATTGATTGTGTCTTCCTAATGATTAGTGACAGTCAGCATCTTTCCCTATGTCTGTTAGCCATTTACATGTCTTCTTTGGAGAAATGTCTGTTCAAATCCTTAGCCTATTTTTTAATTGGGTTGTTAGGATTTTTGCCATGGAGTTGTAGAAGTTTCTTGGTAGTCCACATATTAACCCCTTATCTGGTGTATACTTTGCAAATATCTTCTTGCATTCCATAGGTTATCTCTCACCCTGCTGATTATTTCCTTTGCTGTGCAGAAGCTTTTTGGTTTGACAGAACCCTACTTGTCTGTTTTTGCTTTTGTTGCTTGTGCTTTTAGAGTCAAATCCCAAAAATCATTGCCCAGATCAATGTCAAGAAGTTTTTACCTATATTTTCTAGTAGTCCTTTACTTTCATGTCTTGCACTTAAGTTTTCAACCCCACTTGAGTTGATTTTTGCATTTGGTGTGGGATGAGGGTCCAATTTCATTCTTCCACATGTAGATACCCAGTTTTCCCAACACCATGTTTGAAGAAACTTGTCTTTTCCCCAAGCTGAGCTCTTGGCACCTTGTTGAAGGGTAAACTGACTGTAAATGCATGGATTTATTTCTGCAGTCTCTATTCTGTTCCAGAAAGTCTATTTTAATGCTAGAACTATATTGTTTTGATTACTGTAGTTTGTAATATATTCTGAAATTAGAAAATGTGATGTCCCCGGCTTTGTTCATTGTTCAGGATTGCTTGGACTTTTTGGGGTCTTATCTAGTTACAGATGAATTTTAAAATTATAAAATATTTCTGTAAAAATATGCCATTAGACTTCTCAAAAGGATTGTATTGAATCTGTAGATCACTTTGGGTACTGTGGACCTTTTCATAATATTGAGTTTTCCAATCCAAGATCAGGAACAAGGCAAAAGTGTCCACTGTTACCACTTCTATTCAACTTAGTCCTGGATGGCCTAGCTGGAGCAACTAGGAAAGATAAAGAAATAAAAGGCATCAAAATCAGGAAGAAGTAAAATTGTCCCTGTTTGCAAATGACATGATCTCATATATAAAAAAATTCCAAACACTCCTTTCAAAATTCATTATAATTAATAAACAAATTCAATAAAGTTATGGGATACCAAATAGAATACAGAAATCAGTTGCATTTCTATATATGAATAATGAACTATCTGAAAAAAATAGAAACACAATCAATCCCGTTTACAATAGCATCGAAAAGAATAAAACACTTAGGAATAATCTAAGGAAGTAAAAGATTCATACTCTTGAAAAGAGTTAAGGAAGAAACAGATGAATGGAAAGCTACCCCATGCGCTGTTTTCAATAGCATTCTCGTGTGCCTCATCCTGCCCAGGTCCTTAGCCAAACTGGGCCTGTAAGGAATTCACACACAGGAGAGGATGGAATTGCTGTTTGTGGCCTAAGAGTGTCCGCATCTCCTGGTCAGAGGCAGCTTGCTTCTCTGCCCCGCCGTGCCAAGGCTGTGGGTCTGACTTGTCCACCACCTTCATTTCCTGACCCTACAAACTCTCCACCTCCTTCCTCCCCTTCTCTGTCACCTCCATGCCCAGCGGCGCTTTGCTAGGCTCTTCTGGATTATTGGATGCCTCTCCCTGGGCCCCTTACTTTAAGAGCTTTGTTGGAAATTCATCAGGCAGGAGAATTTTCAACAAAGCTCTGCGAGCCTGTTCCTCTCAACTTCCTCTCATCCTTTATCCTCCCCCCAACATCCAACCTTCGCCTCTCCCTGCACTCCCCGAAGCTCCTCTCTACCCATAATTCACCTCCTGCTCTCTTTGCCATCCGGCAGCCATAGCCAGAGGTCAGCAGCGGAGCGAAGGAGGAAGGAGGGGGGTGCTTTATGCCAGGAATTTCTCACCCCTCTCATCCCTCTGCACCCATCTTCTGACCCCACCGAGTTCTCCCTCCCCTCCCCTCCAGGCCCCAGAAACCCCATCCGCCCCTCCCTGCCTTTCCTCTGAGGGTGTCTCCCTGCAAGGGGCGCCCCCACAGATGCAGCGTGCAGCTCGCTGGATTGCCGGAGGAGGCGGCAGGCACGAGGCTGCGAGGGGAACAGAGGCCAGCAAGTCAGGCTCCTCAGGAAATGAAATTGCTTCGTGCAACAATGAGAGAGCCACTTTTTTAACTTTTTGCGTGAGCGTGCATTCAATTGCTCGCATTGTTTTGGCTCCAGGGGAAATCTGACCTCGGAAAAGACTGCGATGAAGCGGGTGTGGGTGGAGAGTCTCTGCTGTTTCTCTGGGCTGAGAGGCAGGCAGAACATTCTTCGGGGCTGCTTTCTGGGGGACCACTCCTGCTTTCCCCAGAGCAGGGCTTGGGGCTGTCACCAGCTAAGAACAGGGCAGGGCTCACTGTGGCCAGAAGAGGCCAAGGCAGGCTGCGCTCTGCGCGGTGAGGCATTCACACAAGGAGGGGAGATGTGCTGGCCGGATCAATGGGAAATGATCCTCGACCCTGCACCTCGGGAAGCTTTCACAAAATTACCAATTCCCAGATTCTCCTTCAACCAGTGAACCAAACTTCCTGGGGCTGGGGCTGGGTGGGGGATGTGAGCTTCCCAAGTGATTCCAGTGTGCAGCCAAGGTCAAGTAACATGAGCAGCCGTGTCTTAGGTGCACTTAGTGACACGCATTGACAAGTCACAAACATTGTGAGAGGGGCCCTTCCTTAGGAGCAGAGACCTGACTTTGAATCCTAACCACAGCACTTCCTGGCTGCGGGACTTTAACCTAATTTTGTTCCCTTTCCCAACCTCGAGTTTCTTACCTGTAGCATGGGAAAAATATTCACCCTGCAGGTTTGTCTTAAGGAGTTAAATAAGTAGGATGTTCACACAAAATGAGTGTCCTACCCATAAACTTTCATACTGTGTGTCGCTGTCGGTGCAGATCATGTTCCAGAAAGTATCACTTCACAGGAGGCCCCAGAAAAGATCCATTCTCCTAACTGGGTGTCCGAGCCCCTCCCCCAGTCAAACATGGCCCCCCTGCCAGCCAAACTGCTCCGGTTGTGTTTCCACAGGCGGCCTGGCATTTCTGCTGCCCAGAGCCATCTTCCTCCTCCTCCTCCTCCTCCTCCTCCTCTCCTTCCCTCCTCTTCCTCCCCTTCTCCTCCCCACCTCCCCTCCCCTCCTCCCTCTCCTTCCCCACCTCCTCTCTCCTCCTCCCCCTCCTTCCTCCTCCTCTTGCAGGCTCCCCCCACCTCTTCTCACCCTGCCCAGATTCATTCGCTCCTCTTATAACTTGCTGTAGAACTGTTGATCACACAGGCCCACTGACATCTGTCTTCTGGCCATGTCCTCTGCCAGGTGATTGTGACCCCTTCCTGGTTGCTTTTAAATCATTTCAATCTCTCCTTGGTTCTTGGGGGTGGGTGGCTGGGTCTTATCTATCATGGAACCTGACTGCATTTCGCTGGGGATTCCTTGCTCACTCTTGAAGCAGTGATTCGGTTTGAGATGCTGCTTCCTTCTTACTGAACTGTAAAGTTCCCTCTAGTACTAGAAGGAGTGTTGACCCTCCTCCTAATCCACTTGGCAGCCACATCCACAGAAATTCCATAGCCGTGAACACTTACAGTGGATTGTAAGCTAGACAAATGGAGGGGTAGGGAGAAGGCAGCTGCTGGGGACAAAGAGGAGGTGGGTCTGGAGCTTAAGATGAGCAGGCAGTGGACAGGCAGTGGGGGCAGAGAGAAGCCTTCAGGAAGAAGGTTTGGATCCAGGCGTGCGGGCAGAATGAGCTTGGCCCACCTGTAGAAATGGCCCTGCTGGGGAGTTATAGGCCAGCTCTGGCTACCACCAGAGGCATGCTAGTGGCTGCGGGAAGACGTGAAGAGCCTCTGAAGGTTTTTACCCAAAAACACCATGAAGACATAAAGGAGAGTTCATTCATTCAACAAACAGGAGAAAAATACTATTTCCTTACTGAACTGAAAAGTCTCCAACCTTGCTTGCTAGAAATGTGTTGAGATAACAGAGTCACCTAAATCCAGACCTAGAGGACCCTGGGTGATTCAAGTACTGTGGAAAGCACAATCCTTCAAATAAGGGGGGCGGTGAGAAGAGAGAATAAGGGAACCCCAGGGGCATCTTAACAGAGAACTACTCCCCAGCACCTGGCAGTCTTCAGATCTGTTTTTAGAACTGTAACCGTCAAGCAAAAAGACTTAGCGGGACATAAGGGCTGCAGTGAAACTTGAAAGATCAGGAGACCCTTTCTCGGCAAGCAGTCTCTTCCAGCCCTGATTTTGGACACAGATGCTGCCCAGAACATTCTGAATGTGTGCCAGGCCAGGTGCACAGGCCCTGGGCACTGCTTAGCATCAGAGTCTCTGCAGGTCCCGCAGCTGCTGCTGTGAATACTTCGGCTTAAGCCACCATTCCTGTAACTCCGCTGAATTAACCCCACCAGTTCAGTCCCCTCCCCTGCTTTGTTCCCCTCCTCTGCTTGGCACATGCAGCCAAGTCACTCGGTGGTGTGATGCTGACCTGCTTAGACCCCTTACACCCCAGCTGAAGCTGCTGACGGGACACACACACACACACACACACACACACACACACACACACGTTGAGGCTCCCCCTCTGAGACTGTGGGATCCTTGACCTCCACAAGATGAAGCTGGAGTCTCCCACCCAGCCCATCCCCAGTCCCAACCCTCCCCACCCCCACCCTGGAACAGTTCTGCTCCCTTAGCCAGACTCTGCACACTGAAATGTGAAATTTGAAGCCAGTGTTCCCCTTAGCAACCATGGTAACACAGGATCTGATAGAGAGCCTGGAGTTATAAAAATACCAGCTTCCACCAGACACTGGTTTCCAAAGGGAAACCAGTCTCCAAGCCAGAACCATTTTTAAACAGTCTTAAAACAAGAGACTGCCAAACCACTCACAGCGTGGCTGTGGGAGGACATCTCTCCAGTTTGCTTTTGGAAGGTGGTGTAGGGGCAGACTTTGGGTGTTTTCTCTAAAATATAGATTCAGAATGCTTGGCTCAGCAGCCTTACAGATGGGGAAAGTTTTTCGTAATAAAGACCAATTATTTGGCTTTTCTAAAAAATTAAATTGAACACTACAGCCCGTGACCCCTACCCTTGCAGCCTCTCAGGGAATCCTCAACTTCATCCATCCTCATCTCAGCGGGAATAACTTGGCCTTTCTGCCCTCTGGGGAAGACAGTTGTAATGCACATAACTATATTCCAACAGAAATTCTACCTTTAAGGGCTTTGATAGGGAGGTAAGAGGTGGAATCATCCAAACTTTTCAGCACAGAATCAACAAAAGCCCCACATCTCATTCTCAGCCTTTGCCCTCCCCTGCCCAACTATAAATCTCTGTCCTAGTCCCAGCACTCCCTACAGGGGCCATTGGCCTTGGGGTGGATTGAGGCAGTGAGGGACTCTTCTGCTGGCAGCAATGCCCCCTCCCCCCAGTCTTCATTGCACCTTTGCCTCTACCCTGGGCCTCCACCCTGGGCAGTGGCCTCCCCTCCACCTCTTACGCTCCTCCTCCTGCCTCTTATCTCCTGGGGCCATACCTTGTAATTTTGAAAAATATTCTAACTTGGTAATTAATGTCTGAACTTCAAGAGGCCCTTGCGTGCAGAGCTGGGCTGAAGGTGGGGGGGGACAGGGAGTGGGAAGAACTAAAGAGCCAGTGTATGGGGTTTTTCTAAATGGCCCCCTGTACTGTACTGTAGAGGATAGAACTGTACATTGCTGGAGTTGTGTGCACCAGATATGCAGATACACATGCATCTGTCTAGATTTTTAGGTCCTTGGGGATTAAAGCCACTCACCAAAAGATGCTCTCATTCCCCCCTCCTCCCAGGGCCACTTCCCAGCAGGTCCCCTCCATTCAGGGAACTTGGGAACACTAGGGAGTCAGGCAAGGGCACTTTCTAAGGGAAAGTAGAGGATTGGCTGGGAGAGAGAGAGTGACTTCTGTGTTTAAAAGATAATAAACCAGGCTCTGTGGAGGTTACAAGGTTAAAAACGGCCATCAGTAACTTTAGATAACCCACAAGTCAAAAAGTAAAGCTTGCCTGTTTCCCACGTACCAGTAGGCTGCAGATGACCCCCAGCTGCACTCCAGCCCCTTCCCAGGGTTGTGCCCTGCAGACGCCCCCCCCGCCTCCATGCTCCAGCTCGGGGACCCTCTCCCCAGCAGTTGGGGTGCCAGGTGTGGGCCCTGGGCAGGAGCATGCCATGGCCGCTGCAGGAATACTGTCTCTGGGGAGGGGAATGAGGAAGCAATGCCCCCTGCTAAAAGCTGTTGGGGCCTAAAGCAAATGTGACTCTCACAACCCAGGATGACCTTTCTTCTTCATCCTTCTCCCACGCTCAGGACCAATAGTTCAACTTTAGCCTGAGCAAATGTACACCCCTTGCCGCTGTCCCCACCATCAGACATAAATAGCATTTGGGAGGCACCTGTCCAGACAGTCAGGAACTACCTTTCCTCCTGTCCTCTGCCCACCTCCAGACTCAGCTGGAATCCAGGCTCTGGCGCTGATCACAGGTCACAGGTGGCCTGAGCCCGGCCCTATAAGAGGAAACCTCCAGGATCAGCGCTTTCTTGTAGCCAGGAAGAGAGGGTGCCAGGGGGAAGAGGGCAGACTTGGGAGGCAGACACACTCAGGCAGCTTACCCTCTCTGACCCTCTCTGGCCCTCAGTTGAGGAGTAAAATATGTATAATTTAGCAGATATGCTAATTACAAATCAGATGTCTTCCCTTCCCTGTAGCTTCCTATCTGAGGGACATGCCACTTCTGAAAAATTAAGACATGAAACGAAGAGATCAGTCAGCAGCATATTTAATTGTATGAAATGAAGTGTTTCTTAATAATAAAAGAATGTAAATGAATCCAGTAAAGTGAGCCCCAGGGCCTTTGCACTTGCTGTTCCATCAAGGAGAATGCCCATTTGCTAGATATCCTGGCCTCTGCTCAGATGTTCCTTCATTTCCTTAAAAGTGCGCTCTCTCTTTACACCACCCTGTTAGGCTGGCAACCCATCACTGTCCCATCCTGCTTACTTTCTCTTCATAGCCCTGCTAGTGCTTGGCATTACCTTTGAGTTTTCCTTGTTAGGTGGCTTGTTTTCTGTGTCCACAACCAGCATGGAAACTCTCTAGAGGCAGGGAATGTTTCTATTCACACTCCATCCCCACTGTCTAGAATGATGCCTAACATACACTAGGTGCTCAATAAATGCCTGTTGGATAAAGTAATGAAATAGTGTCTGAACTGTCAGAGGTTAGCCCTTTTGAAGTTAATCTGGGAAGGCCTCTCAGAGCAGGTAAATCCAAACCCTTGAAGAGGCAAGGTGACAACGGGGTGAGACTGGCGGGGAGTGTTCCCCAGGCATGAGCTCAGAACAGAGGAGGGAAGAGAAACACTCCCCCAGGCCAACCCCAACAGAAGCGACTTGTGCCCACAGTCAGAGTGAACCAGTGCAAAAGTACCCTCGCCCCGGGCCGGTGAGATGGCTCAGCGGCTTAAGCGCCTGCCTTGCAAGCGCGAAGGCCCGAGTTCGACTCCCGGATCCCACATACGAAAAAGGGGCCGGTGATATCGCTCAGCGGCACGGGTGCCTGTTGGCGCGCGAGGTCCTGAGGTCGTCCCCCCGGTACCCACAAAAAAAAAAAAAAAAAAAAAAAAAAAAAAAAAAAAAAAAAAAAAAAAAAAGTACCCTCGCCCCACAAAGCTGCCTGGATTCCAGCCCACGGTTGGCTCTGGTCAGGGAGTCTTTTCCCAGCTTCAGTCCACTCAGCTTCATAGGAGATTTAACTCATCTGTCCGAAGTCAGGATACCACAGGCCTCTTTTGGGGAACACGGGGGTGCCATGAAGGTCAAGGGTGAAGGGGGAGTGCAGCTCGAGAGGCAGAAGGATGGGGTGGCTTGGAGAGGACACACACAGTCCCAAACTCTGAGGGCAACAAAAACCTCCCAGCTCTTACCAACTGCTGCAGGGTCTCACCTATGCAGCTATATGTCCAGTAGCAATATAATGTAAGCTATTCCATAATTCTAAATTTTCTAGTAGCTGCACTTTTTCAATAAAAGGAATCGGTGATATTAATTTTATGTTATCCAGTATATCTAAACAATTGTCATTTTAACATGTAACCAGTATTAAAAAGTATCAGTGGGATAGTTTTAATATTCTTGTTTCTTCTTCTTTGTTAAACTAAGCCTTTGAAATCTAGAGTATTTTTATACTATAAGCTCCTCTCAGCTCAGACCAGGGACATTGTGGGTCTTCAAGACCACATGTGGCAGGTGGCTGTGGTACTGGATGGCCCAGGTCTGGAGACCAGCTTCTGGAATCATCTGGCTTTGGGAACAATTCTGAATCCCCAAAGTCTCAAAAGCTCTTTCTACAATTTATAGCTTCCTTGTCTCTGAGCACCCAGCAAGAAAGGGGAGCAGCAAGAATTGAACCCCAAAGCTCATGGCCAGTGTGGGGTGGTTGGCTGGCTGGGGCTTCCTGGCAGGGTCTGCAAAAGGCAGTGTTTGTGACCTCAGAATGAAGAAAGAGTGTGAAAAGGCAAGAAGGGGAAAAGCATCGAAGAGGACAGAAGAGCAGTGGCCAGGGTGGCAGAGTGCGTGAGAGGGATAAGTCAGAACCCGGAGCACTGCCAGGCAGGGGCAGGCAGCTGCCAGCTGCTCCTCACAATGCCCAAACAGAAATTGTGGCCCAGTGCGTGGAAGGCACAATTAGCTCATTCTTTCATTGCCCTTTTGATTACACAGGACTACCATTTCTGTAATTAAGACCTTCTCCCTTACTCAGAGGTATTGAAACATAAAAGTATTTGCTGAATCTGGTTTCCCAGGGTTAAAAGCCAGACTTAGGAAATGCAAACACACTTGTGGAAATGCAAACACACATGCAGTAACTAATTATCCTTTAATGAAGGCCGAAGCCCTGCTTAAAACAATTAGCTCTGGGACTTGAACAGTAGGTACAACTCCACTTTTGGCTAATTGTCCTTCCCCGATAGCCGGGATGTGACCAGTCTTGGGGGAAAGGGAGGAGGGTGATGAATGAGTCTCCTGCTCCGGGTCTGGACTGGACTGCGTTCTGCTTGGTTTGGAACTGTTAGTCAGAGGAGAGTTTGAGGTGTGGGGAAGGGCAAGGAGGATGTGGTTTGGGCAAGGGGAGTCGAGAGGCTGCCCCAGGCTTGGACGCGTGCCATGGGAAGTCTCAGAAGCTACTGCTGGCCACACTGAGGTGGTTTGCCTGGCTGGAGCTGAGGGCGTAGGCCAAGGATTAGCTGACTGGAAAGCAATTAGATGAGGTGGGGCTGGCTGGGAAAATACCTGGAATCCCAGGGCCAGAGTTGAGACTTGCTTGGTGAACACTGTAGGCAGGAGATTCGTGAGGCCTGGGGAGTGAGGGTGGTCCCAGTGGACCACAAGCCTTTGTTGACTCTTACTGATGGGAAGGAGTGGATTCTGGGGAGGGGAGGGTCCCACAGCCCTCTGGGAAAGAGGTCTTTACCCTTGGTCACCATTTCTTCTAAGCATCTCCCCCACCTGCTCCAAACCCTTGCTCAGATTTCGTGCACTTTCCTAAGACCTGCCCAGGCCATCAGGTAGCCTCCTCTTACCCTACGTTGGGGGGACATATAGGTACTGGGCCACCCTTCCAAGGACTCTCACATTGTAAAAGGAGAGGTGGAAAGAGAAAAATGTGTGCCTCAAAGGAATAAAGTGTTCAGGGTTTGGAGAGGTAAGGGGGGTTACTCGCCTGCTCAGAACCTTCCCCGAGAAAACCCCACAAGCATTAAAGCCTGGAACAGCTGAGGCCTACCCTCTGGAGGCAGCCTCCCAGTTAAGGACCCCTGCTCTAGTGGTGGCATTGCAGCTTTGCAGACAGGCAGGTGGGAAGGTCCAGATTGCTCTGAGGGACCTTCCAGATCACCCTCGCAGCAGTTCTGCTCGGGATGTAAGTGCTGGCCCTGCACAGAGCAGGTCTCCCTAGGATTCCAAAAGTCCCCCTCCCCTCTCCGTGGAGCAGGTCAGCAAATTTCTATAAAGGGCTGGATAGTAAATATGTCAGCCTTTGCAAAACCATCTTTAACCACATCCCTGTGCCTTGTAAGGGGCAAAGTGGCGGCCTAGAGGCATGAGAGCGGTTTCGGTCCAAAGGGTTTAACTCTGTCCTCAGGACCTAAAGGAGCCTCGATGGTATGTAAATGAACACCAGTGAGTGTTCCAAGGAGACCTCAATTATGATCACTGAAAGGTGAATTTCATATCCTTTGTATGTGTCACAATATACCTCTTCTCTTGGTTCCCCCCACTCAACTATTTACCAATGTAAAAACTGTTTAATAACTCGTGGATTGTAAAACGCCAGCCATGGCCAGATCTCGCTGGTGGCTACAGTTTACAGACCCCTGATATAGATCTGTGGTTCTGGACTGGGGATTCCCCTGCAGGTGATGTTGGTACACATCAGAGTGCGAGAATTGCTGTCCTAGGGGAACTAACAGGTCCCTAGGTGATGCTTCGGGGAGGAGGACCTTACACTGAGCGCTGTGAGCTAGTCTGACCTCCACCCACATTTTGCAGATGACAAAACTGAGGCCCAGAGGTGACATAGCTCTGTCATGTGAACCCAGCCAGAGGCTCCTTCACCTCAGGATGTAGGCCTGGGTGGTTTTCTATCTCTAGCCACCTTCCGAGATCTGCCTTGCCAGCTCACCCTGCCCGGGGCTCTCGCTGAGACACAGGAAGTATGTATGTGTCCCCTAGAGCCCCAGAACAGCAGGACTCCGGTGAGTCATTTCCCACAAGTGGCGCTGGTGCGCACTGAGCCAGCCATCGGTCAGGCCCCCCCCCCCACCAGCCCGCCATGTGCTACCGAAAGCTCCTGACCAGCTGCAGGGGTCTGTGGAGCAGAAGTGAAACAGAAGTAAAAGCCTCCTCCTGGAGAAGGGAAAATGGAAAGACCAAGAGCTGGGATGTTGAACCGATAGGATTCCAGATCCCACACTGTTGGTACTGGCTGGGATCTGGGGCAATTTCCTCATCCTCTTTGAGCCCCAGTTTCCATCAGTAAAATGGAAAACAGCTCTTCCCTGTGCCTGATTGCCAGAGGGACTAGAGATAAATCTATCAAGTGTCAGGTACATGGTGGAGAACTTAAATGGTATCTTTCTTGGCCTTAACCACAGAGCTACCCAGCCACAGCCTGAGCCATCACAGAAAAGGGGACATGTGACCTCACAGAGGCAGTCACCGTTCCATGCTCCCAGGACATTTCCGATGACCATTTCCCAGACTCAGGGTCTGGGTACCCACTGAAATTGGATGCAGACATCTGTGAACTTGCGCAGATGTGCATTTTTCTTAGAGAGGTGACAGTGTTTTTGTCAGATCTTCAAAGGGGTCCATGTTCTTAAGAAAGTCAAACACAGGGCTAATGGTGCAGCTCTGGTGGAGCAACTGCTTGGCACATGTAAGGCCCTCGGGTTCAATCCCCAGCACCAGAACAAAAAGTCAATGAGTGCGAAGTCACCAAACTTTTGAGACTAATTCCTAGATTTGGAAATCGGCTTCCTGACCCAACCTGTGGCCTGGGGATCTCATTCAGATCTGCACCTCCGTCCTCGGCTGAAAGTCGGACTAGCATCCCTGCCCCACCCACCGACACCCAGAATCTGATGATGCTCCATGAGGGAGACAGCAGACAAGAGCAGGTGGGGTTTTCAAAGCTGCCACCAGGAGCCATGAGGAACCGCCACTGTGTTTGCTCCAGATTTCAGTACAGTAGGGGGACTTTTAAAACAGGCATAACCAGGTTCTGCTGCTGGCAGGATGGTGGTGATCCTTGGAAGAGCCTGGGAAAGAAGGGGGCCCAGGGGGAGTCTGGTGGTGTAACTGAGGTTTCTCTTTCCTTTCGTTCCTTCTTTCTTTTTTTCTTTCCTTCCTTTTCTTCCTTCTCTTTTTCTCTTCCTTCCCTCCTTTCTTTCTTCCTTTTTTCCTTCCTTTCTCCTTTTCTTTCTCTTTCTTCTTTCTCTCCCTCCTCTTCCTCCCCTTCCTCCCCTCCCTCCCTTCTTTCTTTCTTTCTCTCTCATGCTGGGGGTGGAACCCAGGGCCTCGCACATGCAGGTGAGCACTCTGCCACATCCCCAACGTAAGGTTCCGTTTCTTGAGCCAGGCATTGGTAACACCAGGGCGTACCCTTCATGGCAAGTCATCCAAACACAGAATTTAGATATACATTTGTTTTGTTTTATTTTGTTTTGTTGCATGCGTTACACTTCAATAAAAAGTTTTCTCGGGCCGGTGAGATGGCTCAGCGGCTTAAGCGCCTGCCCGGCAAGCGCAAGGGCCCGAGTTCGACTCCCGGAACCCACATACGAAAAAGGGGCTGGTGATATCGCTCAGCGGCACGGGTGCCTGCTGGCGCGCGAGGTCCAGAGGTCGACCCCCTGGTACCCACAAAAAAAAAAAAATTTTCTCAAAAGAGTAGAAAAACGACATGAAATCACCCCCTTGGGGCTTTTTCTATATAATTTTGCAACAAAGTTAGCACATAGCTTGAAGAGTCATTTAAATATAAACACAAATAATAGAGTAAGATTTAAAATAATCTTAAAGCCAGATTTAAGTATCTTTCTTCTTAACCCAAGGTGCTATCTAAGTCTGCTTACATAAAATTAGCTTGCTTTAATTATCTTACCGGCCCACAGGCTGTCTCGGGCCGCTTCACTACTACGCCGGACATGCCAACTACGGTGGACTACCGCCTATTTTGGATAGTGTGTCCACCAGGGCACTGGTCAGCCACCCCCATGCCAGCATTGCCTGTCTCCTCCCTCTCTCCTTCGAAGGGCTCCCCAACAATGTTTCTTTTCCTTCTCCCACATCACATACAACCCCTCTCTGGTACTCGTTCTCATTACCCACAGAGGGGGAGAAGCCTTCATTAACCCCAAATTACTCTCCAGGAACTACCTCACTTTTCTCTTCCTTTAGATTTTCAAAAGAACTTTCTCCTCACATGCTATCTCCCTGGGCGGACTGTGTCCCACTAAGTCAATAGCGTGGTCCCTGTGAAGAGGACCACACAGGCTGGGCATCCCTGATCTGAAATCATGAAATCCATAGTGCTCCAAAATCCACAGATGGAAAATTCCATACTGTGAAGCTTTGTTTCATACACAAAATTGTGTTAAAATTTTATATAAAATTACCTTCAAGCTATAAGTTATATATGGAACCTAAATGAATTTGGCTGTTAGATTTGAGTCCCATCCCCAAGATACCTCACTATGGATGTGCAAACTTTCCAAAATGTAGGGGGGAAAATTTGAAATCTGAATCACTTCTAGTCCCAAGCATTTTGGGTAAGGGCCACTTAACCCGCGTTACCATTTCCGCCGACCTGCTCAGGCCTCAGCTCTGCTATGTAGCCCAAAAGCAACTGTTGATTATATATGTAAATGAGTGACATTGACTACTCCCACAAAAAATTGTATAGACACTGAAATTTGAGTTTCATATCATTTTTACATATCACCAAATGCTGTTCTTCTTCTACATTTTTCAACCATTGAAAAATGTAAAAACGATTCTTGAAGACCATAGGTGGGATTTGGTTAGGGAGCTGTAGGTTACCGGCCTTTGATGCAGACCCACGGTTCTCAACAGAGGGCATTTGGCAATGACTGGAGACATTTTTGGTTGTTACTACTGGGTGTGTTCTACCAGTATCCAATGGGGAGAAGTCAGGCTTGCTATTGACATCCTTCCATGCACAGGAAGCTTCCACAACAAACATGGGCACAGATGTCAGTCATACTGAGGCTGAGAAAGTCTGTTCTAGATGATCTCATCCAGCCTTAGAGCTTTTAATACCTCTATGCTGAAGACTCTCAAAAGTATCTGCATGCCGGGCATGGTGGTGCGCCCCTGTAATTCCAGCACTTGGGAGGCTGAGGCAGGAGGACTGCTGTGAGTTCGAGGCCAGCCTGGCTACATAGTGAGTTCAAGGCCAGCCTGAATTACAGAGCAAGACCCTGTCTCAAAAAGACCAAAAAAAAAAAAAAAAAAAAAAAAAAAAGTCTGCAGCCAGGACCACTCCTCTGAGTTCCAGACTGGAAAAGCCAAGCCTGTTCCTCCCTCCAGCCAGCCTCAGTTGTGGCTGAGGAAAGAAATCTGGACCTTACCCTTGATTCCTCCTTCCCTGTTCCTCCCGACCTGAGCTCCTATATCCAATCTATCTGCACTCACAAAGACTAGAAGAAAATACAAAGAAATAGGGTTGATTTTTGTGAATGTAGTCCTTCTAGTCACATTTGATATGAAGCACACACACGGATGATGTGTGCACATGTGTGTAGCTGTGCACTCTTAGATGGGCTCAGGGTGTGTGTCTCACCCCTGCAGTCATGGTCTCCCTCGGAGCCAAAGACATGGAGGTCAGTGGAGGAGCAACTGACCAAAGGACAGGCAACCATAGCTGGCAATGGGTGGGCAGGTGCAGGTTCTGGAGCCTGTGTTGGTCAGACGCAAGGGCAACAGCTACTCCAAATTTGACAGGCACAAACTCCGTATCTCCACTCCAGGCCTGGTCCATCTTCCTGACCTCATTCTGTGGCCTGGCCACTGACCCCTCAAACTCTCAGTGTCCTGATGGGACCTACCTCTTACTCCCAAAACCTGCTCCCAGCTATACCTGACTTCCTCCCCTCCAGCCTCCAGGGGCTATGGGCAGCTCTGTGGATTTCTTGGGTCTGGCCACCACTTCTCTTCCTCTCTAAGGCTCTGCTACCCACCAACATCTTTCATCCAAATTACCCACCTGCCTTCCGACTAGGCCCCTCCCCGCCTCAGCCCTGCCCTGCTCCTCTCTCAGAACACCTGCAATATGAGGTGACCTTTCTCCCTCCGTGAGTTAGATGGCCTGGGCCATCTTCCCTTCCTCCTCTTCCTCACCCTACTCTTTCCTTGCTCCATCTGAAAAGGTCTCTGCCCAAAGAAGTTGTCCCTGAGCCTCCAGTCCCCAAACAGGTGACAAAGAGTTCTGACTGTCATCAGCCAACAGCTCTTTCATCCTTTGCCACACACAGCCACTCACAGCAGCACTCGCAGACTGTTCCGAACAGCTCCCGTAGCTTATCTCACCTCTCCTTGCGGTGACCCCCAGAGGGAGATAATGTCACTATACCCACAGTACAGTTGAGGACACTGAGGCCCAGAGGTGCCCCTGTATTGCACAATATGATGAGTGCATGACTGAGTCAGGGTTAGAATTGAGCAGTCTCCCTTACAGCCTGGGTTCCAACTGATCTCCTTATGCAGAATCTGTCTTCCCTACTGGACTAATTGATCCAGAAGGCCAGGATCCGAGCCTCCTTGTTGAATGAATGAACGAACAAACGAACGAATGAATGAATGAATGAATGAATGAATGAATAATTGTTACTACACCTGGAGGAGTTGAGAACAGGACCTACCATACCACAAGGCTCTCTGTCACTGAAGGGCTGCACCCCAGGGAATGGAGCCCATTCTGAGTGGCCTTACACATGCTTTTTTTTTTTTTTTTTTGGTACCAGAAATTGAACTCAGGACCTTGCACTTTCCAGGCAGGTGCTTGGGCCGCTGAGCTATATCCCTGGCCCACTTACACTTTCTTTCAACCCCAATCTTCAGGTCTTCTGAGAGGGCCAGTTGGGCACAAGGACCAGTGTGAGCAGCGTGAAGCGAAAACTAGAGTAGGTCGATGTAGATGAGACCTAGAGCTAAGTAGAACAAACAGACAGCCCCTGGGACTGTGAGTAGCAAGCCTTCTGGCCACAGAGGTTAGGGGAGAAGCTCAGGATGACCTTAAGAAAGAAAGGAAAGCTGGGCGTAGTGGTGCACACCTGTAATCCCAGCACTCAGGAGGCTGAGGCAGGAGGATTGCTGTTAGTTCAAGGCCAGCCTGAGCTACATAGTGAGTTCAAGGCCAGCCTGAACTGTATAGCAAGACCCTGTCTAGAAAGAAAGAAAGAAAGAAAGAAAGAAAGAAAGAAAGAAAGAAAGAAAGAAAGAAAGAAAGAAAGAAAGAAAGAAAGAAAGAAAGAAAGGAAGGAAGGAAGGAAGGAAGGAAGGAAAGAGAGAGAGAGAGAGAAAGAAAGAAAGAAAGAAAGAAAGAAAGAAAGAAAGAAAGAAAGAAAGAAAGAAAAGAAAAGAAAGGAAGGGAGGAAGGAAGGAAGAAAGAGGGAGGAGAAGGAGGAGGGTCTTGCAATTTGTCTTGAGAGATCTGGAAAAGAAAGCCAGGATGGGAGAAAGTATTCATAACAGAGAGAATGATGAGCAAAAGCTGGAGGCAGATGAGGACAAGACATTTCCATAGACCCGTGAACAAATGAGTTTGGCCGGACCTGAGGTCTGGAGGGAGAGGGAGGAGGGTACAGAGCCCGGTGTAAGTGGGCCAGCAAGAAGGAATGCCAGGCTAAGCACTTTATCTCCTTGCACTTGGTCAGTTGAACACAGGAAGAATGCACAGGGAATACAAAATATTGACTCACATGCTCATTCATCCAAAAAGATCATCTCAATTTAGAAAGAGTTGCCCCATTATTAAAATTTATATTCTGCTAAGGGTAAAACTCTAAAGCCAAACAAACTTACAGGTGCCAATTAAATACTCTTATCTCCAAGTCTCTTAGACTTGGCAAAGAGTACTAACCGAATCCCTTCTGACATCCCCAAGAAGCCCCAGGCCCTTTTCTCAGCCCAGGCCTGTCTGCCCCTCTGTTGGGTGGCTGCCACTCTGAGCACAATGCTAATTATGCCTTTAGCACAGCCCCATTATTCTCTGAACATTAACAGAGCTGACTTGTCCCAGGCCCAGCTGTCTCTACCCAGTTGGTCCTTGGTTACTACCTTTCAGGCTAACCTGCCACAGAATCTACTGAGCTCCCTCTCCCCAAAGACAGACCTTGGGTCCAGCTTCTTTAGTATGACTTCAAATGCCACTTCCGGAAGACGGCACCTCTGTGTGGGGACCAGGTCTCTGAGGGCATTTATCCCTAAAGACAACATGTCAAGATTGTCATGTGGGACATGGTTTAAGCAGAGTTCTTCAGAATGCCATGCTTTGTGGCAGGAGAATGGGCTGACATGCATGTCACTTCTCCAACTCCTGAAGGCCCCTGCTGGTCACTCTTGCCCTCCCTGTGCACACTCCGTGTAGAATCTGAGATTGGCAAGAGGGACCAACTTCCGAGTGTTAACAGGCCTACCACAAAGATCCTCTGAGAAGCTTCTTCCAGCTCAGGGAAAAGTGGGACAACACAGCCGCACTGATCACCTTGTGCTGCGATCTGTGAGTTAGGTGAGGTGGGGCCCTCTGGGTGCAGGGAGCCTCTTCTTGTACCCCAGAGAGGTGACCTTCTGTGCTGCAGTCTTCAAGGTTACTTCGAAGAGACAGAGAAGTCACCATTGTGTCTACAGCTGCCTCCTGCATCCTTCTTGCTGATCAAATCTATTTATCTGGCTTCATGGAAAGAAACATCTTGCACCCCATGATGTCTCCCATCTCTCCCAGCAACCCGCCATGTTCAGGTGGATGGAAATAAAGGAGGACCTAGGAAGGTGGTGGGCAGATGTGTGATGGGCAGGACTGGGCAGTGTCCTCGGTGCTCCAGGGACTCGGGTAGCTGGAGAGCAGCTCACAGGAAAGCTCACCCAGGGGAGGAAAGGACAGTTTCACAAGCAAGACCAGGCCTGGTGAGCGGCCCGTTGGCCCGTGGCACACAGATGGCCTGTTAGGAGACCAGGGAGCCACTCTGTCTCTCTCCAGCAGGTGCTGCTTCTCACTTATTGCTGCCCTCCTCACTCAGGCACTGGCTCGTGGCCGGGTAGGCAGCCGGGTGCCCCTGCCACGGGCTCAGTGCCCAGGAAGCACCCGCTCTCACTTGGCTAGTGTTCTCCTGGGGACCCAGCCTGCCCCCGATAAGGCCAGCCAGCTATCTGTGGCCATTTCAGCGGGAGGGCTGGGTGACGCTCAGGGAAGGATTCCAGACTGTTTCCTTGTTGGATTGAGCTCCAACGCCCTTATCTGCTTTCCTGCCAGGCAGGGACTCCTCACTACTTACACAAAAGAAAACTCCACCCAAGACACCCAACTTCCCACCCATCGAAGGTGGAGGGTTTGCTCCTGGTTTGGTTAACTCCACCTGGCCATCAGTCAGGGGAGCCAAGAGGATGCACTGAGCTAATATATTAATGTTATAGATTTGGTACTGCAAAGGGGAGAAGAGGGCTCCAAGGAATGGAGCAGGCTTGGTGGCTGCTTTGGAAGCTTCTGGGCCTCTGATACACTTCTCAGAGGAGATGCAAGCAAGGGATGGGCCAGACGTTAATCACAAGATTCAGGGGCCATCGGGCCAGAGATGAGAGGAGGCTGCTGTGGCATCTGGTAAGACAGGGGAGCATGAATAAGGGTGGGCATCCACCACAGAGCCTTTCACTTGGGCATCCTGCAGCCTGGGAAGCTGGCAGGTCCTTCTGTTGTTCCGTCTCAGAGAATGTGGGAATGTGGGAATAGTAGTGGGAACGTGGGAGTATAGAGTATGGGACAACTGAGTCCCCTGAATCCTCTGATCGCCCAGTTCACAAGGCTCTGTGAGTACTAAAAGTGGGACCCAGCTGCCCAACTTTTCCAGGCTTAGTGTGCTGCAGCCTCAAAAGAAGTCTACCCTGAGACACTCAGACTCACCGCTGGTGACACCTCCGGGAGGCAGGGGGCTGGCTGCGGTGACCCCTCAAGGTCTTGTTCCAGCCCAGCAGTCACTGAGTCTACAGGCAAGTTGCTATGGGAACTGTAACCTTGAATTTCCTGGCTCTGAGGCTGTGAAAATCACAACCTGAACCTTCCGTTGATGTGGGTTTTTCGATTAATTTCCTGTTTGATTGTTTACTTTAGAGAGCGGAAAATGCCTTTGCAGGCAGCTAGGTCCCTCTACCAGACGCTTGTCACACCCTCCCTGCAAAGCCAGCAAGGTCAAGTCCAGGTCTCAGGTGGGGGCCAGCAGCCAGGGGAGGGAACACGACCCAGCTAGGAGCAGCAGGCAGCCCCCGCCTTCCATTGCCCTTCTCCTGGCGCCCTCCAGGGTCCCCAGCTGGTGGGGCAGACCTACACTGTCCAACTCAGGCCCCGTGAGGGGAGCCTGCCCGCTGCCCAGAGCCCCGGGCCTGGCCCCCAGCCAGCTTCAACCTGCTGACTCAGGGAGCTGCTTTGTGCCTAGTCAGACACAAACTGCATTCATTCCTTCCAAGGGTGGCCTGAGGGGGTCATAGTCCAGGAATGCCCTGGGATGGATATTCCTGTCTGGGCTGCCCTGAAGGAAGCTGGGAAAAAAACGGCTTTTGCCTCAGTATCCCCATCAAGCGCTCCAGCAGAGCAGTGGACAGTATGCTTAGATGCCATGATTCCATCCTGCGCCTGCTCTGTTCTTCAGGGAATGGGAGGGCAGGCTGGGGGGAGGCCTGCAGGACAGGGGCCCATATCTCCTACATAATGACCTCCCTTTCTAGGGACAGGGGGCACATGGCAGCCTTCAGAGCCCTCCTCCCCACCTCACTTGCTCAACCCTCAGAGATAGGCAGGAAAACCCACCCACTTTATAAGTGGGGACTCTGAGGCCCGGGAATGGGAAGTAGAATAGGATACACTAGGCTACAGACTAACTAGTAGGGACATGGGGGGGTGCTCAGAAGGGTTCCCAACCTCTCAGAAGCCCTCCCTTCATCTGGGGGACCTTAAAACATGCTGTGTGAACTAGAGCAGTTTTGAGAAAGGAAGGAGTGCTATTACTAATCGGCTCAGGATGGCAGGTGAACACCGGCACCATCCCAGGCAAACCAGATAGCAGTCCCCCCACCTCTTCGTGGCCTCTCTAACTCCACGGGGCTCAGTGGGGGCAGCAGGTAAGCCACTCTGACTTTGAAGCCAGACTGAACCTATGTTCAAATCCCATTTTCCCATGTGCTGTTAAGGGAGTCATTTTGCTCTGAGCCTTCCCTTCTACTGCTCCAGCATGAAGAGAGTTATGTGGTCTCTAACTCCAATAGTCTGGTGTAGGGGCCAAGTAGACTTTAAAATGTGCACAGAGTACCTAGAGCAAGCCCCAAAAGACGCCAGCTAAGTGACAAACAAGGAACCCGAAGGTGGCATGCAGCTCTCAGGGAAGGCCTCAGAGCTGCCTTGGGCATTTCCTGTCCATCCCGGAGGAGGGATGCATAGATGTCGGGGCAGTGAGTGCAGAGAAGACAGACAGAGCTTCGGAAGGGATGGGAAGGGCACTAAAGGAGAAGCTGGGAGGTGCTGGCTGCAGACACAGCTGCTTCCCTAGTGTTTCACACCTGACCCAGGGGCCTGGGAATTAACAACTGCGGGCACAGCGAGCAGAGCTCCCTCCTGCCCAGGCCACTGGCCCGGGCTTGGCCCCAAGAGGAGGCGCTATGGCTGTGGCTCCTATCCTCTGGCTCCCGTGTCTGCAGGATTCTGTGTCTGCTCGGAGCCCCAGATAACGTTTCCACCCCCTGGGGCCAGCTGTGGGATGAAGAATTCCCCCATGTGACATTTACTGCCGCCACTTTGTACTGGATGGTTTGCAAGCTCGGCAGGAAGGAGGCTAATTATTCCCTCTGGGGCGCCTGGTCCGCAGTTAGGGTGCCTTCTGGCCTGGTTGCCTTAGTTAGCAGGGCTAGCAGCCAGACCACAGGGCACAGGCTGGGACTGAAGTCCAGGTCTGCACCAGGGATTTCCTTGACGTCTGACCCTAACCACCACACCAGGATGCCTTGTTAGGCTAGGGGCACTGTGACATTGGGGGCCAGTTCCCCTCTCCAGAGGGTATCTGCAATCAGGCGGCTACAGAGTGATGACAATAAAAAACGAACATAGAACACACTGACTTCAAAGCTTCACCCACAGGTTGGGCAGCATGAGCATTTACAGAAGTGTTATATTGACAAAACCCAGCCCCTTCCTTCTGCCTTTCAGGGGCGCTAGCCCTTCTCTTATCCCAGGCAGATCTGTGCACTTGACCCTCCCTCTCCTGGCTTCCCCACTTCCTATCCACCTGTAGCCTTTACACAGGCTCCAGGCTCTCCTGCCTCAACAAGTATTGCCATTGACCCTGTGCCAGTTTCTTTCTCTTGGCATCGTACCCTTCCTCTCTTCCATAAGCAAGTTCAAAAACCAAAACAGCAAGGGGAGGTGAAAGGAAGGGGAGAGAGACCCAAAGGAAAAGAAAGCAAGAGTGTACTCTTTTTGTCTGCACTTCTGACCTCCCTCCCACTCTCCAGGCCTCAGGCCCAGGTGTCCATCTGCTCCTACCACGCACTAAAGTGATCCTGGCGAAGTTAGCCCTCACATGTCTAATCCAGGGGATCTTGGTCATCGTTCATCTTACTTGACCTTTCTGAGCATTTGACACTATTGACCTTGCACCTCCTTGGCTTCCATGACACCACTTCTTACCACGTCACCTCACCCTCCATCCTTAGCTTCCTCCTCTGTGGATTCCTCCTCCGCCTCTCTCACCCTTTAGACATTGCTGTTTCCAGGGTTAGAGCCCTCTCCTCTTCTCATTCCTTGTGCTCTTCAGGTCACCTCACGACACTGAGGCCCCAGATAGCCACGCTCCCACTGGTAATCTTGCCCGATCATCGGAGGACCATGGACTCTATTTCTAGCACTACACTCATTTGCTTTTTTTCTTGCCTTCCCACTACTGTGGGTAGCATCACCATCTACCCAGTTGACCAAGTCCCAAGCCTGGGTGTGGCCCTTCTTCTACACTGCCCTTTTTCTCACCCTCACCTTTAATTCTTACTATATTCTGCCTCTTAAACCTTCTCCTTTCTTTGTGCCTCCCTTAATTCGAGCCACCATAATTTCATACTACAACCTCCTCACTGGTCTGTAGTCCCAACACCATCCTCCTAGCCCACTTTTTCTCCACTCTCTGCATTTTCTAAAATGCAAATAACATCTTGCTACTCTCCAGTTTGAAATCTTTCAGTGACTCTTGGGATAAAATTCAAATTCAGTAGTATGACATCTAGAACTCTCTAGGGTGTGACCCTTGCCTTCCTCATCATCATATCCTGCCTCTCCCCCCACCAAGCACCATATATTTTAGGCATCTTGAAGTATTTGTGCACTAGGGCATTCTGTTTGATGACTTTTTTTGTGCACATTCTTCTTATCCACATACCTGAAGTGTTCTCCATCATCACCCTTCTGTCCCATGCTCCAGATATGCCTAGCAAAACTCTCTTGATCGCACCCTACTAGACTGTGAGTTGTAAGTCTCACCCTTCTTGGTACCCCTGTATTTACACTGTGTTTAACACATAGTAGGTGTTCCATAAATGTTGAAAGGATGTATAGGTGGGTAGGCGGGTAGATGGATAGATGAATGGTAGAAGGGTGAAAAAATAGGTGTGTAGATTAATGGTTAATGGTCACCAACACAAACAATAGGTAAAACCAAGCCAGGCTTGATGGTGCACTCCTGCAGTCCCAGCACTTGGGATGCTGAGGCAGGACGATCGCAAGTACAAGTTCTGCCTGAGCAACTTAGTGAGACCCTGTCTCAGAATATTTAAATAAATAAATAATAAATAAATAGGGCTGAGGATGTAGCACAGTGCAAAGTCTCTAGGTTCAATCCCCAGTACCACCAAAAAAAAAAAAAAAAAAAAAAAAAAAAATCCCCACCTGGGAAAGACTAGGTAAGTTAAGACCAGTTTAATTTTGTGAAGGCTCAGCCTGACTCTGTCACTCAACAGAATTAAGAATTATAGGGGCCGGGGCCGGTGAGACGGCTCAGCGGCTTAAGCGCCTGCCTTGCAAGCGCGAAGGCCCGAGTTCGACTCCCGGAACCCACATACGAAAAAGGGGCCGGTGATATCGCTCAGCGGCACGGGTGCCTGTTGGCGCGTGAGGTCCTGAGGTCGTCCCCCCGATACCCACCAAAAAAAAAAAAAAAAAAAAGAATTATAGGGGCCGGTGAGATGGCTCAGCGGCATAAGTGCCTGCCTGGCAAGCGCGAGGGCCCGAGTTCGACTCCCGGAACCCACATACGAAAAAAGGGCCGGTGATATCGCTCAGCAGCACGGGCGCCTGCTGGCGTGCAAGGTCCTGAGGTCAACCCCCGGTACCCACCAAAAAAAATTTTAAAAAAAGAATTATGAGCTCCAGCCAGCAAAAATAAGGATTAGCAAATCTGAGAGAAATTAAGATTATTCCTTAAGGAAGACTATGCTGACCCAGGATTCTCGAGCTTCTGCTAGCTCTGCTCAGACTCGTCCGTCTGACTTGTGCAAGCCACTTAACTACTGAGCCTTGGTTTCTCCATCTAATGAGTAGAGATAATAATGCCTGTGGCCTTTGCCTGTCTCCACAAGAGTGTCATGAGGGTAAATGGGATGGCGCACACGGTGTGTAGAGATCTGCAGGGAAGGGATATGTTTATAAAGATATAAATGTAATAACAGTAATAACACCCTGCATTTGAATCGAGCCTTGCACTTTTTCAAAGCTCTTTCACATACGTTATCTCAGTTGACTCTCAAAACAGTTCTAGGCACGGTTTATCCCCAGTCTCAGGTGAGGACCAGAAGTGCAGTGTGATTAGGGGCCCGCCTGGGGTTGCTCTTAGTGAGCAACAGGTCTTCTGACTCCACGCTGCTGCGTGTATTTGATGACAGCCTTTCCGGGGTAGATTATCTGCTTCCCTGCCTCCCTGAACCCACGTGTAATTGACCTTCTTCTTGATGACTCAAAGTCATTTGCATGAGCATCAGTTCCTGTGCTGTCCTCTAGACTTGGCTGTAGATGCAGGTCCAGGGCCAGCAGTGGCGCAGGGCACATGGGCCCTGACTGTCCCTAAGGACACTCCTAAGATGCAGGTGGCCATGTGTGGGCCTCACCCCAGCCACCACTCTGTGCCCTGTGCCATGCACTGGGACTGTCTCTTCTGGTTCTGCCTATTCTTCTCCCTCTCCCCTTTCTCTCTACTGTCATGCACCCAATACTGTGGCTGCCTCCCCCTCGCACTCTCTGCTCTTTTTTCCTCTCTCCTCTGACCTGGGACTTCTTCCACACTTTCAGCTTGTCCTGTCAAGCCCTGGACTTTCCTTCCACCCAGCCAGCCAATCAGAGTGCTCTGGTGGGCCTTGTTCTCCAGCAAAGCAGCTAATCACATATGCTCTGCAAACTTCCCACTCCTGCTCCTTCACTGCTGTTCGCCAGCCCACGCCACCCACCCCCTCCAAAGGAAGCAGGCCCTGAGCTGAGCTTTCGCTATGGCTGCATTGGGCAGCCTGGGGTCTGTTCTACCGATGCTGCAGAATGTGCCGTGTGGGGACGTGGGTGGTCACAGAAAGTGGTCACAGAAAGGGCTGGCCAGCGGGTCTTGGGTTGACACCCTTCACCAGAAAGGCAAGCAGTTGTGATCTCTAGCACTCATCCCCGCCTGCACAGCAAGGCAGCCCCACGGGTCCTTCCATCAGCACCCTCTTCCCTCCTGCCAGGTGGCATCCCAACAGCCAGCCTGGTTCCATCCTGGGCACGCCTTGGGCAGCATGCCCGCGCCCCACAGCCCTTCCCCGGGGACTCTGGGATGCTCTTTCTCCCTGGTTGCTGTTGAGTGGAGCACCTTGGCTTCTCCCCAGGGAGGATATGATGGGTGTGTCCACAACAAGTCTCCGGCAGAGACAATAGGACAGGAATGTATTCGCTTCCGAACAAACACTGTGTGGGCTCGCACAATTGCCTTGGATTCTCGTCCAAGAAACACATCTCGCTGTGCGAGGGCGCGGGTGGCTTGCCTGCCCCAGCCCGCCCACATCCCCCTCTGTGCCAGAGACTCCGATCAGGGGCCGCCTCTCCCCTCAACCCAGGCCTTCAGCGGCAGGGTGGGCAGGCTCTGACCTCCATCTGTGTCACAGGAGAGGGACAATCCTGCCCTCCCAAAGGGCACCTGCTCTGGCCGCTGCCTTTGTAACCATTTTTTTAAATTATGGGAAAATACACAGAACATTAAATTTATCCTTCGAACAGTTTTTAAGTGTACATTTCAGGGACGTTATATCCACACACATTGTTTAGCAGCCATCCCCACTGTCCGTCTCCAGAACTTCATCTTCTCCAGTCGAAACACTCACTCCCCATCCCCCACCCCGGCCCCTGGCAACCACCATCTGCTTTCTGTCTACGAATGTGACTACGCATTCTAAGTTCCTCATATAAATGGAATCATATAGTATTTGTCTTTTTGTGCCTAACTTCTTGAAGGTTCATTCATGTGGCAGCCTACATCAGAACTGCCTTCCTTTTCAAGGCTGTGTAATGTTTCATTGTGCACACGGACCAGTTGTTTATCCATTCCCCCACGGGTGGACACTTGGGTTGCTCTGGCTTTTGGCTGTTGTCCACACAGCTGTGAGTAGAAGTACACAAGTACTGTGTCCGTTCAAGTAGCCACTGCTTTTCAAGATTCATCTTTGAGTTAGAAAATGCAGTCGTCTTCTGAAGATCCCAAGAACATTCATAAATGAGAGAGCTACTTGGCCTCCTCAGCGTAGCAGCAGGGATCACTTATCCCAAAACTCTCTGTCCCATAGGAAAACAGCCCTGAAGATGTGAGACACAGAACAGGAATTTGGGGCCAGGGTGGAAGAATGGAAAGGTTCTGCACTTAGGATGATGTCCACAAAGGGCAAGTCCGGTGGGGTGTTCTGAGAAGCCCGAGACCTGGCACTGAGCAGGATTCAGGGAGGGAGCCCCTGTTGGGGGTCAGGGGGAGCATCAGCCTCTTGTTGTACACAAAGAACAGCAGACCTGGGGCCAGTGAAGTTCCCTCAGGGGTCGGAGGTGGAGGCTGAAGGAGTCACCTTCCCCCGTCCCTGCAGCCCCAAGGGCCTGAGAGTCCACTCACAAAAGCTGGCATGGAGAGGCCAAGTCTGTATTTGTGGGGAAGACAGGACGTTGTCTGTGGCCACCAATCCCTTCACATACTCTCTGCATTCCAGCAACTGTGAAGGAAAAGGAAAATGCAAAGTTCTCAGCCCTCCGTGGCTTCCTTGAGAAAGCCCAGCAAGCCGTGTGCAGGGGGCTGGCCACACAATGTGATTTATGGCTGCGCACAGATTTTCCCAAACAACCAAGCAAGAGATAAGGTTGGAGGAGAGAACCCGCCCACAGCCCTGCTGGAGAGTCCTGGTCAGTCTGTCCCCTGCCCTGGTAGTTAGGGACCCTGGGCCCTGCCAAGGAG
Source organism: Erethizon dorsatum (assembly GCA_028451465.1). NCBI lineage: Eukaryota > Metazoa > Chordata > Mammalia > Rodentia > Erethizontidae > Erethizon > Erethizon dorsatum. The sequence goes on along the minus strand of CM051829.1, from coordinate 30,016,544 downwards.
GAAGCAGAGGCAGTGGCCCCCAGGAGCATGCCTGTGGAGAGTTCAGGCCTACAGAGGGCACATGGTGCAGGCACAAAATGGGGCACGACAAGAGGAAAAAGAGGAAGAGGGCAGACCTGCAGAGAAGCCCTGGTCCCATGACACAGGAGTGCCGAGGGCAGGAGGGGGCCTTGGGCATTAGCCAGAACAAGGAGGGGACCCTGGCTCATGGGGCAATATGCTCTGTTGACAGTACCAGGAGGCTTTGCAAGATTCTCCCTGCAGTGTCAACCAGGTCTGAAGGTCCACTGCCCATGGGGACAGGCAGCTGCATTTCGCAGCAGCGATTCCTTGTCAGACCCAGGCTCCTTGAAGAATTTTCCATTATGTCACCTCACTTGTCCCTCAACTTCAGAATTTGCCAGCCCCTGAGGCAGGCACTAGGGGCCCTATGAAGCCGGTCAAAGGATAGAACAGAGCCCAAAAGCATCCGATCCACCATGAGAAATCTGGATTGAGCAGCCACTGTGTGCCAGCCGGCACCCAGGTGCAGCCCGAGCCCACCTCTCCACCTTCCCACCAGCTCTCGCAGTCTCTTCTTCCCCGCCCACTTGCCGCTGCCCATTCTGTCTCAGGAGTTCCTCCCCCAGATCCAAAACCTTCCCCTTTTCTTGTGATTTCCACTAGCAACTTTTATTTTAAGGATTTTTTCCTGCTATGCACCAGGGGAAATGTCTGAGAGAAATTTACCATGGCAGGAAGTTTCAGAAGATTGCACAGAGCTCTCCTTGCGCTTGTCCCCATCTTCCCTGTAGACTAAGTGGGGTCAAGTCCACCTTTCCCTCCAACCCCGTGTCAGACAATCACAGAACCCTTGAATCCCTGGGACCTGCCCCTGTCAGAGTGAGCTGGGTTGGATGCTGGCCCAGGTGACTCAGGGAAGTCTGCTGCAAGGTAAGCCCTTCCCCGGCTATTTCCACAATCTGCCTTCTGGTCCCCTCTCTGGCCTTCTGAATCCTCCAGGTGAAGGGACCCTTCCCTACGCGGTCCCTAGACGCTGGCTTGGTAGAAAGCCTCCTTTGGCTCTCCTTAAGGATCTGCAGTTCTAAAACTAGAGACAAGAAAACTCCAGAAGCAGACACATGTGTCTGGGTGTACAGAGCTGTATGCTACAGCTTAGTCCACTGTGCAGGCACGTCAGGTGTGCAAAGTACTTTCTATCTTTTGTTCTAATGATAGTGCCTGTGTCATATAGCATGTGTGTGGGTAGCTGGGCAGGAGAAATTTCTAGAAGTAAAACTGCTGGGTCAGAGGGTGTATACTCTTGCCATGTTGATAATTACCACCAAGTTGCCATCTGTAGAGTTGCTGCCCCACCCCAGCACTGGGGATTGAACCCATGGCCTTCCCACTGAGCTACATCCTTAGCCCCTTTTTTTGTATTTTTAATTTTAAAACAGGGTCTGGCTAAGTTGTGCGGGCTGGGCCTGAACTTGCAATCCTCCTGCCTCAGCATCCCAAAGTGTTGGGATGACAGGTCTGTGCCACCACACCCAGTTGAGTTGTACCAATTTACTGTCTTTTATCTCCACATGCACATATGTTTGCAGAAGCTATTTGTTAGCAAATATTCTCCAAGGGCTTTGTAGGCACCAGGTGCTGCACCCAACCCTGGGGATAACATTCCACAAACAGGCCCTGCCCTCATGAAGCTTCCCTTCTTCTGGAGGGAGACAGACCACAGGCAAACAGGTAGTATGTGGGGGAGAGTGAGGGTGATCAGGTCTGCACAGACTGCTCAGGGCAGGCCTCCCTGATGAGGTGTGCTCAGCCAGAGCTCTGCACAGGGTAAGGTGAGGTCTGCTGCTATGGAGTGGCTGAGAATTCCTGGGGACAGGAGCGCAGAAGCCCTGAGTCAGAAATGTGGTACATGCTACACCACGGAGGAACTCCGCAAACATTAAGTGAATACAGCTAATCACGAAAGACTATATATTGTCTGATTCCCTTCATAGGATACATCCTACATAGGCAAATATGAAAATATTCTAGAATTCAGTGGTGGTAATGGTTGCCTAACTCTGCACATCCTAAAACCCACTGAATTATACACTTTAAAAAGGTGAAGTTTGGGGCCGGTGAGATGGCTCAGCGGTTTAAGCGCCTGCCTGGCAAGCGCGAGGGCCCGAGTTCGACTCCCGGAACCCACATACAAAAAAGGGGCCGGTGATATCGCTCAGTGGCACGGGCGCCTGCTGGTGCACGAGGTCCTGAGGTCGACCCCCCGGTATCCCCCCCAAAAAAAAAAAAAAAGGTGAAGTTTGGGCCGGTGAGATGGCTCAGTGGCTTAAGCGCCTGCCTGGAAAGCGTGAGGGCCCAAGTTCGACTCCCGGAACACACATGCGAAAAAGGGGCCGGTGATATCGCTCAGTGGCACAGGCGCCTGCTGGCGCGCGAGGTCCTGAGGTCGACCCCCCCCCGGTACCTACAAAAAAAAAAAAAAGGTGAAGTTTATGTTATGATATCTCGGTTTTATGAATTATATCTCAATTTAGGCAGGCAGGTAGAGGGAACCCTTGTTGGGAGTGTGGCCAGGCCAAGTGCTGAGCAGCCTGGCCATGGCCCTGGTTAGGAAGCACTGTGGTCCCTGGGTAAATCCATAAACTTGGTTTTGAAAGATTGCAGTATTGGACCAGTTTGCTTACTGGACATCCTCCCATGGCCAAGCCCAGGGGTGCTGGCCCAGTGGCTAAGTTTCTTCACACACAGGGTCACCAAGTGGACATCATTGCATTCAGCACACATGCTACCACCCTCAGACCCCCCCGCAGCCCTTCTCTACGAGGGCTTCTACTTGCATCGTTCTGACCCAGCCAGGACTCAGTACCGTACAGTGTCCTCTGGCAGCCCAAAGCCTGCAGAAAAGTCACTGCTTCTGGGTGCACTTACCATTCTGCCTTCTGATCTGCATGGGCTCTCGCTCCAGCCTACCCCTCAGAGGTGTTTGTCACAGAACAAACATCAGGACTGGGTCTGGAGTGACCAGAGCAGGGCAGGACTGCCTGGCTCCCCTCATCGATTTCCTCTCTGCCCCTTTCTTCACAGCTGCTGCAGTCTCAGGATGTGAAGGAAGATGCTGTCCTTTGCTGCTCTATGGAGGTAAGCAGTGGGGCTCAGGTGTCCCAACCTCAGACCCGTGTGTCTCTCACACCTCACTGTTGGAGGTCTGGGGTCACTGGAGCATCCACAGATCCAGGGGAAATATTTGAGTTGAGTGAGGCTGGCAGGGGGTGGCTTCTTGAGAGGGCATGGAATGCTGCATCCAGAGCCGTCCACCCTAAACCAGGTAAGTGCTGATGATAGCCACCTTAAGAGGTGCTACCTCCATTCCCAAGGTGTGGCCACCATTCACTGACATTCCTCCTCTGCGATCCTCCATTATAGCCTGGCTCTGGCCGGTCCCTGGAGCATATCTTTGCCCTCTGCAAATGGCTCAAAGTCACTCAGAGTGGAGCGCAGGGAAGAGGGAGCATGCAGCTTGGGGCCTCACCTGGCAGCACTAATGAGCATGCCATGTTGGTAGCTCTACCCAAGCTTCAAAGGAGGAGCTCAGAGAATAGAACTGCCAGGAGCCTGGACAGAAGCCTTGGGTCTGTGAGATGGTCACTTATTTCATTTGCTGGACTCCAGCAGTACAACATGGTGCTCAAGGAGATGAGGGCTGGAGGAGGAGAAGGTGCCTACCTTGGTGCCTACCCTCAGACAGCTTCCAGGCTGTTTAGGGGCAGGTCCCACACACACACTGGGTGGAGGGCTATGTGGAGTGTGTGTCAGTACAGAGCACCCATCCTTGCAAAGTCAGGGGAGAGAGGTCAGGGTGCACCCAGGAGGTCACGGAAGACTTTGTGAAGAAGGTAGATTTGATAGTCGGGTAGGAGGACAACAGCTAGAGGTAGGACAACAATAGGGATCAAGGGAGCTGCTGGCTAGTAGTTCACTGGCCCAGAAAAATTGGAGCTTTTTCTTTCAAAGAGTTTTTCAAGATGATGGGGTCTCTCCAGATCATCCAGCTGGCCTTCTGCCCCAGTTTATAGTTCTCTCTTCACCTCGTCACAAGCTAGGGCAGAGGTTGGTTTTGGGGCTGGAGAGAAGGGGAGACAGAAATAGGAGACCTCATCCGTGCTCTCAGGTTCCACCTCATACAGGCATGTGCAGGTAATAATGACTAAGCTCATCTCCAGAGAGCGCCCCCAGCGAGGGGAAATTAACACAGAGCCACCTGATCACCCACGGGAGATCACTGGGGCCGCTGGAGGGAGTGAGTATCGTCAGGGAAGGCTCCCTGTAGGAGGGGAGGTTCTTGGGTGAAATGGACAAAGGATACATCCCCAGTGAGGGCTCTCTGGAGCCTGGGCAGCAGACAGTATTCTGACTCCTCTCATCCCTGCTGGTACACGGTTATTCAATGTGAGACTGCACAGGTGATTTTCCCACCTGGGCCTGCGTGTCACTAGCACAATCCAGCTGTTTCTTGTCCCTGCGCCCAGCCCACCTAATGAAGGCAGTCAGTAACACTGTGGTGCCCAAGTCTTGTCCTAATCAGCCCCCACTTCTCTGCCTGCAGCTACAGAGCACAGGACGACTGCTGGAAGAGCAGCTGCCTGAGATGATGACAGAGCTTCTAGCCAGCGCTCGAGATAAGATGCTATGCCCCTCGGAGTCCATGCTGACCCGGTCACTGCTCCTGGAGGTCATCGAGCTCCACGCCAACAGCTGGAACCCTCTGACGCCCCCTATCACGCAGTACTACAACAGAACCATCCAGAAACTGACAGCCTGACAGCCAGGGGGCCTGGCAGGCAGCCCGCGGGCAGCTGGGGCCCTGGTGCACAGAGCCAGATGGACAGGCGGGAGGACAAGGGTGGCCCTGGTGGGAGAAAGAAATGGGTAGGAAGGCAGGCAGAGTCAGTGGCCAGTCTGGAGCCAGCCAGAAAAGGGATCAAATCCCTGAGGAGAGCACCCTGCCCTACTCATAAACACCCCCACCCCAGCCTGAGCATGTGGCAGCTCCCACCAATAAGGGAAGCATGTTTCTTTTCCATGGTGGCCCTGGCCCTCAACCTCCCTCGTCCCTACCTCTCTCTGCCCCCTGCCATCCAACCCATCCATCTCAAGCAGAAATCTCATCTCTGCTACTCCTCAGAGTGACTCCCCCAGCCTGAACACCAGCCTCCTATACCAGGGCACCGCTTGGGTCAGAAAGGATCTCAGAAAGCTGAAAAAGTGGGTCGAGACGGGCTCCCATTGTTCCCTGCATGCTGTCAGCCACAGTCCCCAACTGGCAGCAGGCAACATGTAGCAGATGTCTGGGAGGACAAAGGCAGGCACGGTCCCCACCAGCCGCCAGTAATTGACGGCCTTTGTCAGGCACAGTGGAGCTAACCTTCACACCCCACCCTCCCAACCTCAGTTCCTCCAGCCTTGGGCCCCCAGCCCAGGCCGAGGGGGCTGGCAGCCGGGAGGGGAGCTGGAGCTTGCAACTCAGCTTGCACCCTTTTCTTTTATTGTGTTTTATTTTTCAAAAGTTGGTTGCTTTGAAGTCTCTTCTCAATGAAAATATCCTCCATGTGATCACACATGTGATCAGCCCTGCAAGGAACCCCTGATTACCAGGAGATCAAACCCGACCCCCTCTGGAAGGATTCTAGCCATAGACAGCTTGCCAGTAGCCAATTAGGGTAATTGGAAACTTCTGCCCCGGCGGGGTCTCCCGCCGGAATCCTGTGTTCCTCCCCCCTTGGCCTGCAGCAACTCTACTCTCCAGTTTCTGTTTCTCAAAGGACCTGGTACTGGGGCCGGTGAGATGGCTCAGCGGCTTAAGCGCCTGCCCGGCAAGCGCGAGGGCCCAAGTTCAACTCCCGGAACCCACATACGAAAAAGGGGCCGGTGATATCGCTCAGCGGCACGGGCGCCTGCTGGTGTGCGAGGTCCTGAGGTCGACCCCCCAGTACCCACAAAAAAAAAAAAAAAAAGGACCTGGTACTGCGATTGCTGGACTACATTAGACCTGGTCCTGGCCAAGGGGGTCTTGTGGCAAACATGACTCAGAACAAGGTTGGCGAAGTAAAACCAAAATGGAAGTCTTGTCCCAAGTGCCTAGCGGGGAGAAAGATGGAGTGGGAGCTGCCTGGCTCCCCAGGATTTGTCTAAGTCATGGGCTATGTCACTGCCCAAGCCTTATCCTAGGCAGGATCCAGAAGCCCTTCCAGCTGTTGGGAAAGGGAGAAACCATTGAGTCATAAGAAGGACGGTCAGGTAGGCTTTCCAGGCTGGAAACGAAGCTGGGGTTTCTTGGAAGGCCCTGGCCTGGGGAGCAGCCCCTTCCATGATGACTAGAGGAAGGTGAGGTCAAGCTCTGGGATGCTGGCATCAGGATCACGACCAGTGTCCACACAGTCCATGTCTGGGCTGTGGAGCCCATACTTTGGTGAGCCCCCAGAAAATGCCATCAGAACCCAGCAGCTTCCTGATTTGCTCCTTTATTGAGGTTGGTCATACCCTAGGTCACACTGGAAACCTCTTATGGCCTCCTGATCCAAATCAGACTGGCTGGGAGGTAAAGCGGGGGGAAGGATTCCGCTGATCGTTTCTGAGTCTGGGAAGAAGTTCCCCATTCCGCCTGGCTTTCCCCCACTGAAACTGGCCTTCCAGCCCTAGGGTGGGAACCTGTGCCAGTCCCCCCGCAGAAAAACCTACTTGGGACAAGGTGTGGGAGGGCACAGTTTCCCTTTAAATAGGTCAGTGGCCTCTGTCAAGAGGCCCACACTGCCCCTGGCTGGCCCCTGGCCCCTGCCTTTTTCCTCCCCCACTCCTCCTTCCCAAGGTTTCTCAAGCTGCTTCTTACTACTTTCTCTACTGCACCAGCCCTTAGGCCCAGCCTGGAGCCTGGGGACACCAGAAACCCCACAGGAGGCCTCGAAGGAAGAGTTGGGCTGATGGGATGCTCAGAGAGGCACTGGGGAAATCATGCTCGTGGAGTCAGGCAGCCCTGGCCAGGCAGCTGCTCCCTGCAGCCTCAGAGGGCCACACCTATGCTTAGAAGGGCCCCTCTTCCCTCAGGTGGGCTGTGTGCGTGTGTGTGTATACACAAGCATGTGTGTGCATCAGCAAAGAACAAAACAGGGTCCCCAGAAGACAGAGGTCTGAGAGTTGGGTCTCCTAGACCCCTCATTGGGCTCACAGGCAGGCTCCATGAAGAGGGCTCCCAAATTCTGTGTGGAGGAGCTGGTGTCCCCTGTGAAAGTAAAAGACAAGACGTTGTGGGCACCAAGGGTCAGATATGCCTCCCTCCCGATGGCCTGTTTGTTGGGGGTCTTGCCTCAGGGCCAGCCCCTCTTTGGCCATGAGGACTAGTGTGAAGATGTGAGGTATAAATATGTATTATATATAAATATATTTTTAATTATGTGTTGTGTCACGGTGGCTCCAGACGTACAGTTTGCCTAATTTGTTCCACTGCTTGAAAGCACTTCCTGGCCCATCTGAATAACACTTTTGGCTGTTTTTCTAAATGCAGGTTGCTGCTACTTTTTCAGACATGGAAGGAAAACATTAAAAAAAATTTTTTTTTTTTTTTTTAAAGAAACAGCGAAGCCTAAAATTTAAGAGTCTGGGGCAACTTCCCATGGCATACTCTCAGACAGGAACCGGAGGGCAGAAGCGGATGCTCCACAGATCCCTGCCCCTTCCCCATGCCAGAGCCCCCTCTGCTTTGAAAGAAAGGCCAGCTGGATGTTGTGTCCCCACTCGGAGGCAGGCCTTGGAGCATGGAAGAGGCACACCGCAGCCATCTCATGTTGATCCTTCTTGTCCCCCCGCCTGTCAGGATGAGTTAGTCACTGTTTTCCTCTCAGGCAGCCCACCTGCCATCATCCTGCCCCCCAAGGCCTGGTGGCTTTGCCTGAGCTCTGGCGCCACAGTCCCAGAAGGGCTCCCAGGCTCCCTTGGATGAGGCTGGGAGCTCCATCGTCCTCCATGGGGATGGTGCACCCCCAAACCCAGCTTTGTCTGTTTGTCTTTCCTTAACCCGTCTGTAAACCTTTATAGTTTGGGGAGTGTCCTGTCCATCTCTGTAAATGTAAATGTTGACCCAGTCGGTATTTATTCTAATTTTTATTTTATTTTATTTTCTCTGAGGGGTGGGATTGTGGGAACTGTACCACTGGTCATGCCCTGGGCAGCTGCAGAGGCCGGGGCCCAGATGGCTTGGCTGCCAAGAGGAGCAGCCCCCTGGGGCCACGCCAGACGGCCACCTCCAAGAAGCCCAGTCCCAGGCCGTTATCTGGCATCAGAAGCCGCCAGTGTTCCTTGTCCCGCAGACTCTCGGGCCTGCTGTGGCATGGTGTCCCTCAGCTGCCAGACACTCACTCTGTTCGGAAACCTCTGGCCGGACCTTGAGTATGCGGGTCAGAGAGAAGATGACTCTCCTCTGCTCAGGACGCTTGCATGGAAGGGCCTGCCCCCTCACCCGAGCCAGCTGGGAGCCGGACAGCAGGGCCTACCTCCCTGGAGCAGGGGTCTGGGGCTTCCCACCAAAGCTGCAGCGGAATCCTGCTCACGCTGACACCTTCCCCCCATTGGTATGTCCTGCTTTCCAGCTGAACCCAAACTACAAGTGGGTTTAAAAAATAAACAATACCAAAAAGCAAAAATGCCCTAAATCTGTGTCCTTTGTGTGTTCAACAAAGAAACCCTTTCCCAAAGGTTTTGTGCCTCACTCAGCTGGGGCTGGCAGGGGCCTCTGAGGAGCCCTTTCCAGGCGGTGAACTAATGAGAAGAGTCCCCACAGTGTGGCCACCATGGGGAGCAAGGGCAGGCTCTGGGGCCTGGTGACAGTTGTGAAGCTGTTGGTTCAGGAAAACATAGGTGAAAGAGACTTCTGCCCTCAAAAACTGGGCACTGTGGCCTATCCCAGGTGCTAGAATTTCTTAGAGAAAATAACTTTCATAGTACAGCTTGAGTTTGCTGCATATTTAACATCCCCACCACCACCACCTAACCCTTCCCAGGAAGTGTCCCTGTGGCATTTGGCAATGACTCATTTGAAGAAGGCTGAGACTTGGGCCTAGCAGCTTCCAAAAGTTGGTAGCAAGAAGGTGTCCAGTCCCAGCTGATCAAATGGGTCTTTCATCCAAGGATCCCAAAAGGACTCAGTGATTTATTTTCCTGTGATGACATGTCCCTCATTGTACACCGTCTCCCATGGCAAGGCAGTAGGGACACTGCCTCCCAGTAACAGAATCCTACTGGGATTCTTTCTGGCTGGAACTTGCCCTGTCTTTCAGCTACTCAGGTGGCGGCCAGAGTATCCACCCCTCGTCCTCTCCGGTCCTGGCTGCTGAGGTTCAGCTGTTGACTGTTACTGAATCACACCTCTCTGTGACACTGCATGGGGACAGCGCAAAGTATACAGATTCAGTAGAAGGAAATAACATTTTAATTAAACATTTGAGATATTTGTCAAGCCATTTTTTCAACAAGAGCAAAAGAGTAGCAGCAGAAATTGGAGATCAAAAAGAAAGGAGTTGGGGCCAGTGAGACAGTAGCATAAGCACCTGCCTGGCAAGCGCGAGGTCCTGAGTTCAACTCCCGGTACCCACATAAAGGAAAAAAAAAGGGCTGGTGATATCGCTCAGTAGCATGGCGCCTGCTGGCAAGCGCAAGGTCCTGAGGTCGACTCCCAGTACCCACATTAAAAAAAAAAAAAAGAGTTAGAAGGTAAGGTAGAGGGTGGAAATAGGGAGTCCTAGCAACAGTTCACTTAAAGGGAGAGACTGTTCTGAATGACTTGGTCCTACTTCTGAAGGTTCTAAATTGCTCCTATGAAACCCGTCATCCAAATAATAAATGTTTCAATCTTGCATTTCACCACCATCTCTGCTAATGTGTGTTCTCTGTCATCTTGAGAGACTCACATTTGTACTGGGTCTATAGGAAGGCAGGAGTGGTAAATTTTATTTTGGATGAATAAGCTAGATTACACACACACACACACACACACACACACACACACGAGTTGTAAGGGCCTTCAAAGTACCACAGCAAAGATGGTGGACCAGGAATGGAGCAGTAGAAAGGGAAGGAGTGGTTACACCTTAGTGTTAATGATATCATTTCCCCAATTCCTCCATGGCTTCAGAGTCTCCCATAGACTGTCTCAGTTGGTCCAGTGAAGCAGGCAGACAAGTATTTTCTTTGTTTTTGTTTTTATTTTCTGCAGTGCTGGAGGTGGAAACCCAGGCAAGTGTTCCACCACTGAGCTACACCCCCAGCCCAGACAGTGATTCTGATTCCCATTCTACAGATGAATCAAAGGCCACACGGTGTGAGAGCAGGGGCCCAAAGCGAGAGCCAAATGCCTTTCCACTAGCCAGCTAGTCCTTCCAGTCCATCACACCAGAAGACAAAGGAGCAGCCCACCGCCTGCCGAGACAGCCTGGGCCGGTGGCACAGGTTTCCCTCTGTGAGGGAGTTTGCTATTGAGAGAGTCGGGCAGGAGAGAATGGTGAGGTTTGGTGCTGTCGTATAAAAGGATCCATCATAATATGTGCCATGTGTCCTGGTGGATTTCAGTTTCCTCCAGGCCTGTGGTTCTCACGTGGGTGGACAGTGAGGGAGACTTCAGGAGGACACTTCAAAGCTTGCGGCCAGATTTGCACTTACCTAGAAATTTTATCAAGCTACGTACTCAAACATGACTCACGTACACCAAAAATTTGCAAATTCTGGCCTTAGGCAGGCATCTTCTTCTGGTGGGTACATGCCATACCTTGGATGGAATGCAAGAGAAAAGATGGTTGAGCTCCACCACCCACCTCTCCAGGAACATAATGCAATAATGACCAGGAGAATTGTCACAAGTCTTGCAGAGTTCACATCTAGGAACAGCAAGCCATGTTGCTGCATTCTTCAACTTGAGGTGTTGGGGTTTGTCATCTATGCTGAAATGCGATCAGTTAGCACGTTTGCAGTGGGGTGAGGGCCTGCGGTAAACTGCCTCAGTGTAGCATAGAATATGGACCTAGGGCTGCATTCTGACTTTCAGGGGTCCTAAGCACTTTTGCTATCATAGGTCTTTTCCTCTTAAAAAAAAAAATTAGATTTTATATCTATGTTGTAATAAAGACAAACATATTAACATTATTTATTAACACATCTGCAACCTAGAAGTTCTTTTTTTTTTTTTTTTTCTTTTTTGAGATAGGGTCTTGCTATGTAGTGCAAGCTGGCCTTGAACTCACTGTGTAGCCTAGGCTGACCTCAAACTCACAGCAGTCCTCCTGCCTCAGCCTCCCAAGTGCTGGGAATACAGGTGTGCACCACCACAACTGGTTTAAATTCTAATTTTAAAACATTTTGGCCAGGCATGGTGGCACACACCTGTAGTCCTAGCACTCAGAAGGCTGAGGCAGGAGGATTGCCATGAGTTCAAGGGCAGCCTGGACTACATAGTGAATTCAAGCCCAGCCTGAGCTACATAGTGAGACCCTGTCTCAAAAAAAAAAAAAAAAAAAAAAAGAGAAAGAATGAAACAATGTTGTGGGCCCCAAAAAGTATTAAGTGTCTTAGTCTGTTCAGACTGCTATAACAAAGTGGCATCAACTGAGTGGCTTATAGTCAAAAAGAATTTATTTTTCCCAGTCCTGGTGGCTGGAAGTCCAAAATGAGGGTACCAGCACAGTCTAGTTCTAATGAGGGCGTTCCAGGTTGCAACCTGCTGCCTTCTCACTGTGCCCTCACATGGCAGAAATTGGGTGAGTACCCTGGGGTCCCTTTTATAAGGGCACTAACTCCATTCATGAGGGCACCATCCTCATGACCTCCCAATGGCTTTCCCTCTAAATACTATCATATCAGGGGGTTAGAATTTCAGCATATTAATTGGGGATTGGGGACACAAATATTCAGTCCATAGCAGCACCTAAGTACTATGCTTAATGAGAAGAGTCAGGCTCAGCAGTTACCGGAACAAGGAACCCCATGCTCCCCTGCTGCCCATCTGGGCTCAGGATGGCTCTGCACAGCAGGTAAGGGTGTTCGAAAGGGCAGCTCACTCTGCAGGCTCCCAGAGAGGCAGCTGGCTGGCTCTGGAAGCCAGTGCTGTAGCTGCTTCTGCTCTAGCCCGCGTGCTGGCCTGGAGTGCAAGGCCAGTAGCCATGCTTCCCCTGCCAAGGAGACTGCCGCGGAAGCCAAACCATCACACCGTGCTGTCTCTCCTCACAGCCCTTCCCATGCACTGTCTGCTCCTTTGAAGGAAGGGAACACAATTCTTCCACCCCTTTCACAGTTGGAGAAACTGACGCCTAGAGAGTCAGAGAGTGAATGGTGCTTTGTAGATTTCACAAAGATGATCTTATTTGATACACCACCCCTGCCAGGCAACAGACACTTTTAACCTCATTTTAAAGACAGAGAAATAGACTTTGAGAGGCAAAGTGACAAACCCTTATCACATGACCAGTAGCCAGAAAGGCCAAACCTTGAACTACTGCTTTCTTAATCCTGAGAATGGCCGAGTCTGTGTGTGTGGACCAGGCTGAGGATCTACATACTTGGTGTCCTGTACCCAAGGCCGCTTTTGTGCCCTGTGCCCTCGGCCAGTCTCTCATATGTGGCTTGTACCTCCTTCTGCCCTGCCATGTGGGGTACCCAGTGTTCCCTGACTCTAATGGGTCTCTTTCCCCACCTGCCTCCCTAGTCACTGAGTCCTGAGCACTCACAGCCCTGCTTCCTGTATTTCACACGAGCATCCAGGCTGTGGGTGTGATTAGCCCTGGGTGACAGATGAAGTCTTAGAATGGCCAGGATCCCACAGCTGACCTAAAGCAGGGATGGTTGCAAGTGTGGTCCTCTTGGCCACCATCACCTAAGTACCGTCACCCATCTCATCACTTACCAAAAAAAAAAAAAAACCCTCACTTGTGCTGAAGTTTCCAGGAAAATAAGCAAAAGTGAAGGTCCTGAACTACCTTAATGTTGGTGGTTTCCCAGGGAGCTGAGAATCCCGACCACAACCCACCCCCACAGGCCTGGTCCACAGCAGCATCTGGCTCAGGCCCTCAGTGGTACCCATGGTCTTGTTCAACCTCACTTTCCAGCCCTGAGTGGAGAGGACCACCACTCCCCTGTCTTCCTAGAACAAGCCAGGTGGAACCCAGTGCCAAGACTTGATGAGGAAAACCATGCTGGAATGCTGAAAACAAACTTGCTCCATTGCATTCCCCCCAAATAACAAAAGTTGCACTAAAGCTGTTGATGGTCCAATTGTAGAGATACTTGTACACAAACACAGACCCTTACTAGTCTGCATGCTCTAAAGCCTTTCTTCGGGGGCTTAGAGGGGTGAGCCAACAGTGATGAATACCACGGCAAATAGTCACGTCCGCAGTTACAGCTCGGAACACACATGTGTCAGCCCCAGTAATCACCACTGGGACTTGCTGTCTCCAGGGAGAACTGTCAACATTTTTCAGTTAAGGGAAACATTGTGCCAAAGGCTTTGGGAAGACCATCCTTCTAGGCTGAATTGAAAGAAGGCCTCCCGTAGAATCCAGTCTCCTCTTCAGGTGTTGGGGTCCCCTCCCAGGAACAGGCTCCGCTCAGTGGGAGCCCGTGTCCTGGGGCTCCTCACACGAGGCGTGCAGTCCAGCACCTCCAGCTCCCAGGGTGGAGCAGGGGCTCAGGACAGGGTCCTGGAACCCCTGACGACCTAGAAGAACATACAGGGCACAAAGGTACCTCAAAGGTGAACGAGAGGGAGGCCGAGGGCCCCCCGCATCACCAGTGTCTTTCCCACTGAAGGCACACCAGGCCTTGGGCTCAGGAGAAGGTGGGGACTGAGGGGGCTGAGGGGGTGAGGAGGGATGGGAAGCATGAAGCACCCTCCAGGTAGGAAAGGCGCCAAGGTCTGTGCTGGGAAACTATTCCTCTGTCCCGCTGCATGAGTGACAAACAAGTTTGAAATCTCTCGGACTGCAGCAGAGCAGGTCAGCAGATAGGCTGGGGCTAGGCTGTGACTCCCACGAGGCCTGCCTCTGTCAGGAGAAGGGGCGGAGCTCCGCAGGCAGTGGGTCACAGCGGTTAGAGGTACAGGCTGTGTTCCTTAATGCCACCTCTTTGAGGAAGTTCTCCCTTAGTGCCACCCAAATCAGGGTTACAGCTCCTCCCACCTCAGGCTCCCAATGATTCTCTTGTCACTGCCCTGTCACTGTGTGTGGCCCTTGGTGTGTAGGTGACAGATAACCACTGACTGTGGGCTTGACTTTGTTCCTTCCGAACACCTGACACCAAGCCCAGGGGAAGGGTGTGGTCCAGGCCATAAGTGGCAGAGGGGCTTGGAGTGGGAAGAGCTGATGGGCCCTGAGCCAGGTCCTGGCGGTGGGGCATCACAGAAGTGGGGGGCTTGGAGGGAGCCACATGGGACAGGGCATTCCTGTGGGCAGGGATGGGGTATCCTTAGGGGCCCATGGTCTCACAACCCAGGGAAGCCTGGAGGCGGGTGGGGTGCTCTGCTGTCGGGGTGCCAGGGCCCTGGCCAGGGCAGATAGCGCCTTTGAGCACACCTGGGGGAGGAGCCCTTCCTCCCTCCAGGGCACCCAGCCCCACCCAGAGCCTTGTGAGCCACCTCGGACCTCTCACCTGGGCACCCTTGTGCAGGACACAACCTGTGCACCGTGCTTGGGAGTCTCTGGTGTGTCTGCGTGTGCAGCGTGTGTTTGCGTGGCATACATGTGACTGTGCTGGTGAGTGGAATGTGACGTGTGTGACTGTGTTGTGTACATGTGGGACGTGTGTGGTACCTATAGGGTGTGCTGTGTGCAGTCTTGTGAGGTATGTGCATGCACACACATGTGTGTGATGTGTGTGTTTGTGCTGGTGGGTGCAATCTGTGCTGCTGTTTGTAAATCTCCCCAGCTGCCGGGTCTCTGAGCATTGAGGGGAGGCAAGGAGAGGTGAGAGGGCTCCCTTCCTAGAGCCAGAAATTCAGGGTGCCTCTCAGAGGTCACAGAGGCCTGGCCTTCACCTGCTACCTGGGGTCTGACGTGGGTACTGTCAGACACAGGTGGCCCTCTGCTCACCAAACCCCTTCCCGGAGTCCAGCTGCCCTCAGTTGGCAGGGGGAGGTCCTGACAGACAGGAAGGAGGAATCGGCAAGAACATGGTCCCAGGCAGCCAAGGGGTCCACTCAGTGAGGCACCTGGTTAGGAAAGACTGTGGCTCAGTGGAGAGATCCAGGAAGACAGGTGGGGTCCACATAGAAGGAATGTTCTGGAAACCAGCACTGCCAAGCAGGGCAGGAGGCCACCTCATGAGGGAGCAAGAGTCCCCAGTGATGCATTCAGGCAGCAAGGGAGGTGATGGTTTCCCTTTTGAAGATCACAGGACAACAACCCCACAGACCCCATAGACACCCACGGGCCCCCACCTGCAGAGGCTCTGGGGAGCAGCAGGCACCTGGGCCTCCCCTCCCAGGTGCTGCTCCTGCTCTCCACCCATGGGAGTTGCTGGGCTCTTCCCCAGCTGCCCCCAAAACAAACTGCAGGACGGCAGGGCCTGCAGGCATTCACGCCCACCCTCCCATTTTATAGATGAGGACAGGAGGCCCTTCCAGGGAAGGGACCTGCCCAAGGTCACAGTGGTACCACTGACATCCATGGGCCTGTCCTGCGCCAAGCCCCTGGCTCAGTCCCTCATCCCCTCACCACCACGCAGGGGGACTCAGGCTCAGGCTGAGAGGCTACCATGGCCCAGTCACTGCATTGCAATGGGGAGGGGCAGGACTCCAACAGCTCCCTGCTGTCTCCTAAGCCCTTGCCGGTGGCCCTGCCTCAACGTCAGTGTCACACACAGTGATGAAATCACCTCAGCTCACTGAAGAATGAGAGAGGGGGCCGGGAATTTAGCTCAGTGGTGCAGCATCTGCCTGGGAAGCATGAGGTCCTGAGTTTGATTCCTGGTCCCCCCCAAAAAAAAAGAATGAAGGAGCCCCTTAGTGATGTCTGCAGGTTAAGTTTAGGGCAGCTGGACAAGTCACTCCACCGCTCTGAGTGATAGCTCCTTTAATAAAAATGGAGATACTAATGTCTACATTCCATGCGGTGGGAAGATTCAGATAAATAGGGCAAGTCCTCTGAGTCCTCCATCGGCGACAGCTCTCTTCCTCCCCACCCACCAGGCTTCCCTGTCTGACTCTGCATGGCTCCTCACCTTTTAGGTAACAGGTGTTCCCTAGGACCTGGCCTCTCTACCACTGCTACCCCACTTCATTGTGAGCTGGTGAGCTGCGGCATCACGCACGCATCACTCCTGCCAAGCACCACCAGCAGCCTGCCACACAGGTGTTGGCGATCTCGTTAAGGACTTGAGGCCAGTAGGTGTTCGGGCCCACAGCACTGCCTCCTCCTGTGCCCTCCTGGCGTGGCGGAGGAGGCGGGCATCAGAAAGGAGCCACCATGAGGACCTGTGGATGGCCACACAGACCTGCCCATTCCAGCGAGGGAGCTGGTAACCCCTGGTGGCCTGGGGACCCTGCCTCCTGGTGAGACCTAACAGAGTGCACCAATGGTGCGCTACTCAGTGCTGCCTGGGGTCAGGCAGCTGGTGACTAAAGTTAGAGGTGACACATCACCAGAGAGCTGAACACAGGAAGATCGATCTTCCAGCATGTGGAATGGAAAACCAGCTAATCGCGCAGGCTTCAGTGAGGGAGGAGGACCCAGCCACGCTGCTGGGGCTTCTGACTGCCACCAGCCAGCTCTCTCCATTCAGGTGCCAGGCATTGTCCAGAATGAGGTGTTGGACAGGCACTCACTTTCTGTAACTTTCCTGCCTCTTTAAATAGCAAAGCTTTTCATTTATTGACTGCTTATGTACTTATTTATTTGGTTTAGTTCAGGGCAGACATCTTTGTACAGATCATACACATCCCAGATTTCTCAGAGGGCACTGTGAGTTTCACCCCTTCTTGATGACTCAGGGTCATTTTCACAACACTAATTAGTAGACTGGACGGTAATACAGGGTTAGCCTCGAGGATTATCAAGGTATGTCCCGTCTGCTTTGCTTTTTAAATTACTGGATCTACATTTTACAGTTTTTCTGCCTCCTCTGTCATCATAAAGCTCTTCTCCCTACTACCAGGATGCCTGTTGTGGCCTGAGAAATTAGACCACCAAACTTGTCAGAACTATTTGCCAAGTAGGAGCAGTGAGGCCCTGAGTGAGGCTGGAGGGGAATTTTTGTCAGCAGAGAGCATGAGCTTTGCTGCATGAATGGATGTTCTGTACAGCCATTTCATCTGCTCACAAACCAGTTTTGCCTCCCTTCTGATCTCCAATGACTTCCAACTCCATATGAAAGGTTTACTGACCCAGAAAGAAAGTGGTGTCACTAGGGGTGGCACTCCTAAAGCCTGTGAGGCTGATGGTGGTCTTGTCTTAGTTCTCTAGAGAAGGAAGCGGAGCCCCAGAGGGCTGGAGTGGGTCGAGCTCCACAAGTCAGTCTACGCCTCAAGACCACTGGATTAGGCACTTGCCTCAAGTCTGCACCACATCTCCTGTCATCAGGTCGGAGGCTCCTGGGATGTGTGCAATGAGTACTGGACTGGGTGGGAGTCAGGAGATCCAAACTCCAGTCCTGGTTCCACACTGACCAGCGAGGTGCCCACGGAAGTGTTGCTTCTTCGAGTCTCAGCTTCCTCATCTGTCAAAGAAAGACGGTATGTTAGTGTTAAAGATGTGTTTTCTGTGATTCTTGAGTCATCTTTGCTAATTAGCAGAAGAGGAGTGGGGTGTAGGGGTAGAGAGTGAATAACAGTTGTTTTGCACTCTGGGAGGCTGAGGCAGGAGGATTGAAAGTTTGAATCCAGCCTGGGCAACTTAGCAAGTTAACAAGATGCTGTCTCAAAATAAACTGTGAAAAAGGGCTGGGAATGTAGTTGCAATGTGAAGGCCTTGGATTCAAGCTCCAATACCGGAAAATACAGAGAGAGAGAAAGAGTTGTTCTGCTTGAGCTCACCTTGGCCCCCAGATTCCTTCAACCCCCAATCTGACCTCCCTTATGATGTAGCCCACCCTGATCTAGTTTATACTCACATTGACCACCTAGGAAAGCTTTGGAATTTCAAGCTAGTCAGCCAAGATTCTATAGCCCTTGAGAAAAAGGCCCAATAATAAAGGCAACCTACAGAGGCCAGGCTATTTCCAGGAGCAGAGGTCTCACCATTCCTCTTGCGTCCTGAGGTCCCATGCACAGGGATGTGCCACAGCCCATGAGGACTTGCCTACAGGGGTGGGCTGGGAGAAAAATCAGCCTCCATAAGGCTCTGGAAGTGACAGATCTTCAGCTGGTGTCATCCAGGCACCTTCCCCTGTGTCCTGGGCTGGCTCTCCCCAGCTTCACCCACTCTTTCCACCCCAGGAACTCAGGGCTTCTGGGGCACTCAGGCCTTCCAGGCTGTGGGTCCTCTGCAATCAGCTGAAGACCCTCCACCCAAGACAGCGGGAGGGAAGGGCAAAGCCAGGACTTGCTGAAGACGTGGGCGGCATGTCCCTGGCACCCCTCCCCACCAGCTGGACAGGCTGCCCAGCAGTGGTGACCTCAGCTTCCCCACAGCCCCTTCCTATCCTGGGGTGCACAGCAGAGGCCCCATCTGTTCACTGAAGCCCTGTGACGTTTGTCAGAGCCTGAGCTTGGCGGCTTTCCTGGGCTGCTGCCATATTGATTCTTCTGGCTCCCTTTTTGCTGGGGATATCAATTTAGTGGGTTCCTGGGATGGCTGTGTTTTAACCTCTCACCCTGGTCTAGACTCTGTCGGCTCCCGCTGTCCCTCAGCCAGGAGGAGATGGAGGCCCTGGGCCTCTCAGGCAGGCTCTGGAGCCAGCAGATTTCCAGGAACAGAGACTGGGATCGCCCGGCAGCTCCCCAGCCCCGCCAACCTGCCTCCCTCCAAACCGGCCGGTGAATTATTAAAGATGCAATTTCCTTTCATCTTTCCAGTAAAATTGCTCCCTGTGCCGTGCTCCATGGCCTTCCTGTCACTGGCCAGCCAGGGTCTTGACAGAGCCTTCATTCACTCTGCTCTGCTCCCAGGCCTAGGCCTTCCTAAGAAGGTAGACGAAGGCTGACCCCTTCCTAAAAGGGTCCAGAAAGCCCAAGTATCTGGAGAATGAGGCAGAAGAAATTTGGGATAGTTTGACAGCTAAAAAAAAGGCTCCCAGAGAGGTGCAGCAACTAGCTGCGGGTAGCACAACACACAACAGAGCTGGTGCTGGAGTCCAGTCCCAAGTCTCCCAGGAGAGGGCTGCTTCTCCTTCTGCACCAGAACAGCCACAGAAGTCCCAGCCCTGTCTCTCAGGACCCCTCACACACTCCCAGGCAGGAGCTGGGTCAAGCTCCAGGCTTTATTGATTAGGACTCCAGTGTGATTCACAGTCTCTGCTTGTTATTTACCACCCGGTCCCCACCCCTGCCGGAGCGGCTTAGCTGAATGTGAAACCGGACTTATTACTGCCCTCTTGTCAGTATTTACTGTTTTGGGTTTTACTGTTTACTACTGGTGGTCATCACAGAGGGCTGGGGAGCAGCTAGCTTGGTGTCATCCTGGCCAGCACTCTCAGTGGCCTGAAGCACTTCTCAAAGCCCTGCTCCGAGCCCCCTTCCCCAAATACAGCTTCCCTGGGCCACCCCAAGAGAGGCCCCGACACTTTCCTTCCTCCCTGGCACATGGAGCTCCGATGGGAAGGATGTGGTTGATGCTGTGCCCCAGCCCTGGGCAGAGGCTGCAGACACCTATGGTCTCTTGGTCCAGAGGTCAAGGTCTGCCCCGGCACCTGTTCCCTCAGCTCAGCCAGGTGGATCTTGGAGGCCAGGGGCCCTCAAGGCCACAACTCCTGCCCAGTTTGGGCTCAGAGGCCCAAGCCAGGTTGAAGGAGACAGAGGCTCCCCAAAGCTCTGCTCCATGCTGGGACAGAAAGCCTTGTCACAACAAAGCAGCACTGAGCACCAGGGAGGCCAGGCTGCGGCAGACAGAAACCCACACTGGTCCCCTGGCAGCCTCGCTAAGACCTTGCACAGACCCGAGTGGGCCCTGCCCGCTCGCTGCCCGCTGTCACAGCTCCAGCCAAGGCCAGTCTTGAGCCACCTGTGGCCCTTACCAGCTTCAGTCTCATTTACCGAGCCTTCTCCCCCAGCCCTCCTTGCTTCCCTCTGGCCTCTGAAAAGGGGACAGCAAGTCCAGAGAAGACAGAGCTCTCCCATGCTCTGGGCCTTGACCTTGTCAAGGGGCAGTGTGGTATAGTGGTGGGGGGCACACTCCTGGGTCCAAACCCTGGCTCCAGCCCTCACTGGCTATGCAGAATCGCTGCTCGCCAGTCACTTCCCTGGACCTCTCTGTGCCTTTGTTTTCTCATCTGTAAAAGGGAGCAGGGGGCGGGGGGGCAAAGACCAGAAAATAGAGCTACTTCAGAGGACTTCTGTAAATCTGAAAGGAGCTACCTCTACCCACAACTCTGAAAAATGAAAACTAATCTATAATGACAGAAAGCAGATCAGGAGTTGGAATGGGACAAAGGGTCAGGAGCAAGAAATTACAAAGGGTTCTGAGAAAACTTTGGAGAATAAAGGATTTGTTCATTATCTTCATTGTAGTGATAATTTCACAAGTACACACATGTCAAAATGCATCCCAGGGCTGGTGAGATGGCTCAGCGGCGTAAGCGCCTGCCTGGCAAGCGCGAGGTCCTGAGTTCGACTCCCGAACCCACATACGAAAAAAGGGCCCGTGATATCGCTCAGCAGCACAGGCGCCTGCTGGCGCGCGGGGTCCTGAGGTCGACCCCCGGTACCCACACAAAAAAAAAAAGCATCCCATTGTACATTCTAAATATGCATGATTTGTTATATGTCAGCACTGTTTAAAACATGGTGTGATCGAGTTCACTGTGTACAGTCCCTTAGCACCAAACCACACGGCAGCTAAGTGCGGGGCGTTCAGCCCTCACAGCCGCTGCTGCCACCCCATGCCCAGGGCTCCTGCTTCTCTTTGGGCCTTAGCTCCTTAGGGTTCCCAAAAGCTCACAGGCAGCCAGCTCTGGGTCTTGCCAAAGATGTGTGTACATGCCATCAGACCCGGGAAGTTCTTTAGTAGCGGTTGCTAAATAGCCACTGTCCTACCCCTGCCCCTCTTCTCCACCCCCAGGTCCTACCCCCTCCACTACTATTCACACTTAGTAACGAAAGGGTTAACGCCCCTCAGAGACTCTCCTCCCCTCAGTTCTCAGGGCTCGGTGCTGAATACTAAATATTCTGACCAACACCCTGTGTTAGGCCGCCTCCACCCATAACCTAGCCACATTGCTGGAGTAACCTTGGCAGAGTCGCAAAGTTCAAAGTCCAGGTGTCCAGCAGTGTCACTGTGCCTCAGCCCAGCCACAGAAGGGAGAATATTAGAGACTAGCAGAGACAACACTGGGCCTTCCAGGAACAGGAATCTGCTGCCCCTTCATCATCCTCCACCTGGAGCCACTGTGATGTGGGGAAAGTGTTTTGGTCTGGGGTTTGGAGGATATACACTGAGTCATGTTGTACCTGGACAAAGATTATGACATTGATTTAAAAAAAAAAAAGCCTTAGGGCCGGGTGTGGTGCCACACATGCCTGTAATCCCAGCACTTGGGAGACTGAGGCAGGAGGATTGCTGGGATTTCAAGGCCAGCCTGGACTACATAGTTCAGGACCAGCCTGAACCACTTAGCAAGACCCTGTCTCAACAAAACAAAACAAATTAAAATAAATAAATAAATAAATAAATAAATAAGCCTTAGGCTGCTGAAAGTTCTGAGAAAAAGATTTGATAAACTAAGAGGCAAGGAAGGTCTAGATACTGACTTCATGTCAGGAGGCAGGAGGCAGGGATGGGGCAGTCTCCAAGCAGGGGGTCTGAGGTCTCCCGATATCTTTTCTTCTCAGGGGCACCCAGGGAGACCCTGTTTTCTTTTTTGTTTGTTTGTTTGTTTGTTTTTGTTGTTGTTGTTGTTGTTGTTTTTATATATGCAGGTACCGGGAGTCAAACTCGACCTCGCGTTTGCCAGGCAGGCGCTTACGCCGCTGAGCTATATCACCGCCTGACCCTGTTTTCTTGCACAGAGAAGAGGCCACTGTCCCGCCCAGCCACACCTCACCACCTTCACGGGGTAACATCTCCAAACTTCCTTCTTTCTCCCCAGCAGCCTCCAGTCTGCCCTTGTCTCTCTCATACATTCCCTCTCTGTGGCTCTGCACCCCTCAAACCAGCACATCATGTTAGGCCACCTTGACCCTTCCCCAGGACTCTGGGAAGGTGGACCATCCCCTCTTCTCAGGGACTCCCCACATACACAGAACCAAGAACCCACACTGAGGAGCTGGCAGAGGCCTCAGGCTAGCTCAGGGCAAGGTGGGTGAGGCCCGCAAGGTCCGCAGCACCCTGCGTAGGAAATGACCTTGTCAGGGCTGACCAAGGGGAACAATACTGAGAAAGTCTGAGCCAGGAAGTTGCAGTCACCTCACACATCGCAAGGAGGCCACAGAGGTCAAGGTCAGACTCCAGGTCTACAGGAGAAACCTGAGCCAGGCATGAATGGGTGTGAGCATGTATGTGAGAGCAAGAGAAAATGAACATGTGTGGGAACTGTGTATGAAAGGGAGTATCCGTGTTTGCAAGAATATGTGTCCAAGAAAAAAGAATCTTGTGTGAGAGAAACAGTATGTACAAGACAGAGGGAAACCTAATTCTAGGGATAACACTCTTGGAGTCAACAGGCTGACTACTGGCCTAAACGAGACTCTCCTGCGTCCCCAAGGGAGACGAGGGGCAGCCTGAGCAGGGAGAAGGTGCTCCAGCTGCCTCTTGCCTCCTCTTGCTCCTCCTTGACCAGGGACTCTGGGTCTTCACTTCAAAGTGGTGAGCTGGGGCCTGGGAATCCCCACACACCCACCCCAACATCCCTGACGGTTGCCTCAGAACCAGGAGCCTCGAAAATATGCTGTTCAGCCGGTGGGGCGGCTTTGCTGTCAGCGGCTGCCTGAGAGGGCCAAAGGAGGAGACCTCCATCATTCACAACCCTCTGGTGAGTGACGCCCACAAGCACCTTCGAGGGTCTGTGAAGAATGTGGTGGAGTGCTCTGGGCGTGGGCCCCACCACCCTGCACAGGCCAAGGAAGAGGGCCCCTTTCACACTCTGGCCATCTTGCCGCCAGCCATCCTCCAAGCTCTTGGTAGCTACAGGAAGCCCCACCCTGGAGAGGAAATGCTGGGGGATAGATGAGGCAACCAAGCCCCATGCCCAGGACTTCTGGCCCTTTGTCAAATCTGAGGAACACCATAGATCCTTTTTGTAGAAAAACAATCACAGAGTCCTCTAATTTTAGAAGTTTGCTCCTCTGTTTCATAAAGGTCCCCAGATCCCAGTGAAGGGTACCAGAACCCCCAACACCAAGGCACCCCGAAATTGCCACAATTGCTCCCTGTTGGCAGGGAGCTCAACTAGAATCTCAGTGCACAGAAAGTTCTGGATACTTCTGATGAATGAATACATTCCCTACTGCCTGCGACTGGGTGGTAAGAACAAAGGACTCCAGGTGGAGGCTTTGCAGTTCTGGTCTCCACCATAAGCAACTTCAGGACCTGAGACTTTGTTTATTCATCCGATGTTCATTATTGCCCACATACTCTATGCTGGGCTTTATGTTAATGAAAACATAAAATACACACACGAACACGGTCTCTGCCCTCATATTGCTAATAATCTAGGGTAAGCTGAAAATTTACAAGGAAACCTAAATCCATGCACATATCTATGAGTAGGCAGGGATTATGACCAAACCCCTAGAGCCTCAGTTTCTTCATCCATAGTATGAAGGTAACTTTTTAGGTATTTGCTAGTGTTCATATAAGGAATAGATGAGATGACTGATGTTAAGCCCCGAACGCCGAGGCCTGGCAACAAAGGCATGGCTTTGGGTGTTCAGGTCAGCAGAGAGAAGCAGGCTCAGCCTCCCTGTGATAGCAGAAGTTCTGCCAAAACCAGAGTGCACCACCCCAAGCAGTTTGGACCCTGGGCTGAAAGGGTAGCCAGTCTACAGGCAGCCTCCAAGCCATGGACATCATCGTTGTACTGACTGGCATTTAAAATAACAATCAAGCCCCATATGGTAAGCAAGTGGGCATGCAGGGTAGGAGGAGGCTCCATGCAGGGCTGAAGCTGACCCCTCAAATGGTCAAGGTGAAGCAGTAGACTAGGATTGCATCTTGGCAGCGAATGATTCTAAGGTCTGTACGGATTTCTATTTCTGGTAACAGTGGACCAGCTTATGTAGCATACCAACTTTCCCACCAAGAATAACTGGAAGGAAAAAAAAAAAAAAAAGACAAAACACATTTTAAAAATGTGGCCGGGCACCATGGTGCACACCTATAATTACAGCATCCTGGGAGACTAAGGCAAGACAGTCACAAATTGAAGCCTAACCTTAGCAATTTAGCAGATTAGTGAGACCCTGTCTCAAAAAAAAAAAAGAGGGCTGGGAGTGTAACTCAATGCAAAGGCCTTGGATTCAATCCCCAGTACCACACTAACAAAAAAAAAAAAAATTTTTTTTTTTTTTGTTTGAAGGCATTGAAGATGTTTAGAGGCCATGATCCTCAAAAGAAAAGATATCTAAAGAGATGAGCTCAACATTTGGCCCTTGGCCGGTGAGATGGCTTAGCGGCATAAGCACCTGCCTGGCAAGCACGAGGGCCCGAGTTCGACTCCCAGAACCCACATAAAGGACAAAAATGGGCCGGTGACATCACTTAGCGGCACAAGCTCTTGCTGGAAAGCACGAGGCCCAGAGGTCAACTCCCGGTACCCACATTAAAAAAAAAAAAAAAAAAAAAAAAACTTTAAAATAATTATGATTACTATGTTAAATAATATTAAAGATGATAAAGAATTTAAAAAGAATTTCAAATGGAAATTCTAAAAATGAAAAATATGACCACCAGAATTAATGAAATGGACAGGTTTAACAGTAGATTAGATGAAGCAAAATGAGGACTAGTGAACTGGAAAATTGGGCAGTATAAAGTATCAAGCACTGAAGTGCATGAGAAATTTGATGGAAAGTAAAATATGGAGCTAGACATGATGGTGCATGCCCATAATCCCAGCTAGTCTGGAGGCTGAGGCAGGAGAATTACAAGTTCAAAGCCACCTTGAGCAGTTTAGTAAAACACTGTCTCAAAATAAAAAAGTTCTGGGATTATATCTCAGTACTAGAGCACCCTGGATTCAATCCCCAGTACCATGAAAATAATAATTTAAAATATATATGGAATTGAAATTATCCCATTCATATTATCAGACCATAGTGCAATGAAATTGGAAATCAATAGCAAAAGAAACCACAAGAATTTCCTAAACACATGGAAATTAAATAGCACCCTCCTGAACAACCAATGGGTCACAGATGAAATTAAAGAAGAAATTAGACAGTTTGTACAATTGAATGATAAGGACAATACAACATACCGAAACTTATGAACACAATGAAAGCAGTCCTAAGAGGGAAATTTATAGCAGTAAATACCCATATCAGGAAAACAGAGCAAGCGCAAATAAACAACTTAATGATGAACCTCAAACTTTTAGAAAAAGAAGAGCAGGCTAAGCCAAAAGCTCGTATGAGGGAGGAAATTATAAAGATCAGAGCAGAAATTAACACATTGGAGACTAAAAAACAATACAAAGATCAATGTATCAAAGCGTTGATTCTTTGAAAGATTAAATAAAATTGACAAACCCTTATCCAACCTTATCAAAAAAAGGAAAGAAAAGATTCAAATCCATGCAACTAGGAGTGAAAAGGGTGAAATCAGAATGGACCCTGCAGAAATCCAGAAGATCATCAATACCTGCTTTGAAAACTTGTATTCTAATAAGATGGAAAATGCAGAAGAAATGGACAGGTTCCTAGATACAGATGAATTACCAAATCTCAATCAAAAAGATATAAAAATCCTAAATAAACCAATATCAATCAATGAAATCAAAGATGTAATTAAAAACCTACCAACAGGGGCCGGTGAGATGGCTCAGCGGCGTAAGCGCCTGCCTTGCAAGCGCGAGGGCCCGAGTTCGACTCCCGGATCCCACATACAAAAAAGGGGCCGGTGATATCGCTCAGCGGCACGGGTGCCTGTTGGCACGCAAGGTCCTGAGGTCGACCCCCCGGTACCCACAAAAAAAAAAAAAAAACCTACCAACAAAGAAAAGCCCAGGCCCTGGCGGATTCACTGCTGAATTCTACAAGAAATTTGGAGAAGACCTAACACCACTACTTCTCAAACTTTTTAATGAAATTGAAAGGGAAGCAATACTCCCAAATTCATTCCTGGAAGGAAGCATTACCCTGATAACAAAACTGGAGAAGGACCCAACTAAGAAAGAGAATTACAGGCCAATCTCCCTAATGAACATAGATGCAAAAATCTTCAGTAAGATACTGGCAAACAAAATGCAACAAATCATCAAGAAGATTATACACCATGACAAGTGGAATTCATCCCAGGGATGCAGAGATGTTCAACATACATAAATCAATAAATGTAATACACCATATTAACAGAGCCAAGGACAAAAATTATATGATCATCTCAATAGATGCAGAAAAAGCTTTTGACAAATTCCAGCACCCATTCCTGATAAAAACCCTACAGAAAATTGGAATAGATGGTCTTTATCTCAATCTGATAAAAGCCATCTATGACAAACCAACAACCAACATCATACTAAATGGACAAAAACTGAAAGCTTTCTCTCTAAAATCAGGAAAAAGACAAGGTTGTCCACTGTCTCCACTCTTATTCAACATAGTCCTGAAAACTTTAGCCAAAGCAATTAGACGAGAGAAAGAAATAAAAGGAATAACAATAGGAAAGGAAGAAGTTAAATTATCATTATCTGCAGATGACATGATACTCTACCTAGAAGACTCCAAAAACTCCACTAAAAAACTGCTAGATTTAATAAGCAAATTCAGTAACTTAGCTAGATACAAAGTCAACACTCAAAAATCAATAGCCTTCCTGTACACAAATAACAAACTCACTGAGAGAGAAATTAGGGAAACAACATCTTTCACAATAGCATCCAAAAAAATGAAATACCTAGGAATCAATCTAACAAAGGAAGTAAAAGACCTCTACATTGAAAACTACAGTACTCTGAAAAAGGAGATTGAAGAGGATATCAGAAAATGGAAAGATATCCCTTGCTCATGGATAGCAAGAACAAATGTACTGAAAATGGCCATATTTCCAAAATCGTTATACAGATTTAATGCAATTCCAATCAAAATTCCAACAGCATATCTAACAGAATTAGAGATAACAATCCTAAAATTCATTTGGAACCAGAAGAGACCTAGAATAGCAAAGGCAATTCTGGGCAACAAAGGCAAGGCAGGGGGCATCACAATCCCTCACTTGAAATTATACTATAAAGCTACTGTGACAAAAACAGCTTGGTACTGGAAAAAAAAACAGACCTGAAGATAAATGGAACAGATTAGAAGATGCAGAAACAACTCCAGACATACTAAGCCACCTTATCTTTGACAAAGGTGCCAAATACATTCACTGGAAGAAAGATAGCCTCTTTAATAAATGGTGCTGGAAAAACTGGCTGTGCACATGCCAAAGATTAAAATTGGACCCATATCTTTCACCATGTACTAAACTAAATTCGAAATGGATCAAAGATCTAAAATTAAAACAGAAACATTAAATCTGCTGGAAGATAGAATAGGTACAACTCTTGAAGATATTGGTGTAGGCAAAGACTTTATGAATAAAATCCCAATCACACAGGAACTATCACAAAGAATCAACAACTGGGATCTCATCTTATCAAAAAGCTTTTGCGCAGCAAGAGAAAACACCAACAGAGTGAAGAGACAGCCCACAATGTGGGAAAAAATGTTTGCTAGCTGTTCCTCAGACAAAGGATTACTATTGAGAACATACAAAGAACTCAAAAAAAATCAGACCTCCCAACTTTAAAGACCCAATCCAAAAATGAGCATCTGAGATGAATACACACTTCTCAGATGAAGAAATACAAACAGCAAATAAATATATGAAAAAATGTTCAACAGCACTGGTCATATTCAAGAGATGCAAATTAAAATGACACTGAGATTCCATCTCACCCAGGAAAGAATGGCTATCATCAACCAATATCAAATCAACCAATTACAAACGCTGGAGGGGCCATGTGGAAAAAGGAACCCTCCTCCACTGTTGGTGAGAGTGTAGACTGGTGCAACTATTGTGGAAATCAGTGTGGAGATTCCCCAAAAAACTAGGATCAGAGGTCCCATTTGACCCAGCTATTCCCCTTCTGGGTATCTTCCCAGAAGAATTAAAAACATCATAACACAATGATATACATGTACCCATGTTTACAGCAGCATAATTTGTAATAGCTAGATCTTGGAAACAACCCAAATGCCCATCAACCGAGGAATGGATAAAAAGATGTGGTATTTTTATACAATGGAGTACTACTCAGTCAAAAAGAAGGATAGGGCTGGTGAGATGGCTCAGCGGCTTAAGCGCCTGCCCGGCAAGCGCGAGGGCCCAAGTTCGACTCCTGGAACCCACATACGAAAAAAGGGCCGGTGATATCGCTCAGCGACACGGGCGCCTGCTGGTGCGCGAGGTCCTGAGGTCGACCCCCCGGTACCCACCAAAAAAAAAAAAAAAAAGAAGGATAAACTGGAGACATTTTTAGGTAAATGGATGCAACTTGAGATCATACTCATAAGTGAAATAAACCAGACTCACATGTGTAAACATTATATTGTCTCCCTAGTGTGAGAAGTTGAAAGAGTAAGTAAGATCCAAAAGGTACAATAGATATTGTAAAACAGGAAGAAACTGTTCAAAAGGAAAGAGAAACTGGGATGGGGGAATGGAGAAAAGAAGGAAGGGAAAAGCAAAAAAAAAAAAAAAAAATATATATATATATATATATATATATGTATATATGTAAAAGATAGTTAAGATAGTTATACTACTAATTTCTCTTAGTTCTTTGAAAAGGAAGGTTTGTGTTAATATTGTTTGGACAATTGAATGCCGATATCTTGTACTCTGAGTAACTAATTTAAGATAACAGTACGCAATGTATTAACCATTGTTACCCTCCTATTATCTTGTTTCGAAATTTCGTTCTATTTTTTCTCTTTAAAATAAAAATAAATAAATAAATAAAATATATATAGATATAAAAATACAATCCCATCTAAAAATCCCTAAATTTGCCCTGTAAAACGCAGTATGTAGGGCTGTGTATGTACAATCCCTACTGTGTACTGTTTGTATGTGTGCATAGCATGTGTGACCATGGACAGTATATAACAGAGGACATATGTACATTGTACTGATGGCATTTGTATTACATAAGAGATAAGGAGCTGGAAATCTCATGCACTGTAAAGTTGGTAAGACTCCATGGTGTATCAGACAAGGTGAGCAATCTACTACCTTGATTTGAACGCTGCCTCTGCCTCTTACTAGTATGCTGCTGGGCACAAATCACATAACCTCTTGGAGGCCATTTTGTCATCTATACAAATGGCATGGTGTTGCCATGAGGATCCAAGTCTGTGCATGGTACCCAGCAAGTCCTTAGTAGATGGAGGAGCAAACGGCTGGGGCTCAGGAGGAGTGGACTCTTCTCTCGCCAGCACAGGAGAAAGTATG
The DNA here is from genome assembly GCA_028451465.1 of Erethizon dorsatum. Lineage (NCBI taxonomy): Eukaryota > Metazoa > Chordata > Mammalia > Rodentia > Erethizontidae > Erethizon > Erethizon dorsatum. The sequence goes on along the minus strand of CM051829.1, from coordinate 29,986,716 downwards.
GCCAGGGCCATGAGGAAGTCTCCGCACCCACTGAGGGAATCACCTACAGATTCATCTACGCTTAGCAAGAACTTGGAGGAATGTTTGCTTTCAGAACGAGCAGTGCGGGAGGGGGCAACACTTACCTACCAGGAATGAACTTCTAATGACACTGCAGGCCCAGTCAGTCCCGTTGGGAGGGGTCTCTGAGTAGAGGATTCTTCCTCATGTTTGGTGACCTGCAGGAGGTAGGTGAACTCCCAGCCCCCACAGTGGCTCTCATACCACTGACCACTGCGACCAGCCTCTGCCCTTCTCCCAGTTCCTTAACCCACAGTCTCTTTCCCACTTCGAGGCCTTTTTATGCGCTGCCGTGGGTCTGGAGTGAGTTTGCCCAGGCTCTTCCTGCATCCTACTCCCGCTCATCCTTCAGGTCCCAGCCTGAGCATCACCTCCGCTCAGAGACCTCCCCCACGGTCCTGTGCTCTTCTTCATGATGCTTAATGACACTAAGCAGTTATTTTATTTATCTGTTTTCTTATTTCTTGTCTATGAATTGCCTCCACTCCTTGAAACAGCTCCTAGAAAGCCCTGAATACTACCTTCACTATTATTTTGAGACTCTAAGCAACAAGTGATCATTCACTCAACATAAAACTTGTCCAGGGAGCTGAGCTCAACTGAAGAAAATATAACTGTGGAGGACGTGCAGAGGGCAGAAAGAACAGAGGTGCCACTCTGTAGGAGGGAGTCACCAAGCCCTCGCTGATGAAGTGACACTTATCCGCGACACTGAGGAAAGTGCAGCACAGGCCATGAGGACGTCTGGGGCTCAGCCTTCCAGAGCTTCTAAAGAGGGTCTGTTATGCTTGGCAAAGTAGGAAATTATGTTTGTGTTTATTTGGTTTCCAAAACAAATTGTCTCGTGATTTAATAATATAAATCAAAAACCTTAAAATATGCATACTCTTTGACCCACAAGTCCACTTAGGATTCAGCCACAGGAAAAATAATGTATACATGGATTTATGTATAAGGATATTAACCAGGAGGAAAATATGGAAATAACATAAGTTCAACATTAGGGAAGTAGTAAATTAAGGTCATCCATATAATGGAACACTGCATAATTATTAAAATATTTAGAGGGCCGGTGATATAGCTCAGCGGCACAAGCACCTGCCTGGCAACCACGAGGCCCTGAGTTCGATTCCTGTACCAAAAAAAAAAAATGTACAAGTCATGGCCATCTACTGCGAGTGGGCAGGGTGGGAAATTGGAAGAAACAATGAAGTCTTGAGGGACAGCAGATCGCCATATCACACAGTGAGCTCACAGGTAGTGGTGAGCCACCCTGCAGATTCATAATCATGTGCTAGAGAAAACCCCATCAGCCTGGCTACAGGATTTTCTCTAGCAAAGTTCAGCTGTTGGGGTGAGAGTTGGGTTCACCTAAGGCTGGGATTCTCCAAATGTACACGGAAAGGGAGAGAAGCTGAAAATGGTGAGGCCGAGGGTAGCTGTTCAGTCAGTCAGTGGATAGAGTCAGAAACTTGGGAGGAAAATGCAATTTCACTGTGACGATTCCATTCCTTAGTCTTTTATTTATTTTTACTTAGCTTTTACATGGCTTAATCTTATACTGAGTAACGTTTTTCTCCAAAAGGTATTTGTACATTCTGTAATTCTTGAGTTTGTTAATACATGAGAATGTTTACTTGTTGTCTTTAATAAAAAAAAAATTTAAAAAAAAATTTTTTTAATTAAAAAAAAAAAGAAATGGGAGGAGAGGATGATTAGAGTCAGTAATGCTCAATGTGTAGTTGCTGGTGGTGATGAAGGCAGGGCGGGAGCCTGAGATCATCATAAAAACAAGATTGCCAGAGGTAAGGCTGCCAAGCAACTGAGACTTGGATAATGGTCACCCACATGGGAAGACCCAAGATGCCAGTAACAGAGCGAGAATCCCAAAGACTGAAAGAGATGACTAAGAAGTCAGTAGACAACAGCAAGGAAGAGGCGAAGAGAGTGCAGGACTCCTGAGGGTGAGCATCAAAAAGAGCTAAGGTTCTGAAAGGAGGAGGGAAGAGAGATGGCTGGAAGTGGCAGCAGGAGCATGCTAGATGGGGAGGAGGGAGACCAGCTGCACTGGACCAGTTCAGGGAATGCAGAGTCCTCAGGGAGCACCATTCTGTGAACATGCAGCACCACAGAGTTGAGCCCAAGTCCTTGGGGGTCACTTAGGTCAAAGAAGAGCTTGAGTTCTGGGATGGACTAGGGTGGGGGACCTGCCCTAAGGCATGGAACCCAGCCCCCCCCCACACACACACACAAAGCCATATGCCGGCCATCTCCTCCTCTCTCAGAAGGCACTGCCAGCCCCTGAGCAGCAGTCCTGATTCACTGGCCCTAAATGACATGATTTCCCCCCCTTCCCAAGCATTCCATTGTGTTTTATGCAGTGCCCTACTTGTTAAAAGAGTAAATTTAGCTTTTATGGGGAGAAGCAGCCGGGCTTGGTCAGAGAGGCTGAGGCGGGACCTGGGTTCCATGTGGCAATGCCAGTCTCTCAGGATGAGTCTGGGAAGATGTCATCTGGTCCCAGGCACCTCCATCCCTTCCCACTTGCTACCCCTTTCCTTTGCCACCTCTCACTCTCCCAACAAGAGCTGAAGGCAGAATGAAGTGAGGGAGTTGGAACAAGCAAGAAGGGCAAGATTGCAAGGTCACCTGGCTGTGGGACTGTGAGAACAGCTCACTGTGCCTCTTGAGCCTCATCTTTGACATGAGGGCAACATGGCTGAGGGTCTTTCCTCAGAGGGGTATCTTTGCCCAAGTCAGAGTCAGAAGGCCACAGCCAACCTGACCTCTTGCCTTTCACTGTGGGGTTGCAGGCAGTGGGATGGGCCTCTCTGCAGATGTTTCCTCAGTCAAAAAACACCCCCCCACACACACACAGAAAGGGAAGTAGTGAGCAGTCCTCACTCTTGGAGGAGAGCAACTGGCAGCGGCAAAGTTAGCAGATCAGCACATGGTAGCTCCCCTCAGCCTTGAGGGTGGCACAAGAGTTCTCAACCAGGGAAAGAAAGCAGCCACCCAGCATCTGCCCCTTCAGGCAGGGGACATACATCTGCCTGCCCTGACTTCCACCGTCCTGAGCACTGGCTGAGCAGAAGTCCCTGGATTGATGCGCATGTCTCCAGAATGCCAAGCCAGCCCTTGGGCACAGCCAGATGAGGTGGGGGCAGGAAGAGGCTACTTCTGTACCAATTCTATTAATTAAGCTCACTGCCTGCTGCATCTGTCTCCTGAGCCTTAGTAGGCACCCCAGCCTGTTCTTTGTGGGCCTCAGAGTCCACAAAGTATGAGAGGTAAACTGAGGCCCAGACAGTTAACATAGATAGTGGCATTTCCTGGCAAGGACATCAGCCTTAGGGACTCAGCCTGCCCACCTAGTGTACAGGCCCAGAGTGGGGCCTGAGAGATGAGCCCACCTCTAAAATGCCTGCCCTTGCCCGAGCAGGAGGCAGGGGCTGACCTGAGCTTCTGGCCAGAGAACACCACTTTCGGGACAAGGAAGAGCGGGGCAAGACAAACTAAGAATTTCTCCTCTCCTGTCCATCCCTGAAGGGACAGGGACAGGGTCCCTGCTTACACTCCCAGAGCAGGAGAGGCCTGGGGAATACTGCCACCAGCATCACAGGCCTGGGCTGCATAGATAGCATCTATGCTTTTTGGCCAGTTTTTGTCTCAGTCACCTCTAGGCCCTATGACATTAGTCCCTGTGACACTCCAGTAGAGGACGATACTGTTGTTCCCACAGCTCCAAAGAGGAAATAGAAGCCCTGACAGGGGAAGTGCTTTACCCAAAGTCACAAAGTTACTAGTAGACCTGCACCAAAAACAGAATCTCAGTCCCCTTCTGTCACCCATGCCTACCAGGAGGTCCCCAGAGACTCCCTCTTCCCCTCCCTGTGACTTGGTACATGTGACTTCCTCTCAGGCCCATGTCTTCACCTGTAGAATGCCATTGGTGGCACCCATTTTGCCAGCACATTGGCAAAGGGGGGACAGTGATGGAGAGTGAAATCACTGACCTTCTCAGCCAGAAGTCGGCTCATCTGGCCTGCTTCTCCCAGGATGCTTTGTCCTCTCCTCAGCCTGTCCAGTCCCGGCTGGGTACCAGGCTCCAGACTGAGCTCTAGGCAGCAGGGCAGGAGGGGCAGCTGTCCTTCTGGCAGGCCGAGCATCCCTCTAGGAACCCAGCTGCACACCCATCGGGCAGCATTCCGTCCACAGAGCAGCGGTCAGGTATTTCAAGAGGATGTGGCACTGGATTTGTGGTGCAGAGTCCTTTGTTTCATGCCCTGAGCAGAATCAGGTTCACATGGTATTAGTCTGTTTTACAGTACTATAATGGAGTACTGGAGATAGGTAGTTCATAAAGAACTGATATTTATCTCTCGAAGTTTTAAAGCCTAGGAAGTCCAAGATCAAGGTGCCTGCAGGTTCTGGTCCCAGTTCCTCTGCTTCTGAGATGTGCCTTGGACACAGAGTACCCCTGTGGGGAGGATCACTTGGTTCACAAGGCAGAAGAGTGAACGAGAGAGCATTAATCCACACGTGAAGACAGAGCCCGCGTGACCTCACTGCCTTCCATTAAGCCCCCTCCCAACACTGCTGCATTAGGGATTAAGCTTCCAAAATAAATGTTAGAGGGGTCAAAACAACATAGCAACAACCAACCCCAAGGACCTGCTGTTCACTCAAGGAGGATCTCTGCTCCATTCCCAAGGTCACCGGGATCCGTGCCTGGGACCCATTACTCCCCCCCCAACCTGGGCCTTGGGCCCACAGGGCGGCCTGGCGTGGATGGGGTGATCTCCTTTCCCTCGGCCTCTGCCATCAGCCACATGTGCTTCCATGGAAACAGATGTGTGTTCCCAAGAGCAGCCCCAACCTGTAAGAAAGTTCGGAGTTTCCCTCTACCTCTCCCTGGCTGTGACTTTCGTCAAGTCACTTCCACTTCCTGGACATAGGGGTTAGAGCCACAAGGTCCCTACCTCTCTAAACAAAAGAGGGCTCGAACTGGGGGTTGGGGAGGCCTTTGCAAGTCCTTCCGAGCCAGTGGAGAGAAGTGTCTGAGCCTCCTCAGAGGCCCTGGGGGTGCTGCGTTCCGAGCCTCCTCCTGGCCCTCGGATCTGGTGTGGACCAGAAGCGGCTGGCTGCTGCTGGAGGGATGGGAGGAGGGCAGGATCAGAGGCGACAGCCTGCCGGGGCCCCTCCCGCAGCCTGCCTGGCCTGAGAACAGCCTGCCTCGCTGGCTCCCTCCCGCTTTGGCCAGGCCTGGCCTCCCGAGGGAGGGTCCCACCATCTGACCCCCTGGCTCCCTTGGGCTGGCTCGGTCGCGTCGCCGCGTCGGTTCCCAGGCGAGGCGGGCTGGGCCGATCCATCACCGCCTCCTCCCTGCTCTCGGCTCTGTCTACTTGCCCGCCGCCTGCCACGTACCTCGCCCTCCGCACCCCGCAGACTTGGCGCCCACCTCGCCACCCCACCCACCCCCTGCGTGTGCGGCCCGCTGTGGGAACCATCCCAGAAGTGCACCCCCACCTCCTCAGCCACAGAGGAGCCTATTTCCCAGACCTCCAGGGCCACTACCTACCTCCCTCCGCCCCAGGGACATGAGTCTGAGAGCCACACTGGTGTGGTCCCTGGACCCTCTTTGGCTCACCCCTGATAACAGTGCTTTGTTGGCTGCACAACATCTCCCTGAGCTGATTCCTCCTGTTGGGCTCTGAGCCACTCCAGCAGCACAAATCTAGGATCAGTTCAGCTCAGTGAAAGCAGGTTTCAGCACCCCTCCCCTCAGCCCTTTTCCTCTGGCCGCTTCTTCCTGCAGCATCCAGGCACGCTCAGCTGCTATCTTCCTTCTCTCCACCCTGCTATAACCATCTGGGGGCCACCTTATTGTGGTCTCCCCAGGCTCTGCCCGGGCCCTACTTGAATGAGTGAATGACTGAATGAGTGTACCAGGTCTGGCACATGGCCTAGGCCAGTGATGGCGATACTTTTAGTGATTTCAATGATAACAAACAGCCCACTGTGGCATGCATGCCATAGGTTTGCCACCACTGGCCTAAGCCCTAATAAGAAGAGATTCCATTGAGCTTTAAGTCAAAGGCAGGAAAAAAACAGGGACCTGGATGGACCAGGATTAGCAGTGACTGAGATATTTGCAGGGCATGAAATGAGAAACAGGCCTGAGGGATGGGGACATGTCAGTTTCCACACCTAAAACCACCTTGCAGTTGAGCATTTGGCATGCGCTGAAGAAAATGCTGCCTCTAGAACAATCCAGGATGATACACCTGTCCTCATTTATTTCACCAACAACACTGTGAAGCAGGCTTTATCATACCCATTTTACTAACCAAGGAGCTGAGGGTCAGAAAATCCTTATTTACTCCGAAGTCCACCTCTCTTCTGTCCCTCTCTGCCTTTGCCTCAAATATAGTCCTTCTATGCATGGTTCCTCCATATGTCCATGGAGGGCAGTAAAAGGTGTGTGAATGTGGCCACAGATTCTGTGGTCACTCTCCAGATGAAATCTACAAGGCCTGAGGGCCCTGACCAGCCCACCAAATCTGTCTCCACCATGCAGCAGCAATGGGCCACAGGCCCTGGGCCTCTGAGTCTGGCGTATAGATAAGCACCAGCTCAAAGTTAGGAGCTCCAGCTTCTCACCTCCGCTTGCCTACCAACCAGTTCTGGACATTCCCTCTCTGTTATCTCTCAAAATCACATCCACCTATTTGCAGACACACACACACACACACACACACACTCGCCTTCCACCTGGGCCACTGGGGTTGTTTCCAGTGTGGCCCATGCTGGGCTCTGTTATGTGGCAAAGAAATAGTCTTGGGCAGCAAAAGATCCCCCTAGACCCAGAAGTCTCAGCCAGGTGTGCCCACAGGTGGGGTTCCCCACAGAGGTCAAGGCTGGATGGAGCTCATAGGTCACCACTGATTCTGGAGAGCTCGAGTTTCTCCCCAGTCCTGAACTTTTGACCTTCACTACATTTCTTCGTTCAGTAGGATTTCTTAAGCACCTCCTATGCCCAAGGCTTATGCCAGGGCTCTGCTTCCCAGAGCTCACTGTGTGGAAGTGTGGGGCGGGCAGTCTGGAGGCAGATCACCTGGCTTCAAACCCCAGCTGTGTGAGACCTGGGCAGGCCCCTAACTCTACCAAGCTACAGCTTCTTCATCTGTGAAGCTAATACTAGTAGTTTCCTTTTTTTGCATTTAAATGACTTTACAACATTAAATGAGATCATGAATATAAACCATTTTGTCCTAGAACTGGTGCATAATAAGTGCTCAGCAAAGATCAGTCATTGGTGAAGGAAAGTAGCGTATGTGTGGGCCTTGCGTCCATCCTGCCTGAGGGTCCCCACGGCAGGGACAGGATGGAGGTTGACACTGTCTGTAGAGGGCACTGAGGAAGGGCTCATTGCTGAGGGCATGCTGGGAAGATGGCTGCTCAGAAGGGCACAGCCAGGGGCATGCCACATTTGCCGCAACTTTACCCCTTCCCAGCTGGCTCCATGGGTTGGTGCCCTGGAGCTCCCAGGGGATCTGTGAGGGCTGCTCACTCCTGGAGAACACCCCTCAACCACACCCCCAGCCAGGCCACGTGTGTGCATGCAGAGCCGGCACCCTACAAGGAGGTGGGCCCTGAGCTCAGTGGGCTGGCGTATGGCCCCAGCCACACACTCATGCCCAGGAGGGTGCTGGCATGGTTGCGGTGGAGGGTAAGAACACATTTCCCGACAGTCCTGCCAGCCCTCGCCATGTTCCGGCTTGTTGACACACTGATGGCATAATTACAGTTTCAATCACAGATTAATAATAAGTCATTTTTGCAAACGAGGAGGCAGGTCTGCACAGGCAAAGGCCCTGAAGGGCCTGTCGCCTCTGCTATCTGAGGCTGCTGGCCGCCGTTTGATGTTTTCTGCCGAGCTGAGACTTTCCTAAAGACGTTCATAACCACCACCACCACCCAGGTAATCACCTCCTTGCCTGCTCTGCTGGCCTCAGGTGGAAGGAGATTGTGGTGGAGTTGGTTTCAGAGAAGGCATCTGCCTGTGTGTGTGTGTGTGTGTGCGTGTGTGTTTACCTGTATCCATCAAGGTCTCTGTGTGAGTGTCCACACATACTGGTCCATGTGTGTTTGATGTGTCTGTGTACACATGTGTGTGCATATTTGGGTGTGTGTGGTCTCATGGGACATCAGCAGTATGCAGAGGGACCTGCCCCCACAGAGAAGTCAAGATTCCTCTCCTGTCCCTCCTCCACCCCCAAGGGGACTATGCTGGAATACCAGTGGGGCAAAGGAGGCCCTGGTCCCCCAAGATGCTCCTGAAGACAGATTTGGGGTAGAGAAGGGCAGGACCCAGGACAGCCCAGCACCCCTGGGCTCTTATGTAGGACCAAAAACCTGCCTGCATGGCTCTATTCTGAACAGGGAACTGACATTAACAACAGTGACAATAACAACCACTTACTGCCAGGTGTTATAGTGCACATCTGTAATCCTAGCACTCAGAAGGCTGAGGCAGGAGGTTCACCATAATTTCCAGGCCAGCCTGGGCTATATAGTGAGTTCAAGTCCAGTCTGGACTACATAGTGAGACCTTATCTCAAAAAACAAAACAAGGGCCAATGAGATGGCTCAGCGGTGTAAGCGCCTGCCTGGCAAGCGCGAGAGCCCGAGTTCGACTCCCGGAACCCACATACGAGTAAAGAGCTGGTGATATCACTCAGCGGCACGGGCGCCTGCTGGCGCACGAGGTCCTGAGGTCGCCCCCCGGTACCCACAAAAAAAAAAAAAAAAAAACAACCTCCTACATGCGCTTTCAGCTTTCTTCTTTTCTATTCTCTTTTAATCTGCACAGCCTCTCTGAGGGGAGGGAAGGTAGGCTTCATACCTTCACCGCCAGCCCCACGTGTAAATAGGGGCTCAAGAAGAAGAGGACTGGCTCAAGGGGGCACAGTGATGGGTGGCAAAAGTTACTGTGGTCTAAGCCCCAGGTGTTCCCATGTGCAAGATGGCAGTCCTGGCCCCCGCCTTGGCTTCATGCAGGTTCCAGCCCTGCACCCTTTCCACTGCTGCCTGGGCCCTGGCCACAATGCAGGCAGAGTTCAAGAGCTGAGATTCCCTTTGAAGCCAAAAGGATTCCTGTGCCCTGCAGTGTGACTCTGTAGGCTGGGCTCTCAAGAGCAAGACAAGTTCATCCCAATCTCTCTGTCCCCAACTCTGCATCCCTGCTTCACTGCAGGCCAGTCATAGTCATGTGGCCTGAACCTGGTTCCCTCATTCGACAGTGACTTGGTCACTTTCCACCATGCTTGGCTCAGGTGGTTTCTACAACCCTGTGGGTATGGCCCCGCCCAGAGAGCCCCAGAAGAGGCTAGCGGGCAAGATTGAGGTGAGAAGGAAGCCTTCATGTGGGGTTGACTTCCTGCTGCAGAGCTCTGTCCACCCCCACCACCAGGCTCAGCCCTGGGGTCCTGGTTACCCCGTGTCTGGAGGGTAGGCCTGGTGCTCAGCCCCACAGCCAAGGGCCTGCTGCACTGCTCCTCCTGCTGAGCTGTCTGACTCCCATGCTGTTCAACACAATCAGAGGCAACATCTAATTATGCCCAGGCAGAGGGCCCAGGGAATCGGTTGGACAGCCCCATTTGATGACAAGGCAGAGTATCCCTCAGAGGCAGGGTATGAGTCAGTGCCAGGGCCCAGCCTGAACAGCCCCTCAGAGCCAATACTCAGGCCCTCAGTGGGCCTGGGGCAGGAGTAGAACGGCTAAGCCCAAGCCCTGTTTGAAAGGCCCCCAACAGCCCCTCTCTGGAGAGGCCTACAAGGCCCTCATACTCTCTCTAAACTGATACTCAAGGCCGTCACAAGCTGATTGCAGTCACACCACACCACACCTCTTAGGGCCTTTGCCTGGCCAATCCTCCCAACCTCTGGCTCCCATGGCCAATGCCATTCTTTCTTCTGCTTTATCTAAGTCACACTTTCAAATCACTGCTCAAACTCCCAGCTCTTATGGTGCACCCAGCACAGTGTCTATGCCCGGCATAGCAGGCACTCAGGAAGCATTTCCCAAGTGACCAAACAGTGTGCAGCCAAGCGAGCAAGTGCCTGGCCAACCGGCCTTGGACCTAGCTCATGACTCTATCCTCTGAACCCTTGAGCAGTTGTGGAAACTGTACAAGTCTAGATGAAACCCTGGAAAGTCAGGCCAGGCTCCTCCTCCCTCTGTCTAGGGGGTCCTTGCACACCCCGGTGCACCTACTGGGGGCTCCAGATCCACATTCTGGCTAGCAGGCCCAGTAATGGAGAGGAGTTGTTCAATCCAACGGAGTTTCTTCTTAAAAAACACACAGACTTGGGCTGGTGAGATGGCTCAGCAGTGTAAGCGCCTGCCTGGCAAGCGCGAGTGCCCGAGTTCGACTCCCGGATCCCACATACGAAAAAAGGGCCGGTGATATCGCTCAGCAGCACAGGCGCCTGCTGGCACGCGAGGTCCCGAGGTCGACCCCCGGTAACCACAAAAAAAAAAAAAAAAAAAAACCACAGACTCTCCTCATCATCATCCCAGATCCTACTCTCCAGTCACAAAGAATATGAAATATGTTCTTTGTCCTTTTTGCTCTGTCTTTGGCTCTGTCACCAATTTGTCATAATGACCAGTAAGAAATGTCCTGTGTCTCTTCTGGACCAGACACTGCACTAGGTGCACTGTGTATTTTAGCTCATTTTAGTCCTCTGCAACTCTCTAAGGCTGTAGATCTTAGTCAGGGTCAGTTTTGTCCCCAGGGAACACTTGGTAATATCTGGACACATTTTTGGTTGTCACAGTGGGGACAGGAAGATGTTGCAGGGATTTAATGAATAGAAGCCAGAGATGCTGCTAAACATCCTACAAACCAGGACAGTCCTTATAGCACAGGATGATCCAACCCAAGGGGTCAATAGTGGCAAGGCTAAAAACTCTGCTCTAAGCCGTGGGGTCTAAGGTAAGGTCATCATCCCATTTTGCTACTAAGAAACCTGAGGCCCAGTAAAGTCACACAGCAATCAGCAGATGGTGTTCACCCAAGCGGCCTGGGCCACAGTCCACGCTTCTGGCCACTGTACTCTTCAGCCTCACCTTGCTTCACCACTGTGACCAGGATCTCTTCCCTGAGGACAGCTGTTTTCCATGAGGACACTGAGGCCTCCTGCAAGTTATGGGGAAGAAGGATTCCATGAGGGCCCAGTGGAGGGTCTCTTGCTGCTTAGCAACTTGTATCCAACCCCAGAGCTGGAAAATCCTGCCCAATCCTGCTCCAGCCCTTTGGTCCATAGCAATCTCCCTTCTCAGGACTGGGTCACAGCCCTGTGCAGGATGCCCTGTGTGTAAGACCCTGTATGGAGGGCAGAAAAGGGTCAAGGGCTGCATCCTCAGCCCACCAGGCCCAGGGCCTTGAACACACAGTTGGGCCTTATCAACTCTCCCTGTTGGCCTATGACCTGAGGGAGGTTCTGGAGTAGCAAAGATGGGGTGGGCTTCAGGATAGATACAAACCTAGAGGCTGCAAGGCTGCCCTAGGCGCCATAGGGCCCAGCCTGGAGCAGAAGCCATGGTTGAAATGAGGAACTTACTGAAGGTTTCCAGACAGCAGGGAGGAGGAAGAGGCCCTTCCAAAGGGAGGGAGATACCAGGACTGGCACTGGTTTTCTCAGGCCCTGGGACCCTGATTGGCCAGGCTACCAGCCACAGTTCTGCTTGTGAGACAGTTGGCCAGAGTAAGGACCCCAGCTGGAGCAGATGCAGGAAAGAGTCAGTTGAGGCAGTAAGAAATGTCACCATTTGTGGGCCCACTAATTCTGGGGGAAGAGGTGGGGGCCCCCCTTTTCCTTCCCACACAATTACAAGGTCAGGGCCTTGCACAATCCAGGGTCCCAAGAGACCTGCTGCCCACTACCTGTCTGCCAGAAATGCATGGTAGGGAGAGAGTGAAAGACAGCAGGAGGAGGCACAGGAAAAAATGAAGAGAGACCTTAAAGGGGCATAAAATAGGGTAGAAGCCATAAGACAAAAGCCCATGGAGGCAGTACCAACACGCTGGGGTAGGGAATAAGGCCACTGCAGGCAGGAACCCCTTAGAAGGCAGCATGGAACCTTCACTTAGCTTCTCAACTGCCCCACCTAGGCCTCCCAAAGATGCCCACTTCCTTAAGTCAGCTCCCTGGGCCTCTCCAGAGTCTTGTTTTTGCCTCACAGCTGCCAAAAGTAGACAGATGTACTTCCCTTGTAAATGGTCAGCTCCTCCAGCTGCAACCCATTGCCAACTTGCAATTCTTCTCTCCTAAAGTTAAGGAGCTCTCTCCTACCTCTCCAGCAAACCCTCTCATGTCATGGCTTAAAGGAAGGGGAGAGATGAGAAGGGCAATAATAAAAAGTACATTAGCAAACTTTACATATATTATCTCATTCATTCTCACAACATGTTTACTGCTATAGCTCCAGAACTCTTAACAGTTCTGAGCATGATAAGTATTTGTTTAAAAAGTAATAGACAACTTAAAATGGAATTAGCTCTATTTACAATAGCACCAAGAAGAATAAACTATGTGGAATAGATTTAATAAAAGAAATCCAAAACTTATACTCTGAAAACTAAAAAACATTGAAAGAAATTAAAGAAGATCTAAATGATTGGAAAAAAACATCTATTGTTCATGAACTATTATGATTTACCATCTTTAAGATGGCAACATTCCCCAAAGTAGTCTACAGATTCAATGTAATTGCTAACAGAGTCCTAGCCGACTTCTTTGGGGAAATTAACAAGCTGATTCTAAAACTCTGATGGAATCGCCAAGAACCCAGAATAAAAAAACATTCGGAAAGAGAAAAACAAAGTAGGAAGACTCACACTACCCAATTTTAAAACTTACTATAAAGCAACAAGTAATTCAGACAGTGTGCACAAGGGTAGATATGTAGATTGATGGAATAAAATTGAGAATTTAGAAATAATACATCTAGGGGCTGGTGAGATGGCTCAGCAGCGTAAGCGCCTGCCTTGCAAGCACGAGGGCCCGAGTTCAACTCCCGGAACCCACATACGAAAAAAGGGCCAGTGATATCGCTCAGCGGCAAGGGTGCCTGTTGGTGCGTGAGGTCCTGAGGTCGACCCCCCGGTACCCACAAAAAAAAAAAAAAAGAAAGAAATAATACATCTATAGCCAACTGATTGTCAAGAGTGCCAAGACCATCCAATGGGGAAAGAATAGTTTTTTCAACAAATGGTGTGGAGATAACTGGATTTCTACATGCAAAAGTGTGAAGTTGAACCACTACCTTACACCGTATATAAAAATACTAACTCAGAATCGATCTAAGACTTAAGTGTAAGAGTAAAAACTATAAAACTCTTTTTTTTTTTTTTTTTTGTGGGTACCGGGGGATCGACCTCAGGACCTCGCGCGCCAGCAGGCGCCCGTGCCGCTGAGCAATATCACCGGCCCCTTTTTCATATGTGGGTTCCGGGAGTTGAACTCGGGCCCTCGCGCTTGCCGGGCAGGCACTTAAGCCACTGAGCCATCTCACCGGCCCAAAACTATAAAACTCTTAGAAGAAACATAGAAGCAAAACTTCATGGCCTTGGACTTGAAAATGCTTCATAAATATGATGCCAAAAGCATGAGAACAAAAGAAAAGCCAGATACACTAGATTTCATCAAAATTAAAAATTTTTGTGCTTCAAAGATCACCATTAAGAAAGTGAAAAAGCTCACAGAATGGAAGAAAATACTCATGAGTCATATATCTGAAATGGAAATGGATTTTTATCCAGAACATTTAAGAATTCTTATAACTCAATAATAAAAAGATGAATAACCCAGTTAAAAATGGACCAAGAAATTTAATAGGAAATTCTCCAAGGAAGCTATATAGATGACCAATAAGTACATGAAAAGATGCTTGACATCACTAGTCATCAAGAAAATGAAAATCAAAACTATAATGTGATACCATTTCATATCCACTAGGATGTCTATACTAAAACAGTCAATAATAACAAGTATTGGTGAGAGAGAATATAGAGAAATCAGGACACTTCTACACTGCTAGTAAGATCATAACTTTGGTTGGACACCCTGGGGGCAGAGAGGAGAGACTATGCAGTGGGCTCTTCTCTTAGGATGTGATAGGCTTGAAGAAGGGGCTCAGATTGGTGTTGGGATGAGACAGGGAAGACAGCTAAGTGAGGAGGATGAGCCCAGGTACTGGCCCTAGGCTGGCCCAGTACCAGAACCCCACTCTTGATCCATACACCTACATACCCACCCATCTACCATCCACTTATTCATCTACTTGGCCAACCACCCATCTACCCATCCACACATCCATCCATCCATCTTTCATTTACCTATCCCTATACTCATGTACCCACCCACCCCCACCCATGCATCCATCCAAACTACAAGTATCTATTGTGCACCCACTACTATAAGACAAGCCTTGTACTAGATATTTGCACTGACTTTTATGCATACAGGCCTGGCTTGTAGTTGGCTCAATAAATATTTGTTAAATATGGGTGATCAGAAGTGGTGATCAGAAAAGACCTGTCTTATTCTCAAGAAGCTTATCATCTTGTGGAATAAAAAACTATAAAATTACCAGCTGTGACAAGTGCTATTAAGGAAAAGACCAGGATACCATTAGAAATAAGGATAGTGTAAAGGTTCTTATATTGCTGTGTGATTCTGAGTAGTAACTTGACCTCTCCATGTCTTAGTTGCTGCTCTTATAAAATGGGAATCATGATAGTGCCTGTCTGATAGGGTTATCCATAAATTTTTTTTACAATTATCAAAATCTGAATGCTTTAATATTGATATAACTTTCTAATTCATAATCTGTACTTAGTTTAAATGTCCCAATTCTGTAATGTCTTTTTCTTAAGAATTTTATTGAGTTACAGTTCACAGACCATAAAATTTGCCCACTTACAGTACACAATTCACGCCTGGCATGGTGGCACATGCCTATAATCCCAGTACTTGGGAGGCTGAGGCAGGAGGATTGCCATGAATTTAAGGCTAGCCTGGGCTACATAGTGAGTTTAGGCCAGCCTAAATTACAAAAAAAAAAAAAAAAAAAAAAAAAAAACCACACAATTCATTGATTTTTAGTATATTTATAGGTATGTGCAACCATTACCACTGTTAACTTATTTCACTCCCTAAAGAAGCTTGATCCATGGATACTCCACACCATTGTCATCCACTGTGGATCGATGCTCCTGAGATGCAGGCCTGGTGCTCAGCAAGGACAGGGGCTCCCTCCTCCTCTGCTGCCTGTCTCCAGGGTTTTGTCAGTGGCAGGCACCATGAAGCCGCTGCACTAGCCATATGGGTAAGAGTCATGGCCTCTTGCTTGGTGGAGAAGGAGGACCCAGATGAAGGCTGGCCAGTGGCACTGACAGGAGGAAGACCTCAGTAGAGCCAGCTCCACAGGGACTGCTGGCCCGATTCTGGGGGAGGTTGGGCCAAAGCCTGACCTGGCCATGCTGAGAGGAGCCACAGAGGCCCAAGCAGGGGGGATACAGTGTCGGCACCTCCCTCCCCTCTCAGGCCCTGCCGACCAGCCCCCAGGCAGGCTGGAGGCCTGTTTGCCTTGGCCCTGGGCCAGGGCCGCCCCGCCAGTGAGTAATGCATGAGGACCGCTGGCTCCAGTTCAAGGGAAATGGGCTGGAGACGAGGCCTCCTTGGCCTTCATGGGGCTAAGTTCTGGGGGCGGCTTCCCAGAAAGTGCCTATGCTTGTGAGGCTGCCACAGGGCCCTGTGTGCTTCTCTTTCCCCTTCCCCCCTTTCTAGGACCCCTCTCCCTCATCCTCCACTGAGACCAAGGACAGGCCAACCTTGAGTTCCCAGGAAAAATCCATGAGCATGGCCCAAGACCCAAGGAAACGGAGCCCACCAGGACCCCAGGCAGGCACCCCACACCTACCAACAGAGCCAGCCACTCCCTGGTCTGTCAGCTGACACTCTCTGTGCACCCACATGTGCAAAGCAAGGACCAGCTGTAAGGATGATTTTGGGGGTCAGGAAAGGGCCAGGTGGATGGAAAGTTCCCCAGTGGCGTTGGATACTCAGAGGTCCCTCAGCTTATCTACCATACCTGGGGTTCCTGGTAAGGACAGTGAGTTCCGAAGACAGGACTGACTGGCCCACGCCACACAGTGACTCAACTGCAGCAGTAAGAAAGGTCCCAGGCTTCCTGCCCCCTGCTGCTTTGGACAGTGCACGGCCCTCATGATGGAGAAGCCTAGGGTTCTTGCCTAGGACAAGTCTAGGGTTCTCCTGGAGCACTCCGAGGGACTTCTGTAACTTTACAACTTTGCCCCTGGTGAGAGGTTTCTGCCTGCTTAGGGCCCAAGTGACCACCAGGGTAGGAAGACACCATGGTCATTAACACCACTGGTAGGCACAGAGATTCCCAGCCTTCCTGTTCCACTGGGAATGGCTTTGCAGCCAACCATGCCCCTACCCCACACCCCACCTCACTCCATGATCGTCTTCCTAGCTGCAAATAGCACAACATTATTCTGGCTGAGTTAAGCACAAACAAAAAGTCATAGGAGATCCTAGGGACCCACAGAATTAACAACAGGCCAGAAAACTTGTCCGCAGCAAGGGTGGTTGCCAAACCACACCACAGAGCTGGGCTCTTGAGAACCACACTGGCCCATCATGGAGCCCTAGGTGACTCTGCTATCCCCACTGACGTCAGCACTGGACACCAAACACTGGAATCTGCTGTTGACCCTGTAGTCCTTGCTGTCTCCCCAGAAACAGGATGTGGCCACTGGCCATGGCTAGAATAATTCTTCTTCATCTCTACTTCTCTGTTCCCAGATACTGATTCCAAGTTCAAGCAGGGCCATCTGATTGGCCAGTCTCAAGTCACGTGTCTATACTTGGCTGCCAGGGAGCTGGGAAAGAGGTATTGTGCCTATCCTCCCATTGAGACCCAAGTAAAGAGGATTCCCCAGGCAGGGAGCCCAAATGACAATAGGCGGATCAACAAAAATCTCCTTCCAACTCCATTCCCCCCGCCTCCAAATCCTCGTCTCTGCCATTTTCCACCCAGATTATCAGACTGACAATTGCACAGAAGTATGCTGCAGAAAGGGCTGTGGGGTCCAGCGTGCCCTCAGCCAAGCCCTCAGCCAAGGGCATGGCTCATGATAGGTGTTGAACAGAGCCGAGTTCCCCATGAGGAGTACACAGGTGGAAGGCCTAGGTGAGGTGACCTGTGGTTTAGCTAGCTGGTGACCGGACCTGGCCTGTGTTTCCTGACTCCTCTCTGCTTTCCCATGGCAGACAGGGCCATGGGTTAGGAGAAAGTGTCACAGCAGGTGCCAAAGGGCCTGACTCATTCTCACAAGAGAGACAGGCATCTTAGAGGAAACATACTGGAGTGAGACATTGAAAGAAGAGATGGATTTCATTAGATAGAGAAGGGGAAGTGCATTCCGTGCAGAGGGAGCTGGGGCAAAAGTGTGCAGATGTGGATGTGCGTGGCTTTTACAAACAAAGTAACTCAGACAAAATAACTCAGGGTAGTGCAGAGCACTTAATAAAATCATAGGATAGTGACATTGTTTAACAAGTTAAATCGTCACTCAACAAAGTTCCGGTAAGCACTGCTATGTGGACAGAACATAAGAAGGAATAAACAAAGTCTAAAATGAGTTGCACTCTGATGTTATGTTTTAAAATATAATTTTCCTTTTTGTGTGTTAATTCTGGTCCCCCTACCCCGGGTGCTGGACATTGAACCCAAGGCCTTGAGGATGCTAAACTGTGCTCTATCACTGGAATACGTCCCCCCAGGCCTCTATCTCGAATTTTTAAGTGAGCAACATAGCTTGCTAAAGAGACAAGTGCAAACACAAGAATAGCCTATTTTGGTTTTTTTTTTTTTACTTTTTTTTTATTTTAAAGAGAAGAAAAAACAAAACAAAACAAATCAAAAAAGAACAAATTTTCAAAACAACATAATAGGAGGGTAACAGTGGTTAATGCATTACGTATTGTTATCTTTAAGTTAGTTATTCAGGGTACCAGATATCAGCATTCAATTGTCCAAACATTACTGGCACAAACCTTACTCTTCAATGAACTAAGTAAAATTAGTAGTGTATCTATCTTAACCATCTTATATATATATACAATTTTTATTTCCTTTCCCTTCTTTCCCTTCCCTATTCCCCCATCCCAGTCTCTCTTTCCTTTTGACCAGTTGCTTTTTGGTTCACCATGTCTATTGTACATTTTGGATCTTATTTACTCTTTCAGTTTCTCATACTAGAGAGACAATACGATGCTTACACATGTGCGTCCGGTTTATTTCACTTATGAGTATTTTCTCGAGTTGCATCCATTTACCTATAAAAGACTCCAGTTTATCCTTCTTTATGGCTGAATAGTACTCCATTGTATAAAAATACTACATCTTTCTTATCCATTCCTCAGTTGATGGGCATTTGGGTTGTTTCCAAGATCTGGCTATTACAAATTGTGCTGCTATAAACATGGGTGCACATATATCGCTGTGGTACGATATTTTTAATTCTTCTGGGAAGATGCCCAGAAGGGGAATAGCTGGGTCAAATGGGACCTCCAACCTTAGTTTTTGGAGGAATCTCCACACTGATTTCCACAGTGGCTGTACCAATCTACACTCCCACCAACAGTGAAGAAGGGTTCCTTTTTCTCCACAGCCCCTCCAGCATTTGTTATTAGTTGATTTCTTAATAATAGCCAAGAATAGCCTATTTTGAGCACCCCCAAAATAATAAAGCAGTGACTACAGGTTTGGATAAACACCTAATTTTTAACCTGTTCAGAACTTGCAGAGGTCGTGACGTTCACTTTTATGCTTCATCCCCCAACTGCCCGGTCTGACCTATGGTAGGTCCTCAAATGAACAACAGCCAATCAAAATTAAGCAGGGGCTGAGGGTGTTGTGGGTCTCCAGTGTGTACCAGGCCACCAGCTGCATGCTGCAGAAAGGGTTCAAAGGAGGAACATACATGAAGCCCTCACCACGATGTTTGGTACTAGGTAAACACGCAAGACTGGTAAACTGCTAGTAGTAGCGGTAATAATCATTGTTGTTGTCATGTGCAAGTGATTTTCACAGCCTGTGCCCCCATATCACCAGCCCCTAGATCAAGAAACAGAACCTCAGCAGCCCCAGAAGTTTCTTTTATGACTTCTTCCCAACACCAAACGAAATCAATTTTTTAAAAAAAATTTTTTTGGCCTGGTTTTGAACTGAATCTAAATGTAGTCATCCCACGTGGACGTTCCGGAATGCGGCTTCTGTATGCCTGCTGTTGCGTACAGGCGTAGTTCTTTCACTCCCATTGCTGTGTGGTGTGCATCGCATGGAAAAATTCTACTTTTGATGGACATTTGGGTTGTTTTCTGTTCAGGGCTATTCTGAAGAGTGCTGCTATGAATATTCTTGTACATGTCTTTTGGGGAATATATGAACACTTTTTTTTGGGGGGGGTACTGGGGATCGAACTCAGGACCTTGTGCTTGCCAGGCAGGCGCTGTGCCGCTGAGCTATATCCCCAGGTCTGGAAGGCATAGTTTTAAAAGATGGGATCAGAGATAAATCTTACTTTTGGTTTTATGCTTTCAGTGGTTTTTGATTTTAAAAAAGTCAAAATCAAATCCTCCCTCCTTCACCCCCATTCCTCCATGACTATCACATACCATTCCATTACCTGAGGCTGGCAGCCCTATTCTGTCTTCCTTGTTATTTCCCAGCATTCACTCCTGCTCTGGAATTACCCTGGGCAGGGCCTCTGGGACAAGTTTCCTGGGCACTATAATTTCCCTGGCTGCACTGCGTCATTAGACGATTTGGTGCTGATGACACGACGCCTGTACAAAGCAAAGATTACAGCCCCTGACAGGATGGGACAAGACAGCCTGGCCATGAAGCTACCCTCCCCTAGAGAGATACCCCAGCAGCCACAAGCATCTCCAGCCTCCCATGGGAGCTCACACCCCAGTGCAAGGGCTTTGGAGTTAGGCAGACCTGGGCTCACTCTACCACTCTCTCCCTGGGAGTCCTACATTGGCCTCTATGTCTCTACCCGGCAAATGGGTTAATGACAGTGCTCCCCTTAGAGACAACACAATGTAACTCACAGAGTGTTTGTCACATACTTGGCCCTCAGTAAATACAGACTGTTGTTATTATGATTGAGGCTAATTGTGGCTGTCACTACCACCCCAAGAAGGAGAGTTCTACATTCACCTTTTGGGGGAAAACTAACAAGAATGAGCTCTTTATTCTTGTAAGTATCATAAAGTAAGTTCGCAATTTTCTTCGGGAAAATAGAATTTGCTTGGAACTTGAATGCAAAGTTAAGTAGTCATTCAACATGGATTCTTCCATGGACTATCGGTGGAGTGCCTACTGTGTGCTGGGCATCATTCTAGATATGGGGGATTTGGCAGTGGCTGGCGCTTACACTCTGCTAGGGGAGGATGACAGTAGCTAAACCAACAAACAGATATAATAAAATGTCAGATGTGCATATAATAATATGATGTCAAACAGTGCTGTGAAGAAAAATCCAGCTGGATAGGAGGAGAGAGGTGTGATGGTGCTGCGAGATGATTCTAATCATGTATTCACAGAGGCCAGAGCTCTGCCATCAAAGTGTCTACAGAAGAAAACTACCCAGGGCCTGGGGCTACCACCTAATGCAACCCGGAGAAACAGCACTAGATCCTCCAAGTGCCTGCATCCTCCCCATTCTCTCAACGCTTCTGCTAAAACCACAGTCCCTGGTTTATCCTTGGCTTCACCTGGCCCTAGGCACATGCGTCCTGGAGAGGGCCTTGGAGCTGGGGTCTGAGCCCAGGCCTCTCAAACTCCAGGCCAGCAGCTATGGACTTCCAAGGAAGAGGGAGGCTCCCAGCTCTTCTAGGTTTCTGTGGCTCTGACAGCCACTACATAGACCCCGTTATGAGCCCAGCCTGGCCCCCACGCAGGCAGAGTGCCCCCGCCCACCCCCTCACCCCCAGCCCCAGCCAGTAAATTGTCCCTGAATTAATCAAAGCGCTGCACTGGTCCGAACTCACCAGGGGCCTCCTCCAGCGGCCACTTCGTGTTCGGTAGATTAATTGCAGCTGGGGGAGGGGAGGGAATCCATTTTTAGAAAATCATTACTTTCAGAAAGAGAGGGGGGCACTTCGGGCTGGGGGAAAAGTGCTGAGCTGGCAGCTTGGGCCTGCTGCTCAAGCGCCAGGAAACTGGGGACTGTGCAGGCTGCTCCCAGCTCAGCGGGAAGGCGGTAGCCTGGGCCCATACTCCTGTTCTCCTGAGACAAGGGCCCCCACTTTCCAGCCCCCGCTGCTGCTGCCCTGTGATCCCCGCACTGGGCTTAGCAGATTGCTAGCGTCCTGGCAAAAAGTATTGACCAACCCCCACCTAGATGCATTGTCCTCCCTTGGCCCCACTTACCCACCACACCATCCTGGGGCAGTGTCAGCCCTGCCCACAGCTGCGGGGGAATATGGAAGTAGGGGGCTGTCTCAACTGCTTTCAGTTGAGCATTTAATACATTTAACTATATGAAATGGCCATTTTTATAGTCAAAATGGTTAGGTATTAGCAACCTCATGTGGTTAGCCAACTCTTCACATGTATTTTCTCGACAGTCCCATCTCAGCCCCATGAGGTGGATACAGTGGCTGCCCATTTTATGTTTCAGAAATTGAGGATCAGCCATGCATGATAGTGCACACTAGTTCACACTCTGGGAGGCTGAGGCAGGAGAAGGATCAAAAGTTCGAGCCCAGCCTGGACAACCTAATAAATTTTGTTGTTGTTTTTGTTTGAGACAGGGTCTCGCTATGTAGTCCAGGCTGGCCTCCAACTCACAGTATTCCTCCTGCCTCAGCCTCCCGAGTGCTGGCATTAGAGGTATGCACCACCATGCCCAGCTCCTGTCTCAAAATTTTAAAAATTAAAAAGCATTGAGGATGTAGCTCAGTGCAAAGTCCCCAGGTTTAATCCCCAGTACCATGAAGCAAGAAAGAAGGAAGGAAGAAATTGAGGTTCAGAGAAGTTGACTCGCCCAAGTACTCAAATACAGGTCTCCAATTCCCAAGAAACATCTACATCCTGTTTCCTGTCAGACCTTCTACCCAACCTGTTCCCAGCACACCTGCATGACAGTCAAGAATTGTGCTTCCTTCACACTGTTTCATTGAGAACACACAGACTGACAAAAGCGTCCGTGGGCTGAAAGTTGGGGCTTCACTGACCCATCAGGAAGCCAAGGTCAGCTATGGGTAACTCCAGCGCAGGCTGTGTGAGGACAGCCCTCCGCAAATGACCGTGCTCTCTTCTCAGAGGATCTGGCTCTTCTTAGGTCAGGTGAGGTCTGCCTGAACCTTCTCCAGTTGTGGGACGGGGTTGCATGACTCTGTAAAGGCTCTTGGTGCCTATGAACGCTAATGAATGTTGGGCATTGTTTCTAGTGCTCAGCAGTCAGATAAACTTGATCCTTCCAAACCAGAACTGGTTTAGGAAAACATATACCTCACTCAGTCACCCCTTGACCCCACCCTGCCCAGACAGATGAGACAACACATGGTGATGAAATCTCACTCGGACACTTACCAGCTGGGGGAACTTGGGCAACTCTGGATGTCGGTTTCCTGGTCTGTAGAGTGGGTGGGGGAATGGGTACAGGGTTTACCTGCAGAGCGGTTGCAAAGTTGCTATGGGAGGATCCCAGTGTAAAGCACTTAGAACTCTGTCTAGTGCAGAGTCAGAGCACAGTCAACGTGTGATCTTTAGATTATTATTCCCAGCTCTCGGTAAACCCACAATTCCGCCTCTCCCTCCCTCAGGCAGCACAGACCCAGCCCATGCCCTCAAGTGATGCTGGAGGACGAGACCTAACGTGGCTGCCAACAGCAGTGTTGGGTACGTGGACAGCACAGCACTCAGATGACTTGGGCAATGTCCTCTCAGCAAGCGAAGTGTTAGCTTCCAGCAAATGGCAGTCTTCTGCTAACCATCCCTCCTTCCTTGGCCCCAGCTCAGCCAGTCAGCCATGCCACCCCCACCCCAGGAATCTGCATGCTCACACCCCATTTCCAGATTCCCTCTACATGCCCCAGAGGCCCTGCTCCAGCAGTGGGGCCTGTGGAAGAGGAGCCTTTCCTCTGCTGATTTCAAGGTGGCGGGGCTGTGGCACATAGGCGTCTCTCCTGTAGACCTCCCTTACCACTTCCTTCCTCGCTGCGCGAACTTGGGCAGGTGACTTAGCTTCTCAAAGCCTCCATTTTTGCAGAGGGTCCTAGAGGATTAAATGATAATTCCCCTAACTGGCTAGCAGCATGCCTAGCACCCAGTGAAGCATTCAGGAGAGGGTAACTGTTATTATTATCGAGGAGCTCCCTGGCATGCTGATGCACGTTAATGCAAACCAAAATGACTCTGACAGCTCCACAGCGTTAACACCGACCATCCTGCCCCTCCTCCACCACTACCACCCTGCAGTTAATTAGAACCCTCCTCGGATGTTTTCCAAAGATCAGATTTTACACTGACACTGAGCTATAGAAGGCATAGAGGTGGGTTTTGGTTAAGTGATAAAAAGCAAAAAAAAAAAAAAAAAACTGTTTTGAAATGTAGTGAGCTCCTCATCATCTCATGTGAGCAAGCCCAGATGAGAATTTGGTTTTAATATTCTGGAGTATAAATCAACATGTATTAGTATTTCTTGCTGCGTAACTGTATTATAATTCCATTTAATGAAATGGTGGTGCCAGTAGGCTGTGGTGCTTTGTGTCATGATTTGGCAAGAGTCGGCAGTTCTACACCAGCCCTCCAAAAAGGGTTTTAAAAAATTTGTACTTCCTATTAAATGTTTAACACTCTGGCACACAGCAGACACTTAATATCAAATTCCCATAGCAAAAAAAAAATTTTACTGGAGGCCAGGTGTGGTGGCACACACCTATAACCCCAGCACTCAGGAGGCTGAGGCAGGAGGATCGCCATGAGTTCGAGGCCAGCCTGGGTACATAGTAAACTCAAGGCCAGCCTGAACTACATAGCAAGACCCTGTCTCAAAACAAAACAAAAAAACAATTTATACTGGTTTGTATCTGAGATTTTAACCCTCACTTCAAAGGAACCCTCTTCCCAGGTCCAGGGTTCAAAACCCCTGACATAGGGCCCCCTAGCCTGCACAGACCTCAGCTTGGTCCTCACAACAGATCAGTAGGCAGAAATCCCAAGTCAGTTGGCTGATGCAGGGATCAAACTAAGGAGGCACCAGACAGAAGGGGAGGGCTGGGGGAACAGTGGAAGCCTGGCAGACAGGGGAGCAGATGCAGACTGGCTGCAGACTGCCCAGCACATTACCCAGGAGAGATGGAGGGAGCGGGGTAGGCAGCCCAGAGCACCCATCTTGGAATCCAGTCTCCCAAAACTACCCTCCCATTGATAACGATGCAGTAGGCTCAGGATTCCAGGCCAAGTGTGGAGTTATAGCCAGAACCTGCTGGATCCTGACTCTGGGGACTCTACTTGCCCATGTATCCCTGACCAAATCTCATTCCCAGTCTCCTCAGATGACATGCCCCTTTCTTAATTCTACAAGCTTCAAGAAACCAGCCACAGGGCTCCCTGAGGTTGTCTTGCATTACGTATCTTACCTGGCCAGCCTCACCCTGGGATCACCACCTAACAAGGGTGGGGACTGGTAGTCTGCAGGGGAGGCTGCTCTAGATGGCTCGTTTGTGTGGCCCCCCTACTCTCATCCCCACTCGGCAGAGTTCTAATAGCCACTTCTCCCCCCTCCCCTCCAAGCACAAGAAAAAGGAGCTAGAGGACATGGAATCAAGTATACATTTTAAAAATTGTTTAATGGAACATAAACTCCTTTAGAAAAACATTCAGCTAGGTGATAACACCCATAGAAAAAAACACCAATCTTGTGTTTATCTTTTTTAATTTGGCATTTGTTATTTGCATTTATATTAAAGCAAAGTGCATCTTTTATTTTTCTTGTTTATACACATTGCACAATACATAAATAATGATGCTTATAAAACGTCTTTATATTTACAAGTAATAATATATTTATATATAACATAAAATACATTTTTTTCTTTAATAAATCTCAGGGTTTTTTTTCAGGAGTCCTTTTTCTCTCAAAGCACTACAATGCTAAATTTCCAATGAGAATGCTTCTCTTGTTCATTTAAACCTTTGTAGTTAGAAAAATAGCTTATGTTAAAGTCTAAACATGCTCATTGAGCTAAGAACAGTGTCAAAGTATCATACGAGTGTATGAGTTGTAGAAGAAATGACAGAAGAGTTAGGTGTCAGCCTAGGATGGTACCTCAGGTTATGATGGACCAAATTCTTCCTGGTGGGAGGGAAGGAGGCCACTGAGCAGGCCCCTCCCAGGGGGCGCCCCCTTGCTTATCTGACCACAGAGCTCAGCACGCAGGCTGGGGAGGGGAGGGACAAGCCAAGCTGGCTTGGGAAGTCTGCGAGAAACCTGATAAACCAGGGCAGGGGAAAGGCCGAGGGGCCTGAGAGGGCACTGGGGGAGCAATACTGTGACATGACGGGGCTGCCCCGGCAGCCCCCGGGAAGCCCATCTCAGAGATCCAGGAGCAGATGGCCAAAAAACACAGACATTACGATGGCAGCAGGGTGGCGGAGGCGGGTAAGACAAGGATGAAAACAATTGGTTCTGGTTCAGCCTCTACCAGGCTCGCTTCTCAGAAGCCTGTGGATAGGCCCGTGTCCTAAAGGGGGTAAGGCGGGGCGGGGGCTTCCGCAGGCTGGGGCAGAGCTTCACTCCTGGCAGCTGCTGGGACACCCGCTGCCAGCCTGCCCAGGTACTGCCTCTGCCCCACTGAGCATGTCCAAAGGGCACAAGAGACACACAGCTTGGAACCGCAAACCTCTCCACTGGGGGCATCCGTAAGGAACACAAAGGCTATGTTGATTTCCCCATCTGTTGTTCGTGCACACGCACTCAAGACACACACACTCACTCGCGTGTTCACTCCTGACAAGCGAAATGCTGACCCAAAAGCGCAAGGACTGCTCCCCATTCAGACACTGTGTTTGGCGGTGCTGACTTTTGCCTCCCCTTTTCCCACGGGGTGACCTGTCCTGCCAACCACACTCGCCCCCTCAAAAAAAACACAATTCTTTTCATAAGCTATTTCTCAAAGAACAAAAACACAAAGAAGGACAAGAAGAAAAAACAAAAAAAGAAAATACCCCACCAACAACAGGGGAAAAAAAATGATCAAAGAGTTTGCATGAAAAGCAAGCACTCAGGAGGAAAAGATTAGCAGCAAAGTAGTTTGAACGGTGGCCTGCTCGGCGCGCGCTCGTCCTCTCCCCAGTGGCTACCGGCTGTTGAAGATGACCTCCAGCCAGCACGGGCAGCTGCTGATGAACTGGCGGGTGTAGCACTGGCCCCAGCCCTTCACAAAGCTGATCTGCACGGTGAAGCCCGTCCACGGCTGCTGCATGAACTCATGGTCATTGGGCCGCTGCAGGCTGTATGCTTTCTCATAGTCGAAAGCCTTGATGGAGAAACCGGGGAACACCTTGTGCACCAACAGCGTCCTGGAGTCCGGGTTGTCCAGGGTGGCGGACTTGATGAAGATGGGGTAACTGCTGCGGTTATATACCCACACGCCATCCACTTCCCTCGTCAGCTGGATGCCACAGCCGATTTTGCTCCGCACTTTCTGCACCAGCTGACTCTTGTTGTCCGAATTGAGCTGTCCGAGGCAAAAGCCATTCCCCTGAGGTAGATCATAGAAGATATCCAGGGAGGGCTCCTGGACACAGTAGAGCCTCCCGACTCTCGTCTTCTCCTCCCAGTATGCCACCACGCACCAGTGTGACCGATCCCCAGGCTCCAGAAGAAGTTGGGAATCTAGAAAACAAAAAGACAGGCAAGGTTAATGGTGATGCAGACTGACGGATTCTTCTTCCCACTACAACTGAGACACACACAGCCCTGTAACCCGCGTGATGGTGGACAGGAATAGCTGCAGGCTCTACAGTCCTCCTAACTGGGTCATGAGGGTCTTGATTCAGCAAGAGAAGACTCCTGCCTTTCTCTCAGCATGGGGCTCCCAGAGGTGTTTCCTCCACCCCTTGTCCTGTCAGGGATCCAAGACATCAGCTGCTGTGCCCCCTTGGCCAAAGAAAGTCCCATCCTTGCAAAGCACAGATGCCAAGAAAGTACCCCAAGACAGCCTAGAATTACAGGTCTCCCAACAAGATGGAACCCTGAAGTCCAGCTCCTCCAGCCCCTTTTCATCCCAGTAAAACAAGCGGGGATCCACAAAGCTGGGGTACTGGGTGACAACCCAACCAGACAGAAGCCAGCCCACTCGGCTGTACCACCTACTCTATAGCATCTGTGCTTGTCACCAAAGCTCTCCAATCACCTCCTCAGTCTTAAGGGACCCCTATCTGATAAAAATGAGGGTGGTTTGGGGCAAAAAAGTCTGTCTATGATTTCCTAACAGAGAAACAACTCTCAATATATCAGCAGCAAGTCAGCACATAAAGGGTGAACTCATGTCAAAATGTCAAATCACAACACAGAGGTGGGCACTAACCCAGACGACCTTAATAAAGCGTCCTCCAGCCCAGCCAGACAGGATGCATGATGTGTCTAAAACAAACACCATCCTTGAAGTGCCCCTTCTCTGCCCGCAGCCCCCGCCCCAGGTGCCCTCTCTCCCCTTCTCTCTCAGACTGACCCTGCCTGCTTTACCATCGCCGATTCCCCAGACGCCCTCCCCTGCAAGCCCTGGCCTGGCTTTCCTCCTCAGCTTTGCACAGCAGCCTGGGGGAATTCTGGATTAGGTGCTTTTCCTAAGCAGGCGCCCTGAGGACTTTAAAAAGGGGGATCATGTGGAGGGAAAAAGACCCCCCCACACACCCCTCGCTGCCTCTTTAAGCTGGAGCCAGTGGTGGGTAGGCCTCAGACTGGGGACCATAAATCTCCCCAGCCCAGCCAGGCTGCAGGAACGCTGTGGTTTGTGGCAGTAGGGTGGAGACCGGAAGTCTTGTATTTGTTAACAAAAATGGGGAAAGGCAAGGGGCAAGAGAGGACAGAAAAAAGCAGGCCCAGAGTTGGAGGACTCACGCTGCTCTCCCACTCCAGTGGGTCTGGGGCGACCCCAAAGGTGGGGGTGTGAGAAGTGTTTTGCTGTGGCCATTTGGTTTCTGAGCAACTGGGCTCAGAAACTGCCGATGAGGGCTGTCCCCTGCAGGATCCTTGTCCCGCCACTCCGCAGGCTAGATAACCCAGAGCAGCTCAGCATACCAATTCTTTCCAATTTTTACAGGTATATTAGACTCAGGAACTGTCAGCAATATCACCCCTCCCCCCTTTAAAGCAACAGCCAGTTTTGGATGGAAGTGTAAGTCTACAAACGTGCACAGTGACCCACTGAAGCACCCTGAGCAGCTGTCCCCTACGGACACCCTAAATGACCTTCCCAATGTCTGCAGGGACAACTACACAGAGAAGGGAAGCCAAGGACTCCTTCTTTCCCCTTGATCCCCCACACAACACTGAAAATCAACTCCACAGACCTGGCCTGTCACTGTCCCCCAACTCCTGCTGTATAAATTACAAGTATGTATGATACTGCGTGTGTCCACGGCGTAAGGGCATGAGTATGTGCACGTGAGGGCGTCTGTGTGCGCACACACACACAGGAACGTACGGAAAAACAAGAGAGGGGCAAGGGCTCAGAGCAGAAGGTGACTCATCAGGCATTAACTTGTTTCTGCAAAGTATCCATCAACTGCTAATAAACTCGTGAACGCTGGCAATCTTTGAACGTCCCTGCCTCGGGAGCCCAGCTCTGAAGGCTTTACCACAGACCCGTCCCATCCGTGGAAGTAAGAACATCTCAAGCGCACACGCTGTGGAAAGGCACAGTCCTTCTTCTCGGAGCCACTGAGCGACCCTTTGCAGGATGAGGGTGTTTTGAAATGCCCGAATCTCTGGCTTGTTCTGACTCAGGACAACAAACCTGGCCAGGAAAGGAAGACGCGGGGAGTGGCTAGGAGGCAGGGAGAGACCCTCCGTGGAGACTCACAATGCTTTGTTTCATGGATTGCGGCCCCACTGAAACCTGGCACTGGCTGGCAGAAGGAGGAGCATGAGAACGGAGTGCCGGTGGGGCAGGGGCCCAGAATCGAGCAGCCCTCTTGCCAGGCTTGCTGGCCATCTCAGCAAGGGGTGGAAGCCTCATCTGCCAGGCAGGCCTCTCTAGGGGCAGAGGCCGATGGGTGAGGCCGGGCCCCAGGCCTGTGGGGGGAAGGGGGGAGCACACATCGGTTTCTCTTTCATCTGCACAGCCAGTCTACCCAGCAATTTGCTGCCAGACAGCCCCTGGAAAAAGCCTTTTTCTGTTGAGGTTAATGGCCCAGTCCAGATAAACATCAGCATGTGGGTGTCCCTACATGCGCACGAGCCCCCTGAAGGTGGGTGCAGCGCCCTAATCCACCACAGGGAGACACCCTGCTTGCACTTGCATGCCTCTCTACCCCTCAACTGCCCCAGAGGGCAGCTTCACACCCCTCGCTCCTGCCCAGGGCGTTTCTGAGCAGAAAACATGATCCCGTAAACCCACTCAGCAGCAGCCGCCGTAGCACACAGCCTAGTGTTCGTATCGCCCCTTTGGGGACCCACAAAACATCCTGCACTGCCAGCAGAGACCCACCCACCTCCATTTGTTCTGAATTCCCCCATTTGGGCTCATTTCTGGGAATCACCCAGCATCATCTTCACAGGAACTGTTCCTGAACTGGGCCCTCAACCCACGAGACTCTGCCCACAAAGGCTGGGGTGGACTCCGCTCCCGGGGCTTCCCAGGACCCGTGGCCAGGGCCTAAGAAGCGTCGGTCAACACAAAGACAGTCTCAGAGGCCGACGACTCCGGCTTCTCATCCTCGCTGCTGACGCTTGGCCTCCCAAGGCAAAACTCATGGCCCCTCGTTAATTTCCCCCAGCTTTATAACGTTTCCCGTATTTTCAACAACTTCTTCCCCTCCCCAGAAAACTGTACAGGGTCTTGTTTTAAAACTGTATGTGTTCATTTGAAAGCATCCAAAAAGAAAAGCTGTGTTGTAAAAAGCTCACTAATCAGATGCCTGCTCACAATTTTTTCTTTTTATTGCAGTTGAGGGAATTTTTGGAGCAACACCAGAAAAATGCTGAATCTGCCTAAAATTCCGTTAAGGTGTTTCCCCCTCCCCTTCCTCATTTTCTTTAAAGCATAAAATCTTCCCTTTAAGGGGAAGAGGGGTGGGAGCTGAGAAGGGGCGGATTTTGCCTGTGTCTGCTCGCAGTGCTGGGGAACACCAGTCCGCAAGGGGCTCCCTGCCGGTGGACAAGGAGGCAGTTAATTACCCTGCCCATGAATGAACAAACCAGACCCTTCTGGACCAGCAGCTCATGAATGACTCTCAGGCCCCAGGTCTCAACCACACAGGATGACCAGACCCCAAGGCCACATTTTAGGTAAGAGCAAGGAATTTTCTCCTTGGAAGGTGAGAGAAGCTGAGGAAGAAGAAAAACAGAGAGAGAGAAAGGCCAAGTTCAGGGCCTCAGGGGTACCATTTCTGGTCTCCAGCTTGGGAAGTAGTTGAACATGAAGCCAGAGAGACAGAGCTATTCTGGGAACATCTGTGAGATTCTGAGAACATGGGTGCATGTGACAGTGCAAGTCCACACACACCGAGGAGGTGTAACAGAAACAAGAGGTCCCCAAAATGAAAGCCCCAAGGACAAGGACAAAGCCAGTATGACAGAGCCACAGCAGCTGGTATCCACTAAGGCTAAAGTGCCCAACTAAATCAGGTGCGGTGGTACACTCAGGAGGCTGAGGCAGAAGGATTGTGAATTTGAAGCCAAGCTGAGTATATATTGAGACCTTGTCCACAAAAACAAAACAATGCCGGGTGCAGTGGTGCACTGCTGTAAATCCTAGCACTTGGGAGGCTGAGGCAGGAGTCGCTAGTTTGAAGCCAGCCTGGGCTACATAGTTCAAGGCCAGCCTGAGCTACATAGTGAGACCCTGTCTCAAAAAACAAATCAAAACCATGCCCAACTGCCAGGGCCTGGGGCCTGGTGCTGAGGGCAGGCACTGGAATAACAGATGGCATGGTAGGGGTCTCATTTCCCCAGGGCACTCAGATTATAAGGCTATCAAAGTCCAACGGTGTGAAGGGCCCACCAGCCTCTCCAACAGTTCAGCGGCTGAACGTGGAAAAGCCAGGCTGGAAGGGAGCCTGGGCAGAAACGCCGCCTCCAGTGGGCCTCTCCACGCTGATCAGGAGCAAATAAAGGACAGAAATGTAAACACAAAGGCTCACACCCAGCAACCCCTGAAGGCAAACATCACTGCGATGGGTCCAGGTTTCTCTCTCTCCTCAGGACCCAGGCGCCACCAGCCATGGCCCTGACCTGTCCTTTCCTCCCTGTGCTTCCCTCTGCATCGGATATCTCAGAGGTAAACCGCACTGGTGCCCTGCTCCTCACCCCAGTCAGGAGGCTAACTGTTTGATCTCACCAAACTATGTCAGAGATAAGAGCTGAGATAAATAAAGGGGGGCCTGGCACCCATACATCCAATCTAGTCTCACCCCACATCATCAAATAAGGATGCTTGTCTCTTCTTTCCAAAAGGCAAAGGATCGAAAAGCAAAGCCAACACGCAAACTGGCAGAGGTGCGGGAGCCATGCTTGCACCCTCACCCAGATCATGCATGAAGATAGTGCCCAGGGGCCCAGCAGGCTCCTAGGGCAGCCTGGACAACTCTGGGGTTCAGAGCAATTTATCCATAGAGGCTCAAACACTTCAGGTTAACTCTGCTACAGAGAACATGCTGGGACCCACCCATCACAGCCACCCCGTGCTCTTCGCCAAGGTGAGCGAGGTCTGGCTGGTAGGAGGCTACACTGAGAAAAGTCAGGGTTTTTTTCCACCCCCATTGCAACATCTCTAATGAGGGTCTGGAAGGAGATGGGCAGGGCATGCAATAGGGTCTCCTTCAAAGGCCACGGTGCACTCTTGGGTCCCTGGGCCCAACTAGAGCTGAATCTACCCCTTGAGGAGTTCCAGCCATACACATCCCAAAGGTGAGCTGACCACTATGGAATCAAGACACCCTGGTTCAAATCTGCCTGCCGTGTAAACTTGGTAGATGACTTATGTTCGTCTTAAAACAGGGTCTTGCCAGTGCCAGACTCTTATGATTATTGTGACGATGTGATGCAGAAGTGACGGGGGCTAGTCCATCTCATGGTGAGTGCTCTACATGCATTGGTCTCATCTTTTTTTTTTTTTAATGTGGGTACCGGGAGTCGAACTCAGGACCTCACACTTGCCAGCAGGCTCCCATGCTGCTGAGCGATATCACCAGCCCCTTTTTTCCTTTATGTGGATACCGGAAGTCGAACTCAGGACCTCATGCTTGCTAGGCAGGTGCTTATGCCGCTGAGCTATCTCACCGGCCCGGTCTCCTCTCTTTAAGTACCCTGTCTTCTCTGACTGCTGGGAAACGGCCTTGCCACACTCATCCCCAGGTGGGAGAACAGTTCTAGGCCAATGCTGACCACAGATAGGTCCTGTTTGGAGTTACTCACACACACACACAAACACACACATACACCACCACCACCACGTTGCACAGTATCCCCATCCCATCTTTTTTTTGAAACAAGGTTTTGCTGTGTAGTTCAGAATGGCCTCGAACTCACTATAGCCCAGGGTGGCCTTAAACTCACTGCAACCATTCTGCCTCAGCTTCCACAGACGGGCGCCACCACATCCCGCTCACATCCCATCTTAAAGGAGGGGAAATGAGGCAGAAGTCACCTGCCAAGGAGCAATGTTGGAATTCAAACTCAGGCTATTACCTGTGGCTCACACTGAGTAGGCAGCTATCTCAAGCCACTAAAGCCACCAGTTTCCAATGTTCTTCTCCAAATACTCCAGTGTGGTGTCCAGCTCCTTTGCACCACACTGCAAGCGAGGGGCAAAATGGTTTCTTCGCCAGCAAGCTGCTGCTCTGTGGCCTTGGCCAGGGAGCTTGCCCTCTCAGGCTCTCGGTTTGACCTGTCCATAAATAATACGAAGGGGATTGGGGCAAAATGGCCTCATGAGTCCCTTCTGGCCCTGATGATCTCTGGCTGCACTGTATGATTCACAGTGCTGGTTCCATTTATTTTTACTACCTTCTAGAGAGTAAGAAAATCACTTTGAAGGGCAAGGCACATTTTTTGCATTTAATTTGCAACAAGAAAACAAAACAAGAGAAAGAAGGCTAAGGTTTTGTGACATGTCCAACTCTAAATCAACTTTTTTGTTTCTTTTTAATTTCAAGGAGTTAAAAATAAGTTCTTTCTGTCTTATAACTCATCACCCTCAGGAACAGGTGAGTCCCCAAGACAAGATCTCTTATCGTCATCATAGTCCCCAAATCTACCCAGAATGTGTGCCTGAAAAGCTTCTCTCACCCATCATCCCCTCCTGTGGGTTCTCTGAGCTTACACATTTGGCAGCTCCAGGTGGGCTGAGAGACTGACTAGAACCCACGCAGTGCCCCTACAGACAATTCCTGGGGTATCCGTTACCAGAGCTCAAATGCACTCCCATGCTCCCCACAATTATCCCTCCCCAGGCCCCACATGTCCAAATCTGAAGCCCCCAGTCCAGGGGTCCCTCCTTAAGAGCACTTCTTTGCCATCAGAGAATATAATTGAGGGTAACACAGGGCAGAGGAGGGAAGCCGCACAAATCAAAAGCTCCTGTCTGTCTCGCCAGTTGGGCTGATGCGGCTTCCTGTGGCCCTGTGTTCAGCCATGCAAATTATAGCATGTACCCAGCTGCCTGCAGCCACTGCCGTCTGAGGAGGCCAGCTCTGCCCAGCTCCAAGAGGCCTCGGAGGAAGGGTGGGGACTCCCAACCGAGCCAACTCCATTCATAATATTTACAGTAAATGGGCCTCGCTGGCTGTTGTTTTAGTGCACATCCAGCCTAATTACTTCTCAAGTTGATTTCAAGGCTCTTTCTCCCACTAATATACCACCAAGCTCCTATCATGACTCCCAAAATAACTCCACAGCTCTCTTCAGGAAGGGGGTTCACATGCTTATTTGTACACACACAGCCCTCAGGCCTGCGTGACACTGCACGCTCACCTGCCTTCCTTCTGGGTATGACCCTGTCACTCCCAGCAAGACACAGGAGGTGGGACAACTACACAACAGAAAGTCCATCTGTATCCCAAGGGGATATTCAGGTCTAATCTCTAACCTCACTCATCCACCTGCCACCTGAAGAGTCCAGATTCCACAGGTTTTGTATCTGGATTCCCAACTGGGGAACCGACAGGGGAACACAGATGAACACACGAAGAATAAAACAAAAGAACTTTCTCATAAACCACCAAAAACTCTTTCTCTTCTTTTCACTGACCATGTATAAGTACGTTAACTACACGTTAAAAGCTCAGTAAAAATCTTAAATAGATGCAGATGCATAAGCCAATTTTTCCAAAGGACAAAACCCCAGGGGACAAGATCATTTTTTGCCTGCTTTTGCAGGTCTAAGGCAGTGTGTGCAAGAAACTAAGCTGTTTTTGCCCTGGACTTCATTTTAATAAAGCACAGGCCTACACTGAGCCCAGTCCCTGAATATCGCAGGACCCCAAAGCAGGTCCTGCCCTGTACCCTCCCCACCCCCACACAGCTCCAGCTCAACTCCGGTTTTTCTAGAAGGTAGGAAAACCATTGGAAGACATGGAAAAATACAGTGAGAAACAAAAGTTCTTTTCATCCCTCCCCTCCCCCGGCTCCCCTTGTTCCATAACAATTATGAAAACTGTTGGATGGGATGGCATTTTGAATATTTACTGCGTTCCAGCCAATAAATTCCAGCGCAGATCTAATGGAACAGCCTCCCTCTCCAGCGAGCTCCCTCCCTGGCTCCTTCCCCTGCTCACTCCCAGCCCTCACACCTCCTTTCTTTACAACCCAACACCAGGGCCTGGCCAGGCCAGGGCACACTGTACTCACAGGGAAAACAACAGAAGGACAGGCTGGAGACAGCATGCAGACTGGGAAAGTTAATCATTACTTCTGTCTGCCTCTGTAATCTAATCTCCCTGGTTTGGACACACTCACTGCTCGGCCATCCCTGCCCTCTCACCCCCAAAGCACCCGGGACCTCCTAGACCTGAGTCCCCTCCCTGCCAGGCCTTCCCACCCCTCCCCTTCACTTGGGAGGCCAAGGGAATGGAAGAGGAATGAAAGGCTTCCCCCAGGCAGGGGCGGCTGTCACAAGGCCCTGGAGTCCAATGTGCCGGCCAGCCCTGCTGTGCTATGTGGCCCGCCATTCAAAGTACTCAGGGCCCCACAGGATGTGGGCTCCGCTCTGGCTGATGCTTCTGCAGCCCCTAGCCCCGCTGTCTCCAGACTGCACACTTAAAAATTGATAAAATGAGCCGGGCATGCTGGCGCATGCTTACAATCCCAGCACTCTGGGAGGCTGTGTGAAGCACCCCCCACCCCCCAGTTCAATCCCCAGTACAGAAACAAAAGGATAATATGGTCAATTTTATGTTTATTTTGCCACAACAACAAAAAGAAGAGGGCTGGGGCTGTAGCCCAGTAGTAGAGTGCTTGCCAAGCACACATGAGACCCTGGGTTCAATCCCCGCACCACACACACACACACACACACACACACACACACACACACACACACACACACGACAGACAGAGACAGACAGACAGACAGGAAAAGAAGAGAAGAGAAGCGAAGCCCCCACCCAGTTCTCCCAACTCTTCTATGTTGCCCCATAAACCTGCTACAGGGTTTCTGAATCTGTGTTGAGGATTCCTTGGGGGGTGACAGTCTCAGCCAGGCCATCCCCCCAAAATGTATGCGAATGGTGGTGTGTGTATATGCATTTTTGGGGGGCAGAGCCTTCAGCTTTCACTCATACTTGGAAGAGTTTATAAGCTGAAAAACAGGGAAAAGTAAAACCAGTACACCCACCACCTCAACAGGGATCTCACTCCCACACCCCTCAAATCCAAGAACCAAAGAACATAGGTCCTAGGATGTCAGAAGAGCAGGGGATCTGGCCACCACGTCTAGCCCCTTATTTTGCAGGTAAGAAAAATGAGGCCCCTAACACAAAAATGGCTTATGTGAGTCCACATAGCCAACTGGGGGCTGGGTCCCCACCTCCCTCCCACTGAGAGCTGGCCAAGTAATTCTCTCCTGACCTGGGAGCCTCCTCCCAGGCCCTACAAAACACCAAACAGCAGGGTAAGGGACAGGGAGGCTTTTGAATCTTTCAGGAAATACTCCCCAGCAGGTTTCCGTTGTTGCCCCACTGAGCTGGAGATGGGGCCCATCTACTTTAAGTAGGCAGGCAGGGGCACCCAGAGCACAGTGAGCACTCAATTTTTTGCTTTTCCTTCTTGGTTACTGATTAATGAAGGGGAGGGGCAGTGCCAGCTAACAGGCTGCCTGCCACAGGGCCAACAGGGTCCCAAAGCACTGAGCAGCTCAGATGACCCTCACTGAGCCTACAGGGAAAGAGACACTTCCACTTCAATAGGACAACGGACACAGAACAAAAGGATTTGGGGACAACCAAACCTCCCCAGTGGAGCCACCCACAAAACTCAGACAGGCCAGTCTGTCACCTGCACAGTCATATCTTGGCCATACAATGTTTTTGTTCCTGTTGAGCACCAGTCCCAGATCAAAAAGTAAAAAGCCAATACAGAAATGAACAAACACAAGAGCTACCAACAGTCACTAGCCTGCTTGCCTAAGTCACCTTCTGGCTGAAAGACAGAAACTCTCAACTTTGGAGTTGGAATTGGGACCAGTTCTGCCCTTTCTGTCCTGGCTCAAGCCCCAAACCAAACCAGCTCCCCGGCCTCTTCTTTCAGGTGGGGCTCCACAGAGAAGCAACCAAGGAATTCAATTAGTGGACTCCACTGAGTTTGGAAGCCTCACTTGGTCCCAGGGGAACCAAAAGGCCAAGATGAGCATAAAAATGAAACACCTTGGTTAAGTGCATCTTAGATCGCTCTGTGCAGCACAGCTCAGGCCAAGCAGGGCCTCACACATGGTGTTGGGCCTCAGAAACAGGCCTGACTTTCAAATTTGAAATAAAAAAGCAAGAGTTTCAGCCCCAGATGGTCCTCACACAAACCAAGCCCAATGGGCTTACAAAGGGAAAGTCAAACTCTTGGGCTTGGAAAACATCCCACCTCCTCTCTGGCTGTCAAAAGACAGTGGATGCTGTCAGTCTAGACTCCCTCACAGCCCCCACCCCCCACATACCCACTGTGGTATGAGCCCAGAGCTCCCTGGCCAGCCCCCATCAGCTCTGCAACCCCAGATACCACCAGGGTTCGAAGGCAGATTACAGCCATGCCTCCTGCAGCTACTGCTGTTATCTTGCAATCAACAAGCAGGCAGCTGGAACCAGAACACGGCGGTGGGGAGACAGGCCTCTGTTTATCCACAAGCTCTGCTCCTGCCTCAGCTCTCAACAGACCACGTAGCTGAAGCAGAGCAAGAGCTGGTATCCGAAAAGTCCTTCAGAGCTGTGCCTGCTCTGTCAGTCCAGCCGCTCAACCTGGGCCTATCCCTGCACCTCTGCCAGGTGGTACACCACCTCTCCAACCCAGTGGTTTGGCTCCATGAAGGACCTGGCTCCTTCAGTTGCCCCTGCCTGCCTTGACCACTCATGACTCAAGCAAGCCAGTCCCTCTCCTGACCTCAATTCTATCAGGGCCTGGGAACCCCTCCACATTGCACAAGCCCGGCACATAGTAGCTGCTCAAGAAATAAACATTTGCTAAATGAATGAATAAGGACACTCTGTCCAAAGCACCCAGCCCGCCCAAGTCCACCAGGGAAAGGGGCAGGGTCCATCAGTCAGAAGGCCAAGGCCTTCTCCTGGACCTGGTAGAGGTACGAAGATGGAAGGCCCTGTCCTGGGCTAAGCTACAGCCCAGCCAGTGGTGGCAGATGCCACTGAGAAGCATTTCCAGGGCAGGCGCCGGCCGACAACCTCTGGGCACACCACCTGCCCAGAGCATTCTGCTTGGCGCATGCTCTGTTTGGACAAGTTAGCCTCACCGAGGGTTCGACAATTCTTTTACACACCCCCAGGGCTCTTGTTGTATTACAAAAACAAAACAAAACAAAACACGCTAAGGAAAAAAGCTGGGAGGGTTGGGGGGGGGCACAGAGCAAGCCAGCCACCCACATGGTCTCTTCTTTCTGGTCTCCATCCTAACGATGAAGGAGCCAGCACAAGTTGGTGCACCATTCCGCGTCCTGTGGCATTAGAACAACGGTGCGGCCTAGAAGAGGAATTAAGAGACCCAGAGATGAATACAACTGATACCACCTTCCCTAGCCCACTGCAGCAGGGCTGGGCCGACACTGTCCCTGGGGAAAGCTTGTGGGCAAACAGGTCGGCCCATGAACAAGGGGCTGTGAAACCCCTTTCCTGCCCACGCCTCACTAGTCTCAGGAAAGTTAAAGAACTAGGGAAGCCAGACATGGTGGCACACATCTTAACCCCAGCTACTCGACAGGCTGAGGCAGAAGGATCACAAGAAGTCTGACTCTCAACCGGGCAATTTAGCAAGACCCCGCCTCAAAAAAAAAAAAAAAGAAAGAAAGAAAGAAAAGAGCTGGGGATGGATGTAGCTCAGTTTGAAGGCCCTGAGGGTCTATCCTCAATACTGTAATCAATCAGTTAATCAATAAAGGGCTGGAGGTCTGGCTCAGGGATAGCATTTGCCTAGCATGCCCTGGGTTCCATCACCAGTACCACCAAAAAAAAAAAAGAGAGAATAGCAAAAAAACCTCCTGGGGGTGTAGGGTGCACAGTGGCTTGAAAACAAAGGCACCCCTGAGGTCCTGAGCTGCCCACAGCCACCTGGGGCTGCTAGGGAAAGGCAACACTAAGGTGAAAAGGCTAAGAGTAAATTCCTACCTACCCCCACCAACCAAAAAAAAAAAATTTTTTTTTTTGCAAGTTAAAACTGAGCTAATGACACTGGGTGGGGCTCAATGTTGAGGACTGTGCAGCCAAACCGAAATTAGCTTCCAGCCAAGAGTTGCTTGGCCTCGCCATTTGGGGAAGGAAGCTGAAAAAGTCATGAAAGATTCTTTAGTAAACCGGGAAATAAAGCTGCAGTTAATGTTTCAACTGAAGGTGACCCTGCTGGTAAAATATTTTTTTAAATAATAAAAATAACATAAAGTTCTCAAACAGCCTCTTTCTTAAAGAAAATGGCCTAAAAGTTCTCGTGGGAGTGGAAGGGAAGGGGGGAAAATATCCACCCAGGGCCAGCCGTCTCCTAGCCACTACCTTTCATGAACGACTTTTTTCTGGAGTTCTTCTCAAAAAAGAGATGATGCAATTTCCTGTCTTGTCCCAATATTTCCTGTTAACTGACAAGGTGAAAGTTATCACTGTTTTAAATAACTGTCCTGAACTCCATCAAAAGTTCCTTTTCCCAGCTAGCACCCATCCCTATTACAAACTGCCCCCACCTTAGAATATAAATAATATCATTTTCTGCCCTTTAAGAGTGGGCTTCATAAAAAGCCTGGTTCTCCCTACAGCAGAGGCAGCTTCCACAGGGCCAAGGGCTGAGATCACTCAGGTGACCCCATGCAGGAAGGCAGAGGGGCTAGAGGGCGGCAAGCCCCTCACCTGAGCAAACGCGTGTAGGCAGAGTGGCTGCAATCAAGGGAATGTGGCTTTCTTGGTATGTTAGCCACTAAATTGAGGACTGTGCCTCAGCAGTTAATAATATCTTCCCGCTGAAAATAGCCTGGAGAGGAAGCCTCCGTGTGACAGTAGGCAGGCGGCCAGATGCTGGGCCAGCCATTCAATCCCCAGCAAGAAAGATGCTATGGCCAGTGGTGACCTCCCAGTGGCCGCACTTACAGTATCCTCTCACAAGGCTCCTGCAAAGGGAGGGCACCCGGGCAGTGAACCGCCTGCCCCAGAATGCACCAGAGATGTGGCATGGATGGGGGCTCCAGTGGCCTGAGAAGCGTCCAGGCAGCTGGCTTCAGGAACTAGCCCTTGTGCCATCATGGTTCACTGTCGCTGGACTGGGAGAGCCCGGAGGACACAGTGTAGAGCATGGCAGGAACAAGTTAACTCACGTCCCTCTGCAGAAGGGTCAGGTTTGGGAAAGGAACTTCCCTGCTGCTTATTTCTGCAGGTGACATGGCAAGAAGGTTGAAAATTCAACACTGAGATGCACCTACTTGTTCAGGTAAAATACATCTGAGAGACAGGATCCTCCTGGCCAGCTCTCCAGACCATCAGTGCCCAGCCCCCACCACGCCCCAGGAGGCTTCAAGGGTGCTATGGAAACAAGCACATCCCATCAGTAGATCTAAGACCTAACAGAAGCCTTTCCTCTCCACTCTCACTGTTCAGTTATCAAACATGTACAAGTACAGTATTTAAAAGTTACCCTGGTCACTTTTTAAAAAATTGTATTAAAATGCATGTAGCTTATGGGGTACCATCAGTGACACTGAGTACATTCACAGAACCGTGCCACCATCACCACTATCTAGTTCCAGAATGCTTTCATCACTCCAAAAGGAAACCTGGTCCCGTGGATCACTTTTGCAATGTCACTCACAACAGGAAAGCAACACAGAGAACATGCAGTTAACCATCCTTTTTTCCCCTCAAATGTTTCTTCAATGAAGCAAAAATCTCATTTGAGAAGAGGCTCATTCCCAAGGGATTCAACTGTGCAAGCGAGTCCAGGAACTGACACCCTATGCCTTTTTAAAGGTTCTGCTAGGTTATGACACCTGTTTCAAAGTGGTGCTGCAAGTTCAAGGCCAAGACTGAAGTGAACCAAGAGCAGCCTGGCCATCATAATACTGCAAGGAGAAGTATTATGGAGTAAGTAACAGCAGTAATAAAGAAGCAAAGGAAGCCCAACTTGATCATGAATCCTTTGGCATTTCCTCCCTTTTCACTACCCCCTGGCTCTGAGCTTGCCAGAGGCCCCACAGGTTTAGAAGTCTAGAGCCAGGCTCTGCTGAGAGAAGGCCCAAGTCCAGTTGAGGGGAGTCAGTGTGCTAGACTGTAGCAAAAAGCTACACCACTGGGGCAAGACAGAAGTCCATCTAGTCTGGCAGGCAGAGCAGCTCAAATCTGCTCCAGGGACTTTAAATACTGTCACCCTTCATTTAACCCCTGCATGACTGCCTCATTCTTTCCAGGACAAAAGGGAATCCTTCTCCAGGGGTGGGTACATGACCTCAGGCACTACAGAAGAGGTCAGCAAACAGCCTGAGCTGCTGTCCAGGACTGGTCCACACCAGAGTGTGGGTGTGCACCACATGAGCTCATCCCAGCCCTGAGGTCATTATGCTAGCTTCTTTTCTCACAGTGGGCCAGGTGATGGGGAGCATGAGGAAGTTCTGCTCCAGCCCATTCGATTCCCCCAAAGCCCATGTTCCTTGTTTCCTTGTCACTTGGATGAAAGGCCAGCTCGGCTGCAATCTCGGTCTGTCCTGTGCCCCCCATCCCCACCCCCACGCCATGGCACCTCAGTAAAACCAGAAGCTACTTGTTCCCAAGCAGGGGGTGGAGACACTGAAAACACAGCAACAGGCACCTAGCCCCGGAATCCTAGTTGCTATCACAATTCCAAGCCAGACAATAAATAATTGTTCACATGCCATTGTATAACTTTTCTTAAAACAGATGGAGCAACCTTTCCTAAGCTACTTGGTTTGAGCCCAAGTCGGCCATTGGACTAAACCAGGTTGGCATTTTCAGATATGTAGGTAGTTCTGAAGGCTCTTCTCTGAGGCAAAGACAAGATGCCAGCAAGGATCAAAGAGCAGGAGAGACGGATGCTGACTCAAGGACGCTCCTACTCCCAGACTTGGAAACCAAAAGCCAACCATGGATCTTAAGACTGTAGCAAAGGAGGCAGCCTCCCTTAAGTTGGAAGGATGTTGTCCCTCCAAGTAAGCGTGGCTGCAAAGACAGACGAAGTTCCCCATCTCTCCCCAACACCCCCAGACCACATTTCAGTCTCCAATGCCCTCCTGAAACCCATGGAGACACCTCTTCTGTCCTCCCAATCTTGCTCTGACTGGGGAGGTCCACAGGGCTGAGGCCCAGACAGTGCCACCCAGACATTCGTATCTCAAGAAGGCAGCTGGAGGATGAGTAACCTAGAATGAGTGAGATGCTCCTCCCCACACAAACCAGGACAGCAGACAGGCGAAGAGCAAGCCC
This sequence comes from Erethizon dorsatum, assembly GCA_028451465.1. Taxonomy (NCBI): domain Eukaryota; kingdom Metazoa; phylum Chordata; class Mammalia; order Rodentia; family Erethizontidae; genus Erethizon; species Erethizon dorsatum. The sequence continues at coordinate 29,944,193 of CM051829.1, read as the reverse complement.
CCCAGAAACTCCAGATGGAGGCTGCAAAGATGACAGCTTTGAACACATGCTTTTCATTACTAGCGATGCAATGAAAGCTCTGGGAGCAAATCCTTTCCTGTTCCACCACTGAGCTGAACCTAGAAGCTTCCTAGTTACGTCAGACCTTGCCAAGGTGGATCCTCCTGAGCCATGACACTTTCATGTCCAAACAACAAGAGCCTGATCTGAAGTTGCATGCCATTCAAAAGATACCCATGCCCAGAGCGCAGAACTCAGGCTGCCAAATTATACTTTAGAATCAATCCGCAAATACCATCCCTGCCACATCCTCGTGAAGAGGCTGCCCTGACGTCAACGGATCTCCAGGGACAGGGACCCCAGCCTATCCCAGAGCCTGCGTGTAGGCATCTGTGTGCTCGAGTGTCTGTACATGGGACTGCCTGTCTGCAGTGCGTGCGCACGCACACATGCACACACACACGCACGCACACTTGCACAGAGCAATCCATCTGTCTGAGAGAGCCGGCTGTCAGAAATGAAAGTACAATCTCCTGGAACCAAGTCACTGCCTTCTAAAAATGTCCCGTTTTCCCAGACGGAGGAAACTTGCAGAGGTGGGGTGTGTTTCACTACAAGTCCCGAAGGACCAGGCCTCCTGTACCCCTCCTCCTCCAACCAAGTGGCAAGGCTGGAATTCCAGCCTGCAGCCAGCAGCTCTGTGTGCAGAGCTCCTACCCACCCACTCCCCTTCCTCCCGGGCTGGCCGTCTGCAAGGGCGCAGGAAGGGAAGGGCCAGCCTTGGAGTTACCTCTGAGTTTCAGGAGGGGCTAGGCCTTTGAGCACACCCTACCCCCACCTCTGAGGCACATTTTCACATTCGGCTGTTATTTCTTTCCCTTCTTCCCTTGCCAAGAGAATCAAGCCCTGGCTCCCGCTGTCGACCTTCCTCCCACCCTAAACTGAGCCCCATTCATTAAGCCTGGTCTCAGCCAGGGCAGGACAGGAAGGAAAACAGCACACAGGGCCTGTGAAAGAGACTCAGAGAGGTTATTTCAAGGGAGGGGAAAGAGAAATCCCTTGCGGGTATTTTCACTGCTGCCCACCTAGATGTCCTGCTTCCCGAGCAAGGCCCAGCTACCCCCTTACCCCCTGGATCTGCTACGCTAACCCCTTCCCCTGCAGGGTACTGCCGCTGCACCCCCATTGCTTCATCCTCTGCAAAGATGAGGTCCAGACCACCCCCCACTCCCCCCACAACCACTGACTTCTTGAAAAAGAGTCAAGAAGCTTTCATATTCATAAAACCCTCTACCCTGGGCTAGCCAGCCATAAAAAAAAAAAAGAAAAAAATCACCTTTTGGGGGGATTCCACTCCAGAGTTTTCTCTGTGCTCTTCAACTCTCTGCTGGACACCCCCAAACCACTGGCACCAACCCAAGAAGCAGTTTCTACAACCTCCCCCCGCGGCACATTATTAATACATGGCTCCAACTACACACGGAAAGAAGAAAGAGCTCCAACTTTGAAGCCTTGGGAATTAGTAAATCAAGAGCTAAAATTCAAAACAAATGCTCTTTCATGTGGAGGCCCCCCCTTTTTTCTGCTTTTTGCAGTTTTGTTAAACCACGCCACCCCTTCACAGAGACACCACTCCTCCTTAGGAACTCCTCATTAATCTAAGTGGCTGCAATTACCAAAGGGGCTTGGGGGAGTGGATAATGCTTGCTTTACCTCCCCCCACACACACTTTCTTTCTAGGACTACAAGAGCTTTGGGGAGCACAAAGCCCATCCATCTCAGAAGGGCTGCCCAGGTCACACTGTGTGGCTCCTACGGCAGGGTGAGGAGGCACTCAGGCTGGTGGCTCAGGCCGGTGTCGTGGTGTCGTCATTTCCTCCAGCAAAGGAGACAGACAAGATGTTATCAATAAGACAAACCTTCCGAAAAGCCCCTTTCAAAAGCTACCACTTCCCTTGCCTATTTCATGTGGTTTGGAGGGGCCAGGACTCCTCCCTGCACACCCAGGGTTTAAAAAATAAAACCATCTAACAACATCCTGAGTGTGTTATTTTACTGAGGCTCTTTCTTCTCCTCGTCCTCCTTTCTTTCAAGAACTCTCTCAACTCCCTCGGCCTTCGAAAGCAGGAAAGATGCAGTCCACACATTGTGGCTGTGCTTGCTGCCTCCCTTCTCAATCGCTAGGGGTCCTCTGCCCCCCCAGCCCACTCCCCTCTGGGGTCCCTCTTTTCCTGGCCAGTTCTCATTAGAAGCTTTGCATAAACAGTACCCTCCTGTCTCAGATAACACAGTATATATTTGCCTGAAACCAAAACAAACAAGGGTCTCCCTACAGACGTTCTCAGCAAGCCAATTCCTGGAGGGGAGGGCATGAGAGGAGACTGTCCGGGATGAAACGTACCTGCATCACACATGGTGCCAATGCTTTACCCACTGGTCAAGGGGATCACCCCACGAAAGAGGGTGAACAGTTTTACTGCGTCCATCTGAGCTGCTACACCATGACCTTACTTACACCAATGGCCCATGGCAAAAGATGCCTGACACCCAGAACTCTGCCAGAATTTTTCTGTTTTTCCCCCCAGGTCACTTTCCCTCTTGCTTCAGCTAGTTCTTAGAAAATCTAATGACGGAAGAAATACAACATCTTTAGGAAAGAATACAATGCCTCCCAGTTACATTGCCAATGAGTTCCTTGTGAACTGCCAGGAAAACCTGCCTTGCTGGAAGCAGCTACAGCACCTACTGCCTCCCTGCCCTGGCGCACCCATCCCCAGACATGTGCTGGAGACCTGTGCACAAAACTGGAAGGGCAATCAGGACTTGGAGGGAAGGTTCAAGATCCACTCTGAGCTCTATTCTGCCCTTGGGGATCTGTCTTCAACAAAGCAGGTCATCCCCTCCAAGGCATCCCATGCAGAACGGGCAAGAGCAAAAAAAAGAACTTAAATGCATGAGTTCATGACACCAAAGTCACCAAATGGAAGTCCCTCAAGCAGAAACTGCTTAAAACAAGAGAAAACATGTCTTGTACAAAACCATCCCCCAGCTGGCTCCAGTTTCCCCACGCATGGGATGGGCCTGGGGTTCTGACGCATAAAGGACCACAGGAAGATGAGCAGAAGGGCACCAGAGTCACCCAGTGCATCCAGTTTACGGCACATATAAATGAGAATGAATACCAGAGCAGCCTTCAGTTCACAGCAACTTCTAGAAACTTTTGGAAATGCCAGTAAGTAAGAGAAAGCATCTTACCTGAAAGCCCCCCAGGGGCCAGATAATTCGTTCCCCCTGTTTCAGCGGAGGAAGGCACAGCATCTGGACAGTCTGCTGTGGATTCAAAAAGGGAGAGAAATAAATACGCAAATAAAAACACCGAGACTCGTCTTTACGCACACTCGTCTTTACATTCTAAACAGCATGAAAGAGAGACCACACATTCCAAGAGGCTGACTTGCGGCCGAGATGCTGATTATTAATGGTCTGCTCGGCTTCGCTGCCCATCCTAAGACAGACCACAGCACCTTGTCACCGTCTGGGCTCCAGGCAGCTGGTTAATCATTAGTCAAGTCAGGCTCAATCACAGACTGGCTGGAATTTCTCTTGTATTACAAGTCCCCCATTGAGGAGACCAGGTGGTTCCCAAGGTCAAAGGAGGTTTGAGGTGTACTTTTCCTAACCCTGGTTGTTCTGTCTTTCCCCCTACCACGGGCAAAAATCTTCCTGGCTTGCAAGCCCTGGCCTCTCTGCTATACCCATAGAGGAAGGTTTCGCCCTGATCTCTTTTTCCCCCTTGGGTAGCAGGGTTTAAACCCAGAACCCTCACACTGAGTTATTATCCCCAGGCTTTTTTTTTTGGGGGGGGGTGCTAGGGGGAGACAAGGTCTATGTAACTCAGGGTGGCCTCGAACTCTCTATGTAGCCCAGACTGGCCTCAAATTCACGGTGTTCCTCCTGCCTCAGTCTCCTTAGTGCTGGGATTAAAAGACATGTGCCAACATGCCTGGCTCCCCAGTTTTTTGTTTTGTTTTGAGACAGAGTCTAGCCAAATCACTAAATTGCCCAAGGCTAGGCTTGAACTTGTGATCCTCCTGCCTCTGCCTCCCAGAATGCTGGGATTAAAGGTGTGCACGACCACACCCAGCTCATCCTCATCTTTTAAAACAAACTTCCCAGTTCTTGAGGACTTTTCCTTTTTAACTATACAATTTAAGTATAGCAAACACACCAGGCTGCGAGTTTGAGGCCAGCCTGGGCTGCACAGCAAGATCCTTTTCAAAAAACCAAAAATATAGCAAACTATATAAATTTCAAAAGGTCGCTGAATTTTACTCATATATGCACCTGAGTAAGCACCACCAGATCAAGCTAGAACCTTGGGGGACTGGGGGAGGCTCCACTTTCAGATTGGTCCACACTCCCCTATCACTGGAAATCTTCCCACTCTACAAGGCTGCCTACAAAATCTGTTTGGCACTCGATCCACTGTCTTCACTGATTTTTTTACTGTCAGATTCTGTCTGTCCTGACTAGCTTTCTTCTTCTTCTTCTTTTTTTTTTTTTGTGGGTACCGGGGGTCGACCTCAGGACCTCACGCACCAGGAGGCTCTGTGCCGCTGAGCGATATCACCGGCCCTTTTTTCGTATGTGGGTTCCGGGAGTCGAACCCGGGCCCTTGTGCTTGCCAGGCAGGCGCTTATGCCGCTGAGCCATCTCACCAGCCCCTAGCTTTCTTCTTGACTTCTCTGTCCCTCTCAGGTGTTCAGCACAGTGACCTCAATGTTAATGAGGATAAATAGACTGACTTCACAACCACCCTCCAAGCAATTAAAAGAAATAACACCACAGCTAATTAGTCTCAACACAAATACACAAGACCCCGTAAGTTCCTCACATACCACTGCCAATGCTAAACTTCCTAAAGTCCATGTAGAAAGCCTGACTCAGGAATGGCGCTTCCCAGACACACCAGGTCGGTTCCTGCAGACTCCAGTCCCTCCACCTTAGGCCACCAGGCCACCAGCTTGATGTCTCTTGGTGTATAATACCAGTTGCCAACTAGAGCCCCTTGGCAACATAGGCAAATAGGAAGCCAAACCAAAGAGCAGCCCAGAGGCCAGCAGCCTAGAGGAGCCCTTGACTGGCAGCTGCTGCCTCTAGTACCTGACAAAGGGAGGGTAGGCAGCCCAGCCTAAACTACACATAGCCCCCAGCTGTCTCTGGGATTCTGTCTGCCTCCTAGATACTGAGACTCTGTCTCTAATCCTTCCTCCCTCTCCCGCATTCTCTGATAGCTGGAACAATAACCTTGGAAGAACTCTCCTGGGCCGGGGTGCAGCTCAGTGGTCGACATACTGGCCTAGCATGTTCCAGACTCTGGGCACAATCCCCAGCGCTCCAAAAAAGAAAGAAGAAGAAAAAAACAGAACTCTCTTAGAACAGGGAAGCGGTGGGCAGGAGTGGTAGCTGAAGGCAGGATAGAGAAGACTGTGTGTAATCTCACTTCACCAGGGAAAAGTATAATTCCTAACAGGAATATACTGCTTTACAGGATACACTTAATCAAACAGAAAACAATAGGAGAAGCCAGGAAACAGAGTTACTTGTTAAACAGTGTATGCCCAGCACTTTCTAAACTACCCTCATGGCCTTCACCATCTTCTAGAGATAGGCTTCTCATCCCCCTCCTCCACCCACTCCCCAAACGGAAGACACCCCCACATGAAACACGATGACTTATCCATAGCCACTCCCTCAGCTCTGGCTGGCTGGATGCCAGGGCAAGGTGTGTTTCAAAGAAAAAGCCTGGCCTCTCCAGGCAGAGCTGAGACCACAGGCAGGGTGTCAGCCTAACTCACATCAAAGGTAAGCCAGCTCCATGCTGGCAACCACAAGCGTTTTTATGAAATGGTGCTCTGCCCTTCTACAGTGCCTTTGATCTCAGAAGGGATTTACAAACGTTAATTAGGCCTCCCTACCACCCCTGTGCGGCAGCAAAGTATATCTGTTTCACATGCACTCAGGTAAACTGAGGCACCCTGTTCAAGGGGCCACCCAGTGAGGTGGGCTATCCCTAAGAGTCCAGCTCCTATCTGTCCCATGGCTCTCTCTCCAGGTAAGCCACAGGAGGTGGCCAGGCTGTGACAATCTTCAGCATCCTGACTGGCCTCAAGCTACTGCCTGGCTCTTAAAGGTCAGGGCTCAGGCCTCCAAACCTTCCCCACAAATATAAAAAAATTAAAAAGCAATTCCACAAAGACGGATCTCTCTAAAGTCAGGGTCTTGCTTCTGCCTCTCTCTCTGCTTCCTGCTACCTACAGCCCAGGCTGGCAGACAATCAGCGGCACTAGGCCATTCCTGGCTTTACTCCACCACTACTATTACCGAGCACCCTGTAAGGGCAAGGTCCTGCGGGAGAGAAGCACTCATACCCTTCTCCCAGCTGTTCCAACACAGGTTTGTTCCTACCGCCTTTGAAAACCCAAGCCAGGGAAACAACCACAGCTTGAACTGCTGAGGGAGTCTCACCAAACTGCTCTCGCCCAGAGAGCCAGGACAGGCTTATCAACCTTGTTTGGCGCTTCCTAAGTACTGATGGGGTCAGAGGAGTCCGCCAACACCACCACTACCATTATCAATATACCCCTCAACTTTGCCCACGTGGTTCAGCCAACCCAGAACTCAAAGGAACCCTAATCACAGACGAACACTGCACTGTGTTGGAACCCTCTAGTTTTTTGGCAGGCACATCATTCCACCTGTCAATCAACCAACGATGAATGAACCAACGAATGAATGAACCAATAACCCAACGAATGAATGGATCATCCAACAGAACTCTTTCATCACTTGGGCTTAAAAGAAACCTGGAAAAGTTAAAAGAGGCCTAAGTTAAAAGGCAAAAACAAGGCCAGATCTTAGGTCAAGATGTCTACTAAGCTATGGAGGCTCAATCCAATGGGCACTGGGCACCTGGGTTCCCAGCCCAAGGACACTCAACACCCATCCCCAGCCCAGGTATTCTTCAAACCTTTCAGATAACAGATACAGCACACATAGGAAGCAGAATCCAGTTATTTACGCAGCATTCCCACACCATAAACTGAGATCTAATACCCAGTAGTAAATTCTTACTCTTCTGCGATAGGGAAGCAAGAGTATCTTCTCGACTTCCAAGAGCCACAAGTCACAGCCACCTTGCCCTGAGGTTCAGGCACATCTAACACTCCTTTGCAGAGGACTCTGCTAAGGGACTTCACAATACCAGCTACACAAAACCCAGGGTCTTGTAGAGGCTGCAGCGGGGCAGCTTAAACCTTGGCAAGACAAACCCCCCCCCAGCTTTAGCCAGCCAGTGCCCCACCCCACTCCCATGGCCTCTTCCCAAGCTGGAGACTGGTGAATGGATTCCCTTAATTGTGAAACTGGTTAAGATTTTTAACAGTTGCCTGCTGTAAAATCTTATGCTTGTTTCACCTAGTAACCCAAGACCAAAAATTCAACCTGTGGCTTAGCAATTTAAGAATGTAAATTCCCAGGCCCAACAGGACACTCTCCCACAAGCCCTAGGTGGGGATAAAAACCGGAAGCAGAACCACTCCCCTCTAACCACAACATCCCAGCCACAGCTGCCAGCAAAACCAGCCCCAAACCTGACCCTGCGCCCATCCAGCCCCGGCTGCCTAGCCTTGTACTGGGACCATTCCTTTCATGGGGGCTTCATCTGTTACCACCTTCTTACACAACGGTGCTTTTTTTTCTGTTCCCTTCTTGTTTTGTTTTAAACAAAACCTTTTGGGTGAGTAACCAGCTGTTTGGATTTCCCACTGGCAGGTTTATCACTTCCTATTGGCTGATTTGAAGAACATTTCTTCCCCCCCACCCCCTTGGAAATGGCACATTCCTGTCTTTGTGGCTTCTCTGTTTATACACATTTTGCTACCTAATGTCAACACTTGCTAATGAATAAATATATCACTCCACTCACCGAAAATGAGGTCCCGGCCTGGCAGAATAACTGCTTAAATTCTGCAAACAGATTTATCCCAGTACCTTTGCAACAAACCCAAGTAAACACGGCTCTTCTTTTCTATGGTTTTTGGATGATCTAGGCAAACATTTACCCCCAAAGTCTTTACCCCTGGGCCACGGAGAATTCTGTCCCTTTTAAAGAAAACCTTCAAATTTGAAGAATATGAAACAGTTCTCCCCTTGGAGAACTAACCTCACAAAAGAATTTTTGATTCTTTATGCCAAAAACTCCAGCAAGCTAACATTCTTTAGGAATACAGAACTTGGTAATGCCACTTAACTTTTGTTACAAATTCAGAGAGCTGGTTATCTCATTAATGACCATTTATCTGTTGTTTTGTAAATCGAAAGCAAAATATCACATGCTTTGCAGGCCACTTATTAGACAGGCACCAGGCAAGCAGGAACGCCTTCCTAACTTGAGAGAGCTGGAGTCCCGGGAGGGCTGGCTGTAGAGCATGGGCTTTGGTTACACATTCATTAAAGTATTTAATTTATGACAACGCCCCAGCAAAACTTTTAATTAGTGGGGGGAAAGGCCCAACAGCCAAAACTCATGAGGCAGAAGGACTTGTAGAATTCCAGGAGGTAAATGGTGCCCAACGCTTTACTTTTCCTTCTCCCAGAGCCTTGGCAAAATACAAATGTCACAAGTGTTACATTTTTTCAGCCACCCTCATACAGGCAGAAAAACCGAAGTTACAATCTGTACTTCTACCAAATGAACTCCCACTGCAAGAAGGGGTTCCAGGAAACAGGGCTTGTCCCTCCTGTCATCCCCAATCTGCTTTGCTGACCCTGTCCCCTGGCACTGTCAGCTCCAAAGGATGGGCCTCTCTGTTGCCAGCCAGAAGTTGAATGCAGACAACTGCAACAGGGCTGGTGCCAGTCTCAAAAGGGCTTCTGCCCTGGCCCCATGCCATCCGGTGACAAAGCAACAGGCAGGCAAAGCTATGCTAAAAACTTGTATGGCCCCTACCAAGAATTCTGAGAAAACCCCAGGACGGGACTGAATCATTGGTGACTAGGAGAGGGGGAACCTATTTCCCTTTTACTTGCTGCCAAAGCTTAAACATGCTAGTGTCTTATTCCAAACCAAAACCCCTTCTGCCCCTTCGGAAACTGTCTTCCCTTCCATCTCATCACCCTTTCCATTCTGCCTACTGATTCTTCTGGCACTTACAAAATCTCCAAATTTTCCCAACAACCTGCTCTATTTGGCGCAAGACACTTTTGCATGGATTAAAGCCTCCACGTGTTAAAGCTGAGCTAAGTTTGGTCACAGAGTGCAAATACATAAAAAGGAACAAAATGTAAAGGATTATCTAGGAAATGTTTGCGGGGGGACCCAGCCACAACAGAAAAATTTACCAAACTTCCAAGAGAGGAAACTTGAGCTAGCCTAGCACTTCCCTCGGGCGCCACACAGATATAAAAACCCAGGTTCTACGGATTCCAGTTCTAAACTGAAGATAGGAAAGGTATTTTGGAAATCATCTACTCACCAGTTGGTTTGAGAAAATCCATCGGGTATCTGGAGTAAGGAGGGGGGGGAGACTCTGCAATTAAAAAAGTAAGAGAGTATAAGGGCCCAGCCATGAGAAAGAAAGATAGAACTTATGATAACAGAGGCATTCTTTTAGCCCAACTGTTTGTCTTAGCTGTGGGGGTTGGAGGCAGGGCCGCGAGGCGGTGATTGCCTTGATATTTAGCTGTCAGATAAACAAAAGAGGCCGCCTGGCGCCAGCCTCGGCGCTGCGCTCCTCCACGTCTGCGGCCGTCGCCCCAGCGCTCGGCTGGCCCGGCTGGAAACCACCGGCTCGGCCGCGGCCGCGCACTTCACAGTTCACGGAGCTGGGGGCAACCGGGCCCCCTTCCCGTCCTGAACTCCAGACCCCGCTCCCCCACCCTCTCACCCTCCCCCGAGCCAGTCCGCCCCCGGAGTGCGATTCACCTCCGCCCCCGGCTGCTCGGCGGGGCACCTGAGGCTCCCCTTTCCCACCCACCTGGGAGACGCGCCCCTAGTGTACTGGTGAACTTGGGGAAATCTGCGGGCGCCTGGAATGCAATACAACCCCACACAGCGTGCGTAAAGACACGGAAAAGAGGATCTAGATGGATAAAAGGGTAGGCTCTGGGGTCCCAGCCGTGAAACCCAGGCCTCTGCGCAGTTAAGGGGCAGCAACGTCACCGAGTCTTTGGGGGTCCACCTTTCTAAACAGCATTAGTTATATGCTCTTCTGTACGAAAAAGGGAAAAAAGAAAAGCACCCAACTTATGGCTGCTGGTTCCTTTTCACCCCGGGGCTGGCAGAGATGAAAAGTAAGTACCCAGTTCGGCCTCCCATCCTAATCCTCTACCCCTAAAACTCCAAAGCTGTGGGGCCAGATCAGTATCTGGGCCACTTGTGCCCGACGTGAGTCTCCTCGTTTACTGAAGGAGAGAAGACTTTCCAGCTTTTATAGCTCGCTTTTCCCAGCCTTCCTTGGCGGGCTTGGACCGAATCCAACTCGGCCACACACCTCACCGCCTTTCCGGGTGCGGGGGAGGCGTGACCCCCACTTCTCTCTGCATCCCCTTGGTGATCCGGAAATGGGTGAGTCTAATTTTTAGCCGCATATCCGTACAATGTGTGCAACAGCAGTGCCCAGGGACACCCCCGGGGCGACAGAAGAAGAAAGCCTTGAAGGGAAGCCCCAAGGAGTGCTCTTCGAGTTTCCCCAGTCCCTTCTTTGCCTTAGTCCCCACGTCTCCTCCAGGAGGGGGATGTACTGTCCCCCCTGAGAAGGTGGTTGCACGCCCACAAACACAGCCCGAGGATACTCTTCTTCCACCGCTTGCGCGCCGGGGGTGGGGGCAGACAGGACAACTTCTTACCTAGTTCGCAGAGTCGGCTAAGATGATGGGGGTTGCAGCACACCAGCTCGGGGTTGATCTTCCCGTAAGATTCACAGCAACACAGCCTCTTGACTTCCGAGGAATGCCTGAGATCCGGCCACCTGAACACTTTGCACAGCAGGAGGGGGAGCGAATAAGACGAGGCCGGCTGCGCGGGTTGCGCGCTGGCGGGCGCCCCGGGGCCCAGCCTGCAGTCCAGGCGGCCAGGCAGCAGGAGGCACGCGGTGCGCGTACCGCCGCGGGACTCCACGGCCTGGAGCAGCAGCTCCAGCTGCCGCTCCTTCAGTTTCTTAAGCACCGAGTGCGTGAGTGTCTTCAGATCTGCCTCAGCGCCCCCGGCCGCGCCGGCGCCCGTGGCTTGGGGGTGGGGATGGTGACCTTTGGCACCGCGGACCGCCTTGCCCAGGCAGCAGCCAGCCCTGCCGGCACCGCCGCCACCGGCCCCATGCGCCCGGCCGTCCGTCGCCCCTTCTCCCCGCAGCTCGCCTCCTCCTCCGCCTCCTCCCGCGCCCTCCTCCTCGTCCTCGCCGCCGGGCGCACGGCTCCTCCAGAGACGCCGGACGAGCGCAGATCGTTTGGTCCTGAACATGCGGGGCGAGGCGAGGAGAAAAGTCGTTTGCCGGCTAAGGAGCGAACATGACCTTCGCACACCATGAAGAAGTCGGGCGCCGAGTTGGGGCAGCAGGCGCAGGCGACAGCAACAACAACAGGGGCCCGGGCAGGAGCGGCGGCGGCCCGAGGGGCGCTCCGTGGCATGCGCCAGTCTCCCGGAGGCCGGGGCGCGCGCGGGGGCCCGGAGGCGCCCGCCGGGGTTCGGGGGCCTGCGCTCTGGCTGCCCCACCCCGCGCGGCCCGCGCCCTGCGCGGCTCTCGGGCCCCGGCGCGCCCCGGAGGAACGCGGCCGCCGCTTCCCTGGGGGCAGCTGAGCCTGCCCCCGCCGGCGCCTCCCCAAAAAGAGGCCCCCCTGCAGTGGCTCCCGAGTGTCGGGCTCGCCAGCCTCGGCTTCCTACATGGAAGATCCGCGGGGGCAAAAAACGAAAGGCGTTCGGCTGGGCTGCTGGAGGGGCGAAAAAGCCTCTTTCCCCCTTGCTAAGCAACTTAATTTGGGGGTGGGGAGAAACTGGCAATTAAAGGGAAAAAAAAAAAGGCAGGCACGCGATTTATTTTTTTGCTCTATATCCTTAGTAACCGGATCTCTTCGAATTCCGTGCACACGAAGACTCGGGGGAGGGGGCCGAGTGGACTTCACCCCGCATGAGACGTCTGGCGAAATAAGGAGGCTCTCTCAAAACCTAAAAACCAAATATGCAAAGCCCCAAAAGAAAAACACCACCTCCTCGTACCTCTGGAGGTCTGGGGGCGTCCGGCTGGAGCCGGGGTTTAAAAAAAGAAAATGTTTACAAAGTAGAACAAGAGGTTTGAGGGGTGGAAAAACGTATCCACGAGTTACATCCCCCTTTTTTCCCTTTGCAGAGCCCCACTGGTCTTCCTCTCCTTTTCTTCTGCACCCCCCAGAAAATCGTATTTTTTTTTAATCCACAGAAAGCTTTGGCTAGGCTGCTTCAATCCTGCGCATCTGGGTGTCTTAGGAGAGTCTCTGCTGTTTCCTCCTGCGCTCCCGGGGGCTCAGGTCTTCCGCGGGGACTTCCTCGACGCTGGCCGGGGCGCAGGGGCAGAAGATGCTGCGGCGGCTGCTGCGCTCGGCAGGGCTGACAGCGCGGGGGAGGGCGGCGCGGCGGGCCCCTGGCGGGTCGCGCGCTCTCGCCCTCCAGGGCACAAGCCGCTAGCCAGTGCGGAGGCCACTGGTGCCCCCTCCCCTGGCCGCGGCCAGCCGCTGGGGCTCCCCGCGTGAGCTGCTCGTCCCGACCCGGCTGCAGCAGCAGGAGGCCCGGGTGTCCTCTCACCGCCTCCTCCTATGAGACTCTCCTCGTCGCGACCAGGAGCCTCCTTGTCCCCCGTTTTCCCTCTCCCGGCGTTCGGGTCCTTCTGCCGCCGCCGGGGGCTCGCCGCGCCGCACTCAGAGGCTCTGGAGCCGGTCGTTCGGCGACTCGGCGCCGGCGGGCTGACTCCGTGTCGGGCAGCTCTCTCCGGCGCGGCGAGCGGACCGAGCACGGCGCCCGGCTGGCTCGGCTTGGGGACAGGAGCCTCCGTGCGCGGAGCAGCGAGCGAGTGTGCTCAGGGCTCACCGCCTCCCGCAAGGCCTCCCGCCTCCGCCCCCTTCCCTCCCCCTTCTTCCCCCTTCCCTCCCCCGCCCCCAGCCGCCGCCGCCGCCGCCTCCTCCTCCTCCCCGCCCCCCCCCCACCGGCCCTCTGCTCGGCTGGTTCCACTGCGCAGTGGCGCGCCCGGCTCCGGCCTCGTCACGTGGCTGTCTAGACACCCTGTCGCTTTAAAAAAAAAAAAAAAGCGATTGTGTTTCGCAAACAACAGATCGGGTTTCTAAAAGCTATTTCTCCCCCCCACCCTGCCACTGCCAGCCCCTCCCGGGTCTGAAGAAGGGGGACCAATGTATATGGGGGGAGGGGGGACCGAGAAGCTCCCAGAATCGACTGAGACCCAGCTGGAGCGGAGGAGGAATTGGAAGAGCCGGGAGCACCGAGCGGGCATCGCGGGCGAGTTTTGGAGCGGAACGAGCCGATCGGTGGCCCGGTTTAGACCCAGCGGAGCTTCGCAGGGGCAGCCCCGAGTGCGCTCGCGTCCTAGGGCTTCATTCATTCTTTTTGTTTTAAAGGCCCTGGCGGCGGATCCCTTGGCCGCGCCGGAGGGAAAGAAGAGGAGAGCGCTGTCTGTTGAGGAGACATTAACACCGGGCTGGACCGAGGCCCTGGAAGTGTGCGCTGGAGGGAACAGCCGGGCAGCCGAGGGCGGGGAGGCGGCGCGAATGTGACCTCAGCGGCGGCCGCGCGCTCCCTCCCGCCCTCTCCCGCTCGGGGCTCCAGTTTCTAGGACTGCCTGGAGAAGTGTGTCTTGTGCACAGCTCTGGAATGCATTTGGCCGCCTGACGAGCTGCGAGGGGCAGCATCCTGGCGGGAGAAGGGGGGTGGGGGGCTCGCCTGCGCGCCGCCGGCAGGTTTCCTCCCGGGCCCGGAAGACCTCAGTCACCCGCCTCCCGGCGCGGGAAGGTTACCCGGCGAGCAGACACGCCTAGGGCGTTCATTTGCATGCGGGGCTGGTTTCGGCACCCTTCTTGGGTGCTTGGGGTCGAAAAGTTTATCAGGCTTCAGAGAAACGTATCCCCAGATGGAGGTTGCTGCAAGGAAATGGGAAAGGCATTGGTCAGGCTAAGGACCTTAGCTCCTTTACGTCGTGAAAACTGCTGGTGTTGAGAAACGTACTACTGTATTTAAATATTATATACGCATCGTTATTGAGAAGACCACTAGTTGGCTTGGTAATCTAACCTCACATTTTATTCATGGAAATACGATTTTTTTTTTAAAGTCACTTAGAATTGTAAGATATAGACAGCAGTGAAACTCATTGAGGATTTTAAAGAATCTTTGGAGCCGGGGGTGGTGGCACACGCCTGTAATCCCAGGAGGCTGAGACAGGAGGATCGCCAGGAGTTCAAAAACCATCCGGAACTGCATAGTGAGACCCTGTCTCAAAAACAAACAAAACCATAGTGAGACCCTGCAAAAAAAAAAAAAAAAAAAAAAAAAAAAAAAAAAAAAAAGGATCTTTAGAAAAGGTAAAAGGGGGCCGGTGAGATGGCTCAGCGGCGTAAGCGCCAGCTTGGCAAGCGCGAGGGCCCGAGTTCGACTCCCGGAACCCACATACGAAAAAAGGGCCGGTGATATCGCTCAACAGCACCGGCACCTGATGGCGCGCGAGGTCCTGAGGTTGCCCCCGGTACCCACGAAAAAAAAAAGGTGAAAGACATTTGCATCTCCCCATCTAAATTAATCTTTTTAAAGAAAAGGGCGGTCATGAATCAAACATCTTAATAGCTCAGTGCTCTTCTCTTGCTATTTAGAAGATTCCTAACATGCATAGCTGCTTAATAAATATTTGAAAGACGAGGGTGCTGCTCAGCAGGGGCCCTGGCTTCAGTCCCCAGCACTGCCCCCCCCACACAAAGCAGAAATCAGCACTTACAATTGGTTAGGACTTATGGGCCATTTGGACCACTTCGCTGTCCCACCAAAATCACCTTTGGTGGTATGAATATGAGAAAAAGTCGTCAACATCGGTTACATGATCCTGTCCAGGCAGGGGTGCCCTGACAGAAAGCCACAGAGCAGAAATGTGTGCAGGACAGGACTGAAAGGCATTCTGAGCATTAACTACCTAAGGCCACATGGGCTGCAATTGTGTATTTTTATTATAAAGTGTTGCTTATTGGAAAACACATTGAAACTCTGTGTGTGTGTGTGTGATGCTAAGGAGGTAAGGAGGTAACCTGGGAAGACAGCAGCCAAGAAGGGAATAGAGAAAGGGTGATACCATAACCATAGGCAAGGGAAGGCCATGAAGAGATGGTAATGGGATTTTTGAGGTATCTGGAAAATGTACAATACACTCAGAAAGGTTTAGGAAGAATAGCAGACTAGAGGTCAGAAAACCTGCTTTCAGGTTGGGGCTCTGCCACTCACTGGCTAAACAACGTGTGCTATGAGTGATCCTCAGCTTAGGTGAGCCTTGGCAGGCTTCCCAAGGCTTTCTGGGCAGGTGTCTTCCCTCTCAGGGTCCTAGTCCCTCTCCGTTCTGGGTTTCCCTAGAAGAGAGAGACCAGGCCAGGCTACAAAGTGGCAGGAAGGATTAGGGCAATGGAAAAAGCAAATGTCACCACTCTGAGCTTCTTGGCTACATGGAGAATCTGAAGAATCTTCTGGAAATGTGGCCAGTGGTGCTAACACCCTTTGTGATGAGAGGCCAAAGCACACACAGGGCAGGTAGGTTTAGTGGGTGTTTCAGGAGTTGGATCTGACGTCACAGCTTGTCTGGGAGGAACATGCATATACTTGCAGAGCTATGTTCCCATCTCGTGTAATTGTGGGTGTTTTAATTCAGGCGTCACCCTTATTTTGCCCTCTCTATATGGCTTTCCTCTTCCATTTTACTACCCTAGGTAGAAGTGGGTGGGATGCTGGGCAAGTAGCTACAATGGTTGGTACTGCTTTATGGCTCCCTGGCATCCCCTGAATCAGTTAACATCCCGACCTTCCTGACAGCCAGCCCCACCCCATCACAGTCTTACTCCTTTCCTTTCCAAGAAAAAAGCCAGAAGCCAGGAGGCGGGCAGGCCTTAGAGAAGCTTTGCCTGGCTGGTGTACCTAGAAAGGGAGGGCCCTTCTTTCCCTTCACAGGCACAAATGAGACTCACCGGCATACAGTTTCAGACTGTCCTGATCATTACAAAAATTTTAAAAATAAAGTTTAGGAGCTTACCAAACTATTGTGAATGAGTTTGATTCTAATCATTTGCTGGCAGGGAATATGGAATAAAATATCTCATTTGCAGTTGTTTATTTCCTGTTATGGCTTCTATTTTCATCTTTGAGTCGCTTTGGTGATAGTAATCAAACCCTAATCATGGTGCAGCCACAAGTCACAGAGACCAAAATAGCAAAGTTATGACAAACAAGGATGGGGGAGCTAAAGACCTGGCTACTTAATCACTGGCCCCCGCACCCAGAAGACTGTGTGGCTGCCGCTGCCTGCTGAGGAGACCTCTGGAGGGAAGCAGAAGCCCAGGGAAATTGCTGGAGGCCTGAGGTCTCTGAGCAGCTAGGGGCCCCAGAAGGAAAGCAGTAGAGGACACAGGAAGTGGCCACGAAGCAGGTGAATCCTTCACACCTGCCAAGGAGAGAGATGGTTCCAAAACTCTCAATACCTTGAAACAACCATAAGCCAAAGCTGAAAATCTCCTCTCTAAGAGAGACACAATTCTGATTCCTTTAGTTCTTTTCTCATCTTCAGTGGTTTCTGCAAGGGAAAGGCAGGACAGAGAGGCCCAAAAGCGCCTGTGGGTGTGTGTTGGTGGGGGCAGGGGAAGGGGTGAGGCAAAGATGGAGATTTTCCTTGCAAAAGCCTGAAGAAGAAACAATTGAAGAGGAAAAAAAAAAAAGTGTTGGAAAATATCAACATTTCTTGCACAATCATCCCCTGAAAAATGTGTGAGTGAGCCCTAAACCATTCTTAACTGGCGACGATACAAATGGAAGCGATGGGTTATGAAAGGAAGATAGCACGAGTAAGGCCAATGTGACGATCAGCACTTCTTGGCTTGCCTTGGAAGAACGAGAACATAGTGAATGAAAATGCATCTAATTCACAATCAAAGAAAGATGCTATACGACCTGACTCATCAAATATTCCTATAGTACAGACATGCTGTCAGCTGGTCCATGGCATCTGCCGGCTACCTGTCCAAATCACTCAGCTAGGTACTGGGTTTTGGGGTGGGGGTGGATAAAATGAATGCTGTTGGGGAGGAGACAGGAGAAATAGCCAGGAAAAGCAATAGTGGCAACCAAGACATGCAAATATATACTCACATATAAGTGCAGTCTCCTCCAACAGGGCATTGTACAGCTAATGAACACAGCAGGGAGGGGAATTCTCAGTATATAAATTTTGTGCCTTTTGAACTCTGAAATATGGGGATGTGTTACTTATTCAAAATATTCAAGAATTTTAAATTTTTTAAAGTTCCTGCCTACTTTTCTCATTTCCTGAAATTCGCTGTGCTGATGTCCTCGTTGGTGACAAGTTGGTGCGATCCGACATGGAAGCGATGTTGTAGACAGCGTCTCTCTCGGTGGGGCGTTTACTACAGGAAGGTCGATGACAACAGAGGCCAATGTCTCACTGCAGACAGCGAGGGTGGAGGCTGCCTTGTCATGACCCTGGCAAGAGTCAGCGAGGAAACATGCCAGTCCCAATCAAAAGTCATTCAGGTGCCAGTCAGGTGCAAGTTCTAACCCAGAACGGACGGCCTAATAAATACTGATGTTACGACGACAGAGAGCAGGAAGGAGCCTGCCCAATCTGAGAAAATGAGAGCTTCGCTTTTGGGAACAGAAATGTACTCACAGGATTCTCAATCCATTTAGCCAGCACTGATTCAGAGCTGATGTACCAGGCACTGGGAGAATCTTAACCAGCCTCTGCCTTCAGGAAAGTGCAGGCCAGGTGTGGTGGGGTGTGCCTGTCATCCCAGCATTCGAGAGGCCAAGGCAGGAGGATCACTGTGAGTTCAAGGCCAGCCTTGTCTACATAGTGAGTTCAAGGCCAACCTGAATTACAGAGTGAGACCCTGTCTCAAAAAGAAAAACAAACAAACAAACAAACAAGAAGTGCACAGTCTAGGAGAAATAAGGAAACAGGAAGCCAATCGACCCTTGCAAAATGCAATAGATTGGTGTTACCTGAGCAGTGAGAGTGAAGGCCCTGCCTGAGAACAGAAAATCAGGGGACTTACTCTGCCTGAGAGAGGTCTCCAAAGGTTTCCCAAAGGAAGAAAAGTTTTGAACTGGCACCGAGGGTCCTATTAAAATGGAAGACAAGACCCCAGTATAGCTCGGTGGTAGGGTGCTTGCTGGGTTCAGCCCCAGCACTAGGGAAGAAAAACAAAAACAGCAAAGAAATCAGTGCCAAGCCTCACTAGATGTACCCTGGCCAGTTCTTGTGTTTTCTTACCGTCCTACAGCCTGGTTCCTTAACTGAACCTCAAGCCATATGCAAATGGACTCAACGTTCCTGGTCATATGGGGCTACCAAGTTAACCTTTGCTGTTTTCTAATTTACTTCCTATTTTTAATCTTTCCTGTTGCCTTGCGGAAGTCACTAATGGATGATTTTGATGGTGCTGAATTCTGCCTAGTAAGTACTGGTTAGGATCTGAGTGAGGAGACCTTCTGGTCTTAGGGAAATCAAAACCAGCAGCCTACAGAGGAGTGAAGGCTGTGTCCCTTTAGGAGGGAGTTAGTACTAGGGCAAAGGGTCACAGGTGACCACACACACTGCCTCCTGAGTGTGGCCAACCGTTTTCCTCCTGGAAGACCTATAGGGACAGGAAGGACCCTACCCCAGATTTAGGATTAAATAGATTTTTTCTGACATTACTAACTACTGAGAGGCAATAGGAAAGTGTTTCCGTTGTCTGTCTGCCTTCCTCATACAATACCGAATTCACAATGTCTTGTGTGTGCCAGACTTGGTGCGCCACTCAGAAAACAAAGTCCTCCCCACAGGGTGGCTGCAAGGAGGCGCTGACAGCGAGTGAGCCCAAGTGCTATGTAAACCAAGTGGCATACAGATGCTAATTACCATTATTATCATGGATCCTGAGGTCTAAGCTGCCCAATGAGCCGATTTTGCCTAACCTTGCCTAGGAAATGAATTTTGAGAGGAGATAATTGTCCAAGTGATAGGGTAATGGAGAAGGAAGCCACTTTTCCCGGTGGCTGGGATTTTGTTTGTGCGGGTTTGACAAGGACCAGTTGGAACTCTGTCAAAATGTTCAGGCCAGCATTTGAGTCTAAAAACAAATACGCTTGGGAAATCTTTTTTCCTGTCAGAATGAGAGAGGGATAAGTGAGAAAACAATCGAAGTGGTTTTAGTTCTTTTCTAGTGTTACTATGAGTCATAAATATTTTCCTGTGTCCTAGAAATAACTCTGCTAGTAATGATGACAAGCAGAGGCGAGGAAGAGAGTGGGGGCTTTGCTTCAGGATCCTCGTTGTCCCATTGAGTGCTCATACCTCGTTGCTTCTGAAGGCTGGCAGGGTGGAGGGATACAATGTTACCTCACCATTGCTACAGGCTGGCAGAGTGGCAAGAGAAAGGTTAGGAGAAGTGCAGCAAAGTGAGGTTCGAGCTGGGAGGAATTGTTGAGGTTACGTAGCCCATGACTCCCCATCTCCGGTCCAAACACCAGACCCACTGTCCATGGTCAAGTTCATACAGTGTCATGTATTTTTGCAAAAGTCAAGTTATTTGGTATTTTTAGTTTGCTTTTGATATTTTACTGATTTTTGAATAAGCAATATATGCACAGTGGTGCACAATTCAAAGACTGTAGAAGGCTAAGAAGAGAAAGGTGAGGCTTTCTGGACCCAAGGCCCCAAGCACCCACTTCTGTCAGAGGCAGCCACCAGTATGGTGGAAGATGCACAGAGTGGTTCAAGGTAAAGAGCTGGCCCAAGCTTTGAACCCGGTCCTGCAAATCCACCTACCCATGTAACACCTCAAAGGCGCCCTAAGCTCCCAAACAGGCTCTCTTCCTCCCAGAACCTGCTTCTCCAGAGGTCAGAGCCAGCAGCCAAGGACAGAACCTCTCCCTCACCCCCATTCAAGCAGCCCCCAGTCCTGTCAGTTTTGCCTTCAAAGGGCCTCTCAAGCCTTTAATCCCAGCACTCTGGGAGGCTGAAGCAGGAGGGTCTCAAGTTCAAGTCCAGTCTCGGCAACTTAGTGATTTAATGAGACCCTGTTTCAAAAATAAAAAAGGGCTGGGTAGCTCAGTGCAAAGATCCTGGGTTCAGTCCTCAGTACTGGAGAGAAAGATCCAGACAGAGAAAGAGAGATCCAGAGAGAGAGACAGACACAGAGACACAGAGAGACCTCTGAAGCTATCCCCTTTTTCCCAGGCATACCCAACACATTGCCAGTGGGTTACCAACCCCCAGCCCCCTGTCCACTTCCTGTTCCTCTCTTCACTTCCTCTCTTGCCTCCCTCTGGTAAAGGCCAGAGTCAGCACTGATCTGACTACACTACCATCCAAGACAGGTAGGTTCCCTTCCTCGAACTACAAAGCCCTCAGTGGCCCAGGGCACCCACCTAGCGACCTCAGTACTTCTCCTTCCTCCTTCCCAGAGGTCACTTCCCCCTCACTGTTCACCCTCAGAGTGCTGGCACCCCTGACTTTTGAAGCATTCATAGCACTTGTAATTTTATACCTAATTCTGATTTATTGAACATCTCTCCCTCCTCACCCTCAACTGTAAACTCCATGAGGCCAGGGACTGTTGTACACAGCATATCTTCTTTGTGACATGATGTGACACTCAACAAGTATGTGCTAGTAAATGAGAAGATGACTGGTGCTAAAGGATATGTCATTTATTTTGAGATAATGTCCTTCCTAGTTTGGGGAATTAACGTGCTCTATCTTTTATGAAATGGTGGTGATAATCGATGGTGTCGATTGTCAGACCTATTCTGCAAAATTGAATGTTGGCAATTGAATTGAGGTGTCTCTCAAATCAAAACTAGGAAGTTGAAGAGGTACTTAAAACCCAAGGATAGGTGGAGGAGCAGTAGCACATATCTATAATCCTGGCACTTGGAAGGCTGAGGCAGTGGGATCACAAGTTCAAGGCCAACCAGGGCAACTTATCGAGATCCTGTCTCAACATACAAAAAAGTTAAAAGGACTGGGGATGTAGCTCAGTCTAAAGGCCTTGAATTCAATCCTCACTACTGCTAAATAAATAAATAAATCCCAAGGATAGAATCTCAGAACCAAGAGAGACCTTGGAGGAGAATAAATGTCACTGATGAAAAACATGCCCAACAAACTGAGGGGACTTAATTCAAATTATCCTAATTTTTCCTTTTTCAGTTCCCCTCCTACCCTTGGTCCTTTTGCCCATTCCTGCCACATCAGAAGGGGCCGCTCACCAGCTTAGAGAAGTCCAGGATCGCATCTTCTCTCCATCTTCACAGAGCTCCAGATGAGAGAAAGCCCCCTTCCCGTCCCCAACTCACCTGCCCTCTACCCACATGTTGTTCACCTAGGAATGCACAGTTGTCCCAAATGGCTGAGAGATGACACACACACAGCAAACGTGCAGGTAAGAGGAAACAGAAAGACACAGCCTGGCTTTTGCAGGTGCGCTGACCTATTGCTGGCCCAGAGTAGGTGCTTTGCGAGGGATAGAGGACTAGTCACTCTGGCTTTCTCCTGGAGCCCACAGATCACAGGACCATGTGTGTCCTCTGTATGTCACAATCCCCAGAGTCCTGTCACCTGGCATTGGTGGCTTGTGAACCTGGTGAGAGGGGATTGTATTTCAATTCTCCTGTAGCTCAACCTATTAGGATCTGGGACTCATCTGATAGTTCTAAGGATTCAATATTTCGTTCCAGGAACTATTTATTGAGACCCACTGTGTGCCAAGCATTGGTCCCCACACACGGCACCTCCTTGGGGAGTTTGCATTCTGAGAGGGAGGCAGATAGTAAACAATACATTTTTTTAAAAAACATAATTTCAGGGCCGGTGAGATAGCTCAGGGGCATAAAGCGCCTGCCTGGCAAGCGCGAGGGCCCGAGTTCGACTCCCGGAACTCACATACAATAAAAGGGCCGGTGATATCGCTCAGTGGCACAGGCGCCTGCTGGCGTGCGAGGTCCTGAGGTCAACCCCCGGTACCCACGAAAAAAAAAAACAACATAATTTCAGCCAGGCATGTTGATGCATGCCTAGAATCCCAGCACTCTGCGAAGCTAAGGCAGGACGATCACAAGTTCATGCCCCACCTGGGCAACTTAGTGACTTAGCAAGACCCTGTCTCAAAATAAAAGATATAGAAGGTTTTGAGTGGGATGTAGATTAGTGTAAAGGTCCTATCTTTAGCACCCCATACCTCCCACACACACACAAACGCACACGTTTTTTCAGCCAGTTGCAGTGGCACATGCCTACAATCCCAGCAGATAGGAGGCTGAGGTAGGAGAATCACAAGTTCGAGCCCAGCCTAGGATACATAGTGAGTTCAAGTGTAGCCTATACTATATATAGTAAGACCACGTCTCAAAAAATAAAATAAGATAATGATGATGATGATGATGATGATGATGATAAAGGGCTAGGGTTGTACTCAATGGGTTAGAGCCTAAGTACTAACAAAACAATACAAACAAAAAACAACAGTAACAGTAACAGTAACAGATATAGCTCAGCAGCACAGTGCCTGCCTGGCAAGCACAAAGTCCTGAGTTCAATTCCCAGTACCAAAAAAGAAGAAAAAAACAGTAACAACAGTATACCATAATTTCATTCAGTTGCAAGTGCTTTAAAAAAAAAAAAAAATTGAGGGCCAGTGATATAGCTCAGCGGCATAAGCGCCTGCCTGGCAAGCACAAGGTCCTGAGTTTGACTCCTGGTACCCACATATTAAAAAAAAAAAATTTGATGGGCCGGTGAGATGGCTCAGCGGCTTAAGCGCCTGCCCGGCAAGCGCGAGAGCCCGAGTTCGACTCCCGGATCCCACATACGAAAAAGGGGCCGGTGATATCGCTCAGCGGCACGGGCGCCTGTTGGCGCGCGAGGTCCTGAGGTCGACCCCCAGGTACCCACAAAAAAAAAAAAAAAAAAAAAAAAATTTGAATGAAGCACTCAGGGTGGCAGGCTGTGTGGTGAGGAAAACAGCCCTGTCAGATCTGTGATCAAGGAAGGCTTGTCTATGGAGAACAAAGTCCAGGTAAGATCTTCCAGGAAACAGAGAGATGGCTAGGACCCTGCCAGAGACTGGTGAGCTGGCATATTAGAGATTAGAGGACTAGCTGGGAGGCCAGGCGGCAGGGTGTGGCCCGCACAGAGCAGTTGGAGGGTGGAAAAGAGCCACAGTAGGGCTGGGGTGTACAGAGCCCCCCCGCTGGTCATAGTGTTAAGTGGAATATGCCAGTAAACCCAAGACAACTAGGCTATTGGGGTACACACAAAGCACCCGAGTGCTGGAATTACAGGCGTGCACCACCATACCCGGCTCAAAAATACACATTTAACAAATCGTGTCTGTACTAAACATGTACAGACTTTTTTCTTGTTGTTATTCCCTAGACAGTAACAACTACTTACATAATATTTATATTATACTAGGCATTATAAGTAATCTGGAGATGACTTAAAGTACACAGGAAAATATACATGGGTTATGTGCAAATTCTGCACCACTTTCTATGAGGACTTTGAGTATGTGGGGGGGATTCAAGAACCAGTCCCCTGCAGCTACTGAAGAACGACTGTAGTGCTTTCATACTCAAGCCCTGAGATTGTCCACTTATACCCAATGGTAGACCAGTAAGCCCCTAGTTGTGGACGGGCTGCTGGATCCATTTGTGTAGTAAATCTGTTACCGTTTCATGCCTGCGTGTGCAAATACAATGCACACTCATCCCTCATTTTCTCTTTGAATGAGAGGAGCATATTAAGTAATTTTGATGATGGAGATGGTGAAGAAACAGTCTGCAACTAATCTGAAATAGAGCATTTGTTTAAAATGGGACAAACACACACATTTTACTTTTGGGAAAACCGCCATTCTTTGTCAAGAGGCCCGGTAAAGCAGGGATGAACTCACTTATGAAAGTCCCAGAGCCTGATGCCTGGGCTGGATTCTGGCTTTCGTAGAGATGCCCATTTCCTTGCACGTACTTTTGCATCTAGTATCTCCTCATATATAATCAGAGGGTGGTTGCAGGTGCCGAGTGGCATTGGTCACCCCCACTTCTTCCTCCCACCTCTCCTCCTGGTACATTAGCCTGTTGGGCAGCAGCCTTCGGATTAGGTGGCCAGCCAGGACTCTGCCTCATCCTGTATTCCCAGCCCAGCTCTCTCCTTTTCCGGGTGGGCTAAAGGTGTACCAGCTCAGCACAGGGAAGAGGCCTCCAACGGCCTTCTCTGCACCCAGAACCCAGTCCCTCGCCATGGACCTCTGTGGGTCACCTGTCAAGCCAGACACGTCTAAGGGCACCCACTCCATGAGGAGTATGTCCTTCATGACGCCAAAGCAGGGTGGGTACACTCACTCCATTCCCGCCTACCCATGAATCACACTGGCCTCTGACCCCAGCCAGCTACCTCCCAAAGTCCTCTACCAGCCTAAGAGTGATCTAAAAGTAAGAGCAGAGTAATTCCCACCAAGCTAGAAAAATACAGGTCCCAGAATGCACTCCACAAATGTGTGTTCCCTTCCTTCTCACCTCCTGACAGCCACGGGTGGGGGTCTCTGGGAAGGCATTTTCTTCCAAGAGAATGCAGTCCTTTCCTGCAGGACTTTTCTGTCCTCTCTGCCTCTATACAGCCTTCCAGCCTAACACTTAATCCATCATGGAATATTCTTGACTTGCCAGCACATAAGCCAATATGGCTACATTCTTTAACTAATATTTATTGAGTGTCCCTATTAGGTGCCTGGCAAGTACAGTGTGCTGTGAGACTAGAATACCTATTCCCCTTCCTTTCCAAGAATGTACATTCCCGGACAACTCAGGAATGATGACATGCCAAGTAAAGGGATCGCATGCCGTAGCAATAATGAGTCAGGACTTTGCAGGAGGACAGAGGCAGCACGCAGGGGCCAGGAGATAGGAGCTTGAGACCCGGGATCACAGACCAGCTGTGCAGCCTCCAGCAGATAGCTGCTACCCGAGCCTGTGTCTACACAAATGTGACAATAGCACCCAGCCTTCTTCCCAGGCTAGGGGTGTGGTAGAACCCAGTAAGATCATGTAAGTGATGCCCTTTGAAAGGTTTAACAAGAGCACCAGATGTTTTCTCCCAAATAAAATCTTTAGTACCTTGATGGGCACAAAAATTGAATTGTATTTGAAAGGATGTGATCCTGGGAAGTCAAAGTCTGGCAAGTACTCATGGTGGCAGGAGTTCAGATTCCAAAGCTCTGATGCAACCCGTGGACAAGTGCCTTTGTCCTCTGAAAACACCACATGGGCTCGTCTATTACCCGTGCATGTGTACACGTGCATCACACACACGCATGTACACAAGGAAAGAGGGGAGCTCTTTTGGGGGTCCCTTTGTGATCACTTAGTGGTGTATATCTGCAGGTAAGTACAGTAAACATTGTGTGAAAGTAAGAAGACCATGGTTACTACAAATACAGAGTCAGCGCACAAACTCGAGAATGTTAATTGCTTATGTTGTTGGTGGACGTGTACGTTAATGTGATGTTTCTGGACAGCAGTAGACAATTTGAGTCAAGAGCCTTAAAAATGTTTCAGGCCGGGTTTAGTGATGCACGCCTGTAGTCCCAGCCCTCTGGAGGCTGAGGTGGAGGATTGCTAATTTGAGGCCAGCTTGGACTACATAGTGAGTTCAAGGTCAACCTGAGCTACATAGCGAGACCCTGTCTCAAAAAAAAAAAAAAGAGCCTTAAAAATGTTTCAATGATGAAGCCCTAGATTTGATACTCCTGTAATCTCACCTACCCAGAAGGCTGAGGCAGGATGATCTCAGGCCTGAGTCCAGGCTGAATCATTTAGTGCTGGCCAATTTACTGAAATCCTGTTGCTAAATAAAAAATAAAAAGGACTGGAGATGTAGCTTAGCAATACATTGCTTGCCTAACATATACAAGGCCATGAGTTCAATTCCAGTACCTCCCCCAAAAGAAGTTCCTGTGGATAAACAAAATATGGTGTATATATACACAATAGAATATTATTCAGCTTTAAAAAGAAATTCTGACCCAGGCTAGAAGATAGATGTACCTTGGGCCAGGTGTGGTGGCGCACACCTGTAATCCCAGCACTTGGGAGGCTGAGGCAGAAGGATTGCTGCAAGTTCCAGGCCAGCATGGCTACAAAGTGAGTTCAAGGCCAGCCTGAACTGCATAGTGAAACAGTGTCTCAAAAAGAAAAAAAAAAGAAAAAGAAGAAGAAGATAGATGTACCTTGGAGACATTATGCTAAGTGAAATAAGCCAGCCACAAAGAACAAATGTTATATGATTCTATTTATATAAGGTAGTCAAATTCATAAACAGAAAGTACAATAGAGTTTACCAGGGCTGGGAGAGGGAGGTGAGGGAAATGGGGAGCTGTTGTTTAGTGAATATGAAGTTTCAACGGAAAATGAAAAAGTTGTGGAGACGGGTAATAGTGACAGTTGTGCAACAGTGTGAAAGTGCTTAATGTCACCGAACTACGTGCTTTAAAATGGATACAGTGGTAGATTTACGTTATTTGCATTTTACCAGAATTTTTAAAAATGTTCCTAATCTCTAACCCAATAATCTATCTATGAATCAACTTTGCACTCAACAAAGAAAACAAATTGACTTAAATCTTATTTTAGAAAAACAAGGAACAACCCACTAGAAAGTAATAGTGGAGGGCCGGTGATATGGCTCAGCAGCATAAGTGCCTGCCTGCCAAGCATGAGGTCCTGAGTTCGACTCCCGGAACCCACATTAAAAAAAAAAAAAGTAATAGTGGAATAAGTCAGTACACAGTACAATTATCTGTGCAAGAAACGCCATGTTGCCATTAAATACCTTGCTTTGGAAGAACTTATGATGCCATGGCAAAACACTATTGATAGCTTGGTGTGGTGGTGCACATCTGTAATCATGGCACTTTGAGAGGCTGAAGCAGGATGATCAAAAGTTAGAGCCCAGCCTGGGCAATTTATCTACTTAACAGATGATCCCTGTCTCAAAATAAAAAAAGGGCTGGTTATGTAGCCCAGTGTAGAAGGCCCTGAGATCAGCCCCTAGTACTGCAAAAAAAAAAAAAAAAAAAAAAAAAAAAAAGATAAACAGGATTCAAAAACATCTAACCAGAGTGATCTCAATTTTAGCCATATGTGTATTGGTATCTCTGCAAGGAAAACAGACCATAAGGAAATAAACCAGCAATTATTTCTGGGTGGTAGAGATTATAGATGCATATTTACATTCTTCATGTGTATCCAAATGTTCTAAGATGAGCATGTATTAATTACTTTTATGTTGGAAAAAGTGATCAGTCAATTTTAAAAGGCTGTAGAGCTTGCGGGAGCCTCCTGTTCCCAGCTGGATCTGGGTTTGCTCGGGAAGTGGTTAGCACCCCGCAGTAGTCTGCAGCACATGCCTCCCGTCAGCCCTCCCGCGGGTGTCAGGTCTGGGGTGGACGCTGGGTGTCTGCAAAGCGCCTGGGCACAGTGTGGACCCTCGTGAGGAAGATGTGTGATTAGGTGACTTGCCTAAAATATACTACTTTGGTTTTTGTTGAGACTTTGGGCATATACACAGCAGTTGCTTAAAAATTATATGTCAGGAGTACTACAGAAACCCAGGGTCAACGTGTATTTCACATCTGAAGAGGATGTGGTTGACAAGGATGACTCATGTGGGCTTAGCCAAAATGTCCAAAACACAATTATCATTACATGTTAAATAGAGGCATTAGAAGTTGACCGATTGAAACTATAACATATAATCAAAGAAAAGTGCCTATTTTCAATAGCAAAAAAAGAAAAAAATACTTAAAAACATTCCAAAGTGCATGATCTAAAGGAAAGAAAAAAATCACCCTTTCAAATAGTAAAGAAGAGTTGACCACTCTGTTCTTGGACAGGAGGCTCAATACTATAAAGATGTTAATCTTCCTCAAATTAACATATTTAATTGATCACAATGGAAAAGCCCACAGGATTTAAGTAGGGGGTTGGTCAAGCTCCTGGACTAAGCCTAAAGTTTAAATGAAAGGTAAATGCTAGGTAAAACTTGAAAAACAAGAGTGATGGGCCAGTCTGAGGCCAACTAAATATTAATAGACACTATAAAGCTTTAGTAATTAAAATAGTTTCTAACTGACACATGCAGAAAGCTACAAGCAACAGAATAGAAAAGCCAGAAATAGGTTTAAGTATATATGATTTTTTTCAAAGGATCAATTTATGGCTTTAATTTCTCTCTCCTTCTCTCTCTCTCTCTCTTTCTCTTTTTTTCTCTTTCTTTCTTTCTCTCAGTATTAGGGACTGAATTCAGGACCTTAGCACTGGGCTACATCCTGAGCACCTCACTCTTTATTTATTTTATTTCTAAATTCCCAAGTCCCCATGCTGGCTTGAAATTGTGATTGTCCTGCCTCAGCCTCCTGGAGTGCTGGGATTACATGCATGTGCCACCATGCCTAGCTAATTTTCCTTCTTACTTTTCTCTTTCTTTCTTTCTTTCTTTCTTTCTTTCTTTCTTTCTTTCTTTCTTTCTTTCTTCCTTTTCTTCATTTATTTCAGGGGTGAGAATGAACCCAGGGCCTCATGTGAGCTAGGCAAGTGCTGTGCCGCTGAGTTACATCTCCAGCTCTTTTTTTTGAATTTATTTTATTTTATTTTATTTAGACAGGGTCTCACAAAATTTCCAGGTTGGCCTCAAATTTATGGTCCTCCTGTTTCTGCCTCTCACGTGGCTGGGATTACAAGTGTGCACCATTACAACCAATTTGGCTTTGATGATTCTCTATATTTCTATGATCTAATTTGTTAATTTCTGTTATTTTCTTTATTATTTTCTTCCTTTTGGGGGGCTTAATTTTTTTCCTAACTAGCCTAAATGTTCAGATCATTGTTTTTCAGCCTTTCTTCTTTTATAATAAAAATGTAAGTCTAGCGGGGTGTGGTGGTATCTCCCCGTATCCCAGCACTCTGAGAGGCTAAGGCAAGAGGATTGCAGATTCAAGCCCAGCCCGGGCAAATCAGTGACTTCACAAGACCATATCTCAAAGTAAAAAAAATAAAAAGGGGCTGGAGATGTAGCTCAGTGTGAGGGGCCTGGCTTCAATCCCTAGTACTACAACTAAAATAAGATTAAAAAATAAAAATATGGGGCCAGGGATATAGCTCGGAGGCACAGTGCCTGCCTGGCAAGCATGAGGTCCTGAGTTCGTACTCCTGGTAACCCCCCCAAAAATACATATATATTTTGTTTGTTTGTTTGTTTGTTTGATTATAGCTTTAGCTTAGCCCACAAGTTTTAATATTTTATATTTTTAAGATAGTAATACGTAATGTATTAACCATTGTTACCCTCCTATTATGTTGGTTTGAAAATTTGTTCTTTTGATTTGTTTTGTTTTTTCTTCTCTTTAAAATAAAAAAAAAATATTTTATATTTTTTGCTATTATTTAATTCACAATATTTTTACTTGCTGTGTGGTCTATAGGTTTTTAGAAGTGTGTTGCTTAGTTTTTAAGTATTTGGGGGATTTTCTAGCCTTCCTTTTGTATCTTAATTTCTCGGTAGTTAGAGAACATACTCAGAATGGTTTCAATAACCAGCCTGTATATATATAGACATTAGTTATATATAAAGATGGTATTTCAAACAAGTTGGGAGAAAATAGATGTCTAATAAATGGCATTGGGACAACTCAATGGGACCTAGGAAAAAAAATAAATCGTTTGTCTACTTTGTTCCATGTATCGAAGGAAATTCCAAATGGAGCTTAGATTTAAACATCAAAACTAAAGCCATAGGGGCCGGTGAGATGGCTCAGTGGCTTAAGCGCCTGCCTGGCAAGCGCAAGGGCCCGAGTTCGAGTCCCAGAACCCACATACGAAAAAGGGGCCGGTGATATCGCTCAGCGGCACGGGCGCCTGCTGGCGCGTGAGGTCCTGAGGTCGACCCCCCGGTACCCACAGAAAAAAACAAAAAAACAAAAAACTAAAGCCATAGAAATATTAGAAGAAAAAATATTAGAACACAGGGAAAATTGTTTTAAAATCTCAGGGTAGGGAAATATTTTCAACTCAGAAACCTTAAAATTTAGCCTGTATAAGATACCTTAAGCTTTGCATGGCCTGAGCCACTATGAACTGGCTCTTAGAGGTTAGATTTGGGGGCAAATCCAGGAGGGAGCACAGGTGGAAACTCCGAGTTTAGGAGGCCGGACAGAGTTCAGGAGGCTGGTCCCTGAACATTTTTGACCAATAACTGGGTTCTGAGTGATCAGCAGGACTTATATAGATAGCGAGGAAACGGGCAAGTATTTCAAATCCTGGGAAATGGAGAAAGCCAAACATCTCTTGTGTTCAAAAAGCATTTGCCCTTAATCTGCTGGGAGATTTAGGGCATGTGACTCGGTCTTCATGGCCTAGACATCGCTTGTAATGGATATTATCCAGGACGCTTAACTGACGTGTGAGTTACAGATGAGAAAACGCTTCCATACAGGACACATCGGGGTAGCCAGACCAGGCTCCAACTAGATCCAGAATCACCACTCAACTACTCCTGTGACCATGGACACGTCACTAAAGCTGAATGGGGACCATTTGCTCAGCTACCAAAAGGATGTCAAGAGAGGCAGTGCAGGGCCTAGAAGCACAAGCTCAGGAGCCAGACTTCCTAGATTCAAATCTTGTTTCTGTCCCTTACTAGCAACCTGCCTTGACAGTCACGTTTGTAAAACAGGAGTGAGGATAACAGCACTTCCATCATGGGATTCTTCTGAGAATGAAATTAGCTATAACTTTGTTGTTTGTTTGTTTGTTTGTTTTTGTTTTTTGAGACAGGGTCTTGCCAAGTAGTACAGGCTAGCCTCAAACTCACTATGTAGCCCAGGTTGGCCTCGAACTCTCGGTGATCCTCCTGCTTCAGCCTCTCGAGTACTGGGATTACAAGCATGTGCCACCACGCCTGGCGCTACAGCGTTATTAATACATATCAAGCACTTAGAAAAATCTCTGGCACATAGTAGCACTCCCTAAGTGTTAGCTCTAAGAATTGTAATTAGCAGCCAGGCATGGTAGTGCACCCCTATAATCCTAGCACTCAGGAGGCTGAGGCAGGAGGATGATTGTAAGTTCAAGGCCAGCCTGAACTACATAGTGAGACTCTATCTCCAGAAAATTAAATAAATAAATAAAGAATAGTAATTGGCAGTATTAATGATTATTATTAATGACATCGATTGTGGAGAAGACCAACTCTTGGTCTGGAGGTAGATGACTTCATTTAAAGATGAAATTTTAGATCCTGAAACAAGAGATGCTGGGAAGTCTCTTTCCTTAGGAATTATGAGCTCAGAGTTGGGAAGAACATTAGAAATAATCGATGAGAGAGGGCATTCAGCCTTTTTGAAGACTTCAGGGAGTGGGAATTCCCTGCTTTCAAGGAAGCATGTTCTTCCCTTGCTGGACTTTCTAGTCAAAAGGCTGAATCCAAACTGAGCTGAAGTTTGCCTGCTTATCACTTCCACTATTGATCCAACCCCTGCCCTCGCAGCTATGGAACGGGTGGGCCAAACCTGCACCTGTCAGCCCTTCTTGAAAGCTCTCCCTACAGCTTCCTTCACTTGCTGTCCCAGGAACTAAACCCACCGCGTTCTGTCAGGTGATCATGCCAGACAGGATTTCCAGACCCCTGTGTCACAGTCACCCTCCTCTGGAACCTCAAGTCATGAACATTCCCGTTGAAAGCTGGCACCCAGAGGCACGTGTGGGTCTGGGATATCCTAGGCCTGAGTGATGAATGAATGAGTTAGTCTGGTTAACACCATACTGTATGAGAGCTATCATAAACCTGTGCTTTTATTTACAAAATGTCAGCTACATTTGATCTTCCAAGAGGAGTTTCCAGCTCACTGGCTTGGGGGTCAGGCATGCCTCCCCAGAACTTCTCCCTCCCTGGGGAGAAAGGCTGCAGGACCCACTAGTTGACCCCTACAAAGGCCTGTGAAATGGAAGTTGGCACAATACAAAAGGTACAATCAGAAACACGTACTGTAACCATGCAAAGAAAGAAGCTGGCCAAGGCTGGGCATGGTAGCACACACCTGTAATCCTACCTACTTGGAAGGCTGAGGTAGGGGGATCACAAATTTGAGGCCAGCCTGAGCAATTTAGTGAGACCTGGTCTAAAAAAAAAAAAAAAAAAAGTCTGGTGATGTAGCATTTGACAAGCACGACCAAGGTCCTAGGTTCAATCCCCAGTGCCACAGAAACAAATAGAAAGGAAGGAATAAAGCAGGAAGGAAGGGAGGGAGGGAGAAGCTTGTCAGGGGCCCACTCAAAAGCCCCATTTTGCCTGGTAGAGGAGGGTTAGGAGGTGTTAGTGTGCTCAACAAATATTCCGGTTCCATTTCTAGGTAAAAGGCAGAAACAAATGTACTTCCTAGCCCCTGGAGTGAGGTATAGCCCTGTGACTTGCTTTAGCCACTGAAATGTGCGCAGAAGAGCCTGATACTATCATGGGGGGGGTCAAATCATTTTATTGAGGAGCCAGGGGGTAGGGAGGAAGGGCTGAAGAAGTAACAATGAGATATGATGTCTTTGGCGGGGCTGGATCTCTCAGACTCACAGAGCCAGCACTATCATCTTGAGGCTGGTCTGGAACTCATCATCCTCCTGCCTCAGCCTCCTGGGTGCTGGGATTACAGGCATGTGCCATGATGCCCAGTTTATCATCTTGTTCTTTTCTCCCTGCCTCTGACAGTCATGATCACACAGACATGGGACCTCCCTCAGTAAGGACAGCCCAGAGTAGAGCCCTCCCGCCAGCCATGATAGGCACAGACCATCTGTGAAAACTACACCTTTGCTGTTTTACCCCTGGGGAAAATGGGTATACCTGTTAAACAGACCTAATCACATGCATCCTGGGGAACTGAAGATAGCACCATGTAGATGGAGCCACCGGGCCCCAAAGAAAGAACTGGACCCTCTCATTCCCAGGTGTGATCTTGCAAAGTTCCTCGGCCACAGTAGACCTCCCTTCTTCCTTCATTTAATTATTTGCAGCATCTCACACTGTTAGGCAAGCACCCTACCCAACCTTTTATCTCAACCAGAAGAGGATTTGGTTAGATCTTCCTAATCCTCCTGAAGTCTGACGGATCACACAAGTTGACAGTTAATTTGACATCACTGGGGAAAACCAAGTTGCATCTCACCATAGTGTTTCTTACAACTGCATGTGAATTGACAATGCTGTAAAGGGAGGGGGGGAGCAACTTAAAAAAAGACAAAGACACGCTGAAAGCTGAACCAGTTCCTAAAGCACTAGTTTGTGAGTTTGCTGGCACAAATCTTCAGGAGACAAACCCCTCTAAAACTCTCCATAGGTTTGTGGGATGTGGGAGAACCTGGCTGTGTCCCTCATCCTCCTCACTTAGCTGGATTCGACCTCACCCACCCCAGACCTCTGGAGAAGTCACTGGAAACCCAGTCAACTTCCAACAAGGGCAGAACAAGAGTTCCCATTTTCCTGCTTAATTAACTTAGTTAACAGCCACAAAAAGTAAGCATTAGAATTGTTTAAAAGTAACAGTGTGACAGATACTCTTTCACAACACAAAATTTTTCAGAGGTTGCATTTTTGATGTTAGAAAAACAGATAAACTCTGGTTTTTGTGCTTGACTGAAAGAAATTGTGAAACAAGTCATTAAACCTTGCCTTAGGAAACAAAACTCAGTCACAGGGCACTCTGTTGGGTTCCGACTGCTAGGTGACTACCACGGTGAGACCCTTCAGGCAGCTCATAGGCCTGAGGATGTGAGGGAAGTCACTTTATCCCTCTGGGCCTCAGGGTCCTCTCTGCTGGACTGCACATCCTCTGAATGGCCCTTGGAGGTCAGGGTGTGAGACGGAGCGCTAGACAGAGCCATGGGCAAGTTCTGCCATCTGGCTCAGTCCAGCCTCTCCCCCTGGGTACCCTGTCAAAGACCACAGATCATTGCATGTTCCGATGCCCCTTATCTTCCAAGCACAAAACTCCACCCTGGAATCTCAGGAATTGGATAGACCAAGATGAGTGTAACCAACACAGTAAACACAGTATAGGAGTTGACTACTGTAAAAATAAACAAACAAACAATATATGGGCCATGGAGTGATTTGAAAACTAAATTATTTCCTTTACTCTCCATGATCAGCCCTGATCAGCTCATCAAATTAGTGTCAGAAGTCTGCTTTCTCCAGAGTTCCTTGGGTACCATTCCTAGTTCTCCTCCTTCTCCTTAGAATACCTATATCCTGTGGCTCAAAGACCCAAGCCTGACCAGCATTTTGTTTTTTAACTATTTTTTTGTACTAGGGATCCAACCAAGTGCCTTGAGCATGCTAGGCAAGTGTTCCACCACTGAGCTACCCCTAACTTTCTAACTTTCTAACCCCTAACTTTCTCTTTGAGAAAATTTTAGGGTTACAGAAAAGTTGCAAGGACAGTGCAGAGAGTCCCCATATATCCCACATTCAATTTCCATCTTAAATTACTATGGCGATATTTGTCACAACTCAAAAGCTAGCATCGGTATATTATTATTAACTAAACTCCAATTCAACTAGTTTTCCCCTAACATCTGTTTTCTCTTCCAGCATCCATCCCTCCAGGTACCACAATGCATTTCATCTGCATATCTTCTTAGGCTCTTCAGGGCTGGGATAGTTTCCTTGGTTTTGATGACCTTGACAACTGAAGAGTTCTGGACGTGTATTTTGTAGACTGTGCCTCCCTTTTTAATCTGGGGTTATGAAGAAAGTCCACAAAGGTGAAGTGCTGCTCTCCACCCGTCATATCAGGAGCACCTGCCGTCAACATGCCTAGCGAGCGTGATGCTGACCTCGAGCACCTGGCTGGGCAGTGTCTGCCAGGTTTCTCCACTGCTCTGTTCCTTTCCCCCAGGGACTCCTCTTCCTGCCCCAGCCTTTGGAACCAGATTATTAGGCGCAGCCCACGCTCTAGCAGAAGTGTGTTAAGATGCACTTCTTTTAGAGAATATCTGCATAAGTTATTTGGAATTATCTATATGAGAGATTGTCTCTTCTCCCACATTTATTGATTTGTTCAAACATTTCTTTGTATCAGTATGGATTCATTCATGGGTACTTATTTCATAATTTGGAATAAAATCCAATACTTCATTCTTCATTTTGTTGTGCAAATTGTTCCAACATTAGCTCCTGCTAGCTCTTTCAGATTAGTCCCTATGTCCCTGTGACCTACCTACATCCTTTTGATCTTTGAGCACTTCCTTACTTTCTGGCGCTGCCAGATGCTCCAGGCTCATCTTGAGTATTTCCGCCCCTAGAATCAGCCATTTGTTCAAAGAGTGGATTGGCTGGTTCTGGCCCACCTTCTCCAATAGAGATGCAAGCAGTCCTCACAGGGGGAAGTAACCCAGCCTCATTATCTGGCTCAAGCTAGTCATTTGCAACCAACTTTAAATCTAGTTTAGGGTTTGTTCCCAGTTTTGGTGTCTATAGTTGGAGTAAGTATGTCCTCAGCTTTATGACCACCATTCCTTCTCCCAAATGGTTTAGTTTGCTCAAAGCCACTTTCTCACTCCACAGAGACTGTGATGTAGACCCGCCCCAAGTGAGTCAGGCGAGAGCTGGGAGAATCAGAGAGGCCCTCCTCCTGCTAGGGCTCGGCCCCGCCTGCCTGAAAACTGCTATATAACAATAGATAAGTAACTAGCTGGTTAAACACACACACACAGACACACACACACACACACACACACACCAAAAAAGGAGGCGGCTATGGGGAGAAGGCAATGAAGGCACCCCCCTACACACACCCCTAGAGTACCTGTTCAAAGGAGAAGCAAGGGGGAGGCATTTGGGCAATCCAGAAATGCAGGTCTGAGCTGGCCTGGGGTTTTAGCGAAGGAGGATTGAGTTCTGAACAGGACCAATTAAAACCTTTAAAAGTAATTGTTCCCCTGCCTTTCAAAGCTGAGCACTCCCCCCTCCCCCATCATTTAAAATTAAAGCCTTTCCTCTTGCCTATTACAGAAACGCTAAAGCTATGGTTGCTCCTGGGGGGCAGTGGGAGGGGACCCAAACACTTGCTTTTCATAACAAGATCACTGTGGGCTTTGTCCCCCCAGCCCCACCCCAGAGCCGAGGGGATGGGAAAGGAGCCAGACAGGTTACCAGAGCACATGACCGGGCAGTAAAGCTTCATGCCTGCACCACCCCAGGGTGTCCACTTACTCAGCCTCGGGAGCCATGGTAGAAGGGTGGGCAGAGCCTCCTGGGATACGGTCATAAACAGTTTATGGCTCCCCGAAATGTGACACATCAAGTTGACCTCACCGGTTCACCTTCATGCTGTTCTCCCTCTATCAGGAGTCCCTCTTCTGGCTCCCTTGGCGCCCCGCCCCCGGCCTGTCCCATCCCTTTGGGGTGGGTTGGGACAAAGGTCTGAAGGTTCCAAAGTGGTGTGGAAAACGCAGTTCTCAGGGGAGGTTTCCTCCCGGCCGTGGGGCATTTCATCACTAATGGAACCGTGCCGACCGTGAAGGTTACCTTGCCCTTGTCCGAACGATAAATATAACTGGAGCTAAGCATACAGGATCCCGTTCAGAAAAGCAAACTGCTTTCATCTTTTTTATTTTTTTTTTTAACTCCCATCTCTATTTTGCATCTCTGTAGTATCAGAGCATTTTAAGGAAAACCAAGCCTCTGGTCTCTTAATCCGATGGACACCTCGCTCCTTGCCTCTTGCACATCGCGTCCACCTTCCTCCCACAGGCAGCGAAGGCGCGTAAACCCCAGTAGGTCAGCCAGGTGGTGGCGGGGCTGTGACAACGGGGCCTGTAGACGCCTCTACGTCCAGGCGCTTCCCATAATGGAAGGCTTCTCTCCATTAAAAGTTATTTTAAGGATTCCACATGCCCACTACTCCCACCCCCCTTGAAGTGGAAAATTTATGTAAACTAGTCAAAATAAAGCAACAGTTTCTTAATAAGTATGTTTGGAGTCATAGGCCGGATAAGCCCAGTCGAATCAGGCGAGGGATGGATACTCAAAAGTTCCAGTGTCCCCCTTACGGCGAGATTATTTTTAAAAATTTAAGGACGTACTCAAGTCCCGCAGTCCACACCAGCATATCGTAACCCCGCAGGTTGGACAGGGGGCGAATTCTGTCCGGGTGACCCCGGCCCATGGTCCCTACGGCCCCATCGGGAAGCGGGCACAGGCGCAGCATGATCGAGGCACCGGTGACAGCGACCGTCCCCGCGCCCAGCCCACGCCGGTCCAGCCAGGAGGCCAAGCACGGGGGGGGGTGGCACCAAGAGCCGGCCGCACGGTGCCCTGGGCTGGCGACGAGGTCTGGTTAGGACGCTGGGGAGGAGGGCAGCGTTATTCACAGGGGCATCTGGAGGCACAGCAGCCCGGGGGGGGGGGGGACTGGGGATTCACCTGAGGGTTTAGGGGAGGTGGAGTGGAGAGCCCCGCCCCGGGAGAGCGGTTGCTCGATGCTCCTCTAAACCAGCTTCGAGGAACCCGCTGCGGCGCGGGTTGGAGGGTGGGGAGTGGAACTTCAGTCCTTTATGGGGCCGCTGGGGTCCGCGGGCGAAAGGCCCGTGCGGAGCCGGACGCCGGGCGCGCGGTCCGTGATTCAGCCGGGAGGTGGCTGCTGCGGTTCAAGGCCGGGGAGGGACGGGCGCAGCGCGCTCCCGGGGCCTGGGGGAGGGGAGCAAGGTGCGCGCGCCCGGCGCCCTGGTTGGCGGGAGCGCGCGCGCAGCGCAGGCGCCGGGCGGGGACGCGGGCCCGGCTGTGCTCAGTCTGCCCGGCGCCGCGCTCCGAGCGTCCGCGCCGCCTCCCGGGGCGCCGGCCTCGCGGGTGGTGCAGGTAGAAGAAGCTGGGGCGGGTGCGGAGCCACCGCGGGGCTCAGGTTCCAGCTGCCCGGCGTGGCCCGAGGCACCGCGGGGAGCAGAGAATGAGGAGGGGGCGCGGCGTGGGCGCTGGGGCGGGAGCCGGGCCGAAGCTGTCGCGAGCCCCTTCCGCAGCCCTGCGAGAGACGGAGCTCCCGCAGCTGCGCCCAGGGCACAGCTCGAGGAAGTGGGGGCGCTCCGCCGGGCTCCGAGGCGTGGTGGCCGAGCCCGGAGCGGGCAGGCGCCCGCGGTGGGGACTCGGGCCGGGCGGGGCGCGGGCCGCGGTGGCGGCGGCGGACCTGTAAACCTTAATGACTGCAATCTTGCCTGTCTGCGCCGCTGACTCACGCGGTGACCGAGCCTCCAGTCACCAGGCGGCCTCCCTCTCCTCCTCCCCTCCCTACCCGCCTTCTGGCCTCAGTTTCCCCGGCCGCCAAACAATGAGGCCACTGTGTGGTTATTCATTCCTGAGAGCCCATTCACACAGGGAGCATCGCCGCCTCCCAGGGAAGGGACTGAGGCGACCAGCTTTTAATTATCCCTGGTGGGGTCGGGGGCGGGGAAGGCCGCGCTATGCTGGATGATTGAACAGGGACTATTCCCAAACCGGTTTAAACCCTTGCCTTCAGTCCGTCCTCACCTCATCGTATTTAAGTTTTAACCCTTCGTCGCCACTCTGGTGGGACCGCCTGAAAAAGCAATCAAGTGACTCATCACCTCGGGTTGGCAGTATTGCCGGTTGAATCAATTCACTGGTGACAAACTTGAGCGCTCACTGTAGGCCTGGCCCCGTCTGGGGCACTGAAGACACCCCAGAGCAGAGGCCGAGCAGAGACAGGGCCGTCCCTAGGAGGCCCAGCCCTGCAGGAGTCCATGAAGCTTCCACTCCCTGGCAGAAATAAAGGTGCAAACTACCGATGCATGAATTAGTGGGTAATCTCACGTGCACGCTGTGAGTGAAAGAAGCCAGACACAGGAACACACGCTGTGTACACTCCTTTATGTAAAACCCAGAAAAAAATGAATCTAACGGTTAGCCCACCAGAAGCACGGGGCGTCTGGGGACAGGGAAACTCAGATCTGAGTGTGACCGAAACGTCCCAGGTCTTGATTGAAGTGGTTATGCAGAAGTTGACTCTTGTCTAGACTCATCAAAGGCTAACCTTAAACGGGTGCATTTATTGTATGTAGATTATACCTCAATAAAGTTGACACAGGCTAGGCCCTTAAGGGTCTCAGACGTCAGGAGGCTTGGCCGAGGTCATATGACTAATCTGCCTTTGGCATAATTCTTAACATTTGAGGATGCATTGAAAGAAAATAGGACATATCACTTCCAGGTGGAAAGGGGTAGAGGGAGGAGAGATGTTGCTTATTGAGGGCTCCAAAGAAATAGCTTTAAATGTTTTATTTACCTAAATCTGTTTTTTTGTTTTGTTTTTGTTTTTGGTGGGGGCGGTTAAGACAGTGTTTCCCTGTGTAGCTCAGGCTGGCCTCCAACTCCTGGTAATTGTTCTGCCTCAGCGTCCGGAGTGATGGGATTACAGGCATCAACCACCACACCCAGCTTTTTATTTACCTAAATCTTACAAATCCTAAATGTTACTATTATTATCACCATTTAACAATACAGGAAACAAAGAGATGAAGTAACTTGTCCAGCTGCCCTAAACTTAGCCTGCAGACATCACTAA
The DNA here is from genome assembly GCA_028451465.1 of Erethizon dorsatum. Classification (NCBI taxonomy): domain Eukaryota; kingdom Metazoa; phylum Chordata; class Mammalia; order Rodentia; family Erethizontidae; genus Erethizon; species Erethizon dorsatum. The sequence goes on along the minus strand of CM051829.1, from coordinate 29,904,236 downwards.
GGGGCTCCCTCATTCTTCAGTGGGCTGAGGTGATTTCGTCACTGTGTGACACTGACGTTGAGGCAGGGCCACCGGCAAGGGCTTAGGAGACAGCAGGGAGCTGTTGGGAGTCCTGCCCCCCCTCGTTGCAATGCAGTGACTGGGCCACGGTAGCCTCTCAGCCTGAGCCTGAGTCCCCCTGCGTGGTGGTGAGGGGATGAGGGACTGAGCCGGGGGCTTGGCGCAGGACAGGCCCATGGATGTCAGTGGTACCACTGTGACCTTGGGCAGGTCCCTTCCCTGGAAGGGCCTCCTGTCCTCATCTGTAAAATGGGAGGGTGGGCGTGAATGCCTGCAGGCCGTGCCATCCTGCAGTTTGTTTTGGGGGCAGCTGGGGAAGAGCCCAGCAACTCCCATGGGTGGAGAGCAAGAGCAGCACCTGGGAGGGGAGGCCCAGGTGCCTGCTGCTCCCCAGAGCCTCTGCAGGTGGGAGCCCGTGGGTGTCTATGGGGTCTGTGGGGTTGTTGTCCTCTGACCTTCAAAAGGGAAACCACCACCTCTCTTGCTGCCCAAATGCATTGCTGGGGACTCTTGCTCCCTCATGAGGTGGCCTCCTGCCCTGCTTGGCAGTGCTGGTTTCCAGAACATTCCTCCAATGTGGACCCCCACCTGTCCTCCTGGATCTCCCCTCTGAGCCACAGTCTTTCCTAACCAGGTGCCTCACTGAGTGGACCCCTTGGCTGCCTGGGACCATGTTCTTGCCGATTCCTCCTTCCTGTCTGTCAGGACCTCCCCCTGCCAACTGAGGGCAGCTGGACTCCGGGAAGGGGTTTGGTGAGCAGAGGGCCACCTGTGGCCTGGCTGGCCCATGGGAGCAACAGCTCCTTTCCAGCCATGGCAGGACCCACATCAGACCCCAGGTAGCAGGTGAAGGCCAGGCCTCTGTGACCTCTGAGAGGCACCCTGAATTTCTGGCTCTAGGAAGGGAGCCCTCTCACCTCTCCTTGCCTCCCCTCAATGCTCAGAGACCCGGCAGCTGGGGAGATTTACAAACAGCAGCACAGATTGCACCCACCAGCACAAACACACACATCACACATGTGTGTGTGCACGCACATACCTCACAAGACTGCACACAGCACACCCTATAGGTACCACACACGTCCCACATGTACACAACACAGTAACACACGTCACATTCCACTCACAACAGCACAGTCACATGTATGCCACACAAACACACGCTGCACACGCAGACACACCAGAGACTCCCAAGCATGGTGCACAGGTTGTGTCCTGCACAAGGATGCCCAGGTGAGAGGTCCGAGGCGGCTCACAAGGCTCTGGGTGGGGCTGGGTGCCCTGGAGGGAGGAAGGGCTCCTCCCCCAGGTGTGCTCAAAGGCGCTATCTGCCCTGGCCAGGGCCCTGGCACCCCGACAGCAGAGCACCCCACCTGCCTCCAGGCTTCCCTGGGTTGTGAGACCGTGGGCCCCTAAGGATACCCCATCCCTGCCCACAGGAATGCCCTGTTCCATGTGGGTCTCTTCTAAATCCTCCACTTCTCTTGGTGCCCTACTGCCAGGACCTGGCTCAGGGCCCATCACCTCTTCCCTCCCCAAGTCTCTCTATCATTTAGGACCTTTCTGGCCAGGGTATTTGTCATTTTGATGTGGCACCTACCTCTGAGTGGTCCTCTCTGCAGTGGCAACAGAGTAGCAAGTGCAGAAGCTGAGTGTGGCATCCTCATAGCCCCCTCTCTAAGCACCTCTCCAAGCACCTCTCCAAGCTGTTGGCAATATAGACTGGAAGTCACCCTTCCTTTGTGCCCATGTGCATGACACAGCTTTTCTAACATTCCTTCTGTCCTCCCTTCGCACTCCAGCTGCCAAGAAATCCCTGCTGCCCCTATAGGGGCTCTTGGGGCCAGCCTCACCCAAACCCCTTGCCCCCTGTTGGCTTCCTGGTGTTTTGTTAATTTATTTACTGTGGGGTTTATGGTCCTTTGTTGTTTCCAGGACTGACTGTTCTCACCTGTTTTATTCTTGGAGGGAACTAAGTGCTAAATTAATGCTGGTTGAATTGACTTAAACAAGATACTTGAACTGAAAGAATCAGAGCCTTCTACCTAAAATCATGAAATGTTCAACCCTGAAACCTTGTATGTATGTACTTTACTGATGCATAAGTCCTTTTTTTAAAATTTTTTTTTTGAGACAGAGACTCACTAAATTGCCTAGACTGGCCTCAAACTTGCAGTCCCCCAACTTTAGCCTCCCAGGTAGCTGGGATTATAAATACGTGCCATCACACCTGATTGAAGTCCACTAGTTTTAATCCCTAAATCACCCAATGAACTCATTAGAATTAGAATCAAAATCTATACATTTTCTAAACATGTTTGAGTTGAATAGAACGAAACTGGAACCACAGTTTCCAAGCTGAAAATTTCCCAGAGGAAATACTTGAAAGTTTAAATGCCCTTTCTTTTGGGATCACCTGGTCTTTATCCCCTCTTGCAGGTCAGAACCTTTCCCAGTCCTGAGGACTCTGGCAACCTCAGGGACTCAGCCTTTGGAAGCCTTTCCTGGTCTCCTCAGGCTGTCATGAGGCGCTGTTGTGTCATCGAATCGAAGAATGATTATCCCCATTCCTCTTGTCAGGGTTACACAGGTAGCACAGGTTGAGGCCAGGCCCACTCCTGTAACCCTGGCTCTTAACCACTCTGCTGTGTATCTCTGTGGCAGGAAAACCATCTACCAAAGGAATTCCCCTAAGATGTCACCATAAAAAGGCGTATGATATTAGGCCTCCCCAGGGATCTGCAGGCAGTTCATAGGAAATAGCTGTGCCTGTAAAGAACTCAGTATTTATAGGTCTCACTCCTCAATTGCACCTTGCAAATGATAAGCTTTTGGTAGAAAAGCGCCTGCCATTGGTTTGTATTCCTGTGAGAGTCTCCAGTGCCCGACTTGGCCTGGGGGAGGGGTCCAGTTCAACAGGTGTCAAGGTGGGGAAGGGGTCCTACATTCTCAGCAGGTCTCCCAAAGGATTCTTATGTGTCCCCATGCAGGGTGGCCTAGGAGGCAAGTGGGACTGGTTAGGAAAGGGAGGAAAAGCAGGCAGAAGGCCCTAGGAGCCCCCAAATTACTTGACAAGCTAATCTTTTCCTGCCCAGTACACAGTAGCTGCTTAATAACTGCTGCATGTGCACTGAATGAATGCCAGTGTAGTCCAGGCATTCTCCAAGAGGACCTTGTGGAGCCCCCGCAGGGCCACTGTGCTGTCCAGAGCAGTACACACTAGCCACACATGGCTGTTTACATGTAAACAAATGAAATGTAAATGAATGAAAATTTAGGGTGATGCTTCTCCCATGCTATAGCACCTGACAGCCACATGCGGCTTGTTGCTACTTTGTTGGTCAACACAGCATAGAACATTCCCATCGTTGCAGGCAGTTCTCTGGAATGGCAGTGGGGGTGTAAGATGGAGAGGAGTAATGGAAGTGCTCGGAGACAACTAGAAGAATAGAGAAAAGAAGGATGGAGCGGAGGTGCTGAGGCAGGACACTGAAAGTGCAAGAGGACCCAGCACCCAGCAGGCCACTGGCCTGGGCTGGTCATTGATGCAGGCTCAGGAGCTGGGCCTGGATCTTCTCATCCACCGTAAGGCTTCAGGGGAGCTGAAGAGCTCGCTGGAAGCAGAGCTGCGTGCTGTATGGTCTGTGCCCTCAGCTGAGCTGGGAGAGAAACCTGGTACTCCAATATAAAAGTATTTGTCCCTTTTAAGAGTCAGAACTGGAAAGGGGGCGTGGTGGTCCACACCCATAATCCCAGTCCCTGGGACGCTGAGGCAGGAGGATCTCAAGTTCAGGCTCATCAACAATTTAGCAACTTAACAAACCCCTGTCTCAAAATTAAAAAATAAGGGTTGGGGGTTGTAGCTCAGTGCAAAGGCTCTGGGTTCAAAAAAAGAAAAACAGTCAGAACTGTGCTAAATTTTGAATACACATTTTTCTTGAATCACTCACTCAGTCCCCGGAGCTGAGTCGAGTGCTTTCTTGGTGACTTGTGGTCCCCTATGTGACTCCTGTTATTTCCTTAGTGTTTGGTGCCCACAGCCTTAGAGCACTATGAAAGCAAGTTGTCATCCCTCTTCCAAATATTCCAGACAACTGAGGGTTGACCATTTTTCCTTTTTACAGTTCTTTTCCCTCCTTGTACCTTTTACACATGCTTGGGTTTAGATATCAGCTCCCGCAGGCAGTTATAATTGTACCTAAAATATAAGTTCGAAGGTTTTGACTAAGGGCTCGCCGATGAGTTTTGACATCTCTTTTGGCTGCTCAGGAGTCTTTTCTATTGAAATCTTGCTCCTGGGAGGGCATTTGAGACACATGGAGTTTGACTATTTGACGTGTCTGTCACCACTCATCCATGCAGGTACTAAGAGACTAAGACCTTGCCCCCAAACACTTTAAATTATGCATGACTGACCTAGGAACCTACAGCGCCTTCTACTCCTCTTCTTCAGCCCTTGAGGGGTTCAGCTAGGTGCATGCGAAGAATCGGCTCTCTCAGAGCACCTGCATGTTCATGAGAACCTGGGGAGAACAGTGCTGAATTCAGTACTCTGCAGGTGAGGCATCAGGCCCAGGCACTGCGTGGGCACAGAGCTTAAAGCACTCAGAGCTGAATCTGTGGTCCTCCGCAGCCCAGCCAGGCCCTTGCAGGGGGCCAGCTATTGTGTAGCGTCCCCTTTTCCAGGTTCAGCCTGTCCTGCAGCAGCCTTTGCAGGACGCAGGCTTTGTCCTCCCCTTGGAAGACAAGAACCTACCCTTGTTTCTTCCTGGACGTGGACTGGGTGAGGGAAGAAGTGTTACTTCCTCCAGGTCCCCAACCTCCAAGGCTCACCAGCACCCCGTGAGGGAGGGCCTGGACAATGGAAGGAAGGGTAGGTCATATTCCTGCTGCTTGCCCTTGGGGTCAGGCTTTTCACACCCCAAGATGGCTATCTAAGTGCCTTGACCTGTGACCCCATAAAAATTGGGGTTTTTGGTTGTCAAGCCCCAGTGGAGTTTAATGGTGTTCTGCTGTCCTCCCATTACAGTTTGAGAGGCTTCCCCACCCATTCATCGGGTGGCACCTTCCTCTTGCTTTCCTCCTGGATTCCTGGAAACCTACCCCACCCCCACAGTATCAAATTTTATAACCCCCCATCACCTTGTTTATAAGACTTTTATTTTGACTGGTGAGGCTCAGTTCAACCCCTCATTGTTTGTTTGTGGCTTTGAGTATTTTCCTACCATGGTTTCCCAGCACTGTTTTTCCCAATGTCCTGTGGCCCAGCCTGCAGCGCCGAGTTGTCACCACAGCCTGCTGAGCCTGGCTGGCTGCACGGCAACCAACAGGGCAGGAGGCCCGGGCTGCTCAGCACCTACCCTGAGAACTGGGTTTTCCCCTGCAGACACCAGAGACTGAGGGAGACAGGAGGTAGCTCAGGAGAGCCCGGGGCCTGACTCCAAATGTTTCTCACTAACAAACAATCCAACATCTTTTGTCTCTGAGTGAAAAGAAATTGGCCTTTCTGCAGTTCTTTTTTCCTTCCTTCAACCAAATATGCTGTCTTCTGTTTTTCCCCTCCACACCGGAAACTCTACTTATGATTTTAAAATGGTCCTAACTGGAGAGGAAGCCTATTGGCTGGGGAGAGAATTCCATACTCGGTCCATATCCCACTGGGCTGAGAGTCAACAGAAGGGCCCTCGGGGCTCCAGGCAGCAGGAGACTGGACAAGCCGCAAAGTATTTATTTTCTGTGGCTTTGCTCAGGCCTCAGCAGACAGCATTTTTATTGAATCTGGCCCCAAAACTGCTAGGATTTGGACTTGCTTGGCTACTCAGAGAGAAAGAAGTGTTTTGGGGGAAAAAGTTACCCTCTCCTGCCCTCCTCTTCTTTCCCCCTTTTCCACCCTCCCCACGTGGTTTCTTTGTTTAAAAGTTTTCCAGAATTTGCTCGTACTGAGGAAGAAACATGTTTTTCTGAAAAGCCCAATAGACCTGCGGCTGGCCTCGGTCTCCGGAGTTCCCTGCTACCCTCAGCTGAGCCGCATACCCCGTGCCCCCAGCAAGGCTTGGGCTCCCTGAGGCCTGTCTAGCCCATATGTCCTGCGAGCTGGTAGAGGATCTTTGCCGGGCATTGCCCTATGGCTCAGAGCTTGGGCAGGCCATGGGTTCAGCACAGGGAGGCTCACGAAGCCTGACAGCTGAGGGAGGGTGATGAGGGCTGTCCCAAGATCACAGACCTTGCCTGGCAGGGCCAAGGTCAGACTCGGCAGAGCTGAGCTCTCCAGCAGGTGTTTTGGGCATTCCTGTGGTGCTCTGGGAAGCAGCTACCAAGTGCCTTGGGGGCTCCCGAACTGATGCCAAAAACAGACTTCCTGGCTGTACCCCAGTTCTGGCCTGGCCCAGTTCTAAGTATTTGAGGAAGCTTTTCATGGCCCCCTGGGGCTGCTTGGGAGCTGTGGTAGGAATAGGTCCCAGCCCCAGAACACCACAGGGCATTGAATCTTCTGTCACTCTGCAGCAAGCAGAGCATAGCAGGTTCTTATCCCAGGCTCAGAGGTGCCAGGGCAAGCAATACAATACCACTGTCTCTGCCTGTGCCCCCATCCCGTTTGCTCTCTGCCCTCACAAGCTTGTTGTCTGCAGTGCGATTATTCTTAAGACCCTACTGATGAACCAAGTGGACTAGCTTCTAAGACCCGTTCATTCACTTATTCACTCAACAAACTGCCAACAAATGAAAGAGTTCTAAGATCAGTGCTTTGGGGTCCCTGAGGGGACAGGCTGCTCCCTCAGGCTAATTCTTCTCCAGGGAAGAATTAGACTACCACTCAAAGACCAGGCCCTGCCTGGTCTTTGGCCAATGACTTAGGCTTCAGAGGGAACCTCTATACCTGTGGGATTGGCACTGACTGCCAGGCCTGGGTTAGCTCTCGGCTGGCAAGGAGAGGGACAGCCTCTCTGTGGAGGGACAGCTGGGGCGGAAGAACAGAGAAAAGGTGGCTGAACCTTGCTTCTGCAGAGGAAAGAAGATCCCTGGAGTGCTGGGCAGACCCGCTCACGTGAGACCGCCTCAGATATAGGCTGTGGCTTCAATCCAAAGGTTTGCTGTGTGGACAAAACCCAGCCGGGTTGGGTCTGGTGGTTCGTTAGTCTATTTTCTTGTTCTGAGCCAGGGGAAATAGGGGAAATGTCTGTATTGTGGGAGGGGGAGCTACCTTATCAGCGAGATGTATTGTGGGGCAATGAATAATGAGCAGGGGCTTTGTCGGGGGAGATAGGCCGGTTGATCAGCCCAGTCCCTGGAGCCCCTTTCTCCAGGCTCTGCCAAATTCCTCCAGCCCAGTGGATAAGATTAGCGGTTTCTACTTCCCAAAGGTCCTGGCCTTGATTTTTTTTTTCCCTGCGGTGCTGGGGATCAAACCCAGGGCCTCACACATGATAGGCAAGCACTCGCCACTGAGCTTCATCCCTAGTTCCCCAGCCTAGAATTCTTATCCAGCGCCAGCCTCCTTTAACTAGGATGCAGGCAAAGCTGGCCTTCGAGGGCTAAGTTTAAAACCCCAGTGAGGAGCCAGGGCAGGGTCAGGAGAAGCCCTGTTCAGAGGAGCCTGGATTCCTGAGCTCTTAGCCCCTCTCTGCAGAACCTCTGCCCCCTTCCACGCTGAGGCCCCCATTCACAATCCTTTAGGCATTTCTCAAAGTGAATGCCTCAGTGCCTACCCATCATGATGGGCAGGAAGGAGGCAGGGGAAAGAAAACCAGACCAGGGCACAGCCTGAGGCACCTGCCCTGCCCTGCTCACCCAACCCCACAACCAACAGATAGCTGGGCCCTCGCTCTGGCATTGTGGGGCTTGGCTGCCTGACTGACCACCCTCTCCCACCCATACCTGTGGCTGGTTCCCCCTATAGGGCCTGCCTCGTGGTCCCCCAGCCCCAGTGGCCCCTCCTCAGGTTTACACTGAGCCGTGCACCTGGCAGAGACCCTGCAGCCTCCGGGCATCTGGGTTTTTCATGTGGACAAGAAGGGTCTCCTTAACCCACCTGTGGGCTCTTGGCAGCAAAGGCACCATGTGGCACACACATGCCCATCCTTCCCTTCAGTGAGCTTTGAGGAGGGAGGGCAGGGCATGCAATCAATGCCCACAGTTTGTCTCTTTTTAACTGATTCACTGTGGTACATTTAAAATTTCTCTGCAGCAGGGTCCAGAGCCCTGGATTCTAGAACTGACCCATCGGCCATATGCTGCGTGACCTTGCAAAAGTCACTTCTCTCTGCAGCATTCTCATTTCCTCTTCCACGCAGAGATTAGATTAGCCTATCTCTGCTGAACCTGTTATGAATGAGGCCAGGAGAGCTCAGCAGGTCACATCGGGGTCAAATCATCCAGACTCTGGGAGCGATGCTGGGGCTGCCCTGCCCTGAGGCCGGACGGGAACCTGGTCCAGTCTCCAGACAGCACCGTTGCATCCCTGATTCCCAGAAAACTAATGTCTCTCCTGGCTGCCCCAGAGCTCCCCCGCAGGAAGGAGGCCATCACACTGACCTCGACCTCCGCACTTTGTCCTGCCCCCAATCCTGCCAACACTCGGGCAGGTGAAGGACACCTTACCCCAGTTCCTAAGGGCTCTTTTCCCAGCTCCGCCAGGAAGGTGTTGACATGTCTGGTCTCTGGCAGGCGAGGGGGCCTCTGCACCCAGCCAACTCACACCTGCCACCTGGTGCAGGCCCATAGTAGAGTGGCATCTTCTGCTCAGGTAGGAGTAAGGCTGAACCTCTGGCCCAGGAGAGATGGGGTCTGCGCCTTCCCCTCCACCTGCCTACTCTCTACTGATGGATCCCCTGGGGACTCCAGCCTCACTGTGTCGTCACCCGGTGGCCATTTTCAGGTCCTCTCTGTTGGGATCGTCCCCTCCCCTGGCTTCTGACTTGGCTTCTAAAATGCTCCTTCACCTGCTGGTTTTCCTCTCCATGGCCTCCTCATTCCTTGCTGCCACTTGCCCCAGTTGGGACTGGGGTTGGCCTTGGCCCTATCCTCTATCCACACTCTCCTGGAAGTGACTTCACCAAGCCATAGCTGTACTCCTTCTTAGTGCCTGGGGCTTGATTTTTTTTTTTTTTTTTTTTTTTTTGTGGGTACCGGGGGGTCGACCTCAGGACCTCGCGCACCAGCAGGCGCCCGTGCCGCTGAGCGATATCACCGGCCCCTTTTTCGTATGTGGGATCCGGGAGTCGAACTCGGGCCCTCGCGCTTGCAAGGCAGGCGCTTATGCCGCTGAGCCATCTCACCGGCCCCATGGGGCTTGATTTTTTATTTCCAGCAAAGATCTCGTTTCCGTGTTCCAGACCTGGTCTAGTTCCTCACTGAACCTCATCATGGGGTCTTGAAGGCACATCCCACCACCTCCCCACACCCCGAACATCTCCTCGAGTGTCCTCATGTCAGAAAGGGCAGTTCATCCCTAAGCGCCTTGACCTCATCCTGACCCTGTCCTACTTCCACCCTCTACTAAGCACAGCTAGTTAACTTCAGTACCTTTATTTCCAGTCCCCATTCCATGGACTTCTCCCCACTTCCCGCCACCCTCCTTTCTCACCCAGACCACTGTAATCATTTCTCAACAGAATTTCCTGCTTCCCCTGACCCTCTTTAAACCTTCCTCCACATGAATCCCAGAACTCAGGGGGCTGAGGCAGGAGGGTTGCTGCGAGTTTGAGGCCAGCCTGAGCTGCTGCACAGTGCAACTCTGTCTCAAAAAAAAAAAAAAAGACCAAAACAACAACAACAAAAACCCAACCAACCAACCAACCAAATGAAAAAACCTTCCTCCACATGGCAATCAATGCAAAGTTGGGAAAGTGGGAGCCTGAATGTGCTGATGCTCTGCCTAACACCTCCCATGGCTCCTCACTGCTCTTAAGACAAAGTCCTCTTTGAGAGGTTGACCCTTCCTTTATCCCTGACCCCTGTCTGCCTTATCTCTTCTCCTCACCTCTTCACCCACATTCCAGCCATTCTGTCTCCTTAGACTTTCCCAGTACACTGGGGCTGACACCTCTGAGAGGTCACACCTGCTCTACAATGCCTTTCTCTGCTTCTCCCGCAAACTCTTGTCCATTCTTCAAGACATCACTTGAGTGTCCCTTCGCCTGGGCAACCTCTCAGTACCTCTCAGTCCATGTGCAGGAGTGACTTGGGACATGTCTTGGTGTTTCACAGTGCAAAGCACATCTTCTGCCCTGGCTTCCAAAGTGACAACAACTCTTCCTGTTTCCGTGACCATCAGTAATTCAGAGCCTTGTGGGAGAGACCACGGGAGGTTTAGATGAAGAGAGAGATCATTGTATGGCCTTAGCGTTAACTGAGTGGCACTGGGCGGGTCTTAGCAGAAGGGGACTTGAACATGAGCATTGTCCACATGGCTCAGGAGAGGACTTGGTAAGGAGCTTTCTCAAGTCAGAAGCAATGGTCAGAAACACATCTTTCAGTACTGGGTATTAAACCCAGGGCCTCCCATAGGCAAAGCAAGCACTCTACCATGAAGCCACACCCCCAGTCCTTTTTATTTTATTTTGAGACAGAGTCTACTAAATTACCTAGCTGGGTGTGGTAGCTCACACCTGTAATCCCAGAATTTGGGAGGCTGAGGCAGGAGGATTGCTACAAGTTTGAGGCTAGTCTGGACTATATAGTGAGTTCAAGGGCAGCCTGAACTGCATAGCCACAACCCCAGATCAACAGATATTGGCTGTAAAAGTCTTTCAACTTTGCTGTATGTCTGAAATTTACAAAGAACCATAATGAAATGCAGGGGGGAGACAGTGGCGATCAGGGCTGCAGAGCTGAGGTGGGGAGAGCTCTTCCCGGCGAGCCTGGCACACTGTAGTCCTCGTGCCCTGAGAGCTGCCCAGTGCCTCGTAGGCTCCCAGGAATTTGTTGAGGTTCATAGTTGGCATTTACAAGAGTGTCATAAGCTTGACATGTTTTATTGCAAAATACAGGTTCCACCGTTTTCAGCAGATTCTGTGGTGTACTCACAAAACGCCAGGGTAAAGGACTAGGGGGACTCTCCCCGACGATCGTCATCAACAACCGATGCCCAGTGTTGGTAAGAGCAGCGAGTGCCCCGTGCCACCCAGCACTCAGCAGAAGGCTCCGCCTGCAGAGAGGTGACTGTTCCCCGGGCAGGACTCTCTGTGTCCTTGAGCCCCTCAGCCAAACCCCACTGCACAGTGAGCTCCTTGGCACAGGGATGTTGCCTTGCTTTTCTGTGTGTCCCCAGCCCCTGGTGCAGAGGCCAGCCCATGGTGAGGGCTCGGAACTGCCTGCCAGGAGAGCGAGTCCTCTCAGTGTCTCATGTCACTAGCTGAATGTTGTAACAGTGCATAGAGCCAAAGGTGACTCCAGCCCCCACCAGCAGTGGACACAGCCACCCTCAAGTCACTTCCCAAGAGGAGGAAGAGCACTCAGAGTCCCTGCGTCTGAGGTCAGCGGAGTCACTCGCCCCTCCAGTGTGATTCCTGCTGCTCCCAGCAAACTCCACCTGCCCGAGCGCGTCCCTGACCTCTGCCTCCACCTTCCAGTTCCCAGCCCCTGTGCCACTGCCCACCTGGTGTCACCCTCCTGGAATACCTCCCCCATCTCCCTGTCGCTCTGAACCAGCAGCAGCCTTTTAGGCCTTCTGCCTCGTCAGACCAGGGTAACCATTTCTCCTCAGCGCCCACTGCTTTTTGCTCACCCACCCAGCAGCAGTGTTCAGTCCGGAGCCGCACACCGCCGGGGGCTTCCTCTGCTGTGTGCAGTGATCACCTCGGTCTGCCCGTTACACCCTACCCTCTCCATGGCTCAGCAGCGACAGGGACAGACACCCCACAGCCCGGTGGACAGAACTCCCGGCTAGAACTTCAGGGCCGAGGCTGCAGTCTCCAGCCCAGAACAGAAGCCATTTTTATGAATGAAGCATCTGAAATTGAAACCTGCCAAGATGAGCACAGAAGTGACACTGAAGGTTGCTTCCTGGTCCTTCCAGTGGGGGGGGGCATGGCAGGAGACACAGTGTCCCAGCCCCACTACCTCAGAGGCCCCTCTCCTCCTCCAGTACTTGGAAGGGGGCACCCATCTGCCCCACACCCCCACCTCTCCCGAGCTGCCTCCTGTAAAACGATCTTTCTATATTTACTTAAACTTCTATTTAAAGAGGAATTCCTCATAATTACTCAGCTGCAGAGAGCTGACGCTGTTTGGCTCTGTTTATTTAGTTTCTCCTAGTGATTGGCAAAATGTCCTCAGTGGCTTTCAAGAGCAGATATAGACGAATGACCTCCCGGTCATAAAATAAAGTATGATGTTCTTTTCTGTCCTTGTGGGAGACAGCGTGTGGAGGGGACGTGCCTCCTCGCCCCATCCCAACAAAACGCTAAGTCCAGTCATTTCTCTGCCGGATTCATGAAGCAGTTTTTGTCATTTCTGAGCTGCCCCTGTATCATTTGGATGTGAATAGTTACGTGTAGAGAGTGTATGCTTGGCACATGCAGCTGCAAAACACTTCCCCACTGCACACACACAGGCATTCACACCCACACACCACCTCACCAACAGTGAGGGGGCAGAACCAGCAAAGGGATGACGCTTGGATTAATATAGCTATTTTTTCTTCAAAAAATATTTAATTGATACTTGGCATTTAGTCCCCTGGTGAAACTAAAATAGCCAGTTATTTGTGTAGAAATAATTCCCAAGACCCTGCCCTCCCTTCTCTTCCCCCACCCCGCCCCCACACACTGACCTCACAGACCTCACAGAACGGTCAGGGAAAACCCTGCTCACACCCACCCAGAGGGCATCGTTATGCTGAACGCTATTCGTTAAAATGTACCAGTGGTTGGACTCAGAGATGGTTGGCAATTTGGGGTTTTGGGGGGGTGAATGGTGCTGCGCTACATGCGTTCCCATTAATCCCCACAAGTTTGAAAGCATGCAGGAAGCAGAGACAATTGTCATGTCTCTCTAAAAGTGACCCATTCCACTTAAGCCACCACTGCTGCTCCCTGCTTCCCTCAGGTCCCTTCTCTGCACTCACCGCCTTCCAAGACCTGCCTTCTTTGGGGAGCCCCCATGTTCCACCCCTCCCCGCAGACGTCATCCTCCAGCCAGCCCTTGAGTGACTCTCCGGACTCCCTGGACTGGGGGAGGCCCCCTGAGCCTCCTAGCCCCAAGCTCTTCTGAGTTCTGGGGGAGTAGCTTTGCCCTGGGCAGTTAGATTGTCCCTTTGAGGGATGGGGCTGGGCCTTGAGCCCTGCAGTGTCCCTGAATCACCTGGTCACAGAGTGGGGACCAGTGTGGAGCAGGCAGGGGCAGCAGGTACCTTTGTTTGCTTCTCTAGTCTGCCCTGAACTGGGCCAGCTCAGGAGCCCCAGAACTGTCTGTGGTTGTGGAACGGGCACTCTGTGAAGCCGGCAGGAGAAGCCATCAGGCCCTGCAGGCACACTCTCTCTTTCCCAGGGCACCTCTGCTTCTCCTTGGAGCCTGTGAACAGAGAGAAAGAACAAGGCAGACAGCGATGCCTGCCAGAAGGCACCATGGGTCAACCCAGGAGCAGGTCACCCAGTCACCATTGCTCCTTTGCTCCGGAGTTGCTGACACCACATCCTCTGAAGTCCAGGCGATTCTCCAATTTGTGATGGATCCATCTTTCACTTCCTGCTTATTCAGTGGCCTCACTTCCTGGAAGACCAAGAGCTCCACTGCTATAAAAGAAGGTGGGTGAATAGAGATAGTATGAGCCCAGGTGACCTCCCCCATTTCTAAAGTTAGCTGTCCTCAGACACAGCCAGCAGGCCCAACCAGCACACTCTGCCGCCTATGGGGACATCCTTCTAAGCCCTGCACCATCCCAGCAAGAGAACTTCGGCCCTTTGCCCTTCCATGGTGTTTGTAGCCCCTTCACCACTCGCTGTGCTTGAAGGCCTGCTAAAGCGCCAATGTTCATAGAGAGACCCATTGACACATTTCAGATGTTAAAACTCTAGCTTGAGTTAGTGTAGTCATTTCTTGGGTAGCTACTGTCCTCCAGGAGCTCTGTTTAAGTGGCAGCCAGCAAAGCAGGCGGACCCTGCTTTCATGGAGCTTACAGTCTAGCCTAAACACCCCAAACTTTAGGTGCATCAGAATCATGGGGTGTGGGGGTGGTTAGGGCTTGCTGACACCCAGGATTCAGTGGGCAGCTGAGCTAGCTCTTGAGATTTGCCCATCTATATAGTCCCCAGGTGACGTAGCTCAGGGCTCAAGAGCTCAAGCACTGGAGCGCTTGCCCAACATGTACAGGGTACTGGGTTCAGTCTCCAGGATGACAGAAACCCACAGAGTTCCCAGTTAAGGAGCCCTATTCTGAAAACCCTGGTCTAGCAAACCCCCACAGGGAACAGGCCCTGGGTGGTGAAGAAAAGAACAGCATGGGGCCTACTGCCTCAGCATGGTAGAGCCCTGGGATAGGTGTTATCCATCTGAACTAGGTGACTTCCAGGGTCACTTCTGGAGCTTTCACTCTGGAGAGAATTGGTAGGAGGTGGGGTGGCCTTCAGAGGTTAGCTGTGAGCAATGGCAAGCAGCAGGCAGAGGATTCTGGAAGCAGCTGGTGCTGGGCCCAGGGTGGAGAAGAGGAGGCTTCAAGGCTTGTTTGGGCTGCAGCCTCCAGCGCTGGGCACCCCCACCTCTGCCCCCACCCCCACCCCAGCATTGCAGCCTGGCTGGGTTGGGAAGGGCAGGCTGGGGCCAGAGAGACCTGGGAGCCTTAGCTGCCCACGACACCTACAGTTTTAGAATCTGGAGAGCAGATGCCTCTCCTTGCTAAGCAACTCATGAAACAAACAGTTTGCTTCAGGGCTGTCTTTTTTGATGCTGACTTTGTTGTTGAGGTGGGGAGATGTGTGTATAGATAAGCTTCTCAGAGTGATGACATCACAGGAACCATAAAAATGCCACTTTGTTCTCTGGGTCTTTCACCTCTGAGGCAAGTTCTTCAAAATAATCCCAGGTCAGTTCGCTCACTGCCAGCTCCAAGGGCCACAGTAGAAGCAGGGAAGGGCGGGGTCTACAGACAGGAAGCTCTGCCGACAGCTCTCGCCATGGGTGTGGCAAGTTGCCTTACCTCTCAGAGCCTCAGTTTCCCCACCTTACAAAGGACTGAGTGAGATGTTTCTTAAAGTCCCTGCTTATTCACAATTACATACATGGAACTGATGTTAACTGGGTGTCTGACCAGAGCTTTGATCCATTTGGGGTTTTCATCGCAGGGTATTTATTTTATGTGAATATAGAGTTTGGTCCAGATGTTCCTAAGCAGAATTTTTCCTTTGCTATGATAAGAGGTCAAGGGCTGCTCCAGACTATGAGGGGGGCCCTGAAGCTTATATAATTTGTGAAGCGGTCCCTTCAGAAAAATAGTACAGAATTTCTGATCAAATGTAGGTGTATGGAACCGTCAGGGACCAGCCATCATGCATCCCGATGTGTTCTCAATCCACCTCTGTGTGTGGTTGAAGGCCCACAGCCGTCTTGGGCAAACTTCAGTTTCTGGAGTAAAGGAGACTCTTGAGACTGTCACAGGCTGGAGCTGGCACTTTGTAGACCTGAATGTCTCTGAACCCATCCTGCCCTGGCCCATGTTTTGGCCTTGACACTTAGTTGCCAGGCAACCATCTACCCTATAGGAATTCACACTCCTTCTTCCAGGCAGACACATTTAATTTCAGACCCAGAGTGCTCAGTGACGTGGGGTGTCACCCGCACAGAAATAGCCTGAAGTACTAAGTCAAAAGTAGCCGGGGCAACTGATCCCCACATTTGATCCGATTCCCCTAAAATAGCTCGGTCCTGTCTACTGGGCTGCTCTGAGTGGGTCCGTGGGAGTCTGGCTAGGCTCACAGCTTCCTCTCTCCTGCTGGGTGCTTGTCTTTCTGTGGCAATCGCCTGAGACATCTGCAGTGACTCAGGGCTCTGAACATGATGTAACACCCTTGGCCCCTGGGGCGGGGTGATGGGGAATGTGTGTGACAGCCTTGGAATTCAGGCAAGACCCTTGGTGCCTGCCGGCCAGTTCTTGTCCAAGGTCAGGTGCAGCTGAGAACTGGGCTCACAAGTCCTTGGGGCTGGAGGCTGGGGAGAGGGTCCTGGCCCCTGGGCCGCACTCCCACTGACAATGAACCCAGTCTTCCCTCGGCCCCACGCGGATACACAAATGTTTTCTTCTCTACTGCAGCAGTTCACAACCTCAGTCCCTGCTGGAATCACCTAAGGGACTTTAAGAAACGTGGATTCTGATGTAACCGTGATATTCTAATGTGCAGCCAGGGGAGAGAGCCAAGGGACTCCTGCCCAGCGTCCCTTCCCTGGCCAGCTGCTGTCCCTTTCTGGCAAGTGACTCTGGGGCCCTGGCACCCTCTGGGTTCAGACTTCCCTCTTCTGATCAAGAGAGCCAGGAGTGATAGTCCTCAAGCTCCAAAATTTCAGCCAGGCATCTGCTCTTAGCTGAGGGCCTACTGTGTGCCCTGCTGGGGGCAGGCACCCCCATGCTGGCATAAGGACAGGGCCCCTCTAGGGCACAGAGGAAGAGATTAGACCCCTCGAGACTACAGGGACCCTGGACCCAGGTCAGGGTGGGAGGGGAAGGTGATGAGAACAGAAGGAGAGCCAATTTTGGGGCTTTGGAAATACAATAAAGGCAGTGTGTGTGTGTGTGTGTGTGTATGGTGAAAATAGAGCAGAAGCCCACAAACAAGCAAACCCAGGCTCTCCACTAAAATAAGGGTTTATAATTTGTTCACTGGTCAGTCTTTTAAGGTTTATTTTTAATTGTGGTAAAAACACATAAAATTTACCCTCATAACAATTTTAGTGTGCACTGGTGTTAAAGATATTCACATTGTTGTACAACAACAGATCTCCAGACCTTTTCAATCTTGCTGGACTGAACCTCTGTCCCCATCAGACAGCGCCCTTTTGCTTCTCCTTGGCCCCCGGCAAACCACCATTTTACTTTCTGTCTCCATGACTGTGATTTTTCTAGATATCTCATACAAGCGGAGTCATTCAGCATTTGTCTGTGCGTGTGCACATGTGTGTGCACGTGTGTGTGTGCTGCTGAGGAGCGAACCCAGGGCCTCATACATGCTAGGAAAGCGCTCTACTTCTGAACTACCCCCTCAGCCATGTGTCTGTCCTTTTGTGACTGGCTGATTTCAAGCAGTGCACCATCCTCAAGGTTCATCCATGGTGTAGCACGTAGATTTCCTTCTTTTTGAAGGTTGAGTTCTATTTCATTGTATGTGTATAATACATTTTCCTTGTCCACGTATCCATCAGTGCACACTTGGGTTGCCTCTATCTTTCAGCTGTCGTGAATTACGCTGCCATGAATGTGGATACAAATATCTCTTTAAGACCTTGCTTTCAATTCTTCAGGGTACATATCCAGAAGTGGAATTGCTGGATCATATGGTAATTTTATTTTTGGTTTCGTGTTTTTAAGAATCATCAAACTGTTTTTCACAGTAGCTACACAATTTTATATGTCCACTGGCAGCGCACAAAGGTACCAATTTCTCTACATGCTCTCTACGAGAATTCTGGTTTTTTATAGTAGCTGCCCTCTTAGGAGGGAGGAGGCATTGCATTGTAGTTTTGATTTGCAAGCATCTTCTCACACGCTTGTTAGTCATTTGTGTATCTTCTCTGGAAAAATGGCTTTTAAAGTTCCATGTCCATTTTTTAAAGTCAGGTGACTTGTTTTATTGTTACTGAATTGTAGGAGTTCTTTATATACAGTGTATGCTGGATATTAACACTTATCGGCTGTATAATTTACAATTATTTTCTCCCTTGCCATAAGTTGCCTTTCACTCTGTTGATTATTTTCTTTAATGTACAGATCATTGGTCAGCCACTAAGTACAATATGCAGCTGGCCAAATAATTAAACAGTACAAAAGAATCAATGAATCACATTGCCTATAATAAAACTCAGAGCTGAAAACTGAGATGATAAAAATCAAATCAAAGCCAGATGTGTTGGTGCATGCCAACATCACATCCAACAATTAATTCTTTATTTTATTTTTTTTAACCAGTATTGGGGATTGAATCCAAAGCCCTCATACTGAACTATATCTCAAGTTTGGTTTTTGTTTTTTTACAGTTCTTTATTTGGAGACAGGGTCTCACTAAGATATTAAATTGTCCAAGTTGGGCTTGAACTTTTGATCCTCCTGCCTCAGCCTCCCAGAGTGCTAGGACTAGAGATACACTCCATCACACTCAGCTGTATCCAACAATTAATTTTAACAAATCTAGAATTATAAATGCGTAGTAAATTTTTTCAAAGGAGTTGGTTGTTGAGGCCTTATTCCAAGGTTGCCCCCAAACTTCACATGGAGTCACGTGGGCCCCCACCATCCAGAGGAGCAAGGCCCAGGGTAAGGCCCTGTCATCTGGGGAGCAGGAAAATGTTGGAAGCTTCTCTGCTGCCCACAATCCCATCCGCACGACAGGGGTCCCAGGCCCCAGGGGCTTGGCCCACCACTGACCCCAAGGTGTGTGTGAGGAGGGACTCAGGGTAGCCCTTCCCCTAAAACACCCATGGCTTCGGGGTTGGGATGGTGTCAACATGGCCGCCCATGGCTCTCCGCCCCTCCACAGGCCTCTGCCCATTGGGAACCTTGTCGCCTGCCTCCAGTGTCTCAGACTGCGTGAAGTCACATTAGCAGACGCCTGCCATCCTTGCATGGTTGCCTTGAAGCTCCCTGAGACTCTCTGGATGAGGCCGATTGGCCAGCTTCATTCACAGTGGTCTGGGGAGATGAGTGAAGGTATCAGTGACCTTGGCAAGTGACCTAACATCTCTAGGCCTTGGCTTCCTCTTCCGTCCATGCAGTAGTTAAACACAAGGCCAGGGTTTAATGCCAGCAGTGCCTAGGAAATGTGCTCTGGCAAGGGCCTGGAGTCCTGGCCTCGCTCCACCTTGTCCCTAACTTGTTCAGTTGCAAGGGGCCTTGGTTCTCATCTACAAAGTAGAAATCATGACACTCGTTTCATGTAACCCACCACTTAAATATAAAAGCTTCTTTAGCCATTAAAAAAAAAAAATCACTCAGAGCTGGGCACGGTGGTGCATCCTGTAATCCCAGCACTTGGGAGGCTGAGGCAGGAGGATTGCTGCAAGTTAAGGCCAGCCTGGGCGACATAGCAAGACCCCGTCTCAAAACAAAACAAAACAAAATAAAATTCACTCACATAAATTCACTCACTGATAAATGTTGTCATGAAAATTTCAGTCATAGTGACCCCTCTTGTGCCTTTTCAGGGTGGCAGCTGAGAACCCTCTCCTTACACTGTGGACATCTCCTCATCCCGGCCCAGTTTGTGTCTGTTCTGTTGCCGTTTCTCTGGTCTTCTCTGTGATGTCCTGTCCTCACTTGGCATTCTGTCCTGGAGGGCTTTCCATAGCAGTTTGAGGGGCTCCCCATCCTTCCTACACGAGGTGGTGTTCCAGAGCCCACAAGCACGACAGCTTGTTTCGCTGGTCTCTTGTTTTGGAGAGAAGGTCTAGCTACACAGCCCAGGCCAGCTGGCATCATACCCTGGGCCCCATCCAGAGCCCAGCCCAGGGCTGGCGTCAGTCCTCAGCACTGTGATCAGTCTGCATCATCGCGTGCAGCCCATCCCTCCTCCTAGATTCGCTTTCCTCCTCCCGCCTCCCTGTCACCCCCTCCCCCTCCTCTTCCTCACTCCCTCCTCCCTCCAGACTGCATCACCTCCTCCCTGGCCTCCTCCAGCCACCGCCCCGCCCCATCTCTTCCAGGTTCATCTGATGGCCATGACACCAACTTCAGATTCCTCCTGAACACCGGGTCACACATCCCACAACTTCCTGGACTTTCCACACGGGCCTCCAGTAACCTTACCAAACTTGAACTCCTGAGCTTCCCCCCACTTCCTTCCTGAGAGGGTTCCCCAGATGGGTTCCTGGCAACTTTAAGTCTGCTCCTCAAGCTATTCATCCCTGACCGCGCTCTCTCCCACACCCCACAGCCGGCCCATCGGGAAACCCCACGGACTCTACCTTCATTCCAAATCTAGCCATCACCCGACCATGTCCAGTCCCACTGCCTCTGTGCCCACAGTAATCTCATCTGAAATTTTTTGTTGACTCACCCAGGTCCCTACATCCGCCCTTGACCCCTGCAGTCTGATAGCAACTCAGCAGCTGGAGTTCCCTTTTAAAATGGGAACCAGATCCCTGAGGCCCTGCTCAAACCCTGAAACCCTGCTGGGTTCCCCAGAATAAGCCACAGGCTTGACAGTGGTCTGTGCAGTGGTTCCCAAAGCACCTGTGTACTGGCTGGAAATGCACATTCTCAGGCCACGCCCAGGACCCCCTCCCCACCCCATGAGGCTTTGCTGCAGCTCAGGTGCGAGGGTCCAGGTCTGCAGCTGCCCCCTCCATCTGCCCTTCCCCCAATCTCCTCCCTCACCCTGCCAGCATTCGCCACCCCAGGCTGGTCGCCCTTGGGCCTTTGTCCTGCTGTCTGCTCTGCCTTGGCTCTGTACCACTCACTCTCTCACCTCCTTCAAGTCTTGGCGCAGTGTCACCTTCTCGACAGGCTGTGCCTTCCCACCCTCATTACAACTTCATCTCTGATTTTCAGGATCGCATCTATGACCTTCTAACGTGGGTCCAGTTTACCGAGGATGTTTACGGTGGGCAGCCTGACTTCTCCCACCCGGCTGTCATCTCCGCCTGGGCAGGGGACTGGGTCTCGGTTTCACTGATGCACCCTAAATGCCTATAAAGCAGCCAGCTTAGGGGAAGCATGCAATATGTGTTTGTCCAATGAATGAATGAAAGAAGAGCCACACAATTCCAAAGAATAATAACTGTAATTTCTTAGCACATTTCACCCTGACATCACTAATTCTCCCAAAATCTCTACCATGTTGGGGCACAATTTCCATTTTATGAGCAGAGAAATGGATGCAGAAAGTTCAAGCATTTTGCCAAAAGTTGTCCAGCTGGAGAGTTGGCGTTTGGATTCTTATTTTTTGCCACACTATCCACTGAATCCAGGCTCTTCACCCTAAAATATATCCCCAGCCTATCCATTGTCACCCGTTTTGAAGAATGTTTGAGTTAACAATGTCTCTGTAAATTGCTGAATTGTCCAGGCTGTGTTTGAATTTGCAATCCTCCTGCTTCGGCCTCACAGAGTGCTGGGATTACAGGTGCACACTCTCACGCTGGGCTGTGTTTGGGGTCTTGTCTTTTCCTTTCTTTCTTTTTTTTTAAAACTATGAAATCGTTTCATGAGAACGGAAGGGTGTTTGCTGGGGAGGAAATGTTCGGTCTGAATTTCCTAACGCAGGAGCGGAGACGTCCTGCCCCCCTGAGCACTGGGAAGGGTAGCCGGGAAAGTGGGGTGACTACGCAGTTGGAGTCACATTTCCACGGTCCAGGCTTGGAGGACAGAGTAGCTGTGTCCAGTCCACTGTCCCTTGGGCCCTGATGTTTGGATTCTTTCTGGTGTCGAAGCCTGTGCTTCTCGCCTGTTCCTTGGTTAGCTACACCCAAGCTCCACCAGTCCCCAAGGAGCCACTGGAGTCCCCAGCAAGAGTGACACAGCCCCAGCCCCACCTGCCAAGGGAGAAACAGACAGGGACAGGTACCCCGGGACGCAGCAGCTGGGACCCATCTGTCATGGGGAAGAGCACAAAGAAAGCTGCGGGGTTCTCATTGCCTGAGTCCTGCGCCAGCCAGGGCGGCTCTTCTGTCCGATCTGCTGGTGGCGAGGAGGGAATGGGGGCTGGGGCCGGGGCCGGGCCGGCCCCCTGCTTCCTCCGGCTTCTCCTGCGCTCCTTTGGAGAATGTGCCCCTTCACCCAGTCTCTAAGCAACCGTCCTCTGCAGCGGCGGAGCGGGTCCATTAATGATACGTTGGGAAGCCCTCGCGGAAAATAATTGCAGCCTCCTCCTAGGGCGGCGAGTCACAACGCGCCTGGCGCAGTCCGGGCGGAGCCCAAGGCCAGCCCTCTGCCTCCAGCCCCTTCCTCCGCCCACTCCTCTCCTCTCCACACCATTTCTTCCACTCACAGCCCCTTTCTTACCCTTTGTGAGATGTGCAAAGCAAGGGGGCACCCGCAAAACCTGCACCCCATCTCTTTCCTAACTTAGCTGTCACCTGCTGGGGGGGTGACACTCAGAGGGTTTTCCCGTAACAAAGCCCCAGCCCTGTTGGGTAGAGCTGCCCCGGGCCACCCAAGATGGAAGTCGGGGAGCTAGGACAGCACCCGATTCTGCGTGAAGTCAGCAGAGTCATCGGGCCTCAGGGCACGGCTGAGGCAGGCTCTGCCCGAGTGCCCTTGGGCGGGTCACAACACCTCTCCCTCAGCCTCGGTTTCTGCAATATAAAATGGCCAGAATAATTGGGACATTTAGTCGATAGCCTTAGTCTGTGGTGTGGAATCCAGTATATTGGCCTCTTTTGTAGGTCAAGTGTGACTTAACAGTAAAAAATAGATGATACAGGTGCCAATTCCGGCACTCTGAGAGGCTGAGGCTGGAGGATCACAAGTTCAAGCCCAGCTTGGGCAATGTAGCGAGACCCGTCGTATAAGAAGACAGAAAACAAGAAAAGAAAAGAGGGGAGGACGGAAGGAAGAAAGAAAGAGAGAAAGAAAAAAAGGAAGGAAGAAAGGAAGAAAGAAACTCAGAATGTAGCTCAGTGTGAAGACCCTGGGTTCCGTCCCAGGTACAATAATAATAATGATTACAACAAATGCAGAGCAGTGAAGGAGTGGGAGGAGGGGATCCCTGTGGGCTGGGATGATTAAGAAGTGGGTCTCATAGGATGAGAAGATTTGCAAAGATAGAAGGGTGGTAGGAAGAGTCCCCCAGGCAAGGGGACAGTCTGAGGAGGGGCAAGATAATACACTCCACAAACTCCAAGGGCATCTCTTTAGGGTACTTAATGTCACCCATTCCGGGTCCCTGTGGCATGGAGTCTGGCCGTCTGGTCTCTGCGCACCACAGCATATGCTTAGTAGATGTTTGTTGAATGAATAAAGGAATAAAAGGAGATGTGCAAGGCAGAACCCATCATGTAGGATCCCAAAACCCAGGCAGACAGGGAACTCTGGACACAGCAGGAACTGTGAAGTGGTTGGTTATGATGTTTTATGTGTATAAAAAATGCTTTTCAGCCAAGCCTGGTGGCACATGCCTGTGATCCCAGCACTCCAAAGGCTGAAGCAGGAGGATCATAAATTCTGGATCAGCCTGAGCTACATAGTAAGATGCTGTTTCAAAATCAAGACAAAAGAAAACAATTGCTTCCCTATGCAGTGGAGAGGTCTGGATTCACCATAAACCATTAAGAAGAAGCTCTGGAGAGTAGGAGCGGGGTAAGGAGTGAGGGCTATTTGAATTTCGAAAGTAACAAAGTTTTAAAGTTGATTTTTCCCCCAGTACTGGGGACTGAACCAAGGCCCTTCACACTAAGCTACATCCCCAGACCTTTTAAATTTTTTTTTTATTTTGAGACAAGTTCTCTCTAAATTGTTTATACTGAGTGGAACTTGTAATCCTCCTGCCTCAGCTGCCCAGAGGGCTGGGATTACAAGAGTGTATCACCATTTTTTTTTTTTTTTTTTGTGGGTACCGCGGGTCAAACTCAGGACCTCGCGTGCCAACCTCAGGACCTCGCGTGCCAACAGGCACCCGTGCCGCTGAGCGATATCACCGGCCCCATTTTCGTATGTGGGTTCCAGGAGTCAAACTCGGGCCCTCGCGCTTGCAAGGCAGGCGCTTACACCGCTGAGCCATCTCACCAGCCCCACCATTTTTTAAAAACAGTTAAACTGTAAGAAAATTTGGAGCCCCTGGAGCAGGGGCAGGAGGAGGGGAACTGGTTCATGTCAGGTGTCAGGTGGTTCTGTGGGGGGTCAGTTGGTGGCCACTTTTCACTTCCCCTTCTGCCTCTGCAATACAGGTGAGGGCCACAGGGTGGCCCAGGATCCAGTGGGACCAGTGTGTTGTGTCCGGGGAAGCACGGCAGCATGGGGGGTCAGAACAGGGTGTCCCCCCCTCCACCTCCTCCCCACCTGTGTCACCCCAGCAGGACTGCCCATGCACGGAGGGAGAACCACTCAGGCCATCAGTGGCTGGCTTGGCCCTGGATGTGTCTGCCAAGGACCCAGTAACCTGTAAGAGGCAGTTCAACCCCCTCCCCTTCCGTACACATCAGGCTGGTGTGGAGCTTCCTGAGGCCAGGACAAAACACTGGCCAGGGGCACCTTCAGGTGGGTGGGCTTCACCAGGCCGAGAAAATGGCCTGGCCTCTTCTGGGAAGGGGGTCCCAGAGCCAAGGCTCAGGCCTGCCTGGCAGTGGGCTTCCACCAGAGGGAGTAGTGCTGGGGTTTCATCTGGAGGGGTCTGCGAGTGGCTTCAGAAAGACCCGGCTGGGAGTGGCTCACGGCAGGATGTTTTCCACTGAGGCCTGTGGGGTTCCCCAGGGGGCACTGTCTCCCAAGGGTGAGAAACAACTAGAAGGGAGGAAAGAGGCCTGGCCTCATTCTATCCATGACCACCTCAGCTCCCTGATTTGTCCCTGATACACCAATGAAATCCTCTTCAGGTGACAGCTTTTGCCAGATCTCCCTGGGGTCGGTACCTCTGGCCCCAAGTCCACCTCTCTGCGTTTTTATTCTCTATTATTGTTTAGCTTTGATGTGTTCTGGTTCCACAAAATTGGGTTCATCTTACACATATTCTTTCATGCCTTACTTTTTCACTCTGCAACATAATATCAGAGAAATTCTTCTTGGTGAATGTAATGCTAAAATTTGTAGCAGAGATACCGTAACTTACCGGGGTGACCAGGTATTTACAGGCCTTCCGGTTGCCTCTGGATTTTTATTAATTCAGACAAAGCTGCATGAATATCTTTCCAAACCATCTGCATTAGCTTGTGCAAGGGTTTTGTGCCATATTTTCCTAGACATTGAATTGCTAAGTTGAAAGTTATGTGTAGTTAAACACTGGGTATCCATTGTTAAATTAACCCCCAAAAAGGCTGTAATGACTTACATTCCAAGTAACAGCACATATTCTGCTACATCCTTCCTCGATGTTACCAATCTTTTTATATATTTTTTGAAGTTTTTTTCAGTATTGGGGATTGAACCCAGGGCCTCTGCACAGACCTATATGCCCAGCCCTTTTTATTTTAAGACTAGGTCTTGCTAAATTGCCCACGCTGGACCCAGACATGGGATCCTCCAGCCTCAGTATCCCAGAGTGTTGAGATTACAGGTTTGTGCTCCCCCCGGCAGTTTTGTAGAGGAAAAAACATCTCCCTGTCATCTATTTGTACTGGAGCACATGAGCACCTTGTAAACTTATGGACGATTTTATTTTGTTCTGGAGTGTTCTTTTGTCTATTTTCCAGTTGGGCTGTCTTTTCTTGTGTGTACCTTTAGGATATTAATCTCTTACGAATTACATACATGCAGAGTGTCATTTGTCATTGAACTCTTTTTATGATACCTTTTCAATTTCCAAGTAGCCAAAGGGTTTCTCCTTCTGCTCTCTGGGTGTCTTGCACCTCCCTTAACCCTATCTATCGGAGTAGAAATGACAGGGACTGAGACCTTTAGACCTTGCTGGCTTAAGAGGCAAACCCAGAGGGGCTTAGGGGCCCCAGACCTGCTGTCCCCAAGCGCTGCGCCTCTCCTGTGGCTGCAGACGGCTCCCGGGCTACCAGCCTGGCCCAGACCCCAAACTTCCGGCTCAGAAGGGGTTCCATGGCAAAAGGAAGGCACCGAGCAGAGCGGGCCTGCCTGGCCCCTCCTCAGACGCCTTCCTGCTGGGAGAGCAGGGCAGGGCAGGGCAGCCCAGCCGGGGCCTCACTCCGCAGCGCCGGCTCCCTGGCGCCCAGATAGCCTAGATATGCTAATAGACTTTTCCGGAAGGAGTGGGGCTCGGGCTCCCGCAGCAGACAGACCTAGCAGAGCACTCGTCTAGCCAGACGCCAGCCTTATCTCGGGGCCTCTGGAGGGCGCCTCTGGAAAATGGGTCAGTGGAGAGGGAGCACTCCCGCCCACATTCCGGCCAGCCCTGCTCAGAGCCACGCCACAGTGGCCCTCTTTTCCTTAAACATCTGGGTTTTCCCATTATAAAAATACACCATGTGCAAAAGATCTCCCCATCACCCAGCTGGCCCTCATGGAAGGTGTCAGCTGCCCGCCCCGCCAAGGCCCGGGGTCTGCAGGGAGCGCCCTGCCCCAGCATTCCCAAAGCCCCCCCACTTCTTCCCGATCTTCGTGTTTTGGCAGAGCGTGGTGCGCGGTATCTTCTCCCGCTCTTATCTGCAGCTGAGCTCCCTTTCCTGGTCTTGTTGTTGTGAGATTTTTGTTTTCTTTTTTCAAAAACTTTCTTATCATGAAACTAGGCACAGATAAAAGCGCATAAAGACAACAGTGCAGCAGAATAAACAATTCTAAAGGAAACGCCCGCAGCCACCCAGATCATGGGAACATTTCCAACACCCCGTTGCACCCCTGGTCCTGGGGCCTTCTTCCCGGGGGCCCCCATGCACGGCCGCTATCCTGACCTGACAGCTATCATCTCTGCTTGCCTTGACAGCCCTCCCACTGCGGTTTTGCTTTGCTGCTTAGTCTTGATTTTTTTTATTTTTTGCTCCTGTCAGTCACCCTATTTTATCAAGGATGGACCATGGAGCCCTGTGCCAGGCCCCTCCTCAAGCCTCACCTTGTGGGGAGCAGCACTGTCCACAGTCCTGACCTCCAGCCACAGGGCACAGTGGGGGCTCCCTCTGCACCTGCCCACTGCCCACTGCCGGTCCTGGGCTGGTTGGGAAATGCTTTGTGCTGTGTTCTCACGGTATCATGGGCTGTTGGGAAGGCCGAGTGTGCTAATGGTCCAGTGCGCAAATGCGGTCTTTCAGCCTCACACCTTCCCACTGTCTGGCAGTCCTGATCTTTCCACGGCCTGGAATCCTGGCTTCTCTACTGCCACCCAATGCCACGGCCTTGGCCATTCCAAACCACGTGCTCCTCCGGCTCTTTTCTCAACCCTGCCCTCTGAGATGCTGAAAGGCCCTAGAAACCTGGGCCATTTACTGGCCAAACCATTCCTGCAAGCTTGCTCTACTAGGACCTGCAATGCTTCCACTCACCAGAGGTGGGCAACAGCTCTGTTTTATAGGTGAGCAAACTGAGGCTTACAGAGGTGAAGAGATCAGCCCAGGGCGGGGGTGTCACAGCTGGAGAGCAGCAAAGCTGGGAATCCACTCAAGGAGAGCAGGTTCCGATTCCAACTCACCAGCCTTTTCCTCGGGAGGTCACAGCTCTCCCTGCAGGGCGACTGACACAGAGGTGGAGTGTGGGGAAAACAGGGCCCCAGATGCACATTTCAGCGCATAGACAGGAGGGGTCCACAGACCCCAGAGCAGACCCGGCCATGCTGGGAAAGAAGGGACGCCCTGTGAGATGCTCAGAGGCCCTGGAATCTGATGGCCCCCAGGACCAGAACCTGCTGTGACCACCTCGTGTCTTCTGAGCCAGGTCAGGACCTTGGGGGTCTGATTCCCAGCTTGCAGTGGCTGTGCCTATCTTTTTTATTTAAATTTTTATTTTTATTAGTATGTTTGCAGTACATAATGATTACATTCTTAACGTGTGTACCACATCTTCATTCTGTTTACATCCCTTCCCCCATCTCTTGGTCCTCTTCTCATTTGTGAATGGCCGCTCTCTGTTTCCTACCTTTTATTTTGCTCTTTAATTTAGTGGTGCTTGGGGTTTCTCGTGTAAGAGACACCATGAGATACTTGAGCTCGTGCGTCCGATTTATTTCACTTATTATGGTCTCAAGGTGCAGCCATTTTCCTACAGGTGATGCGACGGCGAGCAGAAACACCGAAATGACAGCCAGGATGTGGAGGCAGATTTATTTACGTTGATGGACACTGATCGAGATCACTCCCAAAATATCAGGCCCTGATCTCTGGTAGTCTAGGGCTTATATGGGATAAGCAAGCAGGAAGAACAGAGGCAGAAGGGCTTGTCAAGTGGGGATTGGTTTATACAGTGTGCATCACAGTGACCAGCTGTTTCTAAGAGACAGGAGCAACCAGAACTGGAACAGGAACTGTTACCTGGGCAACTAACAAACTGAAGTGTACTGGTGGGGAGGAGCATTTTCTGCTACATTTCCCCTTCTTTTAGTTTCCCCAGCAAATCTTTGCTGGGCATATTACATGTGATCTTTTGAGACAAGGCCCAACTAGAAGCAGTAACATTAGGGTTGTCAGTGGTCCTAGCCAAGTTCCCCAAGATTGTCTTATTACAGAGTTTTTTCCTAAGTTTTTTTAGGAAGAGACATAATTTAGGCCTGTCCATTCTGTAATATTACTCTGGCAAGGTAGTGAGGGAGTTAATCTGATCTAGGAGAGTGTCCAATGTGCCTTGGATGCTCATCAAATCTTGGTCAAGTGTTTAATTGATTGTTCCATTCTCTTGGGGCAACCGTACACTGAGTTTAAGGCAAAAAACACAGCTAGCAGGGGGCAAGGAAGCAAGGACTGGGGTAAGCAGCCTGAAAAGGTACAGAAATCCAGGGGAATAGGTATGGAGCAATCCTGTGAACTGTGTCCTCAGGCTTCAGCCGTGCATGGACTGGTCAGCATCCAGAGTGACCAGAGCAGGGCTTGGAATGCGTCGTCTCTTCAAAGTGAGCTGTCTGGTCCAGGTAAATTTTTCAGCGGCTCTAAGGCTGGATTTCTGAAACTTTTAGAGGTAATTAATATGCACCTGGGTTATATGTGTGTGCGTTACAAGCTGTTTTTAACTTTTCTAGAGCTTTTCTGTATACTGTATGTAGTTTTTATTTAATCTAGTTTTTGAGTTACCTCTGCTACAAATGCAGGTGTGTGTGGGGGTGTTACTTTCTTTTTAAGTCTGATTGGCTTGAGAACAGTTTATCAGACAGTGCCAGGCAGTCAGGGTCTGTTGGGCCCAGCTCTGTGGGCAGGTACGTGGCCAGGTTGAGTGGTTTTATCGCCACAAGAGTCAGGTTGGGATTTTTGTGAAAGAGTCCTTGGTGCTGGGTGAGGTCCAGTACAGCATGTGGCACCTGGACAGTTAGGTCTTGGCCTAAGGTGAGCTTGTCAGCTTTCTTGATCAGAAGGACAGTGGCTATTAGAACTTGGAGGCAAAGGGGGAGGCAGCCCTTAGCTACTGGATCCAAGTATTGGCACAGGTAGGCCACTGGGCACGCCCATGGGCTGACAGTCTGAGTAAGCATCATTGTTTTTGTGAACTCAAGGATCCAAATTTTATTTATTTATTTTTTTGGTGGGTACCGGGGGTCGACCTCAGGACCTCGCGCGCCAACAGGCACCCGTGCCACTGAGCGATATCACCGGCCCCTTTTTCGTATGTGGGTTCCGGGAGTCGAACTCGGGCCCTCGCGCTTGCAAGGCAGGCGCTTACGCCGCTGAGCCATCTCACCGGCCCAAGGATCCAAATTTTATAGATGCCAGCCGCTCAAGAAATTTGTGGAGTTTCTTTCTTGTAACCAGTTTTCTGCCAGATATTGTAGCAGAGCTTTCATGTCTTTCCAGCAGGCAGCTTGAGTGTCATTAATCAGAAGTGTTTTTTCAAAGAGGAAACAAGTTTTTGAACCTCTGGGAGGTTGAGTCCAGGTCAGTTGAGAAGAGAGGCTGGCTGACTGGAGCCAATCAAAGGCAGAAGAAGGCATTCTTTAGGTCCAAGCAGGTGTACCAGCAGGCTGTGGGTGGCAGAAGACTGAGGCAATGTATATGGAGGGCAATCGTGGTGGCACTGGCAGCTTGGAGATCCTGAACTGGCTTTACAGGCAGGAGAGGTGTATTTTAGCAGTTTGATAGTCTATACTGTTTGTGACAGAGCTGGAAGGGACAGAGAAACCTCAGAGAAAAGGTGCTGGTGGCTTGGCCAAATCTGTTGTTAGAGCCTCCCCGAAAATAGTGGGAGAGTTTTTAACCCCTTGTGGCAATAGAGTCCAAATGAGCTGGCCTTTTATCTCAGGATCTTCCCAGTTGAAGGGGTTTATGGTAGCAACTTGCAAGCAGAGGAAGGCACCTTATAAATCTAGAACAGTCCAAAAAGTGTGTATGGGTTGGGAACCACAGAGTGCAAAGTGATGGCTGCATTGTTGCTGGCATGGAGATCTTGCCCAAGGTGATTAACAGTCTATCAGGCTGTGTGGCTGGATGCCTGTTTGTGCTTCCTGTGACATCTGGCAGCAATGGAGGTCACAGTGAAGTGGCATGGTTGATGGCCAGGCCCAGAGGCAAGTCTTTAGTTTATACCTCTGGGAAGAGAGTTTTCAGAACTTCAGGATTGTGGTTATCTGTTTCAGACTGATGCAGGCATCATCTTTTTTTGGGGGGGAACAGTCAAAAGTGAAAGTGCAGGGTTAAATGAGAGGGAGGCTGACTGGCTTGGTGCAAAGGAGATGTCCTCCCAGGCTGCAAGTTTGTGCCTGGCAGAAGGGGTGAGAGGCAAGAGCCCCAGTTGCCCTGGTGATGGTAACTTTTTGACAGAGGGAACTTTTGAAGGCAGAGAGTTCTGTTCCATTTTCTACCAGGAAAGTCACAGGTTTGTTCCCGACTTTTGCAATGACTGCAGGGCTCTTGGGGGTCCAATTTGATAGAGCTCAGTCTGTCCTATTTAGGCCTGACAAGGCACAACTCATTTGTCAGGGCTGACAGTCCAATTTTCCTCTCTCAAAATGTGGAACTCAGAAGGAATTGCTGACAGTCATCTCAGGTGGGCATTAGATGACACCATCTGACCAGGATAGGTGTGTAAGCAGAAGGCTCTGGAGGGAGGGCCTCTTTGGCCAAATGCAGGCAATAACTGGCTGGAACCAGTTCAACTGGAAGTAGACAAGTTGGGAGTGGGGAGTGAAGCTATAGGTGTTGGCAGCAACTGTGGCAGCTGAGGAGGTTGCAAGGCAGAATTCTCAGAAAGAATGGGCCTCTTTTTTCTTTTTTTTTTCTTTGAGATGCAGGGAGTAGTTTGGTTTTATTTTTAACTCCATAAAAGCCTCTTTTCCTGCAGTCAGGGACTGTCGGTTTTAACTAATTAGTTCCCATTCTATCTCTGTACGGTGCATGTTGTGTAGCCTTTTTTTTTTTTTTTTTTTGTGGGTACCGGGGGGTCGACCTCAGGACCTCGCACACCAGCAGGCACCCGTGCCACTGAGCGATATCACCGGCCCCTTTTTCGTATGTGGGATCCGGGAGTTGAACTCGGGCCCTTGCGCTTGCTGGGCAGGCGCTTACGCCGCTGAGCCATCTCACCGGCCCTGTTGTGTAGCCTTGAATGATGGTGCAACAGACAAAGGGGTAGGCACCCCTCAGAGAGAGACCATTCAGATGCCCACCTGGCCATGCCCCTTGTGGGGACTTAGGCACAACTTAGCTAAGGAGGGTGTGAGGCTCCCGTTATGCCATATGTCGATTGCCATGGAACCACAGGCAAGGGCCCAATCAGCCACCGTGACCAGTGCTTCCCAGCCTTGGTGCACAGACAGAGCAGCCTATGGCTTATGCTGTCCATTCCACTCACTCACACATTCATTCAGCAGGCACTCAGAGTTTAAATATTTCAACCCCCCTTCCCTTGAGGGTGGCTTTAACTAACAAAAGTTGATCAGGCACTTCTTCTGCTCAAACTGAGCAGGACTGACAGTCTGACTAACTGGGGTACCCCTGGGGGTCTTACTGGAATCAGGCAGACAGACAGACAGACACAGATTGCATCCTCCTCCCTTTGGGATCTGATGTGAGCCTCTCAAGCAAGGAGCCAGGAATCCTCCTCCAGACCTCCGAGGGGACTTGAGAAATCTCGCAGGTGCCCCTTCCCATCGGGACCTGGAGAGGTCTGTGCTCTGTCTGCAAAGGCCATGACCAGTGACCAAAGAGGTCAGCATGGTTGGTCTTCCTGGCTGACACATCAGACGCAACAGCAAGCAGAAACACTGAAATGACACCCAGGATTTGGAGGCAGATTTATTTACACTGATGGACACTGATCAGGATCACTCTCAAAATATCAGATCTCTGGTGGTCTAGGCCTTACATGAGATAAGCAAGCAGGAAGTACAGAGGCAGAATGGCTTGTCAATTGGGGATTGGGTTGTACAATGTGCATCATAGTGACCAGCTATGCATCACAGTGACCAGCCGTTTCTAAGAGACAGTGGCATCCGGAACTGAAACAGGAACTATTACGTGGGCAACTAACAAACTGAAGTGTACTGGCTGGGGGGGCATTTTCTGTTACAGTGACTAAAATTTATCCTTCTTTATAGCAGAGTAGTACTTCATTGTGTGTAAATACCACATTTTCTTTATCCATTCATCTGTTGACAGACATGTAGGCTGATTCCAAGATTTAGCTGTTGTGAATTATGCTGCTGTAAACATGGGTGTGCACGTATCACTGTAATATGATGTCTTTAGCTCTCTGGGGAAGATACCTGGAAGGGGGAATAGCAGGGTTGAATGGAATTTCTAGTTTTAGCTTTTTGAGGAATCTTCATACTGATTTCCATAGTGGTTGTACTAGTTTACATTCCCATTCCCACCTGCAATGAAGAAAGTTTCTTCTCCCCCCTTGTATTCTCACCAGCATTTGTTATTATTTGATTTCTCAGTGATGGCCATTCTTTCTGGAGTAGGATGGAATCTGTGTTGTTTTAATTTGCATTTCTGCAGTGGCTGGCAATGTTGAACATATCTTCATGTATTTATTGGCCATTTGTATTTCTAAGAAGCGTCCATTCATTTCACTGTCTCATTATTTTGGGCAAGCTAATTATTTGTAGTTCTTTATATTGTCTAGACATTAGTCCTCTGTTCAAGGAATAATTAGCAAAAGATTTTTCCCATTCTGCAGGTTGTCTCTTCACTCTGTTGGATGTTTCCTTTGCTGTGCAGAAGCTTTTAAACTGATATAATCCGATGTGTTGATTACTGATGGTTGGTCTGAGGCCATCTTAAAAGCGGCAGCCACCCGCTCTGGAGCCAGAGGGGCTGTAACAAAGAGGCTAAGGGTCCCAGAGCCTGCGCTTCAGTCCGGCGGGGTCGTTTCTGCCTATGCCACCCTGAGCCAGCTGCTTCCCCATGCTTTGGTTTTCTCCGCTGGCAAACTGTGATTAAAGATGGTGCTTACCACCCCTGGGAAGGCTGACTGAAATGTTTCTTAGCTTACTGGTTTCTGTAAGGGTTAAATAAGTTTCTACATGCCCAGCGCAGTGCCAGGTATGGAATAAGGCCCGTAAGTATCAGCTATTGGGATTCCTCTTGCTGCCTCAGGGTGAACGCATGATGTCTCAGGTCCAGCCACACTGCTGACACCCCTGCTCCAGCCAAGAGTCCCCAGGGGTCCCAGCTTTGCTCAGGAAGCCAGGCCACTGGGCAATGTCCGTGAGTATGGATCACCCTGGGGCCCAACCCTTCCCCTGACTTGGGCACATCCCAAGATAGGTGCACCCATCTGATCCAGGAGCACTTGGGGCAGGCAGGCAAGGAATGAAGGCGCTCTGAGCAGCCAGTGTGTGCTGGACCATGTGAGAGGGGCTTTGCAAATATTCTTTATTTTTCACTACCCTGGGAGACAGGTGCTATCAACCATCATCTTAGAGTTGTAAAAAAAGAGGCTCAGGGGCCGGTGAGATGGCTCAGCGGCATAAACGCCTGCCTGGCAAGCGTGAGGGCCCGAGTTCGACTCCCAGAACCCACATATGAATAAAGGGCCAGTGATATCGCTTAGCGGCACGGGCGCCTGCTGGTGCGCGAGGTCCTGAGGTCGACCCCTGGTACCCACAAAAAAAAAAAAAAAAAAAAAAAAGAGGCTCAGAGAGGTTAATTAACATACCCTAGGTCACACAGCACTGGGATTCAGATCAGGTCTGCCTGGCCCCAGAATCTGGGTTTCCCTTGTATAATTAACTTACTGCCTAAAGTGGGCAGCCTTCCGGGGTTAGCTGTGGATGGTCCTGAAGGAATGATGGAGGTGGGAGCCCCAACTCTCCAAAATAAAGGGGCACATTCTTGCTTTACAGATGTAGACATCTCAGAGCTGTAAGAGGTGGGGTTGTGTTGCGTTTCTAGAACAACTTGGGGAACAGTGCTATTCTAACAATATGTTATGTCTTCTGATTCATGAGCACAGATGTCTTTCTATTAATTTTAGTCTTTAAAATTTCTTTCAACAATGTTTTGTAGTCTTCAGAGTACAAGGCCTACATTTCTTTTGTTAAATTTATTACCAAGTATTTTATCCTTTTTCATGCTATTGGAAATGAAATTATTTTCTTAATTTCATCTTGGATTGCTCCCTCCTAGTGTACAGATGTCAAGTGGATTTTGTATGTCGATTTTGCATCATGCAAACTCACTGAATTTGCTTCTTAGTTCTAATATTGGTTGATTGATTGATTGATTGCGGTGCTGGGGACAGAACCCAGGGCCTTGTGCTTGCTGTGCAGGTGCATAACCACTGAGCTACACTCCCTTCTAATCATTTTAAATGGATTCTTTAGGATTTTCTTTCCTTTTTTTTTTTTTGGAACCAGGAATCGAACTCAGGACCTCGTGCTTGCCAGGCAGGTGCCCTGCCATTGAGCTATATCCCCGGCCCAGGATTTTCTATATAGGAAATCATGTCATCTGC
This sequence comes from Erethizon dorsatum, assembly GCA_028451465.1. Lineage (NCBI taxonomy): Eukaryota > Metazoa > Chordata > Mammalia > Rodentia > Erethizontidae > Erethizon > Erethizon dorsatum. The sequence goes on along the minus strand of CM051829.1, from coordinate 29,869,396 downwards.
AAACAGAGATTTATTCCTTCCTTTCCAATCTGATGCCTTCTGTATCTTTTCCTGCCTACTCGCCCTGGCTAGGTCCTCCAGGGCAATGCTGGGTAGGAGTGGTGACAGCAGATGTCCTGCCTTGTTCCTGATCTTAGGTGGCAAGCGTCTGATCTTGCACCAGTAAGTGGTGTTAGCAGTGAGTTTTTTTGTTATTGTTGTTGTTTTGCAATGCTGGGGATTAAACCCAGAGCCTCACACATACTAGGCCAGTGCTCTACCACTGAGCTACATTCCAGCCATTTTTAATTTTATTTTGAGAGAGGGTCTCACCAAACTGTCCAGGCTGGTCTTGAACCTCAGATTCTCCTGCCCTAGCCTTCTGAGGAGCTGGGATTACAGGAGTCTTTATTGGATTGAGGTTATCCCCTTCTGTGCCTTGCTTGCTGAGTGTTTTTGTCATATTAAGACACCATAAGAATGTTTAAGAAACAGTGACAGGGTCCCTCCCTTCTCAGGGTGGTCTCCTCCCCGCTAGAGCTGATCGAGGTCCTCAGCTTCCCACCAAGCTCAGGTGGGAGAGTGTGGCCCCCTCAGAAGATCAAGATCCTTCCCAGCCCAGGCTCAGAGCCATGTGAGCGGACACAGCCCCTCCGCCCGCTGGCTGCCAGCCCGCCACCATCCTCCGCGTTAACCTGGCCAGAGGAGGGAAGGGAGCTGGCAGGGGCTGATCTGGAGGTCACCATGGCTCTCCTGCCCCAGCGCAGTCAGGGAGCAGTGGCTGCCCTTGCACCCTGAGCTCCAGCGCACATGTGACATGGGGCGTACTAGAGCCTGAGCCACCACTGTGCCCGCAGGAGACCCGGCCTCCAGGCTGCTGTGGCCCGGGGCGTCTGGCCACTTCGGCCTCTGTCTTGGCTCCAGTGACAGCGCTGAGTCCTATCTTCTTGCCTCTGCCTGTGTCCTTCCCTTCCTCTTGCCTGTCCTTGGGGAGGGGCAGCTTCGCAGGGGAACCCGCCCTCCTTCACGGCCACCCCAGGGTGGGCTTGTCACAGCTGTCTTTGGCATACAGTAGGCGCGCAGTGTTTCTGCCCTGGATTTGCAGGCTGTGTGTGTCTGTGTGTGTTGGGGGTAGAGGAGGGGCGAGGGCTCAGCCAGAGGAGCCTCAGCCCACGTTGGGAGCTGGGGCTGGGGAGCCCCTTCAGTGCTGGCTGCGATGTCATTCTCCGGCACCTCCTGGCACACGGGCCCCAGGACAGGCCCCATCTTCTGGGGTGACTCATGTGCTGCCACCTGCTCAGCTCTGCACACGGGGTTCCTGGGCCCTAACAAAGACCAGGCTGAGGTATTTGGGGTGCATCTTCCTGGGAGCCTCCTGGCCCAGGCAGAGTAGGCCCAGGTATCCCCTTTATCTCCAGCCGTGGGGGGTTCTGCTGCCAGGGGCTGCTAACCCAGCGGGCCTCTACCTGGGCAGTGCCGCCTTCACACCCTGCCCAGATTCACAGTGTGGGGACCAGGGGACCTGCTTTGACACGAGGCCTCTCCATCCCAGGGCGCCCCACCTCTCTCACCCCCTCAGCATGTTGTCTACCGAGCTCCGCTGAGGAGCACTTGCAAAGCCCTCACTGCACGGTCACACTCGACCCTCACCGAGCTGCTCCCTCTGCCCTCTCAGTCCTTGGAATTTCCGAGGGTGCTGGTGTCTGGGTTTGTCCTGGCCTTAGAGGAACTCCTTTGGATGCCCCAGGCCTGGCCTCCCCGGAACCCAGACCTGTGTCTTCTGAGGCTTCCGAGCATGTCCACAGTGACAGGCGGCAGGCCTGGGAATAGCCACTCCCGTGCACTCCCCACCCCCGAGGATCACCTCCCCAACCCTCCCAGCCCCATCCTGGTGCCACCTTCAGCTGCTCCTCTTCCCCATCCGTCACCTAGAGCCGACCCATCACCTTGAAGGTGGTGTGGCTGGCCAGTGGTGGCTCTGGAGCAGGGGACCTGGGTGGAGCTTCTGAGGTCTCCTGTGACCTAGAGCCCAGAGCTATTGCCTGAGGCCTTAGTTTCCCTGTCGTGAGCCATGGTTGGCCTCCGCTGTTTTAGGGGTGGTAGGGAGCCTGGCTGACAGGACAGAAGACAGGACTAGGCCTACAGCGCAGAGCAGCTGGGCGTTCGGCTCGTGTGGGTGCCAGACCCCCACCAGAACCCGTGCGGCCTCAGCGCCCAGCCGTCAGGAGGAGGGGTCTTCCACGCTGCCCCCTCTGACCCACACAACGCAGCTCCTCCAGCACAGCAGTGCAGCTGCCTCCCGACCTCAGTCAGGCCATGGCCCAGCTCAGAATCCTTGAAAGCTCATGTCTGTCACCTCCACCAGAGCGCAGGCCAGCAGCCCACAGCCCCACTGTGGGCCCCGACTTCCTCCCAGCCCTTCCCCCAGCGTTGCCAAACTAGGTCCATGCTCCTCCGGCTGAGTGAGTGTAGCTGTAGCTCACCAGTGCCCCTCACCCCAAGTACCCTCACTCAGGCCCCGACCCCCTGGCTCTGACCAGGGTGAACAGGGACCTGAGGTCCGAGGAGACACAGCACCTGTAAGGAAGCCTGAGCTGCAGACGTTCGGGTCTCCAGGTCAGAGGACTCTGGGAAACATGAGCTCAGCCGCTTGCCCTGGGGAGGGGACACGCCCTTCCCTGCCCCTTGGCAGGGCCTGCGGTGGCCATGGCTGGGAGCTCACCTCTCCTGGCTCTGGGCATCAACCCTGCCCACCTCTGGAGAATTCCATGACTCAGGTAAGAGGGGTGGGGCCCTGCCAAAGTCTCAGAGTCAAGGTCACACCGCCCTGTGTCCCACTGTCCCTGAGGTGTCAACGGGAAGGGCACAGCGTGAGCCAGGACTGTGGGAGCACAAGGGGCCTAGAGGAGAGCTTGGGCGCCTTGGGGGAAGGTGTGGGTCCCCACCTGGCTCTGCCCATCCTGCAGGGTGGCAAGCCTGGCCGGCTCAGGCAGGCAACCCGGAAGGTGGAGTCTCGCCTGGCCTCTGGGAGCTCACCCGGCCCATGGGAGGCCTGGGGCGTGCAGAGGCCACTACAGTCGGGGCTGCCAAGTGTGGCTGCATGAGTTGTGCACTGCTGAACTCCAGGGGGCACATACACACATGCACACACACACACACACACACCTGCACGCACGCTGCTCACACAGCACTTGAGGGGGAATTCACACCAGCATCCTGATGGGTTCATCTTTCCTCTTCCCTGCTTGAAGATGGCAACTGCGAAGGAAAGGGGTGGCAGTGCCCTGGGGCCGGGGCTTCAAGTGGAAATGCTGAACCGCCTTCCTACTGAAACCCCTTTTCAGGGCCTGCTCCACATTCCCAAAGATCAAGATGTCATAACCCTAACTGGGACCCTGGTCAGGGCCCTGCTCTTGGCCCCGGCCCCATGAGAGGCGCCACTTCCCGCATGCATCGGGCCTGACTTACGCTGTGGTCAGCCTGGCGCTTGCTCATGATGGTCCTGTCCATCCCTCTCCGTTCTGGACTTTGAGGCACAGCTGAACTCCCCACAAAACAGGCCTGCAGGCCTTGCCCATCTTGAAAACACCCCTCCCCAGGGTACTTACACCAACAAATGCTCACACAGTGCAGCAGGACTGTGAAGGCATCGCCCTGCGCTGCGTGTCACTGTCAATCATTGTGCCTATTTTATAGGTAAGGATTGAGGCCCGGAGGGCCCACAGGCAGTATGTGCCAGAGCTGGGATTTGAACCCAAGCCATCTTTCTCCAGGGTCTTTTTTTTTTTTCTTTTCTCCTTTTTCTTTTTGCGGTTTGGGAATTGAACCCAGAGCCTTGTGCATGCTAGGCAAGTGCTCTACCACTGAGCTAGATCCCCAGCCCCTTTTGGCACACTTCATCAATGGCATACTTTTTTTTTCTTTCTTTCCTTCTTTTTCAGCACTGGAGACTGAGCACAAGAAGCCCTTTTTATTTTGACTTGTTCAGTTGCCCTGACTGGCCTCCAACTTTTGACCTTCCTGCCTCAGCCTCCCAAGTAGCTGGGATTACAGGCCTGCACCACTGTGTATTCTTTTTTTTTTTTTTTAACTTTTTTATTTTTATGCGGGTACTGGGAGTCGAACTCAGGACCTCACGCTTGCCAGGCAGGCGCTTATGCCGCTGAGCTATATCACTGGCCCCCACTGTGTATTCTTTTTTTTGTGTGTGTGTGTGTGTACCGGGGGTCGAACTCAGGACCTCGTGCGCCAGCAGGCACCCGTGCCGCTGAGCGATATCACCGGCCCTTTTCTCGTATGTGGGTTCCGGGAGTCGAACTCGGGCCCTCGTGCTTGCCAGGCAGGCGCTTATGCCACTGAGCCATCTCACCAGCCCCCCCACTGTGTATTCTTAAGGCGCCTCTGCTATATTCACTTTCCCCTTTCAAGTTTGCAGAAGGATCTGGTGTTGTTTGCTGGACACTCGCTTGGAGCCCTGAGCTACCGCCCCACCTCTCCCTGCTTGGGTCCTCTGTCCTGGGGGGAAGCCCAGGCCACGGGGAGCAGTTCTCACCATCAGCCTCAGCTGAGCCGAGGACCCTGTCTAGCTCTACCTCCCCTTGAGATGAAGACACTGCTGGGCACGTTGGCCCTGGCCATTGAGTCACCTCCAGGAGTGTTGCAGTGAGCTCAGATGTCCTGGGCAGGAGTGAGCCATCCCTTGGGCTCCCTGTCAATCCTCTGACCTACAGACTGTGGCCCCACAATGGCTGGCTGAAGCTGCCAAATTTGGGGGTTATCTGAGTTGCAATAGCAGGTAACGAAACAGCTGCCGCCACCTCCCAGCCTCCACTTGGGTGTTCTTGAAAATGCCTGGCCCTCGGCTTCTATGCCCTGCTCCCTCCTGGTTTCAGCCTTCTCCTTGGCTGCCTGTGCCTCGGTTCCCCTAATGGGCTCCTGTCTCTCCCTCATCCCGTGAAGGTGCGCATCCTCCATCCACACACAGGGCCGCGATTCCGTGCCTCCTAAGTAGGTGTTCCAGATGTGCCTCCTCCTCATTCTTCAGCCCCTCCTTCCGGCCCTGCCTCCCCTCCTGACCGCCTGTGGCCCAGTCCCCTCCGTCTGGTTATTCCCACTGTTCCCAGGCCCATCTTCTGGCCCCCCAACTCCTTGCCCACATCAGCTCTCATCTGCATTTGTGTGGGGACAGCGACCTCACGGCTCCTCCTTGGCATGAGTCGGGCATTCTGCGGCAGAGGATGGAGATGTCCCTGGGGTCTAGGGATGCCCTCATGGAGCCTCCACAGTGGACAGATGCCAACAGATTAATAAGCAAGATACATCTGGGGCAGAGGAAGGGTGTGGAGGAAACAAGAGGCAATGGGCAGCACTGGGAGAGGCAGCCAAGTAAGGGGCCAGTTTAGGCAGGATGGGCAGGGGAAGCCACTTGGAGGAGCTGAGGGGCACGAAGAAGGGGGCTCGGACCAGAGCAGACCCAGCGGGGGGCTCAGTGGAAGGCAAGGCCACTGCAGCTGGGAGTAGCAGTGAGTCGGCCAGTGAGGCTGCCATGGAGTCTGAGGGTCTCAGGGAAGGGCTGGGTGTCCAGGTTCCTAACCAGAGTGGGAGGGTCCTGGCCCTGCCCTGGGCATGAGCACATCCATGTCAGTGTGGGGGTCTGGGTGTGTGTGTGTGTTGGGGGGGCACCTGGTAAAGAGGGGAGCAAGGACACATTCCAAACGAAGGTGTTGAAGGTCAGGCCAAGTGGGCAAACTCAGGGATGGTGTCTGGTGTTACGGCCTGAATTGTGTCCCCCAAATTTAGACCTTGCAGTCCACCCTGCGGTACCTCAGATGGGCCTGCCTTTAGAGAGGTGACTAGAGTAACAGGATTTCATTGGGCCGAGCCCTCACTTTAGTCTGACTTGCGTCCTCATAAGAAATCGGGACAAAATCACAGAGTGGGACAGAGCTATGGAGGAAGGTTGCTGTCTGTAAGCTGACAGAGGCTTCTGAAGAAGCCACCTCTACTGACAGCTTGATCTCCAGAACTGTGAGGAAACAGGGCTGTCACGGAAGGCATGGCTGGACTTTGTCAGGTTGGCCCATGACGCGAACAGCCGGGCTTCCAAGCTAAGACAGGAGAGCGGGCACTTGTAGGTCGGGCAGCTGGGACAGTGATTTCGCATCAGGAGGTCTTAGGCTGCCCACACCCCCTGTCAACCACCCACCCTCAGGTGCTAAGGGTGCAGCTCCTTTGCACCAGCGGTGAACCTGGATGTCCTTGAAGACACAGCATCCTTTACCTCTTCAGAGGCCACTGCCACAGCAGCCACCAGAGGTGCACATGTGCATGCACAAATATGTCATCCATTAAAATTCCGCTTTTACAGACTTGTTCTAAAATTGCCCAGAGGACATGGAAAATAGCCCTGCTTTGAAGATGTGTGCGTTTTGGAATGGCGGTCTCGGCTACATCTGGTCTCCTGGTCTCTGGATGGAGGGAGAGGCTGGGTCTGGGCCTCCTGCTCGCTGGCAGGGGCAGCTGGAGTCGGGGTGTTTCCCATCCTGCTGGGTGAGGGCTGGGTGGAAATGTCTCTGTGCCCCCTGCTGCCAGCGGAGCCTCAGCCTCCCCCAGCCCCAGGCCTGGCACCCTCCCTTACCATCCCCATCCAGCGCCCTGGGGTGCTAGCACCCCTCAATCCCTCAGGCAGCAGGTGGGACAGGGAAGAAACACAGAAGCAGTGCTGGCATGTGGCCTGGTCCTCCGCCATGCCTCAGTTTCCCGTATGTGTAGCAGGGATGATGATCCATCCTGCGTTCCCCAGGCTGATCCGAGGGCTCGTGGTGACCGGAGTGGAGGTCGCCCCACGAGGCTGAAGGAGCTGCGTCCTCTCTGAGAACTGGGCACAGGGTGGTGGTTATGCTGTGAGAGCTCAGGAAGGCTGGGCTGGTGCACACTTCCTGCAGGAGGCTGGACTTAAACTGGATCAGTGGGGTGCAGCCTTTTCATGGGTGGCTGGGACACAAGCAGAGTTTCTCCTCCATCTTCTCCACCCCCACAGTGACAGCCTCCTGTGAGACCCCAGCCCACCAGGCTCTGGGGCCTAGGTGCTTCCCCACCCTGGCCCCCATCTCTAAAACCCACATGCAGGGAAATTCCCCCTGTGAGGTCATCAGGTGAGCTCAGCCTGGTAGCCTTCAGGGGCGGCTGCCAACCCCCAACCTGCTAAGCCCCCACTGCCAGGCACTTCGTCTCTCTCGTGTTGTGTTCCTGCAGCCGTGCCCCTGGGGGTCTCCTCCTCTTTACAGACCAGGCAGCTGAGGCTCAGGAAGGGCCGGTGACAGGCCCAGGGCAGATGCCCACCAAGAGGCCAAGTGGCCAGGTTCTCCCAGGGAGCTGGGGAGGGGCTGAAGTTGGCCCAGCAACAGCGGCTAGGCATATGGGTGTCGGTGGCTGTTGTGTGGAACCTGATGGCCCTGGCCTTTGTTCCCAGGAGCATTTGGTCACTTCTGCCCCCGATGTTTGCCCAGGCCCTTGCAGAGGCCGCATGGTGACAGCCTGGGCTGGGCTGCCTGCCAAAGACAGCTGCTGAGCCTGGCCTCCATGAGGACAGCAACTGGTCAGGCAGACAGGGATGGGCAGGGTGATGCAAACAGAGCCTCGGCAGAGTTGGCAGGGTGAGAAAGGGAGATCGGGGACCTCGCCCTGCTGGCCCCAGCCCAGCAGATGGGTAAACCAAGAGCAGCAGCCTTAAGTGTCTCAGTGGCCTGTGGTGGGGCAGCATGATGAGTCCAGGAGGCCGTGAGGCAGAGGTGCTGGAGCTGGGAGCCAGGAGGCCCCTCCCAGGCTGAGGGCTCCATGTCCTTCTCCAGAAGGTTCTGGGGTCCCCCAGCTGGGCAGGGTGGGCCCCTCAGGACTCAGGCTGGGCTGTGTGATGGCGAGGACAGATGTTTCCAGTTTGAGGGCCCGGGCTGTCGTAAATTGTCTGTTCCCACCAAACCCTGTTTCCTATTAAGCAGACTCTGGGGGATGGAGAAGCCACTGTGTGCCATGCAGCTCATGCGCGTGCGTGTGTGACTGATGAGAAGGGGCTGTGAGGGCTGTAAAGCAGTGGTGAATGTCCCTCCTACATGGCTCCTGGCCTTTGTCCTGGGAACTGTTTCTTGGCTTCTTGCAGCCTTTAACTGTAGGGTCCACGGGCTGGGAATCAGGAGCACCCAAATGGGGGTCCTCATCGAAATCCTGACTCTGGCCTGGGTTCTACCACTGATCACCTGACAGTTGCTTACCTGTCAACCTCGGCCTTCCCTTTCTTCTTCCAGAAAAAGCCTGATTCATGTATAATCTGGTCACTCTCCTCTGTACAGCTAAACTGTACAGCGCCAGATCCAGATTAGTTTGCCATGATGCCTATTCTTGCCAATGATGGTTAGGGAACAGGTGTGTGAAGCAGACCTCAGCATGGAAATGTGAGGGGGCCCCTGGGAGAGGACCCCAGCTCCTAAGGTGGGCTCTCCATGAGCTCATGCCTTGATGCAACACCAAGAACTATGGCAGTCTTCTTGTGACCATGAGCGGAGCTGGGCTATGGTGTCAAACTACAGATAGGCAGAACTTGAGTGTGTGAGTGGCACTGAGCTGCTGCATTAGCCTCACTGGGGTTTCCTATCATGTAAGATAATAGAGGGTTTGGGTGGATCCTGCAGGTGTGACCTTGGGAACTAGATCTCATCCCTGTATCTTCTCTTGTTCTTCTGCTCTCTGCTTCTCAGATGCCCCAAGGTGAGCAGCTTTCCTCCACCACACCCTTCCACCATGATGCTTTTTGGGACAGCCAACCATGGACTGAAAACTCTGAAACCGTGAGCCAAAATAAACTCTTCCTCCTTTAAATTGTGGGTGTCAGGTATTTTTGTCCCAGCAATGACAAGCTAACACATTGGCATAGGTGTGGGCTACAGACTGCAGAAACCTAAAGAAACCATTCTCCATGCCTCAGTGTTACCTCCCTTTCAACTCAAACAGCCTCCTCGGTACAGGGACACATCCTAGTTTGGCCTGTGAGGCCCCCTGTAGTAGGCTTTGCTAACACTACAGGCTGGAGAGCTAAAGGCTCCCTGCACCTGGGGTTCTGCTTGCAGCCCAGCTCCCCCCGCCCCAGCCACCTGGCTGACACACTGGAGTGGGAGTGAGTGCGGGGACAGCAGTGCAAGGGCATCAGCATGAAGTGGTGGCCCTAGGTCCCTCTGGGGCCACTGTGTGCAGCGTTCAGCAAGTGGGCTCTAGCTGTGCGGATGGAGGCTGTGTGCTAAGTGGGGCAGAAGCCAAGCTGGCTCCCGGCTCTGGGGAGCAAGCAGGCCTCTCTTCCTGGCTGTGTTATCCAAGCTGAGGTTCCTGCTCAACCCAGATTAGGTAGCTACCTAATACCCAGAAATAAGGCCTTTTCTGCTGTGCCTAATTCAGGTGCATTACACATTTGCTACAAATATGTAAGCTCTCCTGGCTTAGGGGAGGGGGCTGCATGGAAGATGGGGAGACTCCACTCACTACAGGTAAAAAGCCGGTCTCCTTGTTATGCAGGGAGAAGCACTAGGGTCACACAACTGCCTCCTGTGCTTAGGAAGGAAGGAGGTGGCCAGACCCGGGATGCAGGTAACAGGTGAGGACCTGGGCTTGTCTCCTTGTGGATGGGTGTATGGCTCTCTTCATGGGGACAAGGCTGTACCTGGGCATGGGACAGGCAAGGGGGACCACGGGTAACCCTAGCTCACTCACATCTCCCCACGGCCTCGCCAGCCCCCCAGGACCCTGGACACAGAGCCTTAGTGGAGTCAGTCACAGGCTTACTGGGCCCTCAGGACAGCAGCTGCAGGTCTGGGCAGCCAGTGTGGCTGCAGTGGAGGGAACAAATCCCAGACAGGAAGGAGCCCTGTGTTTGCTACTAATTAGTCTCAAGTCCTGGCTAAGCTGAGCCTCTGCGGGCAAGACCCCAAGCTAGAATTCCATATGCAGTGAAACCATCTTCAAAAATGAAGGCAAAATAAAGATGTTGTCAGAGAGAAGCTGAATTTGTCACCAGCACCTGCTCCCGGGGCCTTGAAATCTATGAATGTGATATAAATGGCACCGTCTTTCTGTCAGCCAATGCCCACCACTGGAAACCCCAAGTATTGCCCTGTGTGAAGCAACTGTGAAGAGTTTGGGACTCTTTCTCCCAAACCTACTTTTGGAGCCAAAAGTTGAAGCTCACAATTATTCCTCCTGCCATATTTCATGTCATAAATTCAGCCTATTGCTCTCTCTGGACCCCCTCCCTCCCATCCGAGGTATCAAGTAGCCCTCTCAGTGTGATGCCATTCACAGGTCTGGAGCGTATTCTTTCTAAATCTTTATCCAAAGCGTCGATCAAAGGGTTGAACAAGGCAAGGCTGAGACCAGAGACCAGAACCACCCAGCTGGGAGCTTCTGTTACCTCAGTGGTTCTCAGGGTTCCTGGTACTGACGCATCTTTGCATCTTTAAAATTATTAAAAAGTTTGTGTGGGTTAAATCTATCAATTTCCATTAAAATTAAACTGAGAAATTAAAAATATTTAACAACCTATTAAAATATAACAATAATAAATCCATGACATGTTAACCCAAACATTTTTATAGATTTTTTTTTTTTTTTACTACTGGGGATTGAACCCAAAGCCTTCGCACTGTATCAGAGCCCCAGCACTTTTTAAATTTTTAATTCTCAGACAGGGTCTTGCCAAGGCTGGGCTCAACCTTGTGATCCTCCTGCCTCAGCCTCCCAAGAAAAAGAATTATTTTTATAAAACAACAAAAAATGTCTGAGGAGAGTGGCATAGTTTTGCATTTGTTCAAGTCTCTATTATCTGGCTTCATAGAAGACAGCTGAGTTCCCGTGTTGGTTTCTGCACTAAATCTGTCGCCATATTGCACACTGTGCGGCTTCTCGCAAACCCTCTGGGAAGAATGGAGGTGAAAAGGCAAATTGATACCGAGGACTATGACAATGGTAAAGGGAGAGCTGCAGGTGGTGGGGAAGCTGGACAAAGGGGTTCATGGTCTGGGCTGCGCAGAGTGAAAGGTGCTGAGATTTTATACAGCTACTCAGAATGGCCATTTAAAACTTATAAATTGTTTCTGGGATTTTCCATTAATCTTCCTAGACAAGGATTAGGGAAGACAAGCGTGCCACCATTTATTTATGCATCTTACTGCTGACCCTCACTTGGGGTGCTTCGGTTTTGAGGTGTGATGAACGAGTCTTCTATCGAGAGCCCCAAACCTGTCTCTCGGTGCACGCGTGCGCTTCTCCTGCAATTGCTGGGTCTTGAGGCCCGAGTGTCTTCAGCTTCGGCAGATATCGCCCAACAGTTTTCCAAAGTGCATCCCTACTGGACTCTGAGAGTCCTGCTGCTCCACACTTTCACCGGCCCTGCATGTGCTGGAGAGCTGCTTTTCTTTTTTTAAAGGAATTTCATTTAAAAATCTTTTTTTTTTTTTTTTTTTTTTTTTTTTGTGGGTACCGGGGGGTCGACCTCAGGACCTCGCGCGCCAGCAGGTGCCCGTGCCGCTGAGCGATATCACCGGCCCCTTTTTCATATGTGGGTTCCGGGAGTCGAACTCGGGCCCTCGCGCTTGCCGGGCAGGCGCTTAAGCCGCTGAGCCATCTCACCGGCCCATCATTTAAAAATCTTAAAACAGCTTTACAGAAGCATACGCAGATAAAAGCTCACATATATGAAGTGTACAATCTGGTTAGTTTTGATGCATGTACGTCGCCATCCCTAGAATCTAGGTAATTCCATTTAGATTCAACATGTGTGGATATACAGAACTGCTGTGGTTTGAAAGCCTCCTCCGAACTCATACTGAAGTCTAATTGCCACCCTGGCTGTGTTAAGCCAGAGTGGGCTCGGTTTTCTTGCTCCCCAACCCTATGAAATGCTTTGTGGCATGTTACAATGTAACAAGAAGGCCCTCAAAATCTTCATGAGAATTAATCGATCAATCAATCAATTAATTAAGTGGCACTGAGGACTGACCCCAGGGCCTTTGCACTGAGCTATATTCCCAGCTCTTTTTATTTTTTGAGACAGAGTCTCATTAAGTTGCTAAATTGTTCATGCTGGGCTTGAACTTGGGACCCTCCTGCCTTTAAGAATTCTAGAATTACAGGCACATGCCATTACACACAGCTAAATTTCATTTCTTTATAAGGTATTCAATCTGTGAAATTCTGATATACCACAGAAAACAGACTAATATTCTCATTCTCTCTCTCTGTCTCTCTCTCCCTGTGGGTCTCACTGTGTAGTTCAGGCTAGCATTGAACTATGTAGCCCAAGCTGACCTTAAACATTTTGTGATCCTCCTGCCTCAGCCTCCCAAGTGCTGGGATTACAGGCTTGTGCCACTTCTCCTGGCTATATTCTCATTTTTGATATCTGCAGGATCCCGAAGTAATCCGCTCATTTTTTTCCTCTTGGATTGGCTGTTTCTCCCATCCTTCCCTCTTACCTTCTTTCCTTTTTTGAGCAATCTTATTATGAGGGAAACAATCCTTTCTTGTTTTCTGTTTGATTTTGCAGTACTGAGGATTGAACCCAGAGTACTCTACCACTGAGCTGCATGCCAGCTCTTTTTATTTTCTGAGACAGAATTTGGGTAAACTGTCCAGGCTGGACTTGAACCTGTGATCCTCCTGCTTCAGCCTCATGAGTAGTTGGGATTATAGATGTAAACCACCAAAACCAACTCTCTTAGGTCTTTTACAGAATCAATATTTGACTTTCTTTTTTAGGTCTGGTATTTTTGGTTCATTCTTTTTTATTGGTTATACAGATTGATGGGTTTCATTTGGGCAGATTCATCCATGCACACATCATACTTTGGTCATCTTCACCTCCCCGTCACACTTGCTCCCCCTCTACCATTACACTGGACTCTTAATTCTCCATATTGTACATTTGTGTTCTGGATTGGTAGTTTTGGCTTTTGTTTTTAGGCTTCATTTGCTTTTTCAAAAATATTGAGGTGATTCCTTGGAAAACTGATTTTTAACTTTTCCTGTTTTTCTAACATAGGCATTTAACAATATGCATTTGTATGTATATTTTTAGTTATAACTCACAAATTGTTTTCTTCACTAGTTTTGATATGTACTATTTTTATTATCATTCAGTTCAGGATATTTCAAATTTCCTTTGTGATTTCTTCTCTGTCAGATGGGGTTAGAAATTTATTAAATTTCTAAACACATGAAGATTATAAAAATTTTTAATGACTGATTTAATTGTATTATGATCAGGGAGTATATTTTCTTTTAATTCTTTTGGACTTTGTTGGGACTTTTTTTTTTTTTTTTTGTGGGTACCGGGGGGGTCGACCTCAGGACGTCGCGTGCCAGCAGGCGCCCGTGACGCTGAGCAATATCACCGGCCCTTTTCCGTATGTGGGTTCCGGGAGTCGAACTCGGGCCCTCGCGCTTGCCGGGCAGGCGCTTAAGCCGCTGAGCCATCTCACCGGCCCTGTTGGGACTTTTATAGTCCAGCATTTTGGACTAAATGCCCTTTGTGTTAGAAAAGTGTTGCTAAAGTATTGCTATTAGTGGGTGTGGGGGTGCAGTCTATGAATCCCAGCTACTTGGGAGAATGAGGTAGGTGGATTTCAAGTTCAAACTCAGCCTGGGCAACTTCAGCCAGATCCTGTCTCAAAATAAAATAAAAATGGGTGGGGATGTGGCTTAGTGCTTCCTGGGTTCAATCCCCCAGTACTGTTTAAAAGAAAAGTATCCTACTGAATGATGTGTCCTACATACAGACACCCATTTGGCCAAGCTTGTAATTGCATTGCTTGAATATATGATTTGATTTCTACAAGCTAATTTAAAATTACCAAAACAGGCGTGTTAAAATCTCACTCTGATTACATATTTGCCTATATTTTTCACTTCTATCAAGTTATTTTATTTTGAAAATTTCATATTAGTGCATATATATTTAGGATTACTATCTTTCTGATAAATGAATTTTTTATTTCTAAAAAAATTTTTCTTTGCCTTATTTTGCTCCTGTCTATCTGCACTTGTTCCGTCATGGCTACTGTTTGCTGTGTAGTTTTCTAACTTTTTCTTTCATGATTTCTAAGTTCATATACATAAATGTGTCTCTTTTAAACAGCATATGGTTGTTTTAAAATCAAGCCTGATAATCTTTGTCAACATTTGAGCATTAGTCCATTACATTTAATATAATAATGGATTTATCACTAATATCTTGCTTTGTATTTTTCTTTATGTTCTTATTTTTTCTTATCCTCTTTGTCACTCTTTTTTTAATGGAAAAACTGTAAAACAAAATTTCATAATAAGATGATAGGAGAATAACAATAGTTAATACATTGTGTATTATTATCTTTAAAGTAGTTACTCAGAGTACAAGATATGGGCATTAAAATTTCTCCAGCTGATATAAGCACAAACCCTCCTTTTCTATGAACTAAGAGACACTAATAGTATAACTAACTTGCATTTTTTCTCTTTTCTCTTCCTTCCTTTCCCCTTTCCCCCATCCTAGTTCCTTTTTCTTTTTTTTTCTTTTCCTTTTTTTTTTTAATGTGGGTACCAGGAGTCGACCTCAGGACCTTGCGCTTGCCAGCAAGTGCTTGTGCTGCTGAGCAATATCACCGGCCCTTTTTTTCCTTTATGTGGGTTCCGGGAGTCGAACTCAGGACCTCGCGTTTGCCAGGCAGGTGCTTATGCCGCTGAGCCATCTCACCAGCCCCACTTTTTCTTTTTTAACAATTTCTTCCCACTTCACAATATCTATTGTACATTTTTTTTTTTTTTTGGTGGGTACCGGGGGTCGACCTCAGGACCTCGTGTGCCAGCAGGCGCCCTTGCCGCTGAGCGATATCACCGGCCCTTTTTTCGTATGTGGGTTCCGGGAGTCGAACTCGGGCCCTCGCGCTTGCCAGGCAGGCGCTTATGCCGCTGAGCCATCTCACTGGCCCCTCTATTGTACATTTTAGACCTTATTTACTCTTTCAGTTTCTCACACCAGGAAGACAATACATGTTTACACATGTGAGTCTGATTTATTTTACTAATGAGTATGGTCTCGAGTTGTATCCATTTACCTATAAAAGTCTCCAGTTTATCATTATTTATGGCTCAGTAGTACTCCATTGTATAAAAAGACCACATCTTTTTTATCCATTCCTCAGCTGATGGGCATTTGGGTTGTTTCCAAGATTTAGCTATTACAAACTGTGCTGCTATAAACATGGGTGCACATATATCACTGTGGTATAATGTTTTTTTTTTTTTTTGTGGGTACCGGGGGGTCGACCTCAGGACCTCGTGCACCAACAGGCACCCGTGCCACTGAGCGATATCACTGGCCCCTTTTTCGTATGTGGGTTCCGGGAGTCGAACTCGGGCCCTCGCGCTTGCAAGGCAGGTGCTTACGCCGCTGAGCCATCTCACCGGCCCATAATGTTTTTAATTCTTCTGGGAAGATACCCAGGAGGGGAATAGCTGTGTCAAATGGGACCTCTAATCCTAGTTTTTTGAGGAATCTCCACACTAATTTCCACAGTGGTTGCACCAGTCTACACTCCAACCAACAGGGGAGAAAGGTTCCTTTTCCCCCCAGCCCACCCAGCATTTGTTATTGGTTGATTTCTTGATGATAGCCATTCTTCTGGAGTGAGATGGAATCTCAGTGTTGTTTTAACTTGCATCTCTCGAATATGACCAGTGATGTTGAACATTTTTTCATATATTTATTTGCTATTTGTATTTCTTCATCTGAGAAGTGTGTATTCATCTCAGATGCCCATTTTTGGATTGGGTCTTTGCATTTGGGGGGCCTGATTTTTTTCAAATCTTTATATGTTCTAGATAGAAGTCCTTTGTCTGATGTACAACTGGCTATAATTTTTTCCCACTCTGTGGGTTGTCTATTCACTCTGTTGGTGATTTCTTTTGTTGTGTAAAAGCTTTTTAATAAGGTGAGATCCCATTTGTTGCTTCTTTGTAATATTTCCCTTGCAGTCTGGGTTTTGTTCATGCAGTCTCTGCCTACACCTATGTCTTCAAGACTTCTACCTATTTTCTCTTCCAGTAGATTGAGTGTTTCTGTTTTAATATTTAGATCTTCGATCCATTTCAACTTTAGTTTAGTGCATGGTGATAGACATGGGTCTAGTTTTAGTCTTCAGCATATAGAGAGCCACTTTTTCCAGCACCATTTATTAAAGAGGCTATCTTTCTTCCAGTGAAAGATAGTTGGGCTGCTTTGTCAAAGACAAGGTGACTGAGTGTTTGTAGCTGTGTCTGCATCTTCTAAATCTGTTCCACTGATCCTCAGGTCTGTTTTTTTGCCAGTACCATGCTGATTTTATCACAGTAGCTCTGTAGTATAATTTCAAGTCAGGGATTGTGATGCCTTCTGCCTTGCCTTTGTTGCCCAGGATTGCCTTTGCTATTCTAGGTCTCTTCTGTTTCCAAATGAATTTTAGAAGTGTTTTCTCTAGATCTGTGAGGTATGCTAATGGTGTTTTGATCGGGATTGCATTAAATCTATATAACAGTTTTGGGAGTATGGCCATTTTCACTACACTGGTTCTTCCTATCCATGAGCAAGGGATAGCTTTCCATTTTCTGATATCCTCTTTGATCTCTTTTCAGAGTACTGTAATTTTTAATGTACAGATCCTTTACTTCTTTTGTTAGATTGATTCCTAAGTATTTCATTTTTTGGATGCTATTGTGAAGGGCGTGATTTCCCTAATTTCTCTCTCAGTGAGTTTGTCGTTTGTGTACAGGAATGCTATTGATTTTTGAGTGTTGACTTTGTATCTAGCTATGCTACTGAATTTGGTTATTAAATCCAGAAGTCTTTTAGTGGAGTTTTTGGGGTCCTCTATGTAGAGTATCATGTCATCTGTGAATAATGATAATTTAACTTCTTCCTTTCCTATCCTTATTCCTTTTATCTCCCTGTCTAATTACTCTGGCTAATGTTTCCAGAACTATATTGAATAGGAGTGGTGATAGTGCACATCCTTGTCTTGTATCTGATTTTAGATTGAAAGCTTTCAGTTTTTATCCACTTAGAATGATGTTGGGGCCAGGGATATAGCTCAGTTGCATGAGCACCTGCCTGGCAAGTGCAAGGTCCTGAATTCAATTCCTGGTACCAAAAAAAAAAAAAAAAATGATGTTGGCTGCTGGTTTGTCATAGATGGCATTTATTAGATTGAGGTAAAGACCATCTATTCTGATTTTATGTAGGGTTTTTATCATGAAGGAGTGTTGGATTTTGTAGAAAGCTTTTTCTGCATCTATTAAGATGATCATGTGACTTTTGTCTTTGCTCTTTGCCACTCTTATATCTGTTGCTTATTCAATCCCTCCTATTGAGTTGAAATTATATTCTTTGACTAATACCTTAACTACTATAATACACAAACTTGGTTTATGGAAATTTAATATTAAATGGGTTTTGCCTTCTTTGTGAATGGTGCAAGGGTCTTAGAATACAATTTCGTGTAAGCCTTTCCCACTCAAATGCCTTTACTTTCATTTCTTCACACTGAGTGTGGAAAAATCTACAAGACAGAATTACATGTTGACCTATGTATTTCTCCTTTTCTGTGCTCTTCACTCTTTCTTAAAGCTCTGTCCCCTGTCCTTCTAAAGGCAGAAAGGATCATTTTCCTTCTGCCTTTCGTGGGTCCTTTTAATATTCCTTTAGGGTGGGTGTGCTGATGAATTCTTCTGGCTGTTTCTCTAGAAGTGTCTTCATTTCCCTCCTTTTTTTTTTTTGTGGGTATCGGGGGTCAAATTCAGGACCTCACACTTGCGAGCAGGGACTTGTGCCACTGAGCGATATCACCGGCCCTTTTTTCGTACGTGGGTTCCAGGAGTCGAACTCAGGACCTTGCGCTTGCCAGGCAGGTGCTTATGCCGCTGAGCTATCTCACCGGCCCTTCTCTCCATTCATGCAGGATATTTTCCAGAGCCGATGGTTCTAGTTGGCAGCCATTTTCTTTCAGTACTTCACAGGCAGCATTTCATCGTCTCCCATCATCTCTGCTGGGAAGTTGGCTGTCCATCTCTAATTGTTCTTCTTTAGGGTTGTATCTGCCTTCCTTCCTCTCTGGCAGGCCAAAAGCTTTTCTTTTTCTTTGGTTTCCATCAGTTTTACTATGATCTGTATAGGGTGTGGATTGTTTTTATTTATTCTTCTTAGGGTTTGTGGGAGTCCTTCTTAAAATTATGGCTTTATATCTTTGAGTTTTGGGAAAGTTCTGGGCTATTTATTTTGTGGTTCTGGGGGTTGAACCCACAGCATTCACACTGAGTTATATTCCCAATCCTTTTTCTTACTTTTTATTTTGAAGCAGGGTCTTGCTAAATTGCTCAGGCTGGGCTTAAATTTGCGATCCTCCTGCCTCAGCTTCCCAGAGTGCTGGGATTACAGGCATGTGTCACTAAGCTTGGGTCTCTTGACTTTTTATTTAAATGTCCCATTCTTCTACACTTTTGAGATTCCAGTTGCACTTGGGTCAGAAATTCTCACTGCACCCTTTATGCCTCTTGCTCTCTAGCCTCTACCTTCTGTCCTCTTGACTGCTTCACCCTCCCCCTTGATTTCTCACCACACTCATTCTCTTCTCAGTTTATGTCTAATCTGCTCTTAAACCCATCCAATGAATTATTCTTAAATTCTTATTATAGTATCTTACAGTTCTAGAATTTCCCATGTGGTCTTTTTTTAATTTTTTTTTTTTTTTTTTGTGGGTACCGGGGGGTCGACCTCAGGACCTCGCGTGCCAGCAGGCGCCCGTGCCACTGAGCGATATCACCGGCCCCTTTTTCGTATGTGGGTTCCGGGAGTCGAACTCGGGCCCTCGTGCTTGCCAGGCAGGTGCTTAAGCCGCTGAGCCATCTCACTGGCCCCTTTTTTTAAAAAATAGTTACCAATTCTCTGCTGAAATTCTTGGCAATGCATGTAGCTTTCGAACATAGTAAGCATAGCTGATTTAAATTCTGTGACTGACGTATCCGGAGCCCTTCTAAGTATTTGTATTGCCTGCATTCTCCTTTGCTCCCTGACGGTTTTAATTAGAGCAATTCAGATTGTCTGGTTCTCCTCTACACCTGAACGTTTGTGATTGTGGTGCTGCGGAAACAAATCATGACCTTGGGCTGTTCTCCTGCAGAGAAAACTGAACTTGGGCTCTGGCTCAGCACTCGGAGGCCCCAGTGACCTGGTTTCACCTCAGTGCACACGCAGACTCTGAGGTGGAGGGGAAGGTGAGTGGTAGCATCCATGAGTATAGTCTAGAGCTGGTAACGGAGGACTAGGTAATCCAAACCCACCCTCCGGCTAAGGACAACTTGAAAACATGGCCATAATACTTTACAAATTTGTTTGAAGGACTCCCAGAGCCAACAGGATGGTGGAGTGTCACCTTTTCAGCTGTATGAGGTTGCACCATGGTTTTAAGGTTTATCCTCTCCAAAATTCATGTTCATAATTAATTGCCATTGCAGCAGTGCCCTCATGGGTGGGTTTAATGCTTTTAACCACTTACCAGTCCAATTAAATACAGGATGGCCAAAAATCGCATATTTTTCATCAATTTTTAGAAGTTAATAAAACAGGAAATAATAATCAAATTTATTCAATACAAGAATTGACTGGTTGATCACAAAGGATGTAAAAGACCTATACACTGAAAACTACAGTACTCTGAAAAAGGAGATTGAAGAGGATATCAGAAAATGGAAAGATATGCCTTGCTCCTGGATAGGAAGAACCAATATAGTGAAAATGGCCATACTTCCAAAACTGTTATACAGATTAAATGCAATTCCAATCAAAATTCCAACAGCATATCTAACAGAATTAGAGAAAACAATCCTAAAATTCATTTGGAATCAGAAGAGACCTAGAATAGCAAAGGCAATTCTGGGCAACAAAGGCAAGGCAGGGGGCATCACAATCCCTGACTTGAAATTATACTATAAAGCTACTGTGATAAAAACAGTGTGGTACTGGCAAAAAAAAGACCTGAAGATCAATGGAACAGATTAGAAGATGCTGAAACAACCCCAGACATACTAAGCCACCTTATCTTTGACAAATGTGCCAAACACATTCAGTGGAAGAAAGATAGCCTCTTTAATAAATGGTGCTGGAAAAACTGGCTCTACACATGCCGGAGATTAAAACTAGACCCATATCTTTCACCATGCACTAAACTAAATTCAAAATGGATCAGAGATCTAAATATTAAAACAGAAACATTAAATCTGCTGGAAGGTAGGATAGGTAAATCCCTTGAAGACATTGGTGTAGGCAAAGACTTTATGAATAAAAACTCAACCGCATGGGAACTATCCCAAAGAATCAATAACTGGGATCTCATCTTATTAAAAAGCTTTTGCACAGCAAGAGAAACCACCAACAGAGTGAAAAGACAACCCACAACGTGGGAAAAAATGTTTGCCAGCTGTTCCTCAGACAAAGGATTACTATCGAGAACATATAAAGAACTCAAAAAAATCAGACCTCCCAAATTTAAAGACCCACTCCAAAAATGGGCATCTGAGATGAATACACATTTCTCAGATGAAGAAATACTAATGGCAAATAAATATACAAAAAAATGTGCAACATCACTAGTCATTCGAGAGATGCAAATTAAAACAACACTGAGATACCATCTCTCCCCAGAAAGAATGGCTGTTATTAAGAAATCAACTAATAACAAATGCTGGAGGGGCTGTGGGGAAAAAGGAACCCTTCTTCACTGTTGGTGGGAGTGTCGACTGGTACAGCCACTGTGGAAGTCAGTATGGAGATTCCTCAAAAAAACTAGGGTTGGAGGTCCCATTTGACCCAGCTATTCCCCTTCTGGGCATCTTCCCAGAAGAATTAAAAACATCGTACCACAGTGATATATGTGCACCCATGTTTATAGCAGCACAACTTGATCTTGGAAACAACCCAAATGCCCATCAACTGAGGAATGGATAAGAAAGATGTGGTATTTTTATACAATGGAGTACTATTCAGCCATAAAGAAGGATAAACTGGAGACTTTTATAGGTAAATGGATGCAACTTGAGAAAATACTCATAAGTGAAATAAACCAGATGCACATGTGTAAGCATCGTATTGTCTCTCTAGTATGAGAAACTGAAAGAGTAAATAAGATCCAAAATGTACAATAGGCACGGTGAATCAAAAAGAAACTGGTCAATAAGAAAGAGAGACTGGAATGGGGAAAAGAAAGAAGGGAAAGGGAAAAAAAATTGTATATGTATATAAGATGGTTAAGATAGATACACTACCAGTTTTACTTAGTTCATTGAAGAGTAAGGTTTGAGCCAGTAATGTTTGGACAATTGAATGCTAATGTCTGGTATCCTGAATAACTAACTTAAAGATAATAATACGTAATGCATTGACCATTGTTACCCTCATATTATGTTGTTTTGAAAATTTGTTCTTTGTTTGATTTGTTTTGTTTTTTCTTCTCTTTAAAAAAAAAAAACTGATAAAAAAAAAAAAAAAAAGAATTGACTGGTTGAAATGACACCTGCCTGAGCGACACTTGGGATAGTCAGTATGCAAACAAATGCACTACCCAAGTGATGGCCAGGGTAAACTGTTCAGCGGTTAGAAGAGGAATTTTGGAGTGGCTTTCTCTTGCCCTCTGTCTGCCCTTCTGCCTGAGATGCAGTAGCAAGGAGGCTCTCACAGATGCAGGTACCTTGCTACTGGGCTTTCCAATGCCAATAACTGTGAGAAGGAAATCTCTTTCTAAGTTTCCCTGTGCGGTTACAGTGCCACTGAGTAGACTGATGGGCTGCTTCTCCTCTGGGGCTTTGGCTAATCCCAGAGCCTAAGCAGTGGGCCCACTGAGATCCTCATGAAGTAAGATCAGGGGCTGCAATATGACCTGGCCACAGGGTGGGAGTTGCTGGGGAGTCTTCCCTCCTCTGAGGGGGCCTGGATAGCTCTAACCCAATGAGATTAAATTTCATGCTTTAATGGAATTCTTTTTAAAAATGCATTATTTGCTGTGGACTGTGTTATCCTTAGTTTTTTATGTTGATAGCAAACTCAGTTCTTCATCAGAGAACAGAACCCTGACCTCCTTAGCCCGAGGATGTGATGTGGGACACTATAACAGTCCTAACTTTGGAGTCACAAGGCCCAGGGGTCAGTGTTGATATCACATGGCAACTGTAGAAACGGCAGGCAGGGTGCCTATGGGACCAGGATGAGACCTATAGGGCTGACCTTGCAAACACCAGCCTATGGGGTATCTGTTAATGCCACCACTCTAATTTATGGTTCTGCAGTGCGGTGTAGGGTGACTTAGTTATGCAGAGAGCTTGAAGGCCTAATAGAAACCCTGGCTCCCCAAAGTCTGCAGGACGCTATGTTGGCTAAAGAGTGATATATTAAGATATTAATGCCTGCAAGTATCTTTCCTACCTCTGAACATTTCTCTTGGATGTTCCTCAGCCAGCTCTTGAGAGTCAAGGAGCATCTGCCCAGTGCTGCTTCTGTTTCCTTCTTTCACTTTTCCAGCTAGGGGTGATTTCCTCCTCAAGAGAACTGTGTGTGCAGTGTGTTTTCTACGCTTCACCTCTGGAAACCTTCTCTTCTTCTCTTTGTCCTCAAGCTGTTTTGTCTGCACTGCTAAACGATGCAGTCCTGTGCAAGGCTGTTCATACACCTTGTGACACCACCCCCGATGGGTGGCCGTGGGAACCAGAGTTAGAATTCTGAAGCAGAAAGCAAAGTGCCTTGAACTCTTGAGAGGAAAAGTGCTATTGGAAGGGGCACATTCTTTTAAAAATAAATACTGTGACAGAACCCTTTGGTACACTGCAATACAATGGCATGCTGCAATAATGGCTTCATATCTTGGGTAAAATCAGATTTAATTTCCACCTGAACACACGATGATCTTGGGTTGCTTCATTTTACATGCTTTTACTTTGCGTAAGACAAAAATATTTCTGAGCAAATTAATACTCAAAATTAATGCCATCTGTGTTGGTTATTTTTCTCTCGTTGCTAAGACAAAATACCTGGCGCCCAAAATTAAGGAAGGAAAGGTTTATTTAGCTCACAGTCTGTGAAGGTTTCAGTCCATAATCATCTGGCTTCAAGGCAGAGTGGCACATGGCAGAGGGCAACAGCTCCTGGCAATGGCAAACAGCAAAAGCAACAAGAGCAAGAAGGGAGGAGCGCAAGAGCGAGCCTCTTTCTCTCCTTTATATTGTATGCAGGCTACCCACTCCAGGGTGGGAGTAGCACTCACACCCATAATCCAAGCCCTAGACAACGAATCAATCCCAAACTCTAGAAGCCTGCCCCCTTGACTGCATGAGGCTTTGGGGGGACATCTAGACACAAACCATAACACCATCATAATTCAAGCTTATCACTTCAACTGCCATGTGCTACATCTTCCACAAAGGTAAGGAAGAAACTCTGGTGGCTCTGCAGAGCCAAGGCAGTGACACAGGCAGGGCTTCTGTCTTGAGGGGCCAGGTGGCAGGACCTTCTGCCAGGGCCCTGGGAGGCTGCTGTCCCAGCAGAGAGTTTAGGCCTGTGAGCACTTGTTTGTGTGGCAAGCAGGAAGAGTGCAGGCCGGGGGCACTCCGGAAGCCAGAGGCCTGGGGAAAAGCCCAACCTCAGTTATGGCTTCCTTGGGCATCTGCTCTCATCAAGATGACTGGGCTTTTGGGAAGTAAATTTCCTTTCATAACAAGAACTGAGAGTCCTCCACTGACTGTCCCATGGCACTGCTCAGCCTGCAGACTCGAGGACAATCTATGGTTCTAACCAGAGACTTGGCTGTTTCACATGACCCTTAAGATGTTTTTTTTAAAGAAAAAGGAAGCAAATTAGAATGTTCTGGAAACAAATGAAAGGGAATATGCATAATTGCTTCTGAAATGATAATCAAATCATCCCACCTTCAGATCACACCCCCTGAAGCTGGATTGAGGTCTTGCTGAGCTATAGTGCTAGCCGGGGAGGCCCTGTACTTGTGATCCCCAGTGAGCCACAGGATGGGTATCCCCAGCCATTCCAGGGGCACAGGCAGCAGCTGATAGGACAAGCACTGAGGCTGTGGCAGGCCAGCCACACTAGCCTCCTGGACTTCCCTTCCCTAACTCACCAGCTTCAGGGCTTTCCATTTCACCCCATTCAGATGAGGACAAGGACACCACCTGCCCACCCACCCCAGCAGAGTCTGGGGAAGGATCCTTTACTGGCTTCTTGTGTGTGGAAACCACACCGGTGTGCACTGAAGTGCTGGCAGAGTTTTAGCTTTACAGCACATGGGGAGGATGTGAGGGACCAAAATGACTTGGCCCCTGGCCCTAGGACAGGTGCAGAGGCCAGTCCTGATGGAGTGGCAGGGTGACCTCAGAGCTCAGCTGCATTTGGATTATGTGCCGTCTAGGCAAAAAACTGGAAGATACCTGTCTCTTTGAGAGCAGAACTAGGCTCCTCCTCCAAAGCGGGAGGGACTGAGACACAGCATGTGACTTGACAGGCCCCTGGCACCTGTTCCTCTACTCAGCACATCCCTCCTTCCAGCTCAGGTACCAAACACAGGGGTCTTATAGGCCCCAAAATGCGTTTTAAAAATCAGAAACAGACTTCAGGGAAGATGGTGGAGTGGTAAGCAGCAATAAGTTGGCCTTGCCTAGATTCGGAATCGACACTGGAAGGTAGCAACTTGGGGAAGAGAAGGAGGGAGGTGGATCCCTGGGACCCAAAAGGATCTGAAGGGAAACTGGAGTCCACAGAGCAAGTGAACAGACCTTGTCATGGCTCGTGCTGAGACGCCCCCCAAAGCCTCACACAGTCATAGGTGGGGCTTTAAAGGTGGCTGGACCGAGAGTGTGTGATGCTGGGATTAAGGGTGTGTGATTACTAAATTAGTTCACTGACTGGTTTGGTATAGTTCTCAGTGTGGGTAGTGGGAAGGCCCACCTGGGTATAGGTACCAGCCCTAAGGGTGTGTAGCCTGGATAGAATATAAGGGACAGAAAGAGGGCTGCTGTCATCACTTGCTGCTTCCCTACTTTGCTGCTTGCTGCCTTCTGCCCACCATGAATTGTTTCTCCTCTGCCCTGCCACCCTGCCTTGGAGCCAGCCGACTATGAACTGAAACCTCTACAAACGGTAAGCTACAATAAATCTTTCCTTCTTTAACATTGGGTGTTGGGCATTTTGCCTCAATGAGAAAAGTAACTAAGACAGATCTCAATGTAGAAAAAGGAAGGGCCAATCTGCACCTTCTCCCTGGCTCCTGGCATGATGGGAGGAATGAATCTATAGAGACACAGTGGAAGTATGAGATTCCAGAGGCCTCCAGGGAGAAATGCCCCAGTGGGATGGAGCACTACAACAGCTGGTGAGCCCAAGCCATTGCAGTCTCCTGGAGACAGTGCTTGGTCAGATGCCATTTTAGGGAGGGGCCGACTAAACCTGCGACCTGGAGCCGCTGTGGGTTGGCTTCATCTCAGGGCTCCCAGTGTTAAAAACCCAGTGACTGGGTGAGGGGCAACCACAGGAGACATCCAGGGTCAGGGAGTTGTGGTCAAGCCAGCAAGAGGCACCCAGAGTGTTATAAATTAAATGACTCAGGCCCCAACCCCACGGCCAGAGGCCAAGATCAGCCTGAACTTCTGTGGACTTAAGTACCAGAGCCAGCACTCTGCCCTAATCCTACTGCAGCCTTGTCAGGATTATCCAGCACAGATCTGGACTCTGATAGCCTTCTTAGTCTACCAGTGAGAAACTGAGCCATGCCCTGAATTGGACACTAGCACAAAACAATAGGTCCTAGAAGATAACCACAACCTTGAAATCACAGAGAAATTTTTCTTTTTTTCCTCATCACTTGTTGGCTTTTTTTTTGTTGTTGTTCATTTGGCTTTTTTTTTTTTTTTTTTTTTTTTGATTGTTTATGTTCTTTTGTGAGTGTGAACACTGTTTTTAGTTTTTTTTTTTTTTTTTTTTTTGTGGGTACCGGGGGTCGACCTCAGGACCTCGTGCGCCAGCAGGCGCCCGTGCCGCTGAGCGATATCAACGGCCCTTTTTTTGTATGTGGGTACTGGGAGTCGAACTCAGGACCTCGTGCTTGCCAGGCAGGCGCTTATGCCGCTGAGCCATCTCACCAGCCCTGTTTTTAGTTTTTTGTTCTTGTTTTGTTTCTTCCTTCTTTCTTTCCCTTCTATCGTCACCAGTTTCCTAAGGCTTGGATAATCTTCCTTTGTCCTCCAGCCTTGTTTCTGATCTCTTTCTCAATTTTTTCCTCTTATCCCTTTTAAATTTTCTCCCCTTAGTGTAAAATTGCTCTGTTGAGTGAACATTTACTGCACATAATTTTGATTTGTCTATCTTATATTTTGATGTCTTATATTTTGTTATATATACAGTGGTACCTTGGTTCATGAACTTGATTTTTTCCACAATTCTGGCTGCAAATTGAGTTGGGCAAGAATCAAATCACATTCTATGGTTAGGTTCAATGTTGACCATATGGGGAAACTTGGTTCAGTTCTTGGCCAGTCTGGTTTGTGACCAGAATAGTGGAGAGAATTGAGTTCTTAAACCAATGCACCACTGTATAAATCATGTACCTATGGTTAAAGGTGACAAATTACCACAGTTTGTCATTTTCTGGTATGTGCTTGATGCTACTGTTATTACTGCTTGTACTACTTTAGCCAAGGTGACATAGTGGTTGTGATCAACTGATCTTCCTTGAATGCCAATACTTAGATTGCCTGGGGGTCATAAATAATACTATAGTCCAGTATCAAAGAACTGGGTGCTAGGCCAAACAGGCAGCAACCTTTCATCCATAATAAATTGAAGAGGCAGGATCCTGGGAACGAGTCAAAACCCAAAAGCCAGCTACACCTAGAAGACATTTCTGAAAAGCAGTAATTTCCTAAAGATCTCAATACTAGTAATGAGGTTACCTACCATGAGTGATTTACAAGTCTCAACACAGAAAACAAACAAACAAGCAAATGGAAATGAGAAAACTTGAAAGTAAGATGCAACCCATAACCCCCAACTCACCCAAGGCAAATCAAGGAGTCCTTGAGGTGGAAGAAATCAAAAGCCACCCAGCTGAGTTTTATGAAATGGTAGCAGTAGAAGTAACAAAACAGATCAATAAGTCTCCTGACAAAAACAAAACAGAGATAATTAAAGAGATGATGACCATAATGAAGGAAATGATTAGTGAATTGGGTAGATGTGGGTTAAAAAAAAATAGGGGAGCTTAGGAAAGACATGGAAACCATGAATACCCAACATAGATTCCATAAAACAAACTCAAGTAGAAATTCAGATTAAAAATTCTACTTAAAGTATATGCAGCAGGGCCGGTGAGATGGCTCAGCGGCGTAAGCGCCTGCCTGGCAAGCGCGAGGGACCGAGTTAGACTCCCGGATCCCACATATGAAAAAGGGGCCGTTGATATCGCTCAGTGGCACGGGCACCTGCTGGCACGCGAGGTCCTGAGGTCGACCCCCGGTACCCACAAAAAAAAAAAAAAAAAAAAAAGTATATGCAGCAGAGTCAACCATAAGATCTAGAAGACAGCATTGTGATTGATGCTCATCAAATAAAAGACTTCCTAAAAATAGCAAGGGTCACAAAAAATCAATCCAATAGCTGCTAGATGATGCAAAGATGGCTAATATTAATTAGAATCAATGAAGAATAAGAAGATAGCACAAAGGGCATAAAAAACCTGTTCACAGAATAGCAGAAAACTTTCCAAGCATGGAAATAGAATTTGAGATACAGATAAGTGAGGCATATAGAATTCCAAATAATCATGATCTGAAAAAAGACATGCTGAAGCATATAACAGTCAAGATTACAGAAACTCAACACAAGAACAGAATATTAAAAGCTGTTAGAGAAAAGAAACAAATCACCTAGAAAGGAAAACCTACCAGAATCACAGTAACTTCTCAACTCAAACTCTTAAGTCAAGGAGAGCTTAAAGTATTTCAAGGCCTACAAGAAAACAACCTCCAACCCAGAATGATGTACCCTGGAAAATTATCTTTCAAAATTGATGGAGAAACAAGATACTTCCATGACAAAGAACACCTGAAGAAATTCGTGACCAGCAAACTAGCACTCCAAAAAGTTCTGAAGGACATGCTAGAAAAAGACAATGAAAACAACAATTTCAAAAATCCCAATAGAATGAATCCACCAGCCAAGGCAAGCAATTAAACAGAAGAAAAGAAGGGAACCAACAACAGAAAAATAACATGACAAGGATAAGTCAATACATATCAGTTATAACCATCAATGTTAATGGTCTCAATTCACTAATCAAAAGAAACAGATTGGCAGAATGGATCAAGAAACAAGATCCAACAATATGCTGCATATAAGAAACACATTTAACTTGAAAAGAAATTCACAGACTGAAAGTCAAAGGATGGAAAACAATACTCCAAGTGACAGGAAACTGGAAAAAGGCAGGGGTAGCTATTCTGTTGCAGACAAAGTGCATTTCAGGCCAAGACTGATCAGAAGAGAAAGAGAAGGTCACTACATACTACTTAAGGGACCATTCTAAGAGGAAGAGATAACCGTCATAAATATATATGCACCAAATACCAGCATACCCAACTATATAAAACAAACACTAACAGATATGAAAAATCACAAAAGCACAAATACAACTGTAATGGGGGGGCCTCAATATCCCACTGTCACAAACAGATCAATTAGACAAAAAATCAACAAACAAATGTCAGAGTGGAACCAAAGCTTTAAACAAATGGCATTAGCAGATATTTACAGAGTGTTCCACCCAACAACAGAATATACGTTTCTCAGGAGCACACAGGACTTTCTCCAAAATAGACCATGTACTAGCTCATAGAACATGCTTAACTAAATGCAAAGAAACAAATTATCCCATGCATATTATCAGATCATAGGGCAATGAAATTGGAAATCAATGGCAAAAGAAACCACAAAAACTTCATAAACATATGGAAATTAAATAAAACCCTGTTGAACAATCAATGGGTCACAGATGATATTAAAGAAGAAATTAGTTTCTACAGTTAAATGATAATGCCAATATGACATACTGGAATTTGTGGGACACGATGAAGGCAGTTGTATCAGGGAAATATATAGTGGTGAATTCCCACATCAGAAAAACAGAGTGAGCTAAAATAACCTAATATTGAACCTCAAGCTTCTAGAAAAAGATCAAGTTAAACCCAAAGTGCATATGAGGGAGGAAATATAAAGATCAGAGCAGAAATGAATTCAATTGAGACTAAGAAAACAATACAAAGAATCAATGAATTGAAGAGTTGGTTCTTTGAAAAATTAAATAAAATTGACAAACTCTTAGCTAACCTTATCCCGAAAAGGAAAGAAAAGACTCAAATCCATTTGCAATTAGGAATGAAAAGGATGAAATCACAACTGACCATTCAGAAATCCAGAAAATCATCAATACCTATTTTGAGAACATGTACTCCAATAAGATAGAAAACTCAGAAGAAATGGGCGAATTCCTAGATACATATGAATTATTAAAGCTGAATCAAGAAGATATAAAAATACTAAATAACCCAATATTGGTCAATGAAATGAAAGAAGTAATAAATAATAATTAAAAAACCTACCAAAAAAAGAAAAGCCCAGGGCCGGTGAGATGGCTCAGCGGCATAAGCGCCTGCCTTGCAAGCGCGAGGGCCCGAGTTCGACTCCCGGATCCCACATACGAAAAAGGGGCCGGTGATATCGCTCAGCGGCACGGGCGCCTGTTGGCGCGCGAGGTCCTGAGGTCGACCCCCGGCACCCACAAAAAAAAAAAAAAAAAAAAAAAAAAAAAAGAAAAGCCCAGGCCCTGAAGGATTCACTGCTGAATTCTACAAGAAATTTAGAGAAGATCTAATGCCACTACTTCTCAAACTCTTTAATGAAATTGAAAGGGAAGCAATACTCCCACACTCATTCCTAGAAGCATTACCCTGATACCAAAACCAGAGAAGAATCCAACCAAAAAAGAGAACTATAGGTCAATCTCAATGAACATATAGATGCAAAAATCCTCAATAAGAATGGGTCTCATTAAGAAATTAACCAATATGGGCTGGTGATATAGCTCAGTGCCATAAGCACCTGCCCCGCAAGTGCGAGGTCCTGAGTGACTCCTGATACCTGTATGTTAAAAAAAAAAAAAAAAGAAATCAACCAATAACAAATGCTGGCTGGGCTGTGGGGAAAAAGGAACACTTTTCCATGGTTGGTGGAAGTATAAACTGGTACAACTGCTATGGAAATTAGTATGGAGATTCCTAAAAAAACTAAAACTAGAGGTTCCATTTGACCCAGATGTTCCCCCACTAGGTATCTTCCTGAAAGAGCATAGTTACTGTCTGGATCTATGTTTGAAATTAAGACTGAAGAGCCACCAGGGTGATTTGAAGCATTTGGCCAGAGGGAAGGCTCCAGTGGAGCTGTGGCTTGCAAGGATGAAACAGAGAACATGGTTGTTGAGAAGGTACAGGACAATAAAAAAATGACCTAAGGCCTTTTACCAGAAGGGAAGAGTGTATATGAAATGCAGGAGATCCTTTGGGGGTATTTCTTAGTGTTGCTATACTCTGCTGTTAAAAGTTAATGGGAAGCAAGGATTGTAATAGCTCTTTTAATATAATTTTAATGTAGTTTTTAGATACATGTTTGTAATTAGGTTAGTCAAAGTATTGTGATTTTAACCTTGAATTTTTAGCATCCTTTGAATATTTGCTTTTGGTGTGGAAATGAGTGCAGTAAGAATTGTATATATGTAATTGCTATATTAATGTAAATCTGAATAGATCAAGACATATTAACTTTTCACAAATCTGCCATTGGAGAATATGGTTTAAGAAAGTGTGTCAGGTTATCAAGTTGATCGGGCATGGATTGTGGTGGATTAATGGTCAAGTTGTAAAACCCAGCTGAACTGAATCAACATGGTTCTGGGTGTGGAAGGCCCACCTGAGAATTGTTGTCAACAGCATAAAAGAACTGGAGGGGAAGATAGTGTGCTATTGATTCTCCTGGAGAAGCTTTTCATGCTGCTTTTTCTGATATTAACTCAGGTGTTCTCATTGTTGGAGCTGCAGTTCCTTTCAGGGGAGCTCTGGTCCTTACCTTGAGCATCTCTTCCTGGCTCCAGTGCAGATCTCTCAGCTTGTTAGCACAGATTCTTCACCCTGCTGGTGCAGACTTTCTAGCTTCCACCACTCATCTTTGGGCCTTCCCAGTGCAGATCCTTGGCACAGACTTGCATGAGACATTGTCATGGGCTCTACGCCTCTAGATGGACTCGTGCAG
Organism: Erethizon dorsatum; assembly: GCA_028451465.1. Taxonomy (NCBI): domain Eukaryota; kingdom Metazoa; phylum Chordata; class Mammalia; order Rodentia; family Erethizontidae; genus Erethizon; species Erethizon dorsatum. The sequence continues at coordinate 29,837,967 of CM051829.1, read as the reverse complement.
GACACTGACACAGGCTCGTATGTCTTCAGTTGGATTCGTGCAGGACATTGCTGTGGGATCCAGGCCCTAGCTGGATTCTTTGGGCCTCCAGTGCGTGGACAGATCACTTGCACTCTTTTCCATTTGACTTTTTTGGGTGAATATTATAAAATAATCCTATAAATAAAGTATTCTCTATTAAATCTATTCCCTTACAAACTCTGACTACAACAAATTTGGTACCAAGAGTGGGGTCGTTGCTGTGACTATACCTGACCATGTGGTTCAGGAGCCTTTGGGAATAGCTTGTGGGAAGAGTTTGGAAAGGTTTGGAGATGCTGGCTGAAAAAGTGGAGCTGGAACACCTTAGGCTGTGCTGTATGGGAGATTCTGGTCAGAACTCAGAAGACCAGAAGGGTGATAGAAATTCTGCCAATAAAGACCAGGCTTGGGAGGTTTCTGCTGGGAAGAAGGACTGCATTGGCTGTTGGACTCCAGATGATGTGTGTTATGGCTTGGCAGAAAGTTTGTCTGCATTTTGCTTGTGTCCAGAGATTTTGCCTGAGACTAAGGGCGGTGGACTAATTAATCTGGCAGAAGAAATTTCAAGGCAGTGTAATGTTGAGACAGTGGCACGGCTACTGCTGGGGGCTTTTAGCCAGATTTACGGTGAGAATCAAGAGCAAAGAACCCAGCAGAATGATTTAAAATGTTGTGAGTTTGGCCAGAAAGGAAGCTCCAGTAAAGCTGTGGACTGCAAAGAGAGAGCAGAGGAGATCTTGATTGCTGAGAAGTAACAGGAGAACAGAAAAGATGGCCCTCATGAGGGCATCACAAGAAGCAGCAGGATTCCACCCTTCACAGCCTCAAAACTGCAAAAGTGAAAGACTTTGCTTTGAGAAGAAAGCCCCAGAGCACCATGTTCCAGAATGGTGGCAGCCATGCCAAGTTTCAGAATGGCAGTGGCTGCACCATGTTCCAGAATGGTAGCAGCATAAAGAATTTGTTCCTCAGAATTGGATTCAGAATGCCCAGGGATCCAGGCACTCGACCCCTACAGCCAAGAGAGAGGGAAGCCTGGCTACTACTCCAGGTGGCAGCAGACCTTGGCATCATCCACGTGGTGCTGGTTTTAGGCACATGCAGAATGCAAGAGTTGTGGTGTTAGTAAGGTTTCCACCCTAATTTCAGAAGAAGGCCTGGGAGGCCAGGCAGTGTGCCCCTGAGAGGGCAGTGTGTGAAGCTGTGAGTGTGAAACCAAAGGTGTAGTGGAGACCCCAGAAGTTTGGAGAAGCCAGGAATATGGATCATCTGAGGAAAACTGCAAGGACGGAGCACAGCCAGCCCGAGAGAGAAGCCATGGGAGCTACAAACAAACACAGACCGTGCCAAGAGTTGGAGCCGCTCAAGCCCTTTGGAGTTCACAACTTGCCACAGATTGCTGGGGATTCTGCAAGTGAAACTATAGGACTTAATGTCTCCCCTGCCAGATTTTGGACTTGCTTTGGTCCCATTTCTTTGTATCCCCATTTGTAATGTCTATCTTGTGCCACTGATGTTGGGAGTATTTTTCTTTTCATTTGTACAGGGGCTCACAGCTAAGAGTTTGCCTTACATCTCAGAGGAGATTTGGGACTTGGACTCTCAGCAATGCTGAAACTGTTAGGGCTTTGGCAACATCTTAGAGATGGACTGCCTTTTGCATAAAGGAATGTACACAAGTCTTTGGGGAGCCAGATGTGAAATGTTGTGGTTTGTGTCTTATGTCCCCCCAAAGCCTCATACAGTAATGGGGGCGGGCTTTTCCTAGGTGGCTGAATCTAGAGTTTGTGATTGATTTATAGTCCAATGCTGGGTTTATGGGTGTGACTGCTACACCTGCCCTAGGGTGGGTAACCTGCACACAATATAAAGGACAGAAAGAGGCTTGCCTCTCCACTCTTTCTCATTTGTTGCTTTTGCTGTCTTCCACTGCCATGAACTGTTGCCCCTCTGCCATGTGCCATTCTGTCTTGGAACCAGTGAATATGGACTGAAACCTCTACAAACTGTGAGTTAAATAAACCTTTCCCTCTTTAACTTTGGGTGTTGGGTATTTTGTCTCAGCAATGAAAGAAAAGTAACTAAGACAATATGCATACCCATGTTTATAGCAGCACTATTTATAATAAAAGCACTATTTATTTAACTATTTATAGTAGTTAAATCTTGGAAACAGCCCATATGCCCATCAACAGATGAATGCATAAAGAGAATGTGGTATTTACACACAATGGAGTACTACTCTACCAGAAAGAAGGATAAGCTTGAGTCATCTGTAGGAAAATAGACACACCTTGAGACTATAATCTTAAGTGAAATAAATTGGACACGTAAGTTTAAATATCACATTGTTTCTCTTGTGTGAGAAACCCAAAGGGTAAACGAGGAGCATAATGGGGGACAGATATTGGGAAATAGGAAGAACATGTTCAAATGAAGAGAATAAGGGATACAAGAGGGGGATGGAAAGGAAGGAAAAGGGAAAAAAACAAGAATAGAAGGAAAAAAGTACAAACAAAGTTTTTGTAAATGGGAAGAGGAAAATGAGTTGAAGGGAGGGGAGGGAAATGGGGAATAAAAGAAGAATCAAGATATATTATGTACAGTTACAAATTCCCTATGATGAATGTGATCAATATGTATGACAAATACGTACTAATAAAAAATAGAAAGTTAAAAAAACCAGAAACAGAGAAAATCACATTTTTCATTTCATATAGAACACAGTATCAATAAATTGGTCTCCTTTTGCTTCTACTAGCCTGGTTGAAGGAAAAGATTGCTTTCAAAATTAAGTTTTTCTTTTCCCAATGATTAATGCAGAAAAGTTTAACTTAATTTGTTTTGGGCTCCAGTTGAATTCCAGCTACAACTCAGAGGCCAAATCCCCAGAAAATGAGCCCTTTTCCTTCTCTGAGGGAAAGTTGAAGAGGCTAAAGAGGTTAAGTGTCATGCTGCCCAGGTGTAGTGTTTATGAAATCATGAGTTACTGAGAGGCAGGCAGACACATACACACACATGCACACGACCAAAATAAAAATCTTAAAATTAGTGAGTGCTGTTCAGGTGTTATGTTCCTAAGGCATCAGGATCCTGGGAAAGCTCTAGATTTTTGGTTTAGAAATAAAAATGCATGTTGAATAGCAGATTTTACATTTATTATTGTTGTGCACACCCCCCTCCCTGCACTATAATCTAAGCTGAGTGATCTATGGCCAACTGGCACCAATTCTCCAAAGTGTGCAAGGGGAACACTCTCATGTGATCCTGACAGAAGACACACCAGGCAATCTGTCTGCTTCTGTTCCCCTGAATAAAATAACTAGCTGGGCTGTTTGGCTGGGGGGTGGGCAGGAGTGTGCCCCGCCTCAGTCGGAATCCAATGTGAACAACTGGATGTCCTGTGGGTTCCAGTAGAGGCCTACTGCTGAGTTGTAGACCAGAGACCAGACGTATGGGATGAAAAACTCCTCAGGCTGCTCCTCTTCCACATATTTGAATTTCAATTCTGGAAATTTCTGCAACAAAAACAAGATGACTTTATCATCTCACTGTTCCATGCATAAGCAAACACAGCAGGAGTTTGTAAGTGGTGGTGTGTTCAGGGAAGCCCCCTCCTCTAACTGGTTATAGGCTGAGGCTCCATGCTTTTAAAGTACTCTGGCTGTCAAGTGGCACCGCAGGAAACACAAATTACCTGTGGCAAGAATGAACAACACAATGGGTCGTGAACAGTTAACGTCAGCCTAACTGACAGCTTGCTAAGCTGGAACCTAAATGGGTCAAAGTAAAATGAGACACACTGCAACAGAGCAATGGCCCCTGCTCGGTGGCAGGAAGGGTCCAAACGCTCCCTAGTGTGTGATGCCGAGGGCTGGCTTTCCTTCAGTGATCATCTTCAGGGGTGAGTTGTTCTGGAGATGAGGACTCCCTCACAAGTCTGAGCTTGGAACTGCAGAGAGAGGCATGGGTCACAGCCTGCCTCAGCCTCCCTTGTGGGGCTGAGAAAGGCTCCTGGCTGGCTCTGCAGCTCTTGCAGATGCCCTGGGCTGCACTCTCCAGTCCAGTGTCACAGGAGAGAAGGCGAGTGGCTTAGCAGCCTACAGTAGCATTTACAATGTAACGTTTCACTAGGACCTGGGGTTCGGATTTTCTAATTTTACTCTTGACCTATTTATCCAGCTGGGATAGAAAAAGATTGTCCTTCCAGGAGCCTGAGGAGCAGCTGGGTCTATTAAAACCCTCTTCCCTCACTGAGGCAGCTCTGGCAGGAGAAGCTGTAGCTTGGTGACTTCTGTGGCAGGCGGGGCTCGGAGGGCAGAGATAGCCCAGGGACGGAGGAGGTGGGGTGTGGTGGAAGGTGAGGGAGAGGGCTGAAAGAGAAGGAGAAAGCAAATGACACCTATTACACACACACACACACACACAGCCACATTTATCCACTATGCTAGGATGCACGGCCCACAAGGGCAGGGAGATTTGCATGTTTCATTAGCGGCTGTATCCCTAGAGCCAGGGGCAAGGCACTTAGTAATATAGCAAGTGAACAATCCAGTGAAACAATCAACTGTATACTGGGACCCTCTATGTCCCAGACACACTGATAGATATTTTATGTACATCACCTTATTTGATCTTATGAGTCCATTCATCTGCTTGAGTGTCTGGTGCCAGGTGCCTGGCAGGTCCTGTGTGGTGGCCCATGGGTGTGATGGCCACACAGAACTCCTATCCTTGCAGAGGGTATATGCTCATGGAAGAGAGGGACTGGCAATAGTAGTGGCAGGAAAGACAGTTGAATAATTATGACTGAGCAGTAAGAAAGGAAAGGATGAGACGGTGCAGAGGCCTGAAGGCATTATAGAGAGGGTAGCTAGATGAAGTAGGACGCGTGTTCCTGAAACAGCACAAGGGAAGGCCTGATGTTGGGCAGTGTCAGGGCTGGGCCCATGAGCCACAGAAGACCCCTGGACTCCATGTGAAGGATCTGGAAGCCTTAGAAGGGTCTGAAGAAGGGCACAGCATAAGAGTGGCCCTGTGCAGTGTGGAGAACCACAATCCCCGTGTGGAAAACCAGAGGGAACATGTGCTTGGTCCCCAGGGAAGGTGGAATGGTCCTGAGCTAAGATGATGCTAGACTTAGAAGATATTCAGAAGAGGGGAGGAGTGCATAGAAGAGGTACATATGTGTACACATGTGCACCCATGTCAGCCATAGGAATTTTGGAATAACACAGTGATAAAGACTAAAAACATGTAAGTGCCGAATCCCCAGAGTTCCAGAAGGATCAGATAAGGGCAGAGTTAAGCAGGAAGTGCTTAGTGACAAGGTACTGTTCTGTGTTCCATCTTGACAAAGTGCACAGGAATTCCTAAAAGGGAGGTACTCTGCTCATCGATGCTACTGCTATGACACAGCCCAGTTGATCGCTATGGCTTTACGAAAAACCAGTGCCCTACTTTGTGGCTCCCAGAGCGCCACGTATGTCGATATACACCAGTGGGTTTCCTACCTGGCCAAATGCCAGCACTCCTAACCCTACACCCTCCCTCATGCTCTCCACCACCCCCATGCTCTGGTCCTTTTCCAAAGTGTCTTGGGTGTAACAAAAGCTCAGCCTCTTAGCCACCCGACACATGAAATGTATTCTCCCTCATTGCCAGTGTGCACAGCCCAGTGCACACTGATGATACTGTCCCTGGCTACTCTCAGAGGACACCAACTGGGCTCTGGGAGTCAGCTCAGGGATGTGGGCTCTCAGGTATGGGGAGGCAAGCTGCTTGGAGATGGCGGTAATCCTTTTTCATGGAGGCAGGTGTCTTATAGTACCCACACCAGGATATTCTTTGTGAAAATCTCCATCTGTTGCAACAGGGTGTAGTCAGAAGTTACCACTGACCAGTGCTCCTTACACACCACACGAGGGAAGGTCCTCACACAGTATCGGGTCGGTCATAGCATCCTGCAAGGCCAAATCACTCCACTAGCAGAGGGAAAAGCCAGGCTCCACAGGATTCAAATCTGGTTCAAGGTCATATGGCCTGCTGGGTGGAGTCAGGCTGAGAATTCCAGTCTGACTGAGTGTGCAAAGCCAGTTTGAAGAGTGACAGATCAGAGTTCTAGCCCCATTAATGCTTTGTCCTTAAATTCAATCCTTTCAGTCTCCATGAAACTCTTCAGGGTTAGTTCTGGGCCTTTTGCTATGTTGTACAGAACTCAAGACACTGCTGGTCCTTAAAAAATAACCACAAAGCCACAATGATGTCAATTGTCAAGAAAGGATGGGAGACTGTTTAAGAAAATAAATTCACCCCGGGGTACTGGAGATGAGAGTCTCCATTCTTAGAATGGCCTCAGACGTTGGAAAACCTCTCACTTGGATGAGAAGTAAGGGTCGGGTGGGGGCAGAAGCAGTGGTTTGAAAAGGTCAGTGTTCCCCCGCTGCCTTTTTTGGTTGGAATAACAACACCCTACATTTCTATGAGGTAACATAGCCATTAAAATGCACTTGTTAGAAATAAAAGTGACTCAAAGATGTGAGAACTTTTCTCCATGCAGTGACATATTTGGGGCTTTTCCTATGAAGGCCTTAGGAGGGAACATGTGGCAACTTATGGGCTGTAATGAGAAATAAAATGACAAAGTGTGTGTGGGGGGATAATGCTTCAAACTGCTCTCATAAAATGCCTTCCAACAAAATTACAGAAACCTAGGTGAGAGCTACTACAAAGTTCATGTCTGGCACCAAGTTCACATATCCTCATGGCCTCAGGACATTCTGGTGATGCTCCAGCTAGAAAAAGTAATGAGTCAAAGACTGCCCTGAAATCCTACAGAGGCTAATCTAGCAAAGCACCGGTGCCCCAGATGATCCTTCCCAGCAACGAGTACCGACAGAGGAGAAAAGGCCTCGAGCCAATGTCAAAACTACAGTCCAGCTCCTCCTCTGCAGAGGCACAAATTTGAAAGACTCTTTGGCCAGTAATGGCCACTGCTTCCAGATGTTGTAAACAAAATCTCAATCTCAAGATGCCAACATGGGCATCCTGTACACAGTACATAAAAATAGCATGAACTTTATCTGCCAACAGTGGACATGTGTAGACTTATGATGTTCTCCATAAAAACTTACTAATAAGTTTTTTTATTACTAATAAATTCTGAAATTATAGCTAACTACTTATAGCTGACATAGTAGATTAGACGTAGCAGACATATACAAACACTTTATATATAGCTATTCATTTAGTCTTTGAAATAACTACAGGAAAGATTTGAAAGGCAGGCAGATAATTTGAGTTTTAGCCCCATTCACTTTCACTTGTCCATTCCTTTATTCATTCAGCAGATATTTACTGAGGGCCTAGTGTACAGTAAGCACAGGACTAAAAATACAGCCATGACTAAGACATATATGAACTCAGCATTTATGGGATAAAAGTCTGGTCCTAAATAGTTAGGTGACTTTGGACAAGTTTTGTTCTTTCAGACTGAGGCCCTTGGAAGATAAAGTTTATTTTCTGAGATTTCTGAATTTAACCCATGCTGCTTATTTCACAGAGTTGCAGCAAAACAATCAGATGAGATAAGCCACGTAATTAGGGGCTTTAGGTAGCTTCTAACATAGCGTAAGTGCTCACTAAATGTTGGCTATTATTACTGACATTAAAATGACATGCAAATGCAAGGTAGTTCCGTAGCCAAATCTAGAGGCCAGAGATATGTGACTGGCCTGGCCACAAGCCCATTTTTCTCATGTTACCCAATGGACATTTGTCACTTGGCAAGCCTGTTTCCTTTTTTTTTTTTTTTTTGGTACCAGAAATCGAACTCAGGACCTCATGCCAGGCAGGTGCTGTGCCACTGAGCTATATCCCTGGCCCCCTACTCTTAACAGAAACATAAAGGCCCTCAGCCTCCTTGCATGAGAGCCAGGAGTGACTGCTGACAAAGGGCTGCAAACCAAGAGGCTCAGGGTCAGAGACCTTTTTAAAGAACGAAGCCTCCTCCCAGAGAGAAGGCAGGCCTTGCATCTCTGCCTCAGGATTAGGCTCAGGGGAAGGGAGGGAATAGGTTTTAGGTAGGATTATGGCCATGGCCCTGAGGACAGAGTGTCACTCCTACTGTATAACTGACATTCAGACCATGACCCAGTCGTTCACAACCTTCCCAGATTAGATGGCGCATTCAACACATCCAATATGGAGAAGGGTATGGCAGCTAATGCGCTGAGCTGCACAGGGAGGGCAGCTCCAGGGATCGTGGCTGACTGAAGGAAAGATGCTGAGCCTTCTGCCTGGGGCTCACACCGAACCCAGTAGGGAGCTTGGGGAAGTGACACTGACTAGAGCCACCCATGTGCCAGGCACATCCTGGTTCACCAATGACTACGTTATTAAAAAGAAAAGTGGCATCTTCCACCCTACTGGTTCACTGTCTTCTTACTACTTAGTACAATAGGAGCTTATCATATTTATTAATTTGTTTGCATACCATTTGTCTCCTCAGTAGAGTATAGGCTCTAAGAAGACAGGAACCTTATGAGCATCTGGCGTATTACTGACACTTAAGAAATGTTTGTTAAATTAAGTGAGTGAATGAATGATTTCACATCTGTACAATAATCCTACAACACAGGCAATATTAACTCTATTATAGAGATAAGAAAACCAAGTTTCTTCCAGATAAGTAAGATGCCAAGGAGGCCAGAGCCAAGAAGTGGTGGTGCTGGAGGTGAAGGAAACTTACACCTTCTCATTGCAGCCTCCTAGAGTCTCCACGGACCTGACGTGCTCTTCTTGTAACACCTACAGCCAGTATAGACATGAGCTTCCAACATTTCTTCAATGTCCCTCCACCGATGGTCACTTAAACTTTGTGCTTGATGTCCTCAGTGTGAAGGGAAGGGGCTTCTCTGGAGACAGCCCAGGCTGGAGTCAGGAGGCCTGGGCTGTGTCCTGTGAACTGCTGCCACTCTGGGAAGTTTGGGGCAAGTCAGAGCATTTACCTAAGTCTTGGGTTTATCATCTTGAGTAAAATGAAGGACCTCTGAGCTCCTTCTCACTCTCCCTAGGTGTGGGTTTATGAGATAAATCCAGCAGGTTCTAAATATTTCTATTTCCTGCCATGCTTCTGGGCTCTGCTGGAATGACCTGGGAAAAAGGCTGAATGGGCTGGGCTGGGGCTCAGCTGTAACCCGAAGTCAAGCAGTTATGACATCTACTCAGCCAGCCTTCAGTGGACAGTGAATATTCCCAAGATGTCCTGGGTGTAGACAACAGATGGCTTTAAAGGCCAAGGACCCAAGTGCTTAAACCCAAGACAAACATGAATCTGGACTTGAGATGCTCTGTGGGGTGAGAGCCCACAGCTAAGTGGGTTGCGGTTCTAGGCTTGGCCCCCGATTCTGCTGGCGAAAGTCTGATCCTGTTCACAGAGAGGGTTCCTAAACTGCTGTCTCCTGAATGTGTACCACTGTCACAGGGCAGCCAAAGAGCAAGCGGAGAGAACACCACGAGTGCACTGCCACTGCCGAAAAGATCACGTGGACATGGAGAGAGCGCATGTGCAGCCTGGGAGTCTTTAGCACCAGCTCCCTTTCTCCTAGTGTGAATGACTTAGTGGAGACTACTATTTGTGGGTTTGCTGGAAATTCTTCACCAGCATTTAAATGGTTCAGAAAAGGGAATGATGCTAATAGCAAGAAAAACAAGGATTGGCTATACAAGGCTAACACTTGAAAGCACAAGGTAAAGAGCTTCCTCATTGAAATGAGTTGTTTGGAAGACCAGTGTACTGGCAACACAGTGGGCATAAATCGTAAGAGCTTTCAAAATACTTCTTCAGCCAACCCGATGAATGGGAATGTAGCTGCTGTACAAGATAAGTGGGAACTGCATTGAATCGGACACTGTCCCAAATCAACCTGTCCATCTGTCTAGCTATAGAGGGACTTAAACAGATACCCCTAAAACCATGTGCTCCTCTGAGATGTCTGAAGAGCCAAGGAAAAGCAAGACAAAAGCTTTCATTTAGCACTAAGGGCACTGTTGACACATTTTAAGGGACTCAGTCCAAGAAATGTCATGTCTGAAAGCCAAATCAACAACTCAGGAAAAGTCACCCTTTCCTTTATGTTCCCGTGCGGGTCCATAGAGAACAATAATGCCGCCCTGCGGGGCTGTGGGAAGTCCCGCCTCCTCACTCCAGTGTCTTCATCCTTGACATGCCCAATAAGCACCGCTGGGCAGCCCAGGGCCTAGCCAGGGTGGGCCACATGGCCATTCTTAGGCCTTCCCCACTCTGCCATGTCCCTCTCCCCTCCCTGGAGCTGGCCATGTCCTGAGCACGGCTAGTGCCCTGGGAAGGCGGAGGAGGTACTCAGGAAGCAGAGGCCTTGGCTGCCAGGGCAGAGTGCTGATGACATCAGCCAAGGGACCCTGGGGGACCCCCTGGCCTTCATTCCTCTCTTTCCAAGATCCTTGTCTTATGACTTAACCCAACAAGCAGAGAAAACCCATCTCTGAAGTCTGGAGCTTGGTCTCAATCCAAAGCTACTTAACACAATCCTGTTTTGAGTTTTGGAGCCAGAGGTAATGCTAGACTCTCAAATGTGGCTGGAACGTGTTTATCAGCTCCAGCAAATCAACCTACCACAGAGGGACATCCGGACGCCCAGCTCAGACAAAGCAGAGGTCTGGATTAGGGGGAGAAGCCTGCATCTAACAAACAGACCAAACGCCTTACAGCCTGTCTCTGCTGCCCGTCATGAGATCTGGTGAAAACCCACAGGAAGTTCAGGGAGCAGATGTGGGGCACAACTGTAATAATTTTATTACCACAAAGGTTGGACGGAGATTTCCAGCTTCCACCTAAAGATTATACACAGATAGCATCAGAAAGTCTAGCAAGCACGTGGCACAGCTCCAGAAAGTTTAATACAATTTAAAATCAAATAGCTAAATAGTACATTAAATGAAATTTTAAAGCTCATACTAAGACTCTGAAGAGACAATGGAAGTGAGGTAGCCCAGGAACTGCCAGCAGCTGGCGAGGAACAGCGGGAGCGGGTCAGCCCTGTCCACAGCACCTGCAAGGTCTGTGGTGGACAGTCCTGCTCAGATGGAAAACGAAGCAGCTTGGAGATGCCACGGTCACACAGCAAAGGAAGCCTTAGGTCCGTTTAAAATACAGGGTTGGATTACGGAATGTAGGGATTATATAGATGATCACTGTCTAACTTTGGTCCTTCCATCACTTAAATGCTGGTGAGCATCAACTACCTATGAGACATTGTGTTTGGAGCTGCAGAGAAAGAATGATGCTTCTTGCCCTAACCAGTGTAGGACTCAGCAGGAGGAACAGGAACACTGTGTAAGATGGAAAGAGAAGGCGCCCAAGGGCGCTCTCCTAGGCCACTCTGGTTTATGCTGGGGTCAGGGGGTTTTAGGTGGGCTTGGAGAGCAGACTGGTGGGGGGAATGGTGAGTCGACAAATCCAGAAATATCTGTATCATCAAATCAACTGAATTACTGGCTCAGTAAGACTGAAGCACAGGTTCTGACACATGTAATGGAATAAATGGATCAAATATTGTAACCACCATCAAAAAAAAAAAAAGAAAAAGAAAAGGGCTGGTGTATGAACAGCAACAGTGCTGAATGTTAAGTAGTCCTACTTCGAGTTTCTTTTTATTTTTTTTGCAATGCTGGGGATGAAATACAGGGCCTCGTGTATGCTAGGCAAGTGTTCTACCACTGAGCCACACTCCAGCCCTCCCAACATAATGGGATTTCCCTACGTTGCCTAGGCTGGTCTCCAACTCCTGCAGACCTCCTACCCCACTTTCCTAAGTAGCTGGGACCACAGTCACCCTACCATCATGCTTGACTGTGAATTCACTTTAAAATGAATGAAGAACTAAATCCAAATTACAGAAAATTATGAAGGGCCACTTCTTAGGAGTTGCAAAGTAAAAAATACAAAGCTAAAATTAAGCCCATACGAGTGGCTCAGAAGACAGTCAAAACATATCGCACGTCCAGGAATGCAGTGGCCGGCCACGCGCAGGGCTCCCACAGGCCCTCAGAGGTAAGTCACCATGACAGCAGAAGCCACAGGTCAGCAGATAAGATCCTGAAAGCTCAGGCCACCTGGAGCTCAGAAAACAATTCTGCCACTTTTGAATACTGACAAAGGACACTAATGGCCTTCCACAACTGGGGACAAAAAGACTTCTAGAGAAGCATGAAGGATATGGTATAAGATTAAAACCCATCCATGTGAGGAACTCTACAAACTTACCATCACATCACCAGCCAGAATTTGAAGCTCATGCTAATCTGAAGCCTGAGCAAACGTCCCTGTTAGGCCCTTCCCTCAGTAGGAGAGGGGCCCACGGGAAGGAGAGACTCTGTCTTCAATTTTTAATGTCTCTTTCTAGGGACCAGTGGGGAGCCTGAGACAAGGAAAATCAGGCCTTCCTACTACAGGGAAATCTGTGAGAGGACTCAATCATTGCAAGGACCATGAAGAGCTCAGAGGCTGATGGCTCTCCTGGGACCAGCTGGTCGGTGTGGTTCGACCAGCAGCTGGAGATGAGGCTGAAAAATGGGGGTGTAAGGAGGCTGCCTTGAGCACTGGGATGAAAGTCTGTTTATCCGGAGATCCTGGAGTAGAGAACAGGTCAAGGATAGATAAGTACAAACTTTTCAGCACTGGGTGCAGTGGTGCACACCTGTAATCTCAGCTACTTGGGAGGCTAAGGCAAGAGGATCACAGGTTACAACCCAGCCCAGGCAATTTAGCAAGACCCTATTTCAAAACCAAAATAAAAAAAGGGCTAGGCATGTGTAATGGTTGATACATTGTGTCAACTTGAGTTTAGAAGTTTCACTAAGTGACTCAGCAGGGGGCCAGGGAGATGGTCTCAGTGCTACACCCAACCTGGGGGGGGCTGGGTGGGTAGCCTGCTTACAATATAAGGGAGGAAAAGAGGCTTGCTCTTCCCCCTTTTTGCTCTTGCTGCTTTTGCTGTCTTCTGCCACCTTGAACTGTTGGCCCTGTGCCACGCCACTCTGCCTTGGAGCCAGCTGATTACAGACTGAAACCTACACAAACTGTGAGCTAAATAAACCTTTCCTTCCTTAATTTTGGGTGTCAGGTATTTTGTCTCGCAAGGAGAGAAAAGTAACTAAAAAAGAATTTGGTACCAGAGAAGTGGGGTCACTGCTGTGACTATACCTGTCCATGTGATTCAAGAGCCTTTGGGAATGGCTTGTGGAAAGAGTTTGAAAAGGTTCGGAGATGTCACCTGAAAGAGTCGCTGGAACGCCTTAGCCTGTTCTGCATGGGAGATTCTGGTCACAGCTCAGAAGACCAGAAGGCTGACAGAAATTCTGCTGGTAAACACCAGGTTTGGAAGTTTTCTGCTGGGAAGAAGGGATGCATGGACTCCATGCAACCTCCAAGAAGGCTGCTGGACTCCAGACGATGTGTGTTATGGCATGGCAAAAAGTCTGTCTGCATTTTGCTCATGTCCAGAGATTGCCTGAGACTGAGATTAAGGGCGGCGGACTAATTAAACTGGCAGAATAAATTTCAAGGCAGTTCAGTGTTGAGGCTGTGGCATGGCTGCTGCTGGCGGCTTTTAGTCAGATTGATGGTGAGAATCAAAGGCAAAAAGCCCAGCAGGATGATTTAAAATGTTGTGAGTTTGGCCAGAAGGGAAGCTCAAGTAAAGCTGTGGACTGCAAAGATAGAGCTGAGGAGATCTTGACTGCTGAGAAGGAACAGGAGAATATAAAAGATGGCCTGAGGGCATCACAAGAAGCAGCAAGTCTCTACCCTTTGCAGCCTCAACACTGCAAAAGTGAAAGACTTTGCTTTGAGGAGAAAGCCACAGAGCACCATGTTCAAGAATGGTAGCAGCATAAAGAATTTGTTCCTCAGAATTGGATTCAGAGTGCCCAGGGATCCAGGCACTCGACCCCTACAGCCAAGAGAGAGGGAAGCCTAGCTACTGCTCCAGCTGGCAGCAGACCTTGACAACATCCACGTGGTGCTGGTTTTAGGCAGAATGCAAGAGTTGTGGGATTAAGAAGGCTTCCACCCCGATTTCAGAAGGCCTGGGAGGCCAGGCAGTGTGCCCCTGAGAGGGCAATGTGTGAAGCTGTGAGGGTGAAGCCAAAGGTGCAATGGAGAACTCAGAAGTTTGGAGAAGCCAGGATTGTGGATCATGTAAGGAAAGCTGCAAGGAGGAAGTAAAGTGGGCCTAAGAGAGAAGCTGTGGGAGCTACAGTCATCGGAAGTGATGTAGGAGTGGAGTCACTCAAACGCTTTGGAGCTGACAACTTGTCACAGACTGCCTTAGATGCTGCACAGGGAACTTAATGTTTGCCCTGCTACATTTTGGACTTGCTTTGGTCTCAGTCCTTTGGTATCCCTGTTTGTAACTTTTGGAATGAAAATGTTTATCTTGTGCCATTGAATGTTGGAAGTGTTTAACTTTGTTTTCATTTGTACAGAGGCTTGCAGCTAAGAGTTTGCCTTACATCTTGGAGGAGACATGGGACTTGGACTATTCCGCAATACTGAAACTGTTAGGACTTTGGCAACTCTTTAGAGACTAAATGCCTTTTGCATAAGGGATGTGCATGAGTCTTTGGGGGACCAGGGATGGAATGTTATGATTCTTTTTTTTTTTTTTTTTTTTTTTTTGTGGGTACCGGGGGGTCGACCTCAGGACCTCGCGCGCCAGCAGGCACCCGTGCTGCTGAGCGATATCACCGGCCCCTTTTTCGTATGTGGGTTCCGGGAGTCGAACTCGGGCCCTTGCGCCTGCCGGGCAGGCGCTTAAGCCGCTGAGCCATCTCACCGGCCCTGGAATGTTATGATTCTAATGTAATACAATGTTGATAGACTTAATACTGGTTCTTAAGAATTGTTAAACCTGTGTTATAATGTTCAAGTTGTGAGATGATAAGAATAAGCATGTCTTTGTGTCTGGAAATAGTTTAAAGAAAATGTGTCTAGTTGCCAAGTTGACAAGGGGTGGATTGTAATGGTTGATACACTGTGTCAACTTGAGAAGTTTAGAAGTCTCCCTGAGACTCAGCAGGGGCCAGGGTCCTCACTGTGTAAACATCCTCAGCCTGTGCAAGAGGAGGGCAGGGAGATGCTGCGACTGCTAAGCCAGCCCTGGGGGGGGGTAGCCTGCTTACAGTACAAAGGAGGAAGAGAGGCTTGTTCTTCCCCTTTTTGCTCTAGTTGCTTTTGCTGTCTTCTGCTGCCTTGCAGTGCTGCCCCTGTGCCATTCCACCCTGCCTTACAGCCAGCTGACTACAGACTGAAACCTCCACGAACCTTTCCTTCCTTAATTTTGGGCGTCAGGGTATTTTGTCTCAGCAAAGAGAGAAAAATAACTAAGATAGGATGTAACTCAGCACTCCCTAGGTTCAAACCCTAGTACTGAGGAACTCCCAGACGCCTGGAGCAGGCACCCAGGAAATCAGCGCATTTCTATGAGATGAACTTCTAAGCAGAATACGAACTCCATGAAGGCAGAGATAGTTTTGTAACTCCACATGGATGTGTTTCCTGGTGATTAGAATATGGCCAGAACCTTAACAGATATTTGTTGAGCAAATGAATGGCCAAAATATACACAATAAATGGGGTAGAAATTATTTATGGGCAAACTCAGTTATATGCAAAATAAAGTTTAGAAAACTGGGTACCATACATGAGGTGAAATAGTGGAACAAATGCCCAAAGTTATTTGGGACCAAATGAACCATATTAAGCTCATGGCACTTAAGAGAAGTAAATAAGCTGTGCTATTTGGAATTTGAGGGGCAAGTCTTCAGCCTATCAGATTAATTTACTTCTCAAATTGCTTGCTATCCTACTACTACCCTACCACTGTGATAGTTTCATTTACCTAAGAAAGTCCAGCTCACAGATAATGAATAATGTTGATACACATGGTCACTGCCATATTTCGCACATACCTAACTGTGGAAAGGAAATTTCCCAACATGTATATGAGTTGTATAAGGGGCGATCAAAATATACAGTGAACATTTAAATAAAAATTTACTGCAGTGAAAGAAACATTGCCATTAACCTCCTTCAAAATACTTCTCCCTCACTTCGAACACACATATCTCATTGTTACTGCCATTTTTTGAAGCAGTTCTTTCGTGTGTTTTTGCAGGTGTGATCAAAACTATACTGAATGCTACTACCAAGTGCCACCCAGCAGAAAGGCAGGCTTGTAAAAACATTATGGTGGGTCCTCATTCACCTTATCAGATCTGGCAACAGGAGACTTCTGGCTCTTCTCAAAAATCAAAATGAGCATGAAAGGTAAACATTTTGAATTGATTCAGGACATTGAGGCAGCCATGACAGAGTAACTAAAGATACTCACAAAAGAGGCCTTCCAGAACTGCTTCAGAAAGTGGCAAGAACAACGGGATAAGTGTGTTCAAAGCAAAGGCAGTATTTTGAAAGGGATTAATGGCAACATGTCTTTCACTATAAGAAATTTAAAAAATTTTAAATGTTTATTGTATTTTTCTTTTATTTTAAAGAGAAAAAATAGAACAAAATTTCAAAACAAGATAATAGGAGGGTAACAATGGTTAAAACATTGCACATTGTTATCTTAAATTAGTTACTCAGAGTACAAGATATCGGCATTCATTTGTCCAAACAATATTAGCACAAACCTTTCTTTTCAACGAATTAAGAGAAATTAGTAGTATAACTATCTTAATTATCTTTTTTTTTGTGTGTGTGGGTACCAGGGATCGACCTCAGGACCTCACGCATCAGCAGGCGCCCGTGCCACTGAGCGATATCACCGGCCCTTTTTTCGTATGTTAGCTATCTTTTATATATATATATATTTTTTTTCTTTTTTTCCCTTCCTCTTCTCCATTCCCCCATCCCAGTTTCTCTTTCCTTTTGAAGTTTCTTCCCATTTTACAATATCTATTGTACATTTTGTAGCTTATTTACTCTTTCACCTTCTCACAGTAGGGAGACCATACGATGTTTACACATGTGCTTCTGGTTTGTTTCACTCATGAGTATGGTCTCAAGTGGAATCCATTTACCTATAAAAGTCTCCAGTTTATCATTATTTATGGCTCAGTAGTACTCCATTGTATAAAAATACCACATCTTTTTTATCCATTCCTTGGTTGATGGGCATTTGGGTTGTTTCCAAGATCTGGCTATTACAAATTGTGCTGCTATAAACATGGGAGTACATGTATCGCTGTGGTAGTTTTTAATTCTTCTGGGAAGATACCCAGGAATAGCTGGGTCAGATGGGACCTCCAATCCTAGTTTTTTTGAGGAATCTCCACACTGACTTCCACAGAGGTTCCACCAGTCTACACTCCCACCAACAGTGGAGAAGGGTTCCTTTTTCCCCACAGCCCCTCCAGCATTTGTTATTGCTTGATTTCTTGATAATGGCCATTCTTTTGTGGGTGAGATGGAATCTCAGTATTGTTTTAATTTGCATCTCTCAAATATGACCAGTGATGTTGAACATTTTTTCATATATTTATTTGCTGTTTGTATTTCTTCATCTAAGAAGTGTGTATTCATCTCAGATGCCCATTTTTGGATTGGGTCTTTAAATTTGGGAGGTCTGATGTTTTTAAATTCTTGATACGTTCTTGATAGTAATCCTTTTGTCTGAGGAACAGCTGGCAAACATTTTTTCCCCACACTGTGGGTTGTCTCTTCACTCTGTTGGTGGTTTCTTTTGCTGTACAAAAGTTTTTTAATACGATGAGATCCCAGTTGTTGATTCTTTGTGATAGTTCCTGTGCAATCAGGGTTTTGTTCATAAAGTTTTGCCTACACCAATGTCTTCAAGAGTTTTACCTATTCTATTTTCCAGGAGATTTAATGTTTCTGTTTTAGTATTTAGATTTTGATCCATTTTGACTTTAGTTTAGTGCATGGTGAAAGATATGGGTCTAATTTTAATCTTCAGCATGATGGTCACTGTATTTTTCAACCACATCTCATAGATAGTTATAGAATAATGGCTAACATGTAAACTAAGAAGTTTCGTTTTCAACCACCCCTTTACCTTTGAGTCTTGTCAGTGTTCAGTATGGGAGGGATAAAAATAAAACAAGCACATGGCCTCAAAATGTATGCTAAGCCCTAACTTCTATACTCATAACAATCTTTCATTTTTTTTCCCCCCAGACTAAGAGTAGAAGATGAAGAGATGAAGATTCTGAATCATGTTTACATAAATTTTGGCAAAATAAGGATCTTTACCAGGTCTTGGATGTTTGTGCGGGGAGTTACGTGTAAAATGACATATGGCGGATGTGGGGTCAATGCAAACCAGAGGCTTCCTTGGCCCCCTCCAGCCCAGACGGGTGTGCCACGAGTGAAGAATGGTTTGGGTGGTTTTATCAGGCCATGGTACGTCAAAGAGATATCTGGAAAGAGAATTCCAACTGATACAAATATGGAGCTAAGAAGTTGTCTTTACTTTCTTAAGAGTTATCTTCTCTGAACATTCTTAGGATTTAAGTTGTAAGCAAACTTTATAGTTTTTCAATCTGACAGGGCTTCACCCCATTATTTAAAAAGGTACATCTTGATTAGTTGTTAGCAAGAAGTAAAAACTAGACTCTGGTAATCAACGTTTCTATGTATCCATCATATAGGAGGACTTTTTTCCTCTCTGCTTATGGAAAGAATGGTCTACTCCAGGTGTTACATGGAAAGCTTTGTGGCTGCTAAGGTAGTGATGTTTCTTTCAATTTAGTTAGAGAAAATACTACTTAAACTCCCAATTCTTTTTGTTTGTTTGTTTGTTTTTTGGTGCTGGGGATTAGCACTGTGTCACTAAATCCTCAGACCCAAATCCACAATTCTGACAAGCACCGTACAGCCTAAAGGAAGGAGCTCGGTCTTCATACCATGGCTATATTTCTTAGTGACCAAGCATGACTCACATGGGCTGGGCCAGACATGGCCCAGTTATTCCAACAAATGTCACTGATGAACTAAAAACACATAATGTGTTTTGTTTATTTCTTCACAGCCACGAGGACTAACAAGGAGAACCAAGAAAACTAGAAGCCAGTACTTTGGGCCTTGTCTAGGCTGGACCTATGACAGACCGAAAGGCTGGGGCCTGAGAACAAAGTGAAGATAAACAGTAAGAAAACATGGGCAAAGGTGATAAAAAGGGTGCTTCAAGATAATCTAGCTGGTTCGAATTTTGCTAGGAGCTTTCTAGTTCTACGAGTATGCAAATCAATTCACAAATAATTATTTGTATTATTAGTGCTGTGTCTTCAAAGATGATGATGTGAATGGGAGACAGATTCTGAATACAAGGTGCCAAGAGTCCTCTCTAATCTAGAGTAGCACTCTTTGCTTTGAGGTTCTAAAATGACTGCAGGGATCTTGCCATGACTTGTCTTCTGGGCAGCTCCATGCCACGCTACACAGTTTCTCCAAGTGCAGGGGGCTAAACAGGCAGGATGGGGCCGGTGAGATGGCTCAGCGGTGTAAGCGCCTGCCTGGCAAGCATGAGGGCCCGAGTTCGACTCCTGAAACCCACATACGAAAAAGGGGCTGGTGATATCGCTCAGCAGCACGGGTGCCTACTGGTGCGCGAGGTCCTGAGGTCAACCCCCCGGTGCCCACACACACACAAAAAAAATAAATAAACAGGCAGGATGCTAACTGTGCAGCAGAGTGCTCTGTGTAAATGACTTCAATTCCCTCTTTCAGACAAAGGTCTCCCTGCAGCGAGAATACAATGGCAAAGACCATAAGGAGCTAGAGATTGGCAAAGCTCAGAGGGAATGAATGAATGAGCAACCAGAGATGACAACAATGTAACAAGGGCTCCTGGCTCTAACTAGTGAGGATGCTGTGCTGGCACCGCCATCAGGAAACTGCGTGCAAGGCTTGGGGAGGTGAGTGATGCGGGGGGAAGCCAAAGGGGACTCCAGTGTTTCTCAAGTTACACCTGTCTCTTTGGCTCTTACCCTCTGCTCTTCCCTTGCTGAAACAGAACTGTGCAGACAACTCAGAAACTCAAGATCCACAAAATGAGCTTAAGAGATCTTCTTATCCTACCACTATCACAGAGCAACTAAACAGCCTGCTAACAAGAAGACATTTTTTATTAATATTGTGGCAGAAAGAAAAATAATACTTCCAAGTACTCTGCTTTCTAAAACCAATATAGAGACAGGATGAAAAACAAAAAGGACATGTGATGTGATCACAAATCAAACAACCTTAGCAGATCCTAGACCTCATGCCCACTGATGAAAATCTTTACAGGAAGTTAATCAATGTGAAAATACTAATATTTGTAAGCTGAAACAAAGATCAAATCTGCTTACAAAAGCCTGTTCTTTGCTATTCCTGATTCCTGCTTTTATCCTTTCCAAGGCATAGGTTTTATGTTTCATTACTCAGTGCACTGGCAGTTTAAAAATTGGTCATCACAGTCAAAATGAGGTCTTGAACTGGCCTCAGGGCACACTTGAAATTTAAGTGCATGGCTACAAATCCACATAATTTGAATTTTTTCTCTAATTTTTAATGAAGGGAACATTTTCACATTTTACACCTTTATGAATAAGCAATAACATGGCAGGCAACTTGAAGGAAGAGTATGTTTCTGGGTGGCAAATCAGTGGCAATCGAGAGGAGGATACCAGAGAAAAAGACATCTACATGCTATGCAGAGGGCTGCTGCGTGAGCCAGGCCTCTCACTGACTGTTCAAGTCCTGGTCAGGCAGGTCACAAACAAGCATGCATGGCCTCTCACAGGCATACATGTGCAGTAGTGGCCAGAAAAAGTCAGCCAAGAAAGCTGGGTCATATTTACTACCTCCTCCCAGCAGCGGCTCTGTATGCTCAGGATATAGAGTTGAGGCGGTATAACGTCAAACATCAACTCAGGGCCCTGGAAGCCACCAGGTTCTCTCTATGCCATTCAAAGTCTGAAAGCTGAAGCTGTGCCAGGCATAACACTTTGACTTCTGCCTTGTTCTACTTCCCCAGCTGAGATAGACAGGACATAGCAAAAGGCAGGCAGTTAGTAGCTAATGCTCTCCATGGCATCTTTCATATTTACCAATTACTTGAAATTTAAATAAATACCATGATAAAGGAATATAAACTTTTATAAACCAACACTTGCATCTGCCATCTAGGCTATGAACAGAATTGAGGGAAAATTCAGGATGTCTGAATTTTAGAGCTGGCTCTGACACTAACAAACTTGGACAAATAACGACATCTCTTTGACGCTGAGTCTCCTCATCTGTAAACCATTAGAGATGATGAGGGCTGCTCTGACTGGCAGGGAGAACGAGGCTGAAGACTGGTTGTGATGCTGAAGTGATTCACATTGGGGTAAGAGGCCCAGCAAGGGCTGCAGGGCTGCCGATTGGACTTGGCTAGCACCTCGCCCTGCCTTGTCCAAGTGATTCCAGGGAAAAGCCCAAGCACCCTTCTCCTGCCAGTGACAAAGGTCACAGTTGAAGAAAAACTGGAAAGTAGAAGGACTCTTTCCTGTCTATTTTGGTCTCTACATTATTTCTTTCCAATCAATGCCCCGGAAGGAAGTAAAACATCTGCAGGTGAAGCATTTGAACACAAGTCGTCATTTCTAAAACATGACAGTGATCTAATAGCAAGAAATCATATTTTATAGCATGGACTCTTATTATTCCAAATTTACATCTTTCAATAAGGAGAGACGTATAGCTTACCTCTTAATTTACTTTCAGGGACCAACCATTTAAAATTCAATTTGTTATACACTAAAGCATGAAAATTAAACAAAATTGGAATTCACCTTGAAAATATTCATAAAACATTTAAAGGGATTTTTTTTTTTTTTTTTTTTGGAACCAGGAATAGAACTCAGGACCTTGCACTTGCCAAGCAGGTGCCATGCCGCTGAACTATATCCCCAGCCCCTTAAAGGGATCTTTTAAAAAGAAATTCTAAATCTAAAAAGAAGGAAGGGGAAAAATACAGATATATATACAAGATAGTTAAGACAGATACACTACTAATTTCGCTTAGTTCATTGAAAAGAAGGTTTGTGCTAGTATTGTTTGGACAACTGAATGCTGATATCTTGTACTCTGAGTAACTAATTTAAAGATAACAATACGCAATATATTAACCATTGTTATCCTCCTATTATCTTGTTTTGAAATTCTGTTCTATTTTTTGCTCTTTAAAATAAAAATTAAAACAAAAGAAATTCTAAATTTAAATAATCAACATACTATATTTTAGGATTTGAATATAGGATACAAATAATAAAACATTATTTTATATTTGGTTTGTTTAGAGCAAGAGAATGCAAAACACACCTTTTACTTTTTTTTTTAAATCCAAATTTGGTTCAAATAGGAAGACAAGATGAAAAGTATAAACTTCCCCTATGGAGAACTAGTGTCTGTTCGGCCTCAAAGGCATGACAACATGAGTTCTGGAGCTATTTAAATGCTGTTTTACTTTCAAAAGAAGCAGACTAAGGAAGAAAGAATGTTGTGCTTATTTTGGAGCAATTATCCTGCAGACATGTCTTCTGTGATTTCTCCATTCTAGTGAATATATGAAACACTTCCTGACGAAGAAAGATGTTTTAAGATAAAAGTTCTGCTTTTTTTCCATGATGGCAAAACTGGAGAAATCTGGCCCTGCCAAGAACACTGGATCCCAGTCTTCTTCAGCCCCTTCTCACCATCTCCAAGCCCCTCAATAAAATGATTTGTGTCCCCAAGATAAAACTTCTGATGAAACCTCTCTTGCAAGGGGCTATGGTCTGAATGTTTGTGTTATTCCCCCTCCACCAAATTCTGTTGAAACCTAAATCATCAAGGTGATGGTAATTAGGAAGTGGGGCTTTTGGAGGTGACTGCGTCATAAGGGCTCTACCCTCACAGATGGGATTAGTGACCTTATAAAAGAGACCAGAAAGATAGCTACTCTTTTCCACCATTTGAGGACATAGCTAAGAGGGTGCTGTATATGAATCAGAAGTGCTAACAAATCTGTCAGTGCCGTGATTTGGACTTCTAACCTCCAGAACTGGGAGAAACCAGTATCTGTTGTTTATAAGCCATCCAGTCTATGGTATTTTGTTATAGCAGCCTAAACATACTAAGGTATAGGTGATCTGCTCACTCATTTATCCTTCCTTCCTTTGGTTAATATTTACATTTAATTATAACCACCAATGCTTCAATAAATACAATATTTTAATATAATGGTGGACATAAAACAATGGTCTTCTTTGATTGATGGATCTTCATCATTCCCCCTTGGCTATTTTCCTCACTGTTCTGGTCATCAGGGGTGTAGCAGTGGGCTCAGCTGGCAGTGAGAGGCACAGATGGTTACTATACAGTGCCATGGTGTGAGGAAGGCAGGAAGTGCTAGGGTGCTACAAGCTGAAGGCTCCAGAGGCCCAACTTTGTGTGTGTGTGTGTGTGTGTGTGTGTGTGTGTGACTGGGGATTAAACCCAAGGGCACACTACATCTCCATCCCTTTTGATTTTGAGAGAAGGTCTCACTAGTTGCCCAGGGTGGCCTCATACTTGCAATCCTCCTGCCTTGGCCTCTGGAGTAGCTGGGACTGCACCTATGTACTACTCTGCCTGGGTAGGTCCAACATGTCACCCATACACAAAAAAGTGGATAGGATAGTACAGTGAACCCTGTCTGCCCATCATGCAGCTCAATGAATTCATGGCCACTCTTGTTTAGGCTATCTCAACTTACCTCCTCTGAATTGTTTTGGTGCTAATTCCAGACATTGTGTGATTTCACTCACCCCTTGGTATCACAACAGGTCAGAACTTTTTGTTCCTTGTTAAGATAACCCAACATGAGAATAAATTAAAGTACAGAGTAAGTTTTTGTACCACAAAAGCATTTAATAAAAAATATTAAGTACCATCCCTGCCCTTAAGGATCTTTTTTATTTTATTTTTTTATTTTATTTTAAAGAGAAGAAAAAACAAAACAAATAAAAAAAGAACAAATTTTCAAAACAACGTAATAGGAGGGTAACAATGGTTAATTCATTACGTATTGTTATCTTTAAGTTAGTTATTCAGGATACCAGATATTAGCATTCAATTGTCCAAACATTATTGGCACAAACCTTACTCTTCAATGAACTAAGTAAAATTAGTAGTGTATCTATCTTAACCATCATATATATATATATATATATATATATATATATATATATACAATTTTTTTTCCTTTTCCTTCTTTCTTTTCCCTATTCCCCCATCCCAGTCTCTCTTTCCTTTTGACCAGTTGCTTTCTGATTCACCATGTCTATTGTACATTTTGGATCTTATTTACTCTTTCAGTTTCTCATACTAGAGAGACAATACGATGCTTACACATGTGCGTCCGGTTTATTTCACTTATGAGTATTTTCTCGAGTTGCATCCATTTACCTATAAAAGTCTCCAGTTTATCCTTCTTTATGGCTGAATAGTACTCCATTGTATAAAAATACCACATCTTTCTTATCCATTCCTCAGCTGATGGGCATTTGGGTTGTTTCCAAGATCTGGCTGTTACAAATTGTGCTGCTATAAACATGGGTGCACATATATCGCTGTGGTACGATGTTTTTAACTCTTGTGGGAAGATGACCAGAAGGGGAATAGCTGGGTCAAATGGGACCTCCAACCCTAGTTTTTCGAGGAATCTCCACACTGATTTCCACAGTGGCTGTACCAGTTGACACTCCCACCAACAGTGAAGAAGGGTTCCTTTTTCCCCACAGCCCCTCCAGCATTTGTTATTAGTTGACCTCTTGATAACAGCCATTCTTTCTGGGGAGAGATGGTATTTCAGTGTTGTTTTAATTTGCATCTCTCGAATGACTAGTGATGTTGCACATTTTTTTGTATATTTATTTGCCATTAGTATTTCTTCATCTGAGAAATGTGTATTCATCTCAGATGCCCATTTTTGGAGTGCCTGCCCTTAAAGATCTTAACATTTATTTGGAGAGCTAAGATAAATGTAAATGGGAAAAAAAATAAATCACTGAAAAACAATTCTCCAATGTAACCTAATGATAGAGAGTACCATATAATAATTGCCAGCTCTGATTTGGATGGATTCTAGAATCTTCATTAAGTAGATAAAGTAGCTTTATCTACTTTTTCTTCTTGTGGAAACCATCAGCCTCTGCATCAAGGACTCCCCAGATCCTTTGTGCCTTCCAGTCTCATGCCCATCTCCACGTTTCATCTGACACTGCTCCTGGCACTAAGCTATCCTCACCCCACACTGCTACTGTCGTCACGCTGGCCCAAAGCCCCCACCCCCACCCCCAGAGACAGTCCTTCATGCTCGCCAGGCTCAGTCCTTCCTTCCACAGCATTTATCTGTACATTTCTCACGAAGTACCTGGCTGGATCCTGGTTTGAATATAAAAGTTTGAGGGTTATGCACATGCCACCTACAGCTCCAAGTAACACTTTGCCAACAGAAACAACACCTGCCGAGGTCTACGGTGGTGGCTTAGGAGAGAAACACTGTGGGTGAGGCAGTCAGGGCAGGCTGGTAAGGCAGTGAATCTGTGTGGTCATGAAGGAGAAGGGAGTGGTGGGATGGCTCTCTCGGCAGATTATTCCCAAGTTTTAACCAATCAGGTTAAAGCCCTCCCATGCAGCCACCTGTCTGAGGACTTCCTGGGTAGTAAGGGGAATGTGAGTAAAAAGGCCCATACTGAAATCTGATTGTGTTACTCTGTGCTTAAAAGTATGTCTAATAGCCTCCCAGTGTCATGGGAGATGCAAAAGGAACAGGCTGAGCCTCTGTATTAGGTATATAATAACCTCGGCATGGAGATAAGACTGCTATGAAAACCACTCTCAGGTTAGAAGAAAAGTAGGCAGTGAAAAAGATCCCATAAAATGCACAAAAATACATCTGTAGGGAGAAATTAAACTAGGGAAGTCAAGAAAGGTTTCAAGGAGGGATGGTAAATGGGAGATCTGTAAACAAGGGCTACAGATTTAGGCGTGTGGTGGGGAGAGGAAGGACAATGCAGGCAGAGAACTAACAGAAGCACAAGTCTGGGGCCAGGGGATTCAGGCTGTCTGAAATGTAATGGGTGCGTGATGCGAAGGAAGCTTGGAAGCTCGGTTTATGGAGATCCACTCTGCCTGAGCCTAGACTATGTCCTGCAGACCAAAGGGACCACTGCATGCGTGTGAGCAAGGTGGTTCCCAGGACCCAAGCACGGATTTAGGAGGCGACCTGGAAAACAATGTAGCCCAGGTGTTTTGGAAGTGGAGCTGCTTCCAGGGGAGAAGCAGCTGAGTGGACTCGTGCTCAGTGCAGGTACCAGGTGCCAGGGTATTGAGGCCTGGACCCAAGAGATGACAGAGGGAACAGAAGAGGAGTAAAGAGGCAGAAAGACTGAGAAGTTCCTGCAGTTAGCTCTCCCTAGAAAGGGAAACTGGGACTGGTAAATGACAGATGCAGACACCAATCCAAGGACCTCCTCTGGCCATCTTCATATTTCCTGTTTTGAGTCCAATGACTTTTGTTATTTTGTTTTTCATTAAAAACAAAGAAGCAGGGCCGGTGAGACGGCTCAGCGGCTTAAGCGCCTGCCTTGCAAGCGCGAAGGCCCGAGTTCGACTCCCGGAACCCACATACGAAAAAGGGGCCGGTGATATCGCTCAGCGGCACGGGTGCCTGTTGGCGCGTGAGGTCCTGAGGTCGTCCCCCCCGGTACCCACAAAAAAAAAAAAAAAAACAAAGAAGCAGACAAATAGAATTCTGCTTCCATCTTTCTGTCTGACCCCATTCTAACGTGTTTTTATCTTTCTGCTGGGGTTTCTTCAGACAGGTTGTCTCTGGGAAACGAACTCTGCGCAGCTGATTTGTGGCTCCTCGAAGATGTGGCCCTGGTCAGACGGCCTCACACCCAAGACCAAGCAAGCTGTCTGGAAGGATTGTCAAAATTGTAATTCTCCCGCTTCTATTTTCAAGAGTTAGAAAAAGGGTAAAAGGGCCTGGGAGAAAGGAAAATGTTTTACTTAGTTCTGCACATTTTCATCTTTGATCATCAGCCCTGTAAACATTTGCGTGCAGTAACAGTGGGTTAGGAACAAGGACAGACGTCATTGATGATCACCTTTCTGTTCAGAGTCTAGGAAGCATCTTCATGTAGTTCAAGCTCAGGACTCATTGACTAAAGTCCTGGTCAGTTTCTAGGCCTTGACCAGGAGCTCTGGGACCTGCAAATACAGTGACTAAGGGCCTGTTCAGTCCTGCTGCTGTGTGAAGCCAGCACACTGCTCCTATAGTTTTCAAGAAACGTTGAGCCCCTAGGATTCTCCAAGCAAGAGGCAAGAAGGACTGGACTTGGGGTGCTTCATGCCAACAGTACAGTTCCAACCCTGTTTCATGCACAGAACACACACAGATGACCACATTATTTGGATCTGTCTTCTCATATTATTTGGAAGAGAAATAGGAGTCCTTTAGACACACTAGGGCTAAGGGTTTCAGTTGACTCCAGTGAGGTCTCAGTCTCTACACAAAGTTTAGAAAAACATACTCTCCTTTAGCAATGTGTGTTCAAGTTTCACTTCTGGGATTCTTCCCCACCTACTTCCTTTTCGTTTTTGGAAATGAGGGTTGAGAATGGAGGTGAGTGACAGGAAGGAGTTTATAATAAACTTGGAAAAGCCAATTAGGAAACCAGCCTCATTTTAAGGGCAGAAAAAAAAAAAAAATTTTCCTAAGCAGGAACCTTCTGTATCTGAAATACTCTGCTGTTACCAGTTTTTTATGCACCTCTCATCTTCCTTCCTACTGTGGCAAATCTAAATTGCCTAGAATCCTACTAATTGAGACCTTGACTAGTGTATACCTAAATTTAATACAAAAGAGGGCCGGGGATATAGCTCAGTGGCACAGCTCCTGCCTGGCAAACGTGAGGACATGAGTTCGATTCCTGGTACAAAAAAAAAAAAAAAAAAAAAAAAAGACAAAAGAGAACAAGCACATATTCAGCAAGTTAAAAACAAACTTCCAAGGAACTTGCCACTGAAATTACTATACATTCTGCCTCTGTAGGGAGAGTGCACATTAGAAGGTCTACTGAACCATACCGCAAGATTAAGGAAAAAATAGCATATTTTTTACCCACGCCTAAAGAATTTCCCTCCCACTAAAAAGCTTGAGGAGTAACTTGTACTGAATTTGTATTTTGTAAATAAATAAATAAATAAATAAATAGACAAAAATCAAGAAGTTTGTAAGTGAAAGGCACTATGTCACAGAGCTAGGAAACTGAGCGTTTTAGGATGGTCCTTGCCCACCTGAGAGGCACATCCTTTCCACAGGGACAGCTCCAGCTGTCTGCCACGTGGTGATCAGTGTGAACAGGTCTCAGAGACAGGCCTTCCAGACAGGGGTGATTGTTGGTGGGAAAGAAGCACTTCAGACACTGGGCGCATCCAGGGGTCATGTATGTAAAACCACTGGTAACAACTTCATCTTTAGAAAGGAAATATTGTAACTCTCCAAGGGATACATAGTGAATTCAAGGCCAGCCTGAACTACATAGTGAGACCCTGTCTCAAAACCAGAGCAACCTAAGCAAACCAAAGCAAACCACCACCACCACCACAACAGAAAACAACTATATATAGAACTTTATCATATCCACTATATAAAATTTATTCAGAATAACTGCCATGCCTAGAAAAGTAGCATTCTGGGGTAGATTCCTCCTTGGAAAAGTAAATTCTCTGATTTCAAATTTGAATGTTTCATAAACCTACCCAATGGTCAATAATAATTATCCTCTGAGATTTCAATTATTTTCAACTACTCTTTTTACTTTAACCTCTCCAAAAGTCACTTATAACTTATTAAGAAAATGCTTTTGAAATAAGCATGCAAATATTTATATCAGATACACAATTCTGAAAACAGATTCAACTGTAAAGCTTTCCATGGCAAGTATCTATCTGTACTCCTTGAAGAAACTGTTAATAGTAAGAAATGTCACATTCACTTTCTGAGGGCCACTCTGAATTTTTAGCTATGATTTATTTGATTAAATCCCACATGAAAGTTAAAAGTAACATAAATAGACTGATACATGGGAATTTTTACCTTTTACACTTGTATATGGAGAAGTTAACATGCATTTGAAATCTGCAGTGAAAGTGTATTAAGTTCTAATAAATCAGCTGGGACACTGTTCCAAATATATATATTTTCCTTTTCAGACTCTCAATCTGCAACTGAAATAAATCTAATAAATTTTCCTATGTTCAAAGACTGCAGTTCCTCTTTCCTTTCACAAACCAGTTTGCAATCTAGTCCCTCTGTTGCTTATTATACACCTAGTATTCATTTGTAGTCATCTCATGACTAAATATTGCCTCCTAAAAAAACAGATGTCCTATCCCTAAGGGTTGCCAAACTACACACAGTTTATTTTTTCAAACTTAACTTATTGTATGATTTAAATGAGCTACATTCTCATTTCTGAACACACAACTGTTTAAGGTATACTTACAAATTAGTTGTTTAATTCATTGCTAGATAAGAGAAAATAAGTGAAAAACACAAATTGCCTGAAAATGGTTACAGAGAAACACAAGCTTTCTCTTGTGATTTTTTTTTTTTTTTAATGTGGGTACTGGGAGTCGAACTCAGGACCTTGCGCTTGCCAGCAGGCACTTGTGCCACTGAGCGATATCACTGGCCCTTTTTTTCCTTTATGTGGGTACTGGGAGTCGAACTCAGGACCTCGCGCTTGCTAGGCAGGCATTTATGCCACTGAGCCATATCACCAACTCCTCTCTTGTGATTCTTTGCACAGCATGTTACTAAAATCCCCTCAGGAGGCTTGGGACTTTATTTTAGAGAAAATAGGGATTAGATCTATGTCCCTGTTCGAAATGGCTTGAAAACCTTTAAGTGCATATTCGTTATAACCTCCCTTAACTCATACTGCCTGGGCCCATCTTTTCTTTCTCTTTAATGAAAAGTTAACCAAAAAAGATCTACTAATGCTTTATAGTAAAATAAAATGTACTATACCTTGAGTAAAAATTTAAAACAGGGATTAAAATATTGCCATTATCCAAATATAACAACTGTGAAACATGGTCACATTTCCCTCTCTAGCCCTTTTTTGGGAAGAGGAGGTACAGATCACATTTTAGGGAGAGAAAATAGGAAATATTTGCTTTTCACAAGTGAATGAAACCAAAGGAAGAATTTTACATGGTTGATAAGAATCTTTTTGCTTTCACTGGAATCTCCTTAATACTTCTCTCACTTGCCACACACATTTTATTTTTTAAATTACGGAGTCTTCATGGATTCCTCTCTTCCCTTCTTATTTTTCTATTGTGAACTACCACACATAGAAACTCACAGACATGGGAATATAGGACTGAATTAGTGGCCAGCAACCGTTCTAGTCTGGCCAGCAGCACTCTACTGCTCCCTTCCACCACCATCCTGACTGTTGTGGGGAGCATCTCCTTGCTCTTCCTCACACTTCTGTGACCTACATCTGCATCCCCAATACTACAGGTGACTCCTCCAAATCTCAAGTCCCTATGATGAATGTGATCATCACATACTACGAACATGCATTAAAAATATACATATAAATAACAGTGGGTCCAAGAGATACAGGGAGGGGGAGGAAGAAGAGACAGGGTTAAAAAAAGAATTAAGAAATGTCATGTCCATGTATCAACTCTCCACGATGAATGTAATCATGTACTACAAACATGTACCAATAAAAAAATGATAAATTAAAAAATTTAAAAACTACAGGTAATTTCTGCCTATCTCTAAACCTTCTATATTAATAGAATTATATAGTATATATCCTTTTGTGTCTGGATTTTTAAATTTACCACTATACACACAAGATTCATTCAGATTGGGGTTAGCTGGGATTCACTCATTTTCATTGCTATGGGGTATTCTGTTTTGTTTTAATATACCACAATTTATTTAAAAATTTTTTTTCTGGGTTAACAGTTTAGTATATGTTTGCAGTACATGTCATTTATAGTCATCTTGGGGAGTTGTTACATGTGTATACCACAGCTCATTTCCTTTTTTTAATCCCCTTCCCTCCTGCAATTCCCCATCCCATTGTGCACTCTTATTGACATCACCTTAGCACATATTATGATGTTTATGTTTATGTAAACATAATGTTATGTAAACATGTTTACATTAATTGGGGTTAATAGGTTCCTGTACACAGCACATCTTTATTCCACTTTTTCCCCCTTCCCCTCCTCCTCACCCCTCGCCCTTGTTCCCTTGCACACTTCCCTATTGCTAGAGATCCACTCCTTCTGTCTACTTCTCTCCATCCTCTCTTTGTACTCTGCCTCACTCAAATGATACCATGAACTTGTTCATATAGCACAATTTAATTATTCTACTGCTGATGGACTCTGGGTTGTTTCTAGGGTCTGACTATAGTGGTACCTGGGTGCATGAACTTAATTCATTCCACAGTTCTGGAAAAGATGGCCATGTTTGTGTTCATGTGGGGAAGATGGCTGTGGTTGTGCTTGTCACCTGATGCAGAATTTGCGAACAAAAGCAAAATTTTGCCAAACCAAATTGTTCACAAACAAAAGCGTTTGTGAATCAAGGTACCACTGTATTACGAACAATGACAGTATAGATATTCTTATACATCTCTCCTCCTGCACAAGGGCAAGCATTCATGTTAGAGATATACCTAGGAGTGGACTAGAGTACAGCAGTCTCCTTATCCTCAGTGGAAGCCTGAAACCGTGGATCATTCCAAACTCTACAAACAAGTACTATGTTACTGTAATAGTCAATCTGCTCAAGATGGCTACTGAGTGACTAATGGGCAGGCAGCCTACATAGTATAGATACACTGGACAAAGGGATGATTCACGTCTAGGGTGGGATGATACAGGATGATGAGAGACTGCATCATGCTCCTTGGAATGTCTGTAATTTAAAATTAATGAATTGTTTATTTATGAAGTTTGCCATTTAATATTTTCAGATGATGGTTTAGCAGATAAGCTAGCCTGTTTTCCAAAGTGTCTATAGTTTGGAATACTTTGTATTGTTTTAAAGTTTTGGATGACCACTTCGTACCTTCTCTATTGCTTTTCCTACCACTGGTCTTGTCCCTGTATCAAACTCTCACTGAATACTGTTTGTCTACCTTGTGGCTACCATATTTGCATCTTGGCCAAATGAACTTCCTTTACTTTGGTAAGACATATCTGCTCAACCCATCATAATGAAGAAACATGCAGTATGTGGCTACTGTATGCAGGATCCCATACTGGGTGCTGGGTACATAATAAGGCAGATAACATGGCCCTGACATCATGTGTTTGAACAGAGTTGGAAAAAAAGGACATATAAGTAAGAAGTCTTACCGGAAGCAGTATAATAATAAGCACCAAAAAAATGATGTAGATAAGGAGTGCTGTGAAAGTACAGCAAAGGAAAGCATGGGGCAAAATGTGAAAGTCTTAGGAAGGACATCCAGTCTGCACTGGCCCTTGTGGGAAACACAGGGTTAAGACAAGTAAAAGCTGACACTGGGAATGTATGTGAATGCCTTGTTTAGGGCACAAGGAAGGCTGAGTGGTATCCTTTAACAGCTGTCCCTGCTACATTCAGCTGCAGAGGGGCAGAATCCATCTCTTGGTCAGTTAAACCGTAAATTGCAGTTAAATAAATAAGATATATAACATAATAAAAAATTAGTCTGTTAAAAAAGCATTCCTTTAGTCACAAATGTGCATGCACACACAATAGCAAAGTACAGTTCTAACAATGTTTCTAGTACTAGAACACTGAACCCCTGAGACCTAGCCTGAGAATGTTGCCTAAACAGATCTGTATGTAACTGCCAAAGGCCACCCAGCACTGCAAAACTGGCTCTCTTGCAGGGACACTCCACTGGTCACAAAGGGGACAGATCTGTGAAAGAGGATTTGAATTAACACAAATACTGTACACATGATATCAAGCCAAAACTCATGGCATTATCTTTCTGTACAAAGATCAGCAAAAGGCTAATTACTAATGACAGCTAAACTTTCAAGCTGTTTTTGAGGCTGTTTTGCGAGAGGGCTTCACACTGAGAGTAAGCATCGTCATGTTCCTGGGTGCAGAGAAGAGTCATGCAAAGAACAGGGATGCTGTCAAACAGGGTCAGGAAACCTGGAGTCTGGGGCCTGCACTTGCCCCTCCAGGTGACCTTGGCAAATCAATTCTCCTCATTTTCCCTACTCTTAAATAAACGGGTTGAAACAGAGGGTTTTTGTAAAATATCTCCTCTTTCTTCATTCTGATTACTGACCCTAAGCAAAGGGATATTTTTGTTTATTTCCTTAAAAATGACAGAACCTCAGGCCTTGCTCTTGTGTAACTTTCTTTAAACAACATTTCTACAAATCCTAGGGCTTACACTGGAGAAGGTGCACACTCTGATGCTGCTGTAGAAACGATTCAGAGACTATCCTTGTAAATGATTTCAACACAGTTTCTGTTTGGGCTGCTGGAGCTGAGAAGTGGTAAATCAAAACAACCAAAAAAGAAAAAAATGTGGGTACTCTGATACTTCGTTGCTTTCGTTAGAACTTAAAAAGTCACATGCAGCTCTCACATGCTGAGGATGAGTAGACAGAACAAGGAAGTGGCCTCCTGTTTCCTCTCCAGGAGTAATTACATCCCAAACCACCTCTTCTGTTCCGCTGGAAAGTCACACACTTAGGAGATTCAGATTCATGGTCAACTCTAAGTAGCACACATGAAAACATCTGCATAGAATTGGTAAGTCTTTTCATAAACATACAACTAAAGTATCTTAACACTGCAATCAGGGAAAAAAATCTATAACAAATTCTCAGTTTTTATATATTGAGAACAGAATGTATAATAAACATACGCAAAACAAAAGTAGTACAATAAACTGGCAGTGGAAGTTAAGAGTCTTCAGAGTTAGCCAGCCTGGCTCAGCCTCATTCTCTGTCACCTTACGTCATACATCTAGAGTTAAATTAGGTAATTTAGTCTTACCTGAGCCATTAATATGCTCATGAAAAATGATCAATAAATTGTAAATTATAAATAAAATCATATTTTAAAGAATTTTGCTATGATTCTTTCCAAAGTAAAATAATAAGCACACTAACCACCTAAATAAAATCACTCAGCAATTTATGTTTTGAAAGTTCCGGCCAGTGATTTGGGACTCCTTTTGGGCTTAGGTCTTCCCCTTGCTGTTCTGAATGAAAGGGCTTTATGCTTCTCCAGAGGAGAGATGATATCAGCTCTATGTCCTGGAACTGCCCCAACTTTTCCTCAGGGTCATGACCTCCGCAGACTTGTAAAAGTTCTTAAGAGACACCGAAAAGCAGTATTCACATATGTTGTTCTCTGTCCCTTCCCTCACTAATGAAGATGAGTGGCCCTCAATTTTCTGCACTGTTGGCACACTAACTTATAGCGGTTCTTTTAAGTTGGCTTCAAATCTATTATGGCCTTGGAAACCAGATGGCTAAACTCATTAAAATCATGTATCAAGTGAGGAGTGTCAGGTTTGAGTAAGGGGCTCATAGCTCCTCTGTGTTTTGATTGCTCAAAATCTATGGCCCTAGTTTTTGCCTTTGTTCTAGAAAAGTGAAGTGGATAGATAAGTGAGAAGCCAACATTTGCTAACAACTGCAGCGAGCTTTCCATGTGTTGCAGACTCTGTGTGCACTGACTGTTCCTAAATCCACACCACCTGCTCCTGGAGGTAAGCAAGGCAGAGAGACATCTGTCCCTGAGGTGAGAATCTCACGCATACTGAGGATGCATAACTTGCCCAGACCACACAACTGGGGTAGCCTGACTCACACACTCTTCAGCAACCTGCCTCCCTCTCTACTTACATGTTTCAGGGTGTTGCTTTCGGAGTTTGTGTTCGGTCCACAGCCCTCAGAGTCTGGCAGTGTCTTGCCTTTGCCTCTCAATTCCCTGCCCATTTGCATCCCCTGATTCGCTTAAGATTCCTTAATTGTGACAAAGAAGAAAGGCGGAAAGCTGCTTCTTTGAATGCTACTTTAGCAAATGCCCTCCTAAATGGCAGGGCTCTTTTAAGGGACAACCACTAGCAAAGGGCTGCACAGGCAGGAGGTACTTAATCAATATTAGTTGAACAAATAAATGAAAGGTAAGAAAATCCCTATTGCAAACAGTAGCTTTGTAAAAAGAGAAATGCTAGCCACTGGATGTTGGAGATTATTTATTCAAAGACTGAGCGTCTAAGGATTGTGAGTACACCATAAATAAATGTAGTTCCTTGTACCCCATTGTGTCATTACTAAGAAAACCCTCAGTTTTGGATTTGGGGTTTTTCTCTTCAATAGGATCTGCTAATAATGAGAAGCTATATGGGGAATGTGCAGAACATGATAAAGAACTATAATACTCACTGATTTTTCACTTTCAGATCCTATAGGTTAGGATGGAATATAGGTCACCAGAGATGAAGACAAATCTTTTGTAGTACTGATCTATTACTTTTCATATCTGTATTAATTAGAAGCATGTTGAATGTACACATTTGTTAGACTGAGATTTATTTAATGGCAGAGGTTGTTAGAAATAAGGAAAAGAGCTGGGTGTGGTAGAGCATGCCTGTAATCCCAGCACTCAGGAGGCTGAGGCAGGACGACTGATGCTAGTTTGAGGCCAGCCTGGGCTACAAAGCGAGTTCAAGGCCAGCCTGAACTGCATAGTGAAACCCTGTCTCAAAAAAAGACCAAAAAAAAAAAAAAACCTAGATACACTCCTTGAGTACTTTTCATTAGTGAAGTTCCTCTAATGCACATTTTAAATAAGAGACTGTGCTTTCATTTTCAAAAATATGGACTTTTGCTATAGGTATATTAAAACTGAATGGAGAAAAATGAGATCATCCTTGACAAAAAGTAACCACCTACTTCAGTCTATGTAACATTCTGGGATACAATTGAAACCATGGACATGGTCTAAATGCAATTTAAATTCTCAAAAGCTTATCTCTCCTCATGATGAATAGAGAGAATGATTCATTCATTTATCCTTTACGAAACTAGTGTGTCTCTTTGGGGCTCAGATTATAAGCAAAGCCACCAGCTGGCACAGGGTAAGGGTTGGCTTTGTGATCAAAAATATATTTTAGCTAATAGAAGTCATAATAGGCAAGGGTAACAGGGCTCATTGATAGTAACTGTCTACTTACCTGGGGGCCTAAAATAGTAAGATTTAAAAGTCAAATGAAGGCTGGATGTGGTGGTGCACGCCTGTAATCCCAGCACTCGGGAGGCTGGGGCAGGAGGATCGCTGTGAGTTCGAGGCCAGCCTGGGCTACAGAGTGAGTCTGAGGCCAGCCTGAACTGCACAGTGAAACCCTGTCTCAAAAAAAAAAAAAAAAAAAAAAAAAAAGTCAAATGAAAATAATCTGCAAAGGGGGAAAACGAGTTGAAAAAATTTACTTCTTAGTTTTTATCAATTGTATGGGTTAACTATCATATATTTAACGACAGAGAAAGGACAACAACAGTGAGACTACAAAGAGACCCATTTATAGCATCCTCTCGATAGGACTACTGAAAATTAAATAAGGCTGTCTCTAGCTGCTACTGCTATCAATTAGCAAGCAACCACCTCCATAGCCATAATAACTGCCACATGCATGTTGTGTGTTACCTCTGGGCCTGCTAATTCTAAACACAGGAGGTTGTAGCAGGAGACAGCACCAAACAGAATAGTCTACAACAGAATGCCCTGCTCGACTGACTCTGCCTTACAAAATGAAATGATTCAGTACGTCAGAATATTTTGGATAATTTACCCTAGTTCCACTCCTTAAACACATGAACTAGATTATACACTTTGCAATAATTTAACCTCCCACCCAATCTCTGTGCCATACAACTACATGCTCTTTTATTTTTGTTCCTTCTAGTTTCACAATGCGTAAGCATTGATCTTTAGACTAAGTTACCAGGTTATGCTGCAAACAAGGTGACTTGTGTCATGTGTAAAGGCTTTCATTTTTTGCAGTGGAAAAATCAGTCATGTGAAAGTGCCACTGAAAGATGATGGTGTCAACATGAAAAAAATCCCATTCCTAACAGGTCATCTTTTGATACCAATGAAGTAGCCCCCGGACTCATTCCATGCCTCCTCCACAGTCCCGCCCCTTCCCTTTGGTGTTCCTCAAACCCTCAGATAGATGGGGACTACCAGGGACAAAGACCTCAAGGACTGACCAACAATAAAGAGTTAATGCTTCTCCTGAACTTTGTAAGCAACCACATTTCATCAGTGAGGTTTGGCAATGTGAGAAACCCTGTAACCAATTTCATTTCCTGATAAATGAATGGTCCACAGGGGAAAGCTGGCTAGTGAATTTGGGAACTTTACTGAAAAGGCTCCTTGAAGGAGCCAGCCTGTCTTTGCTTATCACTGCTGGGCCAGACAGCCTGTGCTGACAGGGAGCTGCCAGACTCCATTTCCAGCCTTGCCAGAGCACAAGTGATAGTGCTCTCCCTATGAGTGGCCTCTCTTTAAAAAAGGACACTGCTCATGGAAGGGTGTCCCTTCCATTAGATGAAGTGTTTTAATCTGCAGAACTGGAAATATATGTTAAAATTATTTTAGAAGAGCAGACTTAATCCTCATCTTCTGAACTTAATCCTCCTCATCCAACCCCAAACAACAGATCTTTAGCATTCAGTTTAGATTCAGAGTTGGAAAATACAAAGTACAAAAACAAATATTCAGATACGTAAAACACAGAAAGCCAATCTGAGAGAAGTTACAAAGAACAGACAGTGCCTCAAAATACTGAAACAAATTCAACTGCCATGTAAAAAGCCTCACTGATCACAAGATGATTTTAGGCTTGACAAGAGTATCTTTGTAAGTAAACTAAACCAATTCTCATGAATGTGCTGTATTTATGCTTAAAATAAAAAAAAAACTTAAAGAATGTCTTTTATATTTAAAATTGTTCAAAACTGTATTACAAAGTAAGTTTACTGAATTTAAGCAAATTTTTGTAAAGGTTAATTTGACAAATTTAAAATACTTAATTTGGACTTGCTTAGAAAGCACACATGATTACCTGCTCCCCCATAAACTGGTCAAATGAACACTTGAAGGTAGGAGAAGGAAGAAAGTCTTAAATAATGGCTTCAGGCCCTTAATTATAAAAAAAAAAATAGAATCTGAAATTCATGAACTTTCAAGAGGCTGGCAGGGAGGCCTGGAGCTGATTAGCCTCACCCTTGCATACGCATCCCAGCAGCACTGAGGAAATGCTGGAGGTCTGCAGAGAGCAAGATGCTAATGTCATCCACCAATAAAAACTGTATAAAATAAGGAAGGAGGGAACACCAATGAGCCCTGAAGCTTCCTCTGTAACCATTTAATCCACTTTTCTCTTCTTCCATGGTTTTAGGACCACAAGATCATTTTCTCTTTGACTTCAATTTTAGATTCTTGGTGACACGGAGTAGGGCTGTCTCCAAGCCCAGGCTAAGGAAAGAAGTCTGTGCATTCACTTGCAGGGAGTCATGACTAAAATTTATTTTATTAAGGCCAAATAATGTGATAACAAAAAGGAAAGACAAAAGGAAAGGGGGGTTTCCTAGGTTATTTTATTTTATTTTCTTTCCCTAGTTGATTTTAAAACTATCTGAGATGAGATTCTGATCAGTAACATAAAATGAAAAGGATGACCATTTTCACACCAGGGCTCTTTTAGTCTCTATAGCTTATAAAGAGCAAAAATAAATTTCTAAGCATTGTGTCTATGAACCACTTCATATTTTAATTATCTACACATATATTTGTGCATGGTACTTTTAAATTCAGAAAATAAATTGGGAAAATTGAGAGGTTCAATTCAAAAATAGGACTCCTTATCTGTGGTGGGAGAAATAGTCTGTTTCATAAGATGAAAACTGAGTTGGCTAAAGGATAATCATCAGTGCTTTGTAGAACAGAGCTAAAATGACTACTGAGTTTAATGGCCAAAAGCAAATCTGAGACCTCTAATTAATCTCAAGAACCGTTTGTTGTAACTATTCTGCAAAGCACATGAGTTTTTTAAACAATAAATTCCAAAACGTTTTTCTCTCTTTTTTGTGAAGATGGCTGCTTTTAGAAGGTCTCAAATTCAGAAGGCAGATGGATGGGGTGGGGGGGTGAGAGGAGTGAAAGGCTAAAGAGCAGTAATGCTGAGGCTGGCATGGAGAAGGCCTGCTGTGACTAGATTCAGGGAGCTCTGAAAAAGAGGCTGTTGATGGGCCACAAGGGAGGCAGGCAGGCAGGGTTTCCCACAGATGCTCATCAGTCCCAAATCCAGGTCAGGGCTGTGGCTTCAGCTTCTGCCTTCTTATTGGAGAAGGAAGAACAACATGGCTTTTGCAGCTAGACATTGAAGGAGGACCCTGGTCCTACTTACAGTCTGGATGCACAGGAATCCAAGGTCCTGCTGCAGAGAAGCCAGGGAGATCTCCTCTATCCGCATGCTTTTCCCTTCCTTCAGGTTCTCATGGATCAACACAAGTCACAGTGCTGTGCCCTCTGAGGGCTGAGGTGTGTGGGTCCTGCAGAGGAGGTGGTGCCGGCTGGGCTGCGGACAGACTGGCCCACGGTCAGGTGTGTTTCCCAGACATCAGTGTGACTCCCACCCTATCATTCCTGCTACTTCTCTTTAGGAAGGACCAGGGGCACTCAGAAATGTTTAATTAATGTGAGCAAGTACTTGTATGTTCATTGTAGAGCTGAGAGATGTAGGTAGAGAGAGACTCGGTGAAGGAGAAACGGAGTCAGTGTCAGGGTCAAGAAAAAAACACACATTTTTGGATCCTTACTTGCAAAACAGACAAAGGGTATGAGTAAGGCTATGGATTGGATGCTCAAGACCTATTTTGAAGGTGGGGGTCACAGGCAATGCTGTGAAATGCCATAATTTTTCCAACACTGGGAATTCAAACTATTTACTACTGTTGAGTCTTGGAAACGAGGAACAGCAGTTAAAGTTGTGAGATGGGAAAGCAGAAGGGATCAAAGAGTGCTTATTCCATTTTGTAGAGAAAAAATTTTATGAAGTGCTCTTTCAAATGGAAGACCTAATTATTATTATTATCTGCTGAGAAGCACTCTGAGTAGTTTACATCAAAGATCTGATATAACACAGGAGGAGTTTAAGCCCCGTACACTTAAAAGTTTGCTAACACATATTTTCCTGTCAAGAATGGCGACGTTTATCCTCTGTTTTGATAGGGCAATGTCAGAAATGTGTTAGCAGGGTACCTTGTTATCACAGAGGCAGTATAACAACATTAAAGAAAATTTTAACAAAGTGAGCAAAACAAAACAGATAAACAACCCACCCTTAACCCTACTATCCAAAGTAGGCAAATATTTTCATTTTGACGAATTATTTTTCTGTCTCTATGTGTATATTATTTATAAATATGAACACAGTTGCAGTCATATGAAAAAAATTACAATGTTTTTAACTTTGAGTCTGGAAGACACATTAAGAAAAACTGCCATGCCCTTGTATTTCTCGATGACATAAATTATTTCCTACTTTTGATTTATTTTCCATGCTACAGAGATGCCAAGAGTAAACTACTGAAATACGTCTGGTGAAACATACTATTGTAATTGTTCAAGTAATTCACAACTTCAGCATGATAGCAAGCACTGTGTTGTTTAAGTTCTGAAACTACAGTCATATAAAATGATTTTTCTGGAGCCATTTTACTTTCTATACAAAGAGTTAATATCTTTAAATGTAGTAACAGTAGAACATATATAACCTTCACATCTTGAAGGCACTACACCTGGGAAGAGGTGAACTGTACATTCAGCTTTAAAATAAACCCTGAGGGCCGGTGAGATGGCTCAGCGGCGTATGCGCCTGCCTAGCAAGTGCGAGGGCCCGAGTTCGACTCCGGGAACCCACATACGAAAAAAGGGCTGGTGATATCGCTCAGCGGCATGGGCGCCTGTTGGCGCGCGAGGTCCTGAGGTCGATCCCCCGGTACCCACAAAAAACAACAACAACAACAACAAAAAAACCCTGGAAGTTCTCCAAAAATACGGTATCAGTCCCTGCCAGAATTCTCCTTGGGAGTGCCGCGAAGAGGCGGCAGACGCCACAGAATTCACTGCTCTTGTCAGCCCTGATCACTATTTGACGGGAAATGAACCTGGAGGGAAAGAAAACTGTTTCCTCACTCTATGTAAAGAAATTCATTTTTGAGGGTGGGTGTTTTACAGCTTTTTTCTTAGTTTATTTAGCTAAGTTTCTGTAGTTCCTTTTTCTAAAACCTGAGCTGTCTAAACACTATCGTACCATGAATTAGCTCTTTTATCAAGTGTTGAGACATGGTACCCTGCACAACACAGGAGCTTTGCAGAAGTACTACTTTTCTTCTTGGCAAAGCGTCTTTTTTTTTTAATGTGGGTACTGGGAGTCGAATTCAGGACTTCGCGTGCCAGCAGGCACCTGTGCCGCTGAGCGATATCACCGGCCCTTTTTTCGTATGTGGGTTCCGGGAGTTGAACTCAGGACCTTGTGCTTGCCGGGCAGGCGCTTACACCGCTGAGCCATCTCACCGGCCCAGCAAAGCTTTTTTAGTCTCCAGTCATAACTTTTTTGTTTTTGAGACTGGATCTTGTTTCTTAGCCCAGACTGAGCTTGAATTTGCCGTCTTCCTGCCTCATCTTGGGCACGCACCATATGCCTGGCTACTAATCATTTTGAATCAAACTCGAGTATGTTAACTGAAAAAGATCAAACACATTGCTTCTTCCTTTTTTGTTTACTGAGGTTATCATATAAAAATCACTAATTCTTTTTTTTTTTAATTCACTACTTCTAAGTATCTGACTTGATATGCTGTGTCATCTGTACGTAATGATGGGTTCGCCACCATGATGGACGCAGCATGGGCTCCCTGTGTGGTCTCCATTGGTCCCTGCGCGCTTGACTCCTTACACTGTTCCCCTCAGCCCACAGGTTGAAGAGACAACCTATAGAATGGGAAAACATTTCTGCCAGCTATTCCTCAGAGGACTGATATCTAGAGTATTTAAAGAAAACAAACAACAAAAAAAAAGAATCCCCAGAATAAAAGATCCAGTCATAAAATGAGTACCTGAAATGAACAGACATTTCTCAGAGAAGAAATATAAATGGCCAATAAATACATGAAGACATGTTCAACACCTCTGGCCAAAACAGAAATGCAAATTAAAACAACACTGAGATTCCATTTTACCCCAGAAAGAATAGCCATCATCAAGAAATCAAATGCTGGCCAGGCATTTACATTCTTATATTGTTGGTAGGAACGTAAACTAATACAACCATTATGGAGATCCATATGAAGATTCCTCAAAAAACTAAAAGTAGAAATTCCATTCAACTCAGCTATTCCCCTTCTAGGTATCTTCCCACAAGAGCTAAAGGAAATCATATTACAGTGATATATGCATACCCATTTTTATAGCAGCACAATTCAAAATAGCTAAGTCTTAGAAGTTGCCTATATGCCCATCAACAGATGAATGTATAAAAATTAATATCTATATCTATCTATCTTACTCTGCTATAAAGA
Organism: Erethizon dorsatum; assembly: GCA_028451465.1. Lineage (NCBI taxonomy): Eukaryota > Metazoa > Chordata > Mammalia > Rodentia > Erethizontidae > Erethizon > Erethizon dorsatum. The sequence continues at coordinate 29,795,174 of CM051829.1, read as the reverse complement.
GGAATAAGTCTGAGTCATTTGTAGGAAAATGGATACACCTTGAAACCATAATACTAAGTGAAATAAATCAGACACACAACCTTATATGAGAAATCCAAAGTACAAATAAATTAAAGAGTAACATAAAAAATAGATAGTAGGAAACAGGGAGATAGATCTTTTGCAAATGGGAAGGGGACCAAGAGATGTTCAGGGTGGGACATAAAAAGAACAAAGATATGTAATGTACATGTACCAACTACTCACAATAAATGTATTCACTATGTATCACAAACATGTACTACTACTTAAAACAAACAAACAAACAAACAAAAAAAACCCCACAAGATGATTCACAGTACTTCCCAGATCTCCTACGTCTTTGCTGAATTTTTTGGTGTAATTCTACCAATTGCTGAGGGAGAGATGTTAAAATCTCCAAAGATGATAGAACTGTCCAGTTCTAACTTTACAATTCCATCAATTTTTGTTTATTTATTTATTTTTTTTGTGGGTACCAGGGGTCGACCTCAGGACCTCGCGTGCCAGCAGGTGCCCGTGCCACTGAGTGATATCACCGGCCCTTTTTTCGTATGTGGGTACTGGGAGTCGAACTCAGGACCTCATGCTTGCCAGGCAGGAGCTTATGCCACTGAGCTATCTCACCGGCCCCAATTTTTGTTTCTTAATTTTAAAACTTTGTTATTGGTATCTATGTATTTACAATTATACTTTCCTTCTGGTCAGGCAGATGATGATCATTATGGATAATTATGAAGATCAATGCTGGATCACTGTGAGGTATCCCCCCTTTGTTTTAGGTTTTGTTTTGAAATCTATATTTGATACTAATGTAGCTACTTAAACTTATGCTCCCTGTTGGACTGGTACTTCTCTTTTCCATCATTGCTTTCAACTTAGCTCATCCTTTGCAGATAGCATTTAGTTGGGTCTTATTTTATGTTTTCAGACAATTCTTGCCTTTGAATAAGTGCTTAATGCATTAATTCAATGTAATCACCTACATTGTTACATTTGACTCTGCCATCTTATTTTCTATTTTCTACTTCAATCCTCTCTTTTGTTCCTTCATTCCTTCTTTCCTGCCTCAGGGGTGGTGGTGGGGATTATGTAAAGATGTTTTAGATTTTTAATTTTTCTGTTGGCCTTTTTTTTGGGGGTACCGAGAATCAAACTCAGTACCTCATGCTTGCCAGGCAGGCGCTGTGCCACTGAGCTAGATCCCCAGCCCTCTGTTGGTTTTTGAGCTATTCACTTTGGCATTATTTTTAGAGTAGTTGACCTATATATTATATCTGTATTTATATATATATGTTCATCCATAACTTTTCATAGTCATCTTAGATAGTAATACACTACTTCATGCAAAATATACAACTCTTGTAACTATACAGATTCACATCTCCCCTATCCTTTATACTATAGATGTTACATGTAATTCACCTACATACATTACAAATCCTAAAAAGCAATGTGATAATTTTGGTTTTAAGAACTTATATATTTTATTAAAATATTAGAAGGAGGGGGAAAGGAGTGGGGGGACAATAAGAACATGAACATTTTACATTTATTAAGATATTTATAATTTCTTACAAATAATCTTCATTCTACCCTGAAAATCTAAGCTTCCATCTGGTATCATTTTTGTTCAGCTTGAACAACTTCCTTTAGTATTTCTGACAGAGTATATATTCTAGCAACAAGTTCTTTTATCTAATAATGTCTTCATTTCCCTTTCTTCTTTTTTTTTTTTTTGTGGGTACCGGGGGTCGACCTCAGGACCTCGCGCGCCAGTAGGCGCCCGTGCCACTGAGCGATATCACCGGCCCTGTTTCCGTATGTGGGTTCTGGGAGTCGAACTCGGGTCCTCGCGCTTGCCAGACAGGCGCTTATGCCGCTGAGCCATCTCACCGGCCCTCCCTTTCTTTCTTTAATGATCTTTCTACTGGATGTAGAATTCTGGGTTGACAACTGTTTTCTTTCAGCACTACGTCCTTTGAGCCTCGATGGTGTCTAATGAGAAGTAAGACGCTGACTGGACTGTTCTGTTTATACAGAGGAACTATACTGTACTGTGTTGTACTATGTGGTTTTTCTCTTGATCTTTCTCACTGGCTTTCAACTGTCTTGATGCTAATGTGCCTTGATGTAAAATTCACTGTGTTTATTCTGCTTGGTATTAGCATCCTTACATCTATGAAATTTCAGTCCTTTCTCCATTTGGTTCTTTTTTTATTGTTTCTATTGCTCATTTCTCTTCTGAAATTTTCATGTAATGCAAACATGTTTCATACTATGAAAAGATTGAGAGAGTAGTCACTTTGAAATCCTTGTATATTAGTTCTAACATCTGGTTCATCTTTGAGTTGAACTTAATTGATTTTCTTTTAGGTAGAGAATATGTACCATTTTCTTGATTCCTTGGATACTGGAAAATTTTGGATTATATCCTGAATAAAATGAATGCTAAGTTGTTGAGAGTCTTGTCTGGGTATGAACCGCAGACTATATTTTGAGCAGCAGCTCTGGTCTCTGTGTAGATTTTGTGTCTTTTTTTTTTGTGGGTAGCGGGGGTCAAACTCAGGACGTCGCACGCCAGCAGGCACCCATGTCGCTGAGCGATATCACCGGCCCTTTTTTAATATGTGGGTTCCGGGAATCGAACTCAGGACCTCGCGCTTGCCAGGCAGGCGCTTATGCTGCTGAGGTATCTCACCGGCCCTGGATTTTGTGTCTTTAGCTGAGATGCTTAAAGTTGGTTTGGCAGATGTGTGGTTCAAGGTTCTGTCAGAGTTATAAGTAGACAGAATTTAAAGATCCCCTTCTCTGACTTTTTGTTCTGGGATTCCTCATCAGAGTTCCTTAGATTCTCAGATTCTCTAGGCCAGAGGGGCTACACCTTTTCCACATTCAGTCCTCTTTTGCTGTGTGAGCCATGGACTGCTGTAAGCCCAATGCTAAATGCCTCAGAGATAAGAAATAAGTTTGTTATTTTCCATTCTCTAAGTGAATAGTATCCAGTGGTGGCAAACCTATGGCACACGTGCCGCAGCGGGCTGTCTGTATCACTGAAAGCTCTAAAAGGTTCCCCATCATTGCTGTATATTCTCTCCAAGAGTCTATATGTATCTGTTTACTCATCTCCATCTGTGGAGTGGTAATTCTGGTCTTAGCTCAGATTTCTGGCCTTTGGTTGAGCTGCTTTAAATCTGTTTCTTATACATAGTTCAGGGATCAGCCAGAGGTTTAGCTACATCTAATTTGGGGAACCCTTCTCTGGCTTGATCCCTACAGAGGGTCTACTCTCTTCAGCTTTTTCAGGTTTACTTTTTGGCTTCCCAGTCCAGAAAGGTGAAGGTTTTCCACATGAGTCCTTTACTACTACACTGCAAATTGCTTGGACTGCACTTAGTCTCAGTCCAAAAGCCATAGAAACGGAAACAGCCTCTTATCTTCCCCTCCCCTAAGGGAGCATGAACTCCCTGTAGAGACTGCTCCTATTCAGTCTCTATACCTTCAAATACTTATGTTTTATACTATTTATTCAGATTTTATAGCTTTCTATAAGTAGTATCAGCTGGTATGTTCTTAGACCATGATACCTGCAAGGAGAAACTTAATTCCCATGCTGATTAAGCTTCAACCATCCTGCGTTAATTCATTCAACAATATATAATGAGTAGATCTTCTGTGCAAGTCACTGTATTATGTTAAGACTTTATGGGGGGATATAAACATAGAAATCACAGCAAGAAACTTGAGAAATTAAAACATATACATACATAGATACATGCATACATAGATACATACATATTTATTTACAGGGTAGCATGAGATATAAATAGTAAAAAATGGTACAGAAAAACGGAGATGTAAGAGAAAGTTTTGGCTATGCTTTCTGAAACATGGGTCAATTTCAAAAGAAGATAGGAAGTAGCACACAAGGGAAAGACACAGAAAAATACACACAATGTTTTCACAAGAGTGCATGGTTCAGTGTGCATATGAGGAGAGCGTTTAAATGAGACCGGCATGGTCAATGGTGTGAAAGACATAATGACAGGGTACACCTATATTTAGATATAAGAGTAGAAGAGGTGTTCCCAATGTCTGTCCAAAGGTAAGCCAGAGTAAATTCATGCTTTAGGTGGCATTTTAGAAGCAAGAGGTAATGGGGGTTGTTCTGGGAAGCAGAAAATAAAGGATATACAGGAGCACAAGGATATACTTACACACATCTACTGGATTAATAAAAACTAAGAGCCGGGCATGGTGGCACACACCTGTAATCCCAGCACTCAGGAGGCTGAGGCAGAAGAATCACCACAGGTTCAAGCCTAGCCTGGGCTACGTAGTGAGTTCAAGTGCAGTCTAAACTACATAACGAGACCCTGTCTCAAAAAAAAAAAAAAAAAAAAAAAAAAAAGATAGAGATGATATCCTCTGATATATTTTGTTTGTTTCTTTTGTTTTAGTTTTTTAAGACAGGGTCTTGCTCTGTAATTCAGGCTGGTCTTGAACTCACTATGTAGCCCAGGCTAGCCTTGAACTCATGGCAGTCCTCCTGCCTCAGCCTCTCAAGTGCGAGTATTACAGATGTGTGACACCACACCCAGCTGATAACCTTTTGAGAGTATAGAGAAAAGTATATAAACACTCAAACACTACTGATGAAAGTATAAACTGGTACAATCATTTTGGGGAGCAACTTGCCATTGAAACTGAACATATACTATACAACCCACTAGTGACTACAAAACTGTCTGTACAGCATTGTTTTTAGTGCATAGAAACATAAATTTTTGTACATCAATCTTATATCCAATACTCTTTTAAATTTATTTATTGCTTCTAGTTGTGTTGTGGCTTCCTCAAGATTTTGAACATAAGATTTGAATCATTTTAACTGCAGAGGAAGACAATTTTCCTTCTTCATTTTCAGTCTTTACACATTTGTTTTCTTTATCTTAATATTCTGCTAGGATCTCCAGCACAATGAGCGCTAAGAGCAGGCATCCTTGCCTTGTTCTTGATACCAGAGGAAAAACCATTATGTCTTTCATTACCATGTATGATATCAGTTGTAGGTTTTGACAGGTGCCCATTACCAAGTGAGAAAGTTCCCTTAGAGTCCTAGTTTTTTCAAGAATTTTTATCATGACTAGATAAAATAGTTGTGTTCATTTCATTTTTTTGGTAAGGGGCAGAAAATAAATAATTTAGGTCTTGTGAGCCATATGGTCTCTGTCACAACTACTCAATTCTGATATTGTAGCATAAAAATAGCCACAGACAGCACATAAGTGAGTGGGTGCTGCTATGTCCTGATACGACCTCATTTACAAACACAGGTGTCAGGCAGGATTTGGCTGTGGGCTGTCAATGGTCTGCTGAGACGATCATGGGTTTTTTTTTTTTTTTTTTTTTTCGATCATGGGTTTTTATACTTTACAGTATATTATGTCATTTTACTTTTGAATATAAAACAAATTTTGCATTCCTGAAATAAATCTCATTTAGTAACAGTATAAACCTTTCTGTATGTTGCTGCTGCTGGTTTCCTGATACTGTATTTTGTAAAGTTGTGTGTGTGTCTCGTGCATGAGATACTGGTCTTTATTTTTTTGTGATAGCTCTGCCTGGTTTTGATATCAGGGTAATACTGGCTTCACTGAATGATTTGTGGAATATTCTTCTCTCCTGTAGTTTTTGAAAGAGTCTGGTAGGATTTATATTATTTCTTTCTAAAAACTATTTCCCAGTGAAGCTGTATGAACTGGTGTTCTTCCTTATGGGAAGATTTTAACTACTAATTTTTTAATTCTTTTTTTTTAAACAAGTGATGGGTCAATTCAGATGTTCTCTTTCTTCTGAAATCAATTTTGATAATGTGTATCTTTCTGTTTTTTTTTTTTTGGGTACCGGGGGTCGACCTTAGGACCTCGCGCTTGCCAGGTAGGTGCTTATCCCGCTGAGCCATCTCACTGGCCCAATAATGTGTATCTTTCTAAAAATTTCCCATTTCATCAACACTTTAATTTATTGGTTTAAAATTGTTCATATTCCTATTTCCTTTATATTATGCAAGGCAATCTCTCTTCTTTCATGCTTCCCTTTGGTAATCTATGTCTTCTCTTTTCTTTCTTGTACACTTTTGGTAAAGGTTTATCCATTTTATTGACCTTCTCAAAGATCCAACATTTGTTATAAACTTTCCTCTAATCCCTGTTTGAATGACATCATCCTGCTAATTTTTTTCCCCCCAGATTGAATTTAGGAGGGCTATATCCCCAGCCCTTTTTATATTTTGAGACAGGGTCTCTCTAAGTGGCCCAGGCTGGCCTTGAATTTGTGCTCCTCCTCTCTCTGCATCCCATACATTTTGATATGTTGAGTGTTCATTTTCACTCAGATCAGAATGTTTTCTAATTTCCTTTGTGATTTCTTCTTAAACTCATTAAAAGTGTTTTAAGTTTTAGATATTTGGGGATTTTCCAAATTTCTTTCCATTGTTGATTTCTAATTTAATTCTGTTGTGGTCAATAAACATATTTGTATGACTCCAATCCTTTTAAGATTTGCTTTATGACCTAGCATGTGGCCTATGCTGAAGACTGTTACATGTATACTTAGAAAGATTATATATTCTGCTGGCACTGGACACAGCACTATCATTCAGATCAATTTGTTTGACAGTGTACTTCTGGCGGGTAAATACTAACCTGACTTTGGAGATAACTGTGTTATTTTCCTTTGCAACTTTCTTCTTTTATTCAACATTATATTTATACCAGGGCATATTGGGACTTCTGGTCTGTTGGTAATATTCCATTTCTTGATCTGAACTGTGATCACATGGATATTCATTTTATACTTACCCTTTAAAGTGTATATGTATAGTTTAGGTAGTCATTGTATGTACAAAGTCTTTCTTAATTTAAATATTTAAAAAGAGGGGAGTGCGGTTATTTGTAGATGAAACCTTGACTACAATTTTTTTAGCATCTCTTTTTTTATTGATGATTATGTTTTAGATATGACGTATGACCAGGACCAGGGCATCATTCCCATGACTCAATAAACTTCTGAGGGCCGGTGAGATGGCTCAGCGGCATAAGTACCTACCTGGCAAGCACAAGGTCCTGAGTTTGACTCCCGGTACCCACATATGAAAAAAGGGCCAGTGATATCGCTCAGTGGCACGGGCGCCTGCTGGTGCGCGAGGTCCTGAGTTCGACCCCCGGTACCCACACACGCACACAAAAATCTTCTGAAATTAAGTATAAAATGTGTTCCTTCCAATCTCACTGTAAGACTAGCAAGTAACAATAATTAATCTATCTAATGTCTAAGATTTACCTAATGCCAAAGAAAAACTGATTTTAAGTGCCTTTAAAAAAGTTTTCAGGGCCGGTGAGATGGCTCAGTGGCTTAAGCGCCTGCCCTGCAAGCGCGACGGGCCCGAGTTCGACTCCCGGATCCCACATACAAAAAAGGGGGCCGGTGATATCGCTCAGCGGCACGGGCGCCTGCTGGCGCGCGAGGTCCTGAGGTCGACCCCCCCGGTACCCACAAAAAAAAAAAAAAAAAAAAAGTTTTCATATTTTCAATGTAATAGGGTCATTTCTATTTAAAGAGCATGCAAGAAATATCTTTGATAAACAAAGACCAATTAGCCTCTTATTTTTAACATTGGCGTTTCTGTATAGTGAATATTTAGGAAATCCTCTGAAATATTTATCCAAATTCATCTCTCAAACTGGGCTTGGGTTAAAGACCATGCCATTATTTTTAATTTTCAAAATGGATTCAGTTCCTTCCTATTAGAGTATGTAATGCCTACATAACTTCCTAGTGCCCTCAGATCTGCCAGGCAAGAATTCTATAGAGAACTTGCCAGGAAAACAAAAAATGTTACACAAGCTAATTATCTCAACTTCACTTTTAGGCATCAATAGCATTCTTCACAGAACTAGGCTAGATTTCAGGTTCTTAAATCCTCTAAAGATTAATAAAATAATCAGAACTCACAGAACAAGTTGTTATAATTTATTAGTTGTTCTTTTTATAAAAATAATTATTTTTTCACTTATCCAGATAATTTTGTAATTATGTGGGAACTATTACATTTCAGCATAACTAATAGTACAAAATATTTTATAGGGATTGCAATAAATATCTTGAATGGTAACTACACAGGCAACAAAACAATCTTAGTGCCACTCAGTTGGCCAATCTAATAGAATAGTCAATGTTGAAAGATGAATAATGATAACTGGTTCTAACTGGTTTTTTTTTTTTTTTTTGTGGGTACCGGGGGGTCGACCTCAGGACCTCGCACGCCAGCAGGCGCCCGTGCCGCTGAGCGATATCACCGGCCCCTTTTTCGTATGTGGGTTCCGGGAGTCGAACTCGGGCCCTCGCGCTTGCCGGGCAGGCACTTAAGCCACTGAGCCATCTCACCGGCCCCTAACTGGTTTTAACTACCATAGTAGATTCTCTTTTTATGACATTTTAGTTTGTGAATCACGAATTTCTTTTTTTCCTTTTTTGGTTTTTTTGAGACAAGGTCTTGCAGTGTAGCCCAGGCTAGCCTCAAACTCATGGCAATCCTCCTGCTTCAGCCTTCTGAGTGCTGAGATTACAGGCATGTGCCACCATGCCTAGTGTGAATCACAAATTTCTGATCAAAGAAAATTCTATTAAAACTAATAGCAGGGCCGGTGATATAGCTCAGTGGCATAAGCACCTGCCTGGCAAGCACGAGGTCCTGAGTTTGAGTCCTGGTACCCGCATACAAAAAAAAAAAAAAAAAAAAAAAAAAATTAGTATTTCCTTAATGAAGAGAATTGACATTTTCTAGAGCTGCCCTCACACTATGAACATGTGTCCCTTAGTCATTAGGAACCACAGTTTGGAGAAGTAGCTGCTGTACACTGAATGTTTATGCCGCACCCCCAATGCTTTGACTGCAATGTAAAACATTGTAATGAACACCATGGGCTTGACTGTTTATCAACAACAACTACCCTGAGAGTAAATACGTCATGAGACCACTGCACGTTTAGTGTAGTTTCTATGTTAACTATACGAAAAAGGCCTGACAGCCTTCCATTACACACTGTTCAACTTCCAGACATCTCAAAGATTACAATACAACACAGTGCACAGATACTTTTGCATTAAAAACTTAATCTGGTATATTATGAATGCTTCAGGCTAAATAAATTGATCTAATAGGCAAATGGGTTGAGTCAGGAGGAGCAAAAATTTAAGACTTGGGAAAAAAAAAAGGAATACAGTAGCTGAAACTCATGGCTCAAAGATAAAATGCACTAAAATAATCTTAGGCAAACTTCTCTTTACCCTCAGTTTCCTTACTTGCAAAACAGCAATTATCCTGATACCTCATAGAGGTGCTGAGAAGACAAAATGAGAATATCTGTATAAAATTACCCAGAGCACTAGGTATATAGCAAGTGCTCAATAAATGTACCTGGATGGTAAACAACACAGAAAGGAGCTGAGCCAAAAGAGGGATCAACATTTAAAAGATGAAAGACTCTGTTAATGAAATTTTAATAGTACTTGTCTAATTTTAAAACAATTGTGATCTAATATTTGGATTACATGTAAAAGAAATCTATTTTAAAGAAATCCATTTTAAGGTTCATGAAGTAAAAGCTCTTTGTCTATTGTAGGAAGGAAGATAAAATAGCTCTAATCCCATAAAGTCTGTTAATCCTAGCCATCATTTCCAGTTTTTGGAAGGGCAGGAAATTGGTGAAAATTGGGCCATACAACAGTGGTTCTCAAATCTGGGAGGTTATCAGGATCACTCTCAGAGCTGTTTTAAAAGGATGATTCCTGAGTTCATCAGTAGACTCTACTGCCTCAGAATGTCTTGAGGTAAGAGCCAGAAACTTGTATTTGGAAACGGTACTCCAGGTAACTGTGTTAATTGAGATCCTCATGCACGGAGAATCAGTGTGACCACATTTAACCTCAGAGAAGGCCAAGACGGAAGTGACTCCAGTACGAATACCATGGATGTTCTACTGGGCCTTCCTACAGTCGCTGTGCTAAAAAATTACCTGGAGAAATTCAATGGAGGGAGTGTGATTGACTAACATTTTCCATTTGCTTCCTCTTCAGTGAGCAAAACCAGTGACTTGGAGAGCCTGAAAATGTGGTATGTGTGCATTTGAGATCAAGTATTTCATAACATCAAACATCTCATATGGGGACTAAATTATCCTAAAACTTAGGAGCTACATTATTCCAGCAGTTTCCAGAGGCATCTATGACCCTGTGCTTATTTTTCTATGGAAGGTATAAGTAACTTATAAAAAAGACTTGATTTTTTATTTTTAATGGATCTGAAAACTCAAGAAAGGTTAGAATGGGAAGGGAGCCACTGTGGCAAACTCTGAGAGACCAGTTTGGGTTTGGAGAAATGGCAGAAATGTAGCTAGTCTTCCTTTTTAAGGACTGATGGCCCGTACATACTGTCCTCTTTATGCTTAATACTACATAGTTCCTAAGTACAAGTAAAAAATAACAATAGTCCAAATAGAAAAGAAAACCAGTTTAAAAAACCTTAAATGTTGAAAAATACAGGAGAAAAGCATCAAACAAGGTCACTGATACAATTATTTTTATTTTTTATTTTTGGTGGTACTGGGGATTGGACCTGGGGCAGGACGGTGCTTTATCACTGACCTACGTCCCCAGCCATTTTACTCTGAGATAGGGTCTAAGTGAACCATGAAGGACTCAAACTTGTCCTTCTACATCAGCCCCTCTCTCTCAGAGCTATTACAGGCAAGAGCTACCACGCCAAACACAATTGAAGGAGTTTTTTTTCAGTTTTCCTCTTTTTTTTTCTTTTTTGGTGGTGCTGGGGATTGAACCCAGGCCCTTCACATTGAGCTACATTCCCAGTCCTTTTTTGTTTTTTTATTTTGAGACAGGGTCTTGCTAAGTCACTAAATTGCGCAGGTTGTGCACTAATTTGTGATCTGCCTGTCTCACCTTCCCAGAGTGCACCCCCACACTTGGTGTACAGTAGTTTAAAATGAGCAGCAGACTGAATCTGAAGAAGGTCAAAACTGCTGGGCTGGTAGGACCTGCCATGCACCAGAGCTCAGATTCCCAGTAAGAACATGACAGGCACAGCCTCCTGTCAGTTTTTGTCAGGCCCCCAAAACATGTAGGCTCTACGAACACTGGAGAGGGCAGAAAAAAGCACAGTGGCTCATTACTTAGAACACTGTATAAGACTGATAGCTCCACCATGCTCTGTATCTTCTGAGAAAGATCCAGAAATAGAATAAAATAAAATCACTTCACAAATTTATTCTAATAACAGAAATCAGAATATTCACTGTTTGGATTATAATGAAATCTCTGCAGTTAACAGCCGAGAAGAGAATCCTGAGAAACTACTAAAAATTTAGTAAGGTCAATTTGCAAAGAAACTGCCTTACTGATGAGTACTAAAGTAGAGGTCTTCACATTAGAGTTTTTGCGGCTTGATAAGAATGCATGAATATGAAATAATATTAGACACTTAAGTAGCTGTAGTATTTCAATAACGTGAAAGCTTCCAGTGGTAATTTGGCTTCTCTATCATGCTTTGGCCTGGAAGTCGAACTTTTAAGATCTATGGAGAACTGTTCTCCAAAGAATGTTTTCTTGAAACAGCATTTCAGACCATCACTCAGGCCAACAGATCCATTCTTTCTTTCCTCCCTTGTTCCTTCCCATGCAGCAAATATGAAAGTGCTTAGGATTGTAAGACATGTTTCAGAGGCCTCAATGAACAAAGCGTACAGATCCCTGCCCTCCTAGAGCTTATGCCATCTGGCAAGATAGTAATAATTATACAGTATGTTAGGTGAGTGATACTGTGGAAGAAGAAGAAGTATAGCAGGGTTAGGGAGATTGACAGTGCTGAGATTCAACCCGGGAGGCCAGGGGAGCCTCAGTGAATAGACTGGAAGGTGGTGCATGAGCAAGGCATGCAGATACCTGGAGGGAGAGTGACTCGGGCCAAAGCTCTAAGGGTGGACAGCACAGGTGTGAGTGGAAGATACTCTGGTGTGGGGCTTCTCCAACTTGAGCATGCATCAGAACCACCAGGATGCCTGTTAAACAACGGCTCCCACTGCAAAGTACGGGGCCTCATTGCTGGGTCCCAGGCCCAATCTTCTGATTCAGTAGGTCCAGGGTAAGGCCTAAGAACCTGTATTTCTATCAAGTCCTCAGGAGATGCTGATGATCCTGGTACAAGCACCACACATTTTTTTTTTTGTGGGTACAGGGGGTCAACTTCAGGACCTCGCGCGCCAGCAGGCACCCGTGCCGCTGAGCCATATCACTGGCCCTTTTTTCGTATGTGGGTTCCGGGAGTTGAACTCGGGCCCTCGCGCTTGCCAGACAGGCGCTTACGCCGCTGAGCCATCTCCCAGGCCCAAGCACCACACACTGAAAGCCAATGATTTACAATTTTTTAAACTCCGAGTCACTAAATAACAGTGGATTATTAAATCAGTGTAATAGGCCTGAAGAGCAATCAAAAAAGAGAAAATATCAGAACCCGTCATATTCATAAGTACTGTTTTATAAAATTTTTGTTTCAGTTATATATAAATGTGCATACTGCGCTGTGTTGCAAATGTATCTTTCCTGGTATGACAGTTAACTGAGTGTGTCAACTTGAGTTAAGGAACGCTCAACTAAATTGGATCAGCATAGTTCTGAGTGTGGCTGAGGGGATTTACTGAAGACAGAAGACCCAGCCTAGGGTGGCTTGTCACCTGAATGGTATAAAGGGGAAACGAAGAAGAAAGGCTTCTGTTTTTTTGGAGGAACTCGTCTTTATCTTTACCTTGGACGTCGTCTCCTGGCTCCCGATATGGACTCGCACGGGAGACTACACTGAGCTCCAGGTCTCTGACTGGATCCTGTGGATCTGCAGTGCGCAGAAAGCCCTTTCGCACTCTTCCTCACCTGACTCTGTAGGCAGCCACTGGAAGCCAATCTTGGGAGTTCTTATATACTTGTGTATCTTGCATTAAATCTGTTTCTCTAGTAAGCACTGACTGATATAACTGGGAACAGCAGTCAAAAAGTTGAAAGCCACGGGTGTAATCACTTTATAGTATCATTAAATGATGAAAGCTACATTAATTTAGCAAAGGGAATTAAAGGAGTCCTACTGTTTCAGTAGGACACTAAGATGAACTTGCATAGAGCCTGCTCTTCTATTTACACATGGATTTCTTCTGCCTGTACTTCTCTTTCATCTCTGCCCATGGAAACCTTACCATACTTTCAAGACAGAGAAGGTCAAGTCCAGGTTTCTCCTTAACTATCTCTGACTAGCTCTGCCCAGCAATGTCTCCACTCCCTCCTCCAGAAATTAACTTCTTTACCATTCATTTGATACAAACTGCCCTGCCTTGTTAGTCATCTTTGCAAGGGTGTGCCTTTTCTCTCCTGAAATATGATATGTTTTTTGAGGGCGGAGGTGATATTTTATGTGCCTTTGTTCCCTCACTTATGTCCTAGCAACGCCATGTACAAAGTAGGGTAAAACAACTAGCTGTGGGTGGGATAAACAGTCAAACCACACTTGTAAACTGTATTATTTGTAAGGTACAGGTAATCAGTTCTGACAAAGAGATAAAGACATCTGTGGGGGGAGGGAGGAGGGTGACCCTCAGTGCAAGAAAGAGGAAAGTTTTAAAGCAAGTCAATACTAAGAAGCTATGAAAAACCTCTTAAAATTTTGGTTAGTATAACTTCCTATGTTTCTCTTTATGCAATAAAGACAAAAGTATTCTAAGAAGTGCATACAAAAAATGAAGGATTTAAGAGTCATTCAGTGTGAAGCTGTTTTTTTGTTTTTGTTTTTGTTTTTGAGACAGGGTCTTACTATGTAGTGTAGGATGGCCTTGAACTCACTTATGTAGCCCAGGCTGGTCTTGAACTCACAGAGATCCTCCTGCCTCAGCCTCCTGAGTGCTGGGATTATAGGCATGCACCACCATGCCTGGGTTGGTCATTTTTAATTCTTATTAAAGAATTATAAGTAAAAGTATAAGTACGGTTTTCAGTAAAAGTTTAGCTAATGTCAATAACATATTATTCCATAGCTTCCTATTTGGATTAAAAGAGAAATTATCTTCTGGTTAATTCCCCTTGAAAAGCATCATCTAATTTTCAATCACTAGGGAAAAGTCTTAATTCTTTAATAACAGATAATTCACTAAACCAACAAAAAGAGGGAGCCTGGGAACTTCATAAAATCAAGTATGAGGAGGTACAGCAGTACACATGAGAGAACGGGATGGATTGTGCCTCACCCCCACAACATTCACACTGTTCACAGCAGGTGACACAGGAGCCAGGAACATGCCCTGTCGTGGACGCAGACAGTGAGAGCTTTGAGCTGCGGCTTCTAACTCAGCTCTTGGAGGACATATTAACTTTATTTATTTCCTTCCAAGCCCTAAACGAGAAATAAGCAATTTAGGATTCCAAAGCTTATTCTTTATGTCTCTGTTTAAGCAGGAGGGTCTGGAAAAAATAATTACCTAGTATTACTTTTCCCAGACTTCATGGAATACCAGTAAGAAGAGATTGTTTAGAATGATATAATACTATTTACTCTGACTAGTCAAGTTGTTTAACTAGATAGACAGATTTACCCGAAGAGTATGTATTCTCACACAGGATATTATACAAATATTTTAGAAGACTGTGTCAAATAATTTTTGTTGAAAAATATTTTAGTTGGTTGAAAGTCAGTTACTATGCCTTGGGCTTTCAGATCTTAATGTTTACTTTCCCAAAATTAGAAGAACAGTTCTAAAATATTGGTTTTAGTTCTTCAATACAAAGGAAACATCAAAAACTTTTGACTTAACTGTGTCACTTGATGTTCTCTGGTAAATTCATAAGTAAGGAGCACTGTGATCTTCTCAACAACCCATAAAATAGTTGGAAAGAACCCTAACTTTTTCATGTTTCATTTATATATTTTAAGACAGACAAAACAGTAAGTATACACTATTCTGTTCTTTCACAGAGAGCTTGTGAAAACATTTTAATTTGAAACCAACTCTTTCATATCAATCTCATGTACAAAGCTATTATTACATACCCAGTAATTATTTTATCAGTATATATTAGTAAACCACCCAAAAAAGACTACATTGTGCTCTTATGTGGTATAATACAAATATTACTCAACACACAGCTTGAATTTTCAATCAACTTTAGATACCACAGTTTTCTGTGAATTTAACTCCAGAGGTTTTAAGTGATTCATTTTATTATAAACACTCAATCCAAAAAGATGATTAAAATAATTAAGATAAGGCTTGATTAAAGGATAAACAGCCTCTTTTTCCCTAGTAACATCTATGGTAATAATACCTATCATTTAACCCAACTGAGGATGACTCACCATCCATGAGTAAATGTAATTTTAGTTTCTTTTCCTAGTACTGGTGATAGATTTTTTTGTTTTTGTTTTCAAACTGAATCATCCATCCTCCCTCTTTTTGTAACCATTGAGTGAGGTGGCAATTTGAGCTGAGAAATACCATTTCTTGTTAAGCTGCAGAACAAAATTAATTGGCTCATTTAAGGGGTTTACTCAGGACCTTGGCTCCAGTAGAATCTTACCCTAACACTTAACCTGCCTAGGATCTCCCACAGATCAATTAATTTCTTCATTTAGCCATAATCCTGAAAAACAAGGAGTTGTACTTTCATTTATATGTCACTGTCTCAAGCATAAAGAACCATTTCTTTCTGAGCATAGTATAAAAAAGGAAGGACACAATAGCATTCAAATACGAAGGCTGTAAACCACAATTCCTTTCATGTTCGGGTCAGTATTATAGTAAACTGTAAGTCAGAACAAGATGGGGGCATGTCAAAGCTCACAGGAGGAGCCCCACTGGCCAAAGCTAGAATAATCTAAGCAGCAAAACAACAAATTCTAGTACTGAATTACAACCTAGAGAATAATACACAAAACCATCATTAAATAAATACCACAGTAATAAATTGTTACTTACACAAGGATGATGTAAGTAATGGATGATAAAATCAGTGTGCAAAACTTTTAGGAGAAACAAGATACCAGCAAAGACTGCACACATCACCCCCAAGATATTAATAAATTACAAAGAGAAGAAAAACAGTCCTCTTTCACTGGAGAAGCCTGGTAGACCACCTTAACCAAACAATCAAGGGCAACATGCCCCTGAGACACGCTCCCATCACACGCCTCCTGATATTGATGCACTGAGGACACGTCACTTCGGGGGTGTTTATGCCAAGTATACATAATTTCAGCAGTCATGAGTAAACATTAGAAAATCCTAATTTGGGAGACATTTCTACAAAGTAACTGACTAGCACTCATAAAACATATTAAGGTCATGAAAGAAAGAAAAAACCGAGTCACAGATGGGAGGAGATTAAGGAGACACAACAACTAAACAGGGTATGGGATACTGGACAGGATGCTGGAATAGAAGAAAGGGCATGGGGAGAAAAAAACACAGTAAAAGTAAAATAAGACCTGCAACGTGGTTAACAGTATTAAACAGACGTTAATTTTGGGCTGTGACCATTGTACTATAGCAGTGATGGTGAACCTTTCGTAGCTTTCAGTGATGCAAAACAGCTCGCTACGGCACATGTGCCATGGATTTGCCTAACTATACTACAGTTACACAAACTGTTAACACTAGGGGAGGCTGGATGAAGTGCCTACCTGAACTATTATTTTTTACAACTTTTCTAAAAGTCTGAAATTATTTAAAAATAAAACATAGCCGAGCATAGTGGCACACGCTTGTAAGCCCAGCACTTGGAAGGCTGAGGCAGGAGGAGCACCAGGAGTTCAAGGCTAGTCTGAGCTACAGAGTGAGTTCAAGGTCAGCTAGACTACATAGTGAAACTCTCTCTCAACACTCTCCTCCCCAAATAAAATATAACTAAAATAAGATAAAAAAAAAAATTAACGACAACAACAAAAGCAAACTGCATTGACTCAAACGTATTTCTTTTGGTCAATCTTATGTACTGCCCATTCCCATCATTATCTATTATTAATTACTACTATCTAAAATAGAATATATTTTACTTATTTAACTTACTGTCTTTCTTTTTCACATGCAATAAGCTCTATGAGGGAAGGGTTTTTTGTCTGTTTTTTCTACTGCTGTATCCACAGTTGTCTAGGACAGTGCCTAGAACATACTTGGAGAGACAGTTATAGAAATTAAAATTCCAAAGTGGATGAGTGGTAAATAAAAATCTGAAAAGCTAGTTGAGATAGAGAATTTTACTCTCCAATTCCTGAATTCTAACAAGTGCCCATTTCTTCTGTTGAGTATGCTTTTCACTTATCTATTCATCCCATTGATTGAGCAGCTACTATGTACACAACATTGAACCAGGCACCAGGGGATACAGATCAGTAAGGCATGATCCCTATTATCAAGGAAGTTATAGTTGAGTGGAGAGAGAAACATGAAATGATTAAATACAAAGTAGAAGAGGAGAAGACGTAATGCTAGGAGTTTTCTGGGCAAAGAGGCATACAGTATCTAGTTTGAGGAGTAAAAGGAAAGGCTTCATAAAAGTTATTCCATTTATGAAGGCCTTTAATGTATGCTTAGAACTTGGATAATCAGCCAGGCATGATGGCACACATCTGTAACCCCAACACTCAGGAGGCTGAGGTAAGAGGACTGTCACAAGTTTGAGGCCAGCCTGGGATACATAGTTCAAATCCAGCTTCAACTACAAAGTGAGACTATGTCTCCAAGGGAAAAAAAAAAAAAAAAAGCCAAAAACAAGACTTGGATTATCAAAAAGCAAAAGTGGAGGAATGGTATACTGCAAAGAATCATGTAAATGAGTCCACAAATTCAGGAAAGGAAGCAGCAAAAGACACAGTTAGGCTGAAGTAGTGGGTGGGGAAACGGAAGAAGACTGGGATAGGAGGTTTGGGTTAGACGGTAAATGGTTTAGAATTCCTAAGGACTTCAAACTTTATTTGGTAGTTATAGGGCACTGATCTCTGAGTATTTTGGGGTGGGAGAGGGATGATACCAGTGCACTGCTCCACAAAAATAGAACTGCAGACCTGCAGGTTCATCCTGTATAATTTTCTAGCAAAGGACTTCTTACAACCTGTTTCTCCTGTGCCCTGGATTTGAGCTCCATCATCCACTGCTCTTAAATTTGCCATCCAGAATTATTGAGAATATTTCACACAAACTATTTATAAAGTCACATACTGACTGTTACACAACCTTAGTAGTCAGAAAGCATTCCCTTAAATTGAATTAATATCTCTCTTGGTTCAATTTCTACCCCTTGCCTCTGGCATAAAACAAAATGCTTAATTTTTCCTTTTATAGTATAATACTTAAAGTGGCTAGACATAGTTTTTGTATTTTCCTAAAACCCTCCTCCTGCAGGTTATACATTCTCCATTCCTCACAGTACAGTAGCAACAGCACAGACTGTGCTGCAGGACTGCCTGGGTTGCAAGCCCAGCTTTGCACTTGGGCAGTTACAATATTTCTATGTCTTAGCTGCCTCATCTAGAAAATCAAGGTAAAAACAGCACCGACTTATGCTGCTGTTAGAAAGTGTTTGGAAAAATATCTTGCAGCATTACTATTATTGTGGAGCTTGAGTTCCCAAATTTACTGACAGATTATACCTGTCAGTATTTTGAGCAATAGTCTTAAGATTAAAAGGCCTGGTACACTGTGGAAAACAGTATTGGAGGTTTCTCATAAAACTAGAAACAGAACTACCACGTGATCCAGCAATCCCCCTACTGAGTATACATCCGAAAGAGCTGAACTTAGCATCCTGAAGAGACACCTATACTCCCGTGTTTACTACAGCACTATTGTTAAGAGTCAAGAAACGAAATCAATCATAGATAGATGGATGAATGGATAAAGAAAATTTGGAATACAATATTGCTCACTGATAAAAAAAATTCTGTCATTTGTAGCAACATGGATCAAACTAGAGGACATTATGTTAAATGAAATAAGCTGGGCACAGAAAGATAAATACTTCATGGTCTCACTTATATATGGAGGCAGAGTTGATCCCAGAGAAGTAGAGACTAGGACAGTGATCAGCAGAGGCTGGGAAGGGCGTTGGGGAGGGAGGAATGGAAGAGGATGGTTAATGGAGTAGGAGAGGGACAGGAGGAATAACTTTTAATGATCTAAAGCACCGTAGGATAGCTATAGTTGGCAGCAAATAATTATTTCAAAACAGCTAATAGAAAGGATTTTGAATGTTCTTAAACACAAAGAAATGATAAATGTCCGAAGTTACCCTGATCTGATCATTACAATTGTGAACATGTGTTGAAATGTCACAAGGTACCCTACAAATCTGTAAATTACTATGTGTCTATTAAAAAATAGAAGAACTGGGAGCTCATTTTACTGATCTTAGGCTTCAGTTTTGTTTTCCTAGTTTAAAACTACTCTTATGAAAGGAGATAAAAGAAACAAATGAGTTTAAGAAAAACCAAAACCAAAACAAAACAAAACAAAAAAACAAAATGAAGATAAAAGAAACAAGTTAAAAATGGGAGAATGCATAAATAAATCACATCCTTATCCATGGGTCCTGTGCTAGAGACCCATAACTTTTTGTCTTTCTTGCTTTCCCCCAAAGGATCAAAATCCCTTTCCAGGAAGGGGAGGAAAAAAAAAAAAAAATCCCTTTCCAAATTGAGTCTTCTGATGACGTTTTCTGATGACGCAAATTCATACCACTCCCTTACATTTGGCCTCTACACATACTGTTCCTTCTACCTTGTTTACGAATCTTTTTAAAAAGCTCATGCTCATCAGGTAGTGGTCTTACTATTTCTCACACTGTTCTACCAGTGTCTTTAGATCCCGAGTCACGTTGCCCATGGGTAACTTAAATGCCTTCCTCCCCCTCCTACTGTCCCCTGTGCGGCGGGGGCTGAAAGCCAGAGAACTACATTTCCTAGTGCACCTCCAGCAGGCCTTGGGGTTAGACTGGCAAGGAGAGGAGCTTGTGCAGGTTTTGGAAAGCAGAAGAGAAACCCAGGTCTGGTGACAGCGGTGCGAGGCCTGTGGCATACTAATAAACGTCTAGAAGCATGTAGCCACCACTCTGAGCACCTCTTGTAATTGTAGAGGCCAAAGGTAACTTGTATTAACCTCATGCTGTCCCAATAAATTTAGTATAAAATACTTAAAAAAGTTTTTCTTTTCCTGAATTGTGTATACATTTTTTGGGCAGACTCTGTATATATATATATATATATATATATATATATATATATATACATTTTTGGTTCGTCATCCCTCTTAAACTATATTTTGCTATGGGCAATATACAACTTCTAACAATTTGCCTTTTTTCTAGCATACAGGTCTGACTATGCCCTCTGCTATTCTGAGCTAAAAATTGGGCTGTCTGTCATAAAAAAAATATGCCTTGCACTCATAGGTTTTTCCCATTGTTTCTTATATTCTGAGAGGGAAAACTATTACCAAACTGACACAGTTTCCCTTTGAGAAGAATGGTAATTTTAGTATTATACATAGATAGAATTACATACTTAGGATTGTAAAGATCCTTAAAGGTAACATAATTAGACTCCTAACTATGTGTTTGAATATTTACAACTGGAATGGCAAAAAACTGTACACGTGCTCTTTGCTTGTGGCTCTTGTTGCCAGTGGCAGGCATGGATAAAAGATCTCAGTGCTCTTTCTATTCAAGGTGAACTCAGCCTCAGAAGCCTCCTCCTTTCACTACCTAGCCAGCTAGTAGTAATAGGCAAGAGTTGCATTCAAGATGGAACCATTTATATCCCTGCCAAGTGCCCATCAATCTATTACTCCAACATCTCCAGGGAGAGTGTAAGTGTCACTTCCCCAAACCTACCCATTCTTTCTCTAAATAGTTCCACCAGTTAGAAAGTTCTTCCTTATCTGGGACTGAAATGTGCGTCCCTGTATGTAGCTTCCAATCATTGGTCCTAGGCCTACTCCATGAGATCACTCAGAATAAGATCAAATACGTTTCCATAAACAATTTTTTCCAGTACTTATAGACAAGTCTTTTTGGCTCAAATCTTTTCTTAAGGCTAATAAAAATAGTATGAGCTCCTCTAATCATTCCCTATGTTATTTCACAATTTTAGTGATTCTCTGAAAGTTTTCCTCATTGCCTTAGGTGTGGCATTCACAAAAATTTGCTCTGAAGAGTCCAGCACAGATAGCTTCTCTACAGTAGTGGCACACTGACCCCCAACATACCGCTGAGCTCCACAACACCAAAAGCAGAGGCAGGCTTCTACTCACGACAGACTTGGTTAACTAACACTAGAGTTTTCCAGATTGTTTTGCAGTGTCTTTGAGACCATGGTTACAGTTTACATTTAGATGACCCCAAGAACCTCATGGGTTTACAGGTGGGGCATTTGGGAAGGTAAATGGACCACAGGGCTTTTTTGCTAAATGTGCTATTAGGAGATGGGGCCTGGTCCGAAAAGGCAGGTTAGTGGGGGCAGGTCTGGTAGGATGTATCTCCCTCCCCAGTTCCTTCTCTCACTCTCTGCTTCCTGGCTGCCATGATGTGAGCAACCCTTCCTCTGCTATGCCCATCTGCCATGCCGTCCTGCCTTGAAACCAGTGGACTAAAACTGTGAGCCAAAATAAACCTCTCCTCCATTAAGTTGCCAGTGTTGGGTATTGTGTCCCAGTGACAAGGAAAGTGACTAAGACAACCATGCAGACCAAAATTAAATCCACTTCCATCAACAACTCTCCCCAAACTTGACTAGTTCTCTAACTACTCTATGTCAGAACTAGGTTCTAGGGCCGGTGAGATGGCTCAGCGGCGTAAGCGCCTGCCTGGCAAGTGCGAGGGCCCGAGTTCGACTCCCTGAACCCACATACGAAAAAAGGGCCAGTGATATCGTTCAGCAGCACAGACGCCTGCTGGCGCGTGAGGTCCTGAGGTCGACCCCCGGTAACCAAAAAAAAAAAAAAAAAAAAAGAACTAGGTTCTACCCCCATTCCCTGGAGCTTTTGCAATCAGACTATAGCTATCTCCTAAGGGGACTAAGTGTTCTCCCTTCTCCTCCAGACAACTCCCTGTTCTATTTCCACTCTCACCACCATGGTCCAAGACAAGCAATAATCTTCCAAAAGCTCTGTTTCTTAGTAGCCTGCCTAATTGTTATTAAAATATAAACCACATCCTACCATTCTTCTTCACAAATCTTGCACTACTTCTCATTTCATTCAGAAAAACAAAAACAAAACACAAAATTATCAAAATAGTCTGCCAGTCCCATTATATGATGTGTACTCACCTTCTTCTTTCCCCCAATCGTCTCTGCCTACCCACTGCTCCTCTCCCCCTTGCTCACCTGGCTGCAGCTGCTCTGGTCTCCTTGTTGTTTCTTTAACACACTTGACGTGCTCCTGCCACAGGACTTCTTCAGTGGTTCTTCTTACTCCAGTGTCAGTAGGGTTAACTCCCTCACCTTCTTCTTAACTTTACTAAATGTTGCCCAGACTATATGTAATTCTATACCTTTCTCCCAGCACATCCTCACAGATACTCTTAAATCTTCTTAGTCTGGTCTATTTTTATTTTCCACAGCACTTACCATGTTCTAACACACTAGAATATTAGATCTTTTTCTTTTTTATTATGCTTATTGTTTACTGTTTGTCCCTCCTGCCAGACAGTGGGTCCCACGTGAGCGCATGGATCTTTGCTCACTGACGTAGCCTAAGTACTGAGAACAATGGCTGTCACACAGCAGCTTGATGAAGATCTGCTCAGCGCTGACAGACCTGTGGCGAGCTTGAACATGTTACACCTCATCCGATGGTCTTTGCCTCAAACACGAGTCATCCAGCCAGTCGTCCTCTCCTATGCTTTCGTCCTTCTACTGCTTTGTGCTTTCTCTTTCCTGATCCAATCTCCTGTCTCTTTCCACCCATACACTACTGTGCGTTTTCAGACCTGTTTTTGTGTTTATGAAGCATCCCTACATTCTCAGACCTTCCACTCAGTCTTCTCTTCTTATCTCTTCTTTAACTGAAATGGGGTCTCTACTCAGGACTCTCCCTGCCCCCCAAGCCTTTCACACTCCATATCCTTCAGGGTCTGGAGGTAGCTGCTATTCTCCTTGCTTTCTTTGTCATTCCCTGGCTATTATTCTTCTACCCTTAAGTAAAAAGCTCTAGTCATGTGAGGCTGACACTAGCCTATTCTCTTCCTTATACCTGTCCCCCAAGGACTGCTACATGTCCCCCCATGACAGCCCCATTTAACCCTGGCGCTCAGTTCATTATCTCACTCAGTCACACTGACTCTCACTACATCGATACTCTTTTGGCCCCTCACATGCATGGCCAAATCTAGACCATGTTATCACCAAGATCTGCACTACTTTTAAAATTGTAGTCTAAAAACACGACTCTCTAATTACAATTTTTTTTTTAACTTCCACCATGCTGATTCATTGATCTTCTCAAAATCTCCCTTCCCCCATCTTTCCTGTATTATCCTTTTCTAACAGTCCCTGAGTATTTCACTTCTTTCTGACTCAGCTGAGACACCAAGGGCCATCACTTTCTGGACCACAGCCACTCTAACCTTCATGGATTTTTAAACTGGTTCACATGATACATAGTACAAATAAATTCGAAATAGTGCAAAAATACCCCTCATACAAACCAATGTTTCATTTTATGTAGGAATAGGACTAAGTAAATTCCTTAAGTTTAAAAAACTGTCAGGATATAAATAATGTGAAAGTTGGAGGGTCAGTGAATTGTAATTAGTTTTTATGCTGTTACCACACTGTGGTGCCACTGGCTGATCCACAGAAACACCGCCATCTTTGCTCAGCACTGTGTTACTCTCATAGCTGTTTATGTGTAGTGCGACTTCCGTACGTGATTAGGATGACTAATGTGCTGTTATTTTACAAACTGTGTTATAAGTGAAAATATTTTTATATCTTACAATAATATCTCTCAAGCATCCATTAGGCAGTGGGTCTAGTGATAGTGCTGAAAAACACAGCCCCCAAACGATAACTGCAACACAAGTTGGTTGTGATAAAATGCAAAGAAGAAGGCTAAACATCCACTGTGAGAGCCTGTGCTGTTAATTTAGGACAAAGCACTGTACAAGATTAGACCTAATGAGGGACAAACAGAAAAAGAAGTATTAAAGTAAAACTATGTCACAATGCTATATATTCATGCATCCCCCTAAAATATTCCCTTTACATCTTTCTCTAGGGATAATTAGTCTTGAAGTATGAATTATAAATCATGAGACCACTTTAGGAACACATCTATCACACAAATGTGAATATCTTCCTAAAATCCAGTACCTCTCCTACCTTTTCCATGAAATGCTTCTCCTTCCATTGTTATATCATAGGTATACAGTAAATAATGCAGCGATTATGAGCAAGGGCCGTAGGGCCAGATTTCCTGCATCTGATCCTCCAGCTCAACCATTTTCTAGTTGCATGGCTTCAGGAAAGTTTCTTAACCTCTCTCTACACTGTTTTCCTCACCAGAAAAATTGAGATGATGATAGTACCTATCTTAGAGTCCTTGGGAGGACAGAGTGAGTTGATACAGGTACAATAAGAGAGCCCTGCCTGATACTGAGTATTTTCACCACCTTCCCATCAACCTTTGATGATTCTTGTAAGGCTGAATTTATTTCACTGGGTGAAAAAAACAATGCGCCTCTTTGTTGACAGAATATGCATTACTATAGGGTATGCAGAAATATGAAGAATTTGCTGTTTTCTTTTGAAATGCTGCAGAAACCACCACAGCTCTGAGTCTATAGCAGCACAGACAATACACAGCCTCTCTAGCGCGAGTTCTGGGTACGAAGCATGAGTCCAAGCAGAGCCCGCTCGGACACTGGTATTTGCGTCAGGTGTGTCAGTATGCGTTAGGGGCACTTCGTTAACCATCTTACCTTTAGTCTGTCTTTGGGCAGTGCAACAACCCCTTGCTTAATGATTTCCAAGACCCGTTCCACTGACAGCTCAGCTCCAGCTTGTAGCAACCTCGAGCTAAAGAAGGTGATCACCTGTAACGTAAAGAGTTATTTTTAAACAAGTAGTTGTATATGACGTATTTTCAGTAGATGCCTTTGTCACATGGTAGTCAAACCATCATAATTCCATTTCTAAAGTGACATGGCTTCTACTTTACCTATCTTCCTAAATGCAGTCCTCTCTTTATAGGGTTTGATGGCTAAATGAAAGTCAAGCCCGGATATTCAGGGCTGATCATTCACTCTGTGAATTAAGTGGCTTCCAAAATTCTGCTCTTTGTTGTGCTGCCCCACCTTGCATTTATATTTCATTTGAAAAGCTCCCAGCAGAAGTGGGGAATAAAAGCGAAATCTTAGAACCTGTCAGGTTTGAAGCTTAATAGGAGGTCTGAGAAAAAGGCTTCATAGGAAAGAACTTCAAATTAATGGTTAAAATGATGTTTTGGGGATTATATGTGAATTTATTTATCCACATCATCCTTATCCTTGATCACCAGGGATAATCAACAGCAAGCTACAATTACTTTTGTTTCATGTCAGAGCATAGCCTCAACTATGTTGCAAGATGCTAATGCAGTAGCATTCTGAAAATAGTACCTGAATATTTGTCACTAAAAATGAAGACAGGCGTGGGAGATGTAACTCAGCGACAGAGCACTTGTCCAGTATGTGTGAGACTCTGGATTTAATCCCTACACTGCAAACAAAACAAAACAAAACAAAAAAAACCCCAAAAAACCCCAAACAAACCAAAAATGAAATACAAATAAATCTAAAAGAATCCCACCATTTTTTAGCAAATCATTTTTAAAATCACAATGTTAGTAAATCAAAAAGACTGCTGCCCTCTTTGTGTTCAAGAGTAATACTTTTGTATGTTGCAAACATACAAAATTTATTTTCTAAAGTTGAACTTTCCCTTTACATGTTTTCTATTTTATAGGTAAAATATACAAACAATTCTTTGCAGATATTTTAATGTTTTTTTTTAAGTTATCTCCTAAATATTAATTATAGTAGGGTACAGTGAAGTCTTTTAGTGGAAAGTACACTGTCTTACACAAATGCCACTGCAATTTGTTCTGGAAAGTGAAGCTGCTATGTTAAAAAATGGTTAAAGAGTAGAAGCACATCTGTTAGAAATGCATCCCAAGAGATGAAAAAGTACCAGGCAGTAGGTAGAAACCTGAGACTTACAGATGGTTTTCTAATATTTACTAAAAGCAGACATTTGCTGTTGGAGGCTGTTTAGCTCATAGCTGTAGATAAGGTAGATAAAGAGTACTTCTCAGACATGGCTGACCATAAACAGTAGCTGGGCAGCCTTGTGAAATACTGATCCTGGGGCCTAGCCAGAAACCTTCTACATTGTTTTCTCTATGGGCTTTTGATGATAGCCAGAATCTAGAAGTCTGTAAACCTTTTTCTTTCTTTCTTTTTTTTTTTTTTTGTGGGTACCGGGGGTCGAACTCAGGACCTTGTGCACCAGCAGGCGCCCATGTCGCTGAGCGATATCACCGGCCCTTTTTTTGTATGTGGGTACCAGGAGTCAAACTCAGGACCTTGTGCTTGCCAGGCAGGTGCTTATGCCGCTGAGCTATCTCACCGGCCCTGTGAACTTTTCTTATTGTATATGCCTACAAATTTTAAATAAGGGGGGAGGGAAGGATGTACTTACAATATATGTTGTATTTATAAATTATGCAATATTTCTTGACATTAATGTTTTATATACCATAAAATGTACATACAAGAATTTTTTTTTTTTAAATGTGGGTACCAGGAGTTGACTTCAGGACCTCGCACTTGCCAGCAAGCGCTTGTGCCACTGAGCAATATCACCGGCCTTTTTCCTTTATGAGGGTACTAGGAATCGAACTCAGGACCGCACGCTTGCCGGGCAGGCGCTTATGCCGCTAAGCTATCTCACTGGCCCCATAAAAGAAATTTTAAAAAGTGAGATAAAGAAAACTAGATTTTAGAAATATTTAATTGATGATACAAAAAGCTTTTTTGTATTCATTAGAATATTATTTCAGCTACTCAGGAGGCTGAGGCAGGAGGATTGCAAGTTTGATGCCAGACTGGGTGAATAAAAAATAAAAAGGCTTGGGGATATAGCTCAGTGATACAGCCCTTTGGTCAATCCCTAGTATCTCAAAACAAAAACAGGAACAACAACAAAAAGAGAAAATAACTGAATAACTGGCTATCATGTCTCGCTAATCACAAAGGCTTCACATTATCATCAGCAAGTAGAATACACATTCATAGTAAGACTATCACAGCAGATAGAAACCCATCGTGCAGACAGCCTTCCTGATGTTTATGGATCCATGTCCTACAGACGGGTTCATCATTGTTTCCACCTTGTAACGTGGCACCGGTTCTAGGATGACAGGGACGTCAGCTTTGCAATTATCTTTTGTCATGTGTACTGATACTACATACAGTATTCACTTCAGTGTAGAGGGTAATACAATACAGTATTTTGTGAAAGCTTGTTTAACCGAATCTAGCTACTAGAACTAGGAACACAATTCTACAGTAAAATCATGGGAACGGCAAGGTGAGTGTACATAGGCTAAGCCCTGCATGCTGGGTCTCCTATGCTTTCCCTCAGGATGCCCAGAGCTCTGGGGCTGATTCTGGCACAATGTCAGTGCCAATGCTACTAGTAAAACAAAATCTGCTTTTAGATGAACAAGTAAAGCTGCAGTGTATTCTTCCCATGCTCCTCCTGCAAACTCTAGGGTCTGTGCCTGGGAGACAGCTGATTGAGATAACAAAGCTTGGTGGAGCACAGTGTCCACGTACTCAACAAGGCAGCCAAAGAGAGAGTGCTCACATGTCACATCCCCAAAGAACAAAGCCATGCGATGACAGTCGCGTTTTGCTCACTCTGTGGCCCACACTGGCTTGTTTCTGAGTCACTAGAAATTTCCACCTCACCAGGAGAGCTGCAGGGTAGGCATGAGGCTCGGGTTCCAAGTAAATTTCTTCTTTCAAAAGAAATTTTATTTGTATGTTATTATTTGTATGTTTTAAGGCTGATATTCTAAAGTTTTTGCATTCCAAGTAACACTACTCCAGAAAATGATGACAAGTTAGCACTTTCTAGAAGGGAAGTATAATTTACACATTAAGAAGGAAGGAAAGGAACCTCTGCTAAATGTTTACTATGGACTATGTGCTCTTCATGTACATTTATTTCATTCTCAGAGCAAATTTATGAAGCTGATAAAATCTCTGTCCTACAGATGAGTAAATGGGGTCAGAAAGACAAGAAGCTAGACCGGAGTCACAGAGGTGAACGTCACAGACTGAAACTCAGGTATTTCTTCTGACTTTGTCATGTCTTCAGCAATGCTTACATAGCAAGATGGAGCATAGGCTTAGTTTTTTAAACAGAAAATATCTGAGATAAAATGCATAGCTTGTTTGGTCTAAATTATCAGATGGAATCAGACTGAAATATCAGTAAAGAATGTAAAAAAATTCAAAGATAAGATCTTATATTTCTTCCTACCAGTTTAGAATTTTGCATGCAGTACTAATTTTAGTGATGATGACTTCACAGATAACATTTTAATCATTGTGCACAACACTCATTAAAACTGTTAAAGTGGAT
This sequence comes from Erethizon dorsatum, assembly GCA_028451465.1. Taxonomy (NCBI): domain Eukaryota; kingdom Metazoa; phylum Chordata; class Mammalia; order Rodentia; family Erethizontidae; genus Erethizon; species Erethizon dorsatum. The sequence goes on along the minus strand of CM051829.1, from coordinate 29,766,367 downwards.
AATTTTTTTTTCCTCCAAAATTGTGTGTTCAAGATACAGCCAATAATTGAAGAAAATTGAAGTGGAACATTTAGCTAAAATGTGAATGAATGCTTTGTTAATATAACTCAAAGGCAACCTTTCAAAGGAAAGCACTTTCCCACAGTGCATGTTTTATAACTTCCTCCACCCACCATATTTATAGGCATCTCATGAAATCCAAGTACTGTACAGCATTATACTATTAGCTTTACCTGTTATACTATTAGCTTTGAACCATGACTGTCCAATATCATGTTCTGATTAATGAGTTGTACTCTTCAAGTAATCACAAAATCACATTTAACCACCTGTCATGAAACTGGTGAATGATCATTACATCATAGATTTACAAAAAGAAACAATTTTCAGCTGGGTGTGGTGGTGCATGTCTGTAATCCCAGCAATCTGAGAGGCTGAGGCAGGAGGATCACAAGTTTGAGCACAGCCTGTGCAACATAGTGAGACCCTGTCTCTCTCTCTCTCTCACACACACACACACACGCACGCACGAACACATGCAATAATATAAATAAAACAAATGACTTGGGAACACGAGAGAGAGAGAGAGAGAGAGAGAGAGAGAAAGAGAGAGACGGGGGGAGAAAGAGGGGAGGGAGAGAGATAAAAAAGAGCCAGCATGTGCTAGCCCCACAAATATTCTTCCCAGGAATCGAACTTAGGACCTTGTGCTTACCAGGCAGGCGCTTGTGCCGCTGAGCTATGTTCCTGGCCCTGTTCTTTTTTTTTTTTTTCTTTTCATGGGTACCGGGGGTCGACCTCAGGACCTCGCGCACCAGGAGGTGCCCGTGCTGCTGAGCAATATCACCGGCCCTTTATTCGTATGTGGGTTCCGGGAGTTGAACTCAGGACCTCGCGCTTGCCAGGCAGGCGCTTACGCCGCTGAGCCATCTCACCGGCCCCCTGGCCCTGTTCTTAAAGACTACAGTAAACATGTTTTAGAAAGTAAAATACATATTTCCTCACTGACTTGTTCTGGTTTTCTCTCAAGTTCCTCTGTTTTAATCAATATGTTTATTGCCAGCCTCCTTAAGAGATCTTCAGAGGATTTACAAGGGAAAAGGTATTATTTTCTGTCTTCAGGAAAGACACAATGCAACTGGGGAGATAAGACATAGATCAAATGTGTATAATTAATAGACTGGACATCACAGTAGAGTAGACTAAGAACTACTGGAAGTGAAAAGCCGTACTTTGGGTCCTGCCTCCAATACTTACTAGCATATGACTTGGAAACAACTTAATTTCTTCCAGAGGCAGCATCGTGCAGCGGGTTAGAACGTACCTGGTGTTAGATGGCTTGGGTTTAAACCCAAGCTCTCCTTAAAGCCTTGGCAAGTTAAAACTTCTCTATGCTTCAGTGTCCTGTCTACAAATGAGAGAAAAAATGTAGTGCCTGTCTCATGGTATTGTTGTGAGGATTATCTGAAAACAGAAAAATGCCTTGAACATGGTAAGCACCACAAAATATTAGGTATCATCATTATGAGGTATACGTCAGGATTTTCATTTACAAAATAACAAGGATGCCAATTCTACCCATAAGAACCAATAATGACAAAGCATGTGATAGCAGTCTGTTAACAAAGAAACCTATGGATGCCACTACCACTACCAGCTTATCCAATCAGTGGCTTCTTTGTTGGAGTTCTGTTTCCTGATTGTATACTGCACACAGGTAAAAGATGTTTAAGAACTGAGTTTGATGGCAAAGGCCATTTTACTCAAATTAGATAGGATTAATAGGTGAAATGTACTGAAGTAAATCCCAGGAAAGCTTACAGGTTAAAACAAACAAGACCATTACTAGCTTAGTAACTGCCGAGGGCCAACTAAAACCACCTTGATTTTTATTTATGCATAACTCTTTCCTTTCAAAAATGTATATTAGTTTTATTATTTTCAAAAAGTTAAGATTCATACCAGATTAGGACAGTTTTCTTTAATATTTGGTTAGAAGAATTTTTTCTATCATGAAAAATGTTGAGTTTTAATAAATGCTTTTTCTGTATGCATTGAGATGATCACATGGTTTTTCTTCTGTGTTACTGTGAATTACATTTCATTTTAAAATGTTGAGCCAGCCTTCATTCCTGGGATAAATGTCAATTGATAGTGATAGATTATTCTTTTGATATATGACTAGGTTCATTTTGCCAGGCTTTTGTTGAGGACTGCTACATTCATGTCCATGAGGAACCCATAGCCTGTGGGCCAAATCTGGCTTGTGATTTATTTTTATAAATAAAATTTTACTGGAATGCAGCTATGCCCTTTTTTTTTTTGTGGGTACCGGGGGTCGACCTCAGGACCTTGTGTGCCAGCAGGCACCCATGCTGCTGAGCGATATCACCAGCCTTTTTTTCGTATGTGGGTACTGGGAGTCGAACTTGGGCCCTCGCGCTTGCCAGGCAGGCGCTTATGCCGCTGAGCCATTTCACCGGCCCCTTGCCCATTTGTTTACACATTGCTACTGAAGTATACCAGCAGAGCTGAGTAGCTGTGACAGAGACTGTGTGGCCTCTGAAGCCTAAAATATTTATTATCTGGCCATTTACAGAAAGATTGTGATGCCCTCTTCTTCAGAAACACAATTACAGAGTGAAAAACATAACAAAAAGCTTTTTATGTTTACCTTAATTTTTACCATTTCAGGAACTCTTAGTTTCTTTTTGTAAATGCAAGTTTCTGTCAGGTATGATATTTTTTTCTGTTTGAATAAACTTTAGCATTTCTTATAGTACACACCTGCTAGCAATAAGTTCTGTCGATTTTTCTTTATTTCAAACTATCTTTATTCTGTTTCACTTTTTAAAGATATTTTTTAGGGTATAAACTGGGTTAGCAAGATTTTTTCATTTCAGCATTTAAGAGATGTCACTCCAGCTGGGTACAGTAACATGTGCCTGTAATTGAAGCTACTAAGGGGGCTGAGGCAGGAATATCAATAATTCAAAGCCACCCTGGGCAACTTAATGAGGCACTGTTAATGAGGCACTGCAACAAAAAACTAAAAAGGGGCTGGGATGATGTAGCTCAGTGCACAGGCCATGGGTTCAATCCCTTGTATAGCCAAAAACAACAACAAAGAAACAAACTCCAAAACAAAAATAACTCCAAGGCAAAATGAAAACTCCAAAACAATGGGAGTGCTGGAAATAGAGCTTGGAACTCCATGGGTTTAATTCCCAGTACAGGAGGGTGGAGAGGAGATGGTATATGAGAAAGAAAAGGAAAGAGAGGAAGAGAAAAAGAGAGAGAGAGAGACTGAGATTACTCCATTATCTGACGTGCATATAGATTCTGACAAGACTCCTGTTATTTTGTTCTGTTGTTGTATAAACATTGTATATAACATCTCTCTTTTCTTGGGCTATATTCAAGATTGCATTTTCTCTTTCTTCTTTGGTTTTCAGATATTTAAGTATAATGTGTATTTTTTTTCAGTGGACATCCTCACTGGTGTTCTCTGAGATTCTTGGATGTATAGTTTGAAGTCTTTCAGTATTTTGAAAATTCTCAGCCATTATTTCTTTAAATATTTCTTCTGACCTGTTCTATATTTCTTTTCTTTCTAGGACTCCAATTATATTTATGTTGGATCATTTGATACTGTCCTATAGCCCTTGGGTGTTTTGTTCTCATTTTTCACACTTTTTTCTCATTTGTTTGTTTTCATAATTTCTACTCACCTAGCTTCAAATTCATTCATTTCCCCTGTGGCTATACCCAAGCCTACTAAAGAGCTAGTCACTACAATTTGTTGTCTGCATGTCAAGTTTTTTATTTCTAGCATTCCAATTTGTTTTTTTTCATACAGTTTTCATCTCTCTCTGGAATCCTACATATTTATACATGTTGTCATCTATGCTATGTTGTCATCTATGACCTGCTACTAGGTCAGGAGTTGGCAAACTTTTTCTCTAAAGGACCAGGCAGGCCATATATTAAGGTCTGTGGGTCATAAAATAGTCTCTGTTCTTTTTTTTTTTTTTAAACCTTCATGAACACAAAAGACATTCCTTGGTTCACAAGCTGTTCAAAGTCAAGTCAAGGCTGGATTTGGCCATGGGTCATATTTTGTTGATTGTACCAGATCTTTTAACTACAATAATCATATTTAAAGTCCCTACTTGATGGTTCCAGTCATCGCACAGTGTAGTTCTGTTGTCTCTTGACAAAATGATTTTTTTCTTGCTTTATGTCTTGTAATATTTGGTGGAATGTTGGACATCACGTGTGGAATTGTAGATGCTGAGGACCATCTTGATGCGGTGCAGAGCAGGCAGTGATTGATATTAACAAATTCACAAAAAAATAAATTGAATCAAGAGTCTGTCTTGGGCCTAAGTGACTTGAGGCGAGGCCTGCGGCTTGTGTGGTGATAAAATTAATCGGCAGGCCAAAGGCCAGGACCGAAACAAGCAAACGGTCTGTGAAGTGCTGGTGCCTCAAAGCAAGAGAAACACTACGCTAAGGACCGACTCTCCCAATTTCCTCCTAGCTCAGTAGTCTCAGTTAACAGATAATCACTTTACTAGTTAACCATGCTCTGTTCCTGTGTGCTTTTTCAAAAATGCTTTGTTCTTTGAATCCTTGAGCCTTACTTGCACCAGCAGTTCACCCCCATCACTTCCTGCAGCCCACCAGCAGCCCCCATCCAGCTGTGCACCTAATAAAGGCCAGGGACACCGTGCCTCATGGTCTTAGTCCTTCATTGGGCTTTGACCATCTCAGTTCCCCTTGTAACTGGAAAAAAAAAAATCAATCAATCAATCAATCTATCTATCTGTCCATCTATCTATCCTGTATTTTATTCCTTCGTCATATCCTTGAGCAGGAGGTGGTAGTCGTAGGCCAGGGCCCTGATAGTAGAGACTGAGGTAAACTCTATGTTGGAACTGGGCACACCTCTTCTTAGGTCACACCGGGGAATAAGCTAATTTTCTCAGAAGGTGAGCTGGATGTGAGCTTGTCCCAAAAACCAATGCCCCGTGACTGTTTCAGCTTTTGGGTCCTTGCCAAAGACATGCTTGGTTCTAACAGCTCTGTCACCCAGAGAAGCCCAAAGCTATCAACTCCCACCAGGTATTTATAGTTCTTCCCAGTCCAGACTCAGCTTACCTAATATATATTATTTTATCAAAGTACCATTTTATCATAGCAAGTTTGCCTGATGATACTGCTGACATCCCACCCTCATTAGCTTTCCATGAAACTGAGCCAGAAACTGCTTAATCCAAGGTTAGCTTCTTTTCTGTTTTTGAGACAGGGTTGTACTCTGTTGCACAGACTGGCCTCAAATTCACAATCCTCCCACCTCAGACTGTGAAGTAACAAGTATATGCCACTGTGAAATGGTTTTATTAAACTTTTGCTCATGAGCATCATCAATCTTAAACTCAGTATTTTACTTCCAAAAATAGTACTGGCAGCAAACAGAAATGAATGTGGTCAAATCCTTAAGTAGCATGAAGTAGCTTTTTTAGAAATAAGTAAATAGCTAGTCTAAAAGTTGCCTTTGTAGAGAAAAAGAATTTCTGCTTGACATTTGTCTTAGTTACTTTTCTCATTGCTGAGACAAAATATCCAATACCCAAGGTTAAAGGAAGAAAGATTTATTTAGCTCACAGTTTGTAGAGGTGTCAGTCCCTAATTGGCTGGCTCCCAGGTAGGGTGGCATGGCAGAGGAGAACACTCATGGCAGGCAGAAAGTAGCAAAGCGACAAGGTGGGAGGCAAGACTCTTTCTGTCCCTTATATTGTCTGTAGGCCACCTGCCCTAGGGCGGGTGTAGCACTCACAATTTTAATCCTAGCCAGAACTATGCCAAAACAATCAGTGGACTGATTTACTCATCACACACCCTTAATTTCATCATCACACACTCTTAGATTCAGCCACCTCTGAAAAAGCTCTATGACTGCATGAAGCTTTGGGGGGACATCTAGACACAAACCATAACAATATTATAATCCTTAAGATTGTTATTAGGCATCAACTGCTAAGAAGAAGGGATAAAGGCTCTACCTAAGTTCTGGAGAGTTTCTTTGAGAGCTAGGATCAGAGCAGGGACTGTCTTTCCCAACCCCTGGTGTTTCTGCATTCTCAAGAATCTTACCAAAGCATATATTAATTCTTGAACTATAAACCACAATCTACCCAGTCATCAAAGATCATCTGACTTACCAAAGAAGAAGAGGTAACTTGTGTTGGACACCTTTGGGCAGTAATTTGTTTCATGGTCTTATTAACACTAATAGTTCTCAATTGGGGGAGGGTACTGGGATTGAACCCAGGTCTCATGCATGCTAGAAAAGCAAGTACTCTACCACTGAGAGACCTCCCCAACTCTACATTTCTTAAGATTAAAAGAGGAACTTATAGCAATTAAACCCACAGTTAGCAAGAACATGGAGCCAGAAAAGAAAAAATTGAGAAGCAGGCTGAGGATGTTCTCATACATCCTAATATTAAAAGTCTACACTGGAGTACCTGTTCATAATGGCGAGAACTTAAAAACCTGCCTAAAAATGTCAAGTCTCAAATGAAGAAACAAACATGCTGTAGGAAATGGTGCTTCTGTATCATGTTGACTGCACTGACGGCAACTGTACCCAAATGCCTACTGTTGTTAATGATACTTACGTGATGCTGATTGATATAAGTTTAGGAAAATGATGAAAGTGTACTCGTCAAAATACTCTGCTATAGCTACGACCCTGAGTATATAGTAAAGCCAGTGAAGATGTGAACATGAACTAACTTGACAGCAAAGAGTTTTAATTTTGTTTTTTTTTGTGGGTACCGGGGGTCGAACTCAGGACCTCGCACACCAGCAGGTGCCCATGCTGCTGAGCGATATCACCGGCCCCTTTTTCGTATGTGGGTACCGGGACTCGAACTCAGGACCTCGCGCTTGCCAGGCAGGTGCTTATGCCGCCGAGCTATCTCACCAGCCCTCAAGAGTTTTAATTTTTATTTCTGTTTATCAGTGGGGTGGGGGATATGGCTCAACAGCATAGTACCTGCCTAGTAAGCGTGAGGTTGTGAGTTCAAGTCCCACTACCAAAAAAAAAACCCAAAATAAAAGTCATTAAACGGTAATGATACAGAGCAGACCACTGATCAGATTTGCAACAGTATAAGCAACTTTAGTTAAATTCACAGGTAATTGTGAAGATTCCATAATATTCAGCAGTAGATACATCCTATTTGTTCAATGTTGAATGATAGGGGGCCGGTGATAAAGCTCAGCGGCATAAGCGCCTGCCTGGCAAGTGTGAGGTCCTGAGTTCGACTCCTGGTACCTGCATTAAAAAAAAAAATATATATATAGAATGATAGGCCAGGTGGGGCCTGAAGTTGACTTAATTCAGTACCTAACAACTACATAAGACTCCACTGGGATGAACAAAAGATTTATTTACTTGGGTAAACTCTCTTACAAGAATGGATAAAAAATATTTAAATATCTGAAATCTGATCAGAAACTATGCACACATCCATGAATTGCTGCCACTGAAAAGCAAACAGGAGGTATTTGTGTAGAGGCCACACTCTCCCTCTCTCTAACCCCAACCTAGCACAGCCTCTTGTTAAAATCCTGAGAGAGAGGCTTACAGACCTCAGGCAGGAGCCTGGCCAATTCTTACCTGAGGACATGGATCAGTTCAAGAAATAAGATTTAATAATACATCAGAAGTCTCCTAAGGATTAATAGGAGTTTTATAAAAAAGATGTAGCAGGGGAGAAACAGTATTTGTACTAAGCATGAATATCTAGACAAAAGGATCCTCCACACATTCAATAAAATTAACCAAGGTACAGCAAATCATGAAATTTCAAGAGATGAGAAAAGCTTCTCAGAGATAGTGGGTCTTAATGTAAGGAAGAAAGACATTTTCAGACAGAAATTAAAATATTTTAAAAATCTATATTTCAAAATATCTAAGGGCTGGTGGTGTATTTCAGTGGTATAGTGCTTGCCTAGCAAGGCCCTGAATTCAATCCCTAGCACTGAAAAAAAAAAAAAAAATCTTGAAAACTTCGAATGTTTTCAGCATGAAGAAATGATACCCGGGTACAGTGGCGCATGCAGCACTTGGGAGGCTGAGGCAGGAGAATTGCCATGAGTTCGATGTGAGCCTGGGCTACATAGTGAGTTCAAGGCCATCCTGAACTACATAGTGAGACCCTGTCTAAAAAAACAACAAAAAAAGAAATGATAAATGTTTAAGGTGATGAATATGCAAATTACTCAAATTTGATCATTATACATTATATATATAATGAAATATAACACTGTACCTTATAAATATGTAGCATTATTGTGTATTAATTAAAAAAACCTATCTCAGATCACCCTTTTCCCAGAAAGCTAGTATTGTGTGTGCTCAATTAACAAGAAGCAATAAACCAAGAAAGAGGAAGACAGAGGAGCTGGGCTCTATCAAAGTGTAGTAGTATGACATTCCCAGGAAGCCACTGCAGTTCAGCAAGAGAACCAGGGCACAATGGGTTTTCTGGAAGCAGGTTCCCAAGGAGCAGACTTTCACCTGATCTGTTCTATCATTTTGAGAGTTTTAGAGTTTTGTCAGAAAATCTGTAGCTGGGTTAGTGACTGGATACATGTATTACATAACCAAGAAAAACCTAGAATGTACAAGGTAACAGAATAATAAAGTGTAGAATTAATAAGAAACAGATAAATAACTCAATAGAAAAACTGACAAAAATTTAAATAGGCACTTCATAAAAAAGGAAATCCATATAACCAATAGATGTATGAAATACACTCATCCTCATTTATAATCAAGGAATCACAATTAAAACTAAAAGCCATTACAAAATTGGCAAAACTATCAAAATTAGAATATAAAGCAATAGTAATTCTTCTACACCATGGGTTAGAGTGGAAAATGGTAGTATTCAATAGTAAACACTTTGGTATGATACACATCACTCAGAAATTCTACTATTGAGTAGACACCCTAGAGAAAGGTATGTACATGTGCTTATTATTCAACTCATATTTATGCTTGTGTGGCAAATTTAATTATGAAATATTTTCTTAAATGTGAGTAACAGAACAGGATGTAGGCTGTTCAGTTTATTCTGGTCTCTTAACACTGTGAATCATATTAACTATTCAAAAAATGTTCATGGAATCAAATTGATTTGGAAAACACTATTACAGCAACTGAAAATTTAGCAAAAATCTTTTTGGAAGGGTCAGGAAGCAAAAGTTCGTAGAGCTGTAAAAATTTTCCAACTATACTAGTAATTAGAGAAATTAAAATAATGAAATGCCATTTTTACTATAAAAAGACAAATATTATAATAATTTTAATGCTCAAAGTTGCAAAAGCATAGTGAGACAAGTCGCCCCATAGGTCACTGTGGAAACACACTATTACCTACAGGTACACAACTGTACCATGTTCTGGGAAAGCAATTTGGCAGACTGTGCTGAATCTTGAAAACAGAGATGCTCTGCTGGTAAGAACCAATGAGATTCTAATTTTAAAGCTGTACTAAAACATTATTTAAACATGTAAAATAAAATTTACGAACTTCTTATTAATTATGAACTGATATAGAACACCATAAATAATTAAAATGAATAACCATGGGATAATGATTAAATATATTTTAGGAGATCTACAATATAGGCCAGACAGGTATTAAAAAAGAGACTTTCAAAGAATTAATGATACTACAGAAAAATGGTGATGATCTAAATGTTAAGTAGAAAATGCAGAACTGTATGTAAAAAAGTATGATCTCAGTTCTATTAGACCTGTGTGTTTATTATGGAAGCAACAATTGTTACAACAAAGTGGACTGCAAATACAGTGTTGAAAGAAGGACTCTTACTGTTGTACATATTCCTATGAAGGTTTGTTGAACTTTTTCTGGTTTAGTACTTAAAAGAATCATAGTAAATACCTTCACTTACACTTACCAGATCAATATTTTGCATTATATCCTCAAATGAAGGATGAGTTCGAAACTGTTCGAAGAGATCCCTTTTGTAAAGCAGTGCATACACCAAGTTCGGGTTATGGTGAAGAGAATTTGTCAGGCAGGAATTGATAATTTCTAACATCATTCGAATCACTTCTTCAATAACACTGAGATCCTGTGCCTTAAAAAGGAAGGAAATCCCAACACAGAGTCAGTACACAAGTAACCAAAATAAGAGTAATTGCTTTCCAACACCATTGGAAAAATCATGCAGGAATAGTCTTCAGCATTATTTCTGGGAAGAATCTTCCTTTTTTTTCATTTTTATTTTAAAGAGAAAAATAAATTTCAAAACAACGTAACAATGGTTAATACATTGCATATTGTTATCTTTAAATTAGTTACTCAGAGTACAAGATACCGGCATTCAATTGTCCAAACAATATTAATGCAAACCTTTCTTTTCAATGAACTAAGAGAAATCAGTAGTGTATCTATCTTATCTTTTATACATATATACATATTTTTTTCCCTTCTTTTCTGTGAAGAATCCTTAAAGTTAGGTTTATCAGTTGCTAAAGGATTTGAGTTAAAAAATTGTTTGAACTCAGTATGTTGACAATTAGAAATCTCACATAATAAATTATAGATTTGCCAATCAAGAGGAAAATTTGGAACTCAGCTCCTCGACACACCCTTATTTGCATTCTCACCCTTAATTATTAGACTTTCACAATTTAAAGTTGTAGTGGTAGGGGCTTAGTATTTCCCAGAAAAGTACTTAATTCAGAACATGACTTTAGTTCTATATGCTGTCACCTCAATCTTTGTATTTATAGATAAATAGCCTATGGTTTTGCCACTGTTTCAATTAATTGCCTTTGGGAATCTGAGCATAAAATGATTGTCGCACAGCAAAATGCAAAGCAAACAATCAGCAAACATTTCGAGTGCTTCAGTGAAAAAAGTGTTTCAATGAAAGACCTAGTCCATCTCCTAATTTCTAGCAGGGCACTTGGGTACAAGTGTGTGGCCTCTTATCTGGGGATCTCACCACTGTGAGTAGCTGAGCTCCCAGCCACTTCTGCTTCCTTTTAGACCAGAGGTTCAGCAGGCTCAGTGGCAGTCTCTGCTCCTTGCTTTGACTGCTTATTCTGTTTCTGGTCCATGAAGAAATACTGATCTCACCTTTGGGTGTGCCTATATATTTTAAACATTTTCTTGTTATAATAGCAGTTTATCTACTACTATTATGTTTTTAGAGTAAAAGTGAGGAGATCAGGCTTCAAATTTGGAGCTGACAGAATAATCTCAACCAGTTTTCTCAATTATTTTTTTTTCTTTTAAATCTCACTTGGTGTTTGTTATGGCTTATACCCTGATGTAGCCTCAAAGCCTCATGTGTCATAGGTGGGGTTTTTGGGAGTAAGCGATTCGTGGGTGTGATCCTGGATTAGTGTACTGATTGGTTTAGCATAGTTGTGGGAGTGGATGGTGGATTTACCAAAGAGGGAAGACCCACCCTGGGTGTGGAAAGCACCAACAAATAGGCTTGTAGCTTGGATGGAATAAAAAGGAAAAGACGTGAGTTGTGCAGCTTTCTACCTGCCATGCGATGAACTCTTTCTGCTCTGCCCTGCCCCTCTGCCTTGGAACCAGCCATCTATGGACTGAAACCTCTATAAACTGTGAGCTAAAATAAACCTTTCCTTCTTTCATTTGTAAGTATAAGCTATTTTGTCCCAGTGATGAGAAAGTAACCAAGACAGTGTTTAATTGCTAGAGGAGGAGGATACTTCTGAGTTTCAGAATTTTCTCTCAGGTCATTTAAGAACAACTCAATGGGATAGTAGGACTACTTAAAAAAATAAGCCAAAATACTAGCTTTCTGTACAATTTTATGTTAATATTTCATACACCGATTTATGTTAAATCCTGATATATTAAATTTTACTTCCAAAATTATCTATCTGCTGATAGCTTTCAATCTCTGCTTTCAAACATACTGAGTTTATTACCAATGTTTAAATAATTTTTGCTGAAACAAACAAGGTAGCATACCCAACTCTCAAATATGACCTGCTCAATTAAACCCAAGCTAAAATACTGACCTTTTCTTTTATTTTATTCTAAATCAGGAAAGCATAAACTAGAAAGTTTAAATCAATAAACATGCTCTGTATTGGTTTTTACTTTGCATCAATCTGACTAAAAGCTGTGTAAGAATTATAACAACTTTTATATATATATATATATATATATATATATATATTTTTTTTTTTTTTTTTTTTTTTTTTTTTTGTGGGTACCGGGGGGTCGACCTCAGGACCTCGCGCGCCAGCAGGCGCCCGTGCCGCTGAGCGATATCACCGGCCCCTTTTTCGTATGTGGGTTCCGGGAGTCGAACTCGGGCCCTCACGCTTGCCGGGCAGGCGCTTAAGCCGCTGAGCCATCTCACCGGCCCACAACTTTTATATTTAAAGGAGCTACTAGGTATTTTTTCTAATGTCTAGATTATTTCTCTGATAAATTCTAATGCTATCTTTTATAGATCATATTCAGCCACAGATATATAAATTAAATGGCAAGAACATAGTTTCTAGCATTACTGAAATTGACAAAATATAATGCAAGAAGATACAGAAAAGATACATGACGTAAAATTTCACTGGATTGTCATGATAAAAAGCATCTTATGTATTTTTATGTTATAAAACAATGAATGAAAAATGAGAAATTATATACAATTTAGAAGTTAGAAAGTAGCTGATTATAATATTTAATCAATATCTATCTTAACATGCAACACTGTCAATAATTTAGACTATTCAAATTTCAAGATAAAGACACTCTGGACCTCAGCACAGCTACCCTTTTGATGAGGTAAGTTTTGTTTTCTTCCTAGTTATACTCAGGGGTGAAATTTTATTTTATTTTATTTTTTTGTGGGTACCGGGGGTCGATCTCAGGACCTCGCGCACCAGCAGGCGCCCGTGCTGCTGAGCGATATCACCTGCCCTTTTTTCATATGTGGGTTCCGGGAGTCGAACTCGGGTCCTTGTGCTTGCCAGGCAGGTGCTTATGCCGCTGAGCCATCTCACTGGCCCAGGGGTGAAATTTTAAATGTTTAACAACTAGAGGGCACTGTTAATCCTGTTGGATGTGGGTCTACATAACCCAAGCAGCCCTACCAGTTTGTACCATGTTATAGCTTGAATCTGGATGTCCCCCCAAAGCCTCTTGTGGTCATAGGTGGGGCTTTTCGGAGGTGGCTAGATCTAGGCTGTTTGATAACAGGATTAAGGGTGTGTGGTACAGGATTAGTTCACTAATTGATTTATCAGCTTCTGGGTTTGAATAATGGGAAGGCCCACCCTAGCTGTGGGTAGCAAAACCCAAAAGGCTTGTAGCTTGGATGGGATAAAAGGGAAAGGGAGGCTTGGTGCTTCTTGCCTGCCTCACTGTGGACTGTTTCTCCTTTGCCATGTCCCTCTGCCATGCTGCCCTGCCCTGGAGCAAGCTGACTATCTACTAAAACCTCTACAAACTGTGAGGTGAAATAAACCTTTCTTCCTTTAACCTGTGAGTCTCGGGAATTTTGTCACAGCAACAAAGAAGTAACTAAGACATACCAGCTGGATGTATCAATTACAATTTTATACACAAGTGCTCTCAAAGGAACTATTTCTTGAGAAATAACATGAGGTTTCCTTGAAGTCAGGTATCTACACTGATTGGTTTTTATTATGTTCTAAAAAACTATACCAAGAGTTACTACATATGTCATTTTATTCAATTCAGTAATGCTTTAGCTTAACATTGAGAAAGAACATTTAATCAAAGAATCGTAAAATCATGTAGCACACTCAGAAGTTACACTAGATGCCACCTCACGAATGTAGAATCCCTTCCCTCCCATATCTTTCATACCAAGTGGTCAACTTGTACACAGAACATATAATCTTTGCAACTTTAGCTCTAAGTGACAGTAGTTCTTTTTGCTAACCATTATTTTAATTATTCTTTGAGAAATATCCAGAATTCCTCCTGTAAGTCTCCTAGAAACCACACTGTGGTCACTCTATTCCTGTTGGAAGATCAACTGTAGCTTCAAGGCACCAAGTGGATCATGAAATAACCATGCGCCAGAGGGGTAAGTTATGAGCCAGGAGAACCTGATGTACTAAAAGCAAAATACCAAACTTTTGACTAATTCCAATTTCCAAGAAAAACTATCTCAATAAATATAATTTGCAAGTTATCTGAATCTTTAGGTTGCTAGTATGACTGGATTTTAGTGTAGGTGCCTACCATACATGGCAGTAAATTAAAGAAATTCAGTATGTTTCATTAAGTGGGCAATAATCACCACTTGTAAAAAGAAAAACTAGTATGAAATTCATTGGAGAATTTCTTTAAAACTACAAAACCAGCCAAGTGTCAGCATTTAAATAGACCTAAAAGACTGTGTAATGTAATCATTACTTGGGTGCCAGAATTTCAAATGGAATTTAACACTATTGGATTTTCTTTTTCTTTTTTTCTTTTTTCTTAATGATTGAACTCTAGGGCCTTGCACATGCAAGCATGAGCTCTACCACTGAGCTACACCCACAACCCCCATCTGATCTTTTCTTTTCGAAGCTTAAATAAGCTAGCATTTGTAAAGGCTTTAAAACAGTGTACAATACAATGTGTTTTAAGAAACAAATATTATAGTACTTTAAAAGGGAAAAATTATTTTAACTTTAGACATTATTGAAAAAAGATAAATGCCTTTTCAAAGCTGCTAAACTAATGCAACTCCAACAAATGCAAAGAACTAAAAAATCACAAACTTTAATTTTAAATTAGAGTAAAAATTTTGACTTTTATTAATTTATAAAATTGATCCTTTAGGGGATATTACATAACAATTGGCTTATATATTTATAGGATAAAGTAAAACTGTATAAAAATGATATGCTCTTAAAAATTAACCATGTCTTTTCTATACTGTGTTAAAATGGCTTTGGCAAAGATACAATCTGAGGGATCACTGACAAAGCAACAAAATGTGGAGGGGCAACAAAATATGCATCTTTTTACTCATGATTTTTCCTTTTTAGTGCATACAGCTTCTATCACAAGAATGGGCCCAGACCAAGAAAAAAGAAGGGGAGTATGTCTACTTTGTTGCAGACAATTTCGATGTAAAAACAAACACCCTGAGAAGATGATCCCATTTTCAGATATTTCTGATTGTTTGTACATGTTGGAAATGATAGCCCAACAAATTCTATGCTGAGTAGTAATTTACTATCAAATGGACAAGTTGGCAGTTGTAAGAATATGTTACCTAGTTAACAGCACTCAGTTGCCTTTCATTCTATAAACTTCCTTTTCCTTTTAAGAGGGAATTTATGCAATTACATAGTTTCAAATAATTTATTTTTAGTTTCCTTAAGAGCAGCATATGTATCTTGTTTGTATTAGTTTTGAGGGAATTCCAAGAGAGTTGTCTAAATTTCCTGCACCTTCAGCAAAAAATAAAACCTTCAACAAAATTAATGAGACTTTGCCAAAGGTGGCAAGAGGGAGGAAATGGGCAGGCAAGGCCCATTTTTAAAGTCACTGTGCCATCGGCCTGCAAAGGCAATCCTTCAGTGATAGACTCTTGTTATCTTTATGTTGTTAATTCACTGGCGCACACACTGAAAAGCTTTGTGACTGTGGTATTTCTAGCTAGAACTGGATTTGTCCCAAAATAGCCAGCTTCTCATAGAAAGAACTGGCTTTATGTTACCTGCAAAATCGCAGCCAAAGAGTAAATCCTGTGACCTAATGAGACAACAGGTAATCTTATGTGGTGGGAGGGGCAGGTGGAGAAGGGAGGGCAGAATTATGGCCCCACCATTCTTGTGTAGGAACTTGAAACCATGGTTCTTCTTCACTTTTCCTTGGCCATGGTTTGAATGTGGCCCAGAAGCCTCAACTCGAACCCTGGGAAATGCTTATTTACCACACAATGCTGCATAGGCCCTGGTGCCATGAGGTAAGCCAATGGTGGTCACTAGGGGACAAGGGTTAACTTTATATGCTTTCTCATAACTGGCACCTGGTCAGAGAACTCACCAAAAAGGAATGTTCGGATTGAAATCCAACTACACTGCAGCCCCTAACAATCAGATTATTTCAGCAAGCCACTGGCACAAGGCAGACAGGAGGACTGGGGCAGAGCTGCCCTTCCCCGGCCCTTCCGTCAGCAGGAGAGACTGAGCATACACCAGGAGCCTGGCAGTTTTTGTTTTTTCAATTTAAAACCTTAAATATTAGTGTTCATTGTCATCTTAAAATATATTGGTGTTTTATTATAAAAAGAAATACTCTCCCATGTCCTCTGCAAAGTAAAATCTGAAGGAAGGTGTGTGTGTGTGTGTGTGTTACTGTCTTTGAACTCCTACCAAGTGCCTCTTCTCACTCCATTTTGAGGTCCCAAAGTCCTAGTTTTGTCCCAACTCTGCCAAAAACTAGTTGTATGACTTTTGGTAAGTCACTTTACTTGAGTTACAGTATTTTGTGAAAACAAGTGCTTATATGATTTTAAAAAATTCTTTCTTACTCTCAAGTCTCAGCTTCTATAAATGTAAAGATACTGAATGTAGAAAGCAAATTTTATTAGAGTAACAAAAAAAATTTTTTTTTTTGTGGGTACTGGGGGTCGACCTCAGGACCTTGAGCGCCAGCAGGCGCCTGTGCCGCTGAGCGATATCACCAGCCCTTTTTTCGTATGTGGGTTCCGGGAGTCGAACTCAGGCCCTCGCGCTTGCCAGGCAGGCGCTTATGCCGCTGAGCTATCTCACCGGCCCAACAAAAATGTAATTAATGTAGAAATATGTGACCTCAAACTTTAATAAAATTTAGAATTTACTTTCGATTATCACACTACCTTGAATAGAGTCACTGTTAGATTTTAGAAGAGAAAAAAAAACTCCAATTATCGAGAGTAAAAATATACAAGGCTAAATTCCAAAATAACCACTTCAAACCAAAGAACTTGCCTTCAGAGACCTGTAATGTTTGAATTAAATGTGTTTCTTGTATACAGCATATTGTTGGATCTTGCTTCTTGATCCAATTCGCCAGTCTGTGCCTTTTGATTGGTGAATTGAGACCATTAACATTAATGGTTAAAACTGATATGTATTGACTTATCCTTGTCATGTTATTTTCTTGTTGTTGGCTCTCCCTCTTTTAATTTTTGTTTTCCCTCCCTCTCTTTAATCATTTGCTCTGCCTGGTGGATTCCTTCTGTTGGGGTTTCTGGAGTTGTAGTCCTTGTTATCCCTTTCTAGAATGTCCTTCAAAACATTTTGGAGTGCTGGTTTGGTGGTTATAAATTTTCTCAGATGTTCTTTGTCATGGAAGTATTTTACTTCTCCATCAGTTTTGAAAGATAGTTTTGCGGGGTACATCAATCTGGGTTGAAGATTATTTTCCTTTAGAACTTGAAATACATCGTTCCAAGCTCTTCTTGACTTGAGGGTTTGTGCTGAAAACTCCGCTGTGATTCTGATGGGCTTTCCTTTATAGGTGATTTGTTTCTTTTCTCTAACAGCTTTTATGATTCTACTCTTATGTTGAATTTCTGGAATCTTGACTATGATATGCCTGGCTGAAGACTTTTTTTGATCGTGGCTAATTGGAGTTCTGTAAGCCTCACTTATCTGAACTTCAAATTCTTTTTCTCTACCAGGGAAATTTTCTGTGATAATGTCTGTGAACAGTGTTCTGATGTCATTTATGCTATCTCCTGCTTTTTCATTGACTCCAATCAATCTTAAGTTATTCTTCTTTGCATCATCTAGCAGCTGCTGGATTGATTTTTCATGGTCCCTTGCTGTTTTTAAGAATTCTTTCTTTTCATGATCACTAATTGCAAGCCTGTCTTCTATATCTGAGATCCTGTCCTCACATTGGCTTAATCTGCTACAAATACTTTCAATGGAATTTTTGTTCTCCTGGATATCTGCTTCAATCTGCTTTATGGAGTCCATTTCTTTTCTATGCTGAGCATTCATGGCTTCCATCATTTTCTTAAGCTCGTCTATTTTTTTGTCTGTGTCTGCTCTAGCGTCCTTAAGCATGGTCTTCATTGTGGACATTATCTCTGCAGTTATCTGAGAAATTATTTCTGATTTAAATTTTTCCAGAGCCTCATTCAACTGCTTTGTTGTTACCACTTCAGAGATGTCAGGTGGGTGGCTTTCGGTTTGTCCCACCTCACTGCCCCCTGGGTTTGCCTTTGGTGAACTGGATGTGTGGGGTTGCATCTTGTTTAAGTGTCGTCTCATTTTCTTTTCTTTCTTTAGTTTAATTCCTGGGATGCTATTTGTAAATTGCCTATGGTAGGTTGCTTTATTGCTAGTATTTCTAACTCTTAGGAGATTCTTGGAATACCAAGAAGAAAAGCACCAGTCAGTGTGTCCCTCTCGGCTGGTGCTTCTCTGTACCGCGGCGCCTCACGTTACTCCCCGGAGGTCCCCACTGGAGCCGTAGATGGAGTGGCGGCCGCCCTGAGTTCTCAGCTCAGCTGCTGCCCCCCCCCCCACAATGGCGCCCGGCTAGTCGCTCTCTCGTGCGGGACGGCTGGGTGTCAGCACTCACTGCCAATCAGTGTGTCCTTCTAGGCTGGTGTTTCTCTGTTCCGCGGCGTCTCGCGTTCCTCCGCAGAGGTCCCCGCTGGAGCCGTGGATGGAGTGGCGGCCACCCTGAGTTTCAAGTTCAGCTGCTGCCCCCCCCCACAATGGCGCCCGGCTGGTCGCTCTCTCGCGCGGGAAGGCCGGGCATCAGCACTCACCGCCAGTCAGTGTGTCCTTCACGGCGGCTGCTGCTGCTTTGCACTGCCGCTTCTCGCGTTCCTCCACGGAGGCCCCTGGGGGTGCCGGCAGTCACTGCGTGTCTGCAGATTTGAACCGCTTCAGTCGCGTCGGGATTCCCGACACAGGGAAATGGTGCCGGAGGCCACCTCCTTCTTCTTTGTTGGAGTTTCTCTCTTCACTTTCTCCGTGGGCCCCAAACTGCGCTTCAGATCTTTCCTGGGTCCATGGGAGCCACTTCCCTCTTTCTTGTCCTCTTCCAGTCACTATATTCCAGTGTCCGGATGGCAACTTTTGGAGAGGTTCACTGCCTGCTTCTTACAGATCCACCATCTTTTTTCCGAGACCTGTAATGTTTGGTGCAGTTTTTCATTCTTTATTAGAAAGAAGAGAGTCAGTGATGCTAAGAAAGGCAGTGAAGTGTCACACATAGGGAGTTATAGCCGTGCAGTAAAAAGGGAAAATGGCACAGCTGCAAGTCAGCAGAGGGTAGCTCTAGGTTGGGTTCTAGTCCAAATTTTGCCATGGACTAGGCAAAGCACTTTCTTGGGCCTCAGTCCCTTCAAATGTAAAACAAATGGGCTTTCTGGGGTATAGCAGGAAACCATTATCAGGGACCTAGGCTTGGGCTTTTACTTAAGATGTGGAAAGGGCAAAGAATACCTCTTACTCTAACAACAGGAAAATGCCAAATAATTTGGAAGATTTTAAGTTTTTGTAAGCCCACCATAGATTTAATTTGCAAGGCAACCATGTGAAATGAATTCCAGAGAGAGCCACGCCTCTCCAAGATAAGGAAAACATACATGCCCACCTTGGGCTGAGTGCAGGAGAAAGAGAGAGATGGTCTCCACAGAAGCAGCTAAGACAGACGCTAAATATCCCATGAATTAGTAAAGGCTAAGTGTGGTGGTTTGGTCAGGCTGGAAAGCTGGGGTCCAGATGACCTGGATGCTTCTCCACAGTTCTCCACCAGGTATGAATGAGAAAAGCTGGGCATAGAGCAAAAGACTGAGGCCCCTCCATGCGTCAGGCTCACAGGAAGTGGTCGGCTGCTGCTGAGGAAAGATGCCAAGACTCACTGTTTCTCAGACCCTTCCTCATGATACCCAAGAGCCTTAAGCTGCTGGGCAGCAAACATTGTGACCAAAGGCACTGGGAAATTTCCATTGCCTCTAGGGGCAGCAGAAATATAACCCATTCTGTCTCTGAAAGAGAGGTAAGAAACTCTCTTACCTCCAGGATATAGGCAAAGACCTATTCCTGCTGGTGGAAGAATAGAAGTGAAAAGAAAATTCTAATATTGGGATTTGAGGCAGGAAATCAGGTTGGGTTCAGGGACCTATACCAATACCAAGCAGAGGCCTGCTACCAGTGAGGA
Source organism: Erethizon dorsatum (assembly GCA_028451465.1). Classification (NCBI taxonomy): domain Eukaryota; kingdom Metazoa; phylum Chordata; class Mammalia; order Rodentia; family Erethizontidae; genus Erethizon; species Erethizon dorsatum. The sequence continues at coordinate 29,746,121 of CM051829.1, read as the reverse complement.
AAGGGTGGGGAGGCCGAGAAAGTCCCACCTCTAAGACTCAGGGACACACACAAACTCCCCAAGGTTGAGGCTGACTAGGATAACCCTCTTCCAATCCACAGGAGGGACTGCTGAAAGAACAGGGTAATTAAGGAACACTGAAAAAGCCCTCTGACACCCCATAAAGTTACAACTGAAACTGGCAGTGTACTGCAGACACAAACCCCAAATTCAGCTAACTCCACATTAATGGCTCAACAGTGGAGGGGTATCCACTTACAGGCATAATTCCCCACCCCTGTGAGTACGATATTAAGTATTGAACCCAGGGCCTTCTCACTGAGCTACATACCCAGGCCTTTATTTTATTTATTTATTTTTTTGGTGGGTACCAGGAGTCAAACTCAGGACCTCGTGTGCCAACAGGCGTCTGTGCCACTGAGTGATATCACCAGCCCTTTTTTCATATGTGGGTACCAGGAGTCAAACGCAGGACCTCGCGCTTGCCAGACAGGCGCTTATGCCGCTGAGCTATCTGACCGGCCCCGCAGGCCTTTAAAAAAAAAAAAAAAATTTTTTTTTTTTTTTAAATTTTGAGACAGGACTCGCTCAGTTACCCAGGTTGGGCTTGAACTTGTGATCTTTTGCCTCAGCCTCCCAGGAGACTGGGATTACAGGCGTGTATCACCAGCCTAGCCAGGCGTGAATACATTTAAATCTCAGACTCTACTGTCCTATTCACAATATTTAGCATTCAACAGAAAATTATGAGATGCACAAAAATAAATCATATAGTCCATAAGTGCTTGGGAGGCACTTTGGCAGGTGCTAGTGAGGGAGGGGTGACTGAGATATATCTGTGCCTCACATGGGTTACCACATAGGGAAGAGACACCCTAAGTGGACAGAAGTACAGGGTGCTTTCTATGGGAGTCCCTGGATTAGGGTGGGGTAGGGTTAGAGCAGAGTGCTTAGGAGCAGAAGCTCTGAGGTCAGGTCAGGATTTGAATCCCAGCTTTAGCATATACTAGCTATATGTTCCTGTGAAAGTGACTGAAACCTCTTTGAACATCAGCTTTCCCATTAAAAAAAATACTCCCTATTTTATAGAAAGTGAGAATTAAATAAAATAATGTACTTAAAAACATTTGCTTTTTGCCTAGCAGATAAAGACTCTCATAACATGTAGTCATTATGATTATTTTATGACTAGGCAGAGACCTCTATAAGCTGTGGGGGAAAAGGTAGACAGGAGTGCATGTACAAAAAGCATAATCACGAAATGGAACACGACACGGTCAGGAAATCAAATTTGGGTTGAATTGCGTATGAAGGGGAGTTGGGACACGAGCTGAAACTAGACCAGGCAGGTCTCACAGGTCAAGTCAGATGAACTCAGAACTTCATTCTCTGTGCAAGGAGAACCTTTCAGACTCCTTGCAGCTGTGAAATATCCACAAAAGAACTTAAAAACCATTTATAGTTAAAAAGTAGCACTGGGGAACATCAAGTTGGACCTTGAAGAGAGGTCCCAGGAGGCCCAGGGAACACTGTAAAAATCTACCAACATAGGCAGGGATGCTGTCCCAGGCACAGTGCAAAGGGCACAAGGAATGGAAAGGAGATAGCAGAGACTAAGACTGAAGATGAAGCTTTGGATGACTTACTATCCAAAATCCTGAGAAAGAGTGAAGGACAGACATTTTCTACCCTAACAACATAGGGTCAAAACTATATTAATTAGTATATTAGATATGCTACCACAGAGAGAGGGACATGGAAAGAAAGCAAAGACTTCAAAAACACATTCAACTAAATGTGAAATGTAGTAAATTATACAGATGCCAAAGAGACATACTTGATTATCGCTATTAGGTTAACTAAGTAATAAACAGATAAAAAAAATGAAAAGAATAAATTTCTAATTCATTCCTTCCAACAAAAAGAATTCTAAAAGATGTAAAAATAAATTTAGAAGGGGGTAGAAAAATATAAGCAAAAATTTTCATAACCATGGCCCAGGGAGAAGTGGGAAAGGAGGAAGCCTTCTCAAAGTTTGGGAAGGGGAAATTTAAAACTTAAAACTTAAAGAAAAAAAAACTACATAGATTTGAATAAAATAAAAATTTAAATCTTTTGAAATGAAAAAAAGAACTCCATAAATGGAGGAAAGACTAATTTAAAAAAGACAATTTAAAAAAAATTAGAAACACATCAAAAGAGCAAAAATATATGAAGAAACCTTACACAGATCATTAAGAGAAATATAGGGCCAGTGAGATAGCTCAGTGGCATACACACCTGCCTAGCAAGCATGAGGTCCTGAGTTCAACTCCCAGTACCCATATAAGAAAAAAAGGCTGGTGATATCGCTCAGTGGTCCGGGGGGCCTGCTGGCGCACAAGGTCCTGAGTTTGACCCCCGGCACCCACCAAAAAAAAAAAAAAAAAAAAAAAAAAAAAGAAATATAAATAGCCCAAGGTAAATGCAATCAACAATACAGAGATGCAACCAAAGGTGTATTTAAAGAAAAATGCACTGCATTATAGTCATTCACAATTAAATAAGCAAAATTTAGATAAAGTAAGTCCCCCAAAAGCAAGACAGAAGAAATAATAAAAACTTAAACAGGTAGGTCAGAAAAATAAAGTCACAAAAGAATAATTGAATAAACATATTTGTTTGTATTAAATGCAGAAGACAGACATAATGCTTACCAGAAAAAAGAAGAAAACCCTAATATACAAGTTTAGGGGTGAGAAAGTGAGTAAGGACATCTCCACCTTCCTGGCTTGCAGACAGCCACTCTCTCAATGTGTCCTTGCTTGTCTTTTCTCTGTGAGCCACATGCAAGACACAGGGTGAGCTCTGGTGTCTCTTCCTGTGCCTGTAAGGTCACCAGTCCCACTGGATCAGAGCCCCACCTTTATGATCTCATTTAATCTTAATTACCTCCTTAAAGGTCCTATATTCAAATACAGTTACCTTGGGGAATTCAACACAGGAATTCTGGGGAAACACCATCTAGTCTACAACACGCAGCACAACTGAAGTGAGACACCCATACCTCTGCATGTGTGAAGCGAACAATACCACCTATAAAGTATTCTTGCAAGAAAGAAGGGTCTGGAACCATTCCAGCTTTTAGCAAATTTCCACTATAGTAAATATGAGGAACAGAGAACAAGTTAAATGAAGCCAATAGCAAACAAAAGGACATACATAAAATGTAGAAGATTCTGCTGGGTATGGTGCCACACTCCTGTAATCCCAATACTCAGGAGGCTGAGGCAGGAGGATTGCTGTTGAGTTTGAGGCCAGCCTGGGTTACAGTGAGTTCCAGGCCAGCCTGAACTGCACAGAGAAACCCTGTCTTTAAAAAAAAAAAAAAAAAAAAGAAAGAAAGAAAGAAAGAAAGAAAGAAAGAAAGAAAGAAAGAAAGAAAGAAAGAATATAGAAGATTCTGCAGGACAAATACTTTGGTTTCTGTGATACCATAATGGGAGAGAAAAAAATGGGATGGAATTTCTCTACTTTAAAAGAGTTTTAGGAGACTTAACAACCAAGTATATGAATTTTATTTGGATTCAAATTTTAACACATTGCCAAAAGGCATTTTGAAACTTCTGGAGGAATGTGATTACACTGTATACTAGACTATGCCTAGGAGATATTGCTATTTTGTTGGATGTGATTAAGACATGTGATTATGAAAGAAAATACTATTATTTTTAGAGATGCAATCAAAGTATGAAAGAATAAAATTCCAGGATTTACTATGAAATACCTCAGCAAAGGAAAAATAAAAAAAGCATATATGACAAAATATAATTGTAGAATCTAGGTAATGAGCATGTAGGGGTTCACTGAACTACTTTTGTATCTAAATTTTCTTTTAGGCCAACCATGGTAGCACACATCTGTAATCCCAGCTACCTGGGAGGCTGAGGCAGGAGGATCACAAGTTTAAGGCCAGCCTGGACAATTTAGAGAGAACTTGTCTCAAAATAAGAAGGCTAGGAATGTAGATCAGTGGTAGAGTGCTTGCCCAGCACAAAGACAGAGAGTGAGTGAGTGTGTGTGTGATGAAAATACACTGTGTTTACAGTTTAAAAAATGTAATACAAGCTAGGTGTGGTAGTACAACCCTGTAATCCCAGCACTTGGGAGGTTGAGGCAAGAGGACTGCTAAGGGTATGAGGCCAGCCTGGGCTACATAGTTCAAGATCAGCCTGAACTACCCAGTGGGACCCTGTCAGAAAGAAGAAAGAAGGAAGAAGGAAAGGAAAGGGAAGGAAAGGAAAGGAAAGGAAAGGAAAATAAATAAGCTAAAAGCTCATTGCCATCAATCCCTGTCAAAATACTCCCTCTCACTTCAAATACACTTGTCCCATCTTCCTTGTCACTTTCTGAAGCAGTTCTGGAAGTCCTCTTTCATGAGTGTCTTTAGTTGCACTGTCATGGCTGCCTTGATGTTCTGAATCAATTAAAAATGTTTACCTTGGGCTGGTGAGATGGCTCAGCGGCGTAAGCACCTGCCTTGCAAGCGCGAGGGCCCAAGTTCGACTCCCGGATCCCACATACAAAAAAAGGGGCCGGTGATATCGCTCAGCGGCACGGGTGCCTGTTGGCGCACGAGGTCCTGAGGTCGACCCCCCGGTACCCACACACACAAAAAAAAGTTTACCTTTTGTGGTCATTTTGACCTTAAGGAAGACCCAGAAGTTGTCCAATGCCAGATCCAGTGAATAAGGTGGAGAAGAACATGTAATGTTTTTATTCAACAGAAATTGTCATAAAACATTTGATCAATAACTGCTGATCAAAAATATGGTGAATGCCTAAATAAAAAAATTATTATAGTAAAAGACACATTGCCATTAATCTCCATAAAAATACTGTACTCAAAACACTCCCTTTCACCTCAAAGACACTTATCCTATCATTCTTGGCAATGTGTCTTTCACTGTAATAAGTTGTTAAAAACTCTGAACATTCACTGCATATATCTATTTAAAATTGACAATGAAAATGAAAGGAAAATGTCTAGGAAATTATAGATTTCTCAACTTTAATTTTATGATCAAACAAAAATGTGAAGAGAATAGCAGGAAAGAAGGAGAAAAAAATCTGCAGAGTATACCACTAAAAGGGGACTGGGAATTGGAAGGTGCAGCTCAGCACGGGTGATGTCCTGAGTTTAATCCCCTGTACTACAAAGGAAAGAAAAAAAAAAGTGTGTTGGGTAGGAGATTGTGCTCATATGGTTTTGAGTAAACTCCTTTATATCTTCAGAGAATTTAAAACTACTATGTCATTTAAGCTTTTACATCAGAAATAAGTTCTACCTTAAATAGGGGGAACATTATGCTTTCAAAATCTGATAGTTCAAAAATAAAAACAATGTCACTGAAATAATATAATATAGACCCATCAAATTTAATGCTGTGTTACAACTTAAGTGTTTCAAGAATTCTAGAAGGGTGCAATAGTAGGAAATCAATTTACACAATCATAGTAAATAATTAAGGTGGAAAACCATTTTAATAATTGTTCTTTTGAGTCAGGGCCTTGCTATGTGGCCCAGGCTGGTCTCAAACTAGCAGCAATCCTCCTGCCTCAGCCTTCCAAGTGCTGGAATTACAGGCATACACCACTGTGCCTGGCTTTCATTTTAATAGATTTTCAGAAAGAATTAGAGAAAAGTCAATAGTTGCTTTTCATTTAGAAAAACTGGGGCTTCTTGACACATCAGCAAAAAATATTTAGAATGGACATAAACATAAACACATAATTCACAAAATATTAAAATATGGTCAATTTTGCTAAGTTAAAATGCCCATTAAATTATAATGCTATATAATTTTCTTGCATATTGAATTGGTAAATATAACTACAGAAATTCCCAGTGTTGTCACGAAAAAACAAAATGGGCATTCTCAACAGAGTAATGATGGAAGTATAATATGAAACTATTTTTCCAGGGATCATTACATATTTTCCAGGGATTATAAAGACATACTGAAAGTCTTAAAAATATGAAGACTTATTGTCCTTGAAGATCTAATGTTAAAAATTTATCCTAAGGAAAGAATTAAGGTTATGTCTGAGGATTTAGCCCAGTGGATATTTACTGTACTGTATTCTTAAATTTTGATCATCCCTGAATTAGTTTTCTATTTCTGCCATAACAAACTGTCACAAATTTGGGGCTTTATGGTAACATAAAATTTATTATCTCATAGTTCTGCAGAGGTTTAGGTACATTTGCCTGATTTGAATCTTGCCAGGCCAAAATCAAGGTTATCAGCTGGGCAGGGTTCTTTTCTGAAGGCTGGGAGAGAATCTGGTTCCAAGTTCATTCATACTGCTGGGAGCACTCAGTCCCTGTGGCTGCAGAGCTGAGTTTCCTATCTTTTTGTTGGGGTAGCAGCTAGGAGTCTCCGTTAGCAACTTCAGGCCTCTGAATTACCTCCACATTGCTCCTTCCACCTTCGCTCCAGGAACAGCACAGATCCTGGTCAGCTGTGGACCTCTGAGGGCTCTCTTCCGGTGTACCTCTTCTACTTCAGCTGGTGAAAATTCTCTGCTTTTAAGGGCTTATGTATTTAGATTAGGCCCAACTGGCTAAACCAGGCTAACCTTCCCATTTTAAGGTCCAAATTCATAAAACAAAAACTACTGTAAATAAAAGGACGAATAAACACCAATACAATAACAGCAGGGAATGTGAACACTCCACTCTCAAAATTAGATCAACCAGACAAAAAATAAATATCAGTTAAATCACAGCATTGAACAAATGGACTTAATATCTACAGTATTTCATCCAACAACAGAATACCCATTTTTCTAAGCAATATACAGAACTTTTCCCAAAACACACTATATCTTAGGCCATAAAGCATGCCTAAATAAATATAAAAGAATTGAAATAATCCCCTGCATACTATGGGAACATAGTGAAATTAAGCCAGAAATCAACAGGAAAAGAAACCACAGAAATTATGCAAACATATGGAAATGAAACAATACATTACTGAATAATCAATGGATCACAGAAGAAATCAAGAAAAAATTTAAAAAGCTCCAAGAATCAAATGACAATGGAAGCACAATATACTAAAATCTACGGAACACAGTTTATAGCTGTGAATAGACATATTAAAGGAACTGAGCAATCCCAAATAAATAACCTAACCATGCATCTTAAGATCCTAGTAAAACAAGAGCAATCCAAACCCAAAATTGAGAGAAGGAAAGAAAATATAAAGACCCAAGTGGAGGGCCGGTGATATCACTCAGCGGTACAAGCGCCTGCTGGCAAGTGTGAGGTCCTGAGTTCAAATCCCAGTACCCTCATTAAAAAAAAAAGATCCAAGTGGATATTAATGAATTGAGACAGAAAAGAAAAGATAAGAAGGATCAATACATCAAAGAATTGTTTTTTTGGGGGCCGGGAATATAGCTCAGTGGCACAGTGCCTCCCCGACAAGCATGAGGTCCTGAGTTCGATTCCCAGTACCCCCCCAAAAAATTTGGTTCTTTGAAAGGATAAACAATAGTGACAAATCCTTAGCCAAACTTACCAAAAAAAGGAAAAAGAAAGAACAAACTAATGGAATCCATATCAATGTAATTACAAAGGAGATTTTTTTTTTATCTTTTTGAGACAAGGTCTCACTCTGCAGTGCAGGCTGGCCTTGAACTCACTTTGTAGCCCAGGCTGGCCTTGAACTTGAAGCGATCCACCTGCCTCAGCCTCCCAAGTGCTGGGATTACAGTCGTGTGCCACCACGCCTGGCTGCAATTACAAATGAAAAAGGTGAAATCACAACCAATGCCACCAAAACACAGAGGATTAAAGAAACTATTTGAAAACATATTCCGATATACTAGAGAACCTAGAAGAAATGGAGAAATTCTTAGACAGATACAAATTAAAAAACTGAACCAAGAAGATATAAAAACTCTTGAATACACTAGTAACTGTTAATGAGATAGAGGCATTAATAAAAACTCGGTAACAAAGAAAAGCCCAGCACCTAATGGAATCATTGCAGAATTCTGCCAGAACTTCAGGGAAAATCTAACACCAATACTCTACAAACTGTTCAATAAAAATTAAAAGGAAGGAGTACTGACATACTCATTTCTGAAAGCTAGATTTATACTGATTCCAAAACTAGACAAAAACTTAAAAAAGGAAAAACACAGGCCAATCTCCTTAATGAACATAGATGCAAAAATCCTTAACAAGATACTGGCAAACAGGATGCAACAAATCATTGAAAAGATCATAAATCATGACCAAATTGGTTTCAAACCAAGGATGCAAAGACAGTTCAACATACATAATCAATAAATGTAACACATCACATAAATAGAAGCAAGGATAAAAATCACATGATCATCTCAACACAGAAAAAACCTTTCACAAATCCAATATCCATTCAGGATAAAAAAAAAAATGGATAAAAATAGAAATAGAAGGACTTTATCTCAAAATGCTAAAAGCCATTCATGACAAACCCACTGCCAATATCACACTAAATGGAGAAAAACTGAAAACTTTTCCCCTAAAATCAGGAACATGACAGGGCAATGCATAGGAGATAACACCAAGAGTATATGGAGGTATATCAGACGAGATCGGGTGCATTCAAGGTGGTATGGCCATAGACTGGAGTTATATCAAGTTAAAAGGCTTTTGCACAGCAAAGGAAACAACCAACAGAGTGAAGAGACAACCTACAAAATGGGAAAAAATTTTGCTAGCTATTTTTCAGGCAGAAAGCTAATATCTAGAACATACAAAGAACTCAAAAATTAGAATCCCAAAACTAAAAAACCCAATCAAAAATGGGCAATTACAATGAATATACTTCTCAGAAGAAGTACAAATGGCCAAGTACATGAAAAAATGCTCAGCATCTTTGGCCATTAAAGAAATGCAAATCAAAAACAACACTGAGATTCTATCTTACTCTAGAAAGCATGGCTAGGGCCGGTGAGATTGCTCAGCGGTGTAAGCGCCTGCCTGGCAAGCGCGAGGGCCTGAGTTTGACTCCCGGAACCCACATACGAAAAAAGGGCCGGTGATATCGGTCAGCGGCACAGGCGCCTGCTGGCGCACGAAGTCCTGAGGTCGACCCCTGGTACCCCCCCAAAAAAAAGAAAGAAAGTAAACTGAACAAATGTGCTCTAGCTAAAATAAACAGAAAGCATGGCTATTATCATGAACTCAAGAAACAAGAAATTCTGGCAAGGTTATGGGGGAAAAGGAACCCTTCTATGTTGCTGGTAGGAATGTAAACTACTACAATCACTATGGAGACCCAAAAAATTAAAAAAAGAAATTCCACTCAACCCAGCTATACCTCTTCCGGGTATCTTCCCCAAAGAGTTAAAGACATCATATTACAGTGATACATGCACACCTATGTTTTTAGCAGCACAACTCACAACAGCTAACTCTTGGAAATGGCCTATAAATGAACACATAAAGAAAATGTGTATACATACACAATGAATATCAGCCACAAAGAAGGATAAATTTGAGTCACGTGTAGGAAAATGAATACACCTGAGACCATAACGCTAAATGAAATAAATCAGACACAGAAAGTCAAATATTGCATGGTTTATCTTATATGAAAAACCTGAAGTATAAATAATAAAAAGCAAAATGAAAGATGATAGGAAAAAGGTAGGTAGACCTTTTGCAAATAGTAAGGAGATCTAGGGACATAGAAGGGAGGAAAGGAAGAAGAAGGGGAAATAAAAAGGACTAAGATGAGATATGAATATGTTCCAACTCTCCATGATGAATGCATTTGTTAGGTATTGCAAACATAGTAAAACAACTAAGGCTGTCTCTTTTTAATCATTTCTAGGCAGGAATAAACAGAGGTACCTCGTAGTTTAACAAAATTTGATAGAAGAGATCCTCAGCTGGTTAAAAGAAACAATGAAATGGACATAAAATAACCACAGAATGCCAGGTACAGTGGCACACGCCTATAACCACAGCTGCGAGGGAGGCCGACATAGGAAGATTCCAAATTCAAGGATTAGTGCAACCTCGTGTCAAAATTTAAAATATATGGTTAGGGATGTAGCTCAGAGGTGCCTGGATTCAACCCCCAGTACCAAAACCAAACCAAAACAAAAACAAAAAACAAAAACCACAGAAGACAATGATTTCACAGATATTAACTGAAGGACAACATCAGCACTGTCCTAATACTGGGAACAGATAATACAGATACATAAAATAAGGTGCAATCTTTGTCCTTTATTTTAACTTGGAGTTTTATAAGGCAGAAATATCTCAAAAATACTTTTTCAAGATTTATAAGGAATTTAATATCAAAACAAGAAAATTATTTTCACTTAGAAATATTGCAAATATAATGGAAGGATGTTAAATCTCACTGAAGACATCAAAATTATTTTCACGGATTCTAATCAAGAGCAATAATCTATAAGTTAAACACTCCCCCAATTTTATGGAAAACTGGCTGGATATAGAAGAGGAAATAATGGGCAGAGTAGTTAGCGACCCAGACTCCATGGTCAACCTGACTGGCCTCTAAATCCCTGTTCTACTACGAACTGCTTATGTGACCTTGGGCAATATTCTAAACCTTGACTTCTTTATCAGCAAAACTTTACAACAGTGTGGAAATGAAAAAATTGTTATGTAAAACACCTATCCCAATGTCTAACCCAGAGTAGCTGCTTAAGAAATTATTGATTCGATTTCAAAAGCAATACGAATAATGAATGAATGAAAGTTTCATTAAATACAGATGTACCTGAAGGTATATTTGTGCTACTGGGCACTAGAACAAACAACTATAATTTTTTTTTGACTTTGTGCTTTGGCTTTGATGTCTAGTTATAGATACGTCCTTCCGAGACACTGAATTTGAATTTTAGAACACGCATTTGCATTGCAATGAAATGCTCTGAGCTGTGAACCTAAGATCTTTAAGACTCTAAATGTTATTGTTACACTAAACAATTTATCTCCTTAGGAAGTATGTTAAAAAAAAATTCCAACTCTAATGCTGAAATACAGGTAATCTCTGACTGAAGACATCTTGATTTGGAATATTAGTCTTATTCCACAACAATGACCAAAATTTGTAGTCACAGTTGCCTAATGAATGGGACCGGTGCCTACATTTTGTCCAAATAACTGCTAAAGCTCTCGATTCAGTCAAGGTCAATAGCAATGGAGGTGATACAGTCTGTGCTACAATTAGAGCCAGGGATCACTGAGGTTGCCATGGAAACTGCCTATTACCCAGCAATTACCATTCAAAAACTTTGGGAGGCAATCTTGTATTAAATTTGCAATTTATTTCTTGTGGCAGAAACTAATTTGAAAAGCAGTTTGAAAGTCCTTAGAGTAATGAAGAATGTTTGCCACAGCAAGCCTTACTACAACAAGAGATCTTCAATCCAAATGTCAGTGTATTTATATTTTCAAAACCTCAATGGCACCCGAAAAATATATACATATATATTCCAATGTTTAGCTGTTAGTGTTCGTGATTATATGGTTATAAAATACAATTTTTAATCATTATAATCTAGCTTTGCACTTTTATGGTATGAAATTAGTTCTGGGGACAGAAATTAATATGTATAACATTTATAAGGCTCAACTTAGAATCAGACTCTAACAATCAAGTCATGAGTTGGGGCTGCTTGTCATTTTGCTAACTGCTGCCAATTTTGGAGGGAGAGACAGAAACCTAATTCTATTTTCCTGGGAAGAAGATTTTAGAAATAACTTAATATATAAAAGATGAAATCAAAATAAAAAACAATCTCTTAATGTAGAATGAAGGAAATCCTACTTCTGAGACAAAAAAAGTTGGTATTTATGTAGAAACACGGGGAAAGGCTATTAAAGGAGCATCATCATACAAAATTTACTTGGCAGGAAGGAATGTTAATCCCCCACACCTCTTCCTCTCTCCCATGCACTTCTTTAGTTTAATTGTACATTTTGGGGATAATGAAGAGATCATGTTAGGAGAAGGCATGAAATGTAAGTAAAAGCCATTTACGGTAATGAGTACACTACACCAAGAACATTTTCAAGTACCTGTTACTGGTATCAATGGCCACAAAGACAAAATTCACTTGCTGCTATTTCTCATCAAAGAATAGTGACTATATAAGTAGTATGATGAAGATGAACTTTTTTCCTACAATGTATGAATACTTCAAATAATATTATGTATTCCTATTACCTATTACCAGGATCTGGGCATGGTGGTACACACCAGTAATCCCAGCACTCAGGAGGGTGAGGCAGGAGGATCGCTGCAAGTTTGAGGCCAGCCTGAACTACATAATGAGATCCTGTCTCAAACGACAGAAAAACAAAAAAAAAAACCCAAAAAAACCAACCAACCAACCAACCCTATTACCAGAATGTGCTGAACTGACTGCCACATGATGCCCTCTGCTATGACTGAAATGACAGACAAGTAGACATCTGCTTCCCAGATCTACTTCCTGCTGGTGCCTTCCTGAAAATCCCTTGGTTTTACCAAAAACAAACACACAAACAAAAAAACCAAAACAACAAAAAACAACTAGGAGTTAGGTGAATAAGAACACTCATATTTCCAGAGAATGGGAAATGGTAGTACAAAACCAATTTTAGTAATTTAACTACCTTCTTTATTTAAAAAATGTCTCTCAGGCAGGTGAGATGGCTCAGTGGCATAAGCTCCTGCCTGGCAAGTGCGAGGGCCCGAGTTCGACTCCCGGAACCCACATACGAAAAAAGGGCCGGTGATATCGCTCAGCGGCACGGGCACCTGCTGGCGCGTGAGGTCCTGAGGTCGACCCCCGGTACCCACCAAAAAAAAAGAAAAAAGAAAAAAAAAAGTCTCTCCAAGCAAAATTTTCAGGAAACAGTTTTTCTTTTACACATTTGATATACATACACGTTGTGATATTATTCAAACTAACTTACTGGTTACCGTATAAGAGTCACTGCTAATTCTAACTTCTTGGTGTGTGAACAAGTCAAATGAAAAGAATGGCTATAACCTTAATGGCTTCAACTTATGTTAATTAAAATTTGAGTACAATGAATGAGAAATCAGACACGTTGAGCAAAAGAATAAGAAAACCAAGACAAAGGCACAGAGGGAGAAATTAAAAATGCATTAATTGCGCGCACACACACAAGTTACAAATTGCCTTTACAAAATATCTGCTATCTGCATATCCTTGCAGCTCCCTGGAGCTTTGATAACATGGACACTAAACACCTGCTTGGTAGTCTGTGCTTTACCGTAATGTTCTATCTAGTCTTGCTGAGTCTGGTTCAGTGTAATCCAGGGAGTTTTATTAACTCCAGGTTACCAGGGTTAGTGATACAACTTAATCAATTCTCTCAGTGGCTGCCAATTAGCCACTACAATGTTCCCAGATGAAATGTATCATTTCTTTAACAAATACTGGGTGACTGATTTATGGAAAGGTGGAGCTTCAGAAGAGTTCAGTGGAGATAATGGTGAACTGCAGGAAATGCAAAAAGACAGCAAAAAGGGAGGATACATAAACACTTCAGACTGAGACCTAAATAATAAAGCAGCATAGGAAAGGTCCCGTTTAAAACTTCGTATTACAATATTTTCAAGTTTCATCAGTTGTCATCTGAGATTTCTAGTTAAATGAAGGAGAATACTAGAAGTACGAGGAAATGCCTAATTGTAGAATACAAAATTTATCAGCAGGTTTAGACAATCTCTCCTAAATTACCAAAAACCAGACTATGCTCTACAGAGGGTGCTGATAAGCTTATTCCTTTAAAGGCTAAGACTCAGAATATATTAATATCAGTTTTGAAAATGATTCCAAATATTTATTGTACATGAAGTTTTGCTTTTCTTTCTTTCTTTTTTTGAGACAGGTTCTCGCTATATAGTCCAGGCTGGCCTCGAACTCATGGCACTCCTCCTTTCTCAGCCTCCTGAGTGCTGGGATTACAGGTGTGGACCACCACACCCAGCTAAACAAACTTTGATCATGAACCATATTAAGAAATAAATTTTTTTTGTTTGTTTTTTGAAACAGCATCTCACTTTGTAGTGCAGGATGGTGCCCGGGCTGGCCTCCTGTTTTAGCATTCTGAGTGCTGGGATTATAGGCATGAACCACCACGCCCAGCTCTATTTCTTTTCCCTAAACTTCAGTTTTAATTTTCATCAAAGTAATAAATGAACAGTTTAAAAATTCATGAAAACTACTAGATTGAAAATGAAAAGAGAATAATCCCTTGACTTGTCCTTTCCCTTCCCCCAGTACTTACCACCTAGGGGTACATACGTGGAACCATTTTAGATATTTCTTCTGGTATTTGCCCTCTTATTCTGAAATGATATGTGGTGCTGTTATTTCTGAATTTTTAGTTTTATAATTTTAACTACAGACTTCTGTAAAATATTAATTTCTCTTAAAATAATTTTAGAGTAAACAAGTTTTTACTGATGTACTAAACTGTAAAAATATCCATTTGTAAAAATCATTGTATGAAGGAAACACTAAAAAGAAATGAATGTTCCTCTAAGCTAAACTGTTGAAAGAAACAGAACCAAGATTTAACTTGGAATTTGAGAATAAGATCATGCTTCAAATTGTATGATGCTGCTTTGAGACAATGGCAGTTAACCAAATCCCCTTACATCTGAATGTCTGTCTGCAGAATGAGGGACAAAGAGTAAGAATTTCTTAGGCTTAGTTCCTGGAGTAACATCAGGTCTGTGAGGGATGGAGTGATTTCGAGAGTGACCTCTAAATTCAATTAGGCATCTCTTAACTGCTCCCCACAGTCAATCTGTTTAACTGACAAATTCATTTTATAACTCTCAGAACGCAACAAATCATAGGTTGTTGGTTTTTTCCTTTTCTTCCTTTTTGTTTTTCTTCTTTCTTTTTGAGTCTGGCATTCCCGGTAGGCAAAGCAGCAATCCTGCAGGCTTTCTGTCTTATTCCTGCACTATTACATTTAATTTGTGTGCTTTTATAACTTTGTACTTACGCCCACAAGCTTTTGAACAATGGGTGCCCATTCAATAAGTCCAAGAAATAAATGACTTGATGACTGTAAGTGCTTTGAACTCAATGGACAGAAGGCTCTACATAAGTAATATAATAGTAAGGGTACTAGGATAAAAGCATAAGAAGAGAAAAACAACAACCTGAAGCGTTTTCAGAACACACACACACACACGCACACACACATGCACACATTGACAGAGTTCATCCTTTGTTACACAGCACTCGTTTTCCTCATTGGTACTCCATTCTTGATACCTCTTCCTGTATAATTTTTAATAGGAAAATGACAAACATTTGTAAAACAAAAAATGCATTTATACTTGCTTTTAAAGAGCATTTCCTTTGAACCATACATGGGCTAATCCCTGCAAGGCTTATTATATAATGTAAGAGATACTTAAATACATCCGGCAGTCTTATGGAAATAATTCTCATAGTATGATGAAGACACTTAGACCTTCTTATAACCTCAGATATGAGAATATACTTTGACTTCAGTGTTTTTCACTTCCTTTATTAAGTGTAACAATTTAAGACCTGATAGAAGTTTAAGGAAAATTAAAAGAAATGAATATTTCTAAAGATATTTAGCTACTATAAAGTTGATTATTAAGAATTAATTAAAATACTGATAAAAATTTGTATTTTTAAACAAGCTTATGTCATTAGTTGCCACAAGAACTTCCTAAAGTTAAGTATGTTGAATGATAATACAGGGCTATAGACATTTTTAAGGTAAGAAAAGCTAAAAAGAAGGTTGAGAATAATTAATTTCATACCCTTTCTTAGACTTCAACTAAAAAATCTATTCCTTAAAAAAGAACCTTCTTAGTATTAATCTAGCTGTCAGTTTATACTGTTCAAACATGTTAGTCAGCTTTGTGTCACTGTGACAAAAACCTGACATAGACAAATTTTTTTGTTTTGAGACAGGGTCAAGGCTGGCCTTGAAACTCACAACAATCCTCCTGTCTCAGCCTTCCAAATGAGTGCTGGGATTACAGGCATGCGCCACCATGCCTGGCTCTGACATAGACAATTTTTTTTTTTTTTTTTTTTTTTTGGGTACCGGGGGGTCGACCTCAGGACCTCGCGCGCCAGCAGGCGCCCGTGCCGCTGAGCGATATCACCGGCCCCTTTTTCGTATGTGGGTTCCGGGAGTCGAACTCGGGCCCTCGCGCTTGCCGGGCAGGCGCTTAAGCCGCTGAGCCATCTCACCGGCCCCAGACATAGACAATTTTAAAAAGGGAAAGATTATTTCGGTTTGCAGTTTCAGGTCATAATTGGCCAGCTCCACTCCTGTGAGGGCTGTAGCAAGGAAGAAACATCATGGTGGAAAGGCATGACGGAAGAAAGCAGCTCACCTTACGGCCCAGGAAGTACAAAGACAGGGAAAGACGCAGAAATGAAGGGGCTGGGGACCAGATATATATAGTGTGACACCCCCATGAACCATTCTTTTCCATTAGGCCTAACCTCCAGTTTCCACCACATCCTAATAATGCTATCAAATTGTAATCTAATCAGTGGACTAATCCACTTGATGAAGATACAGCCCTCATGATCCAGATACTCTTGAACAATGATAATCATATCTGACTCAATACAACCACGGTTATGATCAGATCGATCAATCACATCTATCGCTTACTGAAAACTTACTATGATCTAGGCATGTAACAGGAACACTGTACAATCACTAACATTTAATCTCATTCTACAGAGCGAATGTTGGCACCTTTACTTTATAAATAAGAAAACTGAAGCTCAGAAAGCACAAAGTCTTCTCTTAGGTAATTAACTAAATATTAAATAGATAGCATAGCTATTAAATGCTAAGAGTTAACTCATACCTGTTTGATTTCCAGTATAAGCTGTTTCATTAGGTTAAATGCATTTAAAAAAGAGGATTTTTTTTTTAAAAAAGAGGATTTTAAATAGGCTTCTTCAGTATTAAGCTTTGGTTTTCAGGCAGTATCTTTCATGTGGTTGATACTACAGTCATGCAACAATGACCACTGAGATTACATAGCACTTGTGATATACCAAATGTTTCTTTAAGTACCTTCCATGCATTATTTCATTTAATTTTCACAATAATCCCATGAGCTATGTTTTATCATTTTAACAGATGAAACAATTGGGTCAAGGCAAAGTCAGATGAAAGTTAAGTATAGTTATTTCAGATTTCAGTGCCCATATTCTTTAACTTTAAAAAAACTGTGGTGATATATGCAATATAAAATTTAGCATCATAACCATTTCTAAATATATAGTTTAATAGTGTTAAGTATATTTATACTACTGCTTAACCTCTTTAACATGTTTCATTGCAAAATTTCAATGGCCAATCTGTTTAAAAAAATATATAGAAACATAATGTCATCTTTCACATATAAAAATTAATAGTAATCCCTCAAAATCAGCAAATATCCCATCAGTGCTCAACTTGCTAACTAGTTTAAAAAAAAATTTTTTTTTTGTGGGTACCGGGGGTCGACCTCAGGACCTTGCGCGCCAGCAGGCGCCCGTGCCACTGAGCGATATCACCGGCCCTTTTCTTCGTATGTGGGTTCCAGGAGTCGAACTTGGGCCCTCATGCTTGCCAGGCAGGCACTTACACCACTAAGCCATTTCACTGGCACCCAGTTTAAACTTTTAAAAAATAGTTTGTTGGAATGAAGATTCAAATCATCTCTACAGTGCAACTGGTCCTTATTAAAGTGCGTATCTCTTCTTTTTCATTGAAACTTATTAGCTGAATAAACAAAGTTATTTGTCTTATACAGTTTCTTCCGATCCAGAGTTTGGTGGCATTTTATGTTTCTCTGCTCTGGATATGCCTAGTAAATTGGTAGCAGAATCTAGAGCTCAGTCAGATTAAGGTTTTTGTTTCACTTTGTTTTGTTTGCAAGATTATTTCATAGGTGGTGGTGGTTTTCTACATCAGGAGGAACATGTATGGTCATCTCTAAGTTAGCAGCCACTGAAAATGCGCAGGTCCACTACTTTATTGAGGCTTATAAAACCATGACATTCTAAAATCTCTCATTATTGGTTATTAGCTGTAATGCTTTGCTAAAGAGGAGATCCCCTCATCCACTATTTTGTTACCTTATATGAAAGGCAGAGGGGCCGGTGAGATGGCTCAGCGGCTTAAGCGCCTGCCCGGCAAGCGCGAGGGCCCGAGTTCGACTCCCGGAACCCACATACGAAAAAGGGGCCGGTGATATCGCTCAGCGGCACGGGCGCCTGCTGGCGCTCGAGGTCCTGAGGTCGACCCCCCGGTACCCACAAAAAAAAAAAAAAAAAAAAGAAAGGCAGAATAAATCCCTAGTTCCTTCTAGTGGAAATCTGGTTGCCAGAGATACTCAAAGTTATTTTACTGAGTTGGTCGCTGTTTCTATGAGTTCAAAGGACAGAAGTAGAATGACTAGGCATTGCTATTGACATTAAGAAACAAAAACATGAGTCTATAGAGATATTTCCTATTCAAGATCAAAGGGTTTTTATCAATCACTTTTATTTTACATTTGCATGTAAGTAAGTTCCCTATGCCAAGAATTCAGGTTCCCAATGATGATGCGGAAAATAAAATTAGAATATTTCATAGTTGCTAATTTGCTTTATCTCACATGACACACATACACATCCACGCACACGCACAAAGATCTTAAAATAACAATAGCAGGGGTCAGTGACATAGCTCAGCGGCATAAGCGTCTGCCTGGCAAGCGCGAGGTCCTGAGTTCAACATCCGGAACCCACATTAAGGAAAAAAAGGGCCGGTGATATTGCTCAGTGGCACAAGCGCCTGCTGGCAAGCACGAGGTTCTGAGGTCGACTCCTGGTACCCACATTAAAAAAAAAAAAGCAAGGTTTCCATACAAATATTCATAAAAAGAGTTGGGTATTTTCAATTTTATCTTTAAGGTATATCCTACTAGAGATGAAGAGTCACTTTAATGTCTGGTTATGACACCAACTAGATATACATTTAGGTCAATGTATTTCAGTGTATTTAAATTTTAGAGATTACTCTTAAATTTTGTTTTAAAATCAGGTAAAATATTTATGCAGGGTTTTTTTTTTTTTTGGAAACAGGATTTCACTATGTAGTTCAGGGTGGCCTTGAACTCACTTTGTAGCCCAGGACGGCCTTGAGCTTGTGGCAATCCTCCTGCCTCAGCCTCCCCAGTGCTAGGATTACAGATATGTGCCACCATGCCTGGCTATATAGTTCTTTTCTTCTTCTTCTTCTTCTTTTTTTTTTGTGGGTACCAGGGGTCGAACTCAGGACCTTGCACTTGCCAGCAGGCGCTTGTGCCGCTCAGAGATATCACTGGCCCTTTTTTCCTTTGTATGTGGGTACCGAGAGTTGAACTCAGGACCTCGCGCTTGCCACGCAGACGCTTATGCCGCTGCGCTATCTCACCGGCCCCTATAGTTCTTAAATTACATTACAGAACAAGAAATAGTCAAAGAAGTCTACCATATTCCTTCTTTTTATAGGCAACTGTGAAAACTAACAAACAAACTTCTTTTATAGTTTGTCCTTCCAATGTTTGTTTTTCAAATACAAATGGATATCACCAACCTGAGTATAAATGTGGTGGTATGCAGAACTTCATAGTTATTTTTCATTCATTTTTATAGGAGTATCGTGCCTTCTGGTGTGAATGTACCAAAGTTCACTCAACTAGTTTTTATTAATGGAGCTTTAGGTTGAAGATTAATCTGTTTGGCCTCAATGTTCTTATCTGTATTTATATGTATTCAAGAGTTTTCTACAAGTAGTTTTTCAATTAAAAATATTTTTATTTTACTTGCTTTTCTGTATTTTAGTATTTGAGAAGTTTTGTATTTTTTTTTTTTTTTTGTGGGTACCGGGGGGTCGACCTCAGGACCTCGCGCACCAGGAGGCGCCCGTGCCGCTGAGCGATATCACCGGCCCCTTTTTCGTATGTGGGTTCCGGGAGTCGAACTCAGGCCCTCACGCTTGCCGGGCAGGCGCTTAAGCCGCTGAGCCATCTCACCGGCCCTGTATTTTTGTTTTAATGACTAGCTTTATATATGCAAATATATATGAGGCATGATCAAAAACTATGGTGAATGTTTAAGATTCTAAAAAATGTATTACAGTAAAAGACACATTGGCATAAATTAGCCTCAAAAAACTCCCCCTTTCTTTGAACACACTTATCCTATTCCTCTTGCCACTTTTTTGAAGCAGTTCTGGAAGTCCTCTTTTGTGTCTTTAGTTGAACTGTCATGGCTGCCTTGATGTCTTGAAGAGAATGAAAATGTTTACCTTTCATGATCATTTTGACTTTGGGAAGGGCCAGGAGTCACACAGTGTCAGATCTGGTAAATAAGGTGGTAGATAAGGACACACCATATTTTTATGAGCCTGACTTCCAACTGGATAGCACTCGGCAGCAGCATTCACCATATTTTTTATCATACCTTATAAAGACACTCACAAAAGAGAACTTTCAGAACTGCTTCAGAAAGTAGCAAGAATGATGAGATAAACGTGTTTAAAACAAGGGGAAGCACTCTGAAGGAGATTAATGGCAATGTGTCTTCTACTATAAAACATTTAAAAAATTTAAACATTCACTGTGTAGTTTGATCACTGCCTGTAATTTCTCCACTACCTTATTTTTGTCATTTTTCTTTTGGTTCTCTAGTAAAAGTAACATTGAAATTAGTTAATAATCTTCCCTGTTTCCTCCACTTATCTCTCAGCATCTGGCTTGAAGTAATGTCTGTAATATCTTTATTTATATCCAATGTACCCTCATGGAAATGATGGAACTAGAGAATGCTAAAGCTAAAGAAACCACACAGAATTTAAGATACATGTTAAGCTGGGTGTGGTGGCACATGCCTATAATTTCTGCACTCTGGCAGGCTGAGGCAGGATGATTGTAAGTTTAGGCCCAGCTTGGGCTATTTAGTGACTTAGCAAGACCCTGTCACAAAATGAAAAAAATATAAAGGGCTGGGGATGTAGCTCTGCAAAGGCTCTGGTTCAATCCCCAGTACTGAAAAGAAAAAAAAAAAAAAAAAAAAAAAAAAAAGATAATTAGGCAAGGAAGTCAAGGGGCAAAAAAAGTTACTCAAGCTCATAGCAAATTGAAGTTCTAAAATAGAACACAGTTCTATTCAAAAACAGAACTCAGGTCTTCTAATCCACAGGCTGCTGTTGCTCCATCCAAAACTTTTCCTGGTTCACTTCTCAATAAGCCTTCTTTCTCGCTACAATATCTGAGGCTCCTGCCATAAAGCCTTCACACTGTTCTTGCAGGAGAACAGTTCTTCTAGATGTCTGCATGGCCTACTGCTTCTCCTTCTTCAGGCCTGTGCTCAAATGTCACCTTCTAAATAAGACACCTGCTTCACTGACCAGCCATTTCTCATTTCCAGCACTCCTAACTCGTCTAGCCTGCTTTATTTTCTCAAGGGACTACTAGCTTTTAATATTTTATTCATTCTTTCATTCATTCACTATGTATGCAATTATTACATATCTCCCAGCATTTGAATTTAGGTTTCATGAGGGCATAGCTTTTTATTGTCACAGGGCAGACAACAGTGCCTGGAACACAGTAGTTACTACTTGTTGGATGAAAGAATAAGGAATTTCAAGTACAAGTTGTACTTGAAATGACAAGGTGTTTTTAAATATGGGTCATTCTCCTAACTGTCACAATATTTGTAATTTATGGAGGATTTACCATGGGTATGAGAAATTTAGGAGTTAACATTGATGAGTTATTTAAATTTAAAGTACTGCTAATGATAAAAGAAAAATTACTCTTACTCTAATTTGAATTTATTGACCAGCAGGAAACTTCTTAGGAGAGATAATACCATTATTAAAGGCTCATTACTGTTTAGATTTTATTATGGAGTGAATATTGGTACTCCCCAAACCTGGCTTCATATGCTAAAGCCTTAACCACCAAAGTGATGGTATTTGAAAATGCAGCCTTTGAGAGATAATTGAGCAAATAAGGACAGAGCCATCATCTAACAGGATTAGCAGCCTTATCAGAAGGCACCAGAGAACTTGATTTCATTCCCTCTGCTAGAGCAGGTGCTGACTAAAGGCCGTGTGAGAAGGGTGCCCTTCCCAAACCTGACTGTGTTAGCACCCTGATCTTGGACTCCGGGCCTCCAGAACTGTGAGAAATAAATTTCAGTTGTTTAAGTCACCCAGTCCTGAGCTGACCAAAATAGGCTTAAAATATGACCCTAAAGAGGATTAACTCAATCACTATGTTGATCACTCAGCACTGCACATTAAAGGAAATAAGATATGTTTCTGAGCAACACAATACACTCCTCACAACCTCAGGCAAAATAACAAATTTAAGATCACAGACGATACCAGAAGAGAGATCACAGATAACTCAAATGTATGAAAATAATTAAATATGCCTGCTGTACTGATAATTCAACATGCTAAGTAACTTCATTTCTGTGATTCCAAGAATACCAAAATGCTAAATGTTAGTCTCTCAATATCAAACTGTCAAAAAATAGCTATTTTGTTTATTAACAAGTCAAGAAAACCAGTCCACCCCAAGCAAAGAATGGCCTGTAATAACAGGTAAGGCACAAATTACCTTTCTTTTCTATTTCCCAAAGTATACCAATTCCTATTACTGAGATTTCCAAATTCTTTTTTTTTTTTTTTTTTTTTTGTGGGTACCGGGGGGTCGACCTCAGGACCTCGTGCGCCAACAGGCACCCGTGCCACTGAGCGATATCACCGGCCCCTTTTTCGTATGTGGGATCCGGGAGTCGAACTCGGGCCCTTGCGCTTGCAAGGCAGGCGCTTACGCCGCTGAGCCATCTCACCGGCCCGAGATTTCCAAATTCTTATCTGAGATACTCAAATCATTCATAAGTAAAGAAAGAATTTTATGTCTAGGTAAGTCTGATGCTTTTCACGTCCCTTCTCTACATTTATAGGGTAATCCTCAAATATTCCTTTAAGGATTTTTCTCTAAAGAATTTTTTGGAAATCCATGAAATTTCCAGAAAAAAAGCCTGAGCTGAACTCTCAAACACAATTTGTTTTCAGAAATTAAATCAATCAAGGAAAAGATTGAATTTCCACTCATACAATGAGTAAGATTACTAGTTTTTTGGGTCTTATTTGGAGAAATTAAAATAAAGCGCCATTTATAAAACATTTGGAACTTTGACTATAATCAACTATAATAATAAGATACCAGCTCAAAAAAATTCTTTTCATTTAAACATCTTTTGTAATACTGCTTTTTAATAACCCTCATAATAGCTGAATTAAAGGACCCCAACAGAAATCATTCATCTCACATAAAACAAACATTGCCTTTTCTTCTTAGCTTTGTTTTACAAGCTACATTACTTCCAGATGACGCTTGAGGGGACTACGGTTTCAAGAATTAGATGCTTAAATAGACAGCTGTTTTCTATTTACCATGTAAATCAGGGATAAATCAAAGAAATTCCGAATAGTAGACTTTTTTCCTTCCTATTAGGAACTACAAAATCAGGCAGAAAGAGAGAAAGAAGGAAAAACAATCAAGATGAGAGCAAATAGAAAGTTAAAATAACAATTTCTTAAACAAATAAAGGAAACTTGGAGACATCTCAGGAAAAGGTGTTTTATATCAGCTCTGAACAGTAGTAATAATTTTTTTTCACTAAAATGGACAGGAGGGTTAAAAAAAAAAACCATGATCATTGGCTTTTACAAATCCACCACACATTACTACCGAATTTAATATGCATGGGTTATTTTGTTGTGTTCTTTTAAACTTCACTTAGAAAGTTAATTAATCACTGCCAGATTTCAATGCAAAATATCCTATTTCTTCTTATAAGCCAAAGAAAGAAATATAAGTTATTTAAGTATTTTTAATAAGTATTTTAAAAGTCCTCAAAAAGAATATTCTACTATACTGCTTAAGAAGAAATGGCAACATTCTTCCCCTCAATCGAAGTGTGCTTTATGAGAACGACTAAAAAAAAAAAAAAAAAAAAAAAAGGAGATGAGAGGCCTCCAACTAAATATTATCCCTAGGATCATTCTCAGAAAACTTCTGGAACTCTTTGGAACTAACCAAGTGATAGTACAACCATGAAAACTGATCTCCTATGAAACTCAGGACTGGCTTTTAATTAGGTAAGAGGTGTGGGGTGGAAGGTGGGGCGCTGCTCACTTGCGAGAGACTTTGCTTCACTGTATTTGAATTTTCAAATCGACTGCATTGGTTCAGTTGTTATGGAAAACAGTATATGGAGGCTCCTTAAAAAATTAAAAATAGAACTACCATATGATCCGAAAACCTCATTTGTGGGTATATAGTCAAAAGAAATAAAATCAGTATCCCAATGAGTTATATGCACTTTCATATTCATTGCAGCATTATCCACTATATCCAAAATACAGAAATAGACTAATTGCCTGCTGACAGAGGAATAAAGAAAAAATGTTCTATGCGTGATGATAAAGTGGTATTCATCCTGCAATTTGTGACACCATGGATGGACCTCGAGGACACTGTGCTATATGAATAAGAGAAAGACAAATACTGTATGATCTCACTTATGCATGGAATATAAAAAAGCACTTACAGAAGCACACAGAGTAGCACAGTGATTAAGGGGCGAAGGGCTGGGAGTTAAGAGAAAGATGCTGGTCAAAGGGTACAAACTTCCGGTTGTAAGAGGAGTAAGTTCTGTGGATCTAATATACAGTACATTGACTGTAACTAAAAATAACGTATTACATACTTGAAGAGACCTTAAATGTTCTCATCGCACAAAACATAACTATGTAAGGTGACGGATGTGTTAATTTGACTGTGGTAAATATTTTACAATACATACATACATCAAAGCATCATGTTGCACACTTTCAATATAGTGTATAAGATTTCTTTGTCAACTATACCTCAATGAAGCTGGGAAAAATTCAGTTCAGCCAAAGAAGAAACTTTAGGGATCTAACCCATGTGGGGCTTGGGATCTGTCTGAGCTCGAGGAAGTTGCTCAAGGGATGTTCATGAATGTTATTCACAAGATTTGACTCTAACATGCTCAAGGTCCTGGATTCAATTCCCAGCAGTGTCCCCCCACCCCCTAAAAAAGAGATTTAGCTTTTCTTTTAAACACAGTTTCTTCATTATGAAAGTAATTACAAAGATATTGTTCCAAATTTCATGATCCTCCTTGGAGAACTGGTTGACACCAGAGCAGAGGTAGGAAAAGAGAAGAGGAACTGTAACATCCAGAGGTCTCAAAACAAAGACAGAAGTAAACTGTGAGGGCAGAGGGTGCAACACAAAAGAGACCCTAACGGCAACAGCTGGAAGAAGCTCAGCAACAAGATAATTAACAGTACTGGATAATAACACAAAGAATAAAATAGTAGCCATGAGTCCCTACTGATATAAATAAATAATAATAATAGCATAAATAAATATAGTGGAGAACCGGGACAGCTCTTATTGCAAAACTCTATCGATAAACGTAGAAGAAATGAGAAAAAAAAAAAATCACTAGTAAATCCGTGATATATACCATAGGCAAGATCCATCAATAATTTCTAAAATTTGTGAGGAAGTATTCAAGCAGAAACAGAACACTGGCATAGTCGGAGTGTCTCCCTAAAATATACAGTAATTAAACTGCGCATGGTGATGAACGCCTGTAATCCCAGCATTTGGGAGGCTGAGGCAGGTGGATTGTAAGTTCAAGTCTAGCCTAAGCAACTTAGAGAGATCCTGTCTCAAAAAAAATTTTTTTTTTAAACAGCTGGGGATGAAGCTCTGGCCCTTAGTTCGATCCCATGTACTGCATATATGCATATATTATAATTATCTGAAGTATAAATTATATATAAATCCCAAAGCGAAAATTTCAAGTTTACAGTGAAAATCTTGGCAACATCACCTTAGCAAAATGGTCAAGGAAAACCTTACCTGTAATACAAATCAATATTGTGCATTCTCTGATAGGATGCATGGAGAAGGCACATCACCTCTGTAGCATCCTACCCAAGAAAGTATACCATTAATTCGATTATGAGAAAACACCAGACAAATCCAAACCTAGGGATATTCTACAACATAACCAACTAGTCATCTTTAGAAGTGTCAAGGTCACAGAAGAAAAGAAAGGCCAAGAAAATATGACAACAGAATTCAATGTGAGATTCTGAGTTGGATCCTAAATAAAAATAAGGGCATCAATGTTAAAATTGATAAAATCTAAATGAGATTTGCATTTTAGTTAACAGTATTGGGTCAATGTTAATTTCTTAGTTTTGATAAATTTATGCTCATGTAAGATATTAACAAAAGGGAATATCAAGTAAAATGTATGTACATGGAAAGTCTTTAAAATAACTGTAAATAAAACTATCAGAAAGGGAGAAAGGGAGTTGAGGAAGAAAATACAGAAGGAAGGGTAAGTAAGTTATGTGTATACTTAAAAATGTCAAAATCCGGGCCGGTGAGATGGCTCAGCGGCGTAAGCGCCTGCCTTGCAAGCGTGAGGGCCCGAGTTCGACTCCCGGAACCCACAAACGAAAAAGGGGCCGGTGATATCGCTCAGCGGCACGGGTGCCTGTTGGCATGTGAGGTCCTGAGGTCGACACCCTGGTACCCACCAAAAAAAAAAAAAAAAGTCAAAATCCATGACTATAAAGAAAAATATAAAATAAGAAGTATGTTGTCTTTTCTCTTTCCTTCAGTCTGATTCCCTATAAGAAATCATTATTTAAGAGTTTCCTGTGTGTTACTCCAGGAAAATTTAATGCATATTTTCCAGCACACATCTATGTGTAACCTATATTCTTTATCTGATTTATATACTAAACTACTGATATATTCCATATAAACCTATGTAGATTAAATCCAGTTTTTTAAAAAAACAGGCACAGAACGCTGCACTGGATGAACTTAAACTATAATTAGCCGCTTTCTGATGGATGATCTTCTTGTTTCTATTTTTTTGCTCTTAAACAAGGTTAGGAAATACATAAGCTTTCTGTAACTGAGTATCTAATTGACCACTAGTTTCTAAAGTCAAACCACTGCCTAGGAAACACAGTTTGCTCCCTTGAAAGTACTATTTTTTTTTCAAAGTATAAAATTTATTTTCCCAGTCACCTTCGTATACTAATCCCAGCCAAGCTGATGTCTATCTGCTATTTCATGCAACAAGTTATTTTCCAGTTCTCAAGAATTTTCTTTTTAATGGGCTTCATCAAGATATAATTCATATTGGGCCGGTGAGATAGCTCAACGGCATAAGTGCCTGCCTGGTAAGCACGAGGTCCTGAGTTCGACTCTCGGTACCCTAAGGAAAAAAAGGGCCGGTGATATCGCTCAGCGACGTAAGTGCTTGCCGGCAAGCGTGAGGTCCTGAGGTTGACTCATGGTACCCACATTTAAAAAAAAAAAAAGATACAATTCATAGGGCTGGGGATTTAGCTCAGTGGCACAAGTGCCTGCCTGGCAAGCGTAAGGTCCTGAGTTCAATTCCCAGTACCAAAAAAAAAAAAAAAAAAAAAAAAAAAAAAAATTCATAGACCTGCTACTCTGCATTGTGAGGAGGACCTGCCATTGTGTGCAACAAACTGCCAACTCCAAGCTGGTTTTGCACCTTGGCTCCCCTAAGCACACGACCACAGAGGCAACTACCTCATGACCTAGCTGTTCAAGCACAAGGTCAATTCCTCAGAGAAGAGCTAAGCCTGGAAAAGTTGGCTACTTCAGGGAGGAATAATGGACGGATCAGCAGTGCTAGCCCCATGAAAAGCCCATGGCTGGTGTAAACTACGAAAACAGCATGGGGTTGTACCCTAAGAATGACTTCTTCCTGGCAGAATAGAGCTGGAGAGGAAATCCTGTGCAGTGCCTGCCGTATTGCCAGGGAGAGCTTAATCAATACCAGTTTGGGAAGGAGTTGACTGTGTGAGACTGAATCACAAAAGATCTATACAGAAGTTTCATTCTACCACAGAGACTGAATAAGAGACAGCCACAGAAAACAGATGCAGAGCGGGTGAGGGCTAGATACAGACCCGCCGAGAAGTTCAAGTTCAAGCCAGGAAGGACACGAAGCTTGCATTTCATGGTGGGTGTCCTGATTCTAGCAGGAATGGCTTTCAGAGGTGCTGGATATGAAGGTGATGGCATTAAGACCAGCAGTCGGCTTGAACTCCTGCCCCACTGCCTACATCCAGCGGAGACCGGTGGTCTAATCGCTTCCCTACACACTAACATGAGTGGGAACACGACTCAGCTTGGACAGTTGCCGTGGTCTGGGGTTTACAGACAGGGGGACCTCTTGAGAGGGGCAACCTCACAACGCCAAAGGCTTTATTATAAAGGGGGACAAAGGGACTGTGACTCAGTAGTTTTCAAAGATTGTCGGTCTTGAAAGGAAACCACTCATTCAGAAATACATAGAAAAATTTGACTCATTTTTTTCTTCTTTATTGTTATTTTTCCTTTTTGTGGTATCTGGAGTTTTATTTCCTATTTTCTTGCTTTTTTTTTTTTAATTACCTTTGTATGTTTGTTTTGGTCATACTGTTAAGCACTGTTCTATTGTTAGTGGAAGTGAAAGTTGTTCGATTTAGTAGATATTTACCATAGGTAACTATCTGGTTTATATTACTGTTGACACTATAAGCATATATCTCCTTTCTATGGTTAAGAGAGGTACATTAGTGGTTCTTAGTATTTGTCAATATCTGCTTTGTATTTGACAGTATTGCTGCTGATTTTATTACTTAGACAAGGTGACACGGTTGCTGTTATCAATCGGTTTTCTCTGTATGCTAACATCCAGACGCCTGGAAGTGATGAACAACACTGTGGCCCACTCCTGAAGAACTGAGTACTGCGGCAAACAAGGCATAACTTCCCCTAGCGAATAAACAGAGATGGTTAGGTCCTGGAACAGAGGCAAAGGCCAATAGTTAACCAGAGGATATCTCTGCGAAGTAGACATTAACTAAAGAGGTCTCCATACAAGCAACAAAGGTACCCACTATCATCAACTTGCAAGCCTCAGCACAGAAAACAAAAATAGAAACATGATAAGACAAGGCGACAAAATTCCTCCAAAAACTACCAACTACTCCCAGTGATCCTGGACACACTGAGGGGGTGGAAATCAAAAGCCACACACAGGAATCTGAAAGGGTAACAGTGGAGGTAACAAAATAAATCAATAAGGTGCTTGGAAAATTGAAAGAAGATATAATTAGGATAATGATCCTAATGAAACAAAAAATCAGCAAGTCTACAGAAGACACTAATGAAAAGCTAGTAGAGCTAAAGAGATGGAAAGCCTGAATATCCAACATAGAAAAGAATTAGAGTCCAGGAAAAGTAACAAACAGAAATACAGGATTAAAAATTCTACTTGAACTATGGACAGCAGAAGCAACCAAAGTGAGGAAAGAGAGGCAAATCTAGAAGATAGGGCTGTGGTTGGTGATCACTTAATGAGAGATACCTTAAAAACAAGAGAAGGCCAGGCGTGATGCCGCGTGCCTGTAATCCCAGCACTTGGGAAGCTGAGACAGGAGGATCACTGTGAGTTTGAGGCCAGCCTGGGATACAAAGTGAGTTCAAGGTCAGCCTGAACTGCATAGTGAGACCCTGTCTCAAAAAGACAAAAACAACCCCCCCCAAAAAAACCCCACAAGAGAACATGAAAAATGGATCCAAAGGTCACTAGATGACACAAGTTGGGATTAGTGAGAAATCAGAAGACAGCACAAAGGGAATAATAAACCTGTTTACAGAAGTAATAGCAGAAAACTTTCCAAACATGGAAAAAGAATTTAATATGCAGATAAGTGAGGCATACAGAACCCCAATAGTGATGATCAGGAAAGAACTTCTCCACAACAATTCATAGTCAAAATATCAATAATCTAACACAAAAACAGAATTTTAAAAGCTGTTAGAAAAAAGGAACAAATCACTTATACAGGAAAACCCATTAGAATTACAGAAGATTTCTCAACACAAACCTTAAAGGCAAGGAGAGCTTCGACTGAAGCGTTTTAAACCCTAAAAGAAAACAGCTTCCAACCTAGATTGTTATATACTGCAAAATTATCTTTCAAAATTGATGGAAAAATATTTTCATGATAAACAGCACCTAAAGAAATTCATGAACACAAAATCAGCCCTTGAGAAAAAAAATTCTCAAGTATATCCTAGAAAGAGACAATGAACGCCAAAGGGCCAACAGAATGAATGTACCAGGTACAATGAGCCATTAAGTAGAAGCAAAAGAAAGGAAGTCAGCAGCAGGAAAATAATACAATGACAGAAATAAGGCAATACCTATCAGTTATAACTATCAATGTGAATGGTGTCAATTCACCAACCAAAAGATACAGACTGTCAGAAAGGATCAAGAAACAAAACCAAGGGCAGATGAGATGGCTCAGCGGTGTAAGCGCCTGCCTGGCAAGCGCGAAGGCCTGAGTTTGACTCCCGGAACCCACATACAAAAAAAGGGCCAGTGATATCACTCAGTGGCACGGGCACCTGCTGGCGCGTGAGGTCCTGAGGTCGACCCCCAGTACCCACAAAAAAAAAAAAAAAAAGAAAAAAGAAAAAAAATAAGAAACAAAACCAATGGTATGCTGTATATAAGAAACACATTTAACCCAAAAAGAAATTCACAGACTAAAAATCAAAGGATGAAAAACAATATTCCAGGCAACATAAACTCCTCCTCTGCAAAAAAAGTAGGAGTAGCTATCCTAATTTCAGACAAAGTGGACTTTAATACAAAACTCATCAGAAGACGCAAAGAAGGACATTACATGGTTAAGGGAACTAGTCAACAGAAATAAAAATCATTAACATATATGCACCAAACAATGGCACACTCAAATTCATAAAACAAACACTACTGCCCACAAAATATCAGATAAACATCAATATAAATATAGTGGGAAACCTCAATACCCCAGTATCAAAAATAGCATGTGAACTAGACAAAAAAAAATCAACAAAGAAATATCAGAGTTGAACCAAACCTTGGGAAAAAATGGACTTAATAGGCATCCACAGAGTACATCACAGAACAACAGAATACACATTCTTCTTGGCAACCAGGAAACTTTCTCCAAAATAGACCACATGCTAGCCCATAAAGCATGCTTAAGGAAATGCAAGAGAACTGAAAATTTACCATATATATTATCAGATCATAGAGCAAAGAAACTAGAAATCAATGGCAAAAGAAACCACAGAAAATTATGCAAACACATGGAAATTAAACAACACACTCTTCAATAATCACTTGGTCACAGAAAAAATTAATGAAGAAATAAATTAATTCCTAGAATCAAACAGTAATATCATACAACATAACAGAACCTAAGAAGCACAATGAAAGCAGACCAAAGAGAGAAGTTTATAGCTGTGAATGCCCACATCAGAAAAACAAGTACAATCCAATCCAGAGCTAGTACAAGGAAAGAAATTGTAAAGATCAGAGCAGGAATCCATGAAATGGAGACTAAAACAAAAACAAAAACAAAGAATCAATTAGTTGAGCTGGTTTTTTGAAAGAATAAACAAAATAGACAAACCCTTAGCCAAAATTACAAACAAAACAAAACAAGAGAATAAACAAAACCAAAATGGAAAGACACAAATCAACACAGTTACAAATAAAGAAGATGAAAATCACAGTGGACACTGGTGAAATTCATAAGATTATTAACAACTACTTCATAAACCTGTATTCCACTAATAAATTGGAGAACTAAAAAAATGGATAGATTTCTTGATACATATGAATTACCAAAACTGAACCAGAAAGATTTAAAAAACACCAAATAATCTAATAACAGGCAATAAAAGTGAAACAGTAATAAAAAAAACCCTACCAACTAAAAGAAGCCCAGGACATGATGGATTTACTACTGAATTCTACAAAAATGTCAAGGAAGATCTAATACCAATACTCCTCTAACTCTTTAATGAAATCAAAAGGGAAAGAGCACTCCCAAAGTCATTCCTGGAAGTCAGAATTTCCCTGATGCCAAAAAACAGATAAGGTTTCAACCAAAAAAGAAAACTACAGGCCAACTCTAATTCTATAATGAACACAAATGCAAAAATCCTCAACAAGATACTGGCAAACAGGATGCAACAAATCATCAAAAAGATAATACACAATGACTAAGTAGACTTCATCCCAGGTATATAAAGGATGGTTCAACATACACAGATCAATACATATATCTAGCACATAAACAGAAGCACTGACCAAATTAACACTGACAAAGCAAAAGCATTTGACAAAATCCAAAAACATTCATGAGAAAAAAATCTTGAAAAAACCGTTAATGACCAACCTGCTGCCAACATCATCCCCATTAAATGGGAAAAACCTGAGAAAACTTTCCCTTTAAAATCAGGAACAAGGGCCGGTGAGATGGCTCAGTGGCATAAGTGCCTGCCCGGCAAGCGTGAGGTCCTGAGTTCGACTCCTGGTAGCCACATACAAAAAAAGGGCCAGTGATATTGCTCAGTGGCACAGGCACCTACTGGCGCACAAGGTCCTGAGTTCAACCCCCGGTACCACCCCCACACAAATAAATAAATAAATAAAATCAGGAACAAGACAAGGATGTCCACTAAAACTACTCCTGTTCAACACAGTCTTTGAAACAATAGGCAGAGCAATCAGACAAGAGAAAGAAAAGGCATACGTATAGGAAAGGAAGAAGTCAAACTATCATTACTTTTAGATGCATGATCTTCTACATAGAAGACCCCAAAAACTCCACCAAAAGATGAAATTAATAACAAAATCAATGTATCAGAAAACAAAATCACACAAAAATCAGTAGCATTTCTATACACTAATAATGAACTCACTGAGAAAGAAATTAGGAAAACAATACTATTCACAACAGCATCAGGGAAAATTAAATACAGCAAGTCCCAAAATGGCAGAGCAGTGAGTTCCAGAAACTCAGCTTCTCCAGAACAAAGTGTCTAGAGTCCTGAAAACAATAGTTTGGAGAGGAACAAAAGTGAGAGGAGGTTACCTGGGAACCACGAGGGAACTGAGAGAGGAGAAGAAAATAGGATTAAGTGATATAAAAGAAATAGATCACACCATGGAGAAGAGACCACCCAATGTCACCAACGGCAGCTGGCAGGCAAAGTGAAACTGACAACTTTTTTGCTCATGGAGAACTACAGAACTGCATCAGGACCGAAAGAATCACCTGCAGTTGGAACCAACAAGGAAGATGTGGGACACTGCTTACAGAACTGCCTTCCACAATCAATAGCTGGTGAGTGACCTCAGTACAAGTGCCCACAGCTACAATCGTGCAGGTGAGAGCTGGCAGGGACACCACTGTAGGGAAGGGCTGAATGTTTGAACCTGGGTCCCAGAGCAGCCCCCTGGCTGCTTCACACTGCCAAGTTCCCACAGTGGACGAGGGAAGGAGTCCCAGGAGACTGCTGACAGTTGGAGAGCAGACTGGGAGGAGTCCTGCTGAGAGGAAGGGGCTGTGAACCCAGACCAGGCTCCTGAGGTCAGAGACCAGGTTCGCCCCGAGTTACACAGCACTGAAAGCTCACACTGGTGCCGTGTTCTCTCTGTAAGCAGATCTCTACACGCAGCACTGCTCTGGGGCAGACCGCCACCTTAGACTTCCAGCATGAACAGAAACACATCCTGGCTTTAGCTCTGCTTCTTAAACCCAGGCTGAAGAAAAGAGTCATGCGTCCAAAACAATAGAAAACTTTCTTTTATTATACTTTGATTGTATTAATTTTCCATTTTTTGTTTTTATTTTACTTAATTTTTTTCAACTTAATTTTTAAAGTTTTTTTATTCTTTGCTGTCTTCCTCCTTTTGTGTTTTTCCCTCTACATTTTATTCTACTTTACCCTTTTTCTTTTGAGTGTGTTGATGTCTGTGTGCTTCTCTTCCTCTTGCCTTTTTCCTCCCAATATAGTTTACAGAGGGTAAGGGAATTCTCCCTTGTCCCCTTATATCCCTCCTACTTCTATCCATCTCTTTTCCTGACTTCTTTCTCCTATGTCTTAATCATCTCAGTTTTTCTTTTCTGTTCTCCCCCATTTCATTTGTCTCCCTTTAACTTTTTCTCGATGATTTATATCAGTCATAGAATATCTTCCCATTCCCATTTCCAACTACTGATTTTGTACCCGGTTTTCCCTGTTATCCCCTTCTAAATATATAACATACCCTTACCATCATTAGGAGTCTTTGCCACCTTCCTATTTCTTCCTTTCCATACCACAAAGCAGAGGACTTAAAAAAACAACAACACTTTTTTTCCTTTTTTCTCTCCTCTTCCTACTTCTGGTATTACCCAGTCCCCAGGCCCTGGGCTTTAGATAACTGACACTATAACACTACTGTTGAATGCTGTTTTTCACCATTAGAGAAGACATAGCCACTGCATTTACTGCACATTAACTGTGGGTCAAAACTTGGGTTGTTAAGATGCTTACACTGTAACTGTGCATTTCTTCTCTAGGCTAAAGGGAGACCTAACAGGGGTTCATGGTATGTTATTTCTCAACTAGCCCTGATAGATACCACTGTAACAGATTAGCCTGTTACTGATGTAGCTGATCTGATTACACAGGAATAATCCTGACTCAGTGGACAATTTCGTGCCAGTGAACCTATATGCTGAATCCACCATCAAACCTAGGGAGAGGGACAGCAAGAGCTCCTAACCCAAGAACTCGGACTGGATCAGACTCTGCAAGAATGCCTGCAACCCAGCAGGAAGAAGTCCTGAGTCTGAGTCAGCTTCAGTATTACAGTGGAGGGACAGGCAGAGTTACTGGGGTGTGAGCACTCAAACTCTGGCAAAAGAGCTACTTCGGAATCACATATGCAGTGTCTCATTGGAATATTTAATCTGTGTTCCCATTGGACATCTTATAGGTTTAAGTTTTTGTATGTTTCTTGATTTACTTAGTAATGTGGGGCTATGTTATGTCCTTTTAAGGTTTCCTTTGTTTTTAGGTTGTTACTTTGTGTATATGTTCTTTCATTGGCTCTGATTTAGTAAGTGTCTAGGTTCTCTCCCCTATCTCAGCTTTCTCTCTTGTTTGGTCACCTCAAACCCCTGAGACAATATTAACATATTCCTTTATTCTTTCTCCAAACACATAAACTCCTCCTCCCAACTTTTAAAATTCCCCACACTTAGCCTCACAATCCCACAGTCACTTGTATCTTCTCTAGTATTATTCCTCAATCCTCCTCATCCTAAGCTTTGGCTCTTCCACATCTTTCCTAGCTTATTATCCTCCTTGTCAGCAAGTTCTGACAACCACATAGCTTTCCTCAAATCACAAATTAAACCCCTTTTCTCCCATATCTCACCCTTGCTTCCACAAAAGATATTCTGAAAGTTCTCAATACTAACTCTTCAACTCAAAGTACTCCAATAAAATCAGACCCTACATCAACCTCTTCTTCTCATCTACTACTATTCCTACTTCAAACCTCCCCTTTAGTGTCTGACACTCATCTGACCACGTCCCACTCTCCCCCTCCAACTCACCTTCCTCATCACAGAACAACCACAAATAACAAACTGTCACAGTGTGCACAGAAAACAGACAAAAAGGGGAAGTGTAACTGCAAGGACTATTGTATAGAAGTGTTATAAGATTGAATCTGTTGATGCTTTTATAAACAGAAGCAATTTTTTTCACCAAAGTATAGGGATAGAGTCAAAATGATTTAAAGTAAATAACAGAAGGAGTAAATACCATCACTGGACATACCAGAGTAAATACCAGAGCTGAAAATTATTCACAGGGAGGCAATATACTACTAAAAATCTCCATATTGTTGTAACCTGATAAGGCCAGCGCCATTTTAAGACCTATTTGCCATGTTACTGTTCTGTTCCCGCCAGAAGAGACTCAGATAGGTTTCGTTTCTGTAAGTTGCAATTTCCCCACTGTGACGACATGCTCCTAACTGCCCGTTAGCCTAAAAAGGTAACTTCTCGCTCTGCCCAATGAAATGATGCCTAATACTCCTGTGCCTGTAAACCTGACCAATTAAAATATGACTTCGCCCCATTAACCACCGCTATTGGCTTCTGTTCGACTGCTTGCTACTATAAAACTCCCACCCTATTTCCTCTCTGCGCTTCTCTCTGTACTGGCAAAGAGGACGCCGCTGGGTACCAGCTCAAATAAAGAGCTCTGTTTTCTTTTGGACACCCTCTTTTTGTTGTCTCATTTATTGGGTACAGCACATATAAGCCACAAACTCTTCTCACTTCTCTAGTCCCAACCTGCAGTATGCCCCCCAAAAAGGGAGGAGAAAAAAGAAGGGACTATATACAATTATATATATATATATATATGAACAAATAAACACAGATACAAGTAGGAGAATGGGGAAGGAAGATCCCCAACCCCCGCAACTCTCCCAAGGCACAGCAAGGGGTCACAAAGGGAGAAGAAAACAAATACCAGGTAGCAGAAATCTATGAAAAGTCTTAGACTGGATGAAGAAAAGAGATGACTTCAAAGAGGAAATGAACCAAAAGTTCACAGCAATTACACTCAATATGCCCATGGTGAATTTCGGACAAATAGGTAAAAGACTGCACAAGCTAACCAAAACAGTTCAAAATTTGAATGACAGATTCAACAAGGATATGGAATCCTCAAAAAGATGTCAGATAGAAATACCTGATATAAAAAACAGTATAGAATTCATACATGGCAGAAATGACCAATGTGAACACAGACTGCCTGATATTAAGGACAAAATAGTGAATTATGACAAAGAGCTCAAAAAAGCCAAAAAGCAAATAAGAGAACAAGAGAAGATGATCCAGCAGCTATTAGATGACAACAAGAAGACCAATCTAAAGCTAATAGGAGTTAGAGAAAAAAACTACAAGACAGCACAGATGGACTGAGCAACATGCTTACAGAAATTATGGAAGAAAATTTCCCAAATATAAGAAAAGAGTTTAAAATACAAGTAAGTGATATTTATAGACAATTATGATGAAAGGAGAAGTTCACCAAGGCATATATCCTCATTAAATTCACATATAACCAGTAAAAAAAAAAACAATTTAAAAGGCAACCAAAGAAAAACAAAAAATCACATATAAAGATAAACCAATGAGAATCACAGCAGACTTCTCACCACAAATCCTGAAGGCAAGAAGAGCTTGGAGGGCCGGTGAGATGGCTCAGCGGCATAAGCGCCTGCCCAGCAAGCGCGAGGTCCTGAGTTCGACTCCCAGAACCCACATAAAGGAAAAAAAGGGCCGTGATATTGCTCAGTGGCACAAGCATTTGCCCAGCAAGTGCGAGGTCCTGAGGTCAACTCCCGGTACCCTCTCACCAAAAAAAAAAAAAAAAAAAAAGAGTTTGGAGTAAAGTATTTCAAGCCCTAAGAGCAAATAACTTCTGTGGAGGACCACCTGGACGGCTTTCCTTGAAAGAAGAGCAATTATCTCCATCTTGGCTGAACCTGGCCCTATTTCCACCTATTGATATGTACAGAGCTAGGACTTTTGCTTATCTCTTCAGTTGGCTTTAAGCAATGCAAATCGTCCTGATATGTAGTCTTTGAAGCAAGGCCTGTGTTTCCCCGCCCTTTGCTCCCAATACATGGTTGAGCCTAGTGGGATGGAGAGCTGTGCTCCACGCTGTGGGCTGGGAGGCTGGGATTGAGCCTCCAGAAAGAGGCTATGACTTCCCAGGGCATAGAAGATTACACATCAGAGCTGAAGCACCGACCCCAAAACATTAGATACTATCTTGAATTGTGTTATGCAGATTACTCCTTCTGCATATCCTTCCCTCTGCAAAGGTGATTTCAGGCCACCTACTTAGCCCAGCTCATGGTGCTCACATACTTCCCGCCACTCTCACAGTCACTCACTCATCCCTGAGCCACTCCCCTCCTCAAGAATTAATAAAACCCGGGTTTGGCCCTGGATTGAAGCCTTTGTTCCAGTAGCCACCATCTTGGCTAGACTTAGGACCCCTTGGATCCCCACAACTATAAATATGCCTTAGTGTCTTTATTCTCGCAGTGGGTTGCACTGGAAGTGGTAGATTGGAACTAACTCGCTACAATTCCAATAACTTTTCCATGGGATTACAAATATATACTTCCTGGACCACGATGAGGACTGGGAAGGGCTCGCTATAAACTTCCAAACAGATTAATTTACCCAGCAAAGCTATCCTTCAAAATAGATGAAGAAATAAGGTATTTCCATGAAAAATACCAGCTCAGAAGATGAAAGAGTGCTAAACCAGTTCTAGAGAAAATATTCAAGAATATTTATTCCCCTTCTAGCTATCTTCCTCAAAGTTAAAGACATCATATTACAGTGATATAAGCATACCCATGATATGCACATACAGTGATATATGCAGCACAATTTATAATAATTAAATGTTGAATACATTAAATGTTGGATACAACCTATATGCCCATCAACAGATGAATGGATAAAGAAAATGGGGTATTTATCAAAATGGAGCACTACTCTGCCATAAAAAGGACAAACCTGAAGCATCTGTAGGAAAATGGGTGCACCTTGAGACCATAACATTAAATGAAATAAATCAGAAACACACGCTTACATATCACATGCTTTCTCTTATATGAGAAACCCAAAATATAAATAGCAAAATAAAAGATAGGTAATAAGATATAGGGAGATCTTTTTCTTAGGAATGGGGAACAAGAGATGCAGGGAGGGAGGAGAAAGGGGAGGGAAAGGTGATGAAAAAAGGAATTAAGGTGTTATGTACCTATATCAACTCCCAACAATAAATGTAATCATTATATACTACAAACATGTACTAATTGAGAGAGAAAGATAGAGAGAGAGAGAGAGAGAGCACGATTGAACTACTCAACTCTAAAAAAAGAGATGATCTTGACCCACTGGAATATATATGCCAATAAATGCACTTGAAAGCAACAACAACAAAAAAAAAACCCCAAAAGCATGTAATTTACATACAATATAATTCACCAATTTAGAGCCCATGGTTCAATGATTTTTTGTATATTCAGAGTTGTACAACCATTACCACAATCTAATTCTACATTTCCACTCCCCCCCATAAAGTGAAGCCTGCACTCATTAGTGGTCACATTCCATTCTGCTTCACTTCCCTAGCCCTTGGCATCTATTATCTGCCTAAGATTTGCCTATTCTGGACATTTCATATAAATGGAATCATAGAATATGTGGTCTTGTTACTAGATTCTCTCCCTTAGCATAATATTTTTGAGGCTCATCCATGTTGAGGAAAATATCAGTATTTCATTCCTTTTTATCTTTGAATAATTGTGACCAGTAATCTGGATATGTCAACTTAATTGGATTTAGAAAAGCCTAGCAGACTGGTAAAGCACACTCCTAGGTATCTGGGTGGGTTATGGAGGCATGGCCTTGGGTACTACATATTGTCCCTTGCTCATTCTTCTCTGACACTGTTTCCTTGGTCTGTTTCTGGGCTGCCACAAACTAAACAGCATTGCTCTGCCTCGCTCTCCTGTCATAGTGTCTGGAGCCAGGTGACCACGGACTGAAACTGTGGGCATATTAAAACTCCCCTCCTTTAAGCTGTCAGTGTTGGGTTGTGCCTCAGCAATGAGAAAGATGACTAACAGAGAAAACTGGTACCAGGAGTGGGGTCATTGTTGAGACTGTACATGACCATGTGGTTTAGAAGCCTTTGGAACTAGTTTGCAGAAGGAGTTTGGAAAGGTTTGAAGATGTGGGCTAGAGTAGCCATAGAATGCTGTAAAAAAGACCCTGATGGATGACATTGGTCAAAAAGCAGAAGATCAGAATGCTGCTAGGAATGCAGATGGTGAAAACTAGGCTCAGGAGGTTTCAGTTGGGAATGAAGATGCCATCGAAATTTAGACCAGAGGCCATGTATATTATTCTCTGGTAGAAAATTTGTCTACATTTTGCTCATATCCTGACACTTTGCAGGAGAAAGAGATTAAGGGCAGTAAACGAATTAATCTGGTGCAGGAAATTTCAAGACAGCTCAATAGTCAGTCTGTGGCATGGGTACCGCTGGCTTGTTTTAGCCAGATCATTTACAGTGAGAATCAAGGGCAGAAGGCAAAACAGAAAAATTTAAATTTTGGCCCTAGAAGGAATATGTGTACAGTGGGGGCCAAAGGAGTGTGGTTGTCATTAAAAAGAAACCAAATACTTTGTAGAGGGACCAGAAGAAAAATGCCTTCAAGGCATTTCAGGAATCAACGAGACCACAACCATTTCAGGCTTAAGCGTGTAAAAGTGTAAACCTTTCACTGGAGAGAGTCCCTGGGACACCTGCTCAAGAAGGACCTCCCAGAGAATTGCTTTTGTGGGATTAATTTTACCAGGCTCAGTCATCCAGGCACACAGAGTCCACCGAAGCCATGGTCCAAGGGAGCCTGGCTACTGCTTCCATGGGCAGCAGATCTTGGTATCAACCAGATGATGCTGGTTTTACTGGCATGGAAAATTTAAGAGTTATGGGATCAAGAAGTCTTACACCCAGATTTCAAAGGAAGGCCTGGAAAGTCAGTTAAGGA
The DNA here is from genome assembly GCA_028451465.1 of Erethizon dorsatum. Classification (NCBI taxonomy): domain Eukaryota; kingdom Metazoa; phylum Chordata; class Mammalia; order Rodentia; family Erethizontidae; genus Erethizon; species Erethizon dorsatum. The sequence goes on along the minus strand of CM051829.1, from coordinate 29,705,366 downwards.
GCTCCTGAGAGGGCAGTGTATGAAGGTGTGAGAATGAAGCTAAAGGTGCTATGGAAATCCTAGGAATTTTTAGATGTCAGTAACAAATTAAATCTCTCCTCCTTTAAGCTGTAGGTGTTGGGTATTGTGCCTCAGCAATTAGAAAGAGACTAATAACACTATATTTTATTTATCCATTTATTAGCTGATAAACATTTGGGTTATTTCTATTTTGGGGCTATTACAAATAACAGTTCTATGAACATTTGGATTTTGTGTTGGACGTGGGTTTTCAATTCATTTGTATCTAAATCCAAAAATAGAACTGTTGGGTAATATGGTAATTCTATATTTAACTACTTGAGGAACTATAAATTGTTTTCCAATGTGGCTGAACTTATTTTACATTCCCAAGAGCAGCATATGATGATCTTAATTTCTCTACATCTTTGACAACACTTTTTATTAACTGCCTTTTTGATCCCAATCTATTATCTCATTGTTGTAGTTTTGATTTGCACTTCCCTAATAACTAATGATGTCTAGCATTTTTTCATGTGTTTATTGGTTATTTTTAACATTTTCTTTGAGGGAAAAATCTATCCAGACCCTTTCCCATTTAAAAATGCAATGAAGGATTTACTGCTTATTTTGACATAGTCCAACAAGGTGTTAGGTTGTCCTTCCATGAAATGATTCAGAAATTGCCAGACAAGGCCATTCTGTGGGGCCTTAACATCTCCCCCTGGGTCTCCTGCATGTAGTTAGCAGGTGATGAAGGGAAGTGAAGTTTGGAAGACAGCAGAGTGGTTAAAATACTTCCTTCTACACTTCCCTGACTACAATTAGTCTTACAGCTTCCTTCTAGATACCAGGGAGTTGAAAAATGTTGGTTTCCTATGTACTCAGGGAGAAGAAATGGATGTTGGTGAGTACCTTAATCAGTCTTTGCCTCACTCAAAGCCTAGAAGCATACCTTGTGGATATCTGGCATTCAGGAAAGGTAGCTGAATGACTGGAAACCTGCCATATGACCTGTTTCTTTGTTTTTGGTGGTCACTTGGGTTTGGCTTATTTCTGAGGCTTCTAGACACACCAAGCCCTAGTAAAAGTCAGGGAGCACCTTAGAATTAGGGGCCTATCTTGGGTACCACATAACTGCTTGGCAGACTAGAAGCCCCTCCTGATCTTGCTGTTTAGCTGTGGTCAGTGAATGTTGGCTTCTGCTATTCCTACCCCTGCATGTGATATCACACCACTTGTCTTCCTGCAGGAGGCACTTTCCTGTCACAGGGCACAGAGATAGATCCATTCTCTAAACTAACATCTGCAGTCCCAGAATGTCTCTCCTATACTTGAGAAGTACAATATAAGTGTAAGAGCTTGCTTCGCTAAGCACTTGCTATGTGTCAAGGATAATCCTTGGACTCATTCATCTAATCTTCACAACTATCCTGAGTGGTTGGTTGTTCTGTTACTCTCAATTTACAGATGAGGTAACTGTGGCCCAGAGAAGCAAACAACCTGCCCAATGCCATATACATCACAAGCTACAGAACAATGTTATAAACTATGGTATTTTCCAATTTAAATATTGGTTTATGTTTTCATTATTGAACTGTAAATTTTTGTTGTCATTATTTTGCAGTCCAGGGGATTGAACATAGGGCTTTTACACTGAGCTAAATCACCAGACCCCCAACCCCGTTTTTTAAAAGATATGGCCTCACTATGTGTTGTAGTCAGGGTTTGCAAGAGAAACAATACAATACAGGACACATAATTTATAGAGTTATTTTGTAATAGTCACCCAAAGAGGCATATACAAAAAGTGCAGGAAATCTGTCCACACACTAAAGACCCAAAGAATCCAGCTGAGGGCCTGGATGCTACAGCAGTGTCCTGCATGAGTCCAGCTGAAGACCTAGAGCCCATGGCAATGCCTCCACGAGTCTAGCTAGAGGCCCAGAGCCCACAGCAATGTCTCATGCAAGGATATTTCACGGATCTGCACTGGGAAGGCCCAAAGGTCAGCGGTGGAAGCTAGAAAATCTGCACCAGCAGGATGAAGGATCTGTGCCAGCAGGCTGAGGGATCTACCCTGGAGCCAGGAAGTGACGCTCAGAGTAAGGACCAGAGCTCCCCTGAAAGTCACCACAGCCATCCTCAGCGACAATGAGGTCCCGAGCTCCTCCGACGATAAGAACAGCCAAGTTCCTATCAGGAAAGCCAGCGTGACAAGCTCCTCGAGGAGAACCGACAGCACCAACTCTTCCTCACCAGTTCTCCTTTTTATGATTTTGGCAGCAGTCCTCAGGTGGGCCCTCCACATCAGGCACCACGCTGATTCAGTTCAGCTGGGTTTTATAAGTTGACCACCAGTTGTCAGTCCACCACACTATGTTACTAAGTTGCCTAGGTTGGGCTTAAAATTGTGATCCTCCTGCCTCAGCCTCCCCGAGTGCTGTGATTATCAGCATGTGCCACCACAGCAGGTAGATTTTAAAATTTTACAAAGTCCGATTTATCTATCTTTTTTTTGGTCACTTGTATTTTTGGTGTTATTTAAGAAGTCTTTACTTAACCAAAGTCATGAAAATTTACTCATGTTTTCTTCTTAACATTTTATTGTATTACTTTTTAGGTCTATGGCCCATTTTGACTTAAGTCTTGCATTTGGTATGAGGGGGTGGGAAGCAATTCTTGAGCAGCTGTGATATACCAGACACTGTGCTGCATGTGAAGCCTCCAGTGGCAATGATGCATTATCTTTTTTCAGTTCTATGCCCTTCTTCAAGAAGCTAATTGCTGGAATGTTTTCTCATCTTAAACTCTACTTTTAGAAATACTACCCACTTCAATTTTATTGCTTGCTATTGGACTACTCAAAAAAATTTTTGTCTTTAGTTTTGGTAATTCACATGAGTCTAAGATTCTGTCCATTTCTTTTTTTTTTTTTTTTTTTTGTGGGTACCAGGGGGTCGACCTCAGGACCTCGCGCGCCAGCAGGCGCCCGTGCCGCTGAGCGATATCACCGGCCCCTTTTTCGTATGTGGGTTCCAGGAGTCGAACTCGGGCCCTCGCGCTTGCCGGGCAGGCGCTTAAGCCGCTGAGCCATCTCACCGGCCCTTCTGTCCATTTCTTTAAGGTTTTTTAATTTGTTGGAATACAATTTTTCTTAGTAGTTACTAACTTATGGAGCTCAACAGTATTCATTTTCATTTTGTCTTTTTTCATTTCTAACTGCGCTGATGTGAGTCTTTTCTCTCTTCCTTTTGGTAGATGTGGCTAAGGGGTTATCTATTTTATTCTTTCTAAGAACCGGCTCTTCAATCCACTGATTCTTTGTATTATTTTTAGTCTCAATTTCATTAATTTTCACTCTGATCTTTATAATTTCCCTCCTTAGATTTGTTTTGTGCTTGGATTGTTGCCAGTTTTTGAGTACCCTGAGGTTCCTTATTAGGTTATTTATTTGAGCTTACAATGTCTTTTTAATGTTAGCACTGACTGCAGTAAAAGCTTCTCTCTTAGGACTGCTTTCATTGTGTCCCAAGGGTTCTGGTGTGTTGTACTGGCATTGTCATTTGGTTCTAGAAACTGTTTTTATTTCTTCCTTGATTTGTTTTGTGATCAACTGGGTGTTCAGGATTGTATTAAGTTTCTAAGTGTTTCTAAATTTTCTGTGATTTCTTCTGTGATTGATTTCTAGTTTCACTGCCCAATGGTCTGATCGTAAACATGGGGTGATTTGGATTCTTTTATATTTATTTAAGCAAGCCTTGTAGACTAGCATGTGGACTATTTTGGAGAAAGTTCTCTGTGCTGGTAAGGAGACTATGTGTACTCTGTTGTTGTAGGGTGGAACACTCTGTAGATATCTATTAAGTACATCTATTCAAGGGTGTGGTTCATCTCTGATACTGATTTTTGTTTAGCTGATCTATCTCTTTGCAAAAGTGGAGTACTGAGGCCACCTACTATGACTGTGTCAGTGTTTATTTGATCTTTTACGTCTAGCAATATTTGTTTTATGAAGAAATATGCTCCAATATTCAGTGCACATATATATATATATATATATATATATACACAAGTGTTATCTTTTCTTGTTGGATTATTCCCTTAACTAATATGTATTAACTGTCATTGTCTCTTCTGATCAGTTTTACCATGAAGTTTACTTTATCTGAGAGTAAAACTGCTACTCCTGCTTGTCTTTGGGGCCCTGGAGCATGAAATATTTTTTCATCTTTTGATTTTTAGTCTATAATTTTTTTTTAATTCGATGAGTTTCTTGAATTAAAAACCTACAAACCAAGAAAGGCCAGTACCTGATGGATTCACTGCTGAATTCCACAAAACCTTTAAGGAAGTTATAACACCAATACTCTTCAAACACTTCAATGAAATTGAAAGGGAAGAAATGCTTCCAAACTCATTTCTGGAAGCCAGTATCACACTGTCCCAAAACCATACAAATGCTCAACTGAAAAAGAAAACTACAGGCCAATCTTCTTAATGTACATAGATGCAAAAATCCTCAATAAGATATTGGCAAACAGAACGTAACACATCATCAAACCACATGATCAAAAGGATTATAGATCTATATGATAATTAATTTTACAAGGTCTCATAAGATAAATAAATGAATCTGATGCTGGAAAAATAAAAGAGGGCTACAGGGAGGAGGAAGAATGGAACTGAAATGTGTTATGTACTTGTATCAATCCCCTACAGTGAATGTAATCAATATGTACTGCAAACATGTAGTATTAATAAAAGTTAAAAAGCCAGCAAGCCAGCAAGCAAGAAAGAGGAGATTAAAGATATTTTTCTTGGAAAAAACCCAAAAGGATTATACATCATGACAAAGTAGGTTCCATCCCAGGATTGTAAAGATGGTTCAATATACACATACTGATAAATGTCCACATAAATATAAACACATAAACAGAAGCAAGAACAAAAACTACATGATCATATCAACAGATGCAGAAAAAGGTTTTGATAAAATCTAATACCCAGGCCAGTGAGATGGCTCAGCGGCATACGCGCCTGCCTGGCAAGCACAAGGTCCTGAGTTCAACTCCCAGTACCCACATAAAGGAAAAAAAAAAGGGGCTGGTGATATCACTCAGTGGCACAAGCCCCTGTGGGCAAGCATAAGGTCCTGAGTTCAACTCCCGGTACCCACATTAAAAAAAAAAAAAAAAAAAAAAAAAAAACTAACATCCATTCATGATAAAAATCCTGAAGACAACAGGTATAGGAGGACTTGAGTCTGATAAAAGCCATTTATGACAAACCAAGGGTCAACATGATATTAAATGGGGAAAAACTGAAAGCTTTCTCTCTAAAAATCAGGAACAAGACAAGGATGCTCACGATCACTGTGTCTGTTCAACACAGTGCTTGAAATATTAGCCAGACCAATCAGGCAAGAGGAAGAAATAAAATGGATACATACAGAAAAGGAAGAAGTCAAATTATCTTTATTTGCAGATGACATGATACTCTACATAGAAGAAATTCCATCAAAATACTTCTGGAATTAATAACCAATTTCAGCCATGTAGCAGGATACAAGATCAACACACAAAAGTCAACTGAATTTGTCTACAGTAATAATGAACTCACTGAGAAAGAAATTAGGAAAACAATACCATTTACAATAGCATCAAGAAAAATTAAATACCTAGGAATTAACCTAACCAAGTAAGTGAAAGTCCTCTACAAGAAAAACTACAGTATTCTGAAAAAGAAGAGCAAAGAGAATATCAGTAAATGCAAAGATGTGCCTGTTTCTGGATAGACAGAACCAATATTGTCAAAACAGCCATATTCCTAAAATTGATATTTAGATTTAATGTAATCCCAAATAAAAACACTGACAGCATTCCTCTAATATGTAGAGAAAAGAACCCTAAAATTCACAGGGAACCAGAAGAGACCCAGAAGCAAAAGCAATTTTGAGCAAAAAGAGCAAAGCAAGAGACTTCATAATACCTGATTTCAAGTTATACTACAAAGCAACTCTGATAAAAAGGCATGGTATTGCCACAAAAACAGACAAGTGGATCACTGGAACAGAATAGAGGATGCAGAAACACCCACGACGCATTTCAGCTATTTGATCTTCAACAAAAACAGTCAAAAATACATGTTGGAGGAATGACAGCCTCTTTAGCAAATGGTGCAGGGTAAACTGGCTCTCTGTACATGGAAGATTGAAGCTGGACCCGTCACTCTCACTGTGTAAAATATAATAAAAATGGACCAGAGATCTAAACATTAAAACAGAAAAACCTACTGGAAGATAAAATAGGTGAAACTCTTGAAGTCACAGGTATAGGCAAGGACTTTCTGAACAGAACTCCAATTGCACAAGAAATAGCAGCAGAATCACCAAACGGGATTATATCAAATTAAAAAGCTTCTGCACAGCAAAGAAAACCATCAGCAGAGTAGAGAGACAACATACAGAATGGGAAAAAAATTTTGCCTGTTATTCCTCAGGCAGAGAACTAATGTCTAGAACATATACAGAATTTTTAAAAAATCAGACCACCTGAAAAGAACCAATCAAAAACATGGGCAAATGATATGAACAGACATTTCTCAAAAGAAGTACAAATATCCATAAACATATGAAAAACATCCAACATCTCTGGCTATTAGAGAAATACAAATTAAAACAACATTAAGATTTCACCTTATACCAGAAAGAATGACTATCATCAAGAAATCAAATAACAAACACTGGCGTGGCTGCAGTGAAAAAGGAACCCTTCTACATTGCTGGTGGGAGTGTAAACTAGCACAATCATTATAGGAAACAGTATAGAGATTTCTCTAAGAACTAAGATTAGAAATTCATTTGACCCAGTTATTTCCCTTTTAGGTATCTTCCCCAAAGAGCTCAAGACATCATATTATAGCAATACATGTATACCAATGTTTATAGCAGCACAATTCATAATAGCTAAATCCTGGAAGGAGCCTGTATGTCTATCAACAGATGACTGGATAAAGAAAATGCGGTATCTATACATAAGAGAATACTGTACTACTCACCTACAAAGGCTAAATTCAAGATACATTTGTAGGAAAATGGGTACAACTGGAAAACAATGTTAATGAAATAAAAATCAGATATACAAGCTTAAATACTGTATGGTTTCTCTCATTTAAGTAATGTAAAGTACCAATAAAGAGCAAAATAAAAGACTGATGAAAGGAAACAGGGAGGTAAATCTTTTGCAAATGGGAAGGGGTCAAAAGACTGAGGACGAGGGAAAGGAGGGAGGAGAAGGGGACATAAAAAGATTTAAGATGTGTCATATACATGTACCAAATACCCGCAATGAATGTAAACACTGTATGTCACAAACATGAACTAATACTAACAATAACAGTGGTAACACTTAAAGTGGGGAAAGAGGATCTGGAGATGGAGGGGGGGAGGTAGGTGGGAGAAGGGGAATAAAAAAGAATCAAGATGTGTTATGTACATGTACCTACTACCTTAGGTGAATGTAAACTTCAAGTAATGCAAACATATACTAATAAAATAAAAATTTAAAAACTACTACTTGGCTCAAATTTCAACTCTTTTCAATGAAAACTGCCCTAATACCTCCCCTACTTCCCAAAGTTGTTTCTCTTCTGACATCCCACAAGTTTGGTAATAGATCTTTTATAAAATCAGTCATATGTTGAATTATATTTTAGTTGTGCATTTTTCTAAGTAGTCTTTTTATTACTATGTGATTCCCTATATGTAGCCACTACGCCTTTTTTTCATTTTTCCAAACTAAAGTAATTCTAAAACAGAAGTTTAGCTATATAGTATTCTAATGTCACCATCATTGGAATAAATGCATGTACAGCCAGTAAACCACAGAAATAGTTTCAAAAGTGACAAAAGTCATAATTTTAAATTGTTTGGATATATACCCAAGATAACTGTTCCCATGTCATGTGAGTGTTAAATTCTCTATCCCAGCCTTGAGTTAAATAGTAAGCACTAACAAAAAATCTAAAAAAATAGAATGACATGTGTGGATTCAGGTCAAAATATCCCTTAATACATTTCTGAAGAAATTAAATGTCCAAAAGCAGACATAAAAGTTATTAACAAGATCTAAGAGGCTATTAATAAGAGCTATCAATTCAAAATGTGAGACACATGAGTCTAGAGTTAGCAGTGTCTTAGGGTTCCACATTGAATGACAATGATAAATAATCATGACTTGATAAAAATGAATTTCAAATATATGAGTTCTATTTGTTAAAAAGCTACAGTACAAATTATCAAATCAGATCAAGAAGAAGTTGAACAATCTGTTCTATTTGTATTGAACTAAAAAGAAAAAATGCTACAACTATCTTTTGAATATGGAAGAATAGATTTTTTAATCTTGTCTTGTTTTTTGAGACAAGCTCTCAACTTGTAGTGCAGGTCCACCTTAAATCTGCTGTGTTGTCCAGGCTGGCCTCCAACTCGTGATGCTCCTGCCTCACTCTCCTGAGTGCTGGTATTACAGGCAAGTGATACCCAGCCCACTGAAAGCATTTTCACACTCGTATCATGCAACAATTAATGAAATGTAATAATTTAGCATAGAAATCGTGCATGCTCACTATATGGAAGAAACTAATCTTTGACTAGAGAATGGTCAAATAATTCTAATTGCGTATCATGTATGTGTGACTGAAGTTTAAGCCTCTTTCAACTTAGGATGCCCCTCAGATTGTAAAGATGCACTGAGTTGTCCTTTTTCATCAACTATTTGGTTAATATGTAGTTTATTTTTTTAGTTTTAGCTTAGGATATGACAATCACTATGCCTTTAAATAGCATTCAATCCTACTGGCTCAGAAATAATTACAGAAAATAAGACAGTTGCCTGTATATTTAATTGGGGAGTTGTGCACATGTATTTGGGAAATCATATATTCCAAATGGTTCTTAAACATTTTAGTCTCAAGACAGCTTTATACTATTAAAAATCACCGATGCTCTCAAAAATCTATTTTGATGTGGATTATGTGCATTGATATTTACCATAATAGAAATTAAAATAAGAAACATTTAAAACACAAGAATATATAAACACATTTTGTTAACTGTCAGAGCAATTACTTATCAATCACTGGGTAGCCTCTAAATGACACTGAAGTATAGTCCTGGAAGAAAAAGTAAAAATGAGACAGTGAGAACCACTGGAATATGTATCTCCATAGGAAGGAAGCACTTCCTACACTTGCTTAGCAAGACAAGGATAAATCTTTAGCTACTATTGAGTGTATGTGCTGCTGAAGCGAGCACATTAGCTACTGTTCATACTCCTAATTTTTTCTAATTCTGGCTCCTCATTCTTTCTGGCTAGGGTCTTTTTGTCTTATGCCTCTGCATTTACTTTTTGGACTTAGATGACAGGTCAGCCCTACAGAAAGATACAAAAGCTCTTTGATGAACAAAAAGCAACATAATTTCATTTCTATGGTTCCACATAGAATAAAAGTTAGATTCTTCTCACTGCAAATAGTTGTTCAGGTGTTTGATGGAAATAAGGGAAACAAAGCATATATGACACTGTGATTATTACTTTAAAAACTGTAGTAATAGTTTAAAAAGCAGTGACAACTCATTTGTTGTTTTTGTTTTCATATTCCATATTCAAGTTCTGTAACATTTGACCAAGGTTATCTAAAAAGTACATTCTTATTTAAAAAAACAAAAAACAAAAAACAAAACTGTTGAGAGAATCTCCCTTAAAAATTCTGTGCTTTCAGTCACTGAATTAAATTTCATAAAATCCCGAAATACAGACAGCAAAGCATGGGCAAGTCAACAAAGAGCTCTCCTGTCCCTGTAGCAATGTTCTCTGTCAGGAGCATTCTTTCTCCCCACAGAAAACTGGAGGACAATTTTTGTTTTATTTCCCCTTAAGCAGCCAGGGCTGTTTCCTCATTATCTAAAACTTCGTTGAAGGGTTTCTCCTGAGAGGTGCAGACAGACACGGTTATAGTAAAGTACTAATACTAATGTTTTTGTAACTTGCAATTTGCTTTCTACATCTTTACTCAACTGACTTGTGAATTATATAGTATGAGGAGTATAAACGTTTTCTTAATAAACTCAGAAACCTCTAGGTAGAGTGAAAGTACTCTATGTACTACAGTGAAAAGAAAAACATCCTTTCTGAGCACTTACTCAAACTCTCTGCTAACATAGTTTATTCAATCTTGGTACAGAAAGTGTACACCTGGGAACCCACGGCTGCATTAAGACTTTTTCATTCCATCTTTTATGAACAAGTAGTCTAAAGCATTAGTTCATGATATAAAATTTTATGTGGCTGCTGGCAAGGACACTTAATCAAAAATAAAATTAAAAAAGGAGGAAAATATTCATTTTTCCTGGATAATTACTAATTTAAAACAGAAGGACAAGAAGAGTGACTTCAAATGTGCAAGTCACGTATACACAGTATTTTGAGCAAAGGGAGTGACCGATAAAACACTGAGTTATCATGAAAGTAGAGTATGTTGCTGTGCTTATTTTTAAGATTACTGCTGTTTTCAAAAATCACCTTTCAGATCCAAGGCAGAGGAATGAGTCACAGTTACCATCACTACTACTGAATCTGTGATAACCATCTTCTCCAATTAATGCTAAGGAAAGGCAGTAAAACTCAAGTTCATAAACCTATTTGGAAAATATTGTGATTTTCAAGTTTCATGCAAACAAAAGTTAAAATAAGGACTGTTAATAATAGATTTCAAAGAGAATTTTTCTACTATTCCTAGGAAGCAGATACTTCAATAAATTTAATAAATTTTTATTTTGTGAAAATTTCATGAAAGAAGAAAATAGTCAAATAGCGACTCTAAAAACTGTAAAGTCGGGCCGGTGAGATGGCTCAGTGGCGTAAGCGTCTGCCCGGCAAGCGCGAGGGCCCGAGTTCGACTCCCGGAACCCACATACGAAAAAGGGGCCGGTGATATCGCTCAGCGGCACGGGCGCCTGCTGGCGTGCAAGGTCCTGAGGTCGACCCCCAGTACCCACCAAAAAAAAAAACAAAAACAAAAACAAAAAACTGTAAAGTCCAATAATAGCATAGAAATGTCTGTGACAAATTCAAACTGTCAAGCCAGGTGTGATGGTGCATGTCTGTAATCCCAGCACTCAGGAGGCTGAGGCAGGAGGATCACTGCAAGTTCAAGGCCAGCCTGGGCTACGTAGTGAGACCCTGTCTCAAAAAAAACACCAAAAAACCAAAAAACAGAAAACAAGCAACAAATTCAAACTGTCTTTATCATTGCATAATGACCTCCATGATTGGCAAATACCATTAAATATGACCTATTTCCTCTAAGAAATATCAATTTTATGGGTTTCTGGTTAAAGAAAAATGCAACTTGGGCCACTTCAGTTTACTATACAAATTGAATACTTTCTGTGCAATAAATGATGAAACTACTACATGAATTAAATAATAATTATATAAAAGTAACAAAATAAAGAACCAAATCCAAGTTCTTTATAATATAATTCCCCATTGCCATCTTGTTTCACCAGAGGTCTCCAAAGAGGTATCAGAAAGAGACTTTTTTTCTTATCACAAGTCAAAATAAGTACAGAATTAAGTGAGCTGTTAAACTAATTTTTTAAGAATCTGGAATATTCTACTTAGCAAGAAAGTCTTAAAAAATACTTTTTGGAAATATAAACTTAGTATCTTAATAGGATGACAAATCCTGTATAGTGTACACACATACAAGATAAATAAAAGACAAGAAAAATAGCAGCAGTCAGGTTGTGGCTACACACAGCTATCTTTGTTTATTGGTGACTGATATCCGGTCTGGGTGCTGTTCCCACAGTCTCATATCAGCACAACCATTTAGAAATGAAACAAACCACAGGAAACAAGCAAAACAACTCTTCAACTGTCTGGTATGCGTTGCCATTTCAAATACCAAATTTAAAAGTTCTCTACTAAATTCTGTAAATATCAACCCACTAAACTGTTGGGTGATACAGTGAGACCTCAATTAGAATTTCATGAACTACTTCTGTGGCAAGATAATTTTTAGTACCTTCATTTAAACCATGTTTCAAAATCTAAGAAATGTCACAGATGGTGGCCCTGCCCTAAAGGGACTCACAATGTACTCTCCCTTCTATTATCATACAAGGGTCACCCCTGTGCTGCTTTTATTGTACTCCATCAGCATCTTCTAAGGTCAGGGGGTAGTAAGGAACTATCTTTAAAATGGGTGAAACAAAGACAACATGTTACAGTGCTCCTCTTCTGACCATCCCTGGTGAGTTTAGAGTCCCATATTAGTAAGACAATAGCCAATTGGATTCTCTTTCCCACGAATAACAACTGGGACTTCAAGACTAATGGGCTAGCTAAAGGTATTCACTCATGTCACCAGGACGTTTTGGGAGGGAAGAGCTGGGGTTGCTATCTTACACCCCAGTGAGCAAAGGAAAAAACCTGGCCAGTAGAGCATAGCAGAAGAATAAAGGAGAAGCAAAATGGAATAAAGATCAGAAACAAAATGGAATTAAAAGCATTATGCCCACAGCGATATATGCACATCCATGTTTATAGCAGCACAGTTTGTAATAGCCAGATCTGGAAACAGTCCACATGCCCACCAACTGGTGAATGGAGAAAGAAGATGTGGTCTTTTATACAATGGAGTACTACTCTGCCATAAAGAAGGATAACGTCGAGACATTTCTAGGTAAATGGGTGCACCTTGAGACTGTACTCTTAAGTGAAATCAGTTGGACACACGTGTAAATACCACAATGTTTCTCTGGTGTGAGAAACTGAAAGTGTAAATAAGGACCAAAATGTATAATAGGTGTTGTGAAATAGGAAGAAAATGTTCAAATGGGGAGGGGCACTAAGGAGGGGGGAGGGGGAAAGGAAAGAAGGGAAAAGTAAAAAGAGAAAAGCAGGAAAAAATGGAAACAAAGCTATTGTAAATGGGGAGGGAAGGAGGGATTGAAGGGAGGATAGGGGAATAGGGAAAAAAAATAAACATCAAGTACAGGTACAAATTCTCTATGATGAATGTGATCATTATGTATATCTAAAATGTACCAATAAAATCTGATTAGAAAAGAAAAAGGAATAAACTTAGAAAAAAAAAGGAAAAAGAAAAGAAACAAAATGGTCCTCAGTAACAGAATATTCCTGAACTTCATGGTTTTCCAATTTTAGGTTACAGTTCTCTATGAAATCCAGGTGTATTTCCCCCCCTTCCACTGAGTTCAGTGAGAAATCTTTGTATACTTCCTATAAAATCCCTTTCATTTTTATGTAATTAGTTTAAATGGGTTTCTTGACTCAGATATTAGGATTCCTAATTACTAACAATAACTATTACTTTAGGGTTGTTTTTCTTCAACCATTTGACAATAATCATTGAAAAAAAATTTTTCCCTTGAGATCTCATTCTTTTATTTGCATGGTAGAAGTTTCTGAAGGTGAAGATTTTAAGAGGTATTGTTATTTATAAATTTAACAATAAAAGGAAAAACTTCATCAATGAGATAAGGTAACGACTTACATAATCTGGCAGAGGAACATCACTGGAACTCAGTGAACCTCTCAAGGACTGTGTGGCTTGTTCCAGAACTTTGTTGTGTTTTTTAGATAGCAAAGAAAACAAACTGAAAAAAGAGAAAGGAAAATTCCAATTATATGAAGAGAACTGTTACCTTTTCTGGTCTAATATAGAATTATAAAGTTTCACAGCATGTTAATTATTCTAAAATCTACTTATAATTTTTTTTCATACCTATGTTAACACCAAGATTAACAATTCTACCTTTGTAACAAAAAGTGAAGAGATGTTTAAATGATAAGGGTTCTAAAAAGCAAAGATTGACAACTTAAAATTATGTTTCAAACACAGGATATGTTTTCAAAAGATTACTGTTTCAGAGAAAACAGCGGACATGAACTGACTTTATGCCTTACAGTGGAACATATTAGAACCGCTTGAGTTTGTTATGTCTTAATTTTCTCATCTTTCAAATGTGTGTGGATTAAGATAGACTATTTCTCTAGTGTAATTCACAGACTCTGCTTCTGTTATAGTTTTATGTTCTTATTTCTAAACAAAATGGCATTTTATATGTATGTAGTTATGCAAACACAGACACGGATGTGCACACATGCATGAGCGCACACATACAGATATGCACACACTCTCCTCTACCCACCCCCCAGTACTGGCGATTAAGCCCATGGCCTCATGCATCTCATACATGTTAGGCAAGCCTTCCATCACGGAGTAATTTTCTCAGTCCTTCTAGATTAAGATTTGTTTTTGTTTTTTGTTTAGTACTCAGGACCAAACCCAGGGCTTCCTACATGCTAAGCAAGTAGTCTACCACAAAGCCATTGCCCCAACCCCAGATTAAGTTTTTTTTTTTTTTTTTTTTTTTTTGTGGGTACCGGGGGGTCGACCTCAGGACCTTGTGCGCCAACAGGCACCCTTGCCGCTGAGCGATATCACCGGCCCCTTTTTCGTATGTGGGTTCCGGGAGTCAAACTCAGGCCCTCGCGCTTGCCGGGCAGGCGCTTAAGCCGCTGAGCCATCTCACCGGCCCCCAGATTAAGTTTTAACTAACATTATCAAAGAAAAAAATTCTTTAAAATGCTTATTGGTAATGTTAGGTGCTATATAAATCAAATAAACATAGACTATGAATATTCTCTAAATCTCTACTCAAATACAGTGGAAATAAAAACAAAGGAAGAGAGAGGAGAAAATGGTGGATTGGTGATCAGCAGCAAAATTCAGCCTCTCTGAGATCTGGAATCTAGACACTGAAAAATAACAAGTTGATGAAGAAAAAAAGAGCAGTAGTTCACTGGGACTCAGGAAGGAACTGACAGGAAAACTAAAAGCTACTGAGAAGTTGGAGAGATGGACCATAATGCAGAGAAAAGAATAAAACAATCTGGACTCTCTCCCTGGCTCATGGCTCGTGGGTTACAGTTAGGGTTAGAGTTAAAATTAACATTTAGGAATTAACCTAAGCAAGTAAGTGAGAGATCTCTACAAGGAAGACTAGAATACTCTGAAAAAGGAGATCAAAAAGGACATCAGAAAATGGAAAGATCTCCTGTTCCCAAATAGGCAGAAACAATACTGTAAAAATGGTCATACACCCAGAATATGTATATATATATACATACAGAACACAATCTCAATCAAAATACCAACAGCATTCCTTAGAGAACTAGAGAAACAACCCTAAAATTCATATGAAACCAGAACAGACCTAGAATAGTTAAAGTAATCCTGGGCAACAAGTACAAGGCAGGAGGCGTCAGAACCCTGAACTTGAAGTTATACTGTAAAGCTACAGTTACAAAAACAAACAAACAACAACAACAAAATCAGGCATGTGGATCAATGGGACAGAATAGAGGACGGAGAAACAACTCCAGGCACATTCAGCTACTTCATCTTTGACAAAAGGGTAAAAAACTTACACTGGGGGAAATATAGCCTCTTTAATAAATGGTACCTGGCTATTCCAGAAGCATAAGATTGAATCTAGATCTATATCTCTCACCATGTACTAAACTAAAATCAAAGTGGTTCAAAAAACTAATTAAAACAGAAGCACTTAATCTGTTGAAAGATAAAATACGTAAAACTCTTGAAGTCACAGGCATAGGCAAGAACTTTCTGAACAGAATCCCAATGACACAAAAAGCAATAAAAAGAATCAATAAATGTGATATATGAAATTTATTTATTTATTTTTTAGTACCAGCAATCGAACTCAGGACCTTGCACTTGTCAGGCAGGCACCTGTGCCACTGAGCTATATCCCCGGCCCAGTGCATGAAATTTAAAAGCTTCTGCACAGTAAAGGAAACAACCAACATAGTGAAGAGACATCCTACAGAAAAGAGAAAAAAAATCCTTGCCAGATATTCTTTGGACAGAGGACTAATATCTACAACTAAATATCTACTATAACTAAAAAAAAAAAAAAAAAAAAAAAAAGACCCCCCCCAAATAAAAAATAGGTGACTGAAATGAACACATAGTTCTTAGAAGAATAAGTACTAATGGCCAATAAATACATTAAAAAATGTTCAACATTGGTGGTCATCAGAGAAATGTAAATCAAAACAACACGGATGGGGCTGGTGAGATAGCTAAGCGGCATAAGCGCCTGCCTGACAAGTGCGAGGTCCTGAGTTTGACTCCCAGTACCCACACAAAGGAAAAAAAGGGCCGCTGATATCGCTCAGCGGCACAAGCACTTGCCTGGCAAGTGCGAGGTCCTGAGGTTGACTCCTGGTACCCACATTAAAAACAAAAAACGAAAAACAACACTGATATTCCATCTCACTCCAGAAAGCATGGTTACCATCAAGAAATTACATAACAATTACAAAAACAAAACAAAAAAGAAATCAGATAACAACAAATGTTGGCAAGGCTGCAGAATAGGGGGAGCTCCTACATTGCTGGTGGGAAGGTAAACCAGCTTAACTATTGGAAATTAGTATGGAATTCCTCAAAAAACAAGAAATTCCATTGGACCCAGCTTCCCCTCTTAGGTATCTTCCTGAAAGAGTTAAAGACATCATATTACAGTGATGTGTGCATATCAATGTTTATAAGCAGCATAATTCGCAATAGCTAAATCTTCTTTTTTTATTCTAAAGAGAAGAAAAAACAAAACAAATAAAAAAAAAACAAATTTTCAAAACAACATAATATGAGGGTAACAATGGTTAATGCATTACGTATTATTATCTTTAAGTTAGTTATTCAGGATACCAGACATTAGCATTCAATTGTCCAAACATTATTGGCACAAACCTTACTCTTCAATGAACTAAGTAAAATTGGTAGTGTATCTATCTTAACCATCTTATATATATATACAATTTCTTTCCCTTTCCCTTCTTTCTTTTCCCTATTCCAGTCTCTCTTTCCTATTGACCAGTTTCTTTTTGATTCACCATGTCTATTGTACATTTTGGATCTTATTTACTTGTTCAGTTTCTCATACTAGAAAGACAATACGATGCTTACACATGTGCATCCGGTTTATTTCACTTATGAGTATTTTCTCGAGTTGCATCCATTTACCTATAAAAGTCTCCAGTTTATCCTTCTTTATGGCTGAATAGTACTCCATTGTATAAAAATACCACATCTTTCTTATCCATTCCTCAGTTGATGGGCATTTGGGTTGTTTCCAAGATCTGGCTATTACAAATTGTGCTGCTATAAACATGGGTGCACATATATCGCTGTGGTACGATGTTTTTAATTCTTCTGGGAAGATACCCAGAAGGGGAATAGCTGGGTCAAATGGGACCTCCAACCCTAGTTTTTTTGAGGAATCTCCACACTGACTTCCACAGTGGCTGTACCAGTCGACACTCCCACCAACAGTGAAGAAGGGTTCCTTTTTCCCCACAGCCCCTCCAGCATTTGTTATTAGTTGATTTCTTTATAGTAGCCATTCTTTCTGGGGTGAGATGGTATCTCAGTGTTGTTTTAATTTGCATCTCTCGAATGACTAGTGATGTTGCACATTTTTTTGTATATTTATTTGCCATTAGTATTTCTTCATCTGAGAAATGTGTATTCATCTCAGATGCCCATTTTTGGAGTGGGTCTTTAAATTTGGGAGGTCTGATTTTTTTGAGTTCTTTATATGTTCTCGATAGTAATCCTTTGTCTGAGGAACAGCTGGCAAACATTTTTTCCCACATTGTGGGTTGTCTCTTCACTCTGTTGGTGGTTTCTCTTGCTGTGCAAAAGCTTTTTAATAAGATGAGATCCCAGTTATTGATTCTTTGGGATAGTTCCCGTGCGGTTGAGTTTTTATTCATAAAGTCTTTGCCTACACCAATGTCTTCAAGGGTTTTACCTATCCTACCTTCCAGCAGATTTAATGTTTCTGTTTTAATATTTAGATCTCTGATCCATTTTGAATTTAGTTTAGTGCATGGTGAAAGATATGGGTCTAGTTTTAATCTTCGGCATGTGTAGAGCCAGTTTTTCCAGCACCATTTATTAAAGAGGCTATCTTTCTTCCAGCGAATGTGTTTGGCACCTTTGTCAAAGATAAGGTGGCTTAGTATGTCTGGGGTTGTTTCAGCATCTTCTAATCTGTTCCATTGATCTTCAGGTCTGTTTTTTTGCCAGTACCACACTATTTTTATCACAGTAGCTTTATAGTATAATTTCAAGTCGGGGATTGTGATGCCCCCTGCCTTGCCTTTGTTGCCCAGAATTGCCTTTGCTATTCTAGGTCTCTTCTGATTCCAAATGAATTTTAGGATTGTTTTCTCTAATTCTGTGAGATATGCTGTTGGAATTTTGATTGGAATTGCATTAAATCTGTATAACAATTTTGGAAGTATGGCCATTTTCACTATATTGGTTCTTCCTATCCAGGAGCAAGGGATATCTTTCCATTTTCTGATATCCTCTTCAATCTCCTTTTTCAGAGTACTGTAGTTTTCAGTGTATAGGTCTTTTACATCCTTTGTGAGGTTGATTCCTAGGTATTTCATTTTTTTGGATGTTACTGTGAAAGGTATTGTTTCCCTAATTTCTCTTTCAGTAAGTTTGTTATTTGTGTACAGGAAGGCCACAATAGCAAAATCTTGAAAGTGGCCTATATGTCCAACAACAGATGAATGGGTAAAGAAAATGTGGTATTTATACAGAATGGAGTAGTACTCTAACACAAGGAAGGATAAACTTGAATCATTTGTAGGAAAATGGATACACCTTGAATTCATAATATTAAGTGAAATAAATCAGAGACACAAGCTTAAATATTGTATGGTTCTCTTATATGAGGAACCCAACATATAGATGAAGAGGAAAATAAAAGATAGATAATAGGAAATAGCGAGATAGATCTTTTGCATATGGGAAGGGGACCAACAGATGGAGAGAGGAAAAAAGAGAGAGGAGGGGAAAGAGACTTGCTATGTACATGTACTAACTTCCCATAAGGAACATGATCATTATGTACTACAAACATGTACTAATAAAAATACATGGGCCGGTGAGATGGCTCAGCAGCCTAAGCACCTGCCTGGCAAGCGCGAGGGCCCGAGTTCAACTCCCACAACCCACATACGAGAAAAGGGCCAGTGATATCGCTCAGCGGCACAGGCGCCTTCTGGCACGCGAGGTCCTGAGGTCAACCCCCGGTACCCACACAAAAAAAAAACAAAAAAAAACAAAAACAAAAACAAAAAAAAAGTTGATTATATAAAATTAATTACTGATTAACTGATGATATGAAACTGAATATGCACTAAGCACAAAAAGACAGATTTCTGTGAAATGGAAGTACGGTAAAGTTTCATGAAGGGGTTAGTCCTACTTTTGTTTTGTTTTGCTTTTTTTTTTTTTTTTTTTGTGGGTACCGGGGGGACGACCTCAGGACCTCGCGCGCCAACAGGCACCCGTGCCGCTGAGCGATATCACCGGCCCCTTTTTGGTATGTGGGATCTGGGAGTTGAACTCGGGCCTTCGCGCTTGCAAGGCAGGCGCTTACGCCGCTGAGCCATCTCACCGGCCCTTGCTTTTTTTTTTTTGAGACATGGTCTCACCATGTAGTTCAGACCAGCCTTGAACTCACTATGTAGCCCAGGCTGGCTTCAAACTCATGGTGATCCTCCTGTCTCAGCCTCTCAAGTCCTGGGATTACAGGCGTGCACTTGTGGGGTTAGTCCTTAGTTTTGAAAAGAAAGATTTATGTATGCAAGAGAACAGACGGCATTTTAAACAGCAAAGCACAGAGGCAAAAGTATAGAGGACAGTGAAGTCTGGGGTGGAAGTGCTGTACGAAGATGGAGGAAATAATCTAGGAAGGTACAGGCATTTTTTTCCAATCCTTTTATTTGTCTGGGTCTTCATTCAAGGTTTTATTTTATTTTTCCACTTAAAGTCTAAAAATAAACATCATGCTTTCCACTCAATACTATTACCATGGTAATTAATATTACCAGTTTATTTTATGATTCTGGAAATGTTATATGTATCAAGGTATGTACATAAATGAATACTGTATGTATATATCCATCTTTTTAACTGCACAAAGTATATACTATTTTGTACTTTGTACTTTTCCATGTAACAATAAATTCCTTTGTTTAGCCAACACTTATTGAGGGCCAGGACAGGCGTGGTGGCGCACACCTGTAATCCCAGCACTTGGGAGGCTGAGACAGGAGGATCACCATGAGTTCGAGGCCAGCCTGGACTACACAGTGAATTCAAGGCTGGTCTGAACTACATAGTAAGACCCTGTCTAAAAACAAACAAACAAACAAACAAAAAACCCTTATTGAGGGCCATTTAAACCTCACTATATATACTATAACTTATTTAGTCCATTATTATTTAATAATTGCAATCGTGGTGAGGCGTGGTGCCACACGCCTGTAACCTTAGCACTTGGGAGGCTGAGGTAGGAAGATCGCAGCCAGTTCAAGGCCAGCCTGGACTATATGGTTGAATTCAAGGCCAGCCTGAACTACATAGCAAGACCCTGTCTCAAAAAACATGAAAACAAAAAATAATTGCAATTGTTTCCAGCTTTTTATATTATAAACAGCACTATAATCAACACCCTTAAACATAATTTATTAGCAGAACTGAGACTCTCTATAGGATGAATTCATTGAAATAAAGCTGCCGTGTAGAAGAATAACTGATTACATCCTGGATATACAATTTAAAATATACACATTATTTTGCAAGAGATGCAAAAGAAAAGATAATATACTGGGATTCCATGTTCACTTGGAAATGCATAAAGAAAGAAATTAAATGATTCTAATTGGGTGTAAGACATTATCTGTCATAAATGGAATTTCACAAGTTTTTTGAGGCTAAACAAAATTTGGTGGTCAGTTCTAGCATAGGACATGGCAAGACTCAAGAGGCATAAACTGGATGACCAACGAAAAGGGACAGTAACAAAAATGCCTTAAAGACGAGAGCTTTTTGGTGCTAGTAAGAGGAAGAGACAAAGCAATGTATTTTGTTAAGTTTATAAACAAATACTAACTCAGGAGGTGCCTTATGGCCTCACTACATCTAGGATAATCAGTCTCTATTTGTCTCTCTCTCTCTGTTATTAGTGTACCTTCAGCACACAATAAAAACAATCTATGGTAACTTTCATCATCAATTTGAGAAAATTATCATACGTGTCTTAGAAACGCCAGCAAAAATACTTGAAACACTCCTTTGGAAAAGAAGAGCTAGTTTGTTTACTTATTTATTTTATAAGAGAATACTAACTATCTGTTTTTGTTGTTAGTAGACCAAACAAGGAAGTGAGCTTCAATTCAAACATAAGGTATTTCAGTTGAGCGTGATGGAAAATTTGACTTATTAAGGACATCAAATGTTGAAACAGTACACCCCAAGAAGCTGTGGATACTGCTTCCAGCTATTTTTAAGAAAGTATGTGTAAGAATCGATAATTTGAGGTCACTTCCAAGTTTCTATCATGAATGAGAAACAGAATTTACACTCTTAAATTGTTATCCTCACGCAAGTTAACAGGCTTTTTCCTCAGATCTTATAGCTAGTGCTTTCAAAGTTTTGTGTTTTTTTTTTAAGTTCTAATTTTGGCTTTCATTTAACATTTTTAAGGCAAAATGACTTAAATTTATATGAGACATGACTTGCAAATTGCGAGTGAGAAAAGCTACTTTTGCTTAAAGCTCTGCATCAAAGTACTTAGCCCTAGCTTATGCCAGTTAAGAGTAAGTAATGAAGACATGATGTTTGTATGTAAAAAGGTAAGTCTGGTTATAAAAAGAAGTGCAGCTGATCTTCAAGTGTGCTTAATATTCAGATGACTTTTTTAACATTAGAAAAATTCTAGTTTTTAAACACAAGAATGTTCATTATAACTTGGGTTAACAATGACAAAACTGAACACAAGCCAAACACTGATCCAGGATAGAATGGGTAAATAAGCTGTAGGATATTCATACCATGAAATAACCATATAGCAATTTAAAATGATCTAAAGCTACATGTATTAATATGGATAAGTCTCGAGAACAATGCTAATGAAAAACAGGGATTCTTATGGAATGTGAACAAAGTGATTATGTTTTCACAGTGTAGAACAATTAGATGAATTTTACAGATAAAATGTATGAAGTAATATAAAATAGATATGGAATAATCAACTCTACATTTAGAATAGTCACTATTTTCTGAGGAAAGAGGGAAGAAAGTAGAATCAGGGAGTAGAAATGGGGAATTAAGTGAGGCCCTGATCCCCTTCACACTGTATACATACACATGGGGTTGATCTATTACTATTTTTTGTATGTCCCTGAAGTATTATATACATTTAAAAAATCTGATGAAAGAACATGCTATCCTCAAGAAAACAAAGCCCCTGCCAACAGACGGCATTTCACAAAAGAAAGCTGCATGTAAATAGAATATGTGTGGTCAGTCCAAACTGGGACACGCCGAGAAGATCACAAGCTGGTGCAAATGGCTGCCAGCTGAGGGTGCACAGATGGTGACAGGAGATGAGACCAGAATGAAGACAGTCTGAAGACAGACTGCGAAGGGACACTCACGGCACACGTCAAAAGCCCTGGACTTTATTCTACACAGACTTGAGAAGCTAATGGAAAATGATGAAAGAGACATGGCTCCTTGCCCCCAAGGAGCTCAAGTCTAATGGGACAAGGAAAAAAAAAAAAGTCTACAATCCTGAAATCAGAGAATGCTGTGGATCTGAAGAGAGTGCTACTCCAGCACTGAGGAAAGTCAGGTACACTCCACAGGGGAAATCGAGCGTGACTATAGCCCTGGAGGCTAGCAGCTTGCTAACTGGAAAAGCAAAGGGGGAGGAAGAACCATCCAGAAAGGTGAAACAGTATAGAAAGTCAATCAAGACACTTCAGGGACGGGTCTGTAGTTGAGACTAGAGGAGGTCTACAAGGGTGAGGCATGGCAAGAGATGAGCGGGCGAGACAGCAGGGGCCAGATTTAAAAGACTTTATACACCAACCGAAGAGGTTTACATTTCACCTTGTGAAATCACTGAGACAGAAAGTCAGTCAAGTAGTTGCCAAGGGCACACTATGTGCCAGGCAGTGTGAGAACTGCCTGAGCTACCACAGCAAGCCCAAGCAGCCCAGTCACTGCCCTGCCTTCCCAGAAGGCACCACGTTCAGGGAGGACGCGCTTCTACAGACTGGAGGGAGCGCGGCATGTTACGGGTACACCGTCGAAGGCTACGCACCTGTACTTGAAGGTTAGAACAGGGAAAATTTCTGGTGATGATGCCTGAGCACCACCTTAGATAATAACTAGGAGTTGGCTAAGCAAATTAGGCAATGGAAAAAGTAATCTGCACAGAGAAAAGAACGAAAGGGAGGTTAAGAAACCTGAGCACTGCTGGTGTAGAGACGGCACTATTCATGTGCAGCCAGTGCTGAGGACATGGCCGAACATGGCTCAATGCTGGGGTAGGCAGGAGAGTTCTTAAAGTACCTCCTATGTCTTACGTAGAATCTGGACTTCATCTTGCAAGCCAGAGTTGTTCTGTGACTGCAGAACTGCAGCATGAGGAAGCAGCAAAAGTGAAGCCTCTGTGGTTGGTATTCAGGTGCAGGGTGGGAACAGGGGTTGCAGGAAGGATGGTGGTGACTCCTCGTGCTTCTGCATCCTTATCATCTTTCCTGCGTGCTCCCGTTTCATGGTGGCAATTGTGTCCCTACCATAGCATCCCAGGGCTCAGAGCCAAAGTTGGAAAACCACTACCTGACCAATGAAGTATAACTGCAATTATATTTACTTTAGAAAGACTTCTCTCCCTTGGAGGGAAAAGAAATGATTAGAGAACAGAAGTGGAAACAGAGAACCTTCACAAAGCATTTATATTATCCAAAATAAGAGATGAGGAGGTCCTGAATTAACGCAAATAAGAACTATTTAGAAGGCAAAGATAACAGGCAGATTGAAAGAAGGGGATGACAGGTAACCGATGTCTCTAACTTGGAAAAAGTAGTGGCTGAGGGACAGGTGATCAGCATAACACAGAAAAACTGAAGGGTGGGGAGAGGTTTGGGAAGACAAAACAATAGCTCTCATACATACGGTGCTCACTGAGTATGAGGCATTTCCATCAAATAATTATGTGAGGTGGGTACTACCACCATCCATAACTCCTTCCCTAACTGCCCTACCTTTTTTTTTTTTCTTCAGAACTGGGAATTGAACCCAGGGCCTTTATTTTGAGGTACATCCCCAGCCCTTCTTTTGAGACAAGATCTCACTAAGTTGTTAAGTGGCCCGGAATGGATTCAAACTTGGGATCCTCCTGCCTCAGCCTCCCAGAGTGCAACCAATGATCTGCTTCCCCTCACTAGTTTTGCCTTTTCTAGAGTTTCATGTAAACAAGATCATACCATATGTACTTTTTTGTGTCTGCCTTCTATCACTCAGCATGGTGTTTTTCAAATTTATCCATATTGTTTTGTCTGTCCATAATTCATTCTTTTATTGCTCAGTTTTCCATCATACAGATATACCTCAATTTCTTTTATCTACTTACAAGTTGATGTACTATATATTTAGTTTGTTTTCAGTACTGTGCTTACATAAAATGTAAGGTAATACAAAATAAGGTTTGTATGAACATATGCTTTCATTTCTCTTAAATAATCCTATGAATGGAATTGCTGGATTGTATAGATTTGTTTAACTCTACAAGAAACTGCCAAACTGTTTCACATTCTTGATATTTCACTTGATAGTCTTTTTCATTTTAGCCATTCTAGGGGATGTGAAGGAGATCTTCCCTATGTTTTTTTTTTTTTTTTTTTTTCTTTTTGTGGGTACCGGGGGGTCGACCTCAGGGACCTCGCGCGCCAGCAGGCGCCCGTGCCGCTGAGCGATATCACTGGCCCCTTTTTCGTATGTGGGTTCTGGGAGTCGAACTCAGGCCCTCGTGCTTGCTGGGCAGGCGCTTAAGCCGCTGAGCCATCTCACCGGCCCGGTTTTTTTTTTTTTTTTAATGTGGGTACCGGGAGTCAAACTCAGGACCTCGTTCTTGCCCGCAGGCGCTTGTGCCACTGAGTGATATCACCGGCCCCTTTTTTTCCTTTATGTGGGTACCAGGAGTCAAACTCACGACCTCGCGCTTGCCAGGCAGGCGCTTATGCCGCTGAGCTATCTCACCAGCCCTTCCCTATGGTTTTAATTTGCATTTTCCTAATGGGTTTTCTTGAAAGTATACTATTCAAAACTTCTATTTAAAAAGAGCATTGTTTCTCTTTGTAAATTGTAGTATTTATTTATATATTCTTGACACAAGATATTTGATACAATATCTTTATTAGATATATATTTTGTAAATACACTCTCCTAGTCTGTGGCCTGGGGTGGGGTGGGAGATTGAATTGTGTTTTCATTTTCATTTTTAAAAATCTGAATAAGTACAGCTCACCAAACTTAAAAAAAAAGGGTTGTGTTTTTCATGCCCTATCAAAAAAAATTTTTTGCCAAACCCAAAAACCTATAATTTCTTCTAGAAGTTTTACAGTTTTACTCTTACGATTCATTTTGGATTAATACCTGTGTGAGTCAAGGTTCATTTTGCTGTTTTGGGTTCTTTTATCTATTTTTGCTCATGGATATTCAGTTGCTCCAAGGCCATCTGTTGAAAAGACTATCATTTCCCCTTGAATTACCTTGGCTCCTGTTATGTTCCATACACTGTGTCAACTTG
The DNA here is from genome assembly GCA_028451465.1 of Erethizon dorsatum. Lineage (NCBI taxonomy): Eukaryota > Metazoa > Chordata > Mammalia > Rodentia > Erethizontidae > Erethizon > Erethizon dorsatum. Next base: position 29,679,550 of record CM051829.1, on the reverse strand, counting down.
AGAAGTTTAACTAAAGGACTCAGCAGGGGCCAGGGTCCTCTCTCTGTAAACATCCTCATCCTGGGCAGGACAAGCCCAAGCCAGAGACAGTGTTACCCTCCCGGGGTGGGCAGCCTGCATACAATAGAAGGGAGGGAAAGAGGCTTGCTCTCCCCTCCTTTTTGCTCACTGCTTCTGCTGTCTTCTGCCACCATGACCTGTTGCCTCTGTGCCACGCCACCCTGCCTTGGAGCCAGCTGATTACAGACTGAAACCTCCACAAACTGTGAGCTAAATAAACCTTTCCTTCCTTAACTTTGGCATCAGGTATTCTGTCTCGGCAACTAGAGAAAGTAACCAAGACAGCTAGCTCCTCTGCTGGGATTTCATTAACCATGTATGCGCCAGCCTATTTCGGGCCTCCACTACATTGCACTGGTCTGTAAATCTATCATTCCCCAATACAGTACTACACTGTCTTGATTGCTCTGGCTTTAGAATAAACCATGAAACCAGGTACTATAAGTCCTCCAGGTTTAAGCTTTTTTGTCAAACAGCTTTTGGCTACTCTAGCTCCTTTCTATTTCCATACACATTTAATAAACTCAAGTGATCTTCTGCCCCAGTCTCCCAAGAAGCTGGGACTACAGCTTCTCATCACTGTTCCCAGATCATTATTTCATATTTCTGATGGTACAATAAATAGTAATGTTTTAAAATGTTTTCATTTCTCACTGTTCCTAGCAAGAATATAAAATACTTTCACGTACTGTCCTATCCTATGCTAAACTCACATCAATTTTATATTTTTTACAGATTAGAATTTTTTTAAACATATGAGCATCTTTGAGGCGAACACCTGAATAGTTATAGACTTGAAACGACAGTTTAAAATATTCTTTTCCAATCTGAATTTTAAAAATTTTGTTTTCTTAACTTATTGTACTCCCCAAGACCTCCAGTACAATGGTGAATAAAGGTGAGAGCAGGGATCCTTGCCATTTTCTTGATCTCAGGGAAAAAGCATCTAGTCTTTCATCTTAAGTGTTTTTTAGCTCTCAGTTCTTCTTTTTGTATTAGTACATGTTTACAGTAAATAATGATTACAATTATCATGGGAGTTGGTACGTGTAGATAATACATCTTAATTCTTTTCTTTTTTTTTCATCCACTATCCTTCCCCTAAATTTTTCTTTTATGTCTTTTATTAGGTTAAAGAAATTCTCCTCTATTCCTTGTTATCTAAGTGCTGTTTTTTAAAATTATAAAGAGGTGTTAAATTTTGTTAAATGCTTTTTCGGCACCTCCTGAGATGTTCTTATGGTTCCCTTTACATCTGCTAAAGTAGTAGACTGCACTGGTTGAATATGGAATGTTAAATCAATCTTACATTCCTAGACTGGATCCTGATGGTTATCTGCTTATATAATGATGATGTGGATAAGTAATAAAAATGATGGTACTTATCACTTACTGAGAATACACTCTGTGCCAAGCATCTCTTTTGTATTTGTTAACTAAATTAATATACAGCTGTTTAATGAGGAAAGTATTACTGTTACCATCACATTATACATGAGGAAACTAAGGCATTACAGAGGTTAACAAGCCTGCCAAGGACTGTAAGCAACAAGCAATGAAGCCGGAATTTACATCTTGGAAATCTGATTAGACCCTGGACTCATAACCACTTTATTACCTCTTACCTGGAGAATTATTTTTATAATTATGGTGGCTATTATTTTTTTCTGATATCATATACTCTCACCTCCTACTTTAGGAACAGAAACTATTCTCCTGAAGAAAGCAAGTTCATGACACAGGTTGCACTGATTATAATTCTCCATTCCCCAGGTCACAAAGACTAGTCTAAGGATATATACTCCAAGATGAGCCAGAGGGAAACCTTCCTCACAACTGTTCTAAACAGGGATGAAAACTGGTTTTCCTCTCTGGTTGGAAGACTGTAAAGCTGTAAGTCTGGAGATAGTCATGGTCACGGTTCAATTTCATGGAGGAAACCCAGTGTGTTAGGAGGAAGGACAGGAGACGGTAGCGGGGCGGTGGACAAAGAATGCATTAGAGAATATATCCAGCATTTTCTTCATTTCTCTTGAGGGCTACTCTCCGCTCAGCATACTTAAAACCAATGTTACCTTTTTTATATATGTTAGAGTCTGATATGCCTTACTTCCTCAGCTTGAGATCTTTGCTCAACTGTCACTTCTTGCTTGAGGCCTACCACAATCATTCTGCTTAAAATCACAGTCCAATCCCGGCACACCCTCTTTATACACCCACTACTCTTTCCCTCTGCAACTCATCACTTTCTAAAAATCATGAGCTTTTCTTATATACTTTTCTTATATACAGTCATTTATGTATTGTCTATGGCTGTTTTCACATTACAGTAACAGAACTGAGTAGCTGTACCTCAGGCCATCCGACAGGCAAGCCTAAGGTTACTGAATCATTAAAGTCCATTACAGAAAACATTCAGTGATTTTCAAATGTTTTATTCACTGCTACACTACCAGTGCTTAGAATACTTGGCACATCAGAGTTACTCAATATTCACTAAATAAAATGCAAAAGAGAAATGAAGTACTTTTGTTAAGTTTAAAATGTCAAAGTTTATCTGGTTTCTGACTTTTTTTTTTTTTTTTGGACAAATACCTGGTGGTTTTAAGGCCAGCAAAATATCTTTTTTTCCTTATTTTTACTGTAATAAAAACAAAAACAAAACAGTATTCTCTCCCATGTATCTAGAAATACAACTGCCTTAACATTTTTAAATTTTCTACTCCAATATTTTCACTGAATATACAAACTTAGAGAATGGCAAAGTCAAAAGGATTTGCTGCTGGATTGAAAGTGGGGTATCGAGAGAGGTAAGGGTAGAGGATATATATCAAGGTCTTTAGCCTAAGTGTGTAGAAGGATGGACGTACTCTTTACTAAGACAGGATGGACTGTGGGGGAAGAGGTTTCAGAGAGACCAGCAGGAGTTAACTTCTGGATATGCCAATTTGCATGTCTACTTGTTATCAAAGTGGAGGTTTCAAGGAGATAGTTGGGTTTATGAGTCTTGATTCAGGTAAAGATATATACCTGGGAACTATAAACATACATCCAGAATGTAAAGCCATGGCAACAGATAAGAAAATTCAGAGACGTGAAGGCTACAAACTAAGCTAGCAGTGGGAGAAAAAACATAGCAAATGAGTCTATACAATTCCAGTAAGGTGTGGATATTAGCAGCAGCAGGTACTAGAAAGTAGGGGAACAATATGAGGTCCAAAACAGAAAGACTGACTGAAAATTTATACTTTAAAATTCAGACTTTTAGTTCCTACACATGCCCCACTCAATCCAATGGACGTCTTTCTGTACCTTTGCAAAAGAATGGTGTTCACTCTCAGAAGGCGCCCGTGAGGCTTGGCGTGCTACACTGAGACGGAGCAGTGAAGTGACGTCTCAAACTCTGGCCTCCTTTCCCCAGTCTACTCTGAGAATGCCCCCAGCAAGGTTTGCAGACTTAGGAAAAATACTGGAGTATAACTCAGAAGAAACTAAAAAGCATTATGACGAAACAATCCCTAGATGATAACACTCAGCAGTTCCTCAAAAACAAACAACAAAGCCCTGCCCAGTTGGAGCACCCTAAACTCAAGCGATCAGCCAACAAAACCCAACTCAAGTACATAGAACATCCAATCTGTTCTTTAGTGCCTTAAAGTACAATATAAACTCTTTGCCAAAAATCGCCAGAGAGCCACTGAAATGACAAACAAGAAAAGAAAAAGGAATGTGGATAAAACAGAGATAATGGAAGAGAAGAAAACTTCTAAAATGTAATTACTAAGCTTATGAAGAAAAATAAATGCTCTGCAGCAATGAAATAAAGAGGTCATATAAGTAGGGCTATCAGAGAACTAAAAACAATTCTTGGAAAATAGAAACATGACAAATGAAAAATTTAATAGAAGGGTTGGAAATAAATTTGAAAAAGTTGACCAAAAGACAAAGAAATGGAAAAACAGCAGAAAAATGATCATCAGAGAACTGCTCACAAAGTCTAACATAGGATTTTTTTTTTTTAAAGAGAAAAATGGAAGACATTACTAAAGAATTATTTCAAGGGAAGTTCTCATAACTGAAAAACATCAATTTCCAGAATAAAAATCTACCAAGAATCCAGAAAAGCAAAAAAAACAAGAAAACCCCCATATTTAGAGCACATAACTAGAATTTCAAAACACTGGAAACAGAAGAAGGTCCAAGAGGAAAACAGAGAGACACGGCCACATACAAACTGTCAAGAATTAGCATGGCATTAGAAATCTCAACGGTTACAAAACACTGAGCAAGGCCTTTCAAATGCAGAAACAACCACTGCGAATACAGACCTAAATGCTACCCATTTTCTAAATCCTAGAATAAAGATAAAAGACTTTTTAAAAAATAAATTGCAGTGGAAAATAAACAGAATCATATTACAGGATATGGATTGTCTGTAAAGAACACCTGGCTATAACAATGTTAACACTGATTTCTGATCTGACTACTAATGGACTACGTAACTGTGTCCTTTAAGCATGGACACGTGGCTGGGTGCAGCTGCGGGGCAGTTTAAGATGATGACTACTCCTTCTGAAATACTGTACTGGTCTCTTCACAGAATGCTACCTTTCCTTATTCCACTTTTCCACTGATTCTTAAGAAGCATAGAAACCCCTCTGACTATTCCCAGATAGTAGAGACCAGTGACTACCAAGGATAACATTCAGGTAGCCTTTGTCAAACACAATCAGATCAAATCAGAAGTGACAGAAAGGCGGTGGAGAGAAGGAAGATATTGACGGCTCTAGCAAATATGGAAAAGATTGAGAATTAAAACACCCTTCATAAAATTTTTAAAAATCATCAAGTCTATGAAGTCACGACAAGTTCATTTTATGAAACTTGTCTCTTTATACTTGCGGACTATAATAGGAGTAAACTTTACAGGTTTTTCCTTTTTATCCATTTGTGTGATCTTATATATGCTTTTCTATATATAATATATGCTCTTATATATATGCTGCTTCATAGTCACTCTTAAAGTATACATCTATTTATGTGAAATACATGTACTATAAACATTTTCTTTCTAAATTTCTAAACCATTTTCTTTCTAAATTCTTTTAAGGCTTTGATTACAAAAGTTTGGGCAATGTTCTGTACTCAGCATGTCAAGTGATTTGTCTCTTTTACCTTTCTTATTTTATTAAAGAAACTACAAGATGTCAGTATTCCTGCCTTACAAAATTAGAAACAGGAGGTCCTGGTTTATTTTTAGTAAAAACAAAAATCAGAAAAACTTATTTTAAGGACAAGTTAAAATTAAGGAGATAACTACATAATTATCTTTGTTAAGAACATGAATATTTACACAAAGATGTAAGGTAGGGCAGAGTAAACTGCCCATTTGTTCACATTTCATTGCCTTAGTAACCATAACTATTGTTTTCAGATATATAATAACTACCTTTAAATTCAATTTTACTCAAGATGTGTGCTAAAATGGTGTTGATTTTTATGTCATAGAAGATAGAGAACAAAATAAAAGATCTTAACGCCACTATCTTGTTGACTATTAAGCCAGACTTATTAAATACAAATATTTCATGAATGGCATGGGCAACAGATGTGTCCCTCAGTACAGTGAGTGCCACTTGGTCTAGTACAATTTATATACTGTTCTATATTTTAACACTATAAGGAAAACTCAGTAACTTCAAAACTTTGAACTAAAATATATATATAAAACCTAGTAAGCAAAGTTCCTGTCCAAATTGCAAGTGAAAGCAATCCTACTGCTACAAAAACATACAAAGTATCTTAAAGAACTTGAAATTATGGTTACAATGTTCAATATGACCTTCATGATACAACTGTATAACCAAAAACTACATATAGAACCAACCATAACTAGCCATACAACATGGTAAAGCACACAACTGAACAATGTTTTTTTTTTTTTTTTTTTTTTAAAAGGCTGAAATTCAGGAATTGAATTTCATCAGCTTAAATAGAGTAACTAAAGTCCAAATAAGGAAGACAGAAGAAAAGCGCAGAGATGACTAACAACTTTTAAAATAATGTTATGTAATTACTACAATTATTGCTAGTAAAAATATGTTGAGAATAATGGATAAAATACAAGTGCTGTCAATACATGATCTGGTAACCATATTACCAAAAACATAAGTGAGTGAAACAGAGAATCTTACCATTAAAGATAATTACTTTTACCTTTCACAAAGACATTCAAGCACATTTCTCCTATGTGTTTTTAACTTTAAAGTAACCCAGTGAGAAAAACATCCTCAGGACCAGGACAACGAGTGTGAGGCGGAGCGTAATGAGGCACTGCTCCCATCAGCCTTGCTGTCTAGCGGTGGCGTGCTCACGGAACTGCTGGGACACTACTGCCCAGAGGTATCGCCTTGGTCCCGAGTAAGAGGCAGACCCACCTTTAGGCCCACGGATACGGGGAGGGGGAAGCAGGAGTCCTGGCCTACCTCCGGCTTTCTGTCTAGAAATCTAAGTCTGTAACTTCCTTCGGGCCGCTGTTACTCTGTATCTTTCAACAAGTGGATATAATGTGAAAGGAATTTTTAAAAGCAGTTATTTCTAATTTTGACTAAATTGTTAGAAATGCTATTTAGCAAGAATAAATTGGTAATTTGATTTACTTCAAAAGAATTTTATTTCTAATATTGATTTAGTTTTATACCTATTCATGGGTAATACACTTAAAATGTATATCCTGAAGTAAATTCAAATATAATGAAAGACCTTATATATAGTACTTTGTAATAAGTATGCAATTCTAAAGATACTGAACTTGTGAAAAGTTTCATAGTATCTTCTCAGTTCTACTAGAAAAATACATTCTGTAAAGAACAAAAAGGAATTTTTCTGGCTTGAAAGAATTTAGGATGTCTTTTTCTGTCACCTGTTCTTACTTCTTTGAGAAAACCACACAACTAGCTGGTAGCACACTGATCCAATTTTTTAAAAGTCCCATAATATAATGTCATTAATTTATGACCATAATTAAGATTAAAGTAGTATTTAAGGAGAAAATTCACTTGGGAAGAGGAATTATCTCCCAGTGGGTACAAGGGGAGCCACAATGGCAGTTTAAAAGTTATTATTATTGTGGGTCATAAGGCACTTCCTAAGTGTAAAGAAATTTCCTCTCAGGGGAAACCTACTAAATAGAGGATGTTTACTGTGTCAGATTTTACAAAGATAGTCACAGAAAAACCTGATAATGGTAACTATGTGGAAAATGCTGTGAAATATCCTCACTTATAATTTATAAAGAAGATATTTTGTAGATGTTGGACTGAATCTGGGGATCTAAACTAGAACTCTGGGATTTCTTTCTGCTTAGCCCTTAACCTTAAGTAAATATAATTCAGTTTTGGGAGGGCCATACGAACAGGAAGTCTTAATTGGAACTGTAAGTCTTTACTGGTAAGTTCTTTTCTCAACTTCTGGCTTCATTACTAATAAAAAAACTAAGATCTGCAAAAACTCTATTCATTTATTTCGATGTCTTTGGATTTTTGAGTACTTAATTATAATTTATACTTATTCTGCACATTTTAATTCCTCTATTTTATGTTTATATACTTATCCCACTTCTGTGAACACAAGTTCCAAAACACAGATGTCCATTTCTCCTTTCCTCTTTCTGCTTCTTCTGCAATGCCTCCTGCATATACCGATGGTTCCAATGGGTTATCCTGGCTCCTCATCCCCCCGCCTTTTTTTTTTTTTTTTTTAATCTCCTGGCTGTATTGGTAGATAAAATATCCCTTGAGTTGAAGTTTAGATATACTTTTTAGAAAAACCACCAAACCAAACATATTTACAGTAACTTCAGAGGAAACTCACTGTGACTCATCCTGAACTACAGGGCCAGCCGCTTTCTCCCATCCTAAGACATAAACTCAAACCAGAAAGAAAGACTTCCATGCATCAAAGGGCATTAAGGCCCAAAGGAAAACTATAAGCTTAACTCTTCAGATCTTAAAAGTTTTATTAATTTGATTTCACACAATTCTCAAGGAGCTCAATAATAAGCATCTTTAACTGAAATAGAAATAAGGCAACAAAAGAAGAGGGGAAAGCTAGTACAGGAGTACATAAACTTAGGGAAAATTTAAGAGTAGTATGGCTATACTACTTTGTTCTTTTTGGCTAAAAGAGAAAGGGAGTCAAGACAGTAAAGAAGAAACAAATGTAGGATTCCATTATGGTTTGGTAAATGGCACACATTCAAATCAACAACATTGCAGGTCAAGACTCACTGGTGTGCAAGGTCTTGTACTCAAAAACTCCCCAAAAGTCTGCAACAGCAATGTCTTTATCCAAAATACTTTAAAAACGTTTTTGAGGTAGTTCTTTAGCGAAACATACTTTTGTTATCTAGAAAATATGTGGAACTCCGCAATGTCCAAGGATGCCAGATAAAAAGGATCACTTAAAATGGACTTTAAAGCCTTTTGATTTCAAACAGTAGAGTTACCAGAAAATCAACAGGATGCTTCTAATATCAATTAAATTACAATGCTTTCATTAAACTATATTTAACAATGCAGAAAATAAACCATAATGATCCTTATAAATAACCACTGATTAAAATACAGCTTTTTACTACCAATAATTGTGAAGACAGAATTCTATCAGTAGGTGTGAAAATGTTGCATAACTGGTAGGAAACAATCTCCTGTTTTAAGGACTGTGGGTAATGTTTAACCACATAACAGCACCCCATCCTAAGACCCGGACATAAATTCATGGTTTGTGCTCCCTCTACTGGCTCCATGGCTATAGTTAATCTATTCTTGACAGATTTGTTGTATAAGGCGTTCCCTTTAGAACACACTGAAAGGAACTGGTTTATTAGATTTGAGACCTTAAAGATAATAATCCAGCTTCTTCCTTTGAGTGATGAGAAAAACAAGAGAACCGCATCATTCGACCAAAGTCACACAGCATTCTCAGAGATGAAACAATCTTGGTCTTTTGACTCTTTATACAGCACTCCTAGTACAAAAAGATCTCCATGTTTCATGTACAGGGTTATTATTACATTTTATTTTGCTATAGGCGGTCTAAAATCTGAAGCTTAGTATCTATGGATCACACACACAGATTCTTCACTGTACTGTAATTATAACTAAGAAGGGGATTTAATCAATATTTAGTGAAGATATTTAGGCTCAAACAGTGTCCATGTTTTTCTAATTTTTGTGGACAGTGCCCAATTCAAGAAACCTATTGTAAAGTTTTCTAATACAACAAGTACTTAAATTTCTCCTAATGTGCTTCTATCATTTCCTTATAAAAGCTGTCACAATTTTTGGCTTGTAATGTATGGTCACCCTACAGTATGTCTTTTTTTTTTTTTTTTTTTGTGGGTACCGGGGGGTCGACCTCAGGACCTCGCGCACCAGCAGGCGCCCGTGCCGCTGAGCGATATCACCGGCCCCTTTTTCGTATGTGGGTTCCGGGAGTCGAACTCGGGCCCTCGCGCTTGCCAGGCAGACGCTTAAGCCGCTGAGCCATCTCACCGGCCCTACAGTATGTCTTTATGCCAGTAAAAACCAGAAGGTCATTTTGCTAATGATAATAATCCTGACAACAATGACAAAGATGAGTAAAAGAAGGAGGATATTCGTTATCATCCATAGAATGTCCATCACATAACAAGTGTAGCACTGGAACTTTAGAGAAATCACTGTCAAGAGTAATCTATAGTTTATAGGTGTTTCTATCTCATTTTACAGAGAAAGATGAGGGCAAGTAACTTACCCAAGTCTGTTAGACATCACATTCTCTACTACTTCCTTCGTGTCTACCTGCTTTGTTATTTTATTCTTTATCAGCAGAGATATTAATAGTAAAAATTACTCTCTTAACCAGTACCACCTCTACCTCCTGAAAAAAATTAAAATCTTCAGGCAAGAAAAAAAAAATTTTATTATATGACTTTTTAGTTTCTTTTAAAATTTATACTAAAGTGGAGAGAGTTAATACTTTATTCTTAGTACAGTAAGCTATATGACCCACACCATAAATTTTCACCAATCTACAGTGTAAGTTAATATTTAATTCCGGTTTACTTTTGTGTAATGTATTTAATTGTTAAGTAGTCCGGTTTTTGGAAAATTGATAACACTAGGTCTAGTTAGATAACAATGCTATAGAGACAGACACAAACAGTCTCGGATTAAAGAATTTAATCTCTTCAGACTAAAAGTAAATATTTATCCAGCTAGAATATACAAGTCTATCTTTGTTGGGAAGAGACATTTGTTTCTCAATGAAACACATAAATTGTTATCTAAACCACAGACAGTTTTTATTCAACATGAAGATTAATTTTTATGTTTCTTTTGAAACCAGAAAACTACAGACATCAGTGCCACTCCTTGTTATCTCGTAGTGATTGTTATTTTCTTGGAAATGAGTCATGTTAAATTATTTAAATAGGAAAACACTGTTAAAATGAACATCTTTCTCAGTAATTTATCAGTAAACTATTTGGACAGTACAGAAAACAAATGTTAACATTCTAGAGATGAGACAGTAGCCTACGGTAAATCTGACTTTAAGGAATTTAGGGGAATTGATGAATATAAATTTTAACATGTTCCTGCCAACTTGAACCACTGGTGGTACATGCATGACTGTCTCATCAGGTGGCTTATACCTGATGGTACAAGTGGATATAATCACTTTTATTGGTATTTTTGCTAATAAAATTAATAAAAAGCCATCTGAGGGAACAGTCATGCATGTACGACTGGTAATTCAAGCTACCCAGCAGCGAGGCATATGAATTATGGCCCCATTGTGAATGTGTTAACCTTACATGATTTAAATAATAAATGTAATAAACATGATACTTGTGGCTCTATAGCATCATATATTTATGGTCATTAATGATTTTCCAGCTGAAATGAAAGATTTCAAAAGGTACTGAGGATAACTTAGTTACACGTGTATTCAAACACCAGCTCCTCTACTTCCCAGCCCTGTGAACTTGAACACTTCCCATTCTTGTGACTCAGTTTCTTCATATGAGGTGATTGTGATAGTGACAGCTACTGAATAAGAGCTTCTGTGATGATTACACTATGAGAATTAGTATAAAACCCTTAATAAATACGGAGCTATGGGAAAAAGCTGCTCGTCAGTTCAGATTGATTATCGGCAGGGGAGTGAGTTCTCTGGGTTACCAGTGTCAGTTACATCAAGTTGGTTGGTGGTATGAAGTCTTCTATACACTTGTTCATTTTCTATCTACCTCTTCTATTAATTATTAAGAAGCAGGCATTGAAATTTCTAACTATAATTGTCTACTTGACCTTGTGGTTTTATTTTTTCTTCATGTATTTTGAAGGTTAGCCACTTACTGAACAAACATCTAAGATTATAACAGTCCTCTTGAGGAACTGATTCCTTTGTCACTGTGAATGAATTTCTTTATTCTGCTAATATTTAAATAATTTTGTCTGATACTAACAGAGTCATTCTTGCTTTCTTTTGACCAGTGTTAGGGATATGGTTATATTAAAGTGTATTACTTTGATATTGATTCTCTGTCCCATCTATTCTCTTTTCTTTCTTTCTTTCTTTTTTTTTTTTTTTTTTGGTTTTTTGAGAAATGGTCTTAATTAAGTTGCTAAGTTGCCCAGGCTGGGCTTGAACTTTTGATCCTCCTTCCTCAGCCTCCCAGCATGCTGGGTTTTATTAGCTATACTTCTAAACGGAAGTTTGAAAACTCTCAAAATAGTGAACAACAATATTCATAGAGCTCATCTCATTTGTTTCCCACTTCTCAAGGATTGTTTTTTGGGCTTTTGTTTTGTTTTTTGCCTGATGCCCAGAGTTTTGAAAGCCACTGTTTCACACATTGCATCTGTTTTTGTTGTTGCTATTTCAGGCCGAAGGATAAATTCAGTCTCTGTTACTCCATCTTAGTTAGAAGTAAATTGAGATTTTTCCTGAACATTTGTCTGAAAAAAAAAAAAAAACCTACAGTTTCAGAAATTTTATATAGAAACCTAAGCAATATGAAATAAAACCAAAGTTTTAAATATTCATACAAATTTCTAGTTATGTCCATGTTTATTTCCCTCAATAAAATACTAAATTTGTGAGTAGGGCCTAATTCTCTTCTGCTTCCTTGGTGCCTATTATAGTGACTGTGTACATTTAATACTGTTTACTTAAGGTGCATCCATTTATCTAGCAATGTCTCAAGTTTATCCTTCTTTATGGCTGAGTAGTACTCCACTGTATAAAAAACCCACATCTTTTTTATCCATTCCTCCGTTGATGGGCATTTGCGTTGTTCCCAAGATTTATATATTACAGACAGGACCACTGAGACAATCAGGCCAGCCGGCCCCGCGGGTATTGGCACATATGCGCCTTTGGCGGGCAGAGTAATCAGTCAGACCAGCAACGTGGAGGTGCCCCAACCAGCCGTGAGGAGCCAGCAGTTGGGTTCTAGAGAACTCCACCAACGGAAGACCAGTCCCAGCCCCCTCATCCAGAGGCCAAGACCAGCTCCACACCCAGCACAATTCCCATGGCGAATGTGGCTGGAGGACACAGCACATTTCTGGGATCTGACATGGACACTGTCACAGAACTGTAAACACCAGAAGTATTTTATTACTTTTATTCTCCCTTGTTTGTCTGATTGGCTATCCTTTTCCTGTCTGGTTGGATTTCGTCGTGCTTTGTTTAGTATTTTGTGGTTATTTTTGTTTTTGTGGGTTTTTTTTTTTTTTCCTCCTCTTTTTCTGGTCTCCTTTTTTTCCCCTTTTCTTTTTCATTCTTCTGTTTCTTCCTTCTTTTTTTCCCTGTTTAGGTTCCTTACCCGTCTTGTTTTCTTCTATTGATCCTCCTTCTCTCTTTCCTCAACTACCTCTTGAATTTAAACTTTCAAGTGAGTAAACACTGTCTCTTCCCTTTCTGCTTACTCCTTCACATTCTCTTTCATTCTTTCCCTCCTGTGTCTTCCAGTTTCCCAAAACTCTGGTGATCATCCTTTGATCTCCAGCCTTAATTCTACTATATTTGACCTCATTCATCACATTATTCTGTCCCCTACCCATCTTAACTCCCCCACCCCCCACAGCAGGGTAAAATCACTCCACTAAGGGGAAAATTACTACATACAACTACATGGTATATGTTTGATTTTGTTATATAATTTTAGAGTTTGCTCCTGTGGTCAGAGGTAGCAGGTTAATGGTTACCATAGTTTGTCAGTAGTTAAGTTGTACTTGAAACTATTGTTATTACTAACCATACTACTTTAGCTAGGATGTCATACATGTTATAATCAGTTTTTCTCCCCTATATGATAATACTATGATTGTATGGGGTCATAATCATTACCACAGGCCAATACCAAAGGACTGGGTGCTGAGCCAGATAGTAACTTTGCATCCTTTACAAATTGGGAAGGTAGGTTCTTGGGATAGCTGTAAAGAACCACCTACATCGAGAGGACATCTCTGAAGAACAGACATCTCCTAGGGAAGTCTCAACACTAGTGATAAAGCTATATATCATAAAAAATTGGCAAGCATCAACATAGAAAACAAAATAAAATAAAAAAAATATACAAAATGACAAGACACAGAAGGAAAATGCAACTCCAGACCCCCAGCCCACCCAGGACAAACCTGCTGGAGCACAATGAGATAGATGAAATTGGAAGTCAAACACTGGAACTTTCTGAAGTGATAGCAACAGAAGTGAAAAAAAAAAAGTGGAAAAGGCTATAGGGAAAATAATCTCTCAGGTACAAAAAAGACATGATGCTTAAAATAAAAAATATTAGAGTAGATATAGATAAAAGAATAGATGAGCTTAGAAAAATGATGGAAACAAAAAATTCCCAACATAGGAAAGAAATGGAATGCATGAAACATCCAAACAGAAATCCAAGAGATTAAAACCTCCACTGAAAGTATATGCAACAGATTGAATGAAGGAGAGGACAGAATTTCAGATCTTGAAGACAGAATTGCAGCTAGTGACCATGAAAACAAAGATATCTTAAAAATAGCAAGAGGCCATGAAAAATCAATCCAACAGCTACACGACGAAGCAAAGAACAACAACGTAAGATTGACTGGGGTCAATGAGAAAGCTCGAGACAGTGCAAATGCCATAAAAATAAAACTCTTCACAGAAATAATGGCAGAAAACTTCCCAAGCATGGATAAAGAACTTGACATACAAATAAATGAAGCATATAGAACCCCAAACAGCCATGACCAAAATAAAGCCACATCAAGATGTATAATAATCAAGATTCCAGAAATTCAGCACAAGAACAGAATATTAAAAGCTGTTAGAGAAAAGAAACAGATCACCTATAAAGGAAAGCCCATCAGAATCATGGCAGACTTCTCCACACAAACCCTCAAGTCAAGAAGAGCTTGGAGTGAAGTATTTCAAGTCCTGAAAGAAAACAACTTCCAATCCAGATTGATGTACCTGGCAAAACTGTCTTTCAAAATTAATGGAGAAATAAGATACTTTCATCACAAAGAACAACTGAAGAAATTCATGACCACCAAACCAACCCTATAAAGAATACTGAAAGATATTCTAGACAGAGATAAAAATGACCACAATTCCAAGAACAACAACAGAAAGAAACCACCAGGCAGGGGAAGGAATTAAAGAGAAGGGAAAAGCAGGGAACCAACAGTAGGAAAATAACATGACAAGAGACAAGCCAATTCATATTAGTTATAACCATCAATGTAAATGGCCTCAATTCACCAATCAAAAGAAACAGACTGGCAGGGCCGGTGAGATGGCTCAGCGGCGTAAGCACCTGCCTTGCAAGCGCGAGGGCCCGAGTTCGACTCCCGGATCCCACATACGAAAAAGGGGCCGGTGATATTGCTCAGCGGCACGGGTGCCTGTTGGCGCGTGAGGTCCTGAGGTCGACCCCCCGGTACCCACAAAAAAAAAAAAAAAAAAAAAAAAAGAAACAGACTGGCAGAA
This sequence comes from Erethizon dorsatum, assembly GCA_028451465.1. Classification (NCBI taxonomy): domain Eukaryota; kingdom Metazoa; phylum Chordata; class Mammalia; order Rodentia; family Erethizontidae; genus Erethizon; species Erethizon dorsatum. The sequence continues at coordinate 29,664,460 of CM051829.1, read as the reverse complement.
TGGATCAAGAAACAAGATCCAACAATATGCTGTATACAAGAAACACATCTAACTCAAAAAGAAATTCATAGACTGAAAGTCAAAGGATGGAAAACAATACTCCATGCACCAGGAACCCAGAAAAAAGCAGGAGTGGCTATTCTGTTTGCAGACAATGTGAACTTCAAACCAAGAATGATCAAAAGAGATAAATAAAAAAGGTCACGACATACTTGTTAGGGGAAAACTTTAAGAGGAAGAGATAACAATCATAAATATGTATGCACCAAATATGGGAGCACCCAACTATATAAGCCAAGATTTAGCTATTACAAACTGTGCTGGTAGCCAGGGATATAGCTCAGTGGCATAGTGCCTGCCTGGCAAGCACAAGGTCCCGAGTTCGATTTCCAGTGCAAAAACAAAACAAAACAAAAAACCAAAAAAACCCCCAAAACAAAGAACTATGCTGGTATAAACATGAGTGCACATATATTGCTGTAGTATGATGTTTAAGTGAAATAAACTGGACACACATGTAAATATTGCATTTTCTCCCTGGTGTGAGAAACTGAAAGAGTAAATAAGGACCAAAATGTACAATAGATATTGTGAAATAGGAAGAAATTGCTCAAAAAGAAAGAGGAACTAGGGAGAGGGAAGGGGGAAAGGAAGGAAGGGAAAAGAAAAGAAATTGTTTAAGAAGGATAAAATAGAAACAAAGCTTTGTAAATAAGGAGGGGAAGAGGAGTTGAAGGGAGGGGAAGGAATTGGGAAAAGAAGAGGAATCAAGATATATCCTATACAGGTACAAATTCCCTATGAAGAATATGATCATTATGTATATCTAAATTGTACCAATAAACTTAATAAAAATATTTGAAATTGGAAAAAAATACTCTTTACCTGAATTAAGAAATAAAAATAATCTTGGATATATAATGTCAAGAATGAATGTATGTGCCCTCCTCAAATTCATATATTGAACCCTAATCCCTGGTGTCACTATACTTAAAGTAAGGAATTTAAGTTAAATGGGATTATAAAGCTGGGGCCCTGGATGATAGGATTAGTATCCTTATAACAGGAGGCAACAGAAATTTCTCTCTCCATGCATGCACGAAGAACAGAATATGTGTACACACAGCATGACAACACCCATCTATAACCCAATGGGACAGCCCTTAGCAGACATCAACCTTGCCAGCACCTTGATCTCAAACTTCTGGTCTCCAGAACTGTAGGTAACTAACTGCCTATTGTTTAACCCACTCAATATTTTGTTATGGCAGCCAGAGCCAGAACTATATGCATGTGGTTAAGATGAGGGTGTTGTTCTCTTCTCACTAAAAGGCAAGTTAGTTAGGGCTTTTTGGTCTCCAACATCAGTGGTGGGAACATTTTCTGATGGAAAAAAAGAAAAAGTCTTCTGGTGGGCGGAGAGGATGTCTTTTCTTCAGAAGCCTATACTTGAAACAGTGCTGTCACTTCTTCCACAGCCACAGCCACTATAACTCACTGCAAACTAAGAAGATTAGACATTAAAGCCCCTTTTATAAGCAAACTGATTCTAGAAGAAAGCTCAAGTCCCTAAGGAACAGTTACTGAATAGAGAAGAATAAATCTTTATTCTATAAAAAGGTTAATGTTTACAGCTACTCCAGCAAAATCTCAGAACTATGGAGAACCATCACAGTGCTTCTAAAATAACTATTATTTATGAAATTACAAAAATAAAGCTAAAGAGGGAATGGGGAGTGCTAGAAACAGGCTTTGGTTCTAGACGTGGTGGTCAAGCCAGGAAAGGCTTCACAGAGGAGGTGACATTTAAGCAAAGAGCTGAAGAAGGCAAGGGTGTGAGTCAAACAGATACCTGGGAAAGAAGCACTTTCCCAACATGTGTGTTTTTAGCAGAATGATGCTACATGTAATATCATGTTATTGTTCCTAATCTGGTTCTGTAGGTAGCATTCTCTGATTTTCTGCCTTTAGAAATGCTGGCTTTTCTCTCATATAATCAAATAGTATTTCTTTTGATGGCTTATATTTATATAAATATGATAGTTATTTCCCAGCCTATTAATCTCCATTATTAAAATATTTAAGGAGAGTTTAGTTTTCATTGTATTATTTTTTAGATATATCATACCATGTAAAATAGCTTCGATGTCCTATTTCAGTTTTGGATTTTAATTCACTGCACTTGTTTTTTTTTTTTTTTTTTGTGGGTACCGGGGGGTCGACCTCAGGACCTCGTGCGCCAACAGGCACCCGTGCCGCTGAGCGATATCACCGGCCCCTTTTTCGTATGTGGGTTCCGGGAGTCGAACTCGGGCCCTCGCACTTGCAAGGCAGGCGCTTATGCCGCTGAGCCATCTCACCGGCCCAACTGCACTTGTTTTAAACAAACATGACATTCAAAAATTACAGTGTTATCTAGAACACTATCTTCCTTGTTTAATGTACGATTCCACTGTAAAACATAAATATGCTGATGGAATTTCTAATGCACTGGCTTGTTACACTAGTTCACTAAATGTGCAGTCTTTGGCCCAAAAGAAGCAGCTTTGCATGTAGCCGTTTTGTTTTTCTAATGTCCCCGGACATGAATCACTGACCTCACTGTCAGTGTGAGCAAGGAGGCACAGAGCTAGTGTTCAGAACTGGGCAAACTGTAGATGAGAGAAGCAGGGCCACTTCACCCATTTTCCTAAAGAAGCCGAGAGTAACTTTTTTTTTTTAAGGTTCTGTACTACCCATGAATATAATCTCCTTGTTGACCATCAAATATCTGCATCTGGGTGTTTGACCCCATATCTTCTGAAAGTAATGATGGGATTTAGCAAGATTCCTCTGCTTTATGCTTTCCCTTTGGCCAACAGATATATCTGAAAGCTCTACTTTTATTTTTTCTTTAAGTTCTGGGGATAGAACCCAGGGCCTCACATGTGCTAGGTAAGCTCTCTCCCACTGAGCTGCACCCCCCAGTCTGAAAGCCTCACTTTTAAACTGTAAAGCTGGTCATGATTTACTTTCTTTGATGTGAGTGGATATGGTAATATCACAGTAGTATAATAGTCATAACAGTAACATTTCAAATTTGAGCCACAAAAAAGTTAGTCTGAAAGGTTCAGGTCACAAGTAGGACAGGCAGTTAGGTGATCTCAGGTAGGTTTCACTGACTACAGCAACATTTAAAACAGTGATTGGAGGACAGACATTTGGTGGATCAGTAGGTTTATTCCAAGCGTAGGGGGTGGCATGAAAGAAGATATAGGCATGAGTGGGCGAGAGACAAAGGACTCATTTAAGAGAGAAGAATAGGGAATGGGACAGGATGTGGGAGGAGATGAGATCAGACACAGAATTGGAAAAGAATTGTGGAGCCATTTGAAGACAAGAAAAAAGTGTTTTAAATGTTGAGAACCAATACTCTGATTAAAAGAGGTGTGGTGAACTTATACCCTCAAAAGAAAGAATGCTGACAATTTAGTAAATATCATTATTTAATAAGAAAGACAGTGAATGGGTGGAGCAAAAAATGAAGTGATTATTAAATGGGTAATTATATAATTTATTATCCAAACCAGGTCACTTTAAGAAAGTGAAAGGGACACTAATAGTTAAGATGGGACAAAATATGTAAAATACACCAGAACTGAGCTAAGCATAAGCAATCATTTTAAGAGTTCATTTCCTGTTTGGGATACCATTCTCCTTATAGCAGAGCAAAACAACTACCTTTGACTATAAAAGACACTGCAAATGAAAGCCAACTGACTTGATCTTATTAAATAAAAGATGCATAAAAGACAGGAGGTAGAAATACTTCACTCAGGTAGTCTTGGGCCAGCCAGTTTTGTTTCTTTAAGCCTGCCAAAGCCAGATGGTATAGCACAGAAGGTGTGTATTCTTAACACACCTCTGACAGTGGGTAGTGCATGGCACACAGACAGACAACGGAAAAGGTGAGTGAGCTTTAAGACTTAGCTGTTCCCAACAGTGAAACTCCCCTCAAGAACATGGATACAGCTGCTACCTCTTTTCCAGGGAAAAACAATTGTTTTATAGGTCTGGTCAACCATCTAAATGGGAAATGGAGTAGAGGAAGCACTAGATAATACACTATTATCATCTCTCATCCCCGAAGTAGTTTAAAAATAAGCAGTATATATTTACAATCTGCAAAACAAAGAGCTAAGGCCAGCAATGACCAACTAACAAGCATTGTAGGCAAACAGAAGAACAAGAGAATAAACTAAACAACCCAAAAGTCCCAGGTATAAATGAATTACATTTACAACTTTGTACCCAACGCCTCTTATACTATGGTTCTTGCTCAAGCAGATAATCTTTCAGTGGAACCACAAATTCTTAATGTACACAGATTCGAGGTACAAGCAGGTTATTATCAGTATTATATCACAAGACGAAGGGAGGGTCTAAGTAGTGAGTAAAATAAAATTTCTTTAAACAACCATGGTAGCAGGAAACACCACAGACTCTTGCAACAGTCATACCACTGATACACAAAATTTGGTAGCCTGACTACTTCTTGCATTTGCTACTTAAGTGCCAGACAAAGAAATTAAATGACAAGAATTCTTCAGAAGGAATATTTAAAAACTAATGAAAACAGAAGTTCTTTCCCTACCTTTAAACAAGACAATCACAACACACAGTTCCCACAGCTTGCCTGTTGTGGTGGTGAGTGTTATGTAAGATGGGAAAACAGCAAGGATCAAGTGAGCACAGAACAGATGACTGCCTGCTGTTTCACTGATGAGCACTTAATTCACAGTGACACTCTGACTTTACCATTTAAGATTACAAGAGGAATTCAGAGGCATTTGTACAATTAGCTAAACTATGAAAAGTATTCCCCACTCACATTTTTCTTAGTGAACATATAAATTTTTTCTGCAGCTTTTAAATCACTGATTTTATATTAATTACTTTTACTTTTTAACGTTTTACATAAAGGAGTTCCATCGCTATTTTTTTTTTTTTTTTTTAATGCGGGTACCGGGAGTCGACCTCAGGACCTCATGCTTGCCAGTAAGCGCTTGTGCCGCTGAGCGATATCACTGGCCCTTTTTTTCCTTTATGTGGGTACCGGGAGTCGAACTCAGGACCTCACGCTTGCCAGGCAGGCGCTTATGCCGCTGAGCTGTGTCACCGGCCCTCCATCGCTATTTTTAAAAGTGACTTAAGTTTTGGGGCTGAAGGATATTATGTGAAATCACTTTAGCCAGACACAAATCTCACTCTCTGTCCAGATTTCCAATGCCATGCCTACAGCATGCTAGGATGTAGAGACCAATATAAATCCTAAGGTTTCTATTGTCAAAAAATAGGACTTGAACTCCCTCCTATTGGCTTATAGTCTGTGCTGCCTGAAAACAAACGTACATGGTAATAGTATCAACATGAAACATAAGAATAATGAATTTAAATAAACATTTAGAAGTCTATATAGCCGGCTGTGGAGTGCACACCTGTAATCCTAGCACTCAGGAGGTTGAGGCAGGACGACTGCCGCAAGTTCGAGGCCAGCCTGGGCTACATAGTGTGTTCAAGGCCAGCCTGAACTACATAGCAGGACCCTATCTCAGAACAAACAAACAAAAAGTTTACATAAATGCTATTTATGTAAAATGTACACATATGGATAGTAAGTACAGTTCTAAATCTCCAGCAAAGCTTCTGCTTATTTGTTTACTTAAAGTGAGAAAAATGACACAATTGTCAGTGATTAAAACAGGGGCATGATAAGGAGGCTATAAGTGTGTTAGTCACCATTCCAAATTATATTCAGTTGCTAACTGTTCTACTTTTTTTCTTCCCAGTAGCAAGTAAAAATGCAAAACTTATACTTTGGGTTATCTTGAAAATCTATCTATAAATGCTTACTTTGTGAAATACTGCTAAAAACAGTTGAGAGGACTAAGGATGTGGCTCCGTAGTACAGGATTTCCCTAACACTCATGAGGTTCTGAGGTTCAATACCCAGTACTCCAAAAATAAATAAATGAAACTGAGAATATCCTATATCCACCCTACTATTACTTTGAGAAGAAAATAAAAATCAAACCTCTATCGAAAATTAAAACCAAACTCCGACATTTGGGATACAACATTATGAAATTATGTAAGGACCAAGTAGCTCTGGAAAACAGGAGGTAACACATGTTTACAGAAAAAAAACAAGAAATATGATTTTAAGTTTCTTTTATTCCTACAGTCTACACTTTAATTTAAAAACTTCTCCAGTTTTATATATTGTCTGCAAGTGAAACTGTGAATGTATAGAGAACCAAAATAGTTCGAGAATGTAGAGACAGTATCATTTAAAATGTATAATCAGGGCCGGTGAGATGGCTCAGCGGCGTAAGCGCCTGCCCGGCAAGCGCAAGGGCCCGAGTTCGACTCCCGGAACCCACATACGAAAAAGGGGCCGGTGATATTGCTCAGCGGCACGGGCGCCTGCTGGCGCGCGAGGTCCTGAGGTCGACCCCCGGTACCCACACACACACACACAAAAAGTATAATCACCAAATAAATCAGATTTTTAGTTGGCTTTAAGATGGATCAAAATGATTTCAAGACAAGGTTACTTAATAAAATCATACTATTATAAAAGGCTTCTTAGGAGGCAGTATAAAGTTCAAAATATGGTTTTTGGAGCCAGAATATTTGGGTTTCAATACTGGCTTTTCCACCTGACAAGTTATTTAATCACTCTGTACATTAGTTTCTTTATTCATAAAATGGGACTAACTATAATATCTCATAGTTACCTTGAAGATTAAAACAAAAATAGTTAATAAGTGAAACTTTATGTTACAGAGTATGAGCTCAATAAATATTAGCCATTATCACCACTACTAGGCAAAGAAAATATTTCATGTGTATGCTCTTTCTAATATGCAGCCTTTAAAAAATCTATATAGTACATCTGAAGTTCATTTAAAAATTAATTTTTAATGAACTGCCTCTCATAGACAGCTAGTTTGTGTAACTGCTGTGCTAAACAAACAGCCTCTTGGAATACATCTTATTCCAGCTTAAGATCAATATAAGAACGCACATGGAAAAATGCCAAAGTAACCCTCCAGTTTCTATTCCAGTTCAAAGCTTTAAGATAGAGATTGTTAACTGTAACAGAACAGAGCTGAAATTTTAACATCTCAAAACATACAATGATTTAAAAATAGAGTAAGATAACTATGAGAATAACTCACTAGGCACATGTGTGGTTAAGACACAGTTATCTTACTTTATAATTCTGTGATATTCAGTAAGATAAAACTTAGAGCAGGGATTCCAGAGAGATTTGGATTCTACTTCCAGCTTGTCTGATCTTTGCCAAACCATTTTACTTCTCTGTATTCTTTTCTGCTTCCTCATCTTTTGTAACACAGAACAAATCATTTTGTTGTCAATATAACTTAGAGGGACAGAATTAGAAAATGCCACTTCCATTCAGTAGTCAAAATGAGAAGGATTTACCTTCATCACAAGTGTAATGATTTAGTTACTTAGTGCCAGTAGATGAAACATTAACTTCTGATTTACATCAATGTCTATTTAAATTCTGGAAGTCAAATAAATGTTAAGGGCTGGCATCATGACGTGCCAAGGCATGAATAGTGGGTGGAATTACATTTTTCCCATATACAGGAAAACCTGTATGTTTAAGTCTGTTAGACATTTAGTAACCAAGAATATGTCTATAATAAGTAGTTGTGCAAGTCTGTAATGTCTGAATATGTAAATGAAATTCCCTGTAAATGGCAGCCCCGGGGGGGAAGAGCATCCACTGTGGGGGAATTTTGTGTCTACTCCAAATTCTCCCTACAACAGTATAAACTGCGTGAGCAGCTTTATTAGTGTTCCAGAACTCTTGATCACACCTACACACTCACAGGGGTAACTAACTGGTGATTCAAATGTCTTCTTTACCAGTGAGGTCTATGTCTAAGGAGCATTTGGTGGAAAAAAGATCTACCATTTTCTTTTAAACAAATGTGAATTTCATATTGTTCTTTCCTAAGATTCTATCATTTCTTCCTATTTTGTTTCTCCTGACATCCTTCTCACAGAAAATTTGATCTGTGAATGGTTTGTCACCCTTTTGATGATAAATTATATAATACAACTTGGTGTTATTTTAGTGCAGATCACTGTGACAGGCTAATACAGTATAGTATTTATATGGGGTGTGGCTCTAGTAGTGGTTTTCACTACATTTTACTAATATTCTTATAAGGAACACACTGAAAATGAGTTTTCTAAACATTTCCAATTAGGTATAGCAAAATAAGTTTGTTTACCTAATAGGTAACTTTGAATACAAAAGCAAGTTAAATAAAAATTTTAATATATATAATTATATGTTTTATTTCTTACCTATATTTCAAAACTTCATTCTGTTACTACAGTCATTTGCCTCCATAATTTATTTATGGCAAAGCAAAACTTCCATGGGGGATGGGGGTAGCTTGTTAGGACTAATCAGTGTTTTTGTTTTTTGTTTTTTGTGTGTGTGTGGGTACCGGGGGTCGTCCTCAGGACCTCGCACACCAGCAGGCGCCTATGCCGCTGAACGATATCACCGGCCCTTTTTTCGTATATGGGTTCCGGGAGTTGAACTCAGGCCCTCGTGCTTGCCAGGCAGGAGCTTACGCCGCTGAGCCATCTTACCAGCCCAGTGTTTTGTTGTTGTTGTTGTTTTGTTTTGCTTGATTTTAGAGACAGGGTCTTCCTATGTAGCCCAAACTAGCCTCAAACTCACAGCGATCCTTCTGCCTCAGCCTCCCAAGTGTTAGGATTTCAGGCATGTGCCACCACACCCAGCTTCAGGACTACTCTGCTTTCAAATTATTTTTCTGTACAATGTTTAAATTTTGAGGTTGTTTAATGCAAAATAATTTTATTTCTCCTCCTGTGTTCTTTTGCTTAACTAGAGCTACCAGAGTAAATATTTTTTATGAGATAGCTTTTAAAACAAATTGATATTGCCTCACTGGTCATGGTTTACCAGATATCCAAAAAGTGGAAATTTTGTAGAATAGTCCATTGGGGGAAAAAACAATGCAATTTTACATATTCCAGAACTAAGGATCCTTCCTTTACCAAGTAGGTTATAGTTAGAATTTTGTATCATCTTATGCTATCTTTTTTTTTTTTTTTTGTGGGTACTGGGGGTTGACCTCAGGACCTCGTGCGCCAACAGGCACCCGTGCCGCTGAGCGATATCACCGGCCCCTTTTTCGTATGTGGGATCCGGGAGTCGAACTCGGGCCCTCGCGCATGCAAGGCAGGCGCTTATGCCGCTGAGCCATCTCACCGGCCCCATCTTATGCTATCTTTAAGATGTAGCAGCACTATGATAGGATTTTTACCTTTCTGCATCTGGACAAGATGATTTCTGAAGAAATGGTAATTAGAAGACTGAGAAAGTCTGCAAAAAGTCAATTTTAATAAACTAAAATCATTCATCCCTAGCAATATGAAACATCTGTTGAAAAGTCAAGTATCATCTTAGGTGCTTGGGATCAGTGGTTAAAAAGACACACATTCTCTGACCTTAAGAAACACAATTCTAGGGGGCCGGTGAGATAGCTCAGTGGCATAAGTGCCTGCCTGGCAAGTGCGAGGTCCTGAGTTCGACTCCCGGTACCCACGAACAAAAAAAGTGCCGGTGATATCGCTCAGCAGCATGGGCACCTGCTGGTGTGCAAGGTCCTGAGGTCGACCCCCTGGTACCCACCAAAAAAAAAAAAAAAAAAAAAAAAGAAACACAATTCTAGCTGGGCATGGTGGCGCACACCTGTAAACGCTGCACTCAGGAGGCTGAGGCAGGAGGACTGCTGCGAGTTCAAGGCCAGCCTGAAGTGCATAGTGAGACCCTGTCTCAAAAACACACAAACAAACAAACAGCAAAACAAACCAAAATAAAACAACAAAGAAAGAAAGAAAAAAAAAGAAACAAAATTCTCTCTGTGGAGTTGAGAGAAAATGAATGTGTGAGAGAAAATACAGGTATAGCAATGGATTGAGGGATAAGGGAAAACTGTCTGAAGAAGTGAGAAACATTAGAGACAGAGAAGGAAAACTGCAGGTAATAACATGTGAAAAGTCCTAAGATGGACAAGTGCTCAGAAAAACCTGGAAGAGAGAATTGGTGTGGCTAGACAGTGTACCATCTTATAGACAAAGAAAAGCCACTGAAGGGTTTGAGTGAGGAAGGGGCATAATCTGATTTAGGATACTGTATATGAAGACGTTTGCTGGAGGAGGAATTAGGGATGGGGAAGGGGGTGATAGAACTAAAAGAGAACTAGAGATAAGTCCAAGTGGGAGATAAGGACAGTTTGGTATGGCAGTGGGAAGTGAAAAGAGAGGACAGACTCAACTTATATTTCTGCTACAGAACTGAAATGGATATAGTAAGGATGGATGCAAGAGGTGAAGGGAAAATGGTGATGATTCTCACATGACAGGCATAAGCAACTTGATGGATGCAGGCACTGCTCCTGAGAAGGAAGGGAAGAAAAGGTTTATGAAGAAAGTGTAGGCTTAAGAGTGCACCTGGGAGACAGCGTGTGAGAGGTGTGAGTTGTGAGGTTAACGTTAAGGCACCTGACAGCATGGAACTGCAGCTTTTCAGCTGGAATCTGGAAAATACTGGTTCATGGATAACATTGTAAAGTGATAAAAATCAATGAAAATGCCTCAGGTTAACAGCTGAAGTGAAAAGAGACAGAACCCTAGGAACAAGTCTTAAGGAATTCTAATATTTAAAACAAAAGAGGCTAACATGTAATGGCAAAAGTGTGGGGAAAAAAGTAAGGCGTGTGCTGGCAGAAAAGCCGAAGAGAAGGGGCGGGGTGGAGCCCCCTCCCACGCAGTATAGATGGCGCCTGGGTGTTCCCAGGAGCCGCCCTCCTTTCCTCCCCAGAGTGCACGTATCAATTCATTTCTATAGCTCTAGAGAAGAAGAAAGAAACGCCAAACCAGAACACATACTAAGAAGAGTGATTTCTAAAAATTTAACTGCTTATTGTATTTTCTTACTAACTTCACTACTCTGGATTTATTTGCTCTATTTTGATGTATACTGTACTGAGTACAAAGCAGTAAATCTCTAAGACTGAATACCACATTATAGAACACGGAAGAAGCTTGATGACAGGATCAAGTACTGAATATGTAATTCAAAAGGAAACCATAATGGTTTAAGTGGGATAATACATTTCATTTCATGCCACTGAAGTGGCACAGAAATCAATAAAGCACACAGCCACAACACAATTATTAAGACAGTATCATATGCATGAAAAATTATTACTATGGCTTCAAGTATTTATTCATTACAGATTTAGTGAGTGGTATACTATGACAAGACTGTTCTAGCAAATCTTAAAAACTCTTCTGAGGAAACTCATTAGAATATTGTCTTAGATTTAGAATGAAGATGCAGTCCTTTGAAAGCAATAAAATGGCACCAGATGTGATTTTTTTAAGAAAAGCACAGTATAAAAGACACACCAAATGGGCAAAACTCCCAAACTTCGAGTGCTGGAGTTTAGATACAGACATGATTTAATGTTGTGCTTACTTGGAATTATAAACCCATAAGCCCATCCAGTTAAAAAGAAAAGCAAAAAGTAATAAATGTATACAACTTCTAAAATAAGCATGGGAGAAATTCTCTGTGATCATGTGATGGGAGCTCCTATCCACCCTGTGAGCCACTCCAGTTCCAAGCTAATTAATAAAACAATATTACTTTATACTTACAGGGGAAAAAAGAAAAGAATTCATTTAATTTAGAGCATCAGCAGGATGACAGAGAAAAAGGAGAAGAAATTTGTAATTTAGGTTTATAAAATCTTGAAAAATTCCTAAAAAGTAAATTTGAAATTTAAAAAAGAAATGTCACATTTTACCACTGTTTCAGAACTACTGTATATGTTATCTAGCTTTTTGCACACATGTATATAATTTTATACAGCTATTTTATAGCAATATGTAATTTTATATTATTTTTTCACTTACTTTTTCAAATGTTTTCCAAATGTCTACTTTTCTTTATATTTTTAAGTTGTATGATTTTCCACTAAGTTGACAAGACAGCGTAACCATTCCCTTCTTTTATTCTTAAATATAATTCTTTTCCTTAGTTAAGTTTTTTCCTTAGGATAAATTCCCAGATGATATTTTAATAGAGATTTCCAGCATATTTAACAGAATCCAGTATCTTCCACCATTTTTATAATTTTTTAGTTGAAACACACTGTGCATACTCATGGTGTACAAAATGATGTTTTAAACACTGCGCAGTGCTGCTTGTGCCTCAGATGCCTAGGTGCAGTGATGGCTGGATGGCGGCTGGCGCCTTTAACGGTTCCTACTAGGAGTGACAAAACCTTGCTTGTATGGGAACTGAGGACCCTGGGCTTAGGCCTTGCATCAGTCTCCTTCCACAGCACTCTCAGTTTGGCCTTCTGCCCTCAATCCAGGTTCTCCCAAACACACTGGTGGCCTATCCTACTTTCTAAGCAGTCATCAAATTTTACTCAGCCAGCGATGCCCAAAGAGCCCAAAAGGCCTGTGATGAGAAGCTGCTTTTCCAGAACTCTCCAGTGAAGGTTTGTCTTGGGACCAGACATAGGCAGTCTGACATTAGGATCTTGCCCTAAACAGCTCACAATGCCAAGAGTTGGCCAATTACTACTTGGTTTTCAATAGATGGGCGGAAAGAAACATCAAGGTTCAAGAGCTTTCTGACCTTGAACAAAGAAAATCTTGTAGCACCACCTGAGAAGCAAAGCGAAGTTTGTGCTTTAGTGCTGATCTACGAGCACAAGAGTCCTAGAGTTGGCACTTCAGTGGAGCCTAGGGATGAGCTGGAGGAAGGATTGATGTCACTCCTTATGAAAAGGAAGGTGCCCTGAAGCTTGCTATTCAGAAGGCTTTGTCAGATGCATTCCAGAAACTGTCCACTATGGTTTGGACAAACTTTGCTGAATCAAGAATTCATGGCACTGACATACTGATGAAAACAAATCATACAGTAATCAGCTGCTTTCATGTGTGCCTTGGAAGTGGTCATGCTATTGAATGGTGGTGTTTTCTCTATTGAGTTTTATACTGGGGCAAAAGTCACAGGCTGTGCTCAAAGGAAACTTGATGATGAGCGGAGAGTCGCTGAACTGAACTGCTCTCCTGCTTCACAGCTCTGAAGGCTGAGACCCTGAGAAATCCTAGCTGAGTTATCAGAGGCCCTGATTTGTTTATAAGAGGTGGATCTGACTGGTTTCAAACTTCTAGTCTGAGAAGCCCTTCCAATGAAAGTATGACTTCTGTGGTCATCAGCTGGAATTTCCATTAATGTCACCTCTGAGTAACAACCTTAAAGCACCAAACCAAATATCTAGCACTTTTGGGCATTCTTAAGCCCAGCCCTGTGACTTTAGTATTAAGCTCTGCTCTGCCCCACTCCATGGGCTGCTGAAGGCCCAGGACCACTCAGGTCTGAGGCCTAAATCCTGCCTTGCTATGGGGGAGGCAGCTGTATGGGAGGTCACTATCACTTCCGCCGGGGTTTTAAATGGGGTTGGACCTGATAACCATGGGAAAAGGCTCCCCCATGCCATGCCATGCCATGCCATGCCATGCAAGCATCCAGGCCAGATCCTAATACTGTAATGGTTTCCTTAACAAAGATGTCATAAATGAAGGGTGGGGCAGAGCTCGTGCTTGCTAAGGCACTTGGGCAAATGGCTGCCAGAAAGGTTCTGCTCTACAGGCCAGAGTGCCTGCACTCCACTGGTCTAAGTGGCTGTGTCCACAACACTTCCTGTCACATCCCTGCTGTGCTTTGGGGCTCCTGGACTCCTTGTGGAGTAGTGGTTGTGGCTACTGATCCTGGTGGCCCAGTTTTTGGAGTGGAATGGGCACTGGGTCCTACTGACCACTGAGTCCCCAGGGCCTACACTAAGCCCTGGTCTTTACCTCATCTCCCACCAGAATCACCCCCATGCCCTTACACATGCCCCCGGGACACTGGGGGTGGGAGTGGGAAGCTTTGATGACCTGGGTTCCTCTGCTGTCTCTCAGGGGTTGGCCCCACCTCCAGAAGCCACTGAACAAATTGAACCTTCTCAATTCCAGCTGGAGGCCCAAACTCAAAATCCAGAGACTCTCAAGGTCCAATCCTCTTCACCTCAGCAAGAAGCTGCAGGTCAACTCTCAGTCTCCTGAAGAAGTTGAACCTCCTTCAATGCAGCAGTAAGCCCAGGGTCAGCATGAACCTGCTACTGAGAAGGGTACACAGATCGGCTTTCAGTGTATCAGGAGGTAGACGCTCCATCTACAATCAAGTAGGAGTGAAGCTCATCACTCAAACATGCCAATGATCACAGTTAAACCTGCGCATATGGAGGTTACCATAACTACAGAAGTAGGGAAGGAGGCTCAACTTACTCTAAGCTAGCAGCAGGTCCCAGCCCAGCCCCAAGAGTCTGGATGAAGTGGAACCTTCTCCAACCAAAAAGAGGTCAAAGCTCAGACTCCAGAGCTCTTTGAAAAAGTGGAAAATTCTCAACCCAATAAGAAGCCCCAGCTCAGACTCCAGCCCATCCTGAGGAGACTGAACCTTCTCCCAGTGACCTTTTGAGTCTTCTCAGGTGGATGAACCATCTGGAAGGCAGCTGGAAGCCCCAGCTCAGCCCTTACAGTATGCTGAGATGGAAACTTCTCCAGAGCATCATGAAGTAATAGTTTTAACTCCAAGTTACCATTAAGCTAAGCATTCACACTTATCCAATGTGACTGTTAAACCTCCAGATCTGTAGCTTACCATAACACCAGAGCCCACTGCAGAGGTGGAATTACCCCCTAGTTCTAATGATGTGGAACCTTCTGAACTCAGAATGAGGCCCCAACTCTGCCTCCAGAGCCCTTTAATGGGTGTGAACCCCTAATATTTCATCAGGAGGCTCAAGCTCAATCTTCAGAACCTGTTCAGGATGAGCAACCCTCTCCCATCCAGCAGAAAACCATGGTTGGAATTTACAGACTTCTGAGGAGGATGAATCTTCAACCTAGTTGGGGGGCACAGCCAAACATCTGCAAACCACGAGGCAACTAAACCTTCTTTGATCCAGCAGGAGACAGCAGCTGAACATCTGCAAACCACTGACATTTAACCACCATCAAACCCTCAGGAGGCTGCAGCTCAGCCTCCAGAGCTCCCTTATGTACTTGTAGCTCAACCTCCAGAACATCATGAAGTAAGTTTCTCCTGTTGGTGATGATCAAGTTCACCCTCCAACACTCAACAGTGTCACTCTTAGCATTCCAGAAATGACCAATGAGGTTGAAACTGAAACTTCAACAGGAGACCCAGTTCAGTCCACAGGCTCCCCTGGACAGTTTGAGCCTTTCAAAGATGAGCAAGAGGTTAAAACTCACCAGCCAAACCCTGCTATGAAGGATTAACATTCTCCATTTGACACAGGGCCCCAAATCAGGCTGCAGTGTTTCCTGAGAAACATTCCCCAAGCCAGCAGGAAAGCTTACCTCTGTCCCCAAACTCTCCTGCTGGAGATGCACTTTCACCAATCCAGAAACAGCTCGCAGTTCAACCTTTAAGACCTTCTACGAACACTGCTGTTTCTTTTCCATTGACGGAAAGTATAACATTTTCAGCTCAGCCTTCAGAACTACCTGAGGACACAGAAGCATCTCCAGTCCCTTAGGAGGCTACAGATCCACCTTCAGAGCCACCTAATGATATGGAACCTTCTCCAGCTCAGCAGATAACGCCCCTCAGCCTGCAGGACACCCTGAACCAGTGGAAACACCTCCAGTGCTGCAGCCGGTCCCATCTCCTCCTTCAGAGCCTCCCGAGGAAGTAGAACTTTCTCCAGCCCAGCTGGTGGTCCCATCTCCACTTCCAAATGAGCCACCTAATGAGACTATAGCTCATTCTCCAGCCCATTATGAGACAACAGGTCCAACACCAGCTTAGGATCAAGTTCAGCAGCCAACACTGCCCAGCATCATGTTGAATCAAGTTGGACCTGGAAACCATCATTACTCCAGAATCTACTACAGAGGCTGAGCTTTCTATAGCCCTGAAAGAGTCTACAGCAATTCCTCCAAGGCACCCTGAGCTGACACTTCCACATCCAGACCAGGTCCAGGCTCAACATCCACACCTGACTGAAGTCACAGTTCAACCTTTGGATGTGGAGCTTTCCAGAACTCCACGATCTACGACAGAAGCTAGACTTTCTCAAACTATGCAGGAGATTCCATCTCAGCCTCCAGAACCATCTAATGAGGCTATAGCTCAGATTCCAGTGCCGCATGAGATGAGAGTTCCAAATCTAGGTCAGGAGGCAGCTCAGCATCCAACATCAGCCAGAGTCACAGGTTGACCTTTGAACCTGACGCTTACGCCAACTCATTTCCACTACGGAGGCTAAACATTCTGTAGCCCTGGAGGAAGCTGCAGCTCCTTTGCCAAAGCATCCTGAGACGACACTTCCACATCCACATCGGGTTCAGACTCAACATCTGAACCTGACTGAAGTCACTGCTAAACCTTTGGGTGTGGAACTTAATGGTAAGTAAACTATTCTGCAAATTATACCAGAAAAGGCTTTAACTGCAAAGGGAACAGAATGCCATGATGAATACCAACATATGTGAGCTCTGTACCCGCCAAGATGAGGCCCTGTCATGTGCTGGTTTCCACCCAAAGCAGAGGCTCCACTGAGTGCTTGTGCTAGAGTCCAACGCCACCTTAATTTACAAGGAAACTATTTTTTTTTTTAATCATGATGAGAATATCTGGACAACATATCAACAGGGTGAAAAACCAGTTTTATCCTACTAAATGTACTTTTGCAGTTTATGAATCTTTTTTTGTGATTTACTAACCTTTGGAACATTTGGGGTATGGTATGGAATGCAATTTTTATACAAAGTAATTCTCAATCATAATCCTTTGACCCCTGTTACAGATTCATATCTTTTTAAATTGCCAGCATTAAAATATCTACACTTTGAGACAATACACACGCCACTTACAGCAACTGAGAACATCAACACGATGACCCGTATGGATTGGAAAAACTGATCTTACTAGGCCATACGGCCTGTTGCCTCTGTCAGTTTAAAAATGATATTGCAGTTGTCTACAAGACAGTGAAGCTGCGCTGGGAGAGTGCACATCTGACCAACACCACACAGTGCCTTGAAAAGGCACCCACAGGGAATGTGGACGGAGCCTTCATGAAGATGTTACAGGCCTGGAGGAAGAACGCCAGCACTGACCTGGCTATTCAGCCTGACTATATGGGCCAGATCTTTGCAATACTGATTGGTAAGAACTAACTACATGCACAGAAGTAATGGCAGAATTCCTACTAATATTTTATATTGTACTGTTTCAATGATTATATTTCTTTCCATATGGTTCTCCAATTCATATTTTTCAAACGTCACTCCCATTGATTCCTTCTTTTTTCAACTCCGCTGCCACAATCAGATAGTGTCTGTTTTGGTTATTCCCTAAATTCAGATTCTTCCCTCTCAAATTCTTTTTTTTTTGTGGGTACCGGGGGTCGAACTCAGGACCTCGCGCGCCAGCAGGCACCCGTGCTGCTGAGCGATATCACCGGCCCTTTTTTCGTATGTGGGTACCGGGAGTCGAACTCAGGACCTCGCGCTTGCCAGGCAGGCGCTTATGCCGCTGAGCTATCTCACCGGCCCTCAAATTCTTTTAAATGAATGACAATCATCAGAAGAAACATGCTATGACCATATCATGCTAATGCTCAAAATCACCTTAAATCTCCTCAATTGCCTACAGAAATCCATATACGAATAAAATATGTCCCCCAGGCCCCATGAAAACATAAATATGAAATATGCTGACCTGGCATTCGAAGTCCTCAGAAGCCTGCCTCTAGACAATATAATTATTGCAATTCTAAGCAATCCTATATGTAAATGTGCTCTTGACAAAAGGACCCTACTTACTGCCCCAAAATACATCAACTTCTCTTCCATGTGACCTTCCCACTTGAGTTTTCCATACCTGCTCTACTAGTCAAACATCATCCTTACTTCCTACTTAAATCCTACTTGTTTAAGGCCACTTCAGATCTGCCTGCCTGAAGAGATCTCTTTTATACTTCACTGATTGGACACTGGACCAACAGTACAAGGCAATGATCTTTACTAATTTGTCTTATCTTCCTGTCTTCACCAGGAAGTCCATCTGCTGCCTGACAGGAATAATCACACAGTAATCACCTTCTAAACTTCTGTTAATTACCCAGGACATGAATTCCCAATGGTGTGACAGAGACTGTAGTCCCTGTAGTCCCTTCCTACCCAGAGAGAGAATTCAGCACATCACATGGCCATTCAACTACAGACTCAATTCCAACTGTCTGTGCAGGCTGGATTCGTCTGTGACTAACATTTAGTCAAAAGGACATGTGATGCCCTTAAAATGGAAATTTACACCCAACCCTAGTCTATTCCACCCTCCTGCTATCTAGAATGCACAACTGGTAGTAAGTTATTCCAGACTTTTCCAATGAGGTCAAGATACTGTAGGAAGTGGAATACAAGGAGGACGACTCTGGGCCTAAAACTTCTACGGAGCACAGCTGCCACACCAGCTCAGACTTCCATTTGAGAAATAAACTGATGTCTTGTTTAATCCACTGGCATTTGGGGGAGGGTCCCTCTTTTACAGCAGCTGTATATAATTTTCTAACTAAATCAAGTCCATGAAAACTCTAAATTTAGAGGAAAACATTTCTATCTTTTGGAGAGATAGTCCATAATTTTTAATAAATTCTAGACAAGTTCCATGACCCCCAAAAGATCAGGACCACTGATCACAGCAAAGTATTAACCAGTCAAGGTCTTCAGTGCCAACATGCTTATTTTATTTTATTTTATAAGAAGAGAACATAATATTTTTAAATTGGTATGTGCTAGAAAATAATTTTTAAACGCTGTTGTTCTTTCTCAGCTTTCTTGTATCAGGCAGCAAAAAACTGAGCCCCTGAGTTAATAGTAATTCAAAATAAATTGTGCCATCATAACAATCATCTCAACATTAAACTTTCCCTTTATTTCTCTTTGCCTCTGATCCAGTTAAAATATTGGCAGCTATAGCTTTGACATCAGCAAAATACATAAATTAAAAATACAATTAAAAATAAAGGAGAACAGGTTTTTTTTAACTTCATAGATTTCTTATAAAACATATTTGCCACTCCACCGTGAAACTGAAGAGAGTAGATCTTAAAATAGGACATAAAGAATCTAAGCAGGAGCTGGGGATATAGCTCAGCGGCACAGTGCCTGCCTGGCAAGCACAAGGTCGTGAGCTCAATTCCTGGTACCAATAAACAAAAACAACAACAAAAAAATCTAAGCAGTCAAAGCATTTGACTTCATGTAGTTACTAACAATGAATTCAAATTCTCAAATGCTCATTCAAAATTCTAAATCTGATTTCTACAGACATCAAATCTGTGGTTGGTAGCTTGAGAGGTAATCTCAATGCTTCTGGGGGTAAAATAGAAGGGCTATCAAGTCTGAAAGGCTTACAGCTTTATGAAGTATGATACAAACAGAAAAAAGATTCATTTTAAAAATTAAGAATAAACATAAAGCTCTGTAATTTCCTTCAAATACTTAAATGTACAAGTCTAAAGAGATGTGCGTTTCTGTGAGCAAGATCTGAGAATTCTACACGAGCCAAAGTATGCCCATTTTCAAAAATCAGTGCAGTCTAGGCCAAATTATGAGTATGATTTATAATTTATAATTTTTAAATTAAAAGCTAAATTTATAAAGTACAACTGAAATATTACATTTAATTCTGGATAAAAATTTTTATGGTGGATGCTATCAAATACAGACATCCAGGGAGATAATAAGACTGAATAAATCATCTGTTGTAAGGAATGGTTGAAGTAACCAAGGTATTTAACCTGAAGAAAAATTTAAGATATTTTTAAAAGCCTAAAGGTGACAGGTGCAATGATGCATGTCTGTAATCTCAGCTGCTTGGGAGGCTGAGGCAGGAGGACTGCAAGTTCGAGGCTAGCCTGGGAAACCTGGCAAGACTCTGTTTCAAAATAAAGTTTGAAAATAAAGTAGCAAGAGCTCTACTGCTTCCTGAGTTACAAAGCCCAAAGTTCACTCTCAGGGTTGCTGTAAAAAGAATTCTTATACTGGGAAGAAGTTTGCAGCAGAATGACTGAGATATTTACCTATAGCAATAATTCATATTAGACTAAGGTAAAGTTCTTTTTTAAGGAATAAGCTTATTATTTATCCCTAGGAACTGAAATATACTTTAAACATTCTGCATAACCAAAAGCCATGTGATTTTGTGAAGCGAGTCTGTCTATGCTTGCTTCATGCAGACTTTGGTTTGGTTTGTCCTTCCATGTAATGTAGTTCTGTTAAAAGAAAAACCCTCAACTGCAGGAACTAAACTACACTTGACCACATGTCACTATGTATGCAGGATGTCAGGCACCTGCAAATGAACACTGCATATAAAGTGACCAGCACACCCACACTGTCCTGAACAGAACAGTGTCTTGTGCACCAACCCAGATTGCAGGTGGCAGGGCTGGGCTGACAGCCGGAGGGGAGAGGAGAGGCTTTAACTCCAGAGCCCATGTCCATAACTACCACACTGTTATTAAAATTGGCAGAGCCTGGCAGATTAGAGGCCCACAACCTCTGGTAAACAGCCCTGGAATGAGGTGAGAGAAGATGGAAGACTGTTGGAGAACAGGCAAAACATGTTCAAAAACACTATAAAAGCCAGGCGTGGTAGCACATGACTGTAATCCCAGCACTCGGGAGGCTGAGGCAGGAAGATCGCCGTGAGTTTGAGGCCAGCCTGGGCTACATAAGCGAGTTCAAGGCCAGCCTGCACTACAAAGTGAGACCCTGTCTCAAAAAGAAAAGAAAAGAAAAGAAAACAAAACAAAAACACTGTAATGTTTTTCTAGACCCCAGTATTTCCTCAACTACCTACCTGGGCCTACCAGATCCTGAAGTTTCATTACAGATATATTATAAAGGAGGTTCAGTTCTCAGGAGGGTTTTGTATTGAAAAAATGACCTTTCGAGACTTAATGCCTTAAGCCTTAGCTGGGGGTACTGAGGAGGAGAAAGAAATCAAAGTGGATAAGGTAAGAGAGGTTCCAGAAAAGGTGCTCAATGAGCAAATGGAAAATACAAGCAGAATTCTATAGTGACTTAGAAACCAAGCACAGATTTAACTCTGCAGTAATCAGGAGAAGGTGGCTCAGGAATTGGACACAGTTTTTGCCTCATGGTGCCTCCATTCTTCTTTCCCCTGTGTTTTTCACTTGTCTCTTCCTATTTTACCTTCCTCTTCCGGTTCCTTTCATTTCCTTTTTCCCACTTGATTGTGTATTTATCTCTCCTGCCAGCTCCTCCCAGGTAAGGGGTGTGACTTTACAGTTAAGCATTAGTGGCCTCTGTCACAAATGGCAAATGGAAGAAACTACTGCCAGCAGTTATTATTGAGAGTTAACAATGTACAGAGCATAAGAAGATGTAAGATGCATAACAATAAATAAGACAGAGTGTACACTCCTAGGAGGCTTATGGTCGACAGACCAGAAACAACACACACAAAGAAAAAAGAGAATTATAGTATGATGGTTGCTTTTATGTTTAGCTTGGCCAGGCTATGGTGCCCAATCGTTTGGTCAAACACTAGTCTAGATGTTGCTGTGAAGATATCTGCAGAAGTGATTAACACTTAGGATCAGCTGGTTTCAAGGAAAACAGATTACCTTCTGTAATGTGGGTAGGACTCATCCAATTAGTTAAGACCTTACAAAGATTGTTTTCCAAGGAAGAAGGGATTTTGCCTCGAGATGACAACATAAAACTACTGCCTGTGAATTTAGGATTCAAGACTATAAAATCATTGCCCACCTGAATTTCCAGCCTGTCAACCTCCCCTATAGACTTCAGACTTGCTTGCACCAGAACTCACTAAAGCCAACCTCCTATGTGCTCTCCCTCTCCCTTTCTTAAATATATTAGGTATTATCCTACAAGTTTTGTGTAGAGCCTTGATACATTAGTAAATAAGGATAAGGTCAACTATTCTTTTTTTTTTTTTTTTTAAAGGCAATTATTCTGCATTAAGAGGGTCAATGATGAATAGCAACTCTATTTCTTACAACCAGACAAGCTGTATCTCCAATTCCTAAAAGTATCATTCACTTAAACTGATATTCACTCACTTTAAGATAAGTCAGTGGAAACTCACTGGCTTTTTAAAGTTTGACAAATTCTTCTATATCAGTGATGGCCAACCTTTCAGAGCTCTCAATGATACAAACAGCCCACTGCACCATGCATGTCACAGGTTTGCCACCACTGTTTTATACTATACACTGGAGAGGTTAGTTTTAAAGTTTTTTTT
The DNA here is from genome assembly GCA_028451465.1 of Erethizon dorsatum. Classification (NCBI taxonomy): domain Eukaryota; kingdom Metazoa; phylum Chordata; class Mammalia; order Rodentia; family Erethizontidae; genus Erethizon; species Erethizon dorsatum. The sequence continues at coordinate 29,641,941 of CM051829.1, read as the reverse complement.
TTTTATTAGTACATGTTTGCAATACATAATAAATACATCCACTGTGGGGAGTTGGAAAATATACATATTTTTTACTTGCCTTTCCCTCCCCTCTCTCCCATTCTATTATTTTCTCTTGCTTTTCTATCTTTGATTTTTTGATTTCTCAGAAATATCTATAGCATACAAACCAACATTACCATGTGTCTGTACAATCTTTCTGCTGCCAGGAAAAGTCTCTGTAAACTTAGATGCTGCATGGTCTTCCTTTCCTGATCAGAGTATTTTCACTTAGACATAAATGTATATCTGACCTTTTGTATGTTTCTTCATTTGCAAAGGTCTATTTTAATTCTAAGTGTTTTCCATCTTTTGGTTAAGGTTGACATGGAGTTTTTCCCTCTTCCTATAAATCATCTGCCAGTGAAGATATTGCCTTAAATCATCACGTCGAACTTAAGAGCGGTATTGATATAAGTCATCTCTGACTTACAGGAAATGTGTGTTTAAAATGTTAACTGTAGGCCAGGTGCAGTGGTACATGCCTGTAATCCCAGCTAGTTAGGAGGCTTAGGCAGGAGGATCACAAGTTCTAGGCCAACCTAAGCAGCTTAGTGACACAGTGCCTCAAAATAAAAAAATAAATTTTAAAAAAAGGGCTGGGAATATAGATTAGCTATAAAGAGTCCCTGGGTTCAATATCCAGTACTAAGGGGGAAAAAAAAAAAAAAAAAAAAAAAGTCAACTGCAAAGTTGAAAGCAGTAATGTCATGCTGCCCCTCTATTTGGTGCATGATACACATTAAATAGCAGGTGCTGATTTCCTCCTATATTTGAGATTGATAGCTTGTCTCTTACCATTCTCACCATCATTATGTTTAATCTACACGCATCCATGACACATTTCAGACTGTTGATTTTATAACTACTCTGTATGTAAATAAAATGAGTAAGAAAGAAAACCCAAATAGGATAATTGCTATCTTCCTATAAAGTCACACCTGCACAGGAGAATGTGCCTCTATATGAGCAGGGATGCAGTCCTACAGCAAGCTCTCAGGTATGCTTACATACCAAAAAAGAGAACTTAAAAGTCACTGATAATTAAGTCACTGTAAAGTCTATTTTATATACAAATCAGACAGAACATTCTAACTACTATAAATCAAGAGCTTTCCAAATATAAAAAATATAGAAAATTTCTGACAAGTTTGTGTGACAACTGTGTGGCTGAAAGCCCTCCTGTCTCCCATGAAACATAATATACTTAGGAAGACATTTATAAGGAAACAAACCCCAGCCATTATTTTAAAGAATTATTTAGTAGCATTTGAAATACAAAATTCACTTTTACCATTCAATTGACATGTGTCCCAGTAAAGCATGCAGTTATCAGTCATACACAACGTGCAGCATGCAGTAAACGGACAGCAGAGGTTAATAACCTGGCAGCATAGGATCTGAGAATGTGAGAGCAAGTTAAAGACAAGAGTTCCTCTCCATTGTCACTGAGGGCCGAGAAGCAATGCTGAAGCGTAGAACAGTGAGAGTGGGGGAAATACAGTTTGTCCAACACATATACATATCTCCGCAAGTGGCGGCAGGTATAACTGAAAGACAAGGTAAAAGGAGAGAAACAGAAAGAAAGAAGTTTTCCTTCGAAAAAATAAATTATTCTTTATGTCTTCAAAGCTTTCTGTGTATCTTCAGTAGATGATGCCCCCCAAAAACCACAACTGTTAAAAGAGAATATTAAAATAAAAGAAAAACAATCCAAATAAAAATGAGCAAAAGATCTGAGCAGACACCTCACCAAAGAAGGTATACAGACGGCCAATAAGCATATGAAAAGGTGTTCCACATCATATATGGTTAGGGACATGCAAATTAAGATAATAAGACACCACTACAGACTCACTAGAACAGCTGAAAAGCCCAGAACACTGGATACCACATTTGGCAAGGATGGGGAGCAACAGGACCTCCCACTCACTGGGGAGAATGCAAAGTGGCATAGACACTTGGGAAGATAATTTGGAAGATACAAGACTAAACACATTCATACTGTATAATCTGGCAACTGTGCTCCTTAGAATTTATCCAAAGGTGTTGGAAACTTATGTCCACACAAAAAAGTGGACATGAATGTTTACAGTAGCTTTATTCATAATTGCAAAAACTTGGAAACAGCCAAAATGTCCTTTCATTAGGCAAATGGATAAACTGTTTTATATCCAGACAACAAAATATTATTTAATGCTAAAAAGAAAAGAGCTATCAAGTCATGAAAAGACAGAAGAACCCAAATGCATGTTACTAAGTGGAAGAAGTCAATTGGAGAAGCCTATATACTGTGATTCCAACTCTACGTCATTCTGAAAAAGGCAAAACTAAGAAGTCAATAGAAAGATCAGCTGTTGCCGGGAGTTAAGGGGGCGGGGATAAACAGGCAAAGCAAAGAGGAGTTTTAGGGCAATGAAAATTATTTTGTATGATATTACAATAGTCATTATATATTTGTCCAAACCTACAGAACATACAAGCATAGCAGGAGTGAATCCTAATGTAAACACTCTAGACTTTGGGTGATAATCATGCGTCAATGCAGTTTATAATCTGTAACAAATACACCACTCTGGTACAGAATGTTCGTCATTCTGAACAGTGAGTATTTAGGAATGCTCTGTATTTTCTTCTTCAGTTTACTGTGAACCTAAAACTTCTTTTTAAAAACAGGGAGGGGGGAATATATCCATAGGGAGAGAAGTATGAAAATATGATGGTGTAATTAGTGAGCCACATGAACTCTGCCATGGTAGAACAAAGCGGCATAGGTATTTTCTCCTCCTAGTACTATAAAACGCATTCCTGGCAGCCAGGCGACAATACTATAGCCAAATGAGAGATGCTATGGCAAAAGGAGTTTTCTGACAGAATTAGGGGTCAGAAAACTTAGGAGCCAGACTCAGCTCAGCCACTGGTAGCTTTATAACAGCGGGTATTTGATCTCTTTGAACCTCAATTCCACCAACACAAAACCGAAAACCTTAAACTACTTCAAACTTTTGAAGAGATACTACAAAAATGTAGAACAGTAAGGGGAACAGTAAAAATTATTACTACTGCCAGAGCAGTTTCACTGGAGCCACATTTCAAGTCATTTAAACAGAACAAGTTGCAAAGAGGAAAATGCAAAATCAGTCGGACAAGGTGAACAACAAAGCAGTGAACACCGAGTAATGTGTCTAGACTGCCGGCCTTTGAGAACCGTGTCAGAGAACACAACAAAAGTATAGCAAGTCCCTAAAGGTATGACATGTTTTAAACCATGTTGAACTCAAAATAAAACTATAAATTAGAAATCTTCACAAATGAATAATCCAAGTATCCACTTAACCACTAACCAACCAACCAACCAGCCAACTACTATAGGCCAAACATTATCTCCCACCTAGTACATGGAGGAGTATGATAGGCACTGAAGACAGTGTAAGGCACAAATTATACGTCCCTACTGTTACAGGGTTTACAACCTGGAGGAAAAGACCAATATTAAACAATAACAAAACCAAACTGAAACTGAAAAAGTCTTACTAAGAAGCTAGTAATGTCCAAGAAAAGGTAGAGTTTAAAAAGTCTTTTAAGGTAGGTATATACTTAAATAGATAGGTCTACTGGTCCTTAGAAAGGACTCCAGGACTCAATCCACCAAAGGAGAGTAAACACTTAAGAAAACATAAAAACTGCATACCCATGTCTATTGCAGCACAATTCACAATAGCCAAGATATAGAACAAGTCTAGGTGCCTATTAACAGATGGATAAAGTATTTCACACACACACACACACACACAAATTCAGCCATAAGGAAAAGCAGAATTCTGTCATTTACAGGAAAATGGATGATGGGTCTGGAGACTATCATGTTGAATGAAATAAGCCAGACACAGAAAGACAAATATTACATGTTTTCCCTAATATGTAGAATCTAAAAAAGATGAGGAAAAAAGTAAAAGGGAGACTATTATTAATAGGAGGGGGGAAGGAAATAAGACGGATGGAGAAGGGTGTGAGGGTAGGCAATAGGGGGGATGGATACGAGCAAAATATATTAACATACACTGAAACACTTTACCTAAAATGTGAAATGGGGAGCAGGACAAGGAGGGTGATGGGGAGTTGAAAATGATCAAAGCACGTTATGTGCACATAGGAATCTGCCAAAATTAAGTCCACTAATCCATATAACCAAGAAAAACAACAAACCATAGAAACTGTGTTGTTTAAAAATGTGATTCACCATGACTATAAACAAGTGATCACAGTTAATGTTATCATCGGGAATGGGGGGAAAAAGGGGGAATGGGACAAGCACACATCATGTGACTCCTGATTATGATCACAGCATAGCACAAATCTAATCCCAAGAAATGAGACAAACCTAAATGGAAGGTCATTTTACAAAAACCAGTTTTGTATTCTTTAACTTTTGAAGGCCATGCAAGATAAAGACCGAGGGACTGTTTCAGATTAAAGAAGATGAAAGAGAATGAACAACTAATATGTGATTCTGTATTGGACCCCCTACTATGGGATGGGGGTAGTTTCCAGAAAGGTAATTAGCAGGACAAATGACAAAATTTTACTGCTGGTAGACAAGTTTTTAAAATCAATGTTAATTCCCTGATTTTGATAATGTCTTTATTTTTGAGAGATACACACTAAAGTACTTAGTGGTACACAGTATAGCACATTCTGCTTATGAATTCATTTTCAAACAGTTTAAAAAAGAGATGACTACAATGACAAAGCAAATGTAAAATTGTAACATCTGTGGAATCTGTGAAAGGTAAAAATTATTTGTACTATTTTTGCAGCTTTCTTCTAAGTCCAATTTCAAGATGAAAAGTATTAAAAATAAACAGTATCAAAAACATCAAAAACTAATCTAAAAAGAAAAGAACTAATATTTTTGATAAACTAAATAATTTCCATTTTTAAATTATGGAATTAAAATCTAGACCCCTAAAAATGTCATTCTGACCTCTATACTTAAAGCTTGGGAGCATCAGAAAAACTACAGCATGGGAAGTAAGCAAATGTGGTCTGGAGTTATCCCATAAAAAGCAGTCACTTTTACTTAAGAGTTGTATTTTCATAAAAAATAAAATCTCCTTAGTGCCTTCTTATATGAAAATGTCCAAGATTATGCAATGTATAGTTCTGAAATTTTATTCGATATGGTTATTCTTCACCAAAATAAAGTATGAAAATGTCCTGTCCTAAAAAAAATTCAAGTCTGTAAAGAATGCCAAAAACTACAAGCAAGAATAAGGCTTAAAAAAGACCCAGAGTCAAGTTTTCTAATAATGTATTTTACAGTACTCTGACAATAAAATCGTAATACTATTTCATAACAACATTTTACTAACTTAATTTATATGCTTAAAGAATGTTCAAAAAAATGAAACTAACGGAGACAGACTGAATTTTTAAGGATACCCAGAATACCCTGTACCCTGTCTTCTTCCTTTTTAGTTCCTTCCCTTCCCTTTTATTTCCTTCTTTCTTCTCCTTCCTTTCCTTTCATAGAGAAAGTTTGTTAACAGATCCATCAGTAGAGATATAAAATATCAAGAAATTAATAAGAAAGGTGTAGTGCTTCTATGAAGAAAATTATAAAAATTTACTGTTGGGCATAAAAAAACCCTGGAACATATAAAGATACACCAGTATGTTTCTGGATGCGAGGAAGATTTATGGTAATAAAAGACGCCATTATCCTGCCCAGATTCTAAATCAGGTCTTGTTTTAAAATTTATTTTGAGTTGATTTTTGCCTACGACATGAGATAATGGCCCTATTTCACTCTCCTGTATGTGGATTTCTACATTTCCCAACATCATTTATGGAAGAGGTTATCCTCTTCCTTTCAAGCATTCCTGGTATCTTTGAGGAAAAATCAACTGACCATATCTGTGTGGGTTCACTTCTGGTCTCTCTATGTTGCATTGATTGATGTGTCTTTTTTTGGCCAGTAACATGCTGTTTTAATTATTACAGCTATATGGTATAGTTTGAAATCAATTAGTATCTCTTGCTTTGTTCTCTTTTGCTCATGACTAACTTGGCAATTTGAAGCATTTTGTGCTCATGATTAACTTAGCTATTTGAGGAATTCTGTTTTGTCTAAATTTGATAAGAATTAAGCTGCTTCTGTAAACCACTTTGGGTACTATTGGCGTTTTAGCAATATTAAGTCTTCTAGACCATGAACATTGATATCTTTCCATTTATTTGTATTTTATCCAATTGCTTTCATCACCTTTTTATAGTTTTTGGTGCACAGGTCATTTACCTTTTTGGTTAAATTTATTCCTAAGTATTTTTTGTACTACTATAATTGGGATTATTTTCTTGATTTCTTTTTTGGATAGTTCACTGTTGAAGTGAATAGAAATGTTAGTGATTTTTGAGTACTGATTTTATATCTTACAACTCTACTACATTTGTTTATTAGTTCTAACATTTCTCTGGTAGTGTCTGTAGAGCTTTCTATATTAGAGGACCATGCTGTCATAAGCAGTGACAATTTTACTTTTTCTTTTCTTATGCTGCTGCCTACAAGAGACTCACCTCACTTGTAAGGGCGTTTAAGGACACACAGACTGAAAGTGAAGGAATGGAAATAGATATTCCACACAAATGGAAACCAAAAGAGAACACAGACAGCTATACTTCTAACAGGAAAAAAAAAATAGACTTTGGTTGTAAAAAGAGAAAAAGAAGGACATTATACAGTGTTAAGGAGTCAATTCATGAAGAGGCATAACAATGGTAAATACATGCGTACTCAGTATCAGAGCACCTAAATCTATAAAACAAATACTAAAGAATCTCAAAAAAGAGACAGAATGTAATACAATAATAGGGGGCTTCAATACCCCACTTTCAACAAAAAGCAGATCATTCAGATAGAAAATTAATAAGGAAACACTGGACTTGAACAAGATTTTTGACTAAATGAGCCCAACAGACATATTACAAAATATCCCATCCAAAAGCAACAGAATACACATTCTTCTCAAGGACACAGAGAACATTCTCCAGGGTAGATTACATGTTAGGGCTCAAAACAAACCTTAGCAAATGTAAGAAAACTGAAATTATATCAAGTATCTTTTCTGACCACAATCATATGAAACTAGAAATCATTAACAGGGGGAATTTCAGAGAATTCATCAGTACATGGCAAACAATATGTTCCTCAACAACCAATGGGTCAATAAAGAAATTAAAAAGGAAATTTTAAAAAGTCTTAAGAAAAATGAAAATGGAAACATAATATACTAAAACATGTAGGATATAGCAAAAGCAGTTCTTAGAGAAAAGTTTAAGGGTTGGGAATGTAGCTCAGTGATCCAGCTCTTCCCAGGCATATATACGACCTTGGGCTCCATCCCTAGCACTGGGAGAAGGGAGGGGAGTGGACGGGGAAGCCAGGAGGGGAGGGGAAAGGTTATAGCAAGAAATGCCTCATCAAAAAAGAAAAAACACTGCATATAAGCAACATAACATTACATGCATATCAAAGAACTAGAAAAAAAGCAGAAGTATCTCTAAAAGATTTGAACAGAAGTAAATGGAGACTAGAAAAATAAGACAAATAATCAACAATCCTTCATCCTCACTAAGAAAAAGAGAGAAGATTAAATAAATAAAACCAGAAATGAAAGCAGAGACATTCCAAGTGATACCACAAAAATACAAAAAAATGAGTCTTCTGTGAACACATACAACAAATTAGATAATGTAGAATAAATTCCTAGATACATACAACTATCAAGACTGAATCATAAAGAAATATAAAATCAGAACAAACTGATAACAAGTAAGGATATTAAATCACTAATATAATGTCTCCCATCAAAGAAAAGTCCTAGACTTGATGGCTTCGTGGCTGAATTCTACCAAACATTTAAAGAAGAACTAATATCAATCCTTCTCAAACTCTTCCAAAAAAAACTGAAGAGAATATTGTCAAGCTCTTTTTACAGGTCCAGTATTACCCTAATACCATATAAGGCCACTGTAGGAAAATGACAGGCCAATATCCTCAATGAACACAGATGCAAACACCCTCAACAAAATACTAGCAAATGGAATTCAACAACATGCTGTCAGAATCATCTGTTGTGATAAAGTGGAATGTACCCATGAGATGCAAAGATAATCTCATGTGGGCAAGTCAGTAAACGTGACGCATCAGCTGAATGAAGGACCACAAGCACATGCTAACTTCACACTAGACACAGAAAAAGCATCTGGCAAAATGCAACATCTTTCCATGATAAAAACTCCAACCATATTAGGAACACAGGATTGCGCCTCAACACAATAAAGGCCACATATGAGAAGCCCATAGCTAACACTACACTCTGTGGTAAAAACTGAAGTTTTCCCTCTAATATTTGGAATAAGGCAACAATGCCCAATCTCACTACTTCTATTCAACACAATATTGCAAGCACTTGCCAAAGCAATTGGGCAAGACAAAGAAATAAAAGGCACATGGTGTTTTCTAAATATCACGCTCAATAAAAGAAAACAAGATTCCTTAGAATAATGAGCGTTTCTAGATCTGAGACAGAAAATGTACAAATGAGCCTGAGACAGCCTGTTGACCTAAAGGCAGGAAGGAAATTATCAAAGATGAATGAGATCCTGTCAAAAGACATAATAGACAACATAAGGGGTCTTCTGGTGGTCAAAGATGAAAAATCAGAAATCAAAATGAGGGGCTGGGGATAGAGCTCAGCAGCACAGCGCCTGCCTGGCAAGTGCGAGGTTGTGAGTTTGATTTCCGGTGCCAGAAAAAAAAAAAAGAAATAAAAATGAATAACTACTCTGCCAGTGATTGAAACATATAGACTGTATTTAAAAATCCAAGAGTTCATAATCAAACAGGATAAATTTTTAAAATGTATCAGTTACTACTGGAGATATCTCTATTTCTAAAAATTAAAATTAAAAGGAAAAACAAAAATTGATCCTATCTTTCAAACTAATCACAGCTGATGAGGAAAAGTTCTTCACAGAAGAATTCCTCCTAACAAATATGTTCATAATATTATAATTAGAAAATTGTCATTTGGTAGCCTATAATGAAATTACTAATTCAAAGATCATTAATAAACGAGCCTACTGCATGAAAGAATGATGGCAGAATTTAAGTGATGGGATTAGGCTACCACCATCTGACCCCACTGATAAATCTCATCATGTCCAGGGTAATTAGACATTATGCATCTCCTGACATGATAAAATAGGAAACACACAGGAACATTTATTAAGTATCTTGAAAAAGACCCTGAATCTGAACGATCTATCCTACAGAGTTTATTTTCTGTTTGTAATAAAAATTAATGAGGATGAATAAGTTACAGGACATGAGAACAAAAAAAACAAATCTAGAATGCAAGATGTTCTGTAAAACAACTAATTTGTTAACCAACAAATCAAAGATGTGAGTTAAAGAAAACAAACAGAAAAGAAGGGTACTATTCCTAATTACGAATCAGCAGCTTTATTTTCTTACTGATCCAGATAACAACCACCTGCAGTCTTTACTATCTCACAACTACTTAATTTTGCAACTGCTGTGAGAAAGTGGCCATAGAAAATACATAAATTGACATATCTATATTCTAATAAAACTTTAAAAAAAAACCAACCTTGCTAGTTTGAAAATAATCACAAATAATCAAATGTGGTATGAGAATCATGTGTGGATACTAATTTGAACTAACCAAAATCAATTTTTTTCAGATCACCCAGGAACAATATAAATACAAATTTGCCATCAGAATATATTAAGAACTTAATATTCTTAGGCAGACAAGCTATTAATCAAGTTAATATAAACAGGTAACAAAGTACTGAGAATGAAATTTAAAATAGGTTTTCCTACAAAAGTAATGATGCGGCCAAAAAGGAAAAGAATTTCAAACAGCAGAACAATGAAGACTGAGGACCTGGCTGGTAGAAAATGTGTTTCTTATGCAGGAGTAAAGGACAATTCAGCAGGAACTGATCTCTTGGGAGAAGAGAGACGAGTAGAACCAGGGTGCAGAATTTTATCTTTATTCTAGGAACAATAAGAAGCATCTGAAGTATACTACGCAGAGGAGCTTCAGGATGAAATATGCTCTTGAAATGATCGATCTGGCTGCGGACTAAAGAACTGGTATCATACCGGTTAAGAAGTTAACAGTAGAAAAAAAAAAAAAAAAAAAAAAAGAAGTTAACAGTAGCGTAGGGACTAAATAATAGTAAAGAAGAATGGATGGATTTAAGCAATGAACTGGATATGGGAGGTGAGAGAAAATAAGTGTCAAAAGTGTCCCAGGTTTCTAGCTTACCTAAGAGTGTCATTCAGTGAAGCAGGAACAGGGAAAGAAGATCAAAGAAAGATGGGAAAGGGCAAGGTTTCCATTTTGGACACTGAGTTTGAGATGACTCTTGAGAAGCCCAAAAGATGACATCAAGAATGAAGAGACATATAGGTCTCAGAGCCCAGAGGATAGTGCTAGCTAGGAGATACACGTTTGTGAGTCATCTATATGTGGATTAAAGTGGACCTGATCATCTAGGAAAGGGGTGGGGGCGGGGCAGCGGGATGGGGATGGGGATGGGAGAGGAAGGGAAGAAGGGAGGTCACTGGTAATCAACAGTCCTTTCTGCTAATATTACAAATACCATTCATTAAAACAATCTGAATGAAAGACACCCTGAGATATACTTAATCCCACTGATCTGCTCGTTTATATGCATTAATATGCATTCAGTTTTTAGAAGAGATTTTTGCATATCAAGAAAATTTATAAAACAGCACACACACACACGATTTTGTACTATTTTATACTGTTTAAAACTTCCATATCAAAGAAAATAAGCAAAGAGAAATCTGGAAAGAATGTCAGGAAATATACACCGTGGTGGAAGCACATCCTTGCGTCATTTAACTCCTTGGCAGTAAAGACCGTTTTTCCTGGAGCCGAATCAATGGCCAGCAGTGAACATCCTGGGAATCTTTAGTACGAAGGATTAGCAGACTGGCCCAAGCACTGGAAAATACATTGAAAGAAACAATCTAGCACTAGCTCAGAAAGGATGAAATGACCTAATACCCACTGCCAGATCTAGAAAATAGTAAGAGACCATCAAAATAAAAAGGGAACTCTTCAACTGTATAAATATATTTTCTATGAACTTTCATTCAGTTGCTGAATAAATTCAGAATAAAAAATTTATAAATTTGTAGCATAGAATTTTAAGCAACTAAAATTTATTCTATCATTCAAATTTAATCATATTCTTTGCTAATTTAAAAATCTCCAGTAAGCACTTTTATTCTATATTAGGCACTTATTTTGAGACAAGGATATAGCAATAAAGAGCTAAAAATTAAACCTTTTTATAAACTTAAATATAGCCAAATATTTTAAATAGTAATTTCATAATATCTTTATCAAATTACTTGATTCCTCAAATATTAGATTCAGAAATAAATTTGGTAGTAACTATAGTATTAATCATATTATCTCTTAAACTTTATTTCTAAGAATATATTTGAGAACCTGTCTTTGAAGACTTGGTCACAGTTTAGTTTACAGAATCTAATCTTCTTTTATAAAATACAAAATGCTTAAAGGCACTAATTTTCATATACTACCAAAGCAATAAGACTAGATACTTGAAAATAATCTTTTTAAAAAGTTTTGTAAATAGCAAGGATCTAAAACTATCAGAGTAAGCACATGGTACTCATTAAGTACACCACTGTCCCTAGTTTTTAAAGATGTTACAATCTGTGTTTACAGGTGTGGATAAAAAGATCAATTTATTATCAGCATTCTTTTCTATGCGATGTTAAAAAATGTCTTTTGATTTTGGACAAAGCAACTATTTAAAAAGAATGTTGTCATGGCTGTCCTACTACAGACATTTGCTCTGCACATGCCCAATGTGGCCATGCAGCAATGTGAAGCTGGCTCGGTTCCCAGGAATGCAGTTTTCTATATGACCTGAAATTGTATTTCAATGTGTTAATAGCATGTTGCTGTCTTCTCTATTTGTGCTCCAATAAACAAAGTCTAAAAATTCACAAACATGGACATTCACTCCCAATTCCCTTCTAATACTTTCTTTTCACAAGCAGAATAAGGATGAAGGGAACAGTAAGGAAAACTTCATAAAGAAACAATAAAATTTGCTTTAAATAATTTACTGATTAGCTTACAATTTATATATATATATATATATATATATATATATATATATATATATATATATATATAAAATTTTTTTTAATATGTGAGTACCGGGAGTCAAACTCAGGACCTTGCGTTTGGCAGGCAGGCACTTATGCCACTGAGCTGTATCACTGGCCCCACAATTTATATTTTAAAAGAGTCATTTCAATGCTGTTTGATCTTCCTTATATCAGGGGAAGTGGTAGGCTGACAGCACTCGTTAAAAGGATGACTCTCATAGAACTGGGGTCCATTGGGAATGGAGTTTACTGAGGAAAAAACAGACCCACAGCACATGCTCATTACAGAAATAGCTAACAGAGACATGCAACTAGCCTGAAATTTTTAGATTTACTTTTTCATATCATCTGGAGAAACCAAGATACTTGTTTTTAAAATTTAGTCTTTGGGGGATAGTAACAGTGACTATAAGACTAGATTCAGAAGTGTTTTCCAGTCCACACACATCTGCCTACACTGAATAATCTGGGGTATAAACACTTAAGAATGTAATGGAAAGACTAGATTCACAAAGAAACAGGTATAAAATAGCACATTCGGCATATTTCATGATCATCAAAAAGAAAGCTTGCTCACTTTTAAAGCCATTATATTTTATAAATTACCTTTTGACAAAGAATTTATAGCTGTTGTAAAATTCTTCGAAAAAAACCCTGAGTTCTAAGTTTTGATTCTTTGCTATACATGCCACAAGTATTAGATCACTGAAGTTAGATAATCTGGAGCAATGATATAAAGCCAATTCTGCTGAGACTGATTAAATATTTATGTCACATCCTTTCTGTAGCAGAGCTGGAAAAAATACACACGAGATAAAATGCTATATAATTAGAAGCACTGAAAATTATTGGGGTCATTAAAAATAAGAACAAGTATTCCTAGAATGAGAAAAATTATGCTAATAATTCATCCACAGAGGACCTTCTCAGAGTCATTTCTCAGTTGTGGTCATGGATATACACTGAAATATCTTCTACCCAGGGTGTGGTGATACATGCTACACCTACACCTGTGAGCTGGCAAGCAAAGATTTCTGGTGCTGTCTGTCACAGGAATGTGGTCATCATGAAATGGAAGCTCAAGGTGTGCGTGGATGGCGATGAAAGTCCCAGTCTTGGTTTCATCAGCTCAGTGTTCTAACCAGGCTAACAGAAGTATAAGCCTGACTGCCAAAGCAACTGAGGGACACCCCAGGGTCCCCTCTCCTAGGAAAATAGGCCACCTTCTTGCTTCTGGATCTTTACATCTGCTGCCAACTATCAATCTCCTAGTCCTTCTGGCAAACTCCTACTCCTCCACTGTTTAAGTGGACTCTTTTAATAAGTTTTCCCCAATTGTTGCAGGCACATTTTGGTGCTTTCCCCTCCAGGTCCCCAGTGTGCCTTATGCTTGCTAACACCAGACAGTTTTACAAACTGCATTTGTAGCTGTCTTTATTTCTATCTTCCCTCCCAATCATAAGTTCCTTCAGGACAGAAGCTGAGATTTTGTTTTTGTTTCCCTAGTACCTACACAGTGCACAATATTTATTGATTTATGGGAGGAAAACTGGCAAAATTAACATTCCAGATTCAATAATCCACAGTTATATTTATGGGAGTTTTTCTGCATCACAATTACCTTTACATTATTCTGACAATAACAGTTTAGGTTGGGCTGGGATTCAGAGTAATAAACATAAATATAAAATTACTTCCTTCCTTAGGAGTGAGCGAAGGTCTATAAATCACTGGCAATTGGAACTTACATGATAATTTTATTTTCTGAGACCTTAACTGATAATTTTTTTAAATCTTAAAAAGTCCCACAATCTCCATTTTGCAGAAGCACAAATCATGTGATCATTTTAATCATCCTGGGCCCCTAATAAGATAAAAACTTCTTTTTTTTTTCAAGCAGAATAGAGAACTAGAATGACATAATTAATCTCATGGTTGGTCACCTGAAATTGTTTTGAAGATGTTAGTAGTAATCATTTATTTCATTGTGAATTACGTTAGAATATTTTAGATCAAAATTAGCAATAAATCCCCATATCTTTCACCATGCACTAAACTAAATTCAAAATGGATCAAAGATATAAACATTAAAACAAAAACACTAAATCTGCTGGAAGATAGAATAGGTAAAACTCTTGAAGACATTGGTGTAGGCAAAGACTTTATGAATAAAACCCCAATCGCACAGGAACTATCACAAAGAATCAACAACTGGGATCTCACCTTATTAAAAAGATTTTGCACAGCAAGAGAAAACATCAATAGAGTGAAGAGACAACCCACAATGTGGGAAAAATGTTTGCCAGCTGTTCCTCAAGACAAAGGACTACTATTGAGAACATACAAAGAACTCAAAAAAATCAGACCTCCCAAATTTAAAGACCCAATCCAAAAATGGGCATCTGAGATGAATACACACTTCTCAGATGAAGAAATACAAACAGCAAATAAATATATGAAAAAATGTTCAACATCACTGGTCATTCAAGAGATGCAAATTAAAACAATACTGAGATTCCATCTCATCCTGGAAAGAATGGGTATTATCAAGAAATCAACTAATAACAAATGCTGGATGGGCTGTGGCGAAAAGGGACCCTTCTCCCCTGTTGGTGGGAGTGTAGACTGGTGCAACCACTGTGGAAATCGGTGTGGAGATTTCTCAAAAAACTAGGATTGGAGGTCCCGTTTGACCCAGCTATTCCCCTCCCAGAATAATTAAAAACATCATACCACAGTGATATATGTGCACCCATGTTTATAGCAGCACAATTTGTAATAGCTAAATCTTGGAAACAACCCAAATGCCCATCAGCCGAGGAATGGATAAAAAAGATGTGGTCTTTTTATACAATGGAGTACTACTCAGCCATAAAGAAGGATAAACTGGAGATTTTTATAGATAAATGGATGCAACTCGAGACCATACTTGTAAGTGAAATAAACCAGACGTGCATGTGTAAACATCGTATTGTCTCCCTAGTGTGAGAAGCTGAAAGAGTAAATAAGATCCAAGATGTACAATAGATATTATAAAATGGGAAGAAACTGTTCAAAAGGAAAGAGAAGCTGGGATGCGGGAATGGAGAAAAGAAGGAAGGGAAAAGCAAAAAAAAAAAAAAATATATATATATATTTAAATATAAATATAAAAGATAGATATACTACTAATTTCTCTTAGTTCATTGAAAAGAAAGGTTTGTGCTAATATTGTTTGGACAACTGAACACCAATATTTTGTACTCTGAGTATCTAATTTAAAGATAACTATACGCAATGTATTAACCATTGTTACACTCCTATTATGTTGTTTTGAAATTTTGTTCTACTTTTTTTCTCTTAAAAAAATTAGCAATACTTCTACCAACTTCCAGAACTGGGGTGCCTTATGAAAGGCTATACATCCCTTTAAAGGTAAAAGTTTCAACTGCTGGATAGGAAATGAATAAGATGGTACAAAAGAAATCTTGAAGTGGGTTGATGTTGTGGATCTATTATGAATAGAAATACAAGTCAAAGTGTTTTTCAGGTGACCATTCATAGAACGAGAAAATCAGGTACAAGGATTATCATCTCGCTTTGGGATACACAGTTATGTGTTCTTTGCCTGTTCTTCTCATCTCTAATTTCAATGTAATCTACAAGAAAAACAACTAATAGTTATCAAGCAGGTTATAATCTAACTGAAGATTTAAAATATAATCATACTAAAAATAACAACTATAAAATATGTAACAATTCCATATTAATTTGACAAAATAATAATAAATCTATGCCAATTACAGCTATAAGAATAGCAAGAGAAGAAAGCACTAAAAAGAATTATTGAGAGAAAAATATTAAATGGGTATTATGGATTCAATTGTTTAAAAGACATTGTTAAAAGATAAGTCAAAGACTGGTAGAAATATATTTACAAAACACATCCTGTAAGGGACTTATATCCAAAATTTATTTAAAAATTCCCAAAACTCAAAAACAGAAAGCCCAAACAATCCAATACAAAAGGACAAAAAGTCTGAATAGACATTACACAAAAAAAAGATAACACAGGTGATAAAGGAACATGAAGAAAAGCTTACCATTACTAGTCATTAGAGAAATGCAACATACAACCATGAGACAGGACTACATGACTATTAAAAGGTTTTTACCAAAAGACACTACTAGTTTCCAGTTGATGGTACGGAATAACTACAATTCTCATACACCGCTGGCAGGAATGCAAGACAGTAGATAGCCTCTTTAAAAAGAGTTTGGCGAGTTTTGTTTTGTTGTACTGGAAAGTGTACCCAGGGCCCTCACACTCAGCCCTTCCATTCTCAGCCCTTTTTAATTTTTTTTTTTTTTGAGGCAGGGTCTCGCTAAGTCAGTAAATTGCCTCGGCAGGGTTCAAATTTGTAGTCCTCCTACCTCAGCTTCCCAGAGGGCTGGGATTACAGGCATGTACAATCACGCCTTGCTGTCGGTTTCTTATAAAGTTAAAGATAGCACTTACCATATGACTGAGAAACACCACTCTTAGTATTCGCCTAAGAGAAATGAAAACTTTGGTTCCCACAAAATTCTCAGTATCAATTTTTATGGCAGCTTGGTGCATAAATGCCTCCAAATGAAAACAACCCAAATGTCCTTCAACCGGTGAATGAAAAAACTGCAGTATCCATATAGTGGATACTGAGCAGTGGAATACTGCTCAATAATAAAAAACAATATACAATATATCATTATATAATAATAATATATATTATTATTATGTTATTATATATAATATAATAACATATATTATTATAATTATATAATAATAATATATTAAGCAGTGGAATACTGCTCAATAATAAAAAAGAACAATACACACAAAAACATGGATAACTGGGGCCGGTGAGATAGCTCAGTGGCATAAGCGCCTGCCTGGCAAGCGCGAGGGCCCGAGTTCGACTCCCGGAACCCACATGCGTAAAAAGGGCCGGTGATATCACTCAGCGGCACAGGCGCCTGCTGGCGCGCGAGGTCCTGAGTTCGACCTCCGGTACCCACCCACACACATACACAAAGATGTGTGTCCAGCATCCAAAAGAGTATATGTTGTAAGACTTATGATGGTCTGGAAAGTGGAAAACTACAGTCAAGAAAGGGCCTTGAGTGAGTGGAAAGGTTTAAATAAAAAGTAGCAAAAAATGATAGCCTATGATGAAGCATTAGCCTATGCTAGTCAAATATATCACATGTATTCTAGGGAGGAAGAAAATCACAATATAGATTTTTAGGATTAGTTGTACATGTCCTGTTCAAGCACAGACAATGTGTCTTTGTAAAACCTTTAATGTCAAACCCATTATGATCTCTGTATACTTTTCACATTTCTTATTCCATACCAACATCAAAATCTTCTGTTTCCAAAACATAATTATGTACTACCAGCTATCTAGAAACAAAACCAAAGTGTTTACTGCAATGACAGAAATTTGCCAACCTCCTACCAAAATGAACTACAACGAAATCAAATCAGGTACTAAGAAAAGCTTACCACACCCCAAATGCCACTGTGATTGTTCACTCTACATCAATCCGTGTATTGGCCCCAAACGAGAGGCTTATTAGAGAAGAATTATTTCTCAGGATCTTAATGGAAGTCAGAGGAAATAGTCAATGAAGCATTAAATATTTAATTCAAAACACTCAGTATATTTGGTTTGGTAGCCTGAGACATATGCTTTATAATTAATAAAACAGATTTTCTCCACAGGAATCCATATTCTACCTGCTAAGAGATAAAATTCTGTAAAGCAGAGAGCAAAATAGAATAAATAATAGAACCAAGTAGAAAAACTCAGTAACCTATATGTAGAAAGATAAAAAGTTCCTACATTACAAATATATTTTAAAATGTAGAGTTTAAATAGTTGAATGAACTCATCATTTATTTTTAAAAAACATAACTCCATGAATGATACAAAATAATGTTATTTTTCTAATGTACACGATCCAGAAGAAATTCAAAGAACTCTAATATCGACTTCAGTAGTCCATCATTTAAGGAAGTGTGTTCTAATATTTACCTTGGTTATTTATTCACATACTGTATAAATATATGTATGTTCTCATGTATTTAAAGCAATAGAACTCTTTCTTCAAATGTAATTTGATCTGAAAGAGCAACGTATAAAACAGAAAAAAGCAGAGCAGAGCTGTTCTGGGAGGAGTTGGAGTAGTGAAGGGGATGTCACCAAGCCCTGGCTGTTCATACTGCCACCAGAAAAGAAAACAAAAGGCCTGCAGAAGAACAAACCACTGCTTCTGAGTAAAAATATCACAGAATCTTAGATTAGGAATGACATTACTAAGTTTCCATCCATCTCTCCTATGGTGCCTCCAAAGACTTGCAGCTACTGCTGAACAGCTTAAACTTCATTAGCTCTTTTCCAGGTTAAGTCAAATGCAGGTCATAGTTACACTTTCCTACATTACTCTATGTGAACAAAATAAATGTAACAACTAGCTACCACATCCCTCTTAGTTACCAGCATCAGCATGTTCACTTTGCAAAACAGTGTAAGGTGGAATGGAGTGGATCAATTTATACAAGGTTTCTCAAAGTTAGCAGTGGACTAGATCCAACCCTAATGAAAGCATTAAAATGTTTCATATTGCCAGGTGTGGTGGTATACACTGGCAATCTCAGCACTTGGGAGGCTGAGGCAAGAGGACAACCAGTTTGAGGCCAATGTTGGGTATATAGCAAGCTCCAGGCCAGCCTAGACTACATAATGAGACCCTGTCTTAAAAAAACAAAATAAGGGGTCGGTGAGATGGCTCAGCGGCATAAGTGCCTGCCTGGCAAGCGCGAGGTCCTGAGTTCGACTCCCAGAACCCACATACGAAAAAAGGGCCAGTGATATCGCTCAGCAGCGCGGGCGCCTGCTGGCGCACTAGGTCCTGAGGTCGACCCCCGGTACCCCCCCAAAAAATAAAATAAAATAAAAAATAAAATAAAATGCTTCATATTGTACTAGCATATCAAGAGCTGAAAAATTACCAAAAGAATCTTAGTCGAAGTCTAAATACAAACTGTAAGCACTGAATAGTCTTGAAGAGAATCATGTCAACATGATTCCTAACACCAACAATGTCTGTATCTGATTTTATGCCTACTGGAAGGAAAAGAAATAGAAGTTGAAGACAAGACAACTTCAGAAGCAAACGTTCACTGATATAAAATAAAAAAGTCATTCCTGTACATAATGATTAGTCCTGTATACATTCTAAAATTATTCTTCCTTGCGAGCCTGTTGATGGTTTCTAGTTACAGATGTGACTTTCCTGTTCCCCTACCTTTACTCGTTGAAATATTCTTCATGCTCACTTCAGCCAGGCACTGTGGCACACACCTGTAATTCCAGCTATTTGGGAGGCTGAGGCAGGACAATCATGAGTTTGAGTCCAGCCTTGGCCGTTTAGTGACTTAGCAAGACCCTGTCTCAAAATAAAAAATAAAAAGGGCTGGCAATGTAGCTCAGTGTGAAGGCTCTGGGTTCAATCTCAAGTACTATCAAAAATAAATAAATATATCATTTCAGTGACTCATACTTCACAAAGCCTGCTGTTTTGTCCTAAGTTAGAATCATTCACTCACTCTCCCTTCCACATTCCTGCAGCACTGTGTACTGCTTACCACTTTTGGTCTTACATCAGCTGGCCATACAGAAATTCTCCTGGACTGAAACTAAATTTCTTATTCCTAAACTGTACTTTGACATTTTCTTTTAGTGGATGAGGAGCCTAGACATAGTAAAAATTAAAGATCCATATAATGTGAAAATGCATGAGCTGGTAACAGACTGTGGAGGCGTCTAGTGGAGAGTGCATTCCAAGAATGTACCTTACTCAGAACACTTGGATAAAAAAAGCATCCCCGGGCCGGTGAGATGGCTCAGTGGCTTAAGCGCCTGCCCGGCAAGCACGAGGGCCCGAGTTCGACTCCCGAAACCCACATACGAAAAAGGGGCCGGTGATATCGCTCAGCGGCACGGGTGCCTGCTGGCGCGCGAGGTCCTGAGGTCGACCCCCCGGTACCCACACACACACACACACACACACACACAAAAAGCATCCCCTATGGCTTTGTGAAGTCGCTTATCTCACTCAAAATGCCGTATGAGGAGTAACATCTTGGTTCATTTGAAAAATAATGACAAAGATTTACCCTATGAAAGCACTGTGCCATACACACAAGAATAGAAAAATCAAGACTAGATGCTCATTTAGGGATAGAAATGTGTTCAAGTTATACTGCTTATTTATGGATTTCTCTGCAATCTGACTCCAAGGACCTTAACTTTCTTCAGAAGACATTAAGCCCTTCCATGCAATATAGTAGTTGTGATATTGCAATTCCTTCCAATGTCTTGGTTTTCAATGATGAGATAAATGCACTCGGTGGGGCAGAGGCCACTGATTGTTCTCCAATGACCCATTATTCCCTTCACTGTATATTAACTGATTTTTTTTTTTAGCTAGGCACATGGCTGCAGTGAATAAAAACTTCATTTCTCAGCTTCCACTGTTTCTGAGTTTGGTCACATGTCTGAAGTTCCTGCTTACTAGATCTAAGGACCTCCTAGAAGCTCCTAGGAACCTTCCTTAAGATTCACCCAATGTCTCACCTCACTTTTTATTCTCTATGTCTCACTCTGTCCTGGAGTTCGAACTGAGTCGCTGACTGGAACCAGAGAAGGAAGCTCAGATCCCAGGGCTGGCAGAGGTGCACTGAAAGGAGTCTGAGTCTCTGAGGACACCGTGACAAGCAGAATGCATCCCATCCGAACAGGGCTATGCCACAGCGCCTGGGAACTGTGAATATGCTACTAGCCAAAAGGCAGTTGGTAGGGCTGGAGGTCCAGTTGCCCTATGCACCCTGCCCCTGCATGTAAGTCCTCAGACATTGACAGGTACCCTGCCTAGGCCCAGTGGTTCAGCCTCTCCTCTGTGTGGTGCTCACACACTGACAGGTACCCTCTACCAAACACTGTGTTACATCCACCTGGGCCCACCAGAGTGATCCCACCCTTACACAATTAATAGATACCTGATACGTGTAGCTGGGCACACAGTGCCTAGAGCGCCCAGTGAACCTACCCTGCCTAGAAAAGCTACATTCCAACTGGCAGTACTGTGCCACAATCCTGCAGCCTAGGCCACTGGGATACCTGCAGATATCGCCAACACGGATTATAGCTAAAGGACCTACACAGATACTAGCACCTACCTCGAATCAGAGTCAAAGTAAAATATCCAGCCAACACCCTAGGACACACGACCAGCATAAAGTTTCTTATGTATAAAAGCCATCCTATAATATTGTTAGAGGCAACTGATCCAAGAGATGTATAAATACTAAAGTAGGGACACACAAAGTGTCAAAAAGTAAGGTAACATGATGCTTCCAAAAGCATATAATAACTCCCGAACAACAGAACCCAAAGAAAAGGAAACACTGCCAGGTGTGCTACCACACACCTGTAAACCCAGCTACTCAGGAGGCTGAGGCAGGAGGATTGCAAGTACAGGGCCACCTGAGCAATTTAGTGAGACATTGTTTTAAAATGGTGGGGGGGGGTAGCTCAGTGGTAGAGGGCTTGCCTAGCATGTATGAACTCCTGGGTTCAATTTTCAGCACCCCACCCAAAAAAAAGATAGAAAAGAAAATTAATGACTGATCTGACAAGTCAAAAAGAATGATTTTAAGAAAACAATGAGACACCAGAAAATATTGACAGGAAGTTCAATAAAATTAAGAAGACAATTTATGATATGAATGAGAAATTCAGCAAAGACAGAGTTCACAATAAAAAGCTAATAAGAAATCTTGGACTTAATGAACTCCATTAGTGAAATAAAAAATAAAGTGAAGAACCTCAATAGTAAAACTGATGAAGCAAAAGAAAGAATTTCTAAGCTTGAAGGGTCTTTTGCAATAATCCAGTCATATCTTTTTTAAATTAAAAAGAATAAGGAAAGCATTTGAGAATTATGGAACACCATTAGGTATCCCAGAAAGAAAAAAAAAAGGAAGAAACACAGAAATCTATTCAATAAAATAAATGCTGAAAAATTTCCAAAATCTTAGGAAAGATACGAACTTCTAAGCCCAGGAGCCTCAAGGGACCTTAATAGATTCAGCTAAAAAAAAAATCCTCTCCAATGCATGCTATAGTTAAACTGTCAAAAGTATAAGACAGAGAACTCTAAAAACAGTAAGAGAAAAATGTCAAGTCACTTAGAATCTCCATTAAAAAACAGCAAACTTCTCTGCAGAAATGTTACAGGCCAGGGAAGAATGAGATAATATATTCAAAGTCCTGAAAGAAAACAATATAAAACAAAACAAAATAAAAAAACTGCCAACCAAAATACCTTACCTAGAAAAGCTATCCCTCAGAAACAAAAAAGAATACTTTCCAAGAAAAACAAAAATAAGGAATCCATCACCATTAGACTGACCTTACAAGAAATGGTAAAAGAGTCCTACACTACAAGTGAAAGGATGACAACTATTATCATGAAACATGCAAAAGTATAAAATCAACAGAACTGACATACAAAAAAAAAAGATAACCAAATCATAAAGCTGAACAATAAGAAAGAAACAAAAGATATACAAAACAACCAGAAAAACATCAACAGAATGAAGAGTATGTCTTTCCTTATAAATAATAACCTCACGTGTAAACATATTAAGTTCCCTATTTAAAGATATAGATTGGTTTAATGGATTAAAAACTAAATTCGACAATACGCTCCCTACTAGTAAATTTGTTTCACCAGTAAAGACACAAAAGTAAAAGAGAAGAGATAGAAAAAGACACACCATACACACAAAAACCAACAGCTAAAAGGAGTACCTATATTTATATTGGACAAAATAGACTTAAAAAGTGTACAAAGAGAAAGAATGATAAAGGGATCAATTCACAAGAGGTAAAAATGATTATAAATAAATATGCAGCAACACTGGAGCACTCGAGTACATAAAACAAACATTATTAGATGTCAAAGGAGAGACAGGTTCTAATATAAAAATAGTTTCAAAATTGGATAGATTAACCACACACAAAGAAACAAAGAAACATGGAATTATTATAGACAAATGGACCTAACAGACACTTGCAGAATATTTCATCTAATTGCTTCAGAATACACATTCTTCTCATCATTTTACAGGACATTTTCCAGGATAGATACATATGTTGGGCCACAAAATGAGTCTCAACAAATTTTTAAAAAATTAAAATCATAACCAGTATAAATCCCAGCACTCTGCCAGGCTGAAACAGGAGGATCCCAAGCTCAAGCCCAGACTGAGCAACTTAGTGACACCCTGTCAAAAAAATTTAAAGGAGGGCCGGTGAGATGGCTCAGCGGCATAAGCGCCTGCCTTGCAAGCGCGAGGGCCCGAGTTCGACTCCCGGATCCCACATACGAAAAAGGGGCCGGTGATATAGCTCAGAGGCACGGGCGCCTGCTGGTGCGCGAGGTCCTGAGGTCGTCCCCCCGGTACCCACAAAAAAAAAAAAAAAAAAAAAAAAAAAATTTAAAGGGACTGGGAATGTAGCTCAGTGGAGAGACCCTGGGTTCAACCCAGAGTTAGAAAAGAAAAGAAATCACAGCATGTGTCTTCTCTGATCATAATGGAATAGAACCAGATATCAACAAGAACTTAACAAATTGTAAAAATACATGGAAATTAAACATTCTCTGAAGGACCAATGGATTCCTGAAAAACTTTAAAGGGAAATTTAAAAACTCCTTGAAACAAAAATGAAAATACAATATTCCAAAACCTGTGGGACACAGCAAAAGATTACTAAGGGTAAATTTATAATAATAAGTGCATACACCAAAAATTAGGAAGATTACAAATAAACTAACAATGAAATTCAAGGTACTAGAAAAGCAAGAACAAACCAAAACCAAAATTAGTAGAATGAAGGAAAGAACAAAGATCAGAGAAGAAATATATAAAACAGGCCTAAAATATATACAAGATCAAAGTTTTTTGAAAACATAAAATAGACCAACACTTGGCTAGACTAACCAGCAAAAAGAGAAGACCCAAATAGAACTCAAATAAATTCAGTAAAGTTGCAGGATATGAAATCATCATATGAAACTATACATCACATCAGTAGCTTTTTAATACACTAATAATGAAACTGAGAAAAAAATCAAGAAAATGATCCTATTCATAATAGCTACAAAATATACCTAGGAATAAATTGGTTCAAGGAAGTGAATTACAGTTATCTCTACAATGAAAGTTACTAAAGAAAGAAATTGAGGAAGGTACAAAAAATGTGGAAAGACATTCCACATTCATGGATGGAAAGTACTGAACTGTCTATACTGCCAAAAGAAACGTTAAAATGTCCATATTTCCCAAAGTGCTCTACAGATTCAATGCAATTCCTATCAACATATCAATGACAGTCTTCACAGAAATAGCAAAATATTCTTAAAATTTGTTTGGAACCACAAAGACCCCAAGTACTCAAAGTAATCTTGAATGAAAGGAATAAAGCAGAGGTGAGCTCAAAATATACTACAAAGTAATAGTAACTAATATGGCATGTTACTGGCAATAAATAATTAAATAAGCAAGCAAGCAAGCAAGCGCACCAGTGGAATAGAAAAGAGAACTAAGAAATAAATCCTCATATTTGGAGCCAACTGACTTTCAGCAAAGGTAGCAGAACATATATTGGACAAAGGAAGTCTCCGATAAATGGTGTAGAGGAAACAAACTAGTTTCCTCTCTCTTATTGTATGCAGAAATCTACTCAAATTGATCAGATTTAAATGTAAGACCTGAAGCTACGAAAGCACTAGAAAAAAGTTAAGAAAAAACACTTTAGGACATTGGTCTGGGCAAAGATTTTTTGGATAAGACTTCAAAAGCACAGGCGACAAAAGCAAAATATGACAAATGGGATTATAACAAACTAAAAAAGCAAATGAAACAATGAACACAGTGAAGAGACAACATGGAGCGGGAGAAAATATTTACAAACTGTTCTTTCAACAAAGGACTAATTTCCAGAATATATGAAGAATATATACACAACTCTACAGCAACAATAACAATCTAATTAAAAAAACAGGTAAATCACCTGAATAGACATTTCTCAAGCGAGGCTACACAAATGAACAATAAGTATATGAAAAAACATATTCAACATCACTAATCGTCATTACAAATCAAAACCACAATGAGTTATCTCACCCAAGTTACAATGGCTATTATCAAAAAGACAAAAAAATAAAAAGTGCCAAGGACGTGGAGAATAGAAAACTCTTATGCATTGCTGGTAGAAATGCAAATTAGTAAAAACAATTGTGGGAAACGGTGCAAAGGCTCATCAAAAACACTAGAAACAGGACATATGATACAGCAATTCCCACTATTAGGTATATAGTATATCCAAAGGAACTGAAATCAGAATGTTGAAGAGGCATCTGCACTTCCATGTTTAATACGGCACTACTCATAATAGCCAAGAAATGGAACCAACGTAGATGATGTATGAATGAATAATGAAGATGTGATACATAAACCTTAAAGGCAGAGAACATTATCTGTGTAGAATCAGAGAGATGTAGCAGAAGTCAGGGAGATTCTGAGCATAAGAAAAGGCATTTGATATGCCATTGAGCATTAGATAGATAGACCCATGTGCACAGACAAGGGAGAGGCTTCCAGTAGCTAAAAACAGCCCCTAGCTGAGGGCCAGTAAGGCAAGGAGGACCTCCAGCCTATAATCACAAGGAACTGGATTCTGCCAACAATTTGAACAAGCCTGAAGCAGGTTTTTTCCTAGAGCCTCCCTGTAAGAATCCAACAGGCCAACAACTTGATTTCAACCTTGTGAAATCTAAAGCAGAGAGTCAAGACAGATTTCTGGCTACAATAAATCTGTGTTGTTTTAAGCAGTTAAGTTTTGGTAATTTGTTACAGCTGCAAATGGAAACTGATACAGATTCCCTGAAACAGAGCCTCCTTAGAAGTCCTAGAAGGACTGGTTTGGACTTTTACTTAAAAAAATAAAAATTTTTCTCCTTTAAGCCACTCAAATTCTCTACTTTTCTGTTATTCACAGTTGAATCTAAATCCAGCTAATACACTTGATGAAATCCTTTCAACACGTAACAGTACTACTATCAACAACTAAAGAATAACAGAAGCTAATACAAAATACTACTTCAAATTGTGAACAATTTTTAAAAAACAGATGTGATAACACATAGACTTTAATAAGATCTATTCCCACTTTTTAAGTTGTGATGATGAGAGGTGCATGGATACATCAAACTTAGTTTGACATCTATGGCACAATTTTAAGAAAGAAAAAAATTTTTTTTTTTCGTGGGTACCGGAGGGTCGACCTCAGGACCTCGAGCCCCAGCAGGCGCCCGTGCCACTGAGCGATGTCACCGGCCCCTTTTTCGTATGTGGGTTCCGGGAGTTGAACTCAGGCCCTCATGCTTGCCGGGCAGGCGCTTAAGCCGCTGAGCCATCTCACTGGCCCCAGAAAATTTTTTAAATATAGCATAGTATTACATTTTTCAGCACTGTCTGGAGCAGTCAAGGTTAGTAATTACTTATGGGATACAATAAAGCTAATCAATAAATATTAACAAACAGGTGCAAATGGTATGGTAAGAAAGAAAAATACAATCTCAAATAAGTACTATGTATGGCCGTGAAAGAGAAAAATACTTATAGATTGAAAAAATGCCTAAAATATTTTGATTATCACTTTTAATTACTGACTCCATTTCACAAATGCAGTACAAAAATAAAAATGCTATATAGAATCTTTATGTGGGCTGGTGAGATGGCTCAGCAGCGTCAAGCGCCTGCCCGGCAAGCGTGAGGGCCTGAGTTCGACTCCCAGAACCCACATACGAAAAAGGGGCCGGTGATATCGCTCAGCGGCATGGGCGCCTGCTGGCGCGTGAGGTCCTGAGGTCGACCCCCCCGGTACCCACAAAAAAAAAAAAAAAAAAAAAAAAAGAATCTTTATGTTATCTTTTCCTTTCCATCAGGAATCGGACTTCTGCAAGCAAAAATTTTCTATACTACTTCAACCTTCATTTTAACACCAGACATTTGATTTCTGATTTAATGATTTAAAAATCTGTATAAAATACTAGGATAAATATCATTTTTTAACATGTTTGCAATAAACAATGATCATATCCATCATGGGGAGGTGGTACTGGCTCACAACATATACCAATTCTTTTTTTCATCCCCTTTGCCTCCCTCCATCCCTTGGTTCCCTTCCCATCTGCAAAAACTCTATCTCCATCTTTTTCCAATTCTATTTTTAATCCTCTTTTCTTCCCCTCTCCTCCTTCCTTCATCTCTCATTCCCCTTCCCATCTGAAAAAGATCCCCCTACCTCATGCAGAGCAAAAGAAACAACCAACAAAGTAAAGAGACAACATACAAAATGAGAAGAAATTTTGCCAGCTAGGACTAATATCTAGCATATGTAAAGAACTCAAAAAAATTAGATCCCACCAAAAGAAAAGCCCAATCAAAAAATGGCCAAGTGAAATGAATAGAAACTTCTCAGAAGTAGTAGAAATGGTCAATACATAAAAAATGCTCATCATTGCTGATCATTACAGAAATGCAAATTAAAACAATACTGAAATTCTATCTTATTCCAAAAAGAATGGTTTTCATCAAGAAATTAAACAACGACAAATGCTGGCGAGGCTAGGGGAGGGGGAACTTCTACATTGTCGGTAGGAATGTAAACTAGTACTACCATTATGGAAATCAGCTCAAAAAGCTAAAACTAGAAATTCCATTTTACCCAGCTATTCCCTTTCTAGGTATCTTTCCAAAAAGAGTTAAGGTCATCATATTACAGTGACACATGCATACCCATGGTTATAGCAGCACAATTCACAACAGCTAAATCTCAGAAACAGTTTATGTGCCCATCAACAGACAAATGGATAAAGAATTTATATACAACAGAGTATTAATACTTTGCCATAAGGAAGGATAAACTTGAGTCTTTCATAGGTAAATGGATACATCTTCAGACTGTAATATTAAGTGAAATAAATCAGACACACAAGCTTAAATATCACATGTTATCTCTTATGTGAGAAACCCAAGGTATAAATAAGGAGAATTAACATTTTTATGGTTCTGGAATATTTTATTCATTTTTCAAGTGTCACTCCGGATAACTTAAAAATTAAAATCTAGGTATTAGGAGGGACTTCCAGTTCTTCATGTGAGGGTGTGGTCTATGAAATATGCAAATGAAAAAATATGTAACTGGGCATCTTTAGTCATATTTTTGGCATTTCTGAGGTGTTTCCATTTTATCCAATATACCCCACCTAAAGAAAGCCTCTAGTGGGCCGGTGAGATGGCTCAGCGGCTTAAGCGCCTGCCCGGCAAGCGCGAGGGCCCGAGTTCGACTCCCGGATCCCACATATGAAAAAGGGGCCGGTGATATTGCTCAGCGGCACGGGAGCCTGCTGGCGCGCGAGGTCCTGAGGTCGACCCCCCGGTACCCACAAAAAAAAAAAAAAAAAAAAAAAAAAAGAAAGCCTCTAGTATGTGGAAAAAAGAAACTGCTGTATAAATGGTAACTCAGAAAGGGAAATATGCTGGGATAAATTCTAAGAACTTGTTAAAAATTAATAAGAAATAGAAATAAAGCCTTTTAAAAATAATAATATAAGTAAATGGGAAAATGTAAACTGACTGTCCTTAAAATGCAACCCTGGGCTGGTGAGATAGCTCAGTGGCATAAGCGCCTGCCTGGCAAGCACGAGGTCCTGAGTTTGACTCCCGGAACCCAAATAAAGGAAAAATAAGGGCTGGTGATATCGCTCAGTGGCACAAGCGCTTGCTGGCAAGTGCAAGGCCCTGAGGTTGACTCCCGGTACCCACACTACAAAAAAAAAAAAAAAAAAAAAAAAAAGGCAACCCTGCAGGGGGACTGGGTATGAGGAACTCCCTGACTCTGAGGTAGCAGATGAACACAACACGAACACAAGTAGGCCAGGGAAGACGAAATAAATGGCCTCTTTGTTAATATAACCTAGTAAGGTGAACCAAGAAGTCTGCAGTCACTCATCTTATGCTTGCTCTCCCAGAGAGACACCTTTCCCTGCTTACTGAAAGCAGTATAACTAGCTCTACCCCCTTAAGAAAGGAACTGCCTACAGCCATTCATCCATGTATTTTCCAAGTGCTAAGTTTTATTAAGCAAACTATTCTTAAGGGTCTCTTATCTGTGACCCTAAGGATCACTTTAGCAGACAGCAGCAAAAGGACAAGCTACCAACAAGTGCTTATGAAGGGTTTTGAGGTTCACAAGTGATGGATAATAATAATAATCATTCAGAATGAAGTCTGTCTTTTGTTTTTCCCATACTCTATCTTTGGGGAGAAGGGGTTGGCTAGCATTTAAATATATGGAACATTATTCTAAATAGTTTTCCTATTTTTTACTGATTAAACCCTCAAAATAACTCCACAAAGTAGTCATTATTATCCACGTTCTTTAGTTTAGATATTGGAATGTACACACAGAAAGGTTAGGTACTCTCCCAAGACCACGCAGCTAGCAATACTGCCATCACCAGGTATGGTGGTGCACCCCTGTAATCCCAGGACTCAGGAGGCTGAGGCAGGAAGACTGCCACAATTTCAAGGCCAGCCTGGGCTACATAGACAGTTCAAGGCCAGCCTGAACTACCTAGTTAACCCTGTCTCAAAAAACAAAAACGAAAAAAAAAAAGAAAAAGAAAAAGAAAAAAATATCCACTAGAAATGCCACCATGTTTGTGATTGCTAACCACTATCACATACTTTTATGCATGCACAAAGATTTTCTTCCCAAAACTGTATGTATGTGTGTATACATACATATAAACAAGCAACTTTATATGTCCAAATACATGGTATTAATTTTGCTTGGATAAGTTCTGTATTTTGAAACCATCACACTATAGCAATATACCTTTCAACACAGATAATATATTATAGATAATATATACACTCAAATATATATATATGAAAATGCCAACAAAATTTTATATATGGCATAGCTATTTATAAAAATATATTACAATTATATAAATATAAAATTATCCAGTATTGCAAATACATTATTTCCCCCTACTTTCATTAATCACATTTATATATTGTTCTATAGTATGTGTAGTATGCTTTTTTCAAATAATTTCACAGTGTCTTCCATCAATATATTTTTTTTAACAGCTGTACATTGTCTATTTTATCAGTTTACTACCTTTACGTCTTTCTTGATGGGTATTTGCTTCACATCTTTTGTTATTATTTAAAAAAAAAAAAAAAACTCCCAAAATAAAGGTACCTTGACATTATGCACAAATGAGCATATGATTATTGGGTGAAAGGTAATGTAATTGGAATTTGGACAGTTACTCCCACAGTGTTCTTTATAGAAGTTGTATCAATTTACATAATTGCCAGCAAAGTTTGAGAGGATCTATTCCAATATACTTGGAAAAGAGATTTTTCTAATCTGATAGGTAAAAACAACACGTCTGTGAAGTTTTTAAATTGCATTTTTCTTCTGCTAGATTTAATAAGCAAATTCAGTAGTGTAGCTGGATACAAAGTCAATACTCAAAAGTCAATAGCCTTCCTGTACACAAATAACAAACTTACTGAAAGAGAAATTAGGGAAACAATACCTTTCACAATAACATCCAAAAAAATGAAATACCTAGGAATCAACCTCACGAAGGATGTAAAAGACCTCTATACTGAAAACTACAGTACTCTGAAAAAGGAGATTGAAGAGGATATCAGAAAATGGAAAGATATCCCTTGCTCCTGGATAGGAAGAACCAATATAGTGAAAATGGCCATACTTCCAAAATTGTTATACAGATTTAATGCAATTCCAATCAAAATTCCAACAGCATATCTCACAGAATTAGAGAAAACAATCCTAAAATTCATTTGGAATCAGAAGAGACCTAGAATAGCAAAGGCAATTCTGGGCAACAAAGGCAAGGCAGGGGGCATCACAATCCCCGACTTGAAATTATACTATAAAGCTACTGTGATAAAAACAGTGTGGTACTGGCAAAAAAACAGACCTGAAGATCAATGGAACAGATTAGAAGATGCTGAAACAACCCCAGACATACTAAGCCACCTTATCTTTGACAAAGGTGCCAAACACATTCGCTGGAAGAAAGATAGCCTCTTTAATAAATGGTGCTGGAAAAACTGGCTCTACACATGCCGAAGATTAAAACTAGATCCATATCTTTCACCATGCACTAAACTAAATTCAAAATGGATCAGAGATCTAAATATTAAAACAGAAACATTAAATCTGCTGGAAGGTAGGATAGGTAAAACCCTTGGAGACATTGGTGTAGGCAAAGACTTTATGAATAAAAACTCAACCGCACGGGAACTATCCCAAAGAATCAATAACTGGGATCTCATCTTATTAAAAAGCTTTTGCACAGCAAGAGAAACCACCAACAGAGTGAAGAGACAACCCACAATGTGGGAAAAAATGTTTGCCAGCTGTTCCTCAGACAAAGGATTACTATCGAGAACATATAAAGAACTCAAAAAAATCAGACCTCCCAAATTTAAAGACCCACTCCAAAAATGGGCATCTGAGATGAATACACATTTCTCAGATGAAGAAATACTAATGGCAAACAAATATACAAAAAAATGTGCAACATCACTAGTCATTCGAGAGATGCAAATTAAAACAACACTGAGATACCATCTCACCCCAGAAAGAATGGCTACTATTAAGAAATCAACTAATAACAAATGCTGGAGGGGCTGTGGGGAAAAAGAAACCCTTCTTCACTGTTGGTGGGAGTGTCGACTGGTACAGCCACTGTGGAAGTCAGTGTGGAGATTCCTCAGAAAACTAGGGTTGGAGGTCCCATTTGACCCAGCTATTCCCCTTCTGGGCATCTTCTCAGAAGAATTAAAAACATCGTACCACAGCGATATATGTGCACCCATGTTTATAGCAGCACAATTTGTAATAGCCAGATCTTGGAAACAACCCAAATGCCCATCAACTGAGGAATGGATAAGAAAGATGTGGTATTTTTATACAATGGAGTACTATTCAGCCATAAAGAAGGATAAACTGGAGACTTTTATAGGTAAATGGATGCAACTCGAGAAAATACTCATAAGTGAAATAAACCAGAAGCACATGTGTAAGCATCGTATTATCTCTCTAGTATGAGAAACTGAAAGAGTAAATAAGATCCAAAATGTACAATAGATATGGTGAATCAAAAAGAAACTGGTCAAAAGGAAAGAGAGACTGGAATAGGGAAAAGAAAGAAGGGAAAGGGAAAAAAAATTGTGTATATATATATATATATATATATATATATATATATATATATATATATGATGGTTAAGATAGATACACTACCATTTTTACTTAGTTCATTGAAGAGTAAGGTTTGTGCCAATAATGTTTGGACAATTGAATGCTAATGTCTGGTGTCCTGAATAACTAACTTAAAGATAGTAATACGTAATGTATTAACCATTGTTACCCTCCTATTATGTTGGTTTGAAAATTTGTTCTTCTTTTGTTTTGTTTTTTCTTCTCTTTAAAAGAAAAAAAAAAAAAAAAGAAAAAAAAATTGCATTTTTCTTCAACATGAAACTGTGCCTTTTAACATATATTTAAGAGCTATTTGGTACCCTTTTAGTAACTTAAAATCATGAGCTTTATGAATACATCATCTCTAACTAGGATTAGACTATGAGGGCAATAATCGTGTCTTATTGAGTTCCCTGTAGCCTAGCACAGGGCCTGGTGCACCTTAATGTCCAATAAAATGTTTGCTGAAAAAAACAGGCAACAAAAAGCTGTTCTCTTTGAAGTTACAGTGCAACAGCACCACCAAGGGGAGGTTTTATTAAAGCACCCCCTATCAAATTTCCTCCAGTAAGATCTCCAAGTCACTGTGAGAATGCTGCATAAATGCCATTTCCAAGCAATCTTTGAGCTCCTCTCTCTAAACTTAATGCTGTCCTCAGTCTCTCTTGCATAGAACTTCTGCAGATGCCACTGTCAAGAATGCAAAAGCATCCAGCCAGTCACACATCATGGGATAGCACCCTATTATTTTCTCAGACCAAGGTGACACCTCAGTGGGCAGCAAGACAGCCACATGAGCGTTCGCAGCCCAGGAACTCTGTGTGACTCTGCTCCTTTACTGCGTTGGCTATAAATACAGACACCTCTACTACAGAGTGGGCATGGCCTTCTCAACAAAGGAAACTGAACACAGGAAAAAGTCGGGGGAGAGAAATTTTCAAACATAAATTACACAAAGCGGAGAAAAATGTAAAAAACAGCATTTGAGTAGGTTCAGTTTTTTTTTTTTTTTTTTTATGTGGGTACCAGGAGTCGAACTCAGTGTGCCACTCAGCAATATCACCGGCCCTTTTTTCCTTTATGTGGGTTTTGGGAGTCGAACCCAGGACCTCATTCTTGTCAGGCAGGTGTTTATGCCGCTGAGCTATCTCACCAGCCCTAATTTTCTATTTTGAACAGAAGTCCAGATGTTTATCTTAAACCCAGAATTTAAGAATGAAAGTAAGGGCCGGTGAGACGGCTCAGCGGCCTACGTGCCTGCCTGGCAAGCACGAGGGCCCAAGTTCGACTCCCGGAACCCACATACGAAAAAAGGGCCGGTGATATCGCTCAGCGGCACAGGCACCTGCTGGAGTGCGAGGTCCTGAGGTCGACCCCCGGTACCCACACACACAAAAAAATCCAAGAATGAAAGTAATAATTTATTTTCTCAGCTACACTAATAATTTATGGCACTGAATTTAATAGTGTTATTAGTAGCTAGTATCTAAAGATGGCCACAAAGGGACACCACCTCCCAGCATTTGTGCACTTCTGTTGTCCTCCTCTCCTTTTGAACCTGGGCTGCGCCTATGACTTGCTTTTGATCAATAAAATATGGCAGCACTAATGTTTTCAGAGAACTGAGCTAGGTTTTAAGAAACTGTACAGTTTCTGCTACTCTTGGGATAGTCCCTGTTAAGAACCTGGCTGCACTGCTGGGAGAAGATCAAGCATCATGCTAAGGTCACACAGAGAAGTGTTCTAGTCAATGCCTCAACAGACCTCGCAGCTGACAGCCCTGAGGTGGTATCCAACCTAGCTGCTCTCTGACTACAGACACGCAAGAGACTTCAAATGAGTATCGTTCAGCTAACCAATTAACTCTTAGCACGCTGGGATATTATTACAAACTGTTATTTTAAGCCACAAAGTTTTGAAATAGTTATAAAGCAACAGACAATCAGAATAAATTTATTTTATAGCCACACCCAGGCAAGATTAGCAATAAAGTTAAAAACAATTTAGTACTGTTACACTGCCATCTTATGACTTTTTAGATCAGAGACCTTGAGCTCCTCCAAAGAATAAACATGACTTATATATTCTATATACCCCCTTCTCTTCCAACGCCTGGTAAATATATTCTCAATGAATATTTATTAAATGGAATCACGAATAATACAAACACAGTTAAGTATTGATTATATTGATGGAAGGAAGGACATAATTCAGAAATAGTAGATATTTTAAAATATACACAGTGAACTTTTTAACACAGACATACTCATATTCACTCTGCCTATCTCATCCCCTGAAAGGGCATTAGAGTAGCAGTTCCTAAACTCTATCAAAGAGCCCCTTTAGGCTCTTAGAAAATTATTAAGGACCCCAATAATTTTATATATAGGTCATACCAACATACTTTAAGGAAAATCTAAAATATTTATTAGTTCATTTAAATATAATAATGAACACATTACATGTTAACATAAATAGTACAGTTCATGAAAAGTTCTTTAGTCATCTGAAAAATAATGGTTCACTGAACATTCAGCACATGTTCCAAACGTTGACACATTTCATTGTATAGTATTTTCAAAATTTCCCATTTATTAACATAATTTATCTTATCACAAAAGTCTTAAAATTACTGGGAAGCAAACTCATGGTGCCACGTACAAGTTTTTCAGAATTCTTATTTTTGTATGAAAGCTCTAATTTTATTATTGGCAACTAACTCTGGCAGCTGTTTTCTTTGAAATGACAAGTTCACTTTATTAATTTTCAAGAAAATGTCTGCCAAGTCTAAATATACAGATTGCCACAAATACTCTTCAGGTGAAAATGGTATTTCATCAAACAAGTAGCTAATTCAGCTCACAACTTTAATCACACACATATTTTTCCTGAAGATAATCACTACTGTTCAGTATGCAGAATTGCTTTATGTGAACTTCTAGCTTTGTAAAACAAAATATTAAAAACATATGCATTTAAGGGTCAACATTTATTACAACTAATCGTTTTTACCATTTCATCAAGGATATTTTTTTTTTTTTTTTTTGTGGGTACCGGGGGGTCGACCTCAGGACCTCGCGCGCCAACAGGCGCCAGTGCCGCTGAGCGATATCACCGGCCCCTTTTTCGTATGTGGGATCCGGGAGTCGAACTCGGGCCCTCGCGCTTGCCGGGCAGGCGCTTAAGCCGCTGAGCCATCTCACCGGCCCAATCAAGGATATTTTTAATGGAAAATAAATTCTTTTTCATGGCAAGTGATTATAGCGAATATAGTGAGTGCTAGTACAGTGGGATGTCGCTTGATTTGTACTAAGATCTCAACAGTTTTAAGATCACAACAGTGCTTTTTTGTGGAGCAACTGTTAGTACAGTGTAAGTGGCAAATGATGTGTTATTATAGAGTTTAAACTCCATGGACACTCCGTGGCCTGTAAATTCTACTTTGAAAACCACTGCACTGAAATGATTGCAGACTATAAACATCCCACTCATTCAAAACTGAGAATCTGAGTATAAGGTAGAAGACATCTACCCATCTCAGTATGTATCAATGTCATGTCTACCAGAAACATTTTTAGGCTAGGGACAGCCCTGAGTTCCAGTTTCAGCTCCATCATACTAAGAGCTACTTGACCCTGAATACATTTCACAGCCTCTCTGGGTCTCAGTGTCCTCATGTATAAAATAAAAGTTTGTACTTCATAGAGGAATATAGTCAAAATTAAATAACACGATATCCATAAATAACACTGTGAGTGGCACAGAGTAAGCTCTGAGATGAATTGGATTCTAAATCACTAAGGTCCTTTTGGTTAACATCCACACTTATTAGAATGATGGCAATAATGCTGATTTTCTTCTTTACCATTTCCAGAGGGATAAAATCTTAAATAGATGTTCATGAAAACTTATACCTTTTTATGTAAATGTAATTTTGATAAATGAAATGATGTAATGAATTGCTTCAAAATGATCCACGGTAGGGAGGAAAGGTGGAACTATAAGCGAAATAAAGTTAGCCACAAATTTACATTTTTTGAAGCTAGAAGGAACTTAAAGATTTGTTATGTAAGCCGGGTGTGGTGGTATAGTCTAGGAGCCTAAGGCAGGAGGATGGTAAGCTGGGCCCCAGAATGGCCAACTTAGTGAGACTTTGTCTCAAAGTGAAAAATAATAATAAAGGACTAAGGATGTAGCTCAGCGTGAAGGACCTGAATTCAATCCCCAGTAACACAAACAAAAAAAAGTAACTCTCTTTAAATGTGTTTTGAGATGTGCACTTATTTGAAAGAGTTCTACATGATTATGCACAGGCTCCAGTAAATTTAATATTGTGCAAGTTTACCAAAAGCTAATCAGTCACCTTCCCTGCTGGTAGTTACCTGTTTCCCCACCACCAAAACCCACACCATGCACTTCTACCAAGAGACTTCGCTGCAGAGATGAGCCCACCTGAGCTCACTTCCACCTGCTATCACCCCACCCTTCCCATCCTACTCTAGAGAAGAACTGTGATCCAGTGAGAATTCACCTAAATTTTAATGCAATTTCAGAATTTCAATTATCTGACAAAAATGATATAAACAAAAAAGTTTTCTAAGAAAAATTAAAATTGGTTAAAGGTCAGTTTGGCAAATAATCTATTATCACTTTTTAATTCATATTTTGTTTATTTTTATCACCTTCAAGTTAGATGAAACCAGTTAGGAAACTAAAAGGGCACTATTTTTACATAACAAGTTATACTTGGGTTTTTTAAGGAAGTTTAGGGAAGGACTGGAAGCAAGCCAGAGACAAGAGCTGGCTGCTCATTTCTCAAGCTACAACAGCAGCATCACCTCACTAGCAAGGCTCCAGCAACACTCAGGTGACAGTCTGCCTTCTGCTGCATGACTTTCATCAGAGTACCACGCACAGTGTGCTACTCTGCTGCAGCTGCTACATGCAAAGCTCTGTGAAGGCAGTACGGTACATGGGTTCATGAGTCTTCCTGGTAATGTCTGAAACATGGCAGATGTATAGAAAAGATCTGATGATTAAACGATCCCTTAATACCTACTCATGTGAAACAGAAATTATAACTGTGTTATAAAATATTCCATGAAGAAAACATTACCAGTTACTGTAGTTTCTTCAAGGGCACATTTAGAATCTCAGTGATTTCTTTAAGATGGAAGGATTCTTTTTTTTTTTTTTTTAAATATGTGGGTACCAGGAGTCGAACTCAGGACCTCACGCTTGCCAGGCAGGCACTTATGCTGCTGAGCTATATCACCGGCCCAAGATGGAATGATTCTAAATGGGAAATTTGTAACGTGACGCAGTCTGATTAGCTGAGGTACTTAAGGACCATTATGGTACGACATACCATCACAAGCAGATGATATACTAAAATAGCATGATTATTACTACCTCACAGTAAGTAATAACAGAGTTGAATACATTTCTGAATTTCCAGGGCAAAAAATTTCATGAAAGTTTATTAAATAAGTACCACTTCTGGGAAGATGGTGGAGTGGTGAGCAGCAGAAAAAGAGCCTCCAATACCTGGTGTCCAGAAACTGGAATATAGCAACTTGAGAAAGAGGAGGAGGAGGAAAGTGGGTCCCCGGGACCCAGGAAGGATCTGAAGCTAGAATTTAAGCACATGGGAAGACCAAAGAAAGAGACTTCAACGAAGAAGGAGGTGGCAGGTGGCGCTTTCCCCCTGAGCCCAGACTCACTGTGTGGGAGAGGCAGCTCGAACCTGCAGATGCACAATGACTACTGGCAACCCCAGAGGCCTACAAAGAAATGCACCAGTGGAACGGAGTAGTGGACGCAGCAGACTGCAGTGGCTGGTGAGTTATTAGGGTTCAGATGTCCCCTAGGAGAAGGCAATTTGCTGGTATTCACCTTGGAGAGGGGCCAACTGAGCTCAGAACTCGGAACAGCTGTGAGCTCCATCTAGTGGCTTCCAGTGACAGGGTCAGTCAGCCGGAGGTCAGGGAGTTGAGTTCGAGTAGGTAGGAGGACTATTGGAGGCTCTACAAATCTGGTTCCAGCCTCACAGCCAGAAACCAGCCTGCATGTCAGTAGAACTAAAGGTGCAGGCTTGCCGTGATTATCCACTACCTTGCCATAAAGCGATATTTGGCTTGCTGGGATTAATCAAGTTGGATCTGGACTCTGCCCACATTGTCTACCAGTGACAGCAGAGATGCCTTGAAATGAACATTTTTTTTTTTTTCCCGTTCTTTTCTTTTCTTTTTGGTTTGGTTTGGTGTTTTCTTGATCTCGTTTTTATATAAGTGTGAGCGTGGTTTCTATTTTTTGTTGTTGTTGTTCTGTTTTGTTCGATTTTATTTCTTCCTTCTCTCTTTCCCTCCTGTCTTCACCAATTTCCCAAAGTTTGCATGATACTCTTTTGTCCTCTAGCCTTGCTTCTAATCTCTTCCTCTTTTCTATTTCTCTACTTTTCCCCCTAATCCTTTTATAAATTTTCTTATCATATTGAGGGCTTATTTATTACATAAAATTTTCTGTTTCATTTTAGATTGTGTTGTATAACCACAAATCTAGTTCATACTGTGAAAGGTGGTGAATTAATAGTTTGCTATTTTCTAAGCTGTGTTTGATGCTATTGTTATTGCTGATTGTACCACTTTAGCCAAGGTGACATAATTGTTCTAATCAGTTGCTCTTCCTGGTATACCAAGACTGAGATCCTGAGAGGATAATGACATTTTGTAAATGAGACTAAGTAACATTAAACAAATAAACAAATGTTAAATGCTCAGAAAACTCCTAATATTCAGGATAAGAACTATCTAGCTACATTTTTAGAGCTACTTTTCCCTGTCTATCCTCTTACATCTTCTTCCTTTGTTTGTCCCATACCTGGTACCTATGATTTAGTATGTATTTACATTGGGCGCATCAGTCATTTTAATCTCTTCATCTTTCTGTTTACTTCCATTTCTCCTGTTTTTACAATGGCCACAAAATATGTGTAATATATCAACAAAAAGGCTTTATTAAATCATTTAGTTTCTCTTGCCTGGCTTTGGCATTTTATAAAATATCAGGTATCACTTTTATGTAAAAAGACAGACAGCATGTGCACAAGAAAGCCTCTCTTCCCTCTTGTTCTGGACCTAATATCAGGCCAGGGGCTGGATGACTTTGTTGCTATTTCTGCTTCACTTGCTTGTATTCACTTGCAAGCATTTACTTGCTTGCCCTAGTCATATAGTTAACTTTCAGTTTCAATATTGCCACATCAAATGTGTAAGTTTTTATTGATGATTTTTAAAGGTCCTTCCAAACCTATAATTTTATAATGCCACAAAATTTTACTGAATCTAATATTGTTATAATATTTTAGCAAAAACATTCTAGATCTGTCAAAGCCACTCAGACCAAGCCTTAGGGTCATGTTAGGGCTGTCAGCACAACCTCAACTGGAGATTCATCAGGACACATGTGCAAAGCAGAGACTAATGAAGCCATTCAATGCTTTCAGTCTCTCCTGTTTCTGTAGATCTTAAAAGCAGACATATGCAGGGGCTTGTACTCTGGACTATCTTTTCATGGCTGTTTATGGACTTGGAAGATAATGTCTCCCTCTATAACAGAGGGCAACTGGCTGTCAAGCGTATCTAAAGATGTCTCCCTCCAAAGCAGAGGTTAGACAGGTTTGCTTGAAGCTACTAGAAAAGATTATGGTTTCCTATGTATAAGGGTTCTTCACCTGTAATGCAACCTATTACACTTGCAGATGTTACCTGTCTTGTCATGTTGCCCTACCTGGGCATGGGAGACACACAAGAAAATAATGATATTCTGGCTTCTAGTACTGTTGTAATAATTTATAACAAAATATATAGTAACAGGCTGGTGAGATGGCTCAGCGGCATAAGTGCCTGCCTGGCAAGCGCAAGGTCCTGAGTTCGACTCCCGGAATCCACATACGAAAAAAGGGCCAGTGATATTGCTCAGCGGCACGGGCGCCTGCTGGCGCGCGAGGTCCTGAGGTCAACCCTGGTACCCACGAAAAAAAAAATATATATATATAGTAAAAAGAGTAATGAATTGTTCTTTGTCTCTGTCCCAGGAGTACTGAGTCTCCTACCAGGATCTACAAAACTGAGAAAGGCTAATTTGTTAGCTTAAAAGTAAACATCTCAGATCTTTCACGTAGTAGACAGGAATGGCTAAGAGGATAAAGTATAAACGACACCCCTCCACACACTCACCTCTACAATATGATATGACATTCTACAAACCTCTATGCAAATCCTTTTTTAATGTTTAATTTCCCATATGGCAATTTTATCCACAAAGGTCTCTCCTTACAAGAAATCAAAATTTGGATAAATATGTAGCATGCTTCCTTAAAAGCTGACATTCTGGATGTGCCAGAAATCTAAACTGAGATTAAATGATTTAGGAAATTTTTACATGTCCCATCAAATTTGCCAAGGCACTGTTGTATGATACTAGCAATTCTCTGAATAGCTGGAAATCCTCAATTGGGAACTTTAAAGTTTTCAACTTCAAACTGTCTAACTGCTCTCAGTATAACTTCTTGAGAAAAGTCTAAACTGAAAAAGCAAACCATGAGGGATTTCTCAAAAACATTTAGTTGCCTTTAAAGTAGAACTGGCTGTAGGAAGTACAGGAAGCCACCTTTCGAAGGCAAACACTCCTCCTTCCTTTCTTGGTTCATGCTCTACCAAGATAAACAAGAATCAGCAAAGGCTACACCAAAAGAGAAACTGGAACCTGCTTGCTATCCAGGTACTGGGTAAGAACAAGTTAATTATGTCTTTAAAACTGAAATCATGGGCCGGTGAGATGGCTCAGCGGCGTAAGCGCCTGCCTTGCAAGCGCGAGGGCCCGAGTTCGACTCCCGGATCCCACATACGAAAAAGGGGCCGGTGATATCGCTCAGCGGCACGGGCGCCTGTTGGCGCGCGAGGTCCTGAGGTCGTTCCCCCGGTACCCACAAAAAAAAAACAAACCAAAAAAAAACTGAAATCATATGCATTTAAAAGAAGTACTTATACTGCAAGGCCACTGCTCATAGCTACTGATCTAAAAGAAACACATTATTATTAAAAACCTATATCTACATTCAGTGAGGCCATTTTCTACTTTTTGGGAAATACAGACAATTTGATTTTTGCTTGGGCAGGGAATCAGAATCTAGGAATATTAAAAGAAACCAAGAAATTCTTTTTTTTTAATGTGGGCACCGGGAGTCGACCTCAGGACCTCGCGTTTGCCAGCAGGTGCTTGTGCCACTAAGTGATATCACCGGCCCTTTTTTTCCTTCACGTGGGTTCCGGGAGTCGAACTCGGGACCTCTCACTTGTCAGGCAGGCGCTTATGCCGCTGAGCTATCTCACCGGCCCAAGAAATTCTTTAAAGGGGATATGATCTAGATCTATTTTAAGATACAAATTATTTCAAAAAATATAATATGACGCTATAATAAAGAGAACGGAGATGCAAAAGGCTTTATAAGCCATTATCAATTCTCACAACACATGAACTAGGTATCATATCTCATTTTAGAGATGCAAAACAAGTTAAATAACTTACTAAGATTTTGAGACAGAGCTGTACTATTCATTACAATTCTTTGTATCAGTAATTCCCTACTTCCTAACTACAATGATAACAGATAATGAGATGTAAACTCAATTAATTTAAAAAAATAAAATCACTGTAACACTTAATTTCTAGATATGTATAACAAATAATGTTAGCCTGCAATGAAAATGTAAGAAATCACAAATAAAAGAAAACTTCAGCAGTGGTAGGCATACGGTTAAAAGCTCAGGAAGTATTTACTGATTTAAAGTTTAATATCAAAGATTAGATGTAAAGAGAATGTTCCAGGCTAAATGATACAAGTTCTTGGCTTCAGTTCATGTTTACTTCCCAGGACAATTTCCACACACCAGGTATCATAATAGCTAAACATATCCATGCCTATCTCAAATAGGTGGTTTAAAAGAATATTTTTTAAAAGACTTCACTATCTTCACTACTGTACTGAAAGGTAGCCAGACAGGGGTGGGGAGCAGCAAATGACATGATTAACAAGAGCATGGCTACCCTGGATTGCAGGACTCCATCTGCTTCAGAAAACCCCTGGGAGTTTGGATCCATGGTTCCAGGCAGGTGACACTGTGCCAGCCTGGCCATGGCAGTGCTGTGGATGAGCATGGGCTTTTGATCTGTACAGACCAGGGCCAGCCACTTACTAGCTGTGTAAAACCAATATCCTAAACTGTATAAGCCTCCAGTTTCGACTTTCACCAGTCTAAAGTGCCCTACACTCAGCATTTCTAACAAGCTGTCTCCTGGATGACATGGATGCTCTGGTCCACACTGGTTACTCAAATGAAGTCCTTAAACAAGAAGTATTGGCAGTACTTGGAAACTTGTCAGAACTGGCTTCCCTCAGTGTGACAAACAGAAACACCCACATCATCTGCTGACATGGCTGACTAGAAACCTACCTTAAATTCTTTTCTTTAAAATCCATTTACAGTATATCCACTTACCTTTTCTTCTTTGTTGTTATTAAAGATCAGACCTTCGTTTCTCTCTCTCCCTTCCATTATGCTAAATTGTGAATCTAACTCTTAAGCCCCTCCAGAATAAGACCCTCATTCTTTCAAGCTTTTCATCTATAATCCTGTACAGGTCCACAACAAGCCAACCAAATGGGACTGGTGACTTTCTACTTATAAACCATCCTTGCTCACAACCTCTCTCATTTTGTTCTGGTAGCTGTGGTTGATGTTTTTCCCATCTGGCCAGTCTCTAGTCACCCTGCCTAATCTCTCAATGTGCTGTGTTCTTACCGTCTCTGAACCAATTTCTTACCCCTATCATAGGAATTTTTATTTTTATTTTATTTTATTAAATATTATTTATCACATTCTGCTGTTCATAAGATCTTTGTATCTTATATATAGGATAGGATTTTGCTTTATCCCTACTGCTGGACTATAAGTTATTTGAAGCCAGGAATCTTTCTTACTGTTTCTGATATTCCCTGCATGGCTTAAAATAGTTCTTTAGATGATGCTAAATAAAAGTCCATAAAAATAAAGCAAAGCACTATTCATTATTGATAAACTTAATCTAAATATTTGCATATAATAAACTGAATTATGTTTCTTATTTCCTCAATATGATTGGTTTGTTTTCTGTTTTGGGCATCAAATATAGAAAACTGGGCACAGTGCTTTACTTATAGTCTTTCCAACACTTCCATTTAGAATTTTTTATTTAATCTTACTTAGTACATTTTATCAGAACTTAAATTCTGAAGCAATACATCTGGCTTTTTCATACTGAACAAGCCTTATCAGTTGAGGAAAAATTAATGTTATAATGAAAACTTCATGAAGCCACTGTAAAACTTCACATCCACACACAGAAAAAGACTGCAAAGCAGCACAGAAATCATTATATCTATCAGGCTGAAATGCAGTATAGTGACAAAGATTAGCCTTTAGAAACTAAAAGCTCTTCAGAAAACCTAGGAGACTCTGAATATGAAGAGACTGTTACTTTAAATCGTAACTTCATGTAGTCAATTGGA
Organism: Erethizon dorsatum; assembly: GCA_028451465.1. Classification (NCBI taxonomy): domain Eukaryota; kingdom Metazoa; phylum Chordata; class Mammalia; order Rodentia; family Erethizontidae; genus Erethizon; species Erethizon dorsatum. The sequence goes on along the minus strand of CM051829.1, from coordinate 29,597,543 downwards.
CAATCTTTCAAGTACAACCTACCCCGCAAATCCAACAGAATGTATAAAGACATTATACTGGTATGGCAGTGAGTCAACACAAAATATCCTCTACTGAATTTTGAAGATAAATAAAGAACAGACATTAATTTTGAATAATTATTAAAAATGAGCACAGAGCAATAAACAAGTAACAGTTGGGTAGAATCTGAGATCAAAGCTTAAAAGTGATATGGGGTTGGGATTGGTACCAATAGCTAAAAACAAAAACTAATAATCAAAACTGCATTGGCCCCATGATGAACTGCATTGGTATAAAGCAACAGTTAAAGAATAAAATATGTCTTCACTAACTTAGACAACAAATGTTCAACTTGCAATCTGCTAAGACAATATTGTGCATCCTACTAGAAGACAAAGAAGTACTCACATGTTAAAAATCCCTGTAAACGATACCATGCATGACTGGTTAATTGGCTTTCCTACCTTTAAAGATCATTCCTTTAACAAAAGGAAAGAAAGACGGGTTTCTGATGTCAATAGCTGTGGCAGACAGAATAATGGTATCCCCAGAATGTCCACCTCCTAATCCTCCATATTTGTGAATGTTAGCTTACTCGACAAAAGGAATTTTGCAGTTGTGATTCTGCTAAGGAACTTGAGATGGGGAGATCACCCTGGATTACTCAGGTAGGGCCAAGGCAATTACAAGGGTCCTCTAAGTGGAACAGGGAACCACAGGAGGAGTCAGAGTGACTGGACACGAGAGACTCAACAACACACTTGCCGACTTTGAAAATAAGGAAGGGACCAAGAGCCAAGGAATAAGGCAGCCTCTAACAGCAAGGAAGAAAAACCAGATTCTCCTCTAGGGTACCCAGAAAGGAATGCAGCCCTGTTGACCTTTGATTACAGCCTGGTAAGACCTGTGCTGGACTTCTGATCTATAGAATTGTAAAACAACAAATTTATGTTGTTTTAAGCCACTAATTTGTGGTGATTTCCTATGGCAACAATTGAAAATTAACAAAAGAGTAAACTGCTATGAAAAGAATTGCCAGGGCTGTGGTTGCAGCTCAGTGGTAGAGCACTTTCTAAGCCTGCATAAGGCCCTGGGTTCAAACCACAGTGCCATGAAAAAAAAAAAAAATGAAGAAAAGAATTTTCTGAAACAAATATAACTCTTTATAGTGTGATGCTCTATAAAATACTCAGCAAATATTTTAAGATCTAGTTTTCATTACTAAGAAAAGCACCAGTTTTTCTGTTAAACACACAAGACAAAACTAGATAAAAGAATTAAAATAAGTGGAGCATGGTGGCACATGTCTGTAATCCCAGCACTCTGGGAGCCTGAGATAGGATTGCAAGTTTAAACCCAGCCAGAGCAATGTACTGACTCAGTGAGACCCTGTCTCAAAAAAAGCGATGGGAGCGAGAATGTAGCTCAGTATGAAGGCTCTGGGTTCAACACCCAGTGCCACCATAAATAAATACAAATGATTAACTTTGACTAAAAACTGGTTTAGAAAACCAAGCAGAAGATATTTTCAACCAAACAGGAAGGAAATTTTAAAAATTAAGTAGAAAAATTTGCTATTTTTTGCATATATCATTACAAAGGATTGACATGGTATCTTTCTCAAAAGGTCAGCCAGAAGGCAAAAATCAGTATTATCTTTAAAGCTCATATTTACCTGATAATCCTCTGGGCAGCATATTGATGAAGAGAACGAAACTGTGCCGACATATTTGCTAAAGCTGCCAAACAATTTGTGTGAAGGTACTTGTCCTGTTAGAAAACAGCAAATTTGAAACATACATACATCAAGTCTTTTCTCTCTTTCTTTCTCTCTCTCTCTCTCTCTATATATATATATATATATATATATATATTTTTTTTTTTTTTTTGGTGGGTACCAGGGGTCGACCTCGGGACCTCACGCGCCAGCAGGCGCCTATGCCGCTGAGTGATATCACCGGCCCTTTTTTCGTATGTGGGTTCTGGGAGTCGAACTCGGGCCCTTGCGCTTGCCGGGCAGGCGCTTACGCCGCTAAGCCATCTCACTGGCCCCCTTCTCTATATTTTAAGCAAGGTAAACTAGATGAAAATGTAAACTCGATTGTCACTGATTTTATAGTTTGAGTCCACAATGTCTTTTCTTTAGTTTCCAAATCTGTAAAGCACAGAGCCATTAAAGTCTTTTCACAACTCATCTGAAGTAATGAATGACACAAAACATTACGATGCTCTTGATGATCTTCATCATTTTCACCATGGTGAATACTGAAATAGTGTGCTGCAAGATATTAATATTTAATTACAGTGTGCTGCTTCAGACCTACTGGTTACACATGGTATCGCATGCATATAATAATTACTTTTTTAAAAATGCAAAAATTCTCCATCCTAAAACCTATTTAGGCCAGGTGTGGTGGCACACGCCTGTAATCCCAGCACTTAGGAGGTTGAGGCAGGAGGATTGCTGTGAGTTCGAGGCTAGCCTGTGCTACACAGTGAGTTTGAGGCCAGCCTGAACTACACAATAAGATCCTGTCTCAGAAACAAACAAACAAACAAACAAAATTTAACTCCTAGGATATCAGATAAAAAAGTATGGACATGTATTTACATTAGCACCATAAAATGAAAATACTTAAGTAAACTCGACCATTTAGCTCTGAATCTGTTCATCATTTCCCTATCACTAGAACTGAAACTGCTCTCAGTGAATATAAATAGAACCCAGTAAAGATTTTTCTTTTACTCTTTTTCTTTTTCCCTCAGTGCTAGGGGTAGAACTCAGGGCCTTGTAAGTGCTAGGCAGGTACTCTAGCACTGAGCCATACCTCCTGCCCCTGCCTTCTTTTTACTGTTTAAAGCATTCTTTCTCTTCTACCTTTCATTCCCATCTGAAAACATATTTTCTTGTGCTCACTACTTCTTATACTTTGTTGTTGCTGCCTTTAAAAGGCAAATCAGTGTGTTATCCATTCAGCAAAGATACGTGATTCCGGATCTAAACGTGTCATGCCACTTGTTCTCCGTGGCATATGTGTGTTCGTGTCTCTGAGCATCCAATCATTAAATATTAAGAACCAGATACTACACTATAATCATGTAATACGGTGGCTATGTGTTGATCTGTATTTTTCCATCATTCTTCATGAGAATATTAGCACCCTAAAAATTGAGATTACTTTAAAGGATAGTTTTAATTGTATCATTTGCATAAAGACAGAAAAACAGCAACAGAATACTTACTCTAGTCCTTGTCATGTTGTATTGAATGGTTCTTATTACAACCAGAATCAGGAGACTCCCCAGAGAAATTTCAGTTAAAACCCGTTCTGAATACCAAGCGATATTTTTTAATATCTGTAACAAGGAAGAAAAGTTTAAGTAAAATGATTGATTTAAGGAAAAAGAAATTACGCTATATCTATAATTTCTGATAAGCCTTTGTTCTAAAGGTAAATTAAGCAGTAAATGAAAATCAATTGTGAGGTTTTCGGTCCTGGTAAGCAAACTATGCTAACGTGTTTACTTTTCCTTCCTTCTTAAATGGAAAAAAAAAAAAAAAGTATAGTAAATGGAGGTACCATTAGTAAACATGAAAAGGAGAGGTATCTGAAGGAGCTATGGCAAATAGGATAAAAAGTGACAGAAAAATCAAATAGAGCTTAGGAAGAAGTTGAAAGTGAAAATAAGAAAAGCTTTATGGACAATGCCAGGTAGTTTGCAGTACTTCATCGGCAGTGTATGTATTACAGGATATTGGAAAACTGTCTATGAGCCTTGTACGATACTTTGTAATAAAGTATTTTGCAGATAGAAAAAAAGAAAAAGTAGGTGCCTCTTTTTGTGTATATGTGTCATACTGGGGATTCAACCTAGGGCCTTCACACTAAGATACATCCCCAACCCCTTTATTATTATTTTGAGGCAGGGTCTTGCTAAGTGACTAGGCTGGGCTAAAACTTGGAATCCTGCTGCCTCAGCCTCCCAGAGTGCTGGTATTACAGGCATGCACCTGTAATCAGCTGTACCACAATCAGCTGCTAAATGTGTCTTTAAAAACAGCTTTCCCAAAAGAGAGCAGAAAACCTCTACATGGATGTTTAAGAAAGAGAGGCCAGGGCCGGTGATATAGCTCAGTGGCATAAGCGCCTGCCTGGCAAACACGAGGTCCTGAGTTCAACTCCTGGTACCCGCATACAAAAAAAAAAAAAAAGAGAGAGAGAGGCCAGGAGTGCAATGAGCACAACTTTCAAAAGGAGACACATGTGTCCTGTTATGGCCATACCGAGGAGGCAGCTTTGGAAAACAGCTCTACAGCTCAATAAGCAAGAACTCTATTAGGTTGGGACATTCCCACGGTAGATCTGTAACATGGGTGTCAAGGAAAGAGGATGGACACAAAAACTGAACATGAGAGAGGACCACAATAAACCTTTTGGAGGGTTTAATAAAAGTAATGGTAATTTACCACTTCATGAATGGACCTATTGAAGCCATCGTCTTCTGTAAGGATCAGCAATATTATAAGGGCCATATACACATGGTGTGAATTTCTTTCTTCAACGTGATACAGAATCTCAAGAATTGGTAATACCTAGGGAATAAAAATAATAATGTAATATTTCACTACTTGATTATAAAACCTTAAATTATTTTAAATCTTTACATTTTATTTTGTATCTTTTATTTTAATATCATAGTTAAATTTTCCTTTAGAGAAAAAAAAATATACAAACCCCTTCTGACTATGTATTGCTAAAATTCCCAGAAGGAAAATTATTACAAACTATAGGATGGTCTTTAAAGGTCTATCCAACCTAAAGGCTGGATTTGTAGAGACCATTTAAGCTCATGATTTAAAGTTTTTATGAAGTCATGTTACCTTTCCCCAACCAAAAAATAGGAGAAAAGCCAAACTACTCAGAAATTACAGGGCACCTTAATTTATATGCTTAATATAATTTGTATTTTAATGCTAATAAATAAAAATAAGCAAGTTCAATAAGCAATTCAAATAAGCAAGTAATTAGACTATTACTACCCAAGGTACATTTTCTCAACACGTATCCTGAGATTTATCCTTCAGCATATCTGTCAAGGTTTTCATTTTATGACCCTGCATACACAAAGATGAATTTATTTTGAATCATTATTTTGACACCTTCAATTTGTTCATTCATTCATCTACAATTGAAATCAGACAATAACCTGTAATGAATAAATTATTTACATACACAAGTGCAGAAAGCACAATAAAACAGCCAAATAAAAACAGCCCAAAAATCAGCCAAATATTGGGAGACAAACCTACTGCAGCAACCTGAGGTATTTTAGTTTCACGAGTTGCAGCTGAAACTTCCCCTACACTATGAAGTGCAGTTGCATGAACATTACTTACTTCCAGGAACTAAATGGAACTTACAGGAACTAACTCCACAGTTACCGACGCAGTCATTACTCTTTTTTCTTCGTACACTTCAGGCATCCTTGCTTTTGGAGGCCCTTCTGATGTTATGCCAAATATACAACATTGTATTCACATTCCACATTACCTAGTTAGCATAGTTAAGATTTTACAGACATTTAACTCAACAGATGTTACCTCTGCTTCTGCAGTTTCCTGTATATATTTCATGCCACGTCATTCCTGTTCTGTCTAAGCTGTAGGAACTACATCCATGGCTACAGTAACACCCATCTACCCACAATGCTCTCAAGATCCTGTACTTTAGTGGACATGGTAAACAATAAATCGTATATTCAAATGTATAAACAATAATGTGAGTAAGTAATGGGTCTAATGGGACTGAATCAAAATAGCACTTGAATTTTTTCTTTAAAATATTTTATTGAGATATAATTTAAACACTACATCATCGATCCAATTTAAGACATCTGCATAAACACGGACTTTCTGTACAGGACCTCAATTGCATATGAAATAACACCAAGAATCAACAAATGAGATCATATCAAATTAAAAAGCTTCTGCACAGCAAAAGAAACAACCAACAGAGTGAAGAGACAACCTATAAAATGGGTAAGAATTTTTGTCAGCTGTACTTGGACAGAGGACTAATACCTAGAATACATGAAAAATGAAACAAAAAAAAATTAGACCTCCCCAAAATAAAAGACCCAGTCAAAAAATGGGCAACTGAAGTAAATAGACCCTTCTCAGAAGTAGAAATGGCCAATAACATACATGAAAAAATGTTCAACTTCTCTGGCCAAAAGAGAAATGCAAATTAAAATAATACTGAGATTCCATCTTTCTCCACAAAGAATGCCCATCAGCAAGAAATCAAATATAGTACTAATAACAAATGCTGGCAAGACAACAAGGAAAAAGGAATCCCTCTACATTGCTGGTGGGAATGTAAACTGGTACCACCACTATGGAAATCAGCCTGGAGACTCCTCAAAAAGCTAAAACTAGCTTTTAGACACAGCTATTTCCCTTCCAGGTATCTTCCCAAAAGAGTTAAAGACATCATATTACAGTGATACATGCATACCCATGTTTACAGCAGTGCAAACCCTAACAGCTAAATCTTGGAAGCAGCCTATATAAATGAATAGATAAAAAAAATATGTATTTATGCACAATGGAGTACTACTCTGCCATAAAGAAGGATAAGCTTGGGTCATGTGTAGAAAAATGGATGTACATTGAGACCATAATGTTAAGGAAAATAAATCAGACACTCGAGGTTAAGTATCACACAATTTTCTTATATGAGAAACCCAAAATATAAATAAGAACAAAATAAAAGATAAGATAAAACATGGAGGGGCCGGGGATGTAGCTCATCAGCACAGTGCCTACCTGGCAAGTGCAAGGCCATGAGTTTGAGTCCTGGTACAAAACAAAATAAAACACCAAAAAACAGGGAGATTAATCTTTTGCAAAAGGGAAGGGGACCAAGATATAGAGGAAGGGAGAAAAGAGGGAAAGGGAAGAGCATAAATAAGAATTAAGGCGTGGTGGTGCATGCCTATAATCCCAGCACTCGGGAGGCTGAGGCAGGAGGATCATGTGAGTTTGAGGCCAGCCTGGGCTACATAAGAGAATTCAAGGCCAGCCTGAACAACACAGGGAGACATGGTCTTTTTTTTTTTTTTTTTTTTTTTGTGGGTACCGGGGGGTCGACCTCAGGACCTCATGCGCCAGCAGGCGCCTGTGCCGCTGAGCGATATCACCGGCCCCTTTTTCGTATGTGGGTTCCGGGAGTCGAACTCGGGCCCTCGTGCTTGCCGGGCAGGCGCTTAAGCCGCTGAGCCATCTCACCGGCCCAGGAGACATGGTCTTAATAAATAGATAGATAGATAGACAGACAGATAGATAGAATTAAGATGTGTTATGTACATGTACCAACTTCCTACAATGAATATAATCATTACTTACTGCAAACATACTAATAAAACTAAAAATTTTAAAAGATATTACAATAATTGAAGAAAGAGATAAAGCAGCTTAAACCAAAAAGTGGCAATGAGGAAAAAGAACATTAATAGATCCAAAGACACTAAGAAGTGGAAATCAAGAGGACCTAGTTAGATATGGAAGAAGAAAACAGAGGGGTCAGAGCATTTATTTTTGCCAACCATATGGATGATTCATCACTGGGATACAGAATATAAGAGTAAGAGAAGAAAGAGCAGATCTTGGGGGAGATAAGGAGTCCAATTTTTACATGTTTAGTATAAGATGTCTATGAGGCTATCACAGGGAAATGTCTGGGGCAACTGGGAAGACACTTTTAATCCAGACTGTAAAGAACTCAAAGCTGTCCACATATAAATGACAACAGAGTGAGCTTTCAGTAGATGTTTTGTGGAGAAGTGCAGCAAAGAAGATAAAGATGAATAGAATTTGTACATCAGGACACATTTGAAGGTCAAAGAAAACACGAGAGAGAGAGAGACAGAGAGAGACAGACAAACAGACAGAGACAAACAGAGACAGAGACAGAGAACAGTAAGCATAGAGGTAGCAAAATCTGCAGAGTACAACAGTCAGAAAGCCCAGGGTATATGTAGGTGTATGGACTCCCTCATCCACCTCAAAATTCATAGGTTGTACCTCTTAACGCCAATGGGATGGAATTAAGAAATGAAGTCTTTGGGAAATGGCTGGGTAGTGACAGTGGAACCCTCACAATGAGATTATGACCTTATAAGAGACAGGAGAAGCCGGCTTCCTCTTCCTCTCAGCTCTCTGTCATATCAGGACTCAGCAAGTAGATGGTCACCTGCACATCAGGAAGCAGGTGCTCACCAGACACCGAGTTGGCCAGCACCTTTATCTTGAAATTCCCATCTTGTTTAAGCATCCAGTCTATAGTATTTTCATTACAGCAGCCAGAACTGATACGACGGTGAGGCAGTTTAAACAATAAAAGTGAACACTGTCAAATGCGGCAGTGTTCAAATGAAGGAGTGACAACATGTCCAGCAGATTCTGTAACAAGGTGCTGATGGTAAGGAAACAGAAGTGGATCACAACAGGTTGAACAGGAAACAGTAAGTAAAGAAGTGAGGGCAAAGAATGTTGCCCTCATCTTTTAAGAAACTTGGCCATGAAAACGACAAGAAAAAAGGAAAAAAAAACCACATTTGGCCTTTATGATTTTTACATAAAATCCACACTCAGAAAATAAAGGACTAGGGCCGGTGAGATGGCTCAGCGGCGTAAGCGCCTGCCTTGCAAGCGCAAGGGCCCGAGTTCGACTCCCAGATCCCACATACGAAAAAGGGGCCGGTGATATCGCTCAGTGGCACGGGTGCCTGTTGGCGCACGAGGTCCTGAGGTCGACCCCCCGGGTACCCACAAAAAAAAAAAAAGAAAATAAAGGACTATTAAGTACCCAAAAGAAGATATAAAAATCCTTAAGTAATTTCTTTTGTCATTAATTAACGACACATCATAGAATTCATGTCACTATAAATACTCATTGTTTCTGTGCATTTTCAGTGGAGTTTTAAATTAATAAAATATCACAACATGAGTTGCATATCTGCAAGATGTATACACACTCAAGGCCTGGTCCAAGGACACAAGACTGGTGGAGGCTTAAAGGAAACAGCTGCCCAGTCTCTGCTGGACTAACGGAAACAGAAACTGAAATGGTGACTGACTAAAAGAAAAAGAAAAACAATTACCAAGAGTCAATGCTGAAGTGACTGCATAGTATTTGTCCATGACACCTCCCTTTAAGGAGACCGTGTTCACCCTGTGGCTATGATGGCTTATCACTGGAGGTTAGAAAAAGCGGACACACAGTCCAAAAAGACTTTGCCACCCATCATGAAATTTTTAGGAATAGTAGATATACAATTTTCCTTCCTTTCAGCTTGTAAGTGATGACAGATACATGACTGGGGATGCTAGAAATCCATTCTCTCCCAGGAAAAAGTGTACCTGACAAGGAGACCAAGGCTGGGGAAAACAGAGGCATAGATGAGAGACAGACCTTGGACATGATTTAACATGAAGCAGCCATGACTGAAACCCAAAAATTCACGAATTTTTCATTTGTGCAAATACTGTATATTCCTTTTTCCTTAAGGTAAGCATAAATAAATCTGTTTCTTCTAAAATTTGTTACAACTAAAAAATCATGACTATTTAAGATGTCTGAGCTATTTTTGTACATAAACTACTTCGCTTGTGACAACAAAATAAAAAGCTTATGCATAAGAATTTTTTCTAAAAAGGGCATCCTAGCTGAGTATGGTGGCACACACCTGTAATCCCAGTACTTGGGAGCCTGAGGCAGAAGGATCGCTGTGAGTTCAAGGCCAGCCTAGGCTACATAAATGAGTTCAAGGCCAGCCTGCACTACATAGTGAGACCCTGTCTTGAAAAAAAACAAAACAACAACAACAACAAACAAACAAAAACCTAAAAAGGGCATCCTCTTATATACTATTCTTAACATTCATTGCCTTGGATTCTACACCAGACACTATTCATAGGCATAAAAAGAAATTTACAAGTTACTGCATTGTTATTGTGAGGGACACCAATTACAAATGCACCATAAATTATTTCACATTGATGAGTATTCTTGAGTTAAAAGAAGTCAAAGATTACACGCTTGTAATCCCAGCTACTGAGGAAGTTAAGGCAGGCAAGTGACACACTCAGCCTAGGCAACTTAGCATGATGCTGTCTCAAACTACAAATAAAAAGGGGCTGGGATGAACCTTGGTGGTAGAGCACCTTGGGTTCAATCCCCAGTACTGGGGAAAAAAGGTTGTCAAGGAACAGTTACTCAGACCATCATTAAATTGGGCCCGTGTCAGTCAATACTTGCCACTGAAGAGAGGCACGTCTGCCTCTGACTTTACAAGAACCTACACCCAACAAGGTATTTTGAGAAAAACCCAAAGTGTCAGATATTGCCTTCTTAATATCAGAGGCTACAGAATAAAATCACTGATAACAACAAAATCAGATCAGCACAGTAAATTTCCCATTGATAACATATTTTTTCATCATTGCCTGAAATATTTATTTTAGAAGAAAAGCAACAGAACACATAGGGACATAAGGGATAAGAAATTATCAAAGTAATCTATGAAAGAAAGTTAAAACAAAACAAACAAAAAACCTTTATCTGGCTCTGGTGGTTCAAAACTGTAATTCCAACACTCAGGAAGGCTGAGGCAGGAATACTGAAAGTTCAAGTCCCACCTTTACAACTTAGCAAGACCCTGTCTCAAAACAAAATACTTTTAAAAGGGGCTGGGAATATAGCTCAATGGTAGAGTATCCCTGGGCTCAAGTACTAGTATCACAAAAAACAAAACAACCCTCCCTAGAAAAACCAAAACAAAGCCTTCTAACTGTTCTTTGGTGTATGTCATCAAACAGAAACAGCCATATATCATCTTACAAACCAACATCCTTACCACCAAACTCTCTAAAAGAGATGATATCCCAAGTTTTGTGATAACTGTTGACCCTTCCTTTAGAATGCATCATCCTCAGAACTGTCTCTGTGCTTTTACACATGCATCAGAAAACAAGCCTGCTCTTTTCAAGATTTTACTCGTGAGCAGTATACTTTACACCCAATTTTGATATTTATGCCAATATTTTCCACACCTGCCTGGTGTGGAGACAGGTTCTTTCACCACAATTTGTGTGTTTCGTGTTGCTGTGATGTACAAAATGCTCATTGAGTTCTACTATGCCATGATTCTTCAGTGTTTACAGAGTATTTTAACATTGAAAAACTGGCTACCATATGCCTGGTGAAGCTTCTATCAACCGGTAAAAAATGAAGCAGAGGAGACATTCTGTTGCTTTCAGCAGCTGATGGTTATTTCAGGAATGTTCATGTTTTTCTGAATGCATTAATAGTCCACAGTTATCTATATATACATACTTCGAATATGCCTTGGTGAGGCAGCTTACTATTCCTCTTAGGGAAAGACTGCTGTTCAGTCATCAGTTATAATGGAAATCAATGCTCGTTAATGTGAATTTCTGTCTATGAACACAAACTGTGGAACCAATTTCACTAACATAACAAAAGATAGTATACATTTAAGGCATGTCTGGTAAAGTACCTAAAATAACCGTAACAGTCCAAGAACTTCACTGAGATAGTCTTAGAGTCTAGGCTGTCAGAAGAACAGGACGCTTTAGAAACTGAGCTAAAAAATCACCTTTACTTTCTGCCATTCTCATCACAAGTATGCTGCAATTGGGGCCAATGACACAACTGTAGGCACTTAGCAGCTGGAAGGGAACAAGAAGAAATAAAATCCCCTTGAGAACTGCAGAGGGTGCTTCTTGGAGGATTTGGTCCTGGGAAATGGGTGGCTGTTTATGACCTTGCAGATGAGGGAGCTTGTCCAGCCAGCTGAGGACGCCCATGTGCTCTGCTCTGAAGTCATCTCCTCGTGAGCTGTCTGCTACACTAAAGAGACACGGACCTGCGCCTGTTTCCGGTGACATCTCCCTATCAATCTCTCAACCACTACCTGTGTAGCAACCAGGCAAATATACTTCCTCTCTTGGGAAAAGAAATCATTCTTCAAAGTTCTGTAAACTATACGAAGCATGGCATGTTCAGCATGATACTTACGAGATTCTCCATGTCTGTGCGAGCCAGCATGTATGTTCTGACATTACTATTCTGATGCAGCAGTGTGTACAAGAGAAGCGTCGCTTGGTCAGATGTCTGCTGTTCACAGAGGGCTGTGTACAAGCTGTTAAAGTTAATCTGGAAGGCATGTGGAATTGATGAGGGGAAAGAACTGCTATCTAGAAGACAGAAAACATGCATGAAATAAAAAAAATTAAAAAATGATTATTTTCTGGACTGTGTTTTTATATAAATAATAAAAGTACTGTTAGAGTGATGCTTATACCTCAATTCACATTAATTTTATATAAAATCCCTACATTTCTGAGTTAAATTTTCAATTTGTATTTTAAACTTAAGAACTAAAATCTAACTCCCATAGTTTGTTACTATTTTCCCATATAAAGAACTAACTCAGCACTAAAAACATGCATTTAAATAGAGCTATGAGGCACAAGCCCTCTAATAGATATAATTTTACCAGATACTGAGACTGTTGTTACCAAAACAAACACAACCACTCCTAAATAAAAATAGGGACTATATATATATATAGTTTATATAGTATATATAGTTTAAAAGAATGCAGTTTCCTTTTTTAAATAAAGGACAGTTACTGGGATGATGAAAAGCATAAATGATAGCCAAGGGCAGGTGAGATAGCTCAGTGGCATAAGCGCCTGCCTGGCAAGCGCAAGGTCCCGAGTTCAACTCCCAGTACCCACATAAAGGAAAAAAAAGGGCCGGTGATATCGCTCAGCGGCACAAGTGCTTGCTGGCAAGCACGAGGTCCTGAGGTCGTCTCCCGGTACCCACATTAAAAAAAAAAAAAAAAAAAAGATAGCCAATCCTGGGAAAATTCTTGGTATTCTAAAACTAACATAGCCCCTTTTCTACAATTAACTGTATTTGCTTAGAAATCGAACCAAGAAAGCTTGAGAAATTGAAAAGCAGATATATATAGGTTCAGCTGACCCAGAGGAAGTCATATCATCAGATAAAACACTGAATGTTACAGGACAAAGAGCAAATATTTTCATGGGTTCTGAAAAAGAAGCACACATATTTTTTAAAATGACTTAAAATACAGGAGATCCACCAACAACAAACAAAAATAAAAGCCACACTAATCTGCTTTACCATTTCTAAAAGCTGTCCTCATGGAAAAGAGCTATGTCCCAACACAAATGATCCCTGTGCTTCTAAGATTCTCCTTCCATGCTTTGGGTTTATAAGAGAAATGCATCTACAAATACCTGCAACTCAGCTACACAGCATCTTAACTTTTCCTTCTACATTTGAAATACAGGTTTTTTTTTTTTTTTTTTCAACCTTACCACTATGACACTAACAAAAATTTCTTTGTGAGGTTGATTTTATATTTTTGCAAGTGATGGCAAAAAGAAGTGTTGTCGTGCACTATAAGTATGCAAATATTAGAGAATCTACATGAGACTCATTGAAGAAGATTCTGGACACTCTACACTTCTTCACAATGGAAGCAAAGCAGCATATTCACTGCCTGCACCATACCCGACTGCGCTGGTGAATGTGTGTGGTGTGTGTATCCACAACATCGCTGCGTTACTGGATAATAAATGCTGTGCACCAGCCATTACATGGACTGCCTTCCGCCTATTATCCTTTATTTAATCTGTGCAACAACCATGTCATTCTGACCAGTTTTACAAAGGATTAAGTAGAGATTAGAGAGATTAAGTAATTTTTCCCAGATCAGCCCTGAGTAAAACCCAGAGCAGCCTCTGCATTATATTGCTTCTTATAATAACACCAACAATTTGGTGAGCCTGTACTACAGTAAAAGTTCATTCATTTGCTACAAAAACTGTGTGAAGTAGAGATTACAATCCCTACATTACAGATAATGCCATTGGTGTGTAAGGAATAAATCTAGGATACGAATGCAGGTCAATCTGACTCTGAAGCCAATAGTTTGAATCTCTGATGTTTGATTATCTCTGAACAAATGTAAATCTAAATGGATATTAACAGCCATAGCACTTTTCTAAGATTTATTTCATCTTCCTGAAACTATTGATAGGAAAATCTGTTTTTCTCATTTGTAACCAATAGGAAAACAACAAATTGACACTCATCTCCAAAAATTCAAGATAATACATAATTTTTTTTTTTTTTTTTGGTGGGTACCAGGGGTCGACCTCAGGACCTTGCGTGCCTCAGGCACCCGTGCCGCTGAGCGATATCACCGGCCCTTTTTTCGTATGTGGGTTCCGGGAGTCGAACTCGGGTCCTTGCGCTTGCCAGGCAGGCGCTTATGCCACTGAGCCATCTCACTGGCCCCCGATAATATATAATTTAAAGTGAACAGTGCTCTCTTCATCAGAAAGAGGGAAAGCATCACAAACCTTGCGTGTTCTTAAAGGACATAATGGCCTGTCTGTAGGGATTTGGTGCATCTGGAGCGTCTGTCAGGTTAGCCAACACCAGCAGAAGCAGGAGACTCTGGCTGGCGAGAGGAGAGGGAAGCTCTGCAGAGGCAGCCGCTTTGCTGCCCACACCGCCGAGGGTGAAGACCGTCCAAAGTCCAGCTTGAGAAGAGAACACACAGTTAGGACTGCTGCCGCCAGGAAGCTCAACATCTACCAGTACAATATTCTATACATTTTATGTTTAAAATTTGGAAATAACATTTTACTTCTTTTAATTATAAAATGAAAATCATGTAATTATTTAAAATTTTTCTACATGACAAAGCAGTATAAAATGTTTTAAAGACTCTCAGCTCCTAGTCCTATAATTTTACTTCTACTTCTCAGAGATAGCCACTATTTAAATTTCTTATATATTTTTTCCAAATTTTTCTTATATACCAAAACATATGCATAATTATAAGAAAGTTCCATATACACCTTCCATACCAATCCACAGTAGCCAGACACTACACACTACTAAGCACTTCCGTTACTATCATCAACATCGGCACCGTACTACTGGTTCTCCAAGCAGAAACATTATGAGAAAGAAAAATAATCTTACAAAGTTAGGGAAAATATTCATGATTTTCAGGCAAATACAGTCATGTCAAATACAGTAGCCAAGAGCCACCTGTACTTATTGAGCATTTGAAAGGTAGTCTAAATTGCACTGTGAGGTAAGTATAAAATATACAATGAACACTGAAAACAATACAAAAAAGAATGTAAAATATCTTACTAATATTTCATTGTTTACATGTTGAAACGATAGTATTTTGGACATACTAGGTTAAAGTTTATCACTAAAATTATTTTCACTTGTTTCTTCTTCTTTAATATGGTACCAGAAGATTGCATACCCTCATAGGGAACACTTGAATAGGATACGCAGTTGCAGGTACAGGAATGTTTCCTGGAGATTACATATGTGACAATTTTAAATTTCTTCTGGACAATGCTGTTCTAGAGCATCAAAGAGAATCAACTGCCACTCCATTACCGGCAAACTATTAGAACTAATATGTTTTGACACAGTTCAATGGCTAAAAGATAAAAATCAAACCCTCTATACACAAGCAATGAATAACTAGAAAATATGTTTAATTCCGCTCATAATAGCAATACATACAATAAAATATTCAGGAGAAACCCAAAATATATAAGACTTTTAGGTTGACATCCATAAAACCTACTTGAAGGCTACAGAATATCTGAATTAAAGTAGAGGCATAACACGTTTCTGGACAAAAAGACACAGCACTGAAACAAAATGTTGCATCTGCCCCAAAATGAATCTAAAATTCAGTATGATAACTATCAAAATACCAATAGGAATGTGTGATCCTGTATAATACAATATATATAAAATATTGCTAGATGAAAAAAATGTGAGGAAACAAAGATTTTTCTGAGAAATGTTAACCTGAAGAAGTACATCGCCACTCACATAGCGAAATTTTTATAAAGCTAGTCATTTAAAAGTATGATTTTCATGGGCCGGTGAGATGGCTCAGCGGCTTAAGCACCTGCCCGGCAAGCGCGAGGGCCAGAGTTCGACTCCCGGAACCCATATACGAAAAAGGGGCCGGTGATATCGCTCAGCAGCACGGGCGCCTGCTGGCGTGAGAGGTCCTGAGGTCGACACCCCGGTACCCACCAAAAAAAATAAATAAATAAAATAAAAGTATGATTTTCATGCCTATAATCCTAGCACTTGGGAGGCTGAGGCAGGAGAATTGCCATGAGTTCAAGGCCAGGATGGCCTACATAATGAGCTCAAAGCAAGCCTGAACTACATAGCAAGACCTTGTCTCCAAAAGAGTATGATTTCGGCAGCAGAGTAGCTAAATTAAGTTAAAAGAGAATCTAATTTATGATAAAGGTAGCATTCTCAATCAGTAAGGAATGTATTAAAAAGTCTACCAATGTCCTTGGATCAATAAAATTTAATCATTTGCCCAGTCTATAATTTTAAAATTATGTGTATATACCTTAAGGTATATACATTCTTATGCATCTAACAAAATCCAAGAATATATGAAGAGTATTTTTATGGAATGAAATATATCATAAAGTTACAATACAAGAAACATGAGCAGAAATATTTACAACATATAAAAAAGATTTCCTTTTTAAAAACACATCTCCTATAAATCAATAAAAGAAAATAACCCAAAATAAAAATAGACAATGAAAGTCCAAACAACAAAAGGACAAAAATACATAAACAATAAGATCATCCATGAGAACAAAAACACATTTAAAGACTGATAATATCCAATATCATTAAAAGTAGAGAGAATTACCAAGAGTAAGACATCAGTATACTTTAGAAGACACCTGACAGTTCTCACTGAAATTTAAAATGTACGCCCTCATGGGGAACACTTGAAAAGGTACACAAAGATGAATGCACACACGTTTATACAGTAGTATGATAATCAAATAATGGAAGCAATATAAATGTTTACCACTAACAATGATAATATAAACTAAGGCTAATCCAATTAGGGAATATGAAAGAGGTAGATGCTTACGTACTAACAAGGAAATGTCTTTACACTGTGAAAAAATCAAGTTGTAGGAAAACTGAGGTAATTTTAAAAACCGCTTACCAAAGCCACAGATGTTTCTGTGTGTATATGGATATATATAAATACATTTTAAGAAACAAGAGGCCCACTATCTTTGGTGGCTTGGAATCCCAGCTACTCAGGAGGCAAGAAAATCACAAATACAAGTCCAGCCTAGGCAATTTAGCAATACCCTGTCTGAAAAAAAAAAAAAAAAAAAAAATTTTTTTTATTTTGCACCGGGAATTGAACTCATGACTTCGCACTTGCCAGGCAGGTGCTGTGCTGCTGAGGTATATCCCCGGCATGAAATATTTTAAAAACAGAATGGGGATATAGTTCAGTGGCAGAGCCCTTGGGTAGCATAAACAAAGCCCTGGATTCAGTCCCTTTCCACTGTTCTCCCTAAAAGAGGGAAAAAAGAAGGAAAGTGTAGATCATAAGTGTACACCCTGTAAGTAATAGAAATCACCTTTGGTGAATGAAGTAGGATTGCATGGAATGAACAAAGACTTTTGTTTCATTTCATAGCTTAAGTTTTTTGCAATAATATATTCACTTTTTCTTTAAAAATACAATGTAAAAGAATGTTAAAATAACAACTTTGACCGGATCAGTATATCATTATGGAGGACAGAGAAAATCCTCATTAGAACATCATTAAGTAAAAAAGACAAATCACCGAACAGTACATACACACAAATAATATACCCTACTTTTAAAACAAAAACTTGCTTAACTCTTATAACACAGATGTATTCAAGCATAACTTTAGCAGTCAAAAAATAAGGATGGAAATGAAGGAAGAAAATTTCTGGTCACCAATCCTAGAAAATATGACATGATACACTTTTGAACTAGGATACAGCCCTTAATTTTTATTTTTAACAAGAAAGAAAGGGCAAGGAGGGAAAGGAAGAGAAAAAGAAAAGAAAATGGGAAACAGAAGTGAAATGAAAAAGTGAAAAAAATGGGAAAGGAAATATCACCAACATATTAACATTGGTTACGTCTATGGAATGGCAATGGAGGTAACACTTCAATCTTTGTACAGTGGAGCCTCGACTTATGAACTCGATTTGTTCATGAGGGCTGGCTGTCACTCAAGTCGGTTGTAAGTCAAGATTATTTTTCCCATAAGAAATAACGGAAATACCCATAATGCATTCTGAGCCTCCCAAAGCTCCCCTTAATTAACGTTTTCAAAATAAAAAAAGGGTTGTATAATGTACGTAATTTACCAGATACACCAATAATTTTCCCTTTTTGGCGTATTCACCAAAAAAATTATAACATGTGCCTGGTTTACCAGAAACAACAATTTCATACTGCACTTCCCATTCGAGTTGACATCTTTGGCTTGCAGGAAGGGAGGATGGAATGGAAGGTGGTTATTGTTGGGGAGGAGAGTCCCCTTCCGTAAGAGCATCAGGAATCTGGCTCTCTGGGGTCCTTTCTCCTCTTGGGAGAGTCTGCAGCCCACTAGGACCTGCTTCTGGATCACTAGGTCTCAACTTTTTCAGAACAAAAAACTGGTCTAAGGATGTCTGTTTCTCTCTTTTCTTTAACACTCTTCCGTAGTATGACATGACGTTGCCATTAAGCAAGTGAATGCAATGTTTGGTTTTTTCTTTGTCTGAGTGGGTCTTCTCTACAAACGTTCGTAACTCTGTGCATTTTTTCAGGATTTCCTTTATTTCAGAAGTAGAACTTTGCTGCACTGATTGTTGATACTCCCCCTCCTCTTCAGAAAGCTCCTCAGCTGCCCTTCTCTGTTGCTCAGCCAGAAGTTGTTGAAGTTCCTGTGTAGACAGCTGCTCTGAGTGTTCCTCCACCAGTTCCTCAACATCCCCACTGTCTTCCGGCAAGCCTGTGGACTCTGCCACAGTGACAGTGTCGTCCCCACGGGGTCAACCAAGGGCACAGGCTCTTCTATACAGCCTTCAAAGTCTCTCTCCTGTATAATTTTAGGCCACACTTTCTTCTAGGCAGATCTCAGTGTCCTTACAGAGACATTGGCCCAGGATTTCTCAATTAACCCCATACAGGAAAGGATGTTGTAATGTTCCTTCTAGAACTCTTTAAGGGTTAAATCTGTATCTGAGACCATCTGGAAGCACTTCAGGAACAGTTCCTTGGTGTATAGCTTCTTAAAGTTAGCTATAACCTGCTCGTCCATAGGCTTTGGTAGAGAAGTTGCATTAGGTGGGAGGAACTCAACTGAGAGCTATGGGAATTCTTCGGCCAATTCTTCTTCCAAATTCCATGGGTGAACAGGAGCACTGTCTATGATGAGGAGAGCCTTGAGGGGTAAACTTTGTCCTATAGATATTTCTTAATAGTAGGACAGAAAGCCTCCCTGATCCACTCAAGAAGAAGTACTCTTATTACCCAGGCTTTTGCATTAGACTTCGACATGACCCCTAGACGAGTCTTCATGACTTTATGCTTTCTAGACACTCTAGGCGTCTCAGAGTGATAAACCAAGAGAGGCTTCACCTTGAGGTCACCACTAACATTGGCACATAGCAATAAGGTTAGCCTGTCCTTCATAGGCTTGTGGCCTTGGCATTTTCTTCTCTTTCTGGGTAATGTATATTCTCCTGGGCATTTTCTTCCAGAAAAGGCCAGTTACATCACAGTTGAAAACTTGAGGTCAAAAGCCATTTCTCTGCGTCATCACTTTGAAGTGCTGTATGTAATTTTCAGCAGCCCTTTTATCAGCACTGGCTGCTTCATCACGCCTAGTTACACTATGAACCCCACCCAATTCATGCTTTAGAATTGTGAAACCACCCCTTACTGGCACAAAACGTTTCACCACTATCACTCATCGATGGATTATTCTTTACAAGACCTGCACTTATAGCTTTAGCTTGTTCACAAATTATAGACTCGGATAGGCTATACCCTGCCATTTGCCTTTCATTTATCCACACTAATACTGTAATTGCCTTTCCTCCTCATCTAACAATGTTGATCATGACTTACTAATTTGTGTAGCTCCTTTAACAACACTAGCTTCCTTACACAAATCTTTTTACTGTAGGACTGTCGAGATGGTGGATTTGGACATGTTGTACATATTAGCAAGACTGGTCACATGACAGCCACTCTCATATTTCTCCACAATTTCCCTCTTCTTTCCTATTGTGACTGCTTTCTTTACCTTCCCTTCCTCCTTAGCTTCTTTTCTAGCTTTCTGGGGGCTGTTTTGGTAGCAGTAATTGTAATGAATATAGAAAGCACTGACTGAAATCACATCCACAAACATGCGCATCTGGGCTCAGACTGACGCTTATGTACATACGCTTTTCTGGCATCATAAATCTTTGTTTACAACTGCATAAGTGGCCAGCTATCAGGTTGTAACTCAAGACTCTGATCATAAGCTAAACCTAAAATTATGCTTGTAACCCAAATTGTTCGTATGTGAGGCCAGTCATAAATCAAGGACCTATTGTACATGTCTATGTTTTTATTGTCTATTATAATAGTGGTGTTATTCTCTAAAAAAAAATTTATTTAAAGAATTAAATGCTTCTGCTCCAGAAAGAATGGATCTTATCAAGAAATCAACCAATAACAAATGCTGGCGAAGCTGTGGAGGAAAAGGGACCCTTCTCCATGGTTGGTGGGAGTGTAAACTGGCAAAACCAGTATGATGATCGGTTTGGAGAGACATCAAAAAACTAAAACAAGAGGTCCCATTTGATCCAGCTAGTCCCCTTCTAGACATCTTCCCAGAAGAGTTAAAAGCATCATACCACAGTGATACATGCATATCCGTGTTTACAGTAGCACAGTTTATAATAGCTAAATCTTAGAAACACCCATATGCCCATCAACAAATGAATGGATAAAGAAAATGTGGTATTTATATACAATGGACTACTACTCAGTCATAAAGAAGGATAAACGAGCCATTTGTAGGTAAATGGATATACTTCAAGACTATAATTTTAAGTGAAATAAGTAAGACACACAATTTTCAATATCACAGTTTCTCTTGTGTGAGAAACCCTAAGGGTAAACAAGGAGTGAAATATGGGATAGATCTTAGGAAGTAGGAAGAACATCTTCAAATTGGAGGCGGAGGGAAGGAAGGGGAAAGGGATTAAAAAAACAAAAATTGGGGGCCGGTGAGACGGCTCAGCGGCTTAAGCGCCTGCCCGGCAAGCGCAAGGGCCCGAGTTCGACTCCCGGAACCCACATACGAAAAAGGGGCCGGTGATATCGCTCAGCGGCACGGGCGCCTGCTGGCGCGCGAGGTCCTGAGGTCGACCCCCCGGTACCCACAAAAAAAAAAAAAAAAAAAAAATTGGAAGGAAAAAATGAAAAAAAGCTTTTGTAAATGGGGAGGGGAAGAAGGATTGAAGGCAGGGGAGGGAAGGGGAATGGGGGGAGAAGAATTAAGATATATTATGTGCAGGTACAAATTCTCTATGATCAATGTGAACAATGCATATGGCAAATATGTACTAATAAAATTTTTTTAAGGAATTAAATGCTCCTATAAAAATATTTAGGACCGGTGAGATGGCTCAGTGGCGTAAGCGCCTGCCTGGCAAGCGCGAGGGCCCGAGTTCAACTCCCGGAACCCACATACGAAAAAAGGGCCGGTGATATTGCTCAGCGGCACGGGCGCCTGCTGGCGCGCAAGGTCCTGAGGTCAACCCCCGGTACCCACCAAAAAAAAAAAAAAAAAATTAAAATGCTATAAAAGGCAAAATAAGCAACTGATGAATTTTATATCTCCTGAACTAACATAAGCATTCATTCCTTCTTTACGAGTTCAGTGTGGAAATCTGTTCATTTCTAATATTTTGCATTTTTACTGAAAATGACATAAACTACCTCTTTAAGAGCCTATCATTAGGGCCGGTGAGATGGCTCAGTGGCTTAAGCGCCTGCCCAGCAAGCGCGAGGGCCCGAGTTCGACTCCCGGATCCCACATACGAAAAAGGGGCCGGTGATATCGCTCAGTGACACGGGCGCCTGCTGGCGTGCGAGGTCCTGAGGTCGTCCCCCCGGTACCCAAAAAAAAAAAAAAAAAAAAAAAAAAAAAGAGCCTATCATTAGGGCCAGTGAGATGGCTCAGCAGCATAAGCGCCTGCCCAGCAAGCACGAGGTCCTGAGTTCGACTCCCGGAACCCACACAAAGGAAAAAAAGGGCTGGTGATAGCGCTCAGCAGCACAAGCGCTTGCTGGCAAGCATGAGGTCCTGAGGTTGACTCCCGGTATCCACAAAAAAAATAAAAAATAAAAGAGCCTATCATTATGTCATTTCTTAGGTAACTGTGGGCACACAAATCTCAAAATTTTTTCTATGATTCACTGGGATGGCTTTAACACCAACTTTTAAGATGCTGTTATGGGGAGAGAGGTCAGTCCCCCCACCCCACCCAAATTTCAGAGGTCTCCAGAGGAATATGAAGGGAACCTCCAAGGGCACATCTAGCATAAAACCTCAGTGCTGGCACAGGCAAACTTGAGGCTTGGCAAGAATATTTTACAAATGCAGAAAGAATTTTAATATGAAGAAGACAGGCAAGTTTCTGTTAAATAGTATGGTCTCTCTTTTTCACTAAAAATTTTGGATAAAAGTTATCAATAAGTAATAACTATATCACAACTTTATATTTATTCAACATAATGTTTAGGATATACTTGGGGCATTTAATAAGAAATTCAAAATTAATAAGAAAGTATAGCCAGTAGCCAAGTACTAATTATTTGTTTTGAGACTGATTTGTTATCTTTAACATTTTTCAAAGGTTTAGGTCACTTCTTTCTACTCAGAGTTTGTTCCAAGACTGTCTACCCCTATATCCATCACCATGTGTTCCAAGATTGCGAGCAAAGAAAAATACACTTAGAAAGCTCAAGCTGCAACAAAAATAATCACAAAAGGCTCTCCAAAATAAAATATAAGTGGTTTTGTTTCGGGGATTCTCTTTACAGCTGCTCATCATCATTACTAGAAGAATTAAGAGTTGACTATTCCTGAACAACAAAACATTAATTCTTTCAGCACAGCTCCACTCTTTATCCTCCTTCAGATTTTTCCAGGAGGGCTGAGAGCTGGTTATAGAGGAAGCTCCTCCATCTATACACATAGACACACACACACAGAGACGGAGACACAGACAGAGACGGAGCCACAGACAGAAACAGGGAGACAGAGACAGACAGGGAGAGAGGAGAGAGAGTGCTCTCTCTCACTTCTTTCTGGTAAATAGTACTGCAATGGTGCCTTTCCTTGCAGGGATAATGAGGCAGCCTGCCATTACCCACATTGTAGTTTAAACTGGCCCGTAATTTTGGACCAGAATTCTTCCAAAAGATTTTTTTTTTTTTTCTGATCCAAGCCTCTGATCCATGACCCAAGAATCTCAATGGAATTGCATTTTCCTGTTTGGGAAAAAAATTTTTTCTTTCCACCAGAAAAATAAGGGAAAGTTATAGTATATTTCTTTCTGTTCCAAAAACAAAATTAAGGATGGTTCCCAAAGTTTTTTAATTATATCCCTTGGGTCTTTCAAATAAGCTCTTAAAATTCATCTAACTAAAAAAACACTAAAATGAAAAGAACAAATCTGGTGTTGATTCCATGTTTTAAAAGCAGTGACTCACAAATATTTATCCTTAATAATCAAAATGGGATGAGGATACACAGTATAACTAACTGAAATGTCAATTAACATAATAAGCAAGGAAAAAAGATCTGTCATTTTTAAAAACGTTGAACTCAAAGATCAATATTATTAAGATTTAAAGAAACAGGTAAATTACTATCTTTCATATTAGTAAACATGCTACTTATAACTATAATTGCTTTATTATATATAACAAATATATTACAAAACATTAATTATCCATTCAGACATACAGAAAATAAATGATACTAAACACTGTCAAGTACAGTTATAAAAATCTCGGAAAAGAGTCATATTCATATATTTTTGAACCTGTAACATTGCAACAAACTAAGTACCGTAAGGAAATTAAGAAGAAGGTAAGTCGGCTACTAGAGACATACATGAAAATTTTATTAGCACTGTTTCAATCAACACTATAAAAAGCTAGTCAATGAAAAAAATATGTAATGAATACCTCTTATGGGTAGGCCCTATGCCAGAGGCCAAGAGTACAAACAAGGAAAATTCATACTCTGTCTTTGAGGAAGTTAATATAATGGGGAGACAAGAATTCCAACAACTGGGGCTGGTGAGATGGCTCAGTGGTGTAAGCGCCTGCCTGGCAAGCACGAGGGCCCGAGTTCGACTCCCAGAACCCACATACGAAAAAAGGGCCAGTGATATCGCTCAGCAGCACGGGTGCCTGCTGGCATGCGAGGTCCTGAGGTCAACCCCCGGTACCCACAAAAAAAAAAAAAAAAAAAAAAAAAAGAATTCCAACAACTAAAAACCTATTTTAATTGCCATAATGATCCAACAAATATATCTAACTCTTAAAATATTTATGCTTTTCTATGTTAAGTGTAGTAAAATAATAAGGGATGACAGCTTCACCAATAAAGAATGTGCCTTCCAGTACAAACATCATGGGAGTCAGGTACCTGATCCCAAACCATGCTCTCACCTTCTTTTTGACAAATAAAATATGCTGGGATTTCATACACAGGACTATACATCCCAACTTTTCCTACAGGAAATCATGGCCATGTGACTAAATTCCAACCAGTGGAATATGACAGAGAGTAGCATATGAAACTCTTAGGTCCCATCCTTAAAAGGCAGTATATTTCCTCATGTCCTCACTTTTTCCAGGTGTAGTGGTGGGGAGACCAACCTGACTGTGCATAAGGACAATGTATTAGGGAATAGTAAAACAAGAGGAAGGAACTCTGCTCCCCGGATAACCTCAGAAAGCATCCATGGACTAGCCTAGACTTACGTGAGAGAAATGTAATGTCCTATCTCATTGAACACATTGGGACTGAGTCTCTTAAAAGCCAAACCAATATCCTAATTAATGCAATTATGTATAGAAAATTCCAAAATAATATTGCTGTTATGGCTTGTATCTATATGTCCCCACAAAGCCTCATGTGGTCACAGGTGAGGCTTTTCAGAGGTGGTTGGAGCTAGGATGTATGAATGTAGATCAAGGGTATGATACTGGGATTAAGGGTGTGTGGTACTAAATTAGTCTACTGATTGGAATTAGCACTTGAGTGGCTGAATGGATTTACTGAAGACAGAGGCCCCACCCTGGGTGTGGGTAAAACTATTCAAAAGGTTTGTAGCCTGGATGGGATAAAAGACAAAGGCAGGCTTGCTGGTTGCTGCCTTCTGCCTGCCACACCATGAACTGTCTCTCATCTGATTCCCCTCTGCCATGACACCCTGCCTTGGAGCCAGTTGACTATGGACTGAAACCCCTAAAAACTGAGCTAAAATAAACCTTTCCTCCTTTAACTTTGGGTGTTGGGTATTTTGTCTCAGCAATGAGAAAAGTAACTAAGACAGATTTTGGTACCAAGAGTGGGGTTGTTGCTGTAACTGTACCTGACCACACGGTTCAGGAGCTTTTGGAACTGGCTTGTGGGAAGAGTCTGGAAAGGTCTGGAGATGCCAGCTGAAGAAGCAGCCCTGGAATGCTATAAACTCAACTTGATGGGAGAGTCTGGTCTGAGCTCAGAAGACCAGAATGTTGAGAGAAATGCTGCAAGTAAAGATCAGTGTGAAGTTTGATGTGACATAAAGTTATGTTTGTTAAAAGATTCATATAAAAGTTATACAAGTTATAATTCTGATGTGTTAGGCCAAACTATGTGATGGCCATTAGGGCTCTAACTTATTGGGCTCTAACCTATTAGACTCTAACCTATTAGATTAAGTTTCTGTTTTAGGTAGATAAGTGTCTTTAGTTTCTGTTTCCCTACCTCAGGGCAAATTCCTAGAAATCATGTGACTTTGCTGGTTGCCAAGCCCCTGCGCGGGCTACATTCCCAGGCCCGGGCTCCTTTGTCTCCTTTGTTAGCCTTTCCTCCAAACTGATTGGTTGCCCGTTTGCTAAATTCCTCTATCTATAGGTTCCCCTAAGTAACCAATGAATGTATTAATTACCCTTTAACTCCTTGCAATTGGCTTCTGTAAAACTTCACTTGCCTATCCCTCATTACCATACCCAACCCTATAGAAACCCCTTGCTCCTGCCCTTCGGGGTCGCCCTGGTACGTTCGCTGGGTGACCCTACGCTAGTGTAGCCTTTCAATAAACCCCGTGCTTTTTACATAAGAGCCTGTGTGGTTCTTGGAGCGTCTCCCTTCTGGGACCCCTCTTCCGCGGACGTTACAATCAGGGTCAGGAGGTTTCAGTTAGGGATAAGAACTCCATTAACAGTGGGACTCCAGACCATGTGTGTTATGTGCTGGCAGAAAATCTGTCTGCGTTTTGCTCATGTCCTGAGACTGAGATTAAGGGAAGTGGGCTAATTAATCTGGCAGAAGAAATTTCAAGAGAGTCTAATGTTGAGGTGGTGGCATGGCTACTATTGGGAGCTTTTAGCCTGCTGTACCTTGAAAATCAAGAGCAAACAGCACAACAGAATGATTTAAAAAGTTTAGAGTTTGGTCAGAAAGAAAGCGCCAGTAAAGTTACAGCCTGCAAAGATGGAACAGAGGAGAACTTAGTTGCTGAAAAAGCGTAGCAATAAAAAGCCAAGAATTTCAAAAGAGGACAATAGAAAAGATGGCCTCAGGGCATGACAAGAACCAACAGGACTCCACCCTTTGCAGCCTCAAAATTATACAGGTGAAAGACTAGTTTGAGAAAAGAGCCCCAGAGCACTATGCTCCAGAATGGCAGCAGCCCGAAGAATTTGTTGCTTGGGACTGGGTTCACAGTGCTCAGCAATCCAGGTACTCAACCCCTACAGCAAGGGAGAAGGAAGCCTGGCTACCGCTCCAGCTGGCAGCAGACGCTGGCATCACCCAAGTGGTGCCGGTTTTAGGTACATGCAGAATGCAAGAGTTGTGATTTCAGAAGAAGGCCTTGGCAGTCAGGCAGTGTGCCCCTGAGAGAGCAGTGTGTGCAGCTGTGAGCACAAAGCAAAAGGTGCAGTGGAGACCTCAGAAGGTTGGAGAAGACAGGAAGGTGGATCATCTGAGAAAAGCAGCAAGGAGGGAGCAAAGCCAGCCTCACGGAGAAGCCATGCCATGCCCTAGCCACTGTAGCCTAAAGTTTAAAGAAAAAATTGACATGAAACAGACAAGTAAACTTCAGTGTGTTGAGGGGGTGGGCTGCCCAAATATAATAACCTTTTAAGAAAAAAATAGCTCACAAATCTGTCAATGAATAGAACTGACCATTGGTTTATAAACTTTTTACATGTTTACAATTCAAACAGGGTGCTATTCCACTTGCTTCCTTTTTAAAGTTTTCTTTTTTTTTTTTTTTTTTTTTGTGGGTACCGGGGGGTCGACCTCAGGACCTCGCGCACCAGCAGGCGCCCGTGCCTCTGAGCGATATCACCGGCCCCTTTTTCGTATGTGGGATCCGGGAGTCGAACTCGGGCCCTCGCGCTTGCAAGGCAGGCGCTTATGCCGCTGAGCCATCTCACCGGCCCTTCTTTTTTTTTTTTTTTTCCTGGCTTGGCAAATTCTTCAAGGTCCAAAACACAGTCATTTGCTGTAATTCACAAAGCAAAAGATAATTATTCTTTTCTCTCTGCTCTCACAGCACTTTGGTTACATCTCCTTTAATGGTGCCCACCACTGCCTGACTTTGATTATACTAATGTATGCTACACATGCGCAAGTCTTCATGTGTACTCCTTAATGGAAAAGAATCGCATCTTTTTCATGTTTTATACACCTTAGAGAGCTCCAATTTAAAAACTTAAATGGGTCCTTCACAAAATATTTGCTGAAGGATATTTTAAAAGTGCATAGGGCCGGTGAGGTGGCTCAGCGGCGTAAGTGCCTGCCTGGCAAGCGCGATGTCCTGAGTTCGACTCATGGAACCCACATACGAAAAAGGGGCCAGTGATATCACTCAGCAGCATGGGCGCCTGCTGGCGTGCAAGGTCCTGAGGTCGACCCCCAGTATCCACACGCACAAAAAAAAAAGTGTATAAAATACAGATTTTGTACTTGCTACTTAAAGGAAAAGCAGGTTATTTTTAATATTCTAAAAATAGGTGTCAAAATGGTCTTATTATTTTTATCTTAATTTTTGAGAAAGCATCTCACTCTGCAGTTCAGGCTGGCCTCCAACTCAAGCTTCCGCCTCACTCTTTCAAGTGATGGGATTATAGGCATGTGTCACCACTCCTGGTTTGTACAAATCCTGTATTTTAAATTGTGGTATTTTAGGGCCGGTGAGATGGCTCAGCAGCATAAGCACCTGCCTGGCAAGCGCGAGGTCCTGAGTTCGACTTCCGGTACCCACATACAAAGGAAAAAGGGGCCGGTGATATTGCTCAGCGGCAGGAGCGCCTGCTGGCAAGCGCGAGGTCCTGAGGTCGACCCCCGGAACCCACATTTAAAAAAAAAAAAAAAATTGTGGCATTTTATTGCTGATTAGGGTTCTAGGAAACAAGATACTTTCATATACTAGTGGCAGGATTGTAAATTTTTATGAAGGACAATCTAACAATCAAAAGCATTTTTTTTTCCGATAGCCGGTACAAAAAAAAAAAGCATTTTTTAAGAACTCACATTATTTGTCCCAGAAAAACAATTATAATTATCATGAGAAAATGAATAATCAGGTTAAAAGGTTTTTCATCTTAAATCACAGTGAAAATGTATACACTTAATATATCTAATAGGGAATTGATTACTTGTGACATACTCAGCAAATAGAAAATCACGCTTTCAGTTAGAAATCCAGGCATAGCAGCCAAGAATATCGATGGCGTTAATATCTCCCCAGTAGAATATCACTTATTGTTTTACACACAAACATCCTAGAATGTATTGTTCCATTTAATGCTTTTCAATCAATGTTTATAAAATAATGTTTTATATTTACATCTCTAAAATTCACCAAAACATCTTAAACAAAATAAGGGATGAGAGGAAGGGGTCAAGTGTCATTACGAAGATAGCTGTAATATTCGACATAGACTTGTTGAAAGTTTGAAAACCGAAGAGGGTGTACACAAAGTACGTCTCAGATGCTGCTGACACTGACAGTGTGTCACAGCATCATACTCACTGTAGACCTATTCTCTATGAATGGGCACATGCACTACATGCTTCCATAGATTTTTCTTACTGAATCCTTGACTTTGCTGAGTGTTATTCACAAAGAAGCAAAACTGATAGGGCATTAAAGAAAATTCTGGCATCTAGGTATCTTCCCAAAAGAGTTAGAGACATCATACCACAACGATTTATGCATACCCAAGTTTAGAGCAGCATGATTCATAACAGCTAAATCCTAGAAGCAGTCTCTTTGTCCATCAACAGATGAATGGATAAAGAAATTGTTGTATTTATACACAATGGATACTACTCTGCCATAAATGATAAACCTGAGTCATTTGTAGGAAAATGGATACACCCTGAGACCGTAATATTAAGTGAAATAAATATCACATGGTTTCTCTTATATGAGAAACTATATATAAATAAAGTACAAAATAAAAGACAGACAATAGGGAAAAAAAGAAAGTTATTATAATCCAGCATGGACAATGTATCTAAAAGTGTACCTTGATTTAGTATAATTGTCTTACGTATTTTATGTTTTTTTTGGCCTATTAGTCTGCCTATTAATCTGTATGTATGATATTTAACTTTATAAAGACTTACAAGATAAATAAATAAATATGCTGGCAAAAAAAAAGAGGGGTGGGGGAAGAGGGAAAAAAGGATTGAGATGTGTTATGTACATGCACCAATTCACCACAATGAATGTAATCATTACGTATTGCAAACATGTACTATTAAAAAAATTTTAGAAGAAAATTCTAGCAAAACTATTAGGCATACAAGGGGAAGTTCTACTATACATTAATTATACCTTACTGATTTCCACTCTTAATCCTCTCCGAAAGTGTTATACAGATGTGCAGCAACTACAACTCTCATATACTCTAGTGAGAAAATATACAGGCACAAATACTTTGGAAAACTGTTTAATTTGCAACTATTAAAGTTGAATAACAATATGAAGAATAAATAAAATACTGGATAGTCTTAAAATGGAATAATATATAGTAATAAAAATGAACAAACTATGCTTCACAACAAAAACAAAGATGAATTTCAAAAATAAAAAGACAATAAATGCAAAAGAATACACATAATAAAATTCAAAACCAGACAAAATTAATCCATACTGTTAGAAGTTAGGACAGTGTTTTCTTTGCAGATGAGAGGGGAGAATGATTTGGAAAGTGTGAGAAGCCTCTGGCTTTACATGTTCACTTTATAATAATATGATCTAAACACTAATTACCTGTGTGTTTTTCTGTACGTCACACTTAAATAGATACCACTAAGAAAAAAAAAAAATATTTACCACTAAGAAAAAAAATCTTCTTATTGTAAGATGCTGGTGATGAGTAGGATGATGACGAGTATATACCATAATGCTCAAAGTGGTTGTCTGTTTACTAAAGCAAAAGGTGATTTTTTTTCTCATTAGAATGCTTTGATTTCTAAAATAATCATACAGTAAAAGAAATAATAAAATTTAATCTGAAAAAGTTAACAGAATACCTTAAGAATAATTTTTTTTAAGAAATGAAGTATTTCATTTAAGAAATGAAGTATTTCAAGTATGCCATACTTGATTTAAAACCTCATAAAATGTATAGTCTTCAGGTACCTCCTTTTCTGTGTAATCAACTTATATGTTCAGAAAATACAATCTTCATAAACTATTTTTGCCAGCTTGAAATAAAAGTTAAATAGTAACAAACACAATCTTGAACTGTAGCCAATTATACTAGAAAGCTAAAAAGGGGGGAAAAGGGTCACTAACAGTTTCACTTTTTACATGTGTTTATATTTAAAGACTCTTGAAATGTCTGATGACTGGGAGTTCCTAAATCAGTTTTGAGTCGAATTCAATTTTCTTGACACAAAACAACATCATATTACTATCCCATCTTGTCTTCCAAAAGGAATGCTTTGACGAGAGAGAGAGAGAGAGAAAGAGAGAGAGAGAGAGAGAGAGAGAGAGAGAGAGAGAGAAATGCTTTATAAGAGAACAAAGGAAACTGGTTTTAAAAATTCATAGCATACTAAAACATTTTATCCACTTTTGTAGTTTTAAATCTGTCAAGATCTCTGACTTATAATCTGGCATAATATAAGCCATATGGTACATTAAAAAAAATTTTTTTAATTCCTTTAAGGAATAGAAAATGGAACAATTGTTAAAGACACATTTTTTTGAAATCCACTGAAATAATTCAGTTATTACAAGATTGATACCTGTTTACAAAAATGAAAAACAATGAAAGACAATAGTGTTCATCTGTCTCAGTAAAACTCTAGATTCACACATCCCTAAATAAACACTGTGAGACCTTTAGATGAGCTTGACACTATACTAAAATGTAAAACATAAATCGAGAAAAATAAGACATCTTCTGCCCTCGGAGATGAATCCTACCTCACACACACACACAAATAATAAGCAAATTAACTATGATCCATGAACTAGAAAAGGACATTGTAAGCACAGAGGACAGATACCCCCTCCGTTAAACGTGCATTGGTCTGGTTCCCAGGATTTTCATCCCATACGTCTGAATGCCTTTCCCTAAAGCAGAGTTTCCTACACTGGTACATGGACCACCGATGATGTGAGGAGTGGTTAAGTCTGGCACAGGAAAAATTTTCAAAATTTTTAATAGCTATATTTATTAGAAATATATACAATTACCACTCAGTCTCAGAATTTTCAGAGACTTTAACACTTACTCTAAGAATAAAGTAAAGCACTTCCCTAGAATGAGTGAAGCTCTAGATTCAAAAGAAAATAAAAAATAATAAAGTAAATAATATGCCTAAAATTTTGAAAAGGTAAGTCATTCCAATATGAACTAAGTAAATTGGAATTCAAGTTGTACTCATATAAGGCAAAATCATGACAATTACACAGATGTGGCTGACATTTAGGACACACTACCCGATAGAAAAATAAGCCTCTAAGTATCTGACAGTGTAGCTTGCTCTCCTACCCACAAGAGACACATTCCAAGACCCACAGTGGACACCTAAAACCGTTAGAACCAAACCCTACATACATTATGCTTTTCCCTACGCATACAGACTTATGACACATAAGTTTAATTTATAAATCAGGCACAGTAAGAGGAAAACAATAATTAGTACTAATAAAATAGAATTATAACAATATACCGTAATAAAGGTGACTTAAAACAAATTTTTGACAACAAAGGCTGTTATTTTGTGGGGAAAACCAGATTTTTTCCATTTAATATTTTTAGGCTGCCACTGTTGGCAATTGACTGATACTATGGAAAACAAAACTGCAGGTAGGGGGACTATTGTATACCACTACAGGGAACAAAAAAAGAAGCCTTGTACCTACAAAACTTTCCTCATGATACATGGTCATTAACTCAGCTACACCCTGGCCACCCTTCTATCTAGTGACAGAGGTACCCCAACAAAATATAACACTTTTCAGTGTATCAATGATGGAAGAGAAACAAAAATCAATAAGTGTTAACCTAATACAATCATTCACTCCTTTTTCAGCTGAAGAAATCCAACAATGCAATGTGCTACCACATCACAGGGAATTACTGTGTTTAGAACTTCTGCTGTGATTACACACACCTCTTCTCCCCATGGCTGTCTGTCACAGTTTGTATCTATGTCCCCCCCAAAGCCTCATGCGCTCAGAGATGGGGCTTTTGGAGGTGACTGGATCATGAGAGTCCTATGCTCATTAGTGGATTAGTCTATTGATGAGCTTACAGCTAAATGTGTTGTTAAAGTAGGGCCTGGTTGGAAGAGGAGGGTCACTGGAGGCAAGACCTGGAAGGATATATCTCCCTCCCCAGGTCCTCCTTTCACTCTCTGCTTCCTGGCCACCATGAAGTGAGCAGCTGTTCCTCTGCCATGCCTATGTGGTTTCTTCTTTGGAGCTGGCCAACCATGGACTAAAATGTGAGCCAAAATAAACTTTTCCTCCTTTAAGCTGTGGATGTCAGGTATTTTATCTAAGTGGTGAGAAAAATGACTAAAACATTGTCCTCCTGCACAGCCATGGCTTGCAGAGCCATCAAGATACAAGTTTCCTAAGACAATATCTCCCTTCACCATGGTTTAATTCCTTTATGCCTCCAGGGTTTAATATAAACTTCTGCATTATATTAAATGGGGAAATAATGAGTATTTTTCTGAATTTTTGCACCTTGATTTTTATCTTCTATTTTAAAAATTCACATAACATTCTTTATATTCTCCAAATAAAAATCACGACTGAAGTCTGAATTATAAGTGGTTTTGTCAGAAACACCTAGATCACGATGGCGAGCCTTTCAGAGCTTTCAATGATACAAACAGCCTGGTGCAGCACACGTGCCGTAGGTTTGCCACCACTGACCTAGATCAACACACTACAGTACTTTCCTATACTCAAAAACATACAGAATAAACTTATTAACTTTAATAATAGTAGAAACCTAAAAGAATCTACAAAATAAAGGTTTCTAGACGGAAAAATCTTAGGCTAATTTTTACACTAACATTTAAGTTTCACTTGTGAAGGAGTAAATATAAACCAAATGACTGCAGATATAATAAAATATAGAGAGATTTATTCCCACCTCCAGTAATAGTCTTTTTTTTTTTTATTTTGCACATAGTTCTTTAACTGATATTTTTCTGGGAATTAAAAATGGGTTCCCTGTGAGATCTCTGTGGCCAAACATAAGAGAATCCATGAGTGACTACTGCTCCCTGGTTGAAAGTGATACTCCAGAAAAGCTGGGAAGTTTCTGACCAAAATTTGTCCATTTCAATTTTATTACTACCAAAACAAAAAGCTCCATTATAGAGGATGGTGTCCCAGGCCTTCAAGGCAGCAACTGCAATCCCATCTCTATCAAGAAGAGGAATAAGATGGGAGTTTGGGAAGCACTGGGCAAACAGAACCTTTGAAATGTGAAGACACACATAAATATTTGGAAAAACAAAAAAAGATTTAAGTTAATGAATCAAGAGGGTTCCCAAGACATACATAATCAGCATATGAAAGTTATATATAAATGTGGAACATGCAAATAAAACTGAACACTGTAGATAGGAATGCTCTGCACGTATTCATGAAATAGAAAAAATATCCTTAGTGCTACGGTGCAAACCTATCATGTGTGCCACAGTGAGCTGTTATTGAAAGCTCTAAAAGGTTCGCCATCAGTGCCTTAGAGCATTCAATTCAACAAGCAAGTTAATAAACATGCACTCACATCAGCAGTCTCTAGTGGGAGTAAGGAGCTTTGGTTTTCCTCTGGGAACTACGCAAGAGCTAAGCTTTTGCTGCTTAGAAAAAGCAGCTAGCAGACTAACAGTGACACCTGACTCTTGGTCCATCTGTCAGGAAGTCAGACCGTGTGTGGTACCCTAGGTTTCCTGAGAGAAAATTAGGAGCCCTGCCATGCAACAATAAGTACCGAAGCTCTCACTCCTTCCTTCTCTTCCATCATGAGACACATTCTGGCTTAGTGTGTTTATAATGTTTTCTCAGTTTAACTAAACTGACTCATAAAAGACAATTTTAAAATAATGGAAGCGTCAGGCGTGGTGGTGCATGCCTGTAATTCCAGCACTTGGGAGGTTGAGGCAGGAGGATCACCATGAGTTGGAGGCCAGCCTGGGCCACATAGTGAGTTCAAGGCCAGTCTGAACTGCATAGCGCGACCCTGTCTCAAAAAAAAACCACATAAATAAATTAAATAAAGGAAATGTTCAACTATTCTAAAATTTTCTTGCAAAGAAATCACAGATTGAAAATGTGGGGCCGGTGAGATGGCTCAGCGGCGTAAACATCTGCCTGGCAAGCGTGAGGTCCTGAGTTCGACTCCCGGTACCCACACATGAAAAAAGGGCGGGTGATATCGCTCAGCGGCACAGGCGCCTGCTGGCGCGCGAGGTCCTAAGGTCGACCCCGGTACCCACAAAAAAAAAATGTGTATATTGACTCAAGTACAAACAAACAATAAAGATGCAAAAAAAAAAGAGTCAACCTTTTTACTACCTGCGTTGGTTCTTCATTAGCCAATTTGTAAGTTAAAAACAAAATATTAATCAGTTCTCTGAAGAAAACTGCTTCCCTGTCTATTACCAAAAGTCTCTGAAATACAGATTTATATTTACTATTATTGTCAATTCATATGGCTGTAGATAGATATTGTTTGAGATATTATATTATGAAACCATCACAATTAGAAAACAACATTTAAAAACTTAGGTGATTAAGTTTTTCCATCAAAAACTTTTTCTTGATGATAAACAACTTTTAATACTTTAAAACTTTATTTAATATTATTCTTTGAAAAATGTCAATTTATAGATGTCTTATATATAACATATATTAGTATAACAATGCATTATGTAAATTTATAAACCCATTGACTTAAATCAAAGGGCTGCTTTAAAGATTATATTCATGGGATGTATAATCAGTAAAGTTCAAAGACCATCATATTCAAGGGACTGAAGGAAGAGGGAGTGAAAAAGGAGAAGGTAAGGGGGAAGAAAAACAGCAGCTCCTGATATTTAATGATGAGCCACATAAATTATCACTTGGAGGGCACAGCGCTGGGGATTGAATCCAGAACCTTCACAGTGACCTATATCCAAGACCCCATCACCCCTTTTCTTTTCATTTTTGAGACAGAGTCTCACAAAGTTTCCGAGACTAGACCCTACTTTGCTTCTCTACAGAGCTTGCAAAACATTAAAGGAGGCCCCCACCTCAGCTGGGAATTACAAGTCTGAATTTGCCAAGAAGTAGATCTTCAGCCTCTGAGATTTGACATACCTAAACTCTATCTATTTGCTACAGGGGATAATATTCTGTGGTTACTGTGTGGCTAGTTCCAAATTATCTTTCCAGACTTCTTTCCCACAGAATCCTTATCCAAAAGGAAACAGTGACTAATCCAAGAAAGTGCAAATTTTTGTTTTGTTTCTATTTTGTTGGCTCTCCTACCTTCTGTTCATTGTGGTACTGCATCTGTATTTCTTCTATAATTTTTTTTTCAGTACTGGGGATGGAACCCAGGACCTTGAGCATGGTAGGCAAGTGCTCTACCATTAAACTACATCCCCAACCCTTTATGGTTTTTGTTCTGTTTAATTCTGGGACAGAATGTCACTAGGCTCAAACTTGCAATTATCCTGCCTCAATCTCCCAAGTAGCTGGGATTACAGGCACGAACCACTTATGCCCAGCACCATAACTTTGAATTCATGCATTCTACTCTCTGAGGACAATCTTCCAGCCACCAGGTCATTTCTTCTTTTACCTCACTCAATTTTTGACCCAATCCTACTACTTTGTAAGTTTTTCTTACAACTTTTATCATTATCCATCATCACTCTCATTGTCCTTGCCTCCCTCCTCATCCACCTAGGATTCTGTGGATCAGCACCAGACCCACTTCCTGTGTATTTCTTCCCATGTCCCACATTGTTCTTTTCCTCCATCACATATGCCTGGCAAAACTTCAACACTGATTAAATCCAACTCTTGGCCTACTCTCAACCCAAGGCAGTTACATATAAGGAACAATGTAACAATGATTCCACTTGCCCTGACTTTAGGTTCAAGTGGACCCCAGCAATCCTACCACAATTCCCTACCACCCTGGGGAAACTGGCTCTTCTATGGCTCTTCTTCAACTTCCAAACCAACCACTCAATTTTCAAGTTCAGTTCTGTTTCTTTGTTTTGCTTTTTAATTGAGAAACTGAATCAATGAGAAGACAATTACCTTGTCTTTCCGCCTTAAAATCTATATACTTGGGCCAGTGAGATAGCTCAGTGGCATAAGCACCTGCTGGCAAGCACGAGGCCCTGAGTTTGACTCCTGGTACCCACATATGAAAAAAGGGCCAGTGATATCGCTCAGCAGCATGGGTGCCTGCTGGCACGTGAGGTCCTGAGGTTGACCCCCGGTACCCACAAAAAAAAAAAAAAAATAATAATAATCTACATACTTACCTGCAACAACATATACATGTACATACTGTACTACAAAAGGGGTGAAATATTCCTTCTTTTATCTTTGGGAATATTGTTTCTCCATCACTACTAAAATTTAAGCTCTATGAAATACAAGCATTTAATAAATGTTTGTTGAATTAAGCTGAATCATTTCTACCATAAAATACAATGTGCCATTTCCTGCTTTAAAAAAAACTCCCTACATCCATCTCCCCTTCATTTGTTGCCATATTTTTCTGCCTATATTCTGACTACCATTCTCCTCTCAAACTCACCCTTATTAACTTCCTAAATACCACTCCGACTAAATGACTTATGACAAAGTAACCAACTTTCACCTTACCCAGTACAACTGTCAATTATAAATCTTCACCTTACTCAGTCTCTCACATTCACACCAAATTACATAATTAGGATTTGTACTTTACTGCACACGTTATAACTCAAACATCAGAAAACATCAATGAAAGGATTTCATAGATCAGATAATTTAGTATTCGTCAACTTAAAGATAAACCTGAGAAAATTACCCAGCACATAAATGAGACAGAAATGGAAATTCCAACCGACAAAGAAACAGAAGAATAAGAAGTTCCAACATGTATCACGGGAATTTCAGCAGTAAAGAAAACAACAGAGACATAATACAGCAGATTAAAACTTCAGATCACAGAAGTTACCAGAAAGCAAAAATGTAGTAATTTTTCGCCCTCTATGGTCACAAGTCCAGGTTGTTTGTTTGTTTGTTTTTGGTGGTAGTGGTACTGGGGATTGAACCCAGGGCTTCTGTGCTAAGCTATATCCCCAGTCCTTTGTTTTTATTTTGAGACATGATCTCCCTAAATTACCCAAACTGGGCTTGAACTTTCAATTCTCCTGCTTCAGCCTCCCAGAGTGCTAGGATTACAGGCATGGACCACCATGCCCAGCAGATGTTTTAAAATATATTACAACACTCAGAAAGGAGAGCAAGAAAAATCCAGTTGGCTCAGAAATTCCACTAGATTTAAGTCACGTATATCTTACTTCTTCAAGTGGGATGATGAATTAGTGGGGACAGTCCATGACGGGCTAGGAATGAGCAAAGTCACAGAACAAACATGGTACAATTTCCTGGGCCATTAATTTTATACAAAAACTTCAAAGAAGGTATTTAAGTCATTAAACTAGTATATAATTACATCTTTTTCAGAAATAAAACAAATATGGTTATGTTTACTTAAGTGAACTTAAAATATGCATTATTTTGTAAGATAAAATGTGAAACATGAGCATAAGTTCAGTAGTTATATACTCATTTGCTTCAGTTATTATGGCTAAGCTTAAAAGCACTGTTCATGGCTCTAATGGCTTTCTCAATGATGTGTGAATTACTGTCGGTCCCATAACTCAAGGTCTGTTTATAACAAAAAAAGATTCTTTATTCTCTAGTTTTGTGAACAGTTTTATCTTGGATTTCAATGTTTTATTTTATGAAGAGTATGACAAAAATGTCAGGAGCCTAAGGACAAAAACTGGCAGCCAAAGAGGGAGAAGTACCCGGTTCTCTCTCATTCCACCTTTCTTCTGCTTGCAATGAGATGATGATAACTTCTACAAATAAACCATCCTAGAAAACTAGTTTATTACACCACAGCCTTGTCTTCATCTTCTCTACGTTATCACATAAGTGTATAATACAGGATTAGGGAAAGTCACAAGTAACAGTCCTGAGTAAGAACAGTGTCAATACAAGTCCAAAAGTAAATGTAGCAGAGCTTATATGTTGCTTCATGATGTTCAAGAGCTAGGTAGGCTTCTTTTCTCTTGTTGCTTCTCTGTACATGGTTGCCATTCCTAAAAATTACTTAGGGTCCAAGACAGCTACATCAGTTCCAATCATCACAGTTTCATTCAAGTCACACCAAGATCATCAAGCTATGAACTCCCTCTACAAACACTATCTGCAAATCTGCCCATACCACTTCTGTTTACATCCTTTTGGCCAAAATATACCATTCCTGTTGGCCTGTTTACCTGATCGCCATGTAGTGACCTAAAATGGGGGGGAGGGACTAGTAATTCTTGCCATACCATGATTGAGTAAACCTTTGTAATGTTCCCAAAATATGACAGTTCTACTTGAGATGCTACAACAGCTAATGTGCCTTCCACACCCTATCCTGTATGTCCTTCCCTTCACTTAGCTCAGGAGAAACAACTATGCCCAAATAAATAGCTCCACAGAGCTATATCCACAACATGAGAACTGACAGAGGTATGGCACCCTTCCCATAACATCCTCCCCATACATGTACTCAGCAGAATGCCTCAAAACACGGGATATTAACTTCAGAGCCAAAGAATGAGGAAAATAACTTGCTATTTGATGGCAAGAATTTGCCTGCTTTCCTGATGTGACCAAGTCAGGAACTGAATTTAATAAAAGTAACAGCTTGAATCGTGTTTTATTAGGACTCAAACTTTCCAAATATATGGTAGTAAACTATGTATTTATGACCCTTATACATCTTTGGTAAGTATTCCAAGAATCCCAAAGCCGTAAGAACTCTTCAGTCTCTTTTTGGGGTGGCTCTTATTATGTGCTGTAATCATAATTATTAATACTGCTTATTTCTTTAATCATTTAATATACAATTTTGTGTTAACTCATAAATTTAAATTCCCATGCACAAAAGAATTCAGTGGTATTTCTAGCTACCAGAATTATATTTGACCTGCTTGCTAAGTATAAGGAAAAAAACAAGTACATCAACATCTGTAGTAAGAAAATGGGATATAGTTCTTAAATAGTGAATTTTATTTACTGAAAATATGATGTTATAAACCTAAGACACAGCAGTAAAGATATTCTCACCACAGAAGTCCCCCACTTTCCACCCATCATTGCCCACTGTGAAACATTATCACCAGTTATAGTCTGATTACAAATTAAGCTGTTGCCATTACCTAGTGCACAAAAAATTGGAAGACATGATTTTGACTTTTTTCCAAAATAAATACATTTCGGGATGCTTTGCTTCACGTTCTACACCCAGGACGCAGGTCCAAGCTTGCTCTTCACTCCAGGCCGTTTGATTCTTGGGAAGTCTTCCTGGAACATCAGCAGACCCAGAGAATCTGTCCCCAGCAAGCCCCAAACCAGTGTTTCTGGCCTAATGAAAAGTTCCTGCTGCCTCCTCGCTGTCCGCAGGCAGGGTTGCTTGCTGTGGGGGAGTCTGAGTGGCTGGAAAGGCAGGAGTGCAGGGGACAGGAATCTGTGTGGTCTAGTGGTTAAAGAGCGAAAAAAAAAAAAAAAGTAGCTGGGCAGGTGGCACACATCTGTAATCCCAGCACTCTGGGAGGCTGAGGCAGGAGGATCTCAAGTTCAAGCCCAGTGTGGGCAACCTAGTGATTTAGACTGTGTCTCAAAAATTTAAAAAATAGGAAGGGAAAAAGATGGCGGATGAGTAAGAAGCAGGCAGCGAAACTCTCTCTAAAAGTTACCATTGGAACACGGGAATATAGCGACCGGGAAAGCGCAGGAGGGGGGGGGAGATGCCTCCCCAGAACCCAGAAAAGTTCTGAAGCGCAATCTGGGACCCGCGGCACCAGTGAAGGGTGATTTCCAACAAAGAAGAAGGAGCAGACCGCGCGCACGCACCTTCTACCATCCCAGGAATCACAGCGCGACAGAAGCTCAATTCTAGGGACACACGGTGACAGCTGGCGCCCAGGGAGCCCCCACGGAGGATCCTGAGACAGCGGGAGGCGGGGGAGCGGCGGAGAACTCCGCTGGCCCGCGGTGAGTGTCTCAGCCACAGCTGCCCCACGCCACAGAGCCGGGCGCCATTGTGGGGGGTGTGGCGAAACTCAGAGCGGCGCGAAAGAAAAACAGCGCTGGACACTCGCGCTCCGGACAGGGCAGCGCGGGGCCTTCCAGGCCCACGAAAGTGTGCTGAGGTCAGCAGGCAAACGAGACTGGTCTCTCAGCCACACCTGTCCCGCGCCAGAGAGCGACTGGCCCCGCGCCATTGTGGGGGGCGTGGCGAGAATCAGAGCCCCGGGAAACCAGTGCAGGGAACCCGCGCTCCGGACAGCGCGCTGCGTCTCTCAGGCCCAGGGATAGTGAAAGGGCGCTGAGAGCGGCAGGCGAGCTAGACCGGTCTCTGCCTGAAAGTACGCGCCTCTGCTCACCGCCCGCCAGAGGGCTGCTCCTGGCTTACTGGGACGGACCTGCACAGAACAGGACTCTGTCACCACACAGTGCCTGCCTACAGCAGAGTCAACACCTGGAACTGATTCTTTTTACTTTTATTTTTATTTTTATTTTTTTCTCACTGATTTGTTTTTTGTTCTGGCGAAGGGTTTTTTTGTTTTTGTTTTGTTTTGTTTTGTTTTTTGGTGGGGTTTTATTTTTGATCTGTCTGTTTTATTGTTTTTATCTTCGTTTTTGTTTCTGTATGTGTATTTGCTCTTTCCTTCATTATTCTCTCTGGTTTTTTATATGAGTGTAAACAGCGCCTCTAACTTCTTTGTGATTGTGGTTGTGATCTGTTCTTCCTTTTATCCTTCCTTCTCTTTTTCCCACCAGTCCTCTGCACCAGTGTCCCAATGTTAGTGGGATCCCTCTTGGTCCTCTAACCTTATATCTAATTCCTTCCTATTCTCCCAACACTCTATTTCCTCCTTAACTCATTTTAAATTTAAACTCCTCAGGGAAAAAAATGACATACATAGGACTTGTATACTGCATATAATTTTTCTGGTGTGTTTTAGATTTTGTTATATAACCGCAACTCTATACAGCTAAAAGTGGTAAATAACTGGTTAGCTCAGTCTGTCATTTTCTAGGCTGTGTTTGATGCTTTAGTTAACATTATAGCCAAATGTGACATAATTGTTCTAAACATCTTTCCTTCCTGATATTCCATGATTGAGATTGACTTAGGGACACAGAAAATACAGTGGCACAGTACCAAAGAATCAAGGACTGGGCCAAACAGGTAGCAACTTCGCATACCCAACGAATTGAAGAGGTAGGATCTGGCTGAAAGCTCAAAACCCAAAAGCAAGCTCCACTTGGAAGATACTGCAGAGAAGTAGTCATCTTCTAAAGATCTTAAACACTAGCAATAAAGTAACCTACCATAGGTAATTTGCAAACATCACCCCAGGAATTAAAGAAAGAAAAAATGAGACGACACTTAAACAAGATGCAACCCCACACATCCAATTCACCAAAGGCAAACCTAGGGGGCAACGAGGTGGGACAATCCGAAAGCCACCCACCTGGCCTATCTGAAGGGGTTACAACAAAGCAATTGAATGAGGCTCTGGAAAAAATTAAAACAGAAATAATCTCACAGATAACTGCTGAGATAATGTCCACAATGAAGACCATGCTTAAGGACACTATAGCTGATACAGACAAAAAAATAGATGAGCATAAGAAAACTATAGAAACCATGAATGCTCAGCATAGGAAAGAAATGGAATCCATAAGGCAGATTCAAGCAGATATCCAAGAGAACAAAAATTCCATTGAAAGTATTTGTAGCAGATTAAGCCAATGCGAGGACAGGATCTCAGATATAGAAGACAGGCTTGAAATTAGTGATCATGAAAAGGAAGAATTCTTAAAAACAGCAAGGGAGCATGAAAAATCAATTCAGCAGCTGCTAGATGACTCAAAGATAAACAACTTAAGAATAATTGGAATAAATGAAAAAGCAGGAGATAGCATCAATGACATTAAAACCTTGTTCAAAGACATAATCAGGGAGAACTTTCCTGGAAGAGAAAAGGAATTTGACACCCCTATAAGTGAAGCTTTTAGAACACCAACTAGACATGATCAAAAAAAAACTTCACCCAGACATATTATAGTCAAGATCCCATAAATTCAACAGAAGGGCAGAATCTTAAAAGCTGTTAGGGAGAAGAGACAAATCACCTATAAAGGAAAACCCATCAGAATCACAGCTGACTTTTCAGCACAAACCCTCAATTCAAGAAGAGCTTGGAATGATGTATTTCAAGCTCTAAAGGAAAATAATTTTCAACCCAGATTGATGTACCCCGCAAAACTATCTTTCAAAATTGATGGAGAAATAAAAT
Source organism: Erethizon dorsatum (assembly GCA_028451465.1). NCBI lineage: Eukaryota > Metazoa > Chordata > Mammalia > Rodentia > Erethizontidae > Erethizon > Erethizon dorsatum. Next base: position 29,554,113 of record CM051829.1, on the reverse strand, counting down.
ACTTTCATGACAAAGAACATCTGAGAAAATTTATGACCACCAAACCAGCACACCAAAATGTTCTGAAGGACATTCTAGAAAGAGATAGGAACCCCAACAGAAGGAATCCACCAGGCAGGGCAGATAATTAAATAGCAGGAAAGGGGAAAAACAAAGAGTGGGAACCAACAACAGGAAAATATCATGACAAGTATAAGTCAATACATATCAGTTTTAACCATCAATGTTAACGGTCTCAATTCACCAATCAAAAGACACAGACTGGTGAAATGGATCAAGAAGCAAGATCCAACAATATGCTGTATACAAGAAACACATTTAATTCAGAAAGAAATTCATAGACTGAAAGTCAAAGGATGGAAAACAATACTCCATGCCACAGGAACCCAGAAAAAAGCAGGGGTAGCTATTCTTTTTGCAGACAAAGTGAACTTCAAGCCAAGAAGGATTCAGAGAGATAAAGACGGTCATTACATCCTTGTAAAGGGAACAATCCAAGAGGAAGAGATAATGATCATAAATATATATGCGTCAAATACCAATGCACCCAGCTATATAAAACAAGTACTAAAGGACATGAAAAATCAAATAAGCACTAATACAATTATATTGGGAGATCTCAATACTCCACTGTCACAAAAAGACAGATCAACTGGACAGAAAATCAACAATGAAATAGTAGAACTAAACCAAACTTTTGAACAAATGGACTTAGTAGATGTCTACAGAGTGTTCCATCCCACAACATCAGAATACACATTCTTCTCAGCTGCACATGGGATGTTCTCCAAAATACACCACATACTAGCTCATAAAACCTGCTTAAGTAAATGCAAAGGAATTGAAATTATCCCATGCATATTATCAGACCATAGTGCAATGAAATTGGAAATCAATGGCAAAAGATCTCACAAAAACTCCCTAAACACATGGAAATTAAACAGCACCCTCCTGAACAACCAATGGGTCACAGATGAAATTAAAGAAGAAATTAGACACTTTCTACAACTAAATGATAATGACAGTACAACATACCGGAACTTATGGGATACAATGAAAGCAGTCCTAAGAGGGAAATTTATAGCATTAAATACTTATATCAGGAAAATAGAGCAAGCGCAAATAAACACCTTAAGGGTGAACCTCGAGCTTCTAGAAAAAGAAGAGCAGGTTAAGCCAAAAGCCCGTACAAGGGAGGAAATTATAAAGATCAGAGCAGAAATTAACGTATTGGAGACTAAAAAAAAATACAAAGAATCAATGAAGCAAAAAGTTGGTTCTTTGAAAGAATAAATAAGATTGACAAACCCTTATCCAACCTTATTAAAAAAAGAAAAGACAAGACTCAAATCCATGCAATTGAAAATGAAAAGGGTGATATCACGACGGACCCTGCAGAAATCCAGAAGATCATCTATACCTATTTTGAAAATTTATATTCTACTAAGATGGAAAATGCAGAAGAAATGGACAGATTCCTAGATTCGTATGAATTACCAAAGCTGAATCAAGAAGATTTAAAAATCCTAAATAAACCAATATCAACCAATGAATTTGAAGATGTAATTAAAAACCTCCCAACAAAGAAAAGCCCAGGCCCTGATGGATTCACTGCCGAATTCTACAAGAAATTTAGAGAAGACCTAACGCCCCTACTTCTCAAACTTTTCAATGAAATTGAAAGGGAAGCAATACTCCCAAATTCATTCCTGGAAGCAAGCATTACCCTGATACCAAAACCAGAGAAGGACCCAATTAAGAAAGAGAACTACAGGCCAATCTCCCTAATGAACATAGATGCAAAAATCCTTAATAAGATACTGGCAAACGGAATCCAACAAATCATCAAGAAAATTATACACCATGACCAAGTTGGATTCATCCCAGGGATGCAGGGATGGTTCAACATACGTAAATCAATAAATTTAATACACCATATTAACAGAATCAAAGACAAAAATCACATGATCATCTCAATAGATGCAGAAAAAGCTTTTGACAAAGTCCAGCACCTTTTCATGATAAAAACCCTACAGAAAATTGGAATAGAGGGTCTTTATCTCAATCTGGTAAAAGCTATCTATGACAAACCAACAGCCAATATTATACTAAATGGCCAAAAACTGAAAACCTTCCCTCTAAAATCAGGAACAAGACAAGGATGTCCACTGTCCCCACTCTTATTCAACATAGTTCTGGAAACTTTAGCCAGAGCGATTAGACAAGAGAAAGAAATAAAGGGAATAATGATTGGAAAGGAAGAAGTTAAATTATCATTATTTGCAGATGACATGATACTCTACACAGAAGACCCCAAAAACTCCACTAAAAAACTGCTAGATTTAATAAGCAAATTCAGTAGTGTAGCTGGATACAAAGTCAATACTCAAAAGTCAATAGCCTTCCTGTACACAAATAACAAACTTACTGAAAGAGAAATTAGGGAAACAATACCTTTCATAATAACATCCAAAAAAATGAAATACCTAGGAATCAACCTCACAAAGGATGTAAAAGACCTCTATACTGAAAACTACAGTACTCTGAAAAAGGAGATTGAAGAGGATATCAGAAAATGGAAAGATATCCCTTGCTCCTGGATAGGAAGAACCAATATAGTGAAAATGGCCATACTTCCAAAATTGTTATACAGATTTAATGCAATTTCAATCAAAATTCCAACAGCATATCTCACAGAATTAGAGAAAACAATCCTAAAATTCATTTGGAATCAGAAGAGACCTAGAATAGCAAAGGCAATTCTGGGCAACAAAGGCAAGGCAGGGGGCATCACAATCCCCGACTTGAAATTATACTATAAAGCTACTGTGATAAAAACAGTGTGGTACTGGCAAAAAAACAGACCTGAAGATCAATGGAACAGATTAGAAGATGCTGAAACAACCCCAGACATACTAAGCCACCTTATCTTTGACAAAGGTGCCAAACACATTCACTGGAAGAAAGATAGCCTCTTTAATAAATGGTGCTGGAAAAACTGGCTCTACACATGCCAAAGATTAAAACTAGACCCATATCTTTCACCATGCACTAAACTAAATTCAAAATGGATCAGAGATCTAAATATTAAAACAGAAACATTAAATCTGCTGGAAGGTAGGATAGGTAAAACCCTTGGAGACATTGGTGTAGGCAAAGACTTTATGAATAAAAATTCAACCGCACGGGAACTATCCCAAAGAATCAATAACTGGGATCTCATCTTATTAAAAAGCTTTTGCACAGCAAAAGAAACCACCAACAGAGTGAAAAGACAACCCACAATGTGGGAAAAAATGTTTGCCAGCTGTTCCTCAGACAAAGGATTACTATCGAGAACATATAAAGAACTCAAAAAAATCAGACCTCCCAAATTTAAAGACCCACTCCAAAAATAGGCATCTGAGATGAATACACATTTCTCAGATGAAGAAATACTAATGGCAAATAAATATACAAAAAAATGTGCAACATCACTAGTCATTCCAGAGATGCAAATTAAAACAACACTGAGATACCATCTCACCCCAGAAAGAATGGCTACTATAAAGAAATCAACTAATGACAAATGCTGGAGGGGCTGTGGGGAAAAAGAAACCCTTCTTCACTGTTGTTGGGAGTGTCGACTGGTACAGCCAACTGTGGAAGTCAGTGTGGAGATTCCTCAAAAAACTAGGGTTGGAGGTCCCATTTGACCCAGCTATTCCCCTTCTTCTTCCCAGAAGAATTAAAAACATCGTACCACAGCGATATATGTGCACCCATGTTTATAGCAGCACAATTTGTAATAGCCAGATCTTGGAAACAACCCAAATGCCCATCAACTGAGGAATGGATAAGAAAGATGTGGTATTTTTATACAATGGAGTACTATTCAGCCATAAAGAAGGATAAACTGGAGACTTTTATAGGTAAATGGATGCAACTCGAGAAAATACTCATAAGTGAAATAAACCAGAAGCACATGTGTAAGCATCGTATTGTCTCTCTAGTATGAGAAACTGAAAGAGTAAATAAGATCCAAAATGTACAGTAGACATGGTGAATCAAAAAGAAACTGGTCAAAAGGAAAGAGAGACTGGAATAGGGAAAAGAAAGAAGGGAAAGGGAAAAAAATTGTATATATATATAAGATGGTTAAGATAGATACACTACCAATTTTACTTAGTTCATTGAAGAGTAAGGTTTGTGCCAATAATGTTTGGACAATTGAATGCTAATGTCTGGTATCCTGAATAACTAACTTAAACATAGTAATACGTAATGTATTAACCATTGTTACCCTCCTATTATGTTGTTTTGAAAATTTATTCTTCTTTTGATTTGTTTTGTTTTTTCTTCTCTTTAAAATAAAAAAAAATTAAAAAAAAACAAAACAAAAAACAAAAAACAAAATAAATACATTTCAAAAAATTAGCTCAACTATCTAAAATACATTTCAAAAAATTAGTTCAATTATTAATTCTGTCAGAAGTTAAAAGATGCAAATAAAATTTAAAAGCAAATCGATCACAACATATTTTATTGTATCAAGTGTTCATATAATCACTAATAACCTGAAAACACCTCTAATTGTAACCCTACATGTCAACATTTTGCAATCTTATAATTATTAACACATATTAATTGTACAACATAATGGGTTTCATTATGACATTTTCATACATGCATATTCTTATTTCCCTTTTTCCCCCCATGTCCTCTTTCCCTTCCCTAACAATCCCCGATTCCACATATGAAAGAAAATATGTGATACTTGTCTTTCTGAGTCTAACCTATTTTGTTTAACATGATAATCTCCAGTTCCATGCATTTTCCTGCAAATGACATGATCTTTTTTTCTTTATGGATGAAATATACAGTGGTACCTGTTTACGAACTTAATTTTTTCTACAATCCTGGTCACAAACTTAATTGGATGAGAATCAAATCAAATTTCCCCATAAGGTCAACACTGAACCTAACTATTGAATTTGATTCTATATATTATACATATTCATTTGTTCATAATTTCGTTAATGGGCATCATGGCCAATACCCTAACTTTGCTATGGTGAATAGTGCCATGATAAACATGGGTATGCAGGTGTCTCTATCGTATGTTGACTTTGATTCATTTGGGTATATACCCAGGAGTGACAAAGCTAGATAATACGGTTATTTCTATTTTTAGTTTTTGGAGGAAATTTCATACTGTTTATGGCACTAATTTACATTCCCATCAACAGTATATAAGGGTTCATTCCCCTCACCGCACTGTCAGAATTTATTATTTTCTGTTTTATTGATAATAGCCATTCTGACTGGGTGAGATGAAATCTCAATGTAGTTTTGATTTGCATTTCCCTAATAGCTAAGAATATTGAGCTTGTTTTCACATATTTATTGGCCATTTTTACTTCTTTTGGGGATTATTTGTTCAGTTCATTTGCCCATTTATTAATTTAATTACCTGTTTTTTGTTTGTTTTTGAGACAGATCTTGCCTAGGCTAGGCTCAAACTCATGATTCTCCTGCCTCATCCTCCCAGTGCACCACTATGCCTGGCTTTAATTTTAAAAATTTTTTTGAGTTCTTTACTTATTCTGGATATTTAGCTTCTGTCAGACAAATAGCTGCCAAAGATTTTCTCTCCATTCCATAAGGTGTTTGTTTTGTTGATTGTTTCCTTTGCTATTCAGAAGCTTTTTAATTTGATGTAACCTTGTCAATTTTTATTATTTTTTCCTGAGCTACTGGAGTCCTGTTTAGGAAATTATTGCCTATACCAATATCTTCAAGGGTTTGTCCTGTTTTCCTTTAGGAGTTTCAAAGATTCAGATCTCTCATTAAGGTCTTTGATCCATTTTGAGTTGATTTTTGTACAAGGTGAGAGAGAGAGAGATCTAGTTTCAATTTCTAAAGTGGATGTCTAGTTTTACCAGTACCATTTGTTTAAGAGGATATCTTTCCTCCAACTTTTGTTTTTGGCTCCTCTGTCAAGAATGTGATGGCTGAAGGGCCGGTGAGACGGCTCAGCGGCTTAAGCGCCTGCCTTGCAAGCGCGAAGGCCCGAGTTCGACTCCCGGAACCCACATACGAAAAAGGGGCCGGTGATATCGCTCAGCGGCACGGGTGCCTGTTGGTGCGCGAGGTCCTGAGGTCGTCCCCCCGGTACCCACAAAAAAAAAAAAAAAAAAAAAAAAAAAAAAAAAAAAAAAAGAATGTGATGGCTGAAGAAGTGTGGGTTTATTCCTGAGTCCTCTATTCTATTCCACTGGTTTATGTTTCTATTTTTATGCCAATAACATGCTCTATAGTATATTCTGTTTTTTTTTTTTTTTTTTTTTTTTTGTGGGTACCGGGGGGACGACCTCAGGACCTCACGCGCCAACAGGCACCCGTGCCGCTGAGCGATATCACCGGCCCCTTTTTCGTATGTGGGTTCCGGGAGTCGAACTCGGGCCTTCGCGCTTGCAAGGCAGGCGCTTAAGCCGCTGAGCCGTCTCACCGGCCCTCTATAGTATATTCTGAAATCAGGTACAGTACTGTGATGCTTATCCTGGCTCAGGACTGCTTTAGCTATTGAGGACTTTTGTGCTTCCACATAAATTTAAGGATTTTTTAAAAAATTTTTTTCTTTTTGAGACAAGAGTCTTGCTAAGTTGCTCACGCTGGTTTTGACCTTGGTGACCTCCCCCCTCATTCTTCCAAGTAGTTGGAATTACAGGTGTGCGTGACCTCACCTGGCAACATCTTGTTTTTTATTTGAAAAGAAGCCTATCTATTGCAGAAAACCTGGACAAGTATTTTCCTTTAAAAATACAATGGAAGTGTTATGACATCAAATTCCCTTGTTTGCTAAAAATATGCATATCTATATTTTTAAAATTCAGGCTGGGGATGTAATACAGTGGTAAAGTTACTTACTTAGCATGTATGAGGCCCTAAGTTTGATCCCTAGCACAACAAAAAATAAAAAATGCATGAATAACTCAAAATAGGGAACCTATATTTTATGTTAAAAAGAAAAAAGAAAAGAAATGCAACTTTTACAGGCTTATTATGTTAAACCTAAAGGTCTCATTCAAAATATCCTGAAATTAATTATTGCTCAAGGACACATAAAAGAAAACATCAGGTATAAAGATACTTACTGCTACAGCAATAGGAACTTTCATTTACAATGAAAAGCAAAAATGTATAAACCATCTAAATGTATAAGATGTAATTTAAATAAATTATGGTAGAGGCACACAGACTAAAGAGACAATAAAATGTTTATGAAAGGTTGTAACAATATGAAAAATGTAACAGTTAATTGCTAAAAAGCAAGAGATATTGTTACAATAGCACATAGTTTAACTGGCCTAAAAATGCTGTGTTCTGCCTACTTATCCCTTTCTTCCTCCTCTAAAACCCCGGTAAACACTGGTCTTTTAATTGTCTCCATTTTTTTTGTTTTTCCCAGATGTCACACAGTTCAAATCATGCCATATGTAGCCTGTTTAGACTGGCTTACCCTCCTTCCCTTAACCGCATAAGTTTCCTCCATGTCTTTTCCAGGCTTAATAGCTCATTTCCTTCCATTGCTGAAATGAATGTATGGATTGTACCATTATATGGATTGTACCACCTATCGAAGGACATGTTGGTTGCTTCCAATTTGAAGGCAATTATGCAATTGTCAAATTCCATAGAACTGTACAACAAAAAGAGTGAAGCCTAAGGCCCTAAACTATGGGCCTTAATAGAAAATAATGTATCAGTATTCACCAACTGGAACAACTGTATCACCCTCACGAAAGACATTACACAACAGAAAACTTGAGGAAGGAGGTTACACAAAAAAGTTTGAAATTTCTGCTCAATTTTCTCTAAACCTAGAATTGCTCAAAAATATAGTTAATTGTTTTAATGAAATTTAAATAAGTAACTAGAAGTACGAAATCTACAACCATCAAGAAAATGAGAATGGGGTTATAAGTGGATGAAATTTTTAAACAAATTTCCGTATGAAGTTTATAGTGAATGTAGTAGAAGACAGACAAATTCTCAGAGAAGGAGAAAGGAGAGAGCTCATCTGCCCCAGCAGAATCTTTAACAAGGGTCCAGAATTACAGAAGGCATGTGGAACAGAGGCAATGAGAAACAGGGCTGGTAATGGAGACTTATCGAATATCTTTAGGCAAAACAGTTACCTATTGAATAATGGTACTTTCCTCATCCTGAGCTATCAGATTTTCAATACTGATCATATTTCAAAAAAGGATAGACGACATTCATTCTTTCAACAAATACATAGTACCCCCCAAACCCAGGCTCTCTGTAATGTGCTGAGAGTGGTACAGGTATGAATAGCAAGCAATTCCTGATCATATGACTTTTGTCACATTCTAAGGTGGCTAAAAGGAAACAGAGAGGCCTAGATCATTTCAAAATCACAGGGATGCCCAGCAAAATAGATGTTTCCACACAGATCCCACCTCCACATTCTAACTGCCCACACCTGCCATCTCAGACTCTCGTCCCAAGGTTAGTCACCACTGCTTCCAGGATCATGGACCAGGACATGGGAGCAGCTGTTCAGAGCAGGGCGACACACAGCAGCAGACTAAGACAGGAAATGCAAGGATGCCAAGAGCAATGAATAAGGCTCAGAATGGGGTGGGGTGGGGTGGAGAAGTGAAACAAGAATAGGAAATTAAGAACTGCAACAGGCCTTGAAATGATCTTTAAAAATGAATGAGCAGATAAACTCACACAGCATCATCTGTTGAGCAAAACAAATATGTAAATAAGCAAGATTATTTCACTTTTAGAAATGTTCCTGCAAAGCTTTAAACTTTGGAATATTACTATCGAAAAGACCTGCTCCCTTAAAACAAGTACCTGTCTACACTTTGTAAAATAAAGTAGATCTAATGTACACCAGGAGGACTAAATGGTCCAGAAAAATGTTATCAGTCACTAGCAAAGCTTTTAGTGTGGTGAAGTCATGGTGAATGATGCTATGGAAGCTGCTGTGAATCTGTATTTATCATCCTTTTTAACAATTTCGAAAGAGGGGAAATTACCTTAATTTTATGGATAATTTTCCAAATAGAAAGGCTGAATGAAGGACCATGAGGCAGTAAAGTTAAAAATATTTTAGATTTTTGAAAACCTAGACAAACTGACATAGATGAGAGAAAAAAAAGATACAGTAGGTAAATGATAACTAGTACAATATTGTTTTCTGTATTCATATTGCAGACACTTACTCCATACTTGTCCACATCATTTACATGTAACAGAAGCTGACGGATTAAGCCATTCTAAATTGCATTTTTTAAATAAAGAAACTAGAGTGCAATGAAGTTAAGTAACTTGCTCAGGGAGACACAACTTGTAAAAGAAAGACCCAGTGTCCAGCTCATACCTTTCTGATGCCAAAAGCCACATTCCCTTCCAATCTTCATCCTGCTGCTAAGGACGGCCAGCAGCTTCTGTCCCTTCTCTTTGCCTCAGCTCTGCCAAGTGTGAAATCCCTATAGCCTCGCGGAAGTGAATCTAGAGGCTGGTAAGCAAAAATGGGGAGTGGGACCCCACGTTCTAAAAATTCTCATTGGATTCCACGGGCCTCAAGGATCATGGACTGACTTATAAAGACTGACAAGTACAAGGGGAAAAAAATGGAGAGATATTTACCAAAGTCTTGAAAGAAGTCTTATTCTGTTTTTAAAGACGGGGAAAGGCTTGAGATACTACAAAACTCTCCCGAGGCTGTGCAGCTGGTCAACCTGCGGTCAGGGTCTGAGCCCAGAGCTGGCAGACCCCACCTCTCCCGGAGCTACCTTAGCACTAGGGAAGATCAAAGATATGATAACTTTTTAATATCTTTGTTTTCAATGGACAGATTAAAATTTAGGAAAGTAGTTCATCCTCAGAGTGACTCAATTTTCCCCCAACACAGTATTATGAAAACTGTCAAACATACATAAAAGTTGAAAGAATTATATAGTGATTTCCACATACTCACCACTAACACTTTGGTATAATGTGCTAACATCCCCAATCATTATGCTCCTTCCATTCATCCATCAGTACAGCTTATTTTAATACTTTTTTTTTTTGTGGGTACTGAGGGTTGACCTCAGGACCTCGCGCGCCAGCAGGCGCCCGTGCTGCTAAGTGATATCACTTGCCTTTGTTTCGTATGTGGGTTCCGGGAGTCGAACTCGGGCCCTCGCGCTTGCCAGGCAGGTGCTTATGCTGCTGAGCCATCTCACTGGCCCCTAGCTTATTTTATTCATGCATTTCAAAGTAAGATGCAGAAATATAGTAATTCTGTTTTAAAAGAGAAGTCTTTGAATAACTTAGACTTTTTAAAAAATCATTCATGTAAAAGATGGTCTGAAAACTACACCAGCTTTAGTTCATGACGGTTTGTACTACCATTTACAAATTCCATCAGCAAATAACCTTGAATAAATTTAACCTTTGAATTTACTCCAAACACTTATGCTGAAATTAATGTATGTTAAACAGCTGCTTAATAAAAGTTACATTCATATGACTTGGATAGGTTTTAAAGCAAATCAACTTTAATTGCTTCATTTTTCAAAAATGAGATTTGTATTCTCTATGATTTTACTATTTTTTATTGTCTTTTTTTTTTTTTTATATGCAGGTACCAGCAGTCCAACTCAGGACCTCGCGCTTGCCAGGCAGGCGCTTATGCCACTGAGCTATATCACCGGCCCTCTCTCGTTTTTATTTATTTATTTTTATGTGAGTACCGGGAGTCGACCTCAGGACCTCGCACTTGCCAGCAAGCGCCTGTGCTACTGAGAGATATCACCGGCCTTTTTTTTCCTTTATGTGGGTTCTGAGAGTTGAACTCAGGACCTTGCGCTTGCCGGGCAAGCACTTATGCCACTGAGCCATCTCACCAGTACCCCCTCATCTCATTTTTAAAACATTTTAAGTCCCACAATAAAAATTTACATCACAGAAGTTTCAATCCCAGATTAGTTGTATCAAATAAACAGCATTTATAGCAAAGCCTCAAAACCATTCCGAGGATATCAACTGAAACTGATTATTCTGTTCTATATTTTCATGGTAAAAATAAATAAATTCATTCCCCAACTTCTTGTGATGTGGAAGGACCATCAATCTTCCCTTTAAGTTTGTTAAAAAGCAAATTAAGGGCCGGTGAGATGGCTCAGCGGCTTAAGCGCCTGCCCGGCAAGCGCGAGGGCCCGAGTTCGACTCCCGGATCCCACATACGAAAAAGGGGCCGGTGATATCGCTCAGTGGCACGGGCGCCTGCTGGCGCGCGAGGTCCTGAGGTCGACCCCCCGGTACCCACCAAAAAAAAAAAAAAAAAAAAAAAAAAAAAAAGCAAATTAAGAGAGTTGGCATATTGACCTTTGAAACCATTTCTGAACACTAGTTTACAAGTAGTCATCAAGTTTACAAGGAAAACAGTGTCAAAACTGTATTTTGACACTTCATTATAGCTGATAAAAATCATTTAATAAACATCTATCAAAAACTCTAAAATCTAAAACACTTTTGTCAGACAGTAAAAGCTTACTTTTAATAACATTATTACTGTTTTTAATAACATTATATTCTACAACTAAATATAATCATTTTGTATTGTACTGTAAATATTCTAAATCTCCAAAGTTCTTTCCTTCCAAGGAACCACTTCGAGGAAACATAAACTGAAATTAACTACGATATAAAAATCAAAAACGGGTCCAATTTTAGAAAGAAAAAAATTCATTCTTTCACTTAGCATATAACGTCTACCAAATCATTTCAAGAAAAGTTAAATGAGAATATTGTTTATAAAGCATTTTCTTTTTTCAAAGTTCAGTGTTTTAATCAGAAATCTGTTATTTTCACAACTATCCTGTTTCCTGAGTGTCACATACTTTTTCTCTTACTGCAGTTTTTCTTTCATTCAATGAGTCACCTCAGAAAAAGTCAAAACTGAAGGAAAAAAAATCATCATATAAAATAAATTACAACTAATAGATACCATACCTGTCATAAGTTTAATAACTTTCTCAAAGGCAATTGTGAGAAATTTGAGTTTTAATTTTTAAGTTCTATTTTATTAATTTCTTTATTATAACATTTGCCTAAGCAAATAATCATTACTTTGGCCTCACAATTTGCCTTGGACATCCACCACTGCAACCAAAGGGAAAAAAAACCATTTTTGATGGCCCATTCAAATGGAAAAACCATATATGAGAAGTTATTGTGTAAAACCTCAGAACCTGTGATGGAAAGCAGAGTTTGGCAGAACACATTTAATTAGGCTTGGCTCTTTAAATATTAAATACTCAGTTATAATCACATTATAGCTTTGTCTTATAACTTAAAACACAGAAAATTTCAAAGTCAACCCTAACATCATTATTTTTTAGATATCTGAAGCAATTAAAAATGCTTGAAAATAGGGTAAAACACAAAATCAAAGAAGGAGAAAATCAAAAGAAAAAGTAAATGAATGTTATAACTTATTTCTCCTCAGAATGTCAAATTTTCAACATAATATTTCTTTTAGTGACCATCTAAAGAACTATTACAGTCATGTGCCTGCACCATATAATATTTTGGTCAGTGACAAACTAAATATACAATGGTCATCATGTAAGACCTATGAAAGGGCTTTAAAAAAAAAAAAAAGTATTGTGCCAAGCATGGTGGTACATGCCTGTAATCCCAGCACTCTGGGAGGATGAGGCAGGAGGACTGCGAGGTCTACCTTATCCTGGGCAACTCAGCAAGACTCTGTCTCAAAAAATTTACAAAGGGCTAGGAATGTAGCTCAATGAAAAGGTCCTGGGTTCAATCCCAGTACCTCCTTCAACAACAACAAAAACACTCCTACTGCCTGGTGATGTCACAGACTTTATAACATAAGTACACTGCATTAGGGATTTGTGGTGACGCTGTGTAAACAAACCTACTGTGCTGCCGGTCGTGCAGGAGTACAGTATGTGTAATTCTGGGCAGCACGTAAGACTGGGTAATGATAACAACTGACTGCATTGCTGGTTATGCACTTACAATACTATATTTTTCATCAATATTTTAGAATGCACTGCTTCTACTTAAAAGGTTTCCATAATCAGTATGCCATGTGATGTTATCAGCAGCCTTGTTTGTCCCATGTTTATTGTATCTCTTGACTGCATCATTTTCTCTTACGCTTTGTTTAATCTTGATTTGTTCATCATGGCTCTAGAATAGAGTATTATTATGTAAATACACACATACATATAAAACATAGCTTAGGTGTCTAGTAAGCGATACTACCTAAGTTCGTGTAAGTGCACTGTGTGATGCTTCCATGATAAAATCACCTAAGGACATACATGTGTCTCAATACTTCCCCCTTAAGCAACACACTGCTGTGTATATACATACCCAGTATGACTGTAGGCCATATGCCTGTGTGTACAGATTATACAATGTATAGATTATACAATAGTATATTATAATGTACGTATATTTAACATTATACAACATTATGTTATATAATATACAAATACACAATGTATGTACCAAATATCTGGTATTTTCATAATTAATTTACAGTACAAATCTGGATAAACTTGTAAGTCACTGTAAGGTCATTTGTTTTTAGGCATTTTTAAGACAAAAGTTACATTTTAAATACTATCAAGTAATATCTGTTACTATTAGTAGCTATTTATTGTGTACCCATGAGGTGCCAGTCTCCCATAATTTGCTCAACTGATCTCCTCAGCAGTCCTACAGAGGAAGGTATAAGTCCTCACTTGTCCACAGGCGATACATTTCAAGACCCCCAGAGGATGTGTGAAACCACAAGTGTACCAAATTGAACATACATGATTTTCCCCTACATGTACATGTTCAAATTGAGGGTTTTTTCTATCACTCCTACGCTCTTATCACACACTATGGCTGTAATTCTTGCAGTTTGAGGTGTCAGAGCAAAACACAAATTTCTTTTTCCTTCTTCATAATTTCATTGATAGAAGATTAATCCATACCATAGACCTTAGTAGTGTTAGCATGATTTTTTCTTTCCTTATTAAGAACTTTCAGATTTTCTTTCTTTTAAATTAAGTTTATTGGTATACTTTAGGAATACATAATGATCACATTCATCATAGGGGATTTGTACCTGTACAAGATATAACCTGATTCTTTTTTTTTTTTCCCATTCCTTTACTCTCCCTTCAACCCCTCTCCCCCTCCTTATTTACAAAAGCTTTGTGGGCCGGTGAGATGGCTCAGTGGTGTAAGCGCCTGCCTGGCAAGCGCGAGGGCCCGAGTTCGACTCCTGCAACCCGCATACGAAAAAAGGGGCCGGTGATATCGCTCAGCGGCACGGGCGCCTGCTGGTGCACGAGGTCCTGAGGTTGACCCCCAGTACCCACCAAAAAAAAAAAAAAAAAAAAGCTTTGTTTCCATTTTTCGTTCTTTTCTTTTCCCTTCCTTCCCTCCCCCCAGTTTCCCTTCCCATTTGAACATTTTCTGCCTATTTCACAATATCTATTATACACTTTGGTCCTTATTTATACTTTCAGTTTCTCACATCAGAGAAACAATGCAGTATTTACACATGTGTGTTTGATTTATTTGACTTAAGAGTATAGTTTCAAGGTGCATGTATTTACCTAGAAATGTGTCAAATTTACCCTTCTTTCTGGCCAAGTAGTACTCTATTGTATAATAAAAACTACATCTTCTTCATCCATTCATTGGTTGATGGCATTTGGGCTGTTTCCAAGATTTGGCTATTACAAACTGTGCTGCTATAAACATGTGTGTGCATATATTACTGTGGTATGATGGTTTTAATTCTTTTGGGAAGATACCAAAAAGGGGAATAGCTGGGTCAAATGGAACCTCTAGTTTTAGATTTTTGAGGAATCGCCACACTAATTTCCACAGTGGTTGTAACCAGTCTATACTCCCACCAACAGTGGAGAAGCGTTCCTTTTTTCCCACATCCCTGTCAGCATTTGTTTTTGGTTGATTTCTTGATAACAGCCATTCTTTCTGGAGTGAGAGAGAATCTGTGTTGTTTCAATTTGCATCTCTTGAATGACCAATGATATTGAACACTTTTTCATGTATTTATTTGCTATTTCTAGTTCTTCATCTGAGAAATATCTATTTCTCTTAGATGTCCATTTTTGGATTGGGTTTTTAAATATGGGAAGTCTGATTTTTTGAGTTCTTTAGATATTCTAGACAGTATTTTCACTTAAAGCAATTTATGGCTTCTGTTTGGCTTAGCCAAATTGCCAACATTACAACTCTTGCACTTTGTGGTCATCACTAAGTAAAATAAGGGTTACTTAATTCAAGGACTGGGACAGTCAATCTGATATTCAAGTCAGCCACTAAATGAATAATGGAATGGGTAGCATATACAGAATGAATACACTAGACAAAGGGAAGACTCATATCCAGGGCAGGCCAAAGCAGGGTGGTACAAGTCCTCATCATGCTACTCAGAACCACGTGCAATTTAAAACTTACGAACTATTATTTCTGGACTCCTCCATTTAATATTTTTAGGCTGCAGCTGACTGCAGGTAACAAACTACAGAAAATAAAACTATGGATAAGGGGGGACTACTATTAAACTCATTTTACCATGAGGAATTTTAGTCATTGAGAATAATAGCCCAAGGACACAAAAGTAAATGGCAAGTCTGCCACTCAATTCTAGGTCTATTTAAAGCCAACATCCAGAGTCTCATTACTTATACATCTTCCATAATATCAAATTAGCATAATTTAGAACCTACTCCACCAAATGACAATGAAAGTGGTGGTTCCAAAGTAAAAAATAACAATAATTTCTTTCAATTACATACATTTTCACCTACTTTTTAAAAAAAATGAATAAATGTCACTAGCATGGGTTGTGAATGATTTACCCTGACCACAATCTTCCTCATCACTACTAAGTAAAACTGTGGTTTAAAATAATGAACGACTGGAGCCAAACAGCACCTTAGGTATGACCACACACAAAAAAGCCGGTGGCCTTACAAATTGAGAATTTCAGGGAACAGAATTCCAGCATAATCTACTTCATATGTGGTATTATCATTTGAATATAGTTTATACCTCAAAATCATGAAGGAGGTTATGTGTTAATGAAATTAAGAGGACAGAAAATTCGACTATAGTGTTCAAAGGTAAATCCTTTGGAGAGTGATTAGTAAATAATGCCATTAGAGTGAAGCCCCCATGATGAAATCTTGGAGTCTTTATAAGAAGAGAAGGAGACACAAGAAGAGACAGAGAGACACGGCCCCTCCCTGTCTATTGCCTCATAATGCCTCACATCTCAGCCAACAAGAAGGCCATCACCAGAGGCCAAACCCATGTGGCCCACCAAATCTTAAGACTTTGAACATGCAGAACTGTGAGCCAAAATAAATCTTTCTTATAAAATAGTCTGCTTTAGGTATTTAATTATAGCAATGAAAAATTGACTAGTACATCTGGTTATGGAATGGATTTCTGTGTCATCTCCAAAACTTACATATTGAAGCTCTCTCAATGTGATTAAGTGATGGGACTTTTAGGAGATAATTAAGTTTAGCTGAGGTCATCAGAGTAGACCCCCAAGGTAGGAGAAGTGCCCTACTAATAAGAGGAAGAGACACCAGACCTTCCTCTGTGCCATATGAGGACACAGTAATAAGATGATCATCTGAAAACTAGGAAGGTGGTCAGCACCAAGAACCAAATATGCTGGCACCTTGATCTTAGACTTTCCAGCTTTTAGAACTGTGAGAAACAAATATTAGCTACTCAGGTTGCCCAGTCTATAGTATTTTGTTATAGCAGCCCAAGCTAAGACAGTAACTTACAAGCATACATCCTACCCCACCTTATAGCAACTCATGGAGATAAATGTCATTGGCCATTTGCTTTATAAAACATTTTAATAGGGTAGGGTGATACGATTGCAGATTAAAGTAAGAATTATGAAGTATCTTGTTAACTATAACTAAAACTACCAATACTAATGATATCTTTGTTTAATTGAACATTTGAAATATTTATTATAATTCAGGTAAAGCCAACATAAAATCTTGTCTATTAAAAAACTTGACTGGATGATTTTATAAACAAACTGTCCGAAAACAAATACAATAATCTTTCAGATAAATTAGTGCATAAGAAATGGTACATTGTTGTCAAGGCAAGTTCATTTAGGAAGCAAGGAGAAACCTCTTGTGGAAATATCTATTAAACAATCAAATTTTCCTTTCTAACTGTCATTGGTGAAATTCTGCACCACATAAAATGAAAAGCCAGTTGTAGAAAAAGCAAAAACATGGCAGGCATGTTCAAGGTAGTCAGTTTTTCAAAACATTTTTTACATAAATTTTAAAGTTTATGTAGACTAAAAAGATACAAAGTTCTTAATTTTAAAAACTGCCTTAAATAAACATGTCCAGGTTTTCGTGATCACTAGCTGTTATTTATTATTATTCTAACCAACAAGCACCACTAGAGCTTAAGTGCAGACAAGAAAGGTTATTTATAAGGGGAAGTATACTCTACAGTTTCAGAAGTGATTTTATATACAATATTGATTTCTCACAATAACCCTGTACAAAAGGTCTTAATGTTTATCCGTGTTATAAACTAGGAATGAGATTTTAAAAGTTGAAGAACCTGCTAAGGTCACACGGAGCTCGGGGTCCATCTCAAATCTTCTGATTCTGATTATCCGTCTCTGAAATCCGCTTTTATCCACCAGAACTTACAAGAACGGGAGATGGGCAAAGGCAATTGAAGGTCTGTGATATAATCCACAGTGGAGCTACTTGGGGAGGAGATCTGACTTGAACTCACAAGACGCTTGCCCAGCACTTCCGGCCACCAGAGGGACTACTAGCTTCGGTTCCATGAAGATTCTTGCAGGTTAGGTCCTAACCATCAGGGGAAACTACAGAAATCCTCATTAACTCTAAAGTCTGCTGCCAGGAAAACCCCGGTCATTGCTCTCACAGAAAAATTCTCACCCAGGCTTCTAGGAAAATATATTCTACGTGAAACAATCAAAAAATCCCTAGCTGTACTCACTTTGTTATTTTACATTTGACATCTACAGAAACACTCTATTCCCCATACAGAAATTAGAATACATCACTCCTCTCTTAGTATGATGCCACAGACACAGTCCTGGATAAATAGAAAGTCCCAAAATATTTGTTTAATAATGATCTAGAGTTGAAAACATAAGCAAATCTTATTTGTTAAATGGATCTATAGCACATCATAACCCACAAAATCAAATTTCACTGAAAGTTCTGTACCTTTATATATAAAACTTGAAAGTTAGGACATAAAAGCTATAGGTAGGGAAAAGATTCAGATTCTAAAATTAACAATAAATTTATTAATAATTATTAGCACCCAAAATAACTGATGGGCAATTTACTCTAGATTAATTAAAATACGCATACTCATGTGCATGCAGATGTGCATGTGTACATGTATGTGCACACGTGTGTGCACACACAAAGTGTCCAGAACTAGGAAGGTTAGAGTTCCAACCTCTTTGTTCTGTACTGCAGTACTGTACTCACTGTCAGACTTAAAGACTGATCCTGATTAAATGACTTAATCAGCAAGAGACAGAAATCAAGAAAACAACTCAGAAAGAAGTCTGTTAAACCCATTACACTGCCTCAAAACAATACATTTCCTCAACACTTAACAGTATTGGTTCAACTACCTGCCTTGACGGCCCTAAAAGAAGAGACCCAAGCCCTAGAGGAGCTGCGCTACATCAGTGGTGTTGAAATTGTATCAGGATCATCCAGAACACATTGAAAATGTATATTAATAGGCCCTACCTCATATCTAATGAATTAGAAATTTCAAGGTCTAACTACGATGCACATATACTTTGTAGAAATATACCAGGTGGTTCTGGAACTTTATGATATATTAAAAATCCAATTAAAATTTATCTAACATACCACATTAATTAAAACTGTAGCACTCCTTTCTAAATAGCAAAGCAACGTATCAAATTAATTTTTTCTATTTTGCCAGCATATTAGAGGCATATCTAAACTAAAAGAACTACAAAGAGGAATGGAATCAATTTTCCTCTACTATAAAATTATGGATACAAATCTGTCTACATGTATTATAGATATTACAAAATAAAGTAATATATTAATGCATAGTTTATCCTAAGCAGTTTCAGTGAAAGAAATCACACTTTTGACGCATTTGAAAAAGCTTTTTAAAAAAAACTAAGTTTATTTTCATTACTCTCAGTAACAGCAAAAAACTTGTAGGTGTTATTTTAAAATACTAATAATTCCTCCACTATTCACTACATTCTGTTCCAGCGCTCACTGCCCTGTTCCAGCACTGACGACAGAAGAAAGGCTTGTGCTGCATCATGGAGCTTTAGTCTGAGACAGATAAACTGACAGCAAAATAGTTACAAATAAACCTAATTGTAAAAAGCCAATGTAAGTGCAACATAAATGATATACTTAAGATTTTAAAATACAGAAGACAATCTCCATTTCTTTATTTTACTGAGGTAAAAACAAATACCCACCTCATTTATTTATTTATTTGTGGGTACCGGGGGGTCGACCTCAGGACCTCGCGTGCCAGCAGGCGCCCGTGCCACTGAGCGATATCACCAGCCCCTTTTTTTGTATGTGGGTTCCGGGAGTCGAACTCGGGCCCTCGCGCTTGCCGGGCAGGCGCTTAAGCCGCTGAGCCATCTCACCGGCCCCCACCTCATTTATTTTTAAGGAAAGATGAATGGTAAACTTATTGAAGTTGGTAAGTGCATTGTGGTTGCATAAAAAAGTATCCCCAATAGGAAATACATACATTGAAGTATTTAAAAGACAGGGAGACATAGATAACTTACACTCCAGTGGTTAAAAACATGTTGTCTGTGTCTAGAAAGAGAGGCAGAGATAATGACAAAAGAAATGGAATAAAATGTTAACAAATCAATCTTGATAGAGGTACAGATAGCTTTGTAATATTTTGTTTTTGGAATGTGTTTTCATGTGTAAACTTATTTACAAATAAAAAGTTTTAAAATGTACTAGAAGGAAGATAAATAAAAATAGCAAGATGTTGATCATCCTGGAAGACAGGTTATATAGGTAGACAGTTTATTCTACCATTCTCTCTACTTCTGTACATCTTTGAAATTTTGCATACTAAAATATGAAAAAAATCAAACTAGATTAGAGGAAAACATGTATATAAAGTACTAATACAGTACCTGTCAAATGGAAGGCATTCAGTAAACGATAGGCATGGTTTTTACAACTGAGTTCACATCCTTGAGTGTACCTAAGTGCTGGCTTTTAGTATTTTATTACGCAGAAGTATTTACTGACAGCCCACAGAGGTACGTACGGTGCTTCACCAGACACCGCAGTGAACATCCACACAAGCAGCTGCCACATCTAGAACTCAGAAGGTCACAGTAGTGAAAGGCAAAACAGCAAAGGTTTAGAAGTCAAGGAAACTAAACTACAAACATCACCTCTTTTCTCTGTGATCTTAAAACAATGGAACAATGCGAATATTTCTTTACCTTCCATATTTAAAAAGCAGAAACATCTATTTCGTACAGATGAGATCATTATGATAATAAAGTGAGATGCTCAAAAAGTTCCCTTATAAATATGGAAATGTTGTATAAATGTAAGCTCTCATTTTATCCTACATAGTACCAATGTGGGGAGAATGAGCATGTGTGTAAGTAAATATAATACACAGTCAAGTGGTAAGTGCCACAGATGAAGATCACATCTAGCTGGGGTGACAAAGGAAGTCTTTGTGGAAGGTGGTACTCAAGATGGACCTAAATGGGTGGGTGGGCAGAAAATCCAGAGTCATCAAGAGGCAAAACTAAGACTCAAGCAAAGACATGAAAAGGAAGACTTTCAGGAAGCATGAAGTAATAGACTTTTCACTAGTCTGGGAAACAGTAGAATAACCAGAAATACATCTGTAAAAGTAGTGAAAAGAAGTAAGTGAAAAGAAACTGGAGAAGGCCTTGTTTGACTCAAGAAGCTCCCAGTATGTGCCTCACTACTCACTCGGACCCCAGTTCTAGAACAAAAATTCTCCTTCCCTGCTGGTGCCAAGAAAGCTGTAACATCCAAGACTGAATTTTTTTAAATAAGGCACTCTGTTTCAAAGGAAATAATTTTTTAAAAACATACAATACACACACTGCTATGAAAGGAAACATTTTCTATATCCAGGAAAAATCCCATCACAGCAAAAATGAACATAATCCAACAGCTTAAAATTTGTATTTGGCATTGAAATATACATTTTTTTCAAGGAGAAACTTACAAATCATACTTTTCAAAGCCAAAATTAAAGTAAGAAAATTCCTTAACTACCAACTAAAAAAATCATCAAAAGTGATCACACAATTTAAGTCAATTTTTTTTTAACTTGATTGACTTTACTGGAATTTGGATTAATGACTGTGACCTTTTTTACATTTTATTTTGCCCACATACATAGCTGCACTTTTTAGGAGAATGTCCTTTTGTTGTTTTTATAATCTTTTGAGTCATATGCTATGAAATAGTGAATCTATAATCATTCCATCCTGACTTATGCTTTCACATGAATAATTTTAATAATGCTTTAGGAAAAGAATTACACAAAATGTGTTTGTGACTATAGCAGTTACAGTGAACCTTTTAGAGCTTTCAGTGGTAACAGCCAGCCAACTGTGGCACATGTGCCATAGGTTCGCCACCACTGGCCTAAAGCATGCTAAAAACCATAAATCTGTTTTAATGTCCTTAAATGAATATTAGATGTTCAGCTAGTGAAAAAATAGACCATAAAGTATCTCAAAGTTATCTCATCCATCCCAACCCCAACCTCACTCAATAGACAAGAAAACTGAGAGGAAAAGTAAGAGAGCTGGGCCGGTGAGATGGCTCAGGGGCACAAGTGCCTGCCTGGCAAGCGCGAGGGCCCGAGTTCGACTCCCGGAACCCATATATGAAAGAAAAAAGGGCCGGTGATATCGCTTAGTGGCACGGGCGCCTGCTGGCGCGCGAGGTTCTGATGTTGACCCCCGGTACCCACACCAAAGAAAAAAAAGAGAGCTCCTTATGATGTGCTGCCAATTATGTATTCATAAACAGATCTGAAATTTAAAATTCAGGTTTTCTGGTTCCCAGAAGACAAATGGCACCACATAATACTGCAGTTCCTTTTGATACAATACATAACTGGAGGGAAATAATTGCACACAAATGTTTAATTTAAAAAAAAAAAGTCTTGCCAAGTATTACCACTGTTTTAAAGAAAGCAATTAATGAGCTTACCTCCCCTCAAAATTCTATTTTACAATAGTAGAAAATGCTCAGCTTTTAAGTATTCATACCACATTAATGATTAAAAAAAAAAGTAAAAGCAAAACACTAACATTAATTAAACCTTCCATGGGACCTAAAATGCCATGTGCATGTTGTCTTTGGAGGTCATAGATGATCTGTACACACCTTGCCCACCTGATACTGCAGGTATTACACGGGAGTAACTTGAAGAACTGATGCAAGTATGGCATCTAGCAGGCTGCTCACCACCACAGACAAGGCTTTAAGTGACTACAAATGCATCAAATTCATAATATTAAAAGAAGTCCAAAAAAGGCAAATCTAGAAAGCCTGGTTCATTAATCAATTCCTTAAACCAACAGAGCAAGCCTATCATTTTTTTTTCTTTATGTGGGTACTGGGAACCGAACTCAGGACCTTGCGCTTGCCAGGCAGGCGCTTATGCCGCTGAGCCATATCACCGGCCCAAGCCTATCATTTTTAAAAGAGAAGTTACCAATCCTCATTATCTAATAAACTGCCACACAATACTGCCTTTTTCTACACACTGATGCTCCTATATGAGTGTGGGGAGCATGCTTCAGCCTTAATTCCACTGCAAAAATCAGCTCCGCCTGGACTCCGTACTCCTGAGTATGGAGAGAATATACTGCTGGCTTAGTAAGAGTACAGCACCCATGCAGACCTGATGACTGCTCAAACATCACTCTAGTTTTTATTTCCCTTTCAGAATAAACCAAAAGTTCAGCTTACATAACCTCCTATGACCATGGCCTCCCAGGCAGACAAAGGGGAGGAACCAAAGTACTCTGCACAGTACTTGGGCGTCTTCAGGTCTGAAGCCCATGAAGAAGAAATGAGCGCTTACTCTGAGGAGGAAAGAAAGGGCTTTCTCAGCTATCACATTGGCTCCCAATCAGACAAACCCAAGTTTGCACCACTTCAGAGTTTATTATAAAACTTCCAAATGTGCTAATTTGTCACTGAACAAATGAAGCACTGAGTATAACAGAAAAACTACACTTAATTAGCCATATAAAATCCTAACCAATAAAGTCTCTGAAATAGAAAGGTTTCCTCTTATAATACAGGCAGTAAAAAGCTTCCAAAGGCTTAATTTTATTTTTACTATATACCTAGAACTCTGCAATATGTATATTTATGTATAAAACATCCTTCTTGAAAAATGCTGTTCTGGGCCGGTGAGATGGCTCAGTGGCGTAAGCGCCTGCCTTGCAAGCGCGAGGGCCCGAGTTCGACTCCCGGATCCCACATATGAAAAAGGGGCCGGTGATATCGCTCAGCGGCACGGGTGCCTGTTGGCGCGCGAGGTCCTGAGGTCGACCCCCCGGTACCTACAAAAAAAAAAAAAAAAAAAAAAAAAAAAGAAAAATGCTGTTCTGTAGATAATCCAATCATTATTTGCATATGTTTAACATAAATCACTGCACAGAATAGAATGATTAATATTTTAATTACTTTCAATATTTCACATTCAGCCAGCTGCACAGACCCAATATAAGTAAGTTAAATGACAGCAGCCAAGTGAAAAGAATTTCTTATGCCTAATTCAACAAAATGTGTGTACATCTAAGAACTGAAAAAATCTGACAGGTCTTACTTGCTACTCCTGACGCCAGTCCATAGAGCAGTCCTCCTCCATCTGACTGCTGAGGGAAAACATGGGATCCTGGAGGTGGTGGCTTTTCTTGTCTGATAAAGTTATACAATAAGGTTTTCACAAGTTTGCTGGTGTATGGAAGACTACACGAAAAGAAACAAAAAAAAAAAATCAAACTCATATTTATGGCAGTCACCTCATTCTGCATGATAGAGAAATAATTCTGCCATTGATACCGACTCAAACAAATCTAGCGGTGTCACATAACAGTCAAGATCATGGGAACTGAGACCAGTTTTGAGGCTTACTTCTTCTGGCTTTGCCTCATACCACAGCAGAATGGTCAAATCTTTAAAACTCTAGCCCAGCAGTTACCTTACTTACAATTTATATAACATTATGAGATACTAATAAATTTAGCGTGTAATACAGTACCCGGCACTTGAAGATAGTAATGTAGAATCAGAAAGAAAAATAATTTTAAAACATTAAGAATATACTTAAGTATGAAATTGTTCAAATTACTCAACTATTCAATTGACAATAAACCAATTCCTGCAACCTAAAGTAAAATTTTAACAGATTCTTTTTTTTTTTTTTTTTTTTTTTTTTTTTTTTTTTTTTTTGTGGGTACCGGGGGGTCGACCTCAGGACCTCGCGCGCCAACAGGCACCCGTGCCGCTGAGCGATATCACCGGCCCCTTTTTCGTATGTGGGATCCGGGAGTCGAACTCGGGCCCTCGCGCTTGCCGGGCAGGCGCTTAAGCCGCTGAGCCATCTCACCGGCCCTAGATTCTTGAATGTACCATTGAACTTTTTAAAATACAGCTCCTAAGATGAACCACAAAAATCAGCAAAAGAATATATTATAGTTTAAGTATTTGGCACCATAGTATGATATTATAAAAACTTAGAGTCTCAGAAAATAAGAACACTAGCATTTTTCGGTCTACTGAAAAAAGCAACTTCGACACTTCTGGCACTAGAAGGAACAAAGTTCATAGTCTTGTTTTAACAAAGGTGCTCAAAAGCCTTAAAATGCCTACTACGACCTTGAGCCAGGGTCATTCTGAGTGTCACTGTCAGAGAAAGATTTAAATGCACATCTTTCATCTCGAAAGCCAAGGCTCTTTCCCTCTTACCAGTGATTTTCAAATATGTTCTGCAATGGTTTAATATGGCTTATCTCCTCTGTAATTTGTGGAGTTTAATCCTCATTGTGAGGTATTAAGAGGATAGAAACAATCTGACTCCCATGTTTAGAAGTAGGGCTGTTCAGAGTGATTAGGATTAGATAAGGATATCAGGGTGCAGTCCCCATGATGGAACCAGGGTGGCTTTACAAGAAAACACAGAAAAACCAGAGGAGGCACACACATGCTCCCTGTCTCTTGCTATGTGATGTTCTGTGATGCCTCAAGACTGCCAGCAAGAAAGCCATCACCAGATGTGGCCCCTCAACCTTGGACCTCCAGAACTGTAAGTCAAAATTGTCTCTTTTCTTTATAAGTGACCCCATCTGTGTTATTGTGGTATTAGCAACAGAACAGACTCAAGATATGTTCCAAAAAGCTCTAAGGGATACTGTGAATGTGCCACAAGCATAATCAAGGCAGCAAGAACATGAAGGAGACAAAGTTCCTCTCCCACCTGATAACTTTAATCAAAGCTATTTTATTTTAAAGTTTTGTGAAGTTTATGTCACTAGAAGGTTGTATGTGTGTACATGAGGTATGATCAAAATAATGGTGGATTTTTAAAAATTCTACTGCACTAAAACATATTGCCATTAATCCTTCCTCAAAATACTCCCCCTCACTTTGAATACACTTACTCCATTATTCATACCACTTTCTGGAGCAGTTCTGAAAGTCCTCTTTTGTGAGTGTCTTTATGAGGCATGATCAAGAATACAGTGAATGCTGCTGCTGCATGCCATCCAATGGAAAGGCAGGCTTGTAAAAACAGCATGGTGTGTCCTCACTCACCTTATTCACTGGATAAGGTATCGTGTGACTTCTAGCTTTTCCCCCAAGTCAAAATAACCACAAAAAATAAACGTTTTGAATTGATACAGGACACTGAGACAGCCATGACAGTACAACTAAAGACACTCACGGGCCAGTGAGATGGCTCAGCGGTGTAAGCGCCTGCCTTGCAAGCGTGAGGGCCCAAGTTCGACTACCAGAACCCACATATGAAAAAGGGGCCGGTGATATCGCTCAGCGGCACGGGCGCCTGTTGGCGCGCGAGGTCCTGAGGTCGACCCCCCGGTACCCACAAAAAGAAAAAAAAAAAAAAAAAGACACTTACAAAAGAGGACTTCCACTACTGCTCCAGAAAGTGGCAAGAATTATGGGATAAGTATTTTAAAGTGAGGGGGAGTATTTTAAGAGGGATTAATGGCAATGTGCTTTTTACTATAACACATTTTAAAAAATTTAAACATTCACCATATTTTTCAATCACACCTCATATTTAATATTTATCTATTCCCATGCCCACCTTCTAGGAGATTGTAAGCCTTGGCTCAGGAGCACAGCCCAAGCTTAACACATGACCAGTACACAGTCAGCACATAATAAATATTTTCTGGCTCAATGAGAGGAGGAGGAGACAATGAAGAGGCTGTTGTCATGGTCACAAGTCATGGATCACAGCACAATCAGACTTCCATATCTCAGACCCCAGCATCCTCAGACACCATAGCCACAAACCTAACTAACTGCAAATTGAAAATATCCAGGAAAAAAAAACCTGCATCTGTAGTGAACATGTACAGATGTGCATAGATTATATACATCTTATATAAAGGACCTGAGCTCTGAAGATTTGGGTATCTTTGCAGAGCCCTGGAACCAATCCCCCATGGATACAAAGAACAACTGTAGTTTCAAAGGTACGGATGAGAAGGGGTAGATACAAAAACAATCTGAATATATCAAATATGACCTAATGACTACTTAGAGAATGAAGGAGAAGGAAGAAAAAGATGATTTCAAAGTTTCAATTTGACAAAGCAACCTCTAGAAACAGTAACTGAAATCATGGGACAAGAAGGACAGGGACGATGTATAGTTTTGACAGGAAACAGAATTTGCTCCCTTATGTGGAGATATGAGACAACACTCAAGTAAGATGACAAGAACAAGGTTATACAGTAAAACACTGACAAATGTAAAATAGAAACATACCATGGACCTCGCATCAAATACTTGTGACTGATGCTCTGTCGCAAAACTTCTTTGTGGAAGAGTTGGCAGGAAAGGAAAACCACCATTGTTGATATAGCCTCCACTGATATTTCATATGTAATATCTCTGGAGAAATGGAGAGAAAACAGAATAAAGACCACTTTGAAAGACTTAAGATATTCTCCTTTTCTAAATAAACTGTGAAGTAAAAATTCAAATCTACATATTCGACAATTTCATATTATTAAAAAAGACTAATACGTTTAATGTAAGAATTATCCCAAGCATAAATATTAGATCTTTTGCCAGTCACTGGCTCTTATATTTGAACCCCTTATTCTCTCACCTACATTGAAGAACATGCCTATTAGTGTTCATGGAAACAGTTACCAGCAGTTTTTGTCTTGAAGATCCACTCTAGGCCTCTATGTTCATCTCTGTTTAGTACAGAATAATCACACAGACTAAAGAAAAGTCAGTGTAGGAAAGAAAACACTCCCTTTTGGAGTTGGTAATCTCTTTATATTCAGAATAATGGTACACCCACAATCTTTCATCTCTAGTGCGTACTTTTTCAAGGTCACCTTTGTATATTCACCAAATTATTAACAGTAAAACATGTTATTCCAATCTTATTACACATATTTTTGTTAGAAACTATTACCAGCTGCTCAGTCCAGCACATTGATCCCATGAAGTGGGAGGGGCATTGTGAAAAGGAAAAGGCTTTATTCAGAGCTAGTTCCAAGGAGATGGAAGGGACTCACATTGCCACAAATCGTCATCTCATTGTGTCCAGGTGTCCTTCTACAGTAAGGAACACAGAGGAAAGGTAATGCAATGAGACAACAGACACCTCTAGGTTTTCTTCATCCTTTCTGGATGTCTTTTGCTCCCTCCCACCCCTGTGGAGAAAAGGGTGTGATTGTTACACCTTGGCTTGAAGAAGTTTGGAGTAGTTAACCAGTCTGGACAACTATGTGACTTGAAGACCCTGTCTCAAAATAAAAAATAAATAAAGGACTGGGACTGTAACTCAGTGTGAAGGCCCTGGATTCAACCTCCAGTACAGGAAAAAGAGGGGACAACGGATGGAAAAATGGCAAAATATTCTCTCTTTTTTTTTAATGTGGGTACCGAGAGTCGAACTCAGGACCTCACGCTTGCCATCAGGCGCTTGTGCCGCTGAGCGATATCACCAGCCCCTTTTTTTCCTTTATGTGGGTACCGGCAGTCGAACTCAGGACCTTGTGCTTGCCAGGCAGGCGCTTACACCACTGAGCCATCTCACCGGGCTAGCAAAATATTCTTACGAATCTGAAATATTCATGGATAGCCCAAACAGAAGTACTTAAAGCCTAGATAAATAGAGGCTCATTAAGCCAATTAAAGATGACTTGACTCTAGAGCTGGACAAGCTTAAATTCTACCAGATACTTTAAGGAGTTACCATGGATAGAAATATGTTTCAAAACAAAGTATACAAAATAAAATACAAAAGCCCCATTAACATGTCACCTGGTAGCCAGTTGCTAACACCTTAAGGAACCTGCAAGGCTCCTTGGTTCTTCATGACTTCAATGTAAGAAGTCAGACATAACAGGCAACTGTACAAAGCATAGGCAGAGTTTATTGCAAAATGAGATAAATTTTCAAGCGATAAATAGCATACACCTTCAAGTATAAAGGTGGGCAAGCACTAAGATGGCAGTTGCACCAATTAAGGCTTGGGCTATATTTATATGATTTATTAGGTCTTTAAGGAATATCATTTCCTTCCTCTGAGGTCACTGTTTTACTACAAGGAAAATGGGGCTGTTCTGACTAACTTCAGAGGAAAGAACATTCCTGTTTACTCTCTAGGTGAAATATTTCCATTTAGTTTATTTTGAGACCTTGAGGCTTTTTCCAAACCCTCACCCATGGTCTGTACTTTGTATAGGCCCTGGACCTTATCAGGATGTTCAGAGGAGGTGACATTTTCTTGGGCTTAAAACCATAAACTTGTTTGGATTTCATCTATAGATAATAATTAAGAAAGTGTGATGGAAAAAGAAAAAGACAATTATGGTCTTTTGTTCTCATGTAGTCCCCAGCTGCCTAATGTCTTTCTGCCTAACACAACTAACCCTAATTTGTTATAAATCAATCTCAGTTCCACTCAGAAATTTGACTTTTACTGTTATAAATATTAACTGCATAAAAAGTGATGCTTACTCAGGTCTGGGGGTTCACATCTA
This sequence comes from Erethizon dorsatum, assembly GCA_028451465.1. Lineage (NCBI taxonomy): Eukaryota > Metazoa > Chordata > Mammalia > Rodentia > Erethizontidae > Erethizon > Erethizon dorsatum. The sequence goes on along the minus strand of CM051829.1, from coordinate 29,524,667 downwards.
TAATCCCAGCACTAGGGAGGCTGGGGCAGGAGGATAGTTGCAAATTCGAGGCCAGCCCAGGCTACATAGTAAGTCCAAGACCAGACTGGACTATGTAGCAAAACCTTGTCTCAAAAAAACAAAACAAAAAATGTATTCAGCAGTTGCATCAAAAATACTCAACTATAGTACTTTACAATTTAATGTCTTACTCTATGTCATAGATCCAGAAACACATTTTTTAAATTTGTTAAACTGAAAGCTATGGCTATTAATAAATACTAGACTTAACAATCTTGGAAAGTATATACTTAGAACATAGAGTCGTTCTCCTTCACAGTTAACTAGATTAAACAAAATCACAAGAGAAGTGTTAGCTCTTGGACTATCTTCTCTGAACATGGGATTCTGAAAAATCTAAGAGTGAAGAGTACTGAGTTTGATGTTGGGAGGTAGAGAAAGCTTACAGCACATAACAATGTTGAATCATCATGATACTAGGTTTCATACCAAGCTAAAACTATTCCCCCAAGATTTCTAAATGGAACTAAGTGAGCCTTCCTGTGTGCTTCCAAAAGCCCAAAGATACAAATTTATCAAATTGTTTATTGTTTATTTCACACTGTACTTCAGCTCGTATATCACTCAATGAATATTTATAAAGAATTAACACTTACTATGTCTAGAGAGGCATTGTGCCACACATTTGAAAAAAACTCACCAACATTTGTGAGTTGGGGGATAAACTCCCACCTTTGTGGAGTGTACAATTTAGTAGAGAAGAGAAAAATAAAATAATTACTCCAAAAAGGGATTAAAGAAAAAGCACAGGGACAAGAAAGGATTACAAGGGTCTTTAAATTTGAGATCAAACAACCTGAAGTGTGAGGGTCAATTCCTTGTAGACAAGTCTACTCCTTCATTTGTCAGTGTTGGTGTTGTTTGTACAATACCCACAAATCCAGTAGGTGTCCAATGGACAAATACAGGATAAAGTGCTCTTGGGGACAGGAGGACTAAACCCAGGGCCTTCACACTGGAGCTATATCCTGGCCCTTTTTGAATTTTTTATATTAAGACAGGGACTCACTAAGTTCCCTGAGCTGGGCTCAAATTTACAGTCTTCCTACCTTAGCCTTCTGAGCCTCTAGGATTACACAGAAAGGTCTTAACGAATCCAGTCTGATTTTGACTGGCAACGTACTGCACACCTTCCTAAGTAGCTTCATCAGTATAGTGCATAAGGTAGATATAACCGACTAGAAAAGAAGAAGAATGTTGATGTCACGTAATACACATTCATAAGTACAAAAGAAAGTCTCATTGCAACAAAAATGTAAAGGGAATTTCATGGAAGAAGAATCCAAGATGTTCCCAACTGGTGAGGGATAATCTTCTATTTAATTTTGCTGAGCAAAATTACTAACATCTACCACCTCTCCTTTTTCTGGCCAATAAAAAAGCCCTCTTATCTTTTCAGGGACTCCCCTCAACCTCCCCACACCATTTGTGAGGCGCAGATAGGCTCTGACTCCACTTCCTTTGTTACAAGAGGTAAGCAAGGTCTGGTCAATAAAAATGGTCCTTATCAGTCTTTCCCAGGACTTCTAGAACTATCAGGAAAGAGTCTCCTTCTGAGACTGCATGTGCTAAAAACCACTTACGTCAGAGCTGCTGATGGCTCTCTTTGCCAATACAGGACAAGCTCTGGCCTGAGAAACAAGCCAATCCAGGGACAGGCACAGCAATGGCAATGGATTGAGGGGATAGGGAAAAAGAAAGGGGAGGAGGAAGGTTGTGGTCCTAGTGAAGAGTTAAGAGAAGAAACAGGCACACAAATGGAAATTAGAATGAAATCTGGCAAAGGTCCATAAAAGAAGACAAGCTATAAGTGAACAGCAACCAACACTGCCAGAGGCAGAGGAGAAATGCCTCACAAAGATGACATGTGAGCAACAAAGACCAAGAAAAAGGAAAAGCGCATTAAAATGAAGAAATCACACAATAACATGCAACCACAAAAAAGATCCGATAGTTTTGAAAAAGAGCAAGGAATTAAATCCTGATCAAACAGATGGCAAGGTAGTTGGGAAGTTGTAGGGGCAAAGGGATCAGGATTGGAAATTGAGAAATGAATTCAAAGGACAAGATGTAGAGGAAAAAAGAAAAGGAAAAAAAGAATCAACAAACTTTTAGAACTAATAAAAAAGTTCAGCTACCTTATCACATAAAATCATCTTTGCATTTTAAAAAAATTTTTTAAATAATTTTTTATTAGTACTTAGTAAGTGGTTACAGTATATAATGATTACATTCACCATGGGGAGCTGCTAAATATACATAACATATCTTATTCTTTTTGCATTGCCTTTCACACCCCTCCCTCCTCTTCCCATTTGCAAAAAGATCTCCCTGATTCCTATTACCCATCCTTTATTTTGCTCTTTAAATTATTCATACTTTGGGTTTCTCATATAAGAGAAATGACATGATGTTTAAGTTTGTGTATATGATTTATTTCACTTAACATTATCTCAAGGTGCATCCATTTTCCCACAAATGACTCAAATTTATTCTTCTTTATGGCTAAGTAGTGCTCCATTGTTTATAAATATATTTTCTGTGTAAAATAAATGTTGATGGACATCTATCTATAAGCTGCTTCCAAATTTAGCTATTATAATTTGTGTTGCTATAAACATGAGTAAGCATGTATCACTGCATTATGATGTCTTTAACTCCCTGAGGAAGATTCTTAGAAGGGGAATAGCTGGGTTGAATGGAATTTCTATTTTTAGTTTTTTAAGGAATTTCCTTACTGGTTGTCCTAGTTTACATTCCCATCAACAATGTAGAAGGGTTCCTTTTCCTCTGCAGCCAAAAGATCATCTTTGAAAAATAAAAAAGCATTTCTTCTCAGCAATACCAGCCAACAACAATAGATTATAAAACATAAGATAGCATTTACAATTCCAGGCCGGGTGTGGTGACGCATGCCTATAATCCCAGCACTTGGGAGGCTGAGGTAGGAAGATTAAAGTGAGTTCAAGAACAGCCTGGGCTACATACTGAGTTTGAGGCGCGCCTGCACTACAAAGTGAGACCCTGTCTCAAAAACAAAAACAAAAACAAAAACATTTACAATTCCAAGAATAACTAAAATACTTAGAAACTAACTGAGCCAAGAATTCACAGGACCTCTATGAAAAAAAAAATTATACACTAATAAAGGAAACAGAGGATGATCTCAATGGAATGAATGAATAATGTAAAGATAACAATTCTAGATCCCCAATTAATCTACAAAATCAATGCCATCAAAACCAAATTCTGGCTAACCTTTGAGAAACTTCATAAGGTGACTCTACAATTTTTATGAAATGATAAAGATATAACTAAGTTAATCTCAAAAAAGAAGAATAAAACAAGGGTCTTTGCCTTCCAGATAATAACCTTGCTATACAGAAGTAGTAATAAAAATCACAGTATAAGATGCATGTGATAAAAATCATAGTATTTGTTCAAAAAACCGAGATGCTCATGGAACCCAATTGAGAACTGAAGGACAGAACTGTAGATAAATGGCAACATGATACAATAAAGATGTTTCTACAAATTAATGAAGAAAGAACAGATTGTATCAAAGATAGTGCTTGGGAAAACTAGCCCATTTCATGAAGACAAATAGCTATGAATTCTTACTTTACAACATACTCAAAGACCTACTACAGGGGAAGGGAAGGAGATGAAAAATGAGTAAGATGTATTATATACATGTGCCAACTCCCCATGATGAATGTAATCATTATGTACTGCAAACATGTACTAACAGTAAAAAAAAAAAAAAAAAAAAAAAAAGTACTACAGATAGATTAAAGACTTAGATGTGAATAGTAAAGCTGCAGCTCATAGAAGAAAATGTATGTATAATAAGCCCGTAGCATAATCACAAGATAGTACTTCTTAAATAAAAGCCTAAGAGCACAAACCACAAAGGCAAAATACACCCATGTAATTACATCAAAATTAAGGATTATTGCCCAGCAAACGAAACCTGAGACAAAGTTAACGGGCAGATAATAGATTGGAAAAAGAACAAGCAACTAATATCTAGAATATTACAACTAACTCTTACAAATGGCCAATAAAAAGGCAGGAATTCCAACAGAAAGACTGAAATACACAAGCAGGCAATTTAAAACAACGTGATATCTCTGTATATCTTCGATAATGCAGTACTGGCAGGCATGTGATGACATAAAGCCCTCCCGATCCGCTGACGGGAATACTGACCAGTACAGTCATTTTATCAAGCAACCTATGAACCAATGTGTGTGTATGCCAACGAAAAATTCACAGACAGAAAACTATAAATGAGGACTATCACAGACAACCTCTCAAATGACCCCCAAAAAGTTCTCTTCCTGCTATCCAGGTCCCCCCGACTACAGGCTGGATCTGGTGACTTACTTCTAACACAGAGAATACAGCCAAAAGGTTAGAATGTCCCTTTGAGAACAGCTTAGCTTACAGGAAGACATGGCTTGTGCTGAGAGCCCTCTCTCATGCTCTCATTGCTTTCCAGCTGCCTTACTGTGGCCTGACATATAGAGAGATTCAAAGGCAAAGAACTAATGGAAGCCTCCAGTCAACAATCAGCGAGGAACTGTGGCTCTCACTCCAACAGTCCCTAGGGACTTAAATGCTGTCAATGGCCAAATGAGAGAGAGATTTACAAGGCAAGCCCCCTCCCATGTGAGGCTTCAGAGAGGCCACAGTGCCAGACTGACCACTACCCCATGAGACGCCTTAAGTCAGAAGCACCAAGTTAAGCTGTACCCCAATCCCTGATCCTAAGAACCTGCGAAATAATATTTATTTAAACAGCTAAGGTTTAGGGCCATTTTTATGCAGCAATAGAAATAGCACAATGACATTCATTATTTGTGGGGATATAAAGTTGGAGACACTCCAGGTGCCCATCCCTGAGGAACTGTGTGTGGATGCACACAATGGAGGAGTTTTTTAAGCTACAGAGTAATGTTCAATAAGTATCAGAAATAACTCTTTAAATACAGTTCTAATAGGAATAAAGTAAAAAGTAGAATAAGTTCTGTAACACAATTCTATTTATGGTTATTGAAAGTACAGTAAATATAAGACTAACTTTTTTACTTGAACATAAAAGCACATGCGTTAAACATGACAGAATGTTATTTACAAGAAAGGAAAAGAGTAAGAAATAGGGAAAAAAAGAAATGAGTGAATGAGTATTAATTAAATGGAAGACAGGCCTCATATGAGTCAATGATGATAGTGCTGAAGAGTATAATTAACTCAACATATATCTGATGGATCCAAAGCAGGGATTCAGGGACGGGAGTGGTGTTGCACACATGTAATCTCAGCCCTTGGAAGGCTGAGGCAGGAAGATCACTGGGAGTTCGAGGCCAGTGTGCGCTACAAAGTGAGTTCAAGGCTAGCCTGAACTGCACAGTGAAATCCTGTCTCAAAAAAAAGGCAGGGATTCAGAGATAGAGATAAGCGTAAGATAAGTGTAAGAGGTTGGGGAACATATAAAAGTAGGAAAATGCTGTAACTAATCCAGGATACAAAAGGTGATTGCAATAAATCATCTAGCTGGGACATCATGGGGACTTTGACTAAACCAATGACAACAGGAACAGAAAGAGCTATCAGACATGAGCAGCATCTATGAAAATAAAATTAATACCTCTCAGTGACAGACGGGATGCTTAAAATGGGAGAGAAACTAATTAAGACTAATGAAGAAAGAATAAGAAACCAGGTGCAGTGGCACATGCCTATAATCCCAGATATTTGAGAGTCTGAGGCAAGGAGGATCCCAGTTTGAAGCCAGCCTGGGAAACTTGATGAGATTTTGTCTCAAAATAAGAGAGAACAGGAATATAGCTCAGTAGAGGAGTGATTTACTATGCATGAGGCAATCTCTAGGACCACCAAAAAAAAAGAGAGACTAAGATTTTCCAGATCTCAGACTTAAATGGTGATGTCATCAACCTAAATCAAAGGAAATGGAAAATCACTATGTATATAGTCAATGTGCATTATTGAGTCCATATTTGTGATTTCCATTATTCATGAAAACTAATTTGTAACTCCAAAATCAATATTGCAGCCATTTTGCAAACTGAACTGATCTGCATGGTTTTATGATGTGCACAAAAGAAATCCTAGACAAAAGCTCATAACAAAAAACAGCTAAAAACTGCCAATGAAGTCAAAGACAGACAGAAAAAAAGTATACCATGATAAGGATGATAAAATAAAAACAAGTCTTGTATTTTCTTGTGTCACTGGGGAACATGAGATAACTTCAGAGCAAATCTTCACATAAAATTGGGCAGGCATATGACGTATGAAATTTTCTTGAAAATAATTCAAGAAGTATGGGGCGCATGGTTATGGAAACATGAGTGGCCCTAAACTGATCACTGCTAAAGATGAATAATGAGCATATGGGGTTTTGTTATTCTCTCTACATGTATATGCTTGAACTTTTCCATAAATTTAAAAAATTTAATAAATTTATAAAATGACTGTAGACCACAAGTTTGGTGAAGATAAGGACTTCTTTCCCAATAACAGCCTACCATAACTCCTAGTAGTTAACAAATACTGGCTACAATGAATAAGCTGTTGAAAACTCTATAGTTAACAAATCTAAACAGGGAGATGGAACTTTTGCTAAAGGAAACTGGACCAAGAGATGGACAGAAGGAGGAGAAAGAAAAGGGGTATATCTAATCTATAGGCATTTCTTCCCAAATGTAAATTAACTGTAGTTTCTGAAGTGTCTTCTAATGAGCCAGTTTTTATTTTTGATGGATTAATTATGAAGTTTTTCTTTTATGGTTTCTGCTTTTTGTGCCCTATGTTTTGCCTAAACCAACACTGTGTAAATTTTATTTTATGTACTGCATGTAAGGTAAGGAATCATTTTTGTTTTGTTTTGTTTTGTTTTCCTTTGTTTTTTTCCCTATGCAGATAACTAGCCTTTCCAGCCCCATTTGTTGACAACTGCTTCCCCTCTTCAAAGGATTTATTTTGCTGTCTTTCTCAAAATCCAATTGATCATATCTTGGCTCTCTATTCAGATTTATTTCTCCATACTTATGTCAATATCACAGTGTCTTGAAAATTGCAGCTTTACAGTACATCATGAAAAGTGAGGTAGTATAAATATTCCTCTTATTCTTTTTCAATACAGCACTGTATATTCTAGGTTCTTGCCTTCCCATTTACATTTTAGAATAAGCTTGCTAATTTTTACACTTAAAAATCCTGATACGAATATGCTGAATTGAATCTATAGATTAATGCTGGTGATAATGGCATCTTCAGTGTATTAAGTCCTCCAATGCATGAATATATGTTTACATTGAGGTCATTTTCTTTTTTTGACACAGTGTCTCACTATGTAGTTCAGACAGGCCTTGAACTCACTAGGTAGCCCAGGGCTGGCCTCAAACTCCCAGTGATCCTCCTGCCTTGGCCTCCAGAGTGCTGGGGTTACAGGCATGTGCCACCATGCCCAGCTACACTGAAGTCTTTGGGCTTCACTGAGAATGTTTTTGGTTATCAATATACAAGTGGCACATGTATTTGTTCAATTTACTCCTGTTTCATGTTTGTTATTTTTTTTTATGTGGGTACCGGGAGTTGAATTCAGGACCTCGCACTTGCCAGGCAGGCGCTTATGCTGCTGAGCCATCTCACTGAACCCATGTTTCTTATTTTTAAATGGAATTTTTAAGTTTTTATTTTCTAATTTATTGCTGCTATTATATGATTTTTCTGTAATATCTTGAGTGTGAGCTACTCTAACAAATTACCATAGACTAGGTGGTTTAAACACCATACAGTCCTCTGAATTTTGCAGGCTGGGAAGTCCAAGATCAGCCAATTCAGTTCCCAGGTGAGGGCTTTCTTCCTGGCTTGCATGTGGCAGCCTTCTCGGCATGTTTTCATACAGTGGAAAGCAGAGAGAAAGGAGCATGCTCTGTTATTTCTTTAAAAAAAAATCAGTGATTCTGTGTATGAGAGCTCTACTCTCATGATTGGATTATATCCCAAAGGCTCCATTTCCTAATGCTGTCATGTGGTTCTGACATGTAAACTGGGAGAAGGGGACATTCACTACATAACCGACCTTATAACCTTAGACTGATTTTTAAATTCAAGTGTATTTCTCAGAATTTTCTACATAAATAATCATGCTGTCAAAAATATGCATGATTTTAGTTCTTTCTTTCCAATCTCTATGCTCTTCCTTCTTCTCTCTGCTTTATTGCGCTGGCCAGGACCTCAATACAACAGTGACTAGAATGCTAAGAGCAAACACCCTTGACTTGTTCCTCATCGTAGTGAGGGAAAGTATTGAGCTTTTCATCATTAAGTGTAGTGTAAGCTGCAGGTTTTTTGTAGATTACCTTTATCCAGGTGAAGATGTTTCTTTTTATTCCTGAGTTTTTTCATGAATGGATGAGGAGTTTGGCCACATGCTTTTCAACATTTACTAAGATAATTTTCTTATTTGTTTTACTGATATGGCAAATCATATTGATTGATTTTCAACTGTTAAACAGTCTTGGATTCCTGAGATAAGCCTGACTTGGTTCTGAGGTACTATCTTTCTATAGACTGCTGGATGTAATTTTCTGCTTTTTAAAAAAATATCTGTTTCTATGTTCATGAGATTTATCAGTCTATAATTTCCTTCTTCTGTAATGTGTTGTTGGGTTTTAATACAAGATCATGTTGGCCACATAAAACAAGTTATCCCATCTGCTTTTGAAACATACATTATTGGAACATTTTCTTCATGATGTGTCAAGCAAAGAGAGTGAATGTCACCTATGGTAGCAGGTGTGCCTGTGGAAGCACATACATGCAAATGATAATGTGCAAAAAATAAAAACTGCAATCCTGGGAAATCACATTATAAATGACAATTTTTATTACTTTTAATTTTTTTTAATGGTAAAGTACAAATAAAATAAGGGAGAAACATTTGCAAACCACTTATCTCTATTGGGAAATTACCAGGAAAAAAAAAAAAAAAGGATGGTCTGATGACTGTATCTTATTTCAAGTATGACTCTTCTTATTTATTCCCTTCTCACTTCATTGTAAACAAAGTAAAAGCTGTATGCAACTAAGAAAAATAATATGAGCTAGCCACACATGCCAATCAAAGATGTGAGTTAAATTTTTTGCTACTAGAGAAGCACAGAGCTACAGATTCAGTCTCATTAAAAGTGTTCAGTCATTAAAACCATTTAAACAGGGCCGGTGAGATGGCTCAGTGGCCTAAGTGCCTGCCTGGCAAGCGCGAGGGCCCGAGTTCGATTCCCGGATCCTACATATGAAAAAACGGCCGGTGATATCGCTCAGTGGCACGGGCACCTGCTGGTGCGCGAGGTCCTGAGGTCGACCCCTGGTACCCACAAAAAAAAAAAAAAAAAAAACATTTAAACATTATTTGACATATTGTACATACAGAAATTCAGTCCCATCATAAAAAACACGTAGTTCTACCACACAGACCTAATTTGTAATAACCATAAAAAGTGAACACATATTTCAGCACCAAAAAAATTTTACTCGGGCTTTATAAGCTTAATGATACTGCCCAAGACAGTATTTATTATTCTTAATTATTTCCAAAATAGCCTGTAACTGCGGGTCAAAGACTGGGAAATCATAGATGTCAACCTATCGCTTAAGATGAATAAAAATATAAGTTTTACACAAACAAAAAGGATGCCTAAACAGAATACCATCAGCTTTTTGATATGATGATGACAGAGTCTATAATTCTCCCTTATGAAAAATCTATTAGGGGAAAGGGTAGTTTTTGTTTGGGTTTTTTTTTCCTCTTTGCATTTCTTATATTTAATCACTGCTATACAACTTAATAAGATTTCCTCAATACAATTCTAAAAAAAGATATTACTACATGATGTTAGGACAACTATAACCTTCTGGGGGCAAAATAACCTTGATTCTATACCTCAGACCTTATACTAAAAGAAATCCCAAATATATCAAAGTTAATGTTTAAATCAAAAAACAATATCACAACATTCTAGGGGAGGGAAATGGAAAAATTCTCTTATAATAAGCTTATCTTATATTTTACAACCATTCATTTCATATTTTTACTCAGCATTTATTTTATGCCAAGCCTCACGAAGTTTGTAATCTAGAAGGCAGACAAATAAATATGTCAAATAGCAAATTAAAAGGTGGTAAGTACTATGAAATTTTAAAAAGGCATGAAGGTTGGACAAAGAGTTCACAGGTATGACAGAAGGGTAAGTAACAGGATAAGCTGCTGTAACAAAGAGATCTGATCTTAGAGTATTTTAAACAAGATCAAAGTTATTTATCTGCCACTTAACAATCCAATCAAGCAGAATCTAACAAGATCATCCAAAGGCCCATCCTGGGAAAGAAGCTCTGTTATCCTTGGCATGTGCATCCAAGTTTGCTCCAGTTATCATTTCCCACCACAGAGAAGGGAAAAAGTGCACTCCAAGGCAAGTCATTTCTTTTATGAAATAATGTGAAAGTTGCATTTAATCCCAGCACTTTAGAAAGCTGGGACAGGACGATCACAAGTTTGTTTTGTCTTTTTTTTTTTTTTTTTTTGGTACCGGGAATCGAACTCAGGATCTTTTGCATTTGCCAGGCTGGCACTTGTGCCACTGAGCTATATCCCCAGCCTGTTTTGACTTTTTGAGACAGGGTTTCACTATGCAGTTCAGGCTGGCCTTGAATTCACTTTATAGCCCAGACTGGCCTCGAACTTGCACTGATACTCCTGCCTCAACCTCCCGAGTGCTGGGATTGCAGGCATGTGCCATCAAGTCCAGCCTAACAATCACAAATTTGAGCTATCCTGATTAATTTAGCTACTTAGTGAGAACTTGTCTCAAAATTAAAAAAAAAAAAAAAATTAAAGGGCTGGGAATGTGGCTCAGCATGAAGCCCCTGGGTTCAATTTCCAGTACAGCCATTAAAAAAATGTTGCATTGATATCACTTTCTCTGGTACATCCACATCTAGCTGCAAGGGAGTCTAAGAAATGTCATCTCTACCTGGACAGTCATTGCTCAACTAAATTCTAATAGCCAATTTGTAATAACTATAAAAAGTGAACATGTTTCACAAAAAATTTTACTCAATATAAAGCTTAGTGACATTGCCCAAAACAGTATTTGTTTATTTCTTGATTATTTCTCTAAAACAGCCTGTAACTATAAGCCAAAGACTCTGTCAATCTACCACTTAATATAAATAAAAAGATAAGATTCATATTTATTTATTATTAAAGAAGAAAATAATGAATTGGGGGGTACTGACAATCTTCCACAGGATTGTTACAATTTTAAGTAGGAAGGCCTTGGCAAAAAGTTGACATTTGAGCTAAGATTTAAAAGCAGTAAATGGAAAGATTAAAGTCTTGTAGGTATAGAAACCAGAACATTCAAAGGCCCTGAATAAGAACATGCCTAGACTATTTATAGAACAGCAGAGAGGCCAATAGGGCTAGAATAGAATATTCAAGAAGGAGAACAGTAAGAGATGAGGTCAAATAGGCAACAAAAAGCTAAAAGGACCTGAAGACCTTGAAAGCTATAAGATTGGCAAATTAAAATTATTAAAAATTGTTAAAATTCATCATAGCAAAAATAAAAATATACTCTAAGCAAAAACAAACAAAAACAGTCAAGTCCAAAGGCAAAGTGAGAAAAAATATACTTTAAATTCATGTCACAAAGGGCTACTCTTGCTAATATAAAAAGGGTCCTAGAAACAGGTACCAATAGAGGCTCTTTTACAAAAATGAGCAAGAAAAGTTAACCCTAATATCCATCAATAGGGGAATGACAACACACATGTTGACATGACTCACAATGGGATATTATGAAGCTTTTAAAGAATAAGAAAGGATGCAGAGAAACCGTAACCCACAAACACAGGTGGTGGGACTGTAAACTGTACAGCCACTGTGAAAAAGTTTGGCAGTTGCTCAAAAAGCTAAACACAGAGTAACACAGGATTTAGCAATTTCTCTCCCAGATACATACCCAAAAGAACTAAAAACATGTCCACACAAAATTTTATACATGAAATTTTATATGTAGTGTTATCAAAAAATAAAGTGAATGATTAAGTTTTTTTGTTGGTTTTTTTTTGTGTGTGTGTGAGTACCGGGGGGTCGACCTCAGGACCTTGCGCGCCAGCAGGCACCCGTGCCGCTGAGCGATATCACCGGCCCCTTTTTCGTATGTGGGTTCAGGGAGTCGAACTCGGGCCCTCGTGCTTGCCGGGCAGGCGCTTAAGCCACTGAGCCATCTCACCAGCCCGGTTTTAAAATTTTATTACAGTAAAAACACATTACCATTAATGCCCCTCAAAACAGTCCCCCTCACTAGGTGTGGTGGCGCACACCTATAATCCCAGCACTCGGGAGGCTGAGGCAAGAGGATCACCGAGAGTTCGAGGCCAGCCTGGGCTACATAGTGAGTTCAAGGCAAGCCTTGTCTCAAAAAACAAAACAACAACAAAAAGAGAGAGACAGACAGACAGAGAGAGAGAGAGACAGACAGAGAGACAGACAGAGAGAAAGAAAGCTGGGCGTGGTGGCACACTCTTGTGTGCTGAGGCAGGAGGATCCCTGAGAGCTCGAGGCCAGCCTGGACTACACAGTGAATTCAAGGCCAGCCTGGTTTACATAGTAAGACCCTGTCTCAAAAAAATAAAAACTTCCTCTCACTTTAAACACACTTATCTCATTGTTCTTGCCACTTTTTGAGCAATTCTGGAAGTCCTCTTTCATGCATTTGCTGCTGAGTGCCATCCAACAGAAAGTCAGATTCGTAAAACATTATTCACTGGATCAGGTATTGTGCAACTTCTGGTTCTTCCACAACATCAAAATGACCACGAGAGGTAAACATTTTGAATCAGTTCAGGACACTGAGGTAGCCGTAACAGTGCAACTAAAGACACTCATAAAAGAGGACTTCAGGACTGCTTCCAAAAGTGGCAAGAACAATGGGATAAGTGCATTGAAAGGGAGGTGGGAACCTGCTGAAGGGGATTAAGGCAATGTGTCTTTTATTGTAATAAAAAAATTTTAACGTAAACATTCACTGTAGGTTTTGATCACATGTCACAGCAATGTCATTCATGAGACCAAAACAAAGAAAAGAAACAAACCAAATGTCTATCAACTGATGAATGAATAAACAAAATGTGGCATATACAATGGAATACTCAGCACTAAACAGTAATGAAGTCTTGGTACATAAGACAACATAAGATGTACCTTGAATACATTGTAACAAGTAAAAACAAAACAAGCCAGACACAAAAGGCTATACAGTATATATTTCTTTTTTTTTTTTTTTTTTTTTTTTTTTTTTTTTGTGGGTACCGGGGGGACGACCTCAGGACCTCGCGCACCAACAGGCACCCGTGCCGCTGAGCGATATCACCGGCCCCTTTTTCGTATGTGGGTTCCGGGAGTCGAACTCGGGCCTTCGCGCTTGCAAGGCAGGCGCTTAAGCCGCTGAGCCGTCTCACCGGCCCTATACAGTATATATTTCACCTCTATAAAATGTCCAGAATAGGTCAATCCATAAGGACGGAAAGCAGACTGTTGCTAGGAGCTTGGCTGGGGGAGAAGGGGTGTCTCCCACAGGGACATCTGCGGAGTGATAATAGTTATGAATTTCTCTTGGGGGAAATAAAAATGTTCTGGAATTAGTGTTGAGATCTTCACAACTTTGTAAACATATACTCAAAACCACTGAGTTGTACACTTTAAAAAAGTGAATTTTCGGATATTCAAATTATATCTCAATAAAGCTCTTACTCAAAACAAATGGCCCTCTAAATACTAGCATATAAAAGCAGGGTATATTGTTTTACAACAATATGATGAATTTCCTCTGTATGAAAACAGGGTGAAATAAGAATCTATATTCATAAATTCATGCATAAGTATGTATCATGGTGCATTAAAAATTCCAAGGGTACATAAAGTAAGAATCAGAGTTAATTATGGAGGCATGGGGAGGGCTGGGATGATGAGAAATGACAAAGAGGAAAAACATTCAAGTGCACTTCCATATGATGGGGTTTTGAATCATACAGATGTATCATATACACAAAAATTAAATTACTCAACTAAAAATAGAACATTGGAGGCCAGTGAGATGGCTCAGCAGCATACAGGCCTGCCTGGCAAGCGTGAGGGCCCGAGTTCGACTCCCGGAACCCACATACGAAAAAAGGGCCAGTGATATCGCTCAGCGGCACGGGCGCCTGCTGGCGTACGAGGTCCTGAGGTCAACCCCCAGTACCCACAAAAAAATAATAATAATAAAAATAGAACATTGTCACAAATATTAAAAAAAAAGTAAAGTTTTACCATTTAAAATCTGATGACATATTGAAATAAAAGCAAATGAAAAACTAAGTCACTCAAGTTATATTATGGTATGCTGTAAAGTCCCTAACTCAGAACTAGGAAAGCCAGGATCTATTTCTTAGTTCTCCATTCACTCCATTAACTTCAACAAAAAAATTTCTCTGGGTCTTGGTTTTCTTATTTGTAAATAAGCACATGGGGCAAGATGATCTCCAATATCGTTTCTTGATGGACGTTTCTATAACGCTCAAGAAACAGGAATTCAAGGTTCCTGTGTAAACAAAATTAAAAATATTAATTGGGCTGACTTAAATGCCAAATAATTAAGGAAATGAGCCAGAAAGGCCAGTACTTGAAAGAAACCAAAATTCTACCATGCTGAGTTTGGTGGTTTTTAAAAGATGAAAAATGTTTTAAGCCAACAAATCTTTCTTGTTTTAATATCCTTGTATAATCTTCAGAAGATTTTCATTACACAATCACCAAAACAAAGTCAACTTTAGAAAGCCAAAATGTTGCTTTGGCTACCTATTATCCCAAGAACTTTCCACCATCTGGTCTGGAAATGTCCTAGAATGAACTACTGTTGGAGCAAGTTATTAATTTTGTATGAAAAAAAAAAAAAAAAAAAAAAAAAAAAAAAAAGACAGGCACCTTGACCTTGTACTGCTCTGCTGGGGCAGAGTGGAACACTTGGATAAAGACAAAAGCCTTCATGGAATGGGTGTTAGTGTTGGCTAAGGGCAAAGTCAATGAATACAGAGGGGAAAAACATGCTCCTTTGACTTACTACTGGATAAGAAACCTGATGACACTGTAAATGGAACACAAATTTAATAAAAACAACTGACAAGTTCAAAGGATTAAGCCTTAAAATTTAGAAACATCAATGCCATGCACAACATGAAGATTCTAAAGTCAAATACAAGGAGAGACTAAAAAGTGGCATCTCCCACCCTCCCAGTTCCTGGGATTGAACCCAAGGTCTGCACATGCTAAGCGCATACTCTACCACCTACTTACACCTCAGCCCCTATAAAAATCTTAACAACAAACAGAAAGTCCCTGGAGATCAGGAGTCAAGAAACCCTGACCTAGTCTCAGAACTGCTACTTACTGCCTTTATCAACCATCTTCTCTGTCAGCTCTATCATTCATAAAAACTACAAATGGGTCACAGAAGTATCTAGTTCATGTTTTCTTGGTTTCATACGTAAAAATGCATCGAAGTTTTACAATACAGCCACATATCTTCTTGAAACAAAATTCAATACAAAAGAGCTTCTAAAAATATCCTTAAAAAACAAGAAGATACATTAACAGCTTGATAAAATGATAATAATGCAAATATATCATAATTGTAACAATTACAGAATTTATGGTGGGTATATGGGTGTCCAAAGTGCAATTATGCCAACTCAAAATGTTGCATTCATAAAACAAGGAACAATCAGTCAAAGCAAGTTTCTGAGAACTAAAAAACATCACTAAAACTTCCCTGAAAGTTAGAAATGGCCTTTACATAGTCATGTGCCAAACATGACATGTCAGTTCATGATGAACCACATATACATGGTGGTCCTGTAAGATTATAACAGAGCTGATATATTCCTATTACCTTCTGACGCTGTAGCAATCATGACAAAGTATAACACGTTATTCATCTGTTTGTGGGCATACTGGTGTAAACAAACCTGCATTGCCAGTTGCAGAAAATCATAGCACAGACGATTATTTGTAGTACATAATGATTGATAATGACAATAAACAATGATGTTAGTGGTTTATAAATTTACATTATATTTTTGTTATTTTAGAATGTACTTCTAAAGAAAAAGGAATATGCCATGCAACCAGCAGCAGCCTCACACACCTCATGTTTACTGCTTCTTTTGCTTATAACATCCCAAATGTCTAATTCATCCAGAAAGGTGTACTAGATAGTTACCACACAGCCCCTAAAATGCTGAATGGAATGAAGTGTTTTGAGGATCAATGTGCAGGGCTGCAGAAAGGCCTTTACTAAATAGGCCTTTCACTGCCAACCGCAGGCCTCTCAGTACCTTCACTCTCATCCAACAACTAGAGATTTCATAAAGAAACCATTTACAATTCCTCAGGTTCTTCAACTACTCACTATTAGCACCAAAAGGAACATCTTCAGTATTCAAATTTTCCAATATCCAAATTTTACAATGTAATATCTAAAGACTGTGGGTTGAAAAACATCCATTTTATATAATTTTAATACATGTCAGAAATCTTTGGATACACTGGATTTTATAAATAAGATCCTTAATCAGTTTCATCCCTCCCCAAGTATTCCCAAAATGGATTTTAGAGAAATAGCTCTAAAAAATATTCTGTTGTATCTTAATAAACAAAGGACTCTACACATTATTTTAGGTCCTCTGACATTGAAATCTCTGGTCCACTAAACAACATAGCTTTTGCAATCCTAGTTTTCCACAAACCTGCTATAATCAAATTAATGCGCTTGTGATTTGTCAAACACATCATTCACGCCCAAGAGGTCCCTATCCAGGCCCTTTCTGGCTTTTTAATGACCTCGCCACTGCTAATCAATATGGCTCCAAATGACCATGGTATTTATCAACTGTTCCTCTTACTGGGCTATCTTTCTGTGTATCTATCCATTTCTAAACTCTTGAAGAGTCACACCTTTCTATGCTCAGGGTCTAGTAATAGGATATTCACCATACATATTTTGAGGATTAATTGAATTAAAAAGAAATTATTATACTGGAACTAATGTGGGAGCAATCTGGGAGCAACTTAAATATAAAGTCAATAGTACCTAAACTAAATGACCCAAAATACCCAGCATTTAAAACCAAGTAATCTATCATTTCTTAAAATACTGTCAGATGTTTTGAGTTCTAGTAGCTTCTTTCTACTATAAATGTGAGAAACCTAGTTATAAGAAAATGTACCAACTGCAAAGGACTTTGAGCTACGACACAATGGAAAATGTCTTAACACAATACTGTATTTCTGTAAAAACTAGAAGCTAAGAAAAAAGCAAACAAAATGCTTTAAACATACTGAATAAGTTGCTCCCCTACAAATTTACTCATTCAACAGTATCTTCTGAGAGTCTACCACGCACCAAGCTAACCTGAGTACCAGAAATACAGCAGTAAATAAAATAAACATTGGCCCAGTGAGAGTCCTAGGTTTCATGGAGCTTTCACCCTAATTCTATTTGAGAAATACCAGCAAGAGAGATAATAGTATGAAAAGTAGTGATTAAGTGTTTAGACAAAGGATAAAGCATGATAAAAGGACAGAGAATGACAAAGGATAAAGCATGATAAAAGGACAGAGAATGAAATGAGAGGGGACCTATTTTAGGGTACTCAGAGCAGCCTATTTTCTAAAAAGCAGGCTCTGAGCAGAAGAAAGAGGAAAAGAGGTCAGGAAAAGAACTATGCAAATATCTGGAGAGAGTGAGTCAAGACACAAGAAGAAAGGCAAAGTCCCCGGAAACAGGACAACTGGCACACTCACCATACTCGCAGGGCATAACACTGGATTACAACAACCCATTCCATACTTTTGTACTGTAAATTTGTACTTTAACATAATAGTGGCCAGCTGTGCATCTCAGTAGCTACTCCTGAGGGAAACATGAAGCAATCTTCCTATTTACTCACTTGATATAAGGAATGGCAAGGTGCGGGCATGTGTGCAAAGTGCAAACTGGGATTTTTACCCACATAATGCTCTGGCTAACAGGTTTTGTGTATGTTTACCTGAGCGTCACAGGGGGCAAAATACACCCGCACCATTCTTCTGTTCTGTAAACATGTATTTTATCATAAATGGAACGTGGGTGTGACTCGGGGTAGCTGCACCTGGCAAAAAACTATCTGTGTATTCACCCACTTGGCAGACAAAGGGCAAGGTGATGTGTATAGGAGATCCAAAGCAGCAACAGGTGAGTTTTACTCATGAAATGCTCATTGCTAAATTTCTGTGCATTTAGGATTTGTTTTTTAAAGTTTTCTTTTCAGCTGGGTGTGGTGGGGTACACCTGTAATCCCAGCACTTGGGAGGCTGAGGTAGTAGGATCGCTGTGATTTTGAGCCTAGCCTGGGCTACAAAGTGACTTCAAGGCCAGCCTGAACTGCATAGTGAGACCCTGTCTCAAAAAGACAAAAAAAAATTTTTTTTTCTAGATTTTTCTGGCAGAAGTGGCCTAATTCACTAATATAGCACATGAAAAAACAGATTTGCAAGTTTGGGAGGAGGTCATAAGTGAATCATCAGATCATTCATTCATGGATGATGAAGATGATAATGACTCTGACGGCCATGTGAGCAAAAAAAAGTTCCTGTGACAGTGAAATGAAACAAGAATTGACCAATTCTTGACACAGACACAGAGACAGAGAATGTAGACTTCCTTGATTCATATGACGAAGAAAACAGCAATGTGAGTATATATTTGACTAGTAGAAATGGTATAAAATGGTCATGCAACCAAATGAAACAATCCAATGTTAGAACTAGGTCCGAAAATAGTAAGGATCTTGGCAGACATGAAATCTATCAGACAGAATGCCAGCAATGCCATTCAATGTCAGAAATTGTTTGCATCAGACAAAAGATGTGAAATACGCAAATGCTGAAATACAAATTAAGCATTCTGTATGCACAAAGAGCAATACTCAAAAATGTATTTATTATGACACCTCACTAGCTGAACTGAAAGCATTCATAGGTCTGCTGTACTTAGCAGGGCTTTCTCATGGTAATCGCAAGAATATAAAAAAGACTTATGGAAAAGCCATGGGTGTGGGCTTGAGGTTTGTGTAACAACAATGCCAAAGAGTTTTGGTTTCCTTCAAAATTGCCTGAGGTTTGATAACAAAACCACCTGCTAAGTAAGAAAAAGAACTGATAATCTGGATGCTATCCATTCATGGTTTGAGAGATTTGCGCGTTAATTGTCAAGCAATTTACACAGCATCTAAATACATGACTATTGATGAACACCTTGCAGCATTTCATGGTCACTGTAACTTCAGGCAGTATACTCCCAATAAACCTTCAAAATATGGGATAGAAATTTATGCTCTTGTAGTGCTAAGACTTATTAGGCTTTCAATTTAGAAATTTATCCTGGAACTCACTCACCAGGTCCTTATTCATATAGTAATAAACCAAATGATGTTATAAACAGACTTATTACTCCCATCTGTCAAACTAATCGAAGTGTGACATTCAACAATTGGTTTACCAGTTTCCAATGGATGTTACATTTGCTAACAGAGCACAAGTTGACCAGCAAGGGAACTGCACACACCAACAAAGCAGAAATTCCAAATGAAATGTTGCGATTTCAAAACAGAGAATTGTATACTACAACCTTTGGATTTCAGAAAGATGTAACATTGGGCTTGCATATGGCAAAGAAAAACAAACTGCTACTGCTGATGTCAACATTGCACCATAATGGAAATATTGATAGGGAAACCTCGACAAAACAGAAGCCTGAGATGGCAACTTTCCACAACAAAACCAAAGGTAGAGTAGACATTGTCGATGAGTTACTCAGCAAGTATGATGTCGCTTGAAACACAAAGCATTGGCCAATGGTTGTGTTTTATTCCATCTTAAACATGTGTGGCATAGTTGAAGAGTTTACAAAGAAAATAAGAACTGCAAAATATCACAGAGAAATTTTCTTAAGAGGATTGGGACTGGAACTCATAAAAGATCATTTACAACAGAGGAAAAACAAAATGTTTCTGCCCAGGGAACTACGCAAAAATATTGTGGAGCACACTGGTGAGCTCACAGGTGAACAGGCAGGCGCAGCATCACAAAGACCTACTACAAAAACAGGAAAACAAAAAGATGTCAACTGTGTCCTACAAGAAAGTACAGGAAAAAAAACATACGTGCTATCAGTGTGATACCTATGTATGGAACATGCAGTTCTCATGTCTGAAGACTTCCCTGGGTGTGACAGTTGAAGCAAAGATTACTTCTGTGGTAGACTTTTGTTTGTGTTTACACTGTAGTTCATATTGGTTTTTATTTCTGACATTATTTTTTAAGTTTTGTAAGCAAGTAAACAGCTGATGTGAAAATGTTCATATCTATTCTAAGCACTCATTACATATTTGATATTTTATTGACATCTTATTTCCCTGCTAAGTGCATGTTGTACAATATAGTAGGAAGCTCCTGACAAAACAGGAAGAGAAGAGAGGTGACAAGACTGCCATATAGGAAAGAAAGGCTGAGCACATGCGTTGTCAGTGTAAGCAAGACGTGTGCATACAGCATGCAGTTGTCGTGTGAAGACTGCCTTGGGTGTGGCAATTGAAGCAAGATTATTTTTATTGTAGAGTTCTATTGGTATTTTCAATTGTAGTTCATATAGGAATATATTTCTGATGTTATCTTTTAGGTTTTATAAGCAAGTACATGGCTGATGTGAAAATGTTGATGTTTATTCTAAATATGCAATACATATTAAGAATTTAATACTTCCTTTTATTGATATTTTATGTTCCTATTAACTATACACTGTATAATAAGACTCTCCTGACAAAACAGCAAGACCAGCAAGATGTCACGTATGTCCTACAAAAAGCCCAGGAAAACAATACACGTGTGCTGTCAGTATAAGTGATACATGTGTATGGAACATGCTGTTGTCATGTGTGAAGACTGCTTTAGGTATGATAACTGAAGTAAAGATTATTTTTGTTATAGAGTTTTACTGATATTTTTATTGCAGTTCATATAGGAATTTATTTGTTATATTTTTAGACTTAGTGCACCAAAAAAAGTTGACGTTGAAAATTTTGATTTTTTTTTTAACGTGGGTATCAGGAGTCGAACTCAGGACCTCGCGCTTGCCAGGCAGGCGCTTATGCCACTGAGCTATATCACTGGCCCTTGATGCTTTTTTTATAAACACTCGATAAATACTAAAAATTCAATATGTTATTTTTTGGTATTTTTTCCTGTTAAATACTCATTGTTTAATATAATAAAACTCATTAAAATTAATTCATCAATAGAAATATGCTAAAGAATAAACATGGGTATTATACACCCACAATAATGTACCTTTATGACAAAATTGGTGTTATGTCTCCCAAGGGTACCAGTCAGGCTAAACCACAAAGGAATGACATGCAGGAGGTGGGAAGAAAACATCAACTACTCCTTGCACTCAACAAATAGATAAAGTCACACTATACAAATACACATATACACACACACTTCGAAAAAAGTTACAACAATTGATCACAAAAATCTCATCTTTATCAACGTGTAAATTATGAAGCAACGAGAAAATATTTTCTCGGATTATATCATAATTGAAAAATCTACAAATCAAGGCCAGGTAAGAACTAACTGAGGGGCCGGTGAGATAGCTCAGTGGCATAAGCGCCTGCCTGGCAAGCGTGAGGTTCTGAGTTTGACTCCTGGTACCCACATAAAGGAAAAAAACGGGCCAGTGATATCACTCAGCAGCACAAGTGCCTGCTGGTAAGCGCGAGGTCCTGAGTTCAACTACTGGTACCCACATAAAAAGAAAAAAAAAGAACTAATTAAGCACCAGTCCTCAACAAGTTCACAGGTTCATACAGGAGAACACATAAATGGATCTCAGGTGGAGAGGTGTATGTCAGTCCTGGGGCCAAGAGAAAGGAACCTTCTAAGCACACTTCATAGGGACCACAGTGGTGCCTCGGTTCACAAACTCAATTCCTTCTATGATTCTGGTCGCAAACCGAGTCGGACAAGAAACAAATCAAATTCAATGGTTAGGTTCAATGCTGACCTAATGAGGAAATTTGATTCAGTTCTCGTCCAGTGCCATTTGTGACCAGAATTATGGAGAGAACTGAGTTCGTGAGACAAGGTACCACGGCAGTACAAGGAAAAAAGGTATAGGGCATGTGCTTGACAACATCATCATCATGTACAGCTAACACAACAGCTTAGCCAAAAAAAAAAAAAAAAAAAAAAAAAAAAAACAGCAACAAAACCAGGTAAAAATGCTGGGCATGGTAGCGCATGCCTGTAATCCCAGCACTTGGGAGGCTGAGGCAGGAGGATCACTGTGAGTTTGAGGCCAGCCTGGGCTACGAGTGAGTTCAAGGCCAGCCTGAACTTCACAGTGAGACCCTGTCTCAAAAATAAAAAATAAATTTAAAAAGGTAAAAATTAAAGGAAAGAGATCTACTTCAAGTCCAGAAAATAACTTCTATTTCACAATAAAACAGCATCACAAGCAGTTCCCAGAAAAAAAGTATACTATTGGGCCTATACAACATAACTGCTTCTGCTGCTGCACCTAAACTCCACCACTACATCTACTCACACAGGTCTCAGTCAATCTTTGCAGTAACACTGTGAGAACCAACAGGCTCACAAACTCTAAGTTCTGGGTTTTCAGCTGTGGTCTACTTAACCCTGTTCCTTCCATTATATTCCATACTAGTCTCTTGAGGAAAGTATCTTACTTTACTCTTTTCTTTGAGATCACAGAAGACGTATAAAACCAAAGGCAGACTTCGACTTTTGGAAGACTCATTTAAATTTTAGTGGGACCAACCCAAACATACTGAAAAACATCAAGGCGTGAACCTGCGCATGACAATCTTTATTTTAAATATATAAATGCTTGGGCCGGTGAGATGGCTCAGCGGCGCAAGGGCGAGGAACTGAGTTCAACTCCCGGAACCCACATAAAGGAAAAAAAGGGCCGGTGATATCGCTCAATGGCACAAGTGCTTGCTGGCAAGCATGAGGTCCTGAGGTCGACTCTCGGTACTCACAAAAAAAAAAAAAAAAAAAATTTATATATATATATATATATATAAATGCTTAATGGCATGGAGTTCAGGAAGGATTAAGGAAAGATGAGCAATTTTAATTTTACTTTGAAGATTAATACCTCAAAAAATTAACAATATCAAGAAATCCAAAGTGTCTGAAAAACAGTAGTCGCTAACTACTTAAAAGTTTATTTTCATTATAAATGAACTCCACAAAGCTCACTGTAATGAACTTCTGGGAGTTTATCCAAACTACTATACTACAGTTGATCCTACTCTCTTAACAATAAAGTATCAATTAGTACTTAATTTGTAGATTTCTCATTAAACATACATCATACACATATACATGTATATACATGTATGTTTGTCCCTAGTAATAATCATTTTGCTTTCAAAAATAGAATGTTTTCAAAAATAGAATGTAACAGAAACTGTTTTCAAAAATAGAAATCATTTTGTTTTCAAAAATAAAAATAGGGCCGGTAAGATAGCTCAGCGGCTTAAGCACCTGCCTGGCAAGTGTGAGGTCCTGAGTTCGACTCCCAGAACCCACATATGAAAAAAGGGCCCGTGATATCGCTCAGCAGCACGGGCGCCTGCTGGCACGCAAGGTCCTGAGGTTGACCCCTAGTACCCACAAAAATAAATAAATAAATAAAAATAAAAATAAATCATTTTGTTTAACGGAGTCTCATGAGCAACATTTAAGGTAGTTTTTTAATTACTCTCCATAGCAACAAAAATTACATTCTTTGCTATTCACCTGCTAATTCAGCACAGGTACAGTATGCCAATGTGAAACGTGAAAAGTTTATAGTGAAACTGATGAGGTACAGGTGTGAGAGCATTCCCAGTTTTTATATAATTATATTCCCCTTAAATTATAAGCTAATTTGTAATACCACTATGGTTTTAGTAGATGAAACATTTAAAGAGTAGTTTGGTTGCACATGGAAACTGTAACCAAGACAAACCTTCTTGTAGGATGGAGTTCCAAGAACATTAAATCATAAATTGTTTCAGCAGCTGGTTAAACCTGAGTGTACATAACACAAGACATCTGGTTGTGCATTTTCAGTTCATTTAAAAAGTATAAACACATTAAAACATGAAATGTTTGATATATTGCAACACTGTCCACTTGCTCCTCAAGAGTGTCTAAATGGCCACTCCATTCATTGTATTCACAGCTTATTTACTATCTGAAGTCACCTACTATATCCAGACCCCTTAACTTCACCAAAACAATTCACCAAGATAGGCAAACAGGAAAAAAAAACAAAGCATTCATTTAGGATATATATTAAATCATTGGTACTTGATAATGAAAAAATGTTATTAGATGTGGAATTTTTTTTTTTTTTTAAATGTGGGTACCAGGGGTCGACCTCAGGACCTCGTGCTTGCCAGCAGGCGCTTGTGCCGCTGAGCGATATCACTGGCCCTTTTTTTCCTTTGTGTGGGTACTGGGAGTCAAACTCAGGACCTCGCGCTTGCCAGGCAGGTGCTTATGCCTCTGAGCTATCTCACCAGTCCAGATGTGGAATTTTTAAAGTAAAAAATGCAAGGGCCGGGGATATAGCTCAGCAGCACAGCGCCTGCCTGGCAAGCATGAGGTTGTGAGTTTGATTCTCGGTACCAAAAAAAAAAACCATAAAAACAAAAAACAAAACAGGAACCATCCTACATTCTGTGACAAAGAGAGCAGACAATATATGGGTTCATTCCCCTTCCCTCATCCGACCATATGTAACAGAGACTGTACCACAGTGGCTTAATCAAGGTAGGTGTGTGTTGTTCTTATTTAAAAAGAATCCAAAGATTAAGGGGTCCAGGGAATACAACAGTTTCATAAACATCATCAATAATCCCATGTCTGGGACACTCATGCTTGTGTACAACACTGACACTCATAGTTTCAAAATGGTCCAAACACTACTGCCACATTTCAGGATGGGAGAGGGAGAACGAGGGGGCGAGGAGCAAAGTCTGAAGGGGATGTGCATGCAAATTCATGACTTCCACTGACGCTTCATTGCATTGACCCAAACTGTGTGCCAAGGCCACATGGAGTTGTCAAGGTGTCTGAAAACTAAGCTGGTCACTCATTGCCATCCCAAGCAAATCAGAGTTCTGCCAGAAAGGATGTTGGGCATGAAAACATCTATGTCTGTTCACAACAGTACAACTTCAGTGGCAGGTTGCTCCCCAAACCCTTCTCAAACAGATGGCTCCCAGTTATCTCAGCTCCCTCTTCTAAGCTGCACATCACCACAGCAAATAACAACAGCGTTTTGTGCTTCTCACGTCTAAATCTCTAATAAAATTCTGGATGCTACAGTTATTTACAACAGAGGTCAGGAGCACATTTCCTTGCAAATGTTTGTCTCTCCTTTCTTGGGCCAAAGGTAGAAAGCACATTTCTGATCACATCCCCCAAGTAAACTTTTATATGGAGATGGTAAGCCTTAAATCTACTTTCTTATTTCAAAAATAATTTATTTAACATAAGCATTCTCAATAGAGATGAAAATTGGTTCTTTGGGGAATGAAAAGCTTCATAGATATTAGAATAGTTTGTAGTCCTCCAAAAGGCACAAACAAGATGAGAATTCAGTGTGGACAAAGGCAATGATCAAAGAAATATCTAACAAGGCTTGTCAGGGAAAACAATTTTTTAAAGGATGAGAACAACTGCCTTACAAGTAACAAATTAAGACATTCTGAATCACATAGAAATTGCATTAAGCAGCAGTGACATAAACCCAGTTACAGTAGCATAAACAAATATGGGTCTATTTTTGTCACCTAAGTCTAGGATATGGGAGGGAGACTGCTAGTTGCTGACTTTTGATTCAGCAGCTCAGTGACATCAAAGCACAATTTTCAGTTGGGTATGGTAGTACACACTTATAATCCCAGCACTTTGGGAGGCTGAGGCAGGAGGATCACAAGTTCAAGCCCAGCCTCGGGCAACTTAGCTAAGTAAACAAAAAGGGCTGGGGATGTAACTCAATGCTAAGGCCCTGGGTTCAAACCCCAGTGCCAGGGAGGAGAGGAGGAGCCAGCAGATTTTCCTGTGAGAAGCTTTGCTCATGGTACCAAGATGGCCATGCTCCTCAAAAGACCTTGTCCACATTCCAGACAGCCCAAAAAAGGGCTGTCTATAACACAGACAGAGGGCTCTGCTTGACAGCTCTACCCAGATATCTCACTGGAGGGCATCTACATCTCAAAGTCCACACCTACGTTCAAAGAAAGCTGGAAACAGAAATCTGTCCTCTGTAAAAGAGGCCAGAAATAAAATATGAGGGGCCAGGGATACAGCTCAGCAGCACAAACATCTGCCTGGCAAGAGCAAGGTCCTGAGTTCGATTTCCGGTACCAATAAATAAATAAATAAATTAATTAATTAATTAAACAAAATAAAGTATAAAAGCCAGGAAGGAAGAACAAATATTGAGTGGTCAACTAGCTATGTCTACCACACACCAGTTAGATTCAAATTGCTTCTCTCTAAACTTTGTTTCCAGAGATCCATAAGACATCTTATTAGGAGACGAACCTATTTCTGTGCCTACTATATACTTAATATTGCTAAATGGTTTCTTCTTCCTTAACATGAAATTCTTGATTTGATGATGGATCATGAGAGTCCACATATTAGACAAGAGTGATAAAAGAATTCCATAGATATATAATCCTTAAAAGGCATGCATAAAAGTACTACACTGACCCACAAACTCAACATGATCAACTATCATCTTTAACATACACAGAAGATAAAACGAATCCCAGTTTAACCAGAACTTACAAGAGTGGAATATCAGTGATTAACTGCATCAGACAGCAGAGCAATTCTTCCAAAAGATCTTCTGAGTCTGAACCTGATAAGACACATAAAAAGCGTTTTAACAAGGTATGAAACAAAATGGAATTGTTTCAAAGTCAGGTTTCCAATCCTAATGAGAACGAAAATTATCATTATACACATTCAGACACTGATTTTGACCTCTGAATAAAAACTAAATTGTGAGCAAATTAGCATACATTAAGATCTTCACCTAGTACAAGAATTCTGGTTTGGTTTGGTGGTTTTATGTTTGTTCATTTGTTTGCTTGCTGGGAACTGCAGTACAGAATGCAGCGCCTACCTAAGCAAGCACTCTCCCACCGAACCATATCCCCAGTCCTAGCATAAGAATTCTGAACACCAGCTATTAACAACAGCTTTTGAGGCTCCTCTAGGCAAGTAATTTTCCAATTTCTTAGTTTCCTCCTGGTACTGGAGATTGAACTCAGGGACTTCGCACTGAGCTACATCCCCAGCCCATGGTTAATTTGTATTTTGAGACAGTATTCTTTTAGAAACTGAAGAAAGAACTTCATTAAGCAGTAGGTATCAGCCGTGTTCAAAACAAGAATCACATGACATTGATTGGCTTTAAAAATTTAGAAATCATTTAGCCACAGTCTTGGACAAAACGCATTTCTATTAAAATGGTAATTTGTATCCTACCATTGCCACTTATTTATTTTGTGACTTGGGAAAGCCATTTTATCATTGGCTTACTATCTATAAAGAGTTGGTTTGTTTCTTGGTGGGATTTACACTATGACTATGGGTACCTTACGGCTCATCAAGAAAATCAAGGTAGAAGGGAAAAAAATGTAAACAAAGCTTTTGTAAATAAGGAGGGGACAGGCTGCAAAGAGGGGAGGGGAATGGGAAAAAAAGCAGCAGCAAGATATATCATGTACAGGTACAAATTCCCTATGATGAATGTTATCATTATGTATATCTAAAATGTACCAATAAAAAGAAAAAAAAAGAAAAATCAAGGTTAGGGCCAGATATTAATGGTGGAGAGGAGTACTGGTCCTCTACCCTTGCTTCAAGCAAAGCAGCTAGAACAGCTTGATTTTTATAACTTTATACATTTAACTTTAATATAGCATTTCAGTGGAAGAATTTAATGAAGGAATAATTGTCAGTAGGGTCCAAAACCAGAAATCACATAAGATATTGGTTGGCTTTGGAAACTTGGAGGTCACTTAGCTACAGTCTGGGACAAAACACACCCACTGGAATGGTAATTTGCATGGTGGCACACACTACGGGAAGCTGAGGCAGGAGTATCACAAGTTCAAACTCAACCTGGACAACTTAGCAAGAAGACCCTGTTTCAAAATAAAACTAAAAAAGAGCTAGGGATGTAACTCAGTGTGAAGGTCCTGTATTCAATCTCTAGTACACCAAAAAAAAAAAAAAAAAAAAAAGAAGAAGAAGATGATGAAGGAGAAGGAGGAGGAGGGGGGAGGGGAAGAAGGAGAAGGAGAAGGAAGGAAACTACTGGATCACACTCCCATAACATCTTATGTCTAACCAACTTCTTTTTCCATTTCTTGCCAGCATCTGCTTTTCAGAATCTCTTCCCTCCTGAGTTCTCCCATTGGCTTCTTCTTACTCCCCATGCTAGCTCTCAACACTCACCACTTACATGCTAGTGATTCCTAGGTCTACAGTTTTCCTCTTGACCTCTCCACTGACAGTAATACATCTCCATCCAATTGCCTACTGGCCATCTCCACCTAGAAGCATCACTAGTACGTTAAACTCGACATGCTCAAGACCGAATTCACCTCCCCTAACACTTCAAATCCATTTGTTTCTTCTTTAGTCACCTTTTTAGTGACTACATCAGTAATTCAAGGCCAAAACCCAAACTACTCATCCTTCTACAGTCAACACATCACTGGGTCCTCAACTACAATCCACCCTTCTGATACTGCCTCTTCACTCCCTGCCATGCTTTTGTTCATTATATTATCTCAGTTTGGTTAAACAAGTTTACTACATTAAAACTCACTCCTGAACATCTTGAAACCTTCCTGCTGTAGTATTTATACCTCCAATTTCACTCTTCTTCAATCCAAACTCCAGATTACTTTCAGAGAGAGCTAACTAAATTCCATCCTTTCATTCTCCTGGTTTAGATCCTTTTGATTACTTTAAGCTAATGGCTATCAAAAAAATTCAAAACTCCAAAGTATAGCATGCCAGACCTTTCAAGTTATAATGCTCTGCACCCTCTTCTATCTTTATCTTCTTCCATCACTCCCTTCACAATGACATTCCAAGTTATACCTCCTCAACAACATTCTCTCTTCTTGGAATACCCTCCAAAAATAAACATCTGGTATTTTAAAAAGGTCATCTTTCTCCATTTAAACCATCCTCGATGTCTTTCTCTTCTTAAAACTCAACTCCCCTGCCTCGCCCTGAATAAAAATAATCATCTATAATCCATGCATTGTGAATGACTTTCATTGCATACATGGATTATGTCAGTCTACATTACTGTTTGTCTACATCCAGGCAGGCCCCTACTGGACCCTGCACTTCTTGAGGGCAATGACTGACAAAGGGCTGCATGACATTCAGCCCTCCATAGCCACAGGTTCCACACCCATGGATTCAACCAACCACAGACTGAAAATGTTTAGGAAAAAATTTTGTGCTTGTCCTGAACACATATATTTTTTTCTTTTCACTATTCCCTAAACAATACAGCATAACAACTATTTGCATGACATTTTCATTGTATTCCTTGTGTAAGTATTCTAGAGATGATTTAAAATATATGGGAGAAGCTGGGCGTGGTCATGCATGCCTGTAATCCCAGCACTCAGGAGGCTGGGGCAGAAGGATCACCACAAGTGTGAGGCCAGCCTGGGCTACATAGTGAGCTCAAGACCGGCCTGAACTACATAATGAGACCCTGTCTCAAAGAAAAAAAAAAAAAAAAAAGGAAAGTGTATGGGAGAATATATGTTATATGGAAACACTACGCAATTTTTATTTTATATAAATGACTTCAGCATCTATGAATTTTGGTCTGTATATGAACTTGTGGAACCAATCCCCAATAGATACCAAGGAGAAAACTATTATATGCAATATATGTTGCTGAACTGACCCCAGGTATATTAGTATTCAGCAGTTATATCTAAAGCATCAGAATACTCTGATTTTCAAAAACAGCTCAGCAATTTTTTTCTAGGGCACCACATTACCTAGTATTCAGCAATGACAGAGAAATGCCTTCCTACCTTGCCACAAATAGAACTGGCATAGTAACCCTCTGACAGATGAGTACAAATAGTGAGGAGAACATTAAATCACCCTGAACATATCAATCAATGCCAAAAAGGGTACACAGCAAGACTCAAGTTCAACAACTACATTAAATCTCACTCTAAGAGGCAGTGGGCTTGGCACATTTAGTGAAGAAAGTAAAATAAGGGAATAAGTAATATTTGTCTCTGAGGCTACACAGTAAGGAGTGCATCTAAAATCTGTTTCATTGCCAAGGCTATCCAACCTAACCCAAATGAGTTAACCTGTTCCAACAAGTTCGTTTGTTGGCACACAATACATACCCAGTATGTGTTTGCCAAACTGTCACTCCTTAGCTCATTCTACAGAGTACAGTGACCCAGACGCAAATAAGAACATTTAAAATCACTCACTGATTCCCTAAAGAACATTTCACATCACGTGCCTATTTCATAACCTATTCCTGTGCAGCTAAGCAGCCAGCAGTCTTTTTTTAATTACAGAAGGTGAGGGAACACTTGCTCAGGACCCACAGATGGTGCCTGATTGGATTTTTTACTTCCGGGCCTGTAAACACATCTAATTTTAAACATTAAAACAGTGAGAAAGATTATTCACTTCCATGTGCCATCCAAATCATGACCTTAGCCAAGTTTATAGCTAGGTCAATTAAGACACATTCACAGCTTTGTTATCAATTTAATACAATAAATGAAGATAATAAATACATTTCACACAAGTAAAATATAAGATTTCAAAGCCAATGCTCTAACAAAAGACAAGAATAAGTAATTTCCAGTTGAAATCTCTAACTTAACATTTATTGGAAAAAAATTCCTCAGACTGTCTTTTATTGTCTTAGGGCTAATCTAGAAGTATATAATTGTATAGTAACTGAACAGTGGCAAGAGTTTGCTGTTTAAGGAAGGAGAGGAGAATGGGAAAAAAAGAAGAATTAAGATATATTATGTTCAGGCACAAATTCTCTATGATGAATGTGATCAATGTGTATGACAAATAAGTACTAACAAAAACATAAAGTTAAGGCCAGGCATGGTGGCGCATGCTTGTAATCCCAGCACTCAGGAGGCTGAGGCAGGGGGATCGCCATGAGTTCAAGGCCAGTCTGGGCTACACAGTGAGTTAAAGGCCAGCCTGAACTACACAGCGAGACCCTGTCTCAAAAACCAAAAAAAAAAAAAAAAAAAAAAAAAAAACTCAGATGTTTTAATATTGTAAATCTTAGCTTCTATGAAATAATATTAACGGCTAAGCTTTACTCAGTGTTCTCCCTTTGAGAGGCACTGTGCTGAGCACTTCACATTGTCTCACATTAATCCTGACAATAACTCTTACATAGTAGGGGTGACTGCAATCATTTTACAGATAAAGAAATCAAGACTCAGAAAGATCAGTTCATTTAGAATAAGGAGCAAAGACCACATCTGAACCTAAACCACAAACCTCAAGGGAAAAAAAAAAAAAAAAGAACCCTTACACATCATCCTTAAGCCTCATTGCTATACAAAGTTGGAAAAAAAATCAATCGATCCATGTTTCATTGAAGACCCTAAATACAAAATCCTTGAGAAGTGAGTACTGTGTGACAGGTTCAAGCAGAGAGATGTGAAGGACCACATTCGAGTTTATACATCAGGGTGCTGTACTATACACTCAACACATACAAGACCTTGGCTTCTTAAATATCCAATGTACAAATACTCTAAAATATTGGATAAATATAAACTACTTATCAGTATTATACAGAAACAATCACTAAAATCCTAGGCTTTTACAGTGGGCTTCTCCCATTCTAAAGCCCTAGCCCGATTTCTCGGGCTAGGCCTCATAAGCCTCACCGGAACAAGGACAAGCAAGGTCCTTCTTTCTAAGGTCCCTTCCAACTCTACTAAAAATTTATACATGTAAGACTAAGCTGCAGTCCCTGTTCATTCCTTCCATTCAGCAGACACCCCTTTTATTTCTTCCTTAGGACAAGAAGCAATATTAAAACACTGTCCTAATCAAGTACCTTCTATCACAGTAGAAGGTTTGACCCCAGGAAACAAAAAACGAAACAAAACAAAACACACTCACTGATCCGTGGAAAACAAAGCAGCAATCAGAAAAAAAGAAACATATGGGTCATTTAAATCAGGTTGCACATAGTTATTAAAAGGAATGTTAAACAACATAGAGCTAATTGTTGCTCTCTTTGCATTCCCGAAGTCAAACTGCCAGTTTCTCAGTGCTGCCCATAACGAAACTGCCAAAAATAAGTATTAAACTTGATCTAGAACAGAGACATACTGGAAAAGCAGAGTTAGCAGAGTGACTGAAAAGTTCAAAACAAAATTAATTTCTTCAAAATGGAAGGAACACAGCTAGATTATTATAAACTTATTTTCAGAAAAACTTAGTGGAGTCTATAGTGTTGCCAATTTTAATTATGAAGCTAATACTGGAATTATTCTAAAATATTAAACATCTAATTAGCAAAATAAAAAATGCTTTTAAATTAATCATAATGAAGAAAAGCGAATGAACTTTTTTCTAAAAACTGATCTACATTTCATGTACTGGAATATCTATAAGCTTGTGCCCTATAATATTCCAATAAAATCAATAATAATTCTGGCTGGCTGCTATTATTGTGGTCAAAAAGAAATGTTTCCTATTACTTTAAAAATATCTATCGGTTTGATTATAAAATGTGCTTATTAGTAAAGTTGCATTGATTTGTTTCACTGATAACATAAAGCAAAGGAGCAAAGAAATATTACGAACAGCAGCACCTATTCTAGGACCAAAGAACAACTCAGGAGCTCCTAAAAAGCACTTCTGTTTTTCTGCAAAGACAGATTACAAGTCTTAAATGTTAAATATTTTTAAAGGAATAAACACATTTTTTCATTACTGGTTTATTTTTGCATTGCTTACCTATAACTAACGAAATTAAATCACGAAATTTTATACTAAATAAAAATTTAAAAAAACCTTTTGAACTTGTGCTATAAAATGTTTTTAAATGAAAGAAACTAATAATTGCTATGTGTGTGCAGTAATGGGCATATCAGTTAACTTGATCACAGTAATCATTTCACAATATACATGTATCTCAAAACATGGCACTGTACATCAAAATACGTATGATTTTGTCAACTATATTCCATTTTTTAAAAACCACTCAGCTGCTCACTATGCAACTCTGAGTCTTTTCCCTCCTGAGCTAGTTTTGGGGGACAACTTCAAACAGAGAAAAGCAGGCAATGACACCTTGCTGCCAGAGTAGCCAAAGCACCTCAGCAAAGGGAAAAAAATCAAACAGTTTCAAAGGAGAGATTTACCTCCACTGAGTTTAGCAAAACAAAAATGTCATGGATTTTAAGTATAATTCCAAAGAGTTTCAAAAACGTTTTAAGCCAGAGGAAAATGGAAAGGAAACTGGTTGTGTTAGAGAGGAATAATTAGGGATTTTTAAATCTATTTCCATGAATTTCTTCCTCAATGATTTTTTTTTCTTTGTTGTTTTATCTCTTATAAGTTAGCTGCCTTTCTCAACTGTCTGTGCACTGGCTCTCCATTTACTCTCCACAGCGAGGCCCACAGAATCTGCCAGGTGGCAGTTCCCACTGGAAGGTGCTGAGCTGAGTCACTGAGGGCATCCGAACGTAAGTCTTTCCTTACTTTGGTTCGTTCTCTCCAGAAGAGTACCCACTACTCTGGTGAGGATCAAATCCTGGTGCCAGCACTCTAGCAGCCAAGTCAAGCCACCTCACCCTTCCCTCACAGCCTTTCCCTGACTGGGCTCTCTGCTGGCCAGTCTCACTCTGCCTGAATGCAGCCCCGGAGGCCCTGGGTTAGCAAAACAGACTCAGCACTAACCTGGGGAGGGGTGGTCTCCTAACTGCAAGGTGAAGGAAACAATCTCAGCTTCTAACTGCTCTTTCAAGTGCTTATCTGCCTTTAGGGACATTTGGCACTTCGAATTTCCAAGCCTTTCTAGGACTGTGGGGCAAGAATTAGTTTTTCTCAGGGTTTCTCCAATCCTGAAGGTATTTAGCTTTCACCTTTCACCACTTAAACTCTTCGTTATTCAATTTTCCAACTTCCAAAATGTTAACGTTGTGTTCCTCTCTGGTTTCCTTTAATCTAATAAATTCATGAGTTTTAAAAGTCTCTTTACTAGCATCTTGCTGGAGTTTCAGGAGAAAGCAAAACTAAACATGCACGTTTAATCTACTATGCCTGAAAGCAAATTCTACAAAATAAGTAATTTTTAAAAATAAATTTAGGTTGAACTATTCTATGTCAAAGAAATGCAGTTAAGCAAGCCTTTTACCAGGCATTAGCCACGTGCCTAGTCCAGTCTCTACTCCCCACGGAGCACCATTAACCCATTCCTCCATACTCCTTGCTCTCCCCATTTCTGGGTGTGGGATCCATCTCCTCCTCACACTCCTTCTCCATGCTCCTCTTCCCAGTACCTTCTACTTCCCTGGATCTTCCTTTCAGTTTTCCCCCTTCTTGCTTCTACCTCCAGTCCTTCAATCTCCAAAAGCCTTCCTCTCATTTAAAAATAAGAAAGGGAACTTCATTGACTTGTAGTAGCAGCAGTGTGGTGGAGTAGCTACTCCAGTGAGCCCTCCTGTACAAAACAATTGGTTTTTGGCTAAGGTGTAACACTTTTTCATGTACAGTGGACCCTCGAGTTACAACCAGACTGGAGTATGAACAACTTGGGTTATGACCCGTTTCAGGTTTAACTTACGACCAAAGTCTTGAGTTATGACCAGAATGCTGGCTGCTTCTGCGGTCATAAACAAAGACTCACGATGCCAGAAAAGCGTATGTTCGCATACATAAGCCTTAGTCAGAGCCCAGGGGCACATGTTCGTGGACATGATTTCGGTCAGTGCTTTATCTAATCACTATGATTACTGCTATCAAAATGGCCCCAAAACAGCTAGAAAAGAAGTTAAGGAAGGAAGGGAAGGTAAAGAAAGCAATCACAATCGAAAAGAAGAAGGAAATTGTGGAGAAATAAGAGCATGGCATTCGTGTGACCAATCTCACTAATATGTACAGCATGTCCAAATCCATCATCTCGACAATCTTACAGAGAAAAGATTTGTATAAGGAAGCTAATGTAGAGGAGCCTGAGCCCTGAGTCGACCCCGTGGGGACGACACTGTCACTGTGGCAGAGTCCACAGGCTTGCCGGAAGACAGTGGGGATGTTGAGGAACTGGTGGAGGAACACTCAGAGCAGCTGTCTACACAGGAACTTCAGCAACTTCTGGCTGAGCAACAGAGAAGGGCAGCTGAGGAGCTTTCTGAAGAGGAGGGGGAGTATCAACAATCAGTGCAGCAAAGTTCTACTTCTGAAATAAAGGAAATCCTGAAAAAATGCAGAGTTACGAACATTTGTAGAGAAGACCCACACAGACAAAGAAAAAACCAAACATTGCATTCACTTGCTTAATGGCAACGTCATGTCATACTACGGAAGAGTGTTAAAGAAAAGAGAGAAACAGACATCCTTAGACCAGTTTTTTGTTCTGAAAAAGTTGAGACCTAGTGATCCAGGAGCAGGTCCTAGTGGGCTGCAGACTCTCCCAAGGGGAGAAAGGACCCCAGAGAGCCAGATTCCTGATGCTCTTACAGAAGGGGACTCTCCTCCCCAACAATAACCACCTTCCATTCTATCCTCCCTTCCTGCAAGCCAAAGATGTCAACTCGAATGGGAAGTGCAGTATGAAATTGTTGTTTCTGGTAAACCAGGCACATTTTATAACTTTTTGGTGAATACACCAAAAAGGGAAAATTATTGGTGTTTCTGGTAAATTACGCACATTATACAACCCATTTTTATTTTGAAAACATTAATTAAGGGGTGCTTTGGGGGGCTCAGAATGCATTATGGATATTTCCGTTATTTCTTATGGGAAAAACAGTCTTGACTTACAACCAACTTGAGTTACAACCAGCCCTTGTGAACAAATTGAGTTCGTGAGTCAAGGCTCCACTGTACTGACAGGCTTCCAAGATGTAGAGGTCTCCAAGGACCCCAACACCATTACCAAAAACAACAACCACAAGCAAATAAACTCACGTGAATCCAGAGTTAAAATGATACACAGCAAGCAAACTGTAAAACAGGAAGATGTTAAGACAAATACAAAAATGAATGAAGCCTAATATGGGCAGTTTAAGCCTCCAACATTGGCAAGGAAGATAGCCTGAACCTGAGAGCCTGTGTTATACCACAAACCACTGAAGGAGGCTAAAATGGTATCAGGTACATAGCTCCTGGATCCCTTAAAGCAAATATAAATTTCACCCTATTGTGGGCCTTTTGTATTTGCTTAAGGTCAAACAAATACAACCAACATCATCAAATAAATACATAAGGAAACAAGCCATCAGAAGTGTTTGTAAACACAGACAACAGACTTAGACCCCTAGAAATTTAAAGTATTGGACATAGGAGAATAAATGCAAAATAATCAGTAATACCTCGACAAGAATGGGGCAAAATTAAAAAAAAAAAAAAAAGAAGAAGAAGAAGACAACGACGAAGAAGAAGAAGAAGAAGAAACTCATATTGAAGGCAAAAGGAAAGTGGAAGCAATTTTGTAATACTGTACTTCATAGTTTTGCCCAGGGCTGGCCCTATCCCCTTTGACTAATTCTCAAAGGCATGGAATAGTGACAGAGAGTATACACAGAGGATGTTTGGCCTCACAATAAATACAGTACCTCTCAAGCGCATCAATTTATTCAGTGGTAAGAAATGAAAAATAATTCTACTATAAAAATGACAATGTGTCCCAAGTATAAAATATCTGTAATTTTTAGGAGACAATATAAAATAAAGTGTTGGGCTTGCGAGGTTGGCTGGATTATGCTCATAGGCCCTGTGGGATGGGGATAAACATTCACTCCATTCTTGCTGTTAGAACTTCATGGAAAGGTTTGCAATTCATCAAGTAGAACTGTTTTTGGTACCATTGGTACTATAAACGTGAAGACCAGCAATAACAAAAATAACAATTCAAGTCACAATTCTGATTAAAAGCTCTGTTTAAGTAGTATATATTTAAGAAATGTAGAAGGTTAACAATCATGATAGTAAATTAAGTGGATTCATCTCTTAAAACTCAAACTCAAAGCATAAACACATTCTCTGAAAATCAATGCTGAATGACAAATAGTAACTGTGAAAGACAAACTAGTTACCTTAAATTAATTCTACATAATTCTCACAAACATCCCCTCATAGAATACATGAAGTTCGTAAGATTCAAGAAATCAAAATTCTACAGAATCTTTCATGTCCCAGTTAATTTCCTAAAAAATACTTCATTATCAGGATATAAAATCAGCACACAAAAATCAGTAGTATTCCAATACACTAACTGTGAAAAGATATTGGTAGAGAATTTAAAAATGCCTTAGTGATCAGAAGCAGAACTTTCAAACTAACAACGTGTAAGCCTAAGCCATAATTAGATATGCCAAAAACATCAAGTCTTTAACTTTAAAATGATATTCACCAATAATGAACCCACCAAGAAAGAAATCAAAAACAATTCCATTCACAAAAGCTTCAAAAAATGAAAATACTTAGGAATCAACCTTAACCAAGTAGGTGAAAGACCTCTCTACTGAAAATTACAGAATTCTGAAGAAATTGAAAATGACACTAGAAATTGGAAAGGCATCCCTTGTTCATGAATCGGCAGATTATAATATTGTCAACGTTATTAAAATGTCCCTGTTACCAAAAGCAATCTATAGATTTAATGCAATCACTATTAAAATACCAACAATATTCTTCACCAAACTAGAAAAAAAAGCCTAAAATTCATATGGAATCAGACAGGATCCAGAATAGCCAAAGCAATCTGGACAAAAAAGAGCAAAGCTAGAGGCATCACAACATCAGATTTCGAGTTAATACTACAAAGTTATAGCAACAAAAACGACTGGCTCAAGAACAGACACACAGGGCCGGTGAGATGGCTCAGCGGCATAAGCGCCTGCCTTGCAAGTGCGAGGGCCCGAGTTCGACTCCCGGATCCCACATACGAAAAAGGGGCCGGTGATATCGCTCAGAGGCACGGGCGCCTGCTGGTGCGCGAGGTCCTGAGGTCGACACCCCGGTACCCACAAAAAAAAAAAAAGAACAGACACACAGACCAAGGGAACAGAACAGAAGACAGAAGCAAATCCATACATGTACAACCATCTGATTTTTTGACAAAAACATATGTTGAAGAAAAGACAGCCTCTTTGACAAATAGTGCTGGGAAAACTGGGTGTCTATTTGCAGAACATTGAAACTGGATCCTTCTCACCCTGTATTAAAATCAAATCAAAATGATCCAAGACCTACATATAAAAACAAACTTTTTGAAATTGCTGGAAGATAACATAGGGGAAACACCTGAAGCCAGAGGAACAGGCAAAGACTTCCTAAATAAAACTCAATAGCACAGGAAATAATATCATTAAAAAGCTTCTGCCCAGCAAAGGAAACAATCAACTGAGTGAAAAGACAACCTACGGAACAGGAGAACATTTTTACTTAACTACTCTTCTGTTAGAAGGCTAATATCTAGACTACATAAAGAACTAAAAATAACTAAACCTCAAAAAACAAATGACCCAATCAAAACAATGGGCAGATAAACTGAACAGATACTTCTCAAAATAAGAAGTACAAGTGGCCAATAAATACATGAAAACATTTTCAATGCCTTTAGCCACCAGGGAAATGCAAACAACACTGAGATCCATTTTACTCCATTAAAAACGGCTACAGTATCCAGGACTCAAAAACAACGGATGCTCGCGAGGTTGTGAGGAAAAAGAACAGTCCACATCGCTGGTGGGAACATAAACCAGTACAACCACTATGGGAATCAGAATGGAGATGCCTCAAAAAACTAAAAATAGAAATTCCATTTGACCCAGGTATACCTCTCCTGGTTAAACTCCTGAAAGAATTAAAGACATCATACTGTAATGAATACATGTGCATGGTAATCTGAGGAATATCTATGGAGGTAATGTTATTTGAGATAATGAAACCTGCAAAAATAGCCATGTTTACAGCAGCACAATTCACAACAGTAACGCTGTGGAAAGAGCCCAGATGGCCATCATCAGGTAAATGGATAAAATACAGTGCGCATATATACACGATGGAATATTATTCAGCCATACAGGATTGAAATCATTCATTTGCATGAATATGGATGGAACTTGAGATCATGCTAAGCAAAGTAAGCCAGACTCCGAAAGTTAAATATTGCCATGTTTGCTCTTATACAAGAAACCTAAAATATAAATTTAAAAAGTCAACATTTGATGTTGATATTTACAAAAAATATATGAGAACCTTTCTTTCACAGAGAGAAAGGTTCACTCTTTAAGTATATGAAAGTATGATTAAATATGCACCTGGAACTCACAAAGCATACAGGCCTCAATGAAAACTGTGAACATTATAAATCCCTCAACACCCAGGAACTGGTAAATCTAACTGAATCACATGTGATCTCTCCCTGTACGCCAAACGAGTACACAGGTGTATGCTGAAAACAGAATCATGAAGCTGGGAGTGGCGGCACACATCTGTAATCCCAGCACTCGAGAGGCTGAGGCAGGAGGATCACTGTGAGTTTGAGGCCAGTCTGGGCTACATAACCAAGTTCAAGGCCAGCCTGCACTATATAGTGAGTGAGACCCTGTCTCAAACAAACAAACAAACAAACAAACAAATCATCAAACGAGGAATAAAATTGTCTTTGCCCTCAGACAGCTTAGCATCAAGGATAGATACAAAACACTACATTCACCATATTTCATTTGTTAATACTTATTCTGCTCTTTTAATCTGTAGGTTGTAAGTTTTAAAATTGAGAATTGAAACACCAGCATTCCTTTGATCTTAAAAATTGCAGGCCCTCCTAATAATTGAGGCAGGGGCACGGCAGCAATATCAGGAGATAAAAATAACCTTTCTCAGTATCCTCAGAAAAAGAAAACATGTTTCATAGTCCTTGAAAGTATCCAACAAGTAGTCCCTTACACACTCGGACTCAGTCTTTTGTTCCATCTTGTGAAAAGTAACCTTTAACATTCACAAAATGAATTCTGATAGGCTGTCTCTCTTAATAATGTACTTCCCTGTCAGTTATATTTTTAAGTGACACATGTATTTTCTGAAAGCTATCATACTTAAAAGTTTTACTTTTATTTTACTTCTTTTTCCTTCCACATGCACGGAAGTCAAATAAATAGGAGCCTCACTTCTGCCAACTTTGTTATTAAGACAGAAAAATGAGAGTAATGAGAGGAAAACTGTAATTTTCAAAATCATATTTTTATTACTCAAATTTGAGTCTTTTATGTTACATATGGTATAATGAGAACACTGTCAAAAGGTAATACTTACTGTAACTGCCAGGAGATTTCTCTTCATAAGTAAAATGAAGTTGTAACTCCTCCTCTGACATCTCACAGATGAATATTTTCAGCAAACAGCAAATAATAAACAAAGCATTATGTGTCTGCCAAATGAAGAGGTGGCTAGAGAGGAAAGATGGAAATCATTTAAGAATCAGTATTTAATCATGAGTATGATCAGTTTATTTCTAGACTAGGATTTCTGCATGATTTGTCAATAATTTTGCCAGCATACTTATAAGATATAAAAACAATATCTTTTAATTGATTACATTGGATCAGTGATACCTAGTGCATTTCATTTTATATTTCACTTGTATCTCATACAGTGAATCTACTTAACTACAAAATGCTGAAAGCAAATGGATTCTAGAATTTATAATCTCACCCCAATACCTTAGGACTCTAAAACAAAACCTCTCTCTTAACTTTTCCCCTAAATAAGACCAATAATTTCTTCACAGGGCTTTTCAAAAGATCAGAATCTATTTACACCAATAAATGAAAAATATTCATATTGTTAGATATAAAGCGAACATGATTTAATCAGTCAGCTTACTTCTGACATTCTGCTGAAAGTTTGAGTTCTTTGGTTCTAGAAAGGAAGACCTTAATTAGTGCAGCAAGATTTCCTGTTCGAGGATTATTTTCAACTGAAAGAGAAGAAAAAGATTTAAAAAGTTAAAATTAAAAATGAAATCAAAGGGAGTATATCATAACATTTACAAAACCAAATGTCAAACTGAAATTGCTCATTGACCAACCTTATGCCAATTTCACATCTAATTAGGGAAATAAGCAATGAGAGAAATTGCTGCCCTTGGTCTTAATCCTGAACATAAAAAATGATTGCAAAATGAAAATAATAAAAATAGAAGAAAGTAGTAACCTCACTCAGAATCCAAAATTATAAAGAAAAGGTAGAATGTTAATAGATATATTCAATTTATACACATACATTTTAAAAATGTATCATTTATTTTATGAGTGTATAGCATATAACAAACTATAGAAAGTAAAACTGTTCAGATCATCACAAATCATTCTAATGATGAAAAATGCACATAAACAAGCCAGTGTGGCTATAGGGGGAGCTATCCTGATCAGATAAAACTTTAAAGAATTTGTCTAAACATTTTTATTTAAAGTTTAAAAAGGCAGGCATTAGATCTTGGAAACAACCCAAATGCCCATCAACTGAGGAATGGATAAGAAAGATGTGGTATTTTTATACAATGGAGTACTATTCAGCCATAAAGAATGATAAACTGGAGACTTTTATAGGTAAATGGATGCAACTCGAGAAAATACTCATAAGTAAAATAAACCGGACGCACATGTGTAAGCATCGTATTGTCTCTCTAGTATGAGAAACTGAAAGAGTAAATAAGATCCAAAATGTACAATAGACACGGTGAATCAAAAAGAAACTGGTCAATAGGAAAGAGAGACTGGAATAGGGAAAAGAAAGAAGGGAAAGGGAAAAAAATTGTATATATATATAAGATGGTTAAGATAGATACACTACCAATTTTACTTAGTTCATTGAAGAGTAAGGTTTGTGCCAATAATGTTTGGACAATTGAATGCTAATGTCTGGTATCCTGAATAACTAACTTAAAGATAATAATACGTAATGCATTGATCATTGTCACCCTCATATTATGTTGTTTTGAAAATTTGTTCTTTTTTTTGATTTGTTTTGTTTTTTCTTCTCTTTAAAAAAAAAAAAAAGGCATTTTAGCTAACCTAGTCTAAAGAGTTGAGAGAATACTGGGAATCAAAAGATCTTGTTTCTAGATCCAAGTAACTGGATATTAAGCCTCAGACAAATCACTTTACTCTTCCAACTTCAGTTTTCTCATCTCTAAGATAAATACTAGCTAGCATATTGAAAAATATACACAAGTGCTTTCCAGGCAGCACTTCACTTAATTCTCACAACTCTAGAGGATAAGCACCAATATTATTTCATTTTACTTTTTTTTTTTGGAAACAGTATCTTGCTATGTAGTTCAGGCTAGTTTTGATCTCACTAGGTAGCCCAGGCTGGCCTCAAGCCCACAGCAATCCTCCTGTCTCAGCCTGCCAAGTGCTGTTATTTTACATATTCTTATTTGTAGGTTGTTATTTCCTCAAGTACACATCCTTGCCTACTGACTCAAATCTTTTACCAAAGATTAATGAAATTAATCTTCATGACATAATGAAATTATAAAGTGCTACTAGACTACACAGAAAGTCACTGAAGCACAGAAGAGTTCAACAGAAGGGATTATTCAGTTAGAAATTTTAATTTTACTAATGAAGAAAAAAGCTGAGAGAGATACAGTATTAGAACCAAAGTCAACAATATATCAGTAACAAGTGCACAATCATTTTCCTTTACTAATGGTCTTCAAAATGTGAGATTAAGGAGTTCTGGATAATTTGTTTCTCTTTTATGGGTGTTTGTTTATGATACTGGAACCTAAGACTGCTCTACCACTGAACTACAACAACCCCAGACCCTTCAGTTTAAACTAAGTTGTCCGGAATGGCCTCAAACTTGCAATCCTCTTGCCTCAGCCTCCTGAGTAGCTGGGATCACACGAAGTATATTTTTTAAATCCAAAATGCAAACACTCAAACACAGTGGCCTGTGCTGCCAAGAGAACTCATTTTTATGCAGATCTCAGAATTATGCACATATCTGAACTTCTTGAAATGTGTTGTTATGGCTGGGATTCAAAATGTCCCCCAATAGCTTCACTGTGTTGAAGGCTTGGTTGCCAGCTGAGAAACTTAATGGATCATGAGGGCTCTAACTTTATCAGGTGAATTAAATTCACTGATGAGTTCACAGCTCAATGAACCCACTGGGAGGTGGGACCTAATTGGATGAGGTGGGTCACTGGGGCACACCTCTAAAGGGTATCACTTTTCTTGGACTTTTCCCTATTCACTCTGCTTCCTGGCTCACATGGGGTGAGCAGCTTTCCTCAGCCACACCCTGCCCCATGATGTTCTGCCTAACCACAGGCCTAAAAGCAATGGAGCCAGCTGACCATGGACTGGAACCTCTGAAGCTGTGAGCCAAAAGAAATCGCTCCTACTCTGTTTTTTTCAGGTATTTGCTCACCAAAATAACAAGCTCACGAACTATAAGTCCAAGATTTGCAAAGATGAAGTTCAAAATACATAT
The DNA here is from genome assembly GCA_028451465.1 of Erethizon dorsatum. Classification (NCBI taxonomy): domain Eukaryota; kingdom Metazoa; phylum Chordata; class Mammalia; order Rodentia; family Erethizontidae; genus Erethizon; species Erethizon dorsatum. Next base: position 29,480,578 of record CM051829.1, on the reverse strand, counting down.
TTCTTTAAATCCAGGTCCTCAAATGTATACCTGAAAGAGTGTACATGCAGATAAGTCACCTGCATTGTGCTTAGTAACTGCCAGTTAATTCAGTTAACCTGCTGGATGTGTCCTCATCACAGTTCATCATAATAAGATGTCACAGCATCTTGCCATTCCAGGTACAGTCCATCAGCACATAGCATCAACAGCATCTGGGCATCTGTTGGTAGTTCAGAATCCCAGGTCCATCCTATACCCACCAAAATAACAGTGTTTCTCTAAATGTAATTTACATCATAAAGCATTTTTTAGCTGGGTGTAGTGGCACACGCCTGTAATCACAGCACTCTGGGAGGCTGACGCAGAAGGATCACAAGTTCAAACCCAGCCCGGACAACTTAGTTACTTAAAGAGACCCTGCCTCAAAATTTTTTTTAAAAATACTGTAAAAGAAATTAAGAAAGTGCCAGGAATGTAGCTCAGTGCAAAGTCCCTAGGCTCACTTTCCGGTAACGAGGGGAAAAAAAAAAAATCACAGGGCATCTTTGTAAAAATGTAAATCCCAATTCCACATGTGTAAAGTACACCTGAAATTCCACGTCTCTAACAGTCTCCCAAGTGATTCCCACTGCTGCTGGCTAAAGAACACCATGGTGAGTAGGAAGGTGCCACCAATACTCTAAGTTAAGGAAGTTTTTTGTCCAGCTTTCACAATCAAAAAATAGATATGTGATAGGAAACAGGGAGATACATCAAATGGGAAGGGGACCAAAAGATGGAGCGAGAGGGAGGGAGAAGAGGGGAAGGGGAAGTAAAAAGAATTAAGATGTGTTATGTACACATACCAACTCCCCATGATGAATATAATCAGTATGTACTACAAACATGTACTAATAAAAAAATTTTTTTTGTTTTTGTTTTTGTTTTTTTGAGACAGGGTCTCCCTATGCAGTTCAACCTGGCCTCAAACTCACAGCAATCCTCCTGCTTCAGTCTCCAGAGCACTGGGATTACAGGCATGCACGACCACGGCCAGCATAAATTTTTTTAATTTTTAAAAGATACGTGGTTAAATGGAGCTTCACTTTGAAAACATTTCCCTATTCTTTTTTCAAGCTTTGGATTTAGTTTAATGAAAAAAATATCTTTAGGGCCGGTGAGATGGCTCAGCGGCTTAAGCGCCTGCCCGGCAAGCATGAGGGCCCGAGTTCGACTCCCGGAACCCACATACGAAAAAGGGGCCGGTGATATCGCTCAGCGGCACGGGCGCCTGCTGGCGCGCGAGGTCCTGAGGTCGACCCCCCGGTACCCACAAAAAAAAAAAAAAAAAAGAAAATATCTTTAGATTTCAGGAAAAACTTTTTTAAAAAGTTAATATTTACATGTGTATTTCTGAGGGGTTGTTATTATCTAGCTATTATAAATCAAAATAAAAAAAAAAACCAAAGCTGAGCATAATACGACTACAACTATGTCCTTCGGAATCCCAACTTCACCATCTTTGTTCACTCAACAGCCCCATTATTACTGAATGACTTTAAAAACAAAACCCTGTGTTGGTGGGAAAACCAACCAGACACTATGTTGATATAAAGCTTTATGTACCTTTTTTCATTCATTCATCATGCACTTATTAAGCTACTCACACATGCCCACTTTGTTTCAGGCGCTAAGGAGACATACATAACCAGAACTCCCTGTGTTAGTGGACCTTGTATTCCAGTTAAAAAGCTTCCACAGCACTCTTTGGGTAAGACAGAGGCCAAAGCAAAAAATTTGTAAAACTGAACATGCTAAATAATTTTAAAAAATAATATCCATGTTAAACTCAAAATTCCAAAAGAGATAAATGATAAGAGCAAAGGAATTTAACAGAAGCAAAGTTAAGTGGTAAAGGAAAATGCTGTGTTGAAGCTGAATGAGCTTCAGGAGCTACAGCAGCAATAGGATACCCAACAGGAAGGCAGAAAGGCCTGATGAGACTAAAGACTCACGAAGTACAAATCCCAGCATAAAAAATACCATTATGTGAAACTGTGCATATATCTCAATATACATAGGCTACTATGAAAAATATTGTACAAAAATTAGCAGTGATTATTTTTATTTCATCTGTACCACTGTATTGTTGGAACTGCTGGCAATAAATGTGAACTGTTTTATGCTATTCCTAAAAGCATTTTTAATGACACATTTCTGATAAAAAGTCAAGAGAAAAAGATATATCTTTTTCTCTTGACATCCCACATCATAGCTAATAAATAACTATCACTTCCAATTTTTTGGCATAAGACTGGGTCCAGGGGACCCATCCCTCACTTTTCCACTGTAAATTTGTACTTTAGCATTATAGTAGCAGGCTGTGTGTCTCAGTAACTTCCTATGAGGGATACAAGAAGTGATCTATGTGTTTACCCACTTGGTATGAGGAAGGGCAAGGAATGTGCTTGTATACAAAAGTGGCAAAATGGGATTTGTATCCACCTTATGCTCTAATTGGTTTTGTGTATGTTTACCCGAGCATCACAGAGGGTCCAACAGACCCACACCACTCCAGGATTTGTTTTAAAAAAAAAAAAAAAAGTTTTCTTTTGATTTCTCTGGTAAGGGACTGGGGATATAGCTCAGTGGCACAGCACCTGCCTGGCAAGCGTGAGGTCGTGAGTTCGATTCCCAGTACAAAAAAAAAAAAAGAAATGATTTCTCTGGTAGAAGTTGCCTAATTCAGTACAACAGCACACGAAAACCAGATTTGTAAGTTTTGGAGGAGGTCAAAAGTACATCATCAGACTACTCACACATGGATGATGAAGATGATCCTTTATGGTAAAATACATACTTTCATAACAGAAGAGTAGTGTGGGTGTATGATGATGATGATGACTTTGATACTGGCCATGTGAGATAAAGTTCCTATGACAGTGAAATGGAGCAAGAATCAACTGATACAGACAAGGAATGCAGACCTCCCTGATTCAGATGAGGAGGAAAACAGCAATGTGAGTACATATTTGACGAGTTGAAATGTTGCAAAATGGCCACATAACCAAATGGAACAATGAATGTTAGAACTAGGTCTGAAAATATACTGAAGGTCTTGGCAGGGGTGAAACATATTGGACAGAACTTTCAATGTTGGAAATTGTAACAAATGAAATGCTACCAGATGCTGTGAAATACACAAAAACTGAAGTGCAAGTAAAATGTTCTGTATGCACCAAGAGCCATATTCAAATATGTATATATTACGACACCGCACTACCTGAACTGAAAGCATTCATAGGTCCGCCGTACTTAGCACAGATTTATCATGGTGATCACAGGAATGTAAAAGATTTATGGAAAAGCAATGGGTCAAAATATGGCATAAAAGCTTATGCCCTTGTAGTGCTAAGACTTACGAGGCTTTCAATTTAGACATGTATCCTGAAACTCAGCCATCAGGTCCTTATATGTATAGTAATAAACCAAATGATGTTGTAAACAGACTTGTTACTTCCATCTCCCAAACTAATCAGAATTGGACATTTGACAATTGGTTTACTGGTTTCCAAGGGATGTTACATTTGCTAACAGAGCACAAGTTGACCAGCAAGGGAACTGTATACACCAACAAAGCAGAAATTCCAAATGAAATGTTGTGATTTCAAAACAGAAAATTGTATACTACAATCTTTGGATTTCAGAAAAACATTGAGCTTGTAGTATATGGCAAAGAAAAACAAACTGCTACTGCTGATGTCAACACTGCACCATGATGGAAATATTGATAGGGAAACCTTGACAAAACAGAAGCCTGAGATGGTAACTTTCTGCGAAACAACCAAAGGTAGAGCAGATATTGTTGATGAGTTACGCAGCAAGTATGACATCGCTTGAAACACAAAGCACTGGCCAATGGTTGCGTTTTATTCCATCCTAAACATGTATGGCATGAATAGTTTGATAATATACAAAGAAAATAACAAATGCAAAATATCACAGAATTTTTCTTAGAGGATTGGGAAAATTTAATCTCTTATGGAACTCGTAAGAGATCATTTACAGCAGAGGAAAAACAAAATATTTCTACCCAGGGAAATACACAAAAAATTGTGGAGCACACTGGTGAGCTGACAGGTGAACAGGCAGGCACAGCATCACAAAGACATACTATGACAACAGGAAAACAAAAAAGATGTTAACCGTCCCCTACAAGAAAGTACAGGAAAACAAAACATAACGTGCTATCGGTGTAAGAGACACTTATGTATAGAACATGCAGTTTTCATGTGTGAAGACTTCCCTGGGTGTGACAGTTGAAACAAAGATTATTTCTACGGTAGACTTTTGTTTGCGTTTACACTACAGTTCACATAGGTTTTTATTTCTGATGTTATCTCTTAGGTTTCGTAAGCAAGTAAACAGCTGATGTGAAAATGTTCATGTCTATTCTAAGCACTCGTTACATATTTGATAATTTTATTGGTATCTTATTTCCCTGCTAAGTGCATGTTATACAATATAGCAGGAAGCTCCTAACAAAACAGGAAGAGAGGTGACAAGACTGCCACATAGGAAAGGAAAGCTAAGCACACACACTGTCAGTGTAAGTGAGGCGTGTGCACGGAACATGCATTTGTCATGTTTGAAGACTGCCATGGGTGTGACAGTTGAAGTAAAGCTTATTTCTGTGGTAGACTTTTGTTTGTGTTTAAATTGTAGTTCACATAGGTTTTTATTTTTGATGCAATCTTTTAGGTTTTGTAAGCAAGTACACAGCTGACGTGAAAATGTTGATGTTTATTCTAAACGCACAATACATATTCTCAATTTAATAGTTTATTTTATTGATATTTTATGTTCCTGCTAACTACACATTATATAATATAATAAGAACCTGACAAAAACAGTGAGACCAGTGAAATGTCAAGTATGTCCCACAAAAAGGCCAGGAAAGCAAAACACATGTGCTGTCCGTGTAAGTGACACGTGTGTATGGAACGAGCTGTTGTCATGTGTGAATACTGCCTTGGGTGTGACAATGGAAGTAAATTTTTATTTTGTAAAGTGCTATTGGTATTTTCATTGTAGTTCATGTAAGAATTTGTTGAAAAAAAAATTATTTGTTCTTTTTTAGACCTAGTACACCCAAAAAAGGTGATGTTGAAAATTTCATGCTTTTTTATAAACACTCAATAAATATTAACCCGATACTTTATTTTTGTGTTTTTTTCCTGTTAAGTACTCACTGTTTAATATAATAAAACTCATAAAATAAAATTAACAGTTCATCAACAGAAATATTCTAAAGAATAAACGTGGGTCTGACAAACTCATATTTATGCACCCTGATGACAAAATTAGTCTAATATCCCAAGGGTTAAAATGCAATTTTTATAAAACCAAAGTCACCTTAAAGCCATCATGACAATACACACAACTCTAATTTTCAGCACTAACCTGTCACATGATTTTTGAGAGCCAATTCTATTTAGCATAAAATACTCTAATCTATGGCTGTACTTGAAGGCATACTATAATAATAACTCTTACCATTAACAATGTACTTTTAAAAAAAACAAAAATACTTCATCAGAGACTATTTTTCAGGACCAGATGTAGCTCAGTGGTACAGCCCTTTCCCACCATACATACATGAGACCCTAAGTTTGATCACTAGGTACAACAAAAAGAAAAGGACTGTTTTTGGCGAAATAACTTATATAAAAGTTATCCATATAACTTAAGTGGCAGTTATCCAAATGTCTTGATTTAAAAACAGAATACTGTTGCTGGGCATGGTGGCGCACACCTGTAATCCCAGCACTCAGGAGGCTGAGGCAGGAGGATTGCCATGAGTTTGAGGTCAGCCTCAGCGACATAGTGAGTTCAAGGTAAGCCTGAACTGCATAGAGAGACCCTGTCTCGAAAAACCAGAAAATAAAATAAAATAAAATCAGAATATTGTTATGACCTACTAAAACCCCTGTACACAAGATATTTTATGGACACATTGTCTCTACTTTTCAAAGCAATAATACAATGTAATTTTAATTATCTGCATTTTAAAAAGCATACGCATTTCTTTCTAATTGCTGCTGCTGCTGCTACTGTTGTTGTTGTTGTTACTGTTGGAGACAGGGTTTCCCTATGTCCTTCAGGCTGGCCTTGAATACACTATGTAGCCCAGGCTGGCCTTGAACTCACAGCGATCCTCCTGTCTCAGCCTCCCAAGTGCTAGGATTACAGGCATGCGCCACTACACCCAGCTGTTACCAACTTTAAAGTAAAGCATTCAAGAAATGAGGTCAAAAAAGGTAATATCTGTTGACATAAATGGTAATAACCAGATGCTATATGTTACACTAGACATTTCATGTTGCAAGATTTTTTTTCCTTTTAAGAATCCTGTAAAGTAGTTATTTTCTTTTTCTTTTTTTTTTTTTTTTTTTTTTTTTTTTTTTTTTTTTTTGTGGGTACCGGGGGGACGACCTCAGGACCTCACGCGCCAACAGGCACCCGTGCCGCTGAGCGATATCACCGGCCCCTTTTTCGTATGTGGGTTCCGGGAGTCGAACTCGGGCCTTCGCGCTTGCAAGGCAGGCGCTTAAGCCGCTGAGCCGTCTCACCGGCCCTATTTTCAACCTCAAATTAGAAGAGAAAATTAAGTTTCAGCTACTAAATAGCAGTGCTAGAATGAAGATCATAAAATTATTCCAGATCCCATGCTTTTTACCACAATATCAAGTTGCAACAGAGAAGCTTCCTTGTATATTTTAAGGAGTAATAATTATTTTGGTTAACACAGCCAACAACAGCACAATTAGGGCAGCTGGCAAGTCACAGGACAAATGGTAAATTCTATGTGAACTGTGCTGCAACTATACAACATAATAGTTTCACTATTCTCAGTGTTTCCACAGTCACCAAAAAAACCCAGAAAAACAAAAAAAACCACCTGAAATACCTACAGCTTAGTATAGACTATTTCTACCACTACGAATATAGTCAAGTATATGTTGACCAAATGGTAACCTCTAATAGCATCAATGAGCACAGGAACAGAAATAATTATTACTATCATCATCATAACCAAGAATGATACATCACTTCATTAATTCAATTCATATTACACTATCAAAAAAAATTTTTTTTTTTTTTGTGGGTACCAGGGGTCAACCTCAGGACCTCGCGCGCCAGCAGGTGCCCATGCCACTGAGCGATATCACCGGCCCTTTTTTCGTATGTGGGTTCCGGGAGTCAAACTCGGGCCCTCACACTTGCAAGGCAGGCGCTTACCCCGCTGAGCCATCTAACCGGCCCACTATCAAAAATTTTAACAAAGAATTCTCTTCCTACCCCATTTGCACCCTTACCTAAAGACTTGCAGACTGAAATGGTTGCCTCCTCCAAGAGTTTCAATTCAGTGCTGGAGAGACAAAAGAAGAAAAGTAATTTATAATGATACCAAGTATGAACACACTAACCAGCCAAAGCAATAAGAGAAAAAAAATCAGAAGAAAAATATGGTACACAAGGCAAATAATAAAATCAGCATTATAGAATAGAGCTACAATTTTCAATGCAGTAAGGAAATTTACTATAGTTCTCAATACATGGTTGCTAAAAGCGAAGAACTTGGGGTGCCTTGTCTTTCAGATACTAGGATGGGAGGAGAAAGACAAATTTGAGAAAGGCACTCCAAAGTAGAGAACATACAGCAGAGGCCCCACGTGCCCAATTCTAAAGGATAATGGAATTACAATTATTTATAAAAATGTCATTATTTTTTAGGAGATACAGAAAGTATCATGATACCTGCGATACGTCCAAATACTTCAACAAAAAGAAAAGAAAGGAAAGAGCATACAGAAATTTCAATGGTTCATCAATACAGGAATAAAAGACACGGACAGATACAGAGACAGACACAGACTGACAGAGACAGGAGACAATGCAGGCAGAGATGGACGAACTCTTAGAAAGCGGAAGGGGGGACCGGGGCTATAGCTCGGAAGCACAGCACCTGCCTGGCAAGCGGAAGGTCCTGAGTTTGACTCCCAATACCAGAAGAAAAAAGAGAAAAGAAAACTGAAGGGAAAGCTTTATGACATTTGAATTTGGCAATGACTTCTTGGCTATGACACCAAAAGTACAGTGATCAAAAGAGAAAAGAGATAAAATGGACTTGATCAAAATTTTAAAATTTTGTGCATCAAATCAACAGAGTAAAAATCCAACCCAAACAACAGATAAAAATGTTTGCAAGTCATATTATATGTTAAGGGGCTGATAGCCAGAATATTCTTTTTTAAAATCCTACAATTAACTACAACAAAAGAAACCAACCACCCAATTAAAAAAGGGAGCTGGGCATAGTGATATGTCCATACCATTCTAGCTACTCAGGAGGCTTGAAGTGGGAGGATCACTTAAGCTTACCAGTACAGTAAGACCCTGCCTCAAAAAAAAAAAAAAAAAAAAAAAAGCAAAGGACTTGAATGGTCATTTTTCCAAAGAGGATGTGCAAATGGCCAATAAGCACTTGGAAAGACGCTAGCTATGACTTCTCATTAGTGAAATTCAACAAACCCAATGACACCAACTGGAAGTCTATTTTTTTCACACCCATTAGGATGGTGTTACGGTTTAAATATGAATACTTCCTCCAAAGACTCATGTTGTGAGGGCGTGAGCCCAAATACAACAATGTTCAGAGGTGGGGCCTACAGATGTGATTGCAATTACATCATTGATAAGCTCATTAGCTGATTGGGCTGTTGGGGCCTAGCCAGAGGAACTGGGTCACTGGGCGTATGCCTTTTAAAAGTTTTTTCTCTTCTCGAGCTCTCTTTCTGCTCTCTGCTTCCTGGCTGCCATGAGGTGAGCAGCTTTCCTCCACAAAGTTGCTTCTGCCTTAGAGCCAAATGAAAGATGAATATGTCAGGTATTTTGTCCCAGCAAGAGAGGTGACTAATACAGATGGCTATTATCAAAAAAAGAAAAGAGGGCCAGTGAGATAGCTCAGCAGCATAAGCGCCTGCCTGGCAAGTGCAAGGTCCTGAGTTCGACTCCCAGTGCCCACACAAAGGAAAAAAAGGGCCAGTGATACTGCTCAGCGGCACAAGTGCTTGCTGGCAAGCGTAAGAGCCTTAGGTCAACTCCCGGTACCCACATAAAAAAAAAAAAAGAAAAGAAAAGAAAAGAAAACCCACAGAAAGTAGTAAGTGTTGTCAAGGATGTGGGGAAATTGAAACCCTTGCACATCACTAGTAGGCAATGTAAAATAATGCAGCCACTGTAGAAAATAATATGTGGTTCAAAAAATTAAACATTTCCACATGATCCAAAAACTCCACTTCTGGGTATATACCCCAAAGAAGTAAAAGCAGCATCCTAAAGAGATATTTGTACACCCATCTTCATAGCTGCATTACTCACAACACCCAAATGTAAAAGCAATCCAAGTTCCACCAAGAGATGGACAGACAGACGAAATATGAGGTATACAGAATGAAATATTATTTGGCCTTTAAAAAGAAGGAAATTCTGCCACATGCTATAACATAGATGAACCTTAAGGACAGTATGCTAAGTGAAATACGCTAGTCACAAAAAGATAAATATTGCATAAACCCTCTTATATGTAGTACTTAGACTGATCAAATTTATAGAAAAAGAAAGTAGAATGGTGGTCACCAGAGCCTGGAGAGGAGGGAATGGGCACTTAGTGTTTAGTAGGTTCAGAGTTTCATCTGGAGAACATGAAAACTTTCTGGAGATGGATGGCGGCGATAGGTACAAAACGCTGTGAATATACTTAATGCCACAGAACTGTATGCTTAAAAGCAGTTAAAATGATAAATTTTATGCTGTTTGTATTTCATCCCAATTGGGGGCTCCTTGTTCATTACAGCACTCTCAGACCGGTACAAAGCAGGAGATACTTCATTCCCACAGTTTACATACTCACCAAATATGTGACCCTGGACTGCTTTCCTAACCCCCATGTCTTAGTCTCCTCATACATAAAACAGAGATAACAATACTCTCTTAAACTTGTTGTTATGATTAACTTACATAACATGTATAAAACATTTAGAACACTTCCTGGCACAAATAACTCTCAACAAATGATAGCAATTATTGGTTCCAAAATGGGGAGGGGGGCAGTTAAATTAAAACAATGCCGTGTATTTGTAGAACCCTGTAAATGTCCTTCAAAGCTCTTTTAAGTTTATTAGTGCATTTAAATCCTATAAAATTCTCTTCTAATGAGCAAGACCATTATTAGCCCTATTTTTATAGATAAGCAAACTGAAGCTCCCAAGGAGTTTAAGTAACATTCCAGGAATCAGAGGTCTGAGAAAAACAAGAACCAGCTTTCAAGCCTAGTGATTCAGTTCAGAATTACATGTCTTCTGCCACATAGCACAGCAAATCCTCCAAACCAGCAGCTCTTCTGTGGATGGCTTAAAAATCTCTAGCCCTTTTCTCCAATGCTCTGATGAAGCACACTTTTTAAAAGAGCCATCTATAAACTTAATTAAGGTTTTTGACAAGGAAATTTTAGAAAAACCTGATTGCTTTTAGATAGTTCTAAAACTGTTTAAAATGATAACCACTGAACTACCAGTAGTTACAATTTCAAATGTAGCTATTTCAAATTGACATGTGCTGGAACATAAAATATATGAGATTTTGAAAATTCAAAAAGAATGGAAATACTTCATTCTTAATTTTATGTTCATGAAACAATATTTGGAATATAACATTCTAAGTAAAATATATTATTAAAATTAATTTCACTTGATTTTTATATTTTCAGTGAAACTTCTAGAAAACTTTAAATTACACATGTGACTCTCATTATACATTTATTGAACAGATACTTCCCAGCAATTAAAGATAGTATCATATTTAAGAAATATTACCACATGCACAAAACTAAGACTCACTAACAAGTGAATATGTCATTACCTTAAGAATATCAAACTATACTAACATTAAAAGGATAAATATAATCTTTTCAAAAAGATTGAATATTTTTAGAAGAGATAAAGTAGAAATGATCCCAGGCTAGTTTATGGGTTTCTAGTATGTATCACTGTATTAGATATTTTAGAGTATCAACAGCCTCGTGATGTCTCTCTGCTGTCTGCCTTGCTCTCTCTCCCACTCTTTTTTTCTACTGTCTCATATTCTCTTTAGAGACGCCCAGAAGGAGATAGATTTGTTCAGCATGACCCAACCTCTGGCCATACAACTGAATCAGGATAGACATATAGCCTAAGACAATCCAACGTCTTGGGGAATTTGGAATTGAGACAGAAATACAGGCTTTCCATGTGGTTGGAACTTGGCTGCAAAGCTGAAGAGTATGGGAGGCCATCTTCTACCCCACTGCAAAGCAGAGAAAGCCAGTTCATGAGAAAGATAAAAAAAAAAAAAAGAGCTTTGCAGAAATAAGTAGAAAAATAGAAAGGACTCTCAGGATCCCTGCTGGCCTTCCAATTCTCAGTTCTAGTTCTCCCTGGAGCCTGTGTTCCTAAAATGTTGGATTCTTTAAGATACCCCTATCTCTTCATCACATATTCCCCTTTCTGTGGCACAGGCTAAGTCAAATTGATTTTTGTTAAGAACTAAAGACTTCTAATTAATTTTTTAACACTGTGATCAGATTTAATAACATACATTAGTAGTTGGCAGGAAGTACAAACCATTAATTACTTAGTTTTTCAGTTAGACAAAAAGCAAAGAGGTATAATATGCAAAGGACTGTAAAAAGCTTTATGAGGTTAATAACTAGATCACATATATAAAATCTGTTCACTGGGCTTCACTTTCTTCATTAAATGATACTCTCTTTTATAACTAGGACCAAGAGCTTCAATTATATACACGTGGCTATAACCTTCAAAAGCTGCTAAATCTGGTTTATTCAGCAAACAGTGCCTGGGCACCTAAAATATGCAGGGCTCTATGAAAAGATGTGACCTCTGCTTCCAGGATACATGAAGAATGAAGAAGCCAGACTGTGGAGTGCAGAGGAAGTATAAAGCTCAAGGCCAGCCCTGTGCATGAGCTCAGAGGATGTACACCCAACCTATACTAGAGGTGGCACCAGGGAAGGCATCCTGGAGGAAGTCGCTGTTCTTTTCTGAAAGGCCAAAAAGAAGTCAGCCAGCCAGACAAATGGGAATAGTATACACAGAGGCATGGCAGTCACAGAGACCCTGGCACGTTCTGAGACGTAGTGGTCAATTGACAGGGTAATGGCAGACAACAAAGCAGAAGTAGGCCTGATGGCTGGAGTATGGAGTTCCAGGCTCCCAATTTTCTCTCAACAGAAAGGTGCTGGCTGCTCCCAAAGCTAAAATCAAAACAAGGTTCTCATATATTTTTTTACATAATATTAGCCTTATAGAGGGCTTAATTCCAACAAATATTGGTGAGGTTGATTTGGACATCAGTTCTTCCAAGTAACCTCCTTTGATTGCCAAAAACCAGGTGTGAAAAGCACCCCAAAGCGCTCAGTTAAAAAATGAGCACATGCTAGTAAGATTGCCCAACTGGTTATCTGTGGGCTCTTGTTCATCACAGCGCTCTCAAACTGGTACAAAGCAGGCACTTCATAGAAATTCACTGAATGAATGAATGCTGCTGTCAGACACTTTGTTGCCAGAAGACAAAATTATCTCCCCTTGCTCAAGAAGTACTTCCTACTCTCTAGCTCTCAAGGCAGGCTCCGCCCAGTTTAAATTCTCCATCCACCCATCCCCCACACTGGGGATTGAATCCAGGGCACTCTACCACTGAGCTAAACCCTCAGGCTGCCCTCCTGCCTGCTCATCTATCAATGATTGATCAATCCATTGGAACAGGTCTCGCTAAACTCCAGGCTGCCCTGGAACTTGTGATCCCCCTGCCTTAGCCTTCCTAGTAGCTGGGATTACAAGTGTGAGCCATCCAACCCAGCTAAAATTTTATCAAGATTATTTTAAAAGATGTTTATTTGGGGCCGGTGAGATGGCTCAGCGGCTTAAGCGCCTGCCCGGCAAGCGCGAGGGCCCGAGTTCGACTCCCGGAACCCACATACGAAAAAGGGGCCGGTAATATCACTCAGCGGCACGGGCGCCTGCTGGCGCGCGAGGTCCTGAGGTCGACCCCCCGGTACCCACAAAAAAAAAAAAAAAAAGATGTTTATTTGTTTCCAAATGTATGACTATGTCCTTCTGAAGCAGTCTGAGTTTTCTGCACCTCACTTGGAAAGCTCCCTCTTGTGGTGAGTCAGCCAACACCTGCCATTCTGTCATGAGCCCACCAGACCTTACACTCCCTACCACTGCCCTCCTCCTCACCCATCACCCCTTCTGGGAAAAGCATCTTCAGTACCCAGATTATATGCTCCATGGGAACAGGGAAAGTGCTTCCTTCACTCATGCATCCCCCACCATGCCTGGCTCTGCCAGAAGAAAAATACTTGGTAATTATCCATTCAATAAAGGATTCACAGGGCTCTGTTTGTTGCAGTACGCCTGCATTTCTGCACTCTAAAGTGTTACTTATTTCTACAAAGGAAATCAGCCAGGCATACCCTTGCCAAAACCAACACATTGATTATGTGTAATAGAATTTCTTTCCTCTCATCCCACCGTTCTCCAGTTTTCTAAACTTCTTGGAACATTTTAAGAATAATCTGCTTTCCCATTTGCTTGATTCAGAGCCATAACGAGGTGGTAAGCAACTGAGGTGGTTGGTAACTGTTACTGCCTGTTATAGGCATCTATGCACAGTAATGTTTTAGTTAAATAAATGAGCTCAGATGTGCTGGCAACAGGCAACTAACAAATCATCATTTGCAGTAAATAAAAGTAAAATGGTACTGCAAAAATATGACAGCATTTCCAAGACAATTACAATTAGAAACTGAATGCCATTTCTGAAGACAGATTTGGGGCACTGGAAACATGCAAAAAGGGAGCAAAAAAGCAGCAAATATTCATACTAATTCAGATTAAATAAATTAGCACCACACAGATTAGTTCAGACTTACTATCTACATAAGCTCTGTATCTCCAGATTAATTAGAAAACTGTCAACAATGGAGGGTTAAGGATAAACCTTAAAACTAGTAATCACTTAAGTGAAACTTGCTAAACAACCTTAATTATAGGGGAAAAAAAAAAAAAAAAAAAAACTGATCCCAAGACCAGATATGGCTCTAGCTGAAGCAATCCTTATGATGTGACAACATATTAGGAACCTTCTTCTCAGACCTTTGATGATATCATTCTGGCAGTATTATAAGCAGAAGAAGTCACGAAACAGGATCTCAGTTTGCTGGTAACACCCCAATGAACAATGAAACTAAACGGACTAGAGACCTGTACCCAAGGATCTTGCACATACGTACATACACGTCCCAGAAGGAAACATGGAACAGGCCTAGGTACTGTTCCACAGTTTTCAGCAACTTCACTGGATTTCCCTGAAGATTTCAACAAGGAAATGTTTATTGAAATGTTCATAACCATAGAGAAGTTCTTAAACATTATCACTGCCATTTCTGGGCTGCACTCTAAATCATTCACTTCCTAACTTTGATTTTATGATGAGAATCTCTCTAGGGAGAAAGCCGTCATCAACATCAACCTCACACTCACCATGTATTTCTATGAGTTTCCATTCAGAATTCCAACAAGGAATACTAACAACACAGACAAATTAATTCTAAATTATGTCTCAAACAATCAACATAATCTATGCCGCCTCTGCTGAGTCTGCCAACATATATCATGACAAAGTTACTAAAGAGTGTAGACAGCAAAGGAGACTGTAAAACACAGCAAAAGAGTGAAGAATCTTAATACTATCTAAGGAATTGGGGTTTTATCCTAAATGTAGTGGGGAGTCATTAAACACAAAATCAAAAACACTAACAAAACCCTTACAGCAACAGCAGCAAGGTGCCCCAGGGTTGTAATCAGAGTTAGGACATCAGCAATGACATTGTAATCAGGATGGTTTGGACATCAGTTCTTCCAGGTAACCTCCTTTGATTGCCTAAAACCAAGTGAGAAAAGCACCCCAAAGCACATGCTAGTAAGACTGCCCAGTTGGTTATCTGTGGGCTCTTGTCCATCACGGCACTCTCGAACTGGTACAAAGCAGGCACTTCATAGAAATTTACCCTGATTACAAGCACCCTGAGACTTGTACTAAAAGAGAAAAAGATATCAGAATGACAACAACAGAAATAACATTTTTACTAGTGCATAGAAGGCCTAACCATGTACTCACAGCAATCACTACAAAAATTAACCAGTGTTGTCAAGTACCAGGCCAGCACACTTAGATAAACCACTGTGAGCAAATCAGAAGAGAGCCAAGTACATAATTTAAAAAATTCTAGTTTAATTCCACTAAAATTATATACCACATTGAAATACTAGGAAGGAATTCCAACAGCATAAATATGGAATTTCTCTGTGCCCACTAGATTTCCAGGCTGGTCACTTTCAAAGCATGTCCACCAAGTATACTACCTCTCAATTTAACCACTACCACTGATTAGCAAAACTCAGGTACACTTCAAGTAGATTTCCAATCACTGGCCAATTACGGAAAACGACATGTGCCCTGGGATAATGGAAAAAGTACAGATTGCAAAACTGCACAATGAAGTTCCAGAGCCCCCATATCCTACTGATATGCTCTAACTACAGTACTACAGTATAGTACTAGTTTGAGAGTCCCCGTTTCCTCCTCTGTGAAATGCAGGAAGGATGCCACCATCTCATGGGATAATTGTGAGGACCATATGGCAACGTGTAAAGTGCCCAGCACATAACTCAAATGTGAGTTCCCTAGCCCTCAAACAACGAGAAGAAAAAAACCCAAAAAACACAAATATTAAACTGTCACATGTTCATATACTGTACAAGATGCGATTGAAAAATATAGGGAATGTTTAAATTTTCAAAACTAGTAGAGTAGAAGACACCTTACCATTCATTAATCTCCCTAAAGTACTCCTCTCCTCTTTGAACACACCTATCCCATCATTCCTGCCACTTTCCAAAGCAATTCTGGAAGTCCTTTTTCAAGAGTATGTTTAGTTGCACTCTTGTGACTGTCTCAGTGTCCTAAATCAATTCAAAACATTTACCATTCATGGTCATTTTGACTTCAAAGAGCCACAAGTCACACGGTACAAGATCCAGTGAATAAGGTGGATGAGGACCCACTGTAATGTTTTTATAAGCCTGCCTTTGCATTGGATGGCACCCAGCAGCAGCATTCACTGTACTGTTTTAATCACACCTTATAAAGACACGCATGAAAGAGGACTTCCAGAACTACTTGAGAATGTGGCAAGAATTATAGGACAAGTGCGTTCAAAGAGCCAAAGTCAGAGAGGGCACCCTGAGTGGGATTAATGGCAATGTGTCTTTTAGTGAAATAAAAAAAATTTTTATTTAAGTACACAGGGTATTTTTTTGATCAACCCTTGTATTTATCCCTTAACACACTTACAAGTAATTTCCCAGCATTACACTGTCCTCCTCCATTTGATATGTGGAACATATAAAACATTGTTAATTTTGAAGTAAACATTATGAAATATTATCAAAGTAGCTGTATTGAACAACTGTGGGTGATCTGCTTTGATTTTTTACTTAATGTTTTACTATAGCAGTATAATCCTAGTAGATTACAATAGAAATCAATATTCCTGATTCACCCAGCAAATCTCAGTATTACATAATTATGTTTGTATGATGCTTTAAAGTTTACAAAATTGTTCTAAATGCATGTCATTTGATCTGCCCAACCATCTTCTGAAATACAATCACCAGACAGTATTTCTAGTTTGCAAATAAGTGACACTCATGAAAAGCAAATACTAACTGGGCATGGTGGCCCATGGCTGTAATCCCACCATTCTAAGAGGCCGAGCCAGAAAGACCACAAGTTCAAGCTTGCCCTTAGCCAGCCACCATCTCAAAATTTAAAAAAGGACTAGAAATGAAGTTCAATGGGAAGGCCCTAGGCTCACTCCCTAGTACCACAAAAAGAAAAGAAAATATTAAGCAGCAGAACAAAGATGTAAATCTAAGTAATTTTTTTAAAAGACTTATTACTGCCAAGCATGGTGGTGCACACTGTAATCCCAGCACTCGGGAGACTGAGGTAGGAGGCCTGTTGCAAGTTCAAGGCTAGCCTGGGCTACACAGTGAGTTCAAGACCAGCCTGAACTGCATAGCGAGACCAAAAAAAAAAAAAAGAGCGTATTATTATAAAAAATAGCCAGGGGTATAGCTCAGTGGCATAGCACCTGCCTGGCAAGCACGAGGTCCTGAGTTCGATTCCCAGTACCAAATAAATACATAAATAAATAAAAATAAACCAAGCTAAAATCAATGAAGTAATACTACATACCTATCAGAACCACTAAAATTACAGAGTGATAACATCAAGTGCCAGCAAGGATTCAGAGAAACTGGACTTCTTGCAAACTGCTGGTAGGAATGTAAAATAATATAGCCAATGGAAAACTATTTGGCAGTTTCATATAAAAGTAAATGTGCGAGGGAGAGGGAGGGAAGGGAAATTTTAAAAAGAAACAAGCAGCCAGGCTTCGTGGTGCATGCCTGTAATCCCAGAACTCAGGAGGCTGAAGTAGGAAAGTCACTGTGAGTTCAAAGCCAGCCTGGGCTACATAAACGAGTTCAAGGCCAGCCTGAACTGCATAGTGAGACCCTGTCTCAAAGAAAAAAAAAAAAAAAACAGGGCCAGTGAGATGGCTCAGCGGCATAAGCGCTTGCCTGGCAAGCATGAGGTCCTGAGTTCGACTCCCAGAACCCACATACGAGAAAAAGGGCCGGTGATATCGCTCAGCAGCAAGGGCGCCTGCTGGCGTGCAAGGTCCTGAGGTCGACCCCCGGTACCCACAAAAAAAAAAAAAGAAACAAGCTGTATTATGTACACGTACCAACTCCCCAAGATGACTGTTAAATGCATGTACTGTAAACATGTACTAATAAAATTTTACAAATATTAAAGTAAATGTGCATTTACCATAAAACAACCCAGCAATTATACTCTTTTAGCATTTATCCCCCAAAAAATGAAAATTTACATTCACACAAAAACTTATACAGGAATGTTCATAGCAGCTTTATTCATCAGAGCAAAATGGTGGAAACAATCCCAATGTTTCTCCCTCAGTGACTATTTAAAACAACTATGATACATCCACAACACAGAGTACTACTCAGCAATTTTAAAAGAATGAGCTATTTTTTTTTTTTAAAGGAATGAACTATTGCTGGGCATGGTGGCACACACCTATAATCCCAGCACTTGGGAGGCTGAGGCAGGAAGATCGCCGTGAGTTTGAAGCCAGCCTGGGCTACATAAGTGAATTTAGGGACAGCTTGCACTACATAGCGAGACCCTGTCTCAAAAAAAAAAAAAAAAAAAAAGAATGAACTATTAAGACACACAATTTTAGAATGATTACTTGTTGTCTTAAAAAACAAATTAATTAATTAATTTTTTAAAAAAAAGACACACAATTTCAACAAATCATAAGGCTACTGTGCTGTGAAAACAGCCAACATCAAAATGTTACACATTTTATAACTCCATTTACATAACATTTCTTGAAGCAAAATTATGCAGATAGAAAAGTGATTAGTGGCTGCCAGGGGATGAGGATGGGGATGAGGATAGAGAGGAGGAAAAGACAGGTATGGCCATAAAGGAAAAAGCAAAGAGCCCTGTCAGAATGCAATGGTTCTATATCAATTGTGGTGGTGGTGACATCAAATCTACACACAGGATAAAATAGTATGATGTCACACACACACACAACAACCAATCACTGAAATCTCAATAATCTCTGGGGACTGTACAAATGTCACTCTCCTAGTTTTGATATCAGACTATAATACATAAGATGTTACAGTTAAGAGACACTGACTGATGGGTGCTAGAGAGAGCTATACCTTTTTTTTGCAATTTCCTATAAATCAAAATTATTTCAAAATAAGCTTAAAAAAACTGAACCATAAAAATACAAAACTATTCAAACTTGTTCAAGTTAATTAAACATACACAATTTGTACTACCAAGATTATGCTATATAAATGGGTTTATAATTCACTTTTGCCATTTAATATGCTGTAGATCCCTTTCTATGTCTATAAAGATATTCTCATTTTTAAGGAGTATATGTTCTTCCTGCATGCAGATGTACCATTTTGACTGACTGACTGACTGATTGATTGCTCCAATCTCCTTACTCGTGGACATTTAAGTTGTTAGTAATTATGTGTTATCATAAGCATATGAATATATTTACATATCTCTTTCTACAGGTATTTCTGAAATTGTTCAATTATCTCCTTAACACAAACTCTACAAGTACAATTGCTAGGTTAATGAACAATTTTGTTTTGGTGAATATCACCAAGTACATGTCAGAAAGATTTAACCATACTCACTAATAGTGTATAACTGTGGCTAAATGCCAATATTATGCTAAATTTGAAAAATTACAAACTCAGATCTTTGACACCAAATCTTTGATCTTTATATTCAAGGTGAATATATGATGACAATATATAATCATAAGACTATTACAAATATAGATCCCCCCTAAAATGACCTACAGAGGAATTCACAAAAGACATGATTTTAACTAGCAAATCATCACCATACCACTGTAAATTCAGAACAAATTCTATTCAACACCACCTAAATTATTTAGTTGTATCAGGTGATCAATTTTTGTACTAAATAACATGGAGGATGGGGCACATCACATAGTATACTCTACAACCTCTCTGGACTTAAACTTTATGTTACCATCCTCTGGCATGACAAACAGCTCTGGCCTTAACTTCAAGAATGATTTAATGAGCCGGGCATGGTAGCGCATGCCTGTAATACCAGCACCCAGGAGGCTGAGGCAAGGAAGACTGCTGAGAGTTGGAGGCCATCTTGGGCTACATAGTGAGTCCAAGGCCAGCCTGAACTACATAGCGAGACACTGAGAAAGAAAAAAGAAAAGAAAAGAAAAGAAAAGAAAAGAAAGGCAGAGAAGAGAAGAGAAAGTAAGTTCTAATGGATATAGAAATTTGTTATGACAGAACAGTAAAACTGTTGCAAATATTAAATAAATTGTTGTGGATAATACTTTTCATTATAAAGACAGATGATCAACCATATTGTCCACTGAAGCAGAAAATGCCTCCATATGGCACTGACCCAACTCAGGAGGTAGAAGAGGAACAACCCTGGCATTCATGGCTATATCTGCTGTCTACTACAACCTTGAGGGAGAAGCCACTAGTAGATCAAGAACAAATAAATAAAAAGAGCAGAGCTCAGTGTTAAAGCTGTGTTCCTTCATTAATCCATAGAACACCACTATTACATGGTAACTGGTTTTCCAAAACTAACAAGGAAGAACATTTGTTGGCAGAAGAGAAGAAAAACTTACTTTTTTATATGATCCCTATAGTTCAAAAATTCAAGTTTCGGCCGGTGAGATGGCTCAGCGGCTTAAGCGCCTGCCCGGCAAGCGCGAGGGCCGGAGTTCGACTCCCGGATCCCACATACAAAAAAGGGGCCGGTGATATCGCTCAGAGGCACGGGCGCCTGCTGGTGCGCGAGGTCCTGAGGTCGACCCCCCGGTACCCACAAAAAAAAAAAAAAAAAAAAAGAATTCAAGTTTCCACAACCAAAATAAATTTTTTTTTTTAATTTTTTTTGTTTTCTGAGACAAGGTCTTGCTATGTAGTTCAGGCTGGCCTTGAACTCACTAGGTAGTCCAGGCTAGCCTCAAACTTGCGGCGATCCTCCTGCCTCAGTCTCCTGAGTGCTGGGATTTACTGGTGTGTGCCACCATGCCCAGCCCAAAATATAACATATATAAATGTGTTATATATAAATATACAACATGGGTCACCTAATAAACTAAATATCCCTGCCGTTACATATGAAAATAAGAAAAATTATTTATAATATTTTAGTCAAGTAGTGTAACAGGTCAGTCAGGCTACAACTGCAGGTAAAATACAACTTGAGTTAAAAGAAGCAGCACACTAAAGGTGGTAACTTGATTGGTGATCTGTGACCTGTATTATATGGCCAATATGCGGCACCAGAAGGAATTATTTGTGCCCTTTTAGTGTTTTCTATTATACAATGCTTTTTTTCACTGTCAACTCTCTCTTCTTTTCTACCATCCCATCTGTCTCTTTCTTCATCTGTCCAGACTTTAGATAAAGTAACGTAAGAAATAACAACAGAGTACCCTGCCAGACCGTTATGTTGGGCCTAAAGCATTGAAGAAAGAAAAAGAAAGCCAGATATGGTGGTGCACACCTGTATTCCCAGCACTCTGGGACACTAAGTCAAGAAGCTCACAAGTTCCAGCCCAGCCTGGGCAACTTACTGAGACCCTGTGTCCAATAGGTCCTATCACGGCATAACCCTACTTAACTTGTAAGGTCACAATATGAAAATAAACATATCTAACTTCTGGTTCAATTCTCTTGATATGAGCAATATTTAGATACTCTTCTATTCAAGCAAATCTATGCAATATCAAGCCTAGAAACCTCACTGCCAACTACTTAGAATTTCTATATATGTATACCTAAAAGAAGTACTTATTACAAAAATATTGTATTTATTGTATATTACATATTACACATATTGTATTTATTACGAAAATTTTATCTAAGCCAGGTATGGTAGCACACGCCTGTAATCCCAGCACTCTGAGCGCAGAGGCAAGATAATAACGAGTTTGAGGCCAGCCTGGATTACACAGCAAGACCCTATCTCAAAAACCAAAAAAAAAGTTCTTTATGTAAAAAAATACGTGAATGATAAAAGAATTAGAAGAAAATAAAAAAATTCATATCCGATAAGGAAAATGGTAAAATGATTGATGACTTTTATAACTGCCATGAAACCATAAGCAAGTTTATTCAGGAAGTTAAATTTTTTATTTATATATTCCTACCTCACAGCTCTCAGTAATTTACACTGGTTTTGTTTTACTTCTAGGCACACCAGTCCAGTACATAAATTTCAAAAATAAAAGATGATAAACTTATGGTTCAAATCTTTTTGCGGGGAGGGGTTTGAGACAGGAGCTTGCTATATATATAGTCCAGGCTGGCCTTGAACTCACTGTGTAGCCCAGACTGATCTCAAAGCCGGGACAATCCTCCTGCTCAGCCTCCCAAGTGCTGGGATCACAGGTGTGTACCACCACGCCCTGTTTGAATCTTTTAAAGAAAAACTGACAGGCAAAAACCTGTTAAGTTAAAAATTATAGTAGACTCTGAATACAGATTTTCTGAACAAGCAAACTATGAGGTCCATGAAATAAATACTGAAAATGCTTTTCACTGAAAATTCTGTCATAAAATTACAAAATTGAAACTTCATATTAATAATGTCGTTTTTCAGCCCACAACATATCCATTCTTACAAATATGTAATGTCCGTCAGTTTAAAACATGGCCTGATGTCAGGTGTGGTGGCCCACACCTGTAATCCCAGCACTCAGAGGGCTGAGTTAACGACGAGTTCAAGGGCAGCCTGGATTACATAGTGAGTTCAAGGCCAGCCTGACCTACACAGCAAGAGCCTGTGTCAAAAAAAAAAAGATATGGCCTAAGTCAACAAATAACTATTCGAAAAGCACAGAAGTATTTCTGAAGCCTTGTCTCCTTACCTTAGCAAAGAGAATTACAGAAATAATTCACAAAACTAGCAAAGGTCAGCCCATTCAGTGGTTAAACTGTGGGAAGGTTAATATTTTAAAAGGGCCTATTCATAGGAAAAAGTCAAAGGATAAAAACTGCATATAAACTTATTATAGCAATTTTTAACGCATCAAGCAGAACCAAAAAGGTTTATATTCATGTGATTCTCAGACTATTCTATATACTGTCATTCAACTGCCAAAATGAAAGAACTATAACCATTAAACTGTCAAATTTTCAGCAACTACATGCTAGATAATGTTGTATTTATTTTCTCAAGAAACTAAAAGAAAAAAATGACAAAAAAAAAATCAGACTCCAACCAACACAGTGAGAAAAGGAATCAAGGGCAGTAGGGGTAAAATTTGCCCCTTACTTTAATGCTTTAAAAAATGATACTTGGGTCGGTGAGATGGCTCAGCCGCGTAAGCGCGTGCCTGGCAAGCGCGAGGGCCCGAGTTCGACTCCCGGATCCCACATATGAGAAAAGGGCCGGTGATATCGCTCAGCAGCATGGGCGCCTGCTGGCGCACGAGGTCCTGAGGTCGACCCCCAGTACCCACAAAAAAAAAAAAAAAAAAAGATACTTATAGCCCCCTCCCATTTAAACTTTCAATTTAAGGGAGTAATTCATCCTGGGCAAACTCAATCATCTTTTTAATAAATTCACCACATAAAGCTATAAAACACAGGGCAAGAAATAAAGGTTTTGACTAAGCATGTAAAAACTGAACTTCTTGTGGTCCCTCATTTTGAGAAAATAAGATGCCAAGAAGTCTCAAATTGTTTATACCATTAGTAAAATGGCCTAGTATATTATTTTAGTCATCATCCAAGCAAACCTAGGATGAAAAACTTAGAAGAGAATTCAGAAGACAGTTTAGTACTACCCCAGGCCCACCTCTGTGACAGAGCAAACTGTTTCAATTTGAAAAGTTCTAATAAAATTGTACATAAAGTATGCCGAAGAGAATAAAAATACAAAAGCAGACAAAGATTCAAAGAAAAAAATAATTTTACAGTCATTTAATCGTTTCTGTCAGAAACCTGTCATCTAATTCAATAAAAGTCCTTCCCTGTTTCTCAGCTGAGGAAATAGATTAAGAAACGTTGAGAAAAGATCATTCAAGCATCTCCCCTAGAAGACACACTCCGCTCCATCAAGCTAAAAATATGAGACAGATCACACACCAGCTTGCATTACTGTAAATAATGGCATTTGTTTGTTTGTTTGTTTATTTATATGCGGGTACCAGGAGTTGAACTCAGGACTTCGTGCTTGCCAGGCAGGCGCTTATGCCGCTGAGCCATATCACCAGCCCAATAATGGCATTTAAATACACTGTACCTCAGATTATGACTCGCATCTTTGAAAGAACTTGAAAATGTGACTATATAATATGGAGATTCTTACAGATTACCAGATAATTTAATGCTGCAGCTTTTTAGTCATTATTTGAAGCTTGGTCTGTGGTTAGTCTATGCTTCCAGAAGGAGACATGCCCCATGACGATCAATGAAATTTGCCTTTGGAGTTACATAAACCTGGTTTAACCTTGGACAACTTTCCTAGGCCTCAGTTTTCCCATGTACAGGAATAATAATAAATGGATGTGAATTAAACGAGGCAAGAGATGCATCAAAGATAATAAGCCCAGCACCTGGCATACAATAAATGTTCAATAAATAACTAGTAAGTTAACAATGTCATTTATGTTGGCAAAGCCTCTTAGTAGAATGTACATTTTTTGTGCTACAAGAAAAATCCCTGAAATAAAACTCAAAGTGCTAAATAGAATCAAATAATGCTAAAGAGAAATAGAGGTTGTTGTAGTCAGGGTTTGCAAGGGCAATAACGCAATACAGGACACATAATTTTTAGGATTATTTTGTAATAGTCACCCGAAGAGTCATATACAAAAAGTGCAGGAAATCTGTCCACACACTAAAGACCCAAAGAATCCAGCTGAGGGCCTGGATCCTACAGCAGTGTCCTGCATGAGTCCAGCTGAAGACCTAGAGTCCATGGCCATACCCTCACGAGTCCAGCTGAAGGCCTAGGGCCCACAACAATGTCTCATGCAAGTATATTTCACAGATCTGCATCAGAAAGGCCCAAAGGTCAGTGGTGGAAACTAGAAAGTCTGCGCCAGCGGGATGAAGGATCTGTGCCAGCAGGCTGAGGGATCTACCCCAGAGCCAGGAAGCGATGCTCAGAGTAAGGAGCAGAGCTCCCCCGAAAGTCACCACAGCCATCCTCAGTGACAGTGAGGTCCCGAGCTCCTCCGACGATGAGAACAGCCAAGTTCCTATCAGGAAAGCCAGCGTGACAAGCTCCTCGAGGAGAACCAACAGCACCACCTCTTCCCCTCCAGTTCTCCTTTTTATGCTGTTGGCAACAGTCCTCAGGTGGGCCCTCCACACCAGGCACCACACCGCTTCAGTTCAGCCAGGTTTACAAGTTGCCCACCAGCTGTCAATTCACCACAGAGGTCTTTTAAGAAAATGTATTAGTACAATGAAGTAAAATTTTAAAAACATTATATGATGACATATATCACATACAATGGATATTATTCAGTCTTAAAAAAGAAAGAAATTCTCAGACCACAATATAGATGAAACTTAAAAACATTACACTAAATAAAATAAGTCAATCATAGAAGAGCTAATATTATAGTTTCACTCACATAAGGTACCTAGACTAGGCAAATTTACAGACAGAAAGTAAAATGGAGGTTTCCAGAGACACGGTTTCGCTATGCAGTTCAGGCTGGCCTTGAACTCACTTTGTAGCCCAGGCTGGCCCTCAACCAATTCTGCCTGAGCCTCCCGAATGCTGGGATTACAGGCGTGTGCCACCACGCCAGGCCAAGGTATGAGTTTCTGTTGCAGAGGGTGAAAAGGTTTTGGAAATGGAGAGTAAGGATAGTACATTATGAATGTACTTAATACCACTGAATTGCACATTTAAAAATGGTTTTTAAAAAGGTAAATTTTGGGCAGGTGAGATGGCTCAGCGGCGTAAGCGCCTGCCTGGCAAGCGCAAGGTCCTGAGTTCGACTCCCGGAACGCACATACGAAAAAAGGGCCAGTGATATCACTCAGCGGCACGGGCGCCTGCTAGCGCGCAAGGTCCTGAGGTTGACCCCTGGTACCCACAAAAAAATAAATAAATAAAAAGGTAAATTTTATATTATATATATATAATAAAAAATTCTGTAAAATCTTCCTGTATCATAGAAACAGTAAATTATAGCAGATTAGCCTCAATTCCCAAACACTACCATTAAAACATGCTCATCTCTAGAACATGAAACATAAATAATCTTAAATGTGGCCCAAAGTCTGTATGCAATTTGTTTCCTGCTCACTCTCCCACCACACTGGCCTTTTTACTATTCTTCTAACAAGCAGGACTAACTCCTGCTTCAGATTCTGGCTCTTTCCACCACCTGAAATACTGTAATCTTGCCCAGAATATGCACAGCTCACTCCCTGTTACTTTTGCCTCTACTCAAATTCTGCTTTCCCAGAAACTCCCTTGCTGAAGAAACATCCTGTTTGTATCTGCTCCCATGCTGTCCCTCTCCAGGACCTTGCTCTGCTTTTTCTTTATTATATCTGGCATTTCCAAGAATGACCTTATGTATTTGTTCACTTGTTTATTGCACATCTTCTCCACTAACATAAGTTGCATGAGGGCAAAAGACCTTGTCTTCATGTTTTTAGCCCTTAAAAACAGTGCCTGGCAAATAAGAGGCATTCACAATTTTTTTTTTGGTAATGTAATAAAAAATATTCATATTTGTTGAAAAGAAAATATATATCAAATGCATTAATCCAAAAAGTACATAGCAGTAATATACTATAACACCTTTTAGTAAAAAAAAAAGATAAACATATCTGTATAAAGAATATGTATATTTTTTAAAGTATGAAAAAATATAAACCAAAGTATCAATAGTGGTTATCTGTCTGATAAGAAAAACATGACTATCCTTTTGCTTTTGTATTTTCTAAATTTCTATAATGGAAGATTACTTACATGGTTAGAAAAAGACTATTTTACTGGCAAATCAACTATAAAGAATTCGTCTACTTACATCATTAGGGATGCACACACAGACTTGGTTATCAGGAAATTCACTGTACTTTCCTCACGAAAATTAAGAAAGAACTGAACGGTAAACATTAGTTAAATAACTTACGGACATTCATAAGACAGACTACTCAGAAACCATTTAAAATTATGTAGTAGAAAGAACTAACATGAAGAAAATGTGAGTTAAAGAAACACTATAGAATATGATGAAAACATTTTTTAAATGAGAACTAAAAGGATATACAACCAAAATGTTAATAGTTATTTCCAAATGCTTTTTATCTTTTTTTTTTTGCCTTACTTGTGCTGTTTTGTATTTTAAAATATTAAAAATTAACATGTAGCACTTTGGCATTAGAAAAAATTAGTTTTAAGTGACTGCCAAATGCTGCTTTTTTGCCTTATATGAGCACCATCTAGTGTTCAGTACACATAATACAACTTTGAAAATGCATTAAAGGTTTCTGAACAGTAGCGGCATAAGCGCCTGCCTGGCAAGCATGATATTCTGAGTTTGACTCCCGGTACCCACATTAAAAAAAAAAGAAAAAAAACGTGTTTTAAGTACAAAGACAACTATGCCTATACTCAGTCTCTTAATTTTTAAAACAACAGAAAAATTAATTCAAAAGTCATATGACTTTTCAAACACCAAGACACAATGGTAAGGAAATTGATTAAATTTTTGCTACTTATGTTCATTCCTCCAATATTTTAGACTCTCAAGTCAGACCTCTTGCTCTCTTTTGAAACTAATGTGTATTAACTCCTTAAAAGAAGAGGAAAATCAGAAACTTTCATGCATTATGGTTTTTACTGCCCCCACAAATCTACATGGTAGGAATTATTATTTCCATTTTAAGGAAGAAACAACAGGCTCAATGAGATTCTGTGGCTTACATGAGGTCACACAGCTACTAAGTGACCGAGCTGCAAGGCAAGGGCAGGCTGGCTGCAAATTTCTATGCTCTCCTACCATACTTCTCTGCAGCCATTCTCACCCAAATCACTACGTCTTGAGACAAAGCAATTCCCTTTAAGAGTATACAAGCTGCTGCTATATTGCTCAGCTCTGCTCTGCAATCTAGAATTTTAAGCTCATTATATTTTAATGTTCAAATCAAATATCAAGTGGCCAGGTGTGGTGGTGCACACCTGTAGTTCCAGCACTCAGGAACCTGAGGCAGGAGGACTGCCGAGAGTTCGAGGCCATCCTGGGCTACACAGTGAGTTCAAGGCCAGCCTAAACTACACAGCAAGACCCTGTCTCAAAAAAAAAAAAAAAAAAATCAAATATCAATTTAGGCCAGGAGTGGTGATGTGTGCCTAAAATCCCAGCTACTAGGAAGGCTGAGGAAGGAAGATCACAAATTTGATGACAGCCTGTTAATTTAGCAAAACTCTGTCTCAAAATAAAATAAAAAATAAAATATCAAACACCCCAGTCTGCTTTCTACGCAATTCTGCAGAGCCCACACCAAGCAAAACAAATGAAAGCAGGAGTGTAACACTTTAGAGCCACACTGAATGCAGCTGCACTGTAGAAATCAAAAGCAAAAAACAGAAGCCCGGTGGCTCTTCTAAATCTGACACCTGAAGTCTGGTCAGGTGACATCTGGCCTTTACTGGCTAGTGGCATACTATTTACCAGGGACAGAAGCAATCCAATGACTCCATCTAATAAATAATTTCCTTTGATACTCTTAAAAAAATATATATCAATTTAAGACAAAAGGACTTTTTTTTTCTTTTGGTTTTTTGAGACAGGGTCACCCCATGTAGTTCAGGCTGGCCTTGAACACAGTTATGTAGCCAAAGCTGGCCTCGAACTCATGGCGATCCTCCTGCCTCAGCCACCCAAGTGCTGGGATTACAGGAGTGGGCCACCATATCCAGCTAAGAACTTGTAGAATACATTATCCTATATAACATTGTTAGTTGGGTAAGTCAGTTTTTATAGGGATGTAGAGTATCTCAGAAAACAGTAGGAATTCATACTTTCATCATGTAATGGGTACATTACTGAAGATGCCTCAGATTTTATTTTCCTGCTTTTTCCAATCTATTTCTCACCCTACTTAAAAAGTAATCCCCCTAAAAAATATATTTTCAAAATCCACCCAACTAGAGGCCCTAATTCTAATCTTCAGCTTTTTAACAGGTATGCCCAAAACGGGTTACAACCAGAAATATTTTGATTCCCTCATAGCCTTCTGTGGTCAAGATTCCCATATTTCTAGGAAGAAATCAATGGCAAAAGAAAAATTATGCAAACACATGGAAATTAATATATTTTTAAATAATCAATGCGTTACAGAAATCAAGGAAGAAATAAGACAGCTCCTAGAATTAAACAATAGTGCCAGTATAACGTATCAGAAATTATAGCCAGGAATAATGGCTCATGCCTGCAATACCAGCACTCGGGAGGCTGAGGCACAAGAATCACCATGAGTTCGTGGCCAGCCTGTGCTAAATAATGAGTTCAAGGCCAGCCTGAACTGCATCGTGAGACCCTGTCTAAATAAATAAATAAATAAATAAAATTATAGGACATAATGAGAGCAGTCCTAATAAGGAAAGTATACAGCTGTGAATGAACACATCATAAAAATAGAGTGAGCCCAAATAGATAACCCAATGATACACCTCAAGGTCCTAGAAAGAACTATCTAAACCCAAAGCTAGTACAAAGAAGGAAATTATAAAGATCAGAGCAGAAATGAATAAAATTGAGATTAAAAGCAATACAATCAATGAATCGAAGAGCTGGTTCTTAAAAAGAATAAACGAAATAGACAAACCCTTAGCCAATCTTACCCAAAAAAAGGAAAGAAAAAAACCCAAAGCAATGCAGTTAGAAATGAAAAAGGTGAAATCATGAAGGACACCGTCAAAATCCAGAAGATTATTAGCAACTACTTCCCAAACCTCTATGCCAAAAAATTGGAGAATTTAGAATGGATATATTCCTAGATACATACAAATTACCAAAACTGAACCAAGAAGATTTAAAAACCCCGAAAAACCCAGTAACTGGCAATGAAATTGAAGCAATTAAAAAAAAAAAAAAACCCTACAACTAAGAAAAGCCCGGGTCAAGATTGATTCACTGCTGAATTCTACAAAAACTTCAGGGAAGATCTAACACCAATACTCAAATTCTTTAATGAAACTGAAAGGAATGGATTAGGCCAATTCCTAGAAGCTATCATTACCCTGATTCCAAAACCACACAAAGATCCAACCAAAAGAGAACCATAGGCCAATCTCTTTAGTGACTAGATGCAAAAATCCTCAACAAGATAGAGGCAAACAATGCAACAAATCATCACCAAAAGCATCCATCATGACCAAGTAGGCTTCATCCCAGGGGTGCAGGAATGGTTCGACATACACAAATCAATAAATGTAATATATCGCAAAAACAAAATCAAGAACAAAAGTCACATGATCATCTCAATAGATTCAGAAAAAGACTTCGACAAAATCCAACATCCATTCATTATAAATAACACTAAAGAAGACAGACATAGAAGAACCTTACCTTATCTCAAGCTGGTAAAGCCATTTATGACAGACCTACCACCAACATCACATTTGGTGGGGAAAAACTGAACACTTTCCCTCTAAAATCAGGAACAAGACAAGGATGTCCACTATCACCACTCCTGTTCAACACAAGACTTGAAACATTACCAAGAGCAATCCCATTCAAAATATCAACAACACTCTTCACAGAAAAGGAGAAAACATAAAATTCATATGGAACCAAAAGAGACCCAGAACAGCCAAAGCAATCCGGGGAACAAGAGCAAAGTGAAGGGATCACAATCTAGATTTAAAGTTGTTACAAAGTTAGAGTGATAAAAACAGCATAGTACTGGCACAAAAACAAAAGGTGGAACAGAATTGTGGGTGCAGAAACAACTTCAAGCACATTCACCTGTTTATTGACAAAGGGGCCAAAAACATACACTGGAAGAAAGATAGCCTCTTTAATAAATGGTACTCAGAAAACTGGCTATCCACATGCACAAGATTGAATCTAGACATGTATCTCTCACCATGTACTAAACTAAATCAAAATAAATGAAAGATCTAAATGTTAAAACAGAAACAACTGCTGGAAGATAAAACAGGTAAAACTCTTGAGATCGCCAGTGTAGGCAAGCACTTCCTAAACAGAACTCTAGTTGCACAGGAAAAGAAACGACCAACAGAATGAAGAGACAACCTACAGAATGGGAAAAAAAATTTGCCAGCTATACCTCAGACAGAGGACTAATTCCAGAATATATATACAACTCAAAACAATTAGACCTCCCAAAATAAAAGACCCAATCAAAAGGTGGGCAAGTAAAATGAATAGACACTTCACTGAAGAAGTACAAATAGTAAATATATGAAGAAATGTTCAACACTGTTGATTACAGAAATGCAAATTAATACAACACTGAGATTCCATCTTACCCCAGAAAGAATGGCCAGCATTAAGAAATCAAATAATAATAAATGCTGGTGAGGCTGTGGGGGAAAAGGAACCCTTTTACATTGTTGATGGGAATGTAAACTAGTACAACCACTATGGAAATCAGTATGGAGAGTCCTCAAAAAACTGACTAAAAATTCCATTCAAATTAGCTATTCCCCTTCTAAGTATCTTCCCAAAAGAGTTAAAGACATCATATTACAGTAACACATGCATGCCCATGTTTATAGCAGCACACCTCATAATGGCTAAAGCTTGGAAGCAGCCTATATGCCCATCAACAGATGAATAGATAGTGGTATACACCATGGAATATTTACACTCCACAATAAAGAAGGATAAACGAGTCATTTGTAGGAAAACAGATGCACCTTGAGACCATAATGTTTGAAATAAATCAAACACACAAGCTTAAATATCATGTGGTTTCTCTTATGTGAGAAATTCAAAAATAAATAAATAAAGAGCACAATAAAAGATAGATAATAGGAAGCAGGGAGATAGATTTTTCTCAAATGAGAAAGGGATCAAGAAGAGATGGAGGGAGAGGGACGGGAGAGAAGGGGAAGGGGATGTAAAAAGAATTAAGGTACATTATGTACATGTACCAACTCCACAGAAGGAATGTAAACATTATATATTGCAAACATGTACAGATGTTCCTCATTTAACAACCTACTTGCATTCCTGAGACTACATTGTTAAATGAATTGGTCACTAAATGAAGAATTATAGTGTGTACATTACAATACTCAGAGCAAAGAAATAGTCAAAGGAAACTCAAACTTGATGACTGCTTTTATTTGTATAACTTTTACATGCAGTTCTGTGATGTATAACATAAAACTGCAGTACTATACTGTACAATCAAAAAAATTATGGTACTGCATAAGCAAGGTGTACATACAAAGAAAAGAAATTGAGGGTCTATAAACAAGATGTACAGAACTGTACAAAAAAAGATGAAGCCAAGCATGGTAGCCTAAGTCTGTAATCGCAGCACTCGAGAGGCTGAAGCAGGAGGACTGCCATGAGTTTGAGGCCAGTCTGGGCTACATAGTGAGTTCAAGACCAGCCTGAACTACACAGAAAGACCCTGTCTCAAAAACAAAAAACAAAAAACAACAACAACAACATGAAAGATGGTCATAAGTAAGAGTGGCAATTCCTTTTTTTTTTTTTTTTTTTTTTTTTGTGGGTACCGGGGGTTCGACCTCAGGACCTCACGCGCCAACAGGCACCCGTGCTGCTGAGCGATATCACCGGCCCCTTTTTTCATATGTGGGTTCTGGGAGTCGAACTCGGGCCCTCGCGCTTGCAAGGCAGGCGCTTACGCCGCTGAGCCATCTCACCGGCCCAAGAGTGGCAATTCTTAAGTCTGAACAGCACACCTCAGTCCAAGTCTGAACATCACTGAACAGGTAGCTCGTTAAACGAGGAATATCTGTACTAATAAAAAATAAAATGTAAAGAAAGACAAAAACTTTGTAGTCAAGAATAATAATTTCTGAAGGACAGAATGACTATCACAAGGTGATGCAAAGAGAATATCAAATAAAAACCTGATATGCCCCTTCTGATTAAAATCCTTCTGTGGTTTCCACTGATATTAGGACAAAGTTGGAACTCTTAATATTTTTATAAGAACTCTAAGATCTTCCAAACTTCTCCCCCCACCACTTCTCTTCAGTTCCAAAAACTTGGCAAGTTCTTCTGTGACAGAAAAGTTAAAAATCAACAGTCTGATGCTCTGTTAAGACAAGATGTGCTCACCCAGCCCTCCAAAGTTAGACCGTCAGACTCAGTTAGCCTTGACTAACCACCTCAGCTGCAACTTAGAGATAGTCCAACCTGACTCAGTCTGACCGCATCCATCTGGACCGCCTGTACTGTCTGACATATAAACATATTCTATTTACAAGGACTGTCCAACCAAGATAAACTAGTCAAGGACATGCTTAGTTTCAACCACCCCTTCAGCCCCAGCTCCCTCCCTAGCTTCTCATGCCTTATGATAAACAATTCCTTTTTAAGTAACCTGCCTGTAGCAAATCTGCTTGACAACATATGACCTCACATAAACTGATTCGCTAATGGCTTTTGTACTTCCTGCTTGCAAACCTATAAAAGCTAAACCCAAAATTGACTCGCAGCGGTGATTTGGACTTGGTCCCACCAGCCCGCTAGCGTAATAAACATTTGCCTTCCAACTCCTCAGTGCAAAGGGTCTTCCATTCGGTTTGGTTTCGGCAACACTTCCTCTCCACCAAGTCTTCCTCATGCTGTTCCTTCTACCTGGACCAGTCTTCTCCTGTTCCCAGCCCCTTTCCTCTGGCTCAGGTCTCAGCTCAAAGGTCATCTTCGGCTGCCTCCAGAAAGGAATACTCAAGGGGTAGGGGTGGGAAGGAGACCTTTCATCAAATACACTTTAGTATGTTCTGAGATTCAAACCATAGGAATTAATTACCTTTCAAAAAATAAATGAATACATGAATGCTACTTCTTCCAGGAAGTTTCTGGCCTAAACCGCTCCTTCCAACTTGGGTGAGACGTTCCTGGTGTGTTCATGCTTCCTAATACACTTCCATAACAGCCTTTATCACACATCACCAGGGTCAACTGCTGGCCTACAAATAAGATTATAAACCCTAGAGGGCAAGTGGGATCTTCTGTATACCTCACCATTATAGCCTGAAAAACAAATGAGTAGATCCATACACAGTGAAAGTTCAATTGGTCCCGCAGTTCTTAATGACAAATAAGTATGACACACGTTTATGAAAATGTTCGCATGCATCTATCCTCATGTGAGCTATTCACATATCTACAAACTAAAAAAAATAGTAAGTACGGACTGGTTTGCACTTTTGCTACCATTATATAATTTAGAAATATATATAAAATCAGTTATGAGAATAGTTAAATATTTTATCACAAAAAATAAATGGTATGTTACTTAAACTTTACTCTTGAATTATACTTGATTTCTGACCTTTGCTTCATAATTAACATTAATAAAGTGAAAAATTAAAACTATTGAAGAATGCAAGAAAGTTTTTGCAACCATGCCTGGAAACTCAACAAAATCTGATTACTCTAATGCTAAACATAGCTAATAGTATAGAAGGATTAGCTTAGTACTAACGGCCTTGTTAGTGTTTCTAAAAACTGGCAGACATCAATTTTTGGCTACAAAAATAGGCTATATTTGAAGACAGAATTATGGATCCAAGGAATTCCAGGAATGGACAATCTCAGAAATATCTCAATTCAGAATCTTCCCTGCAGAGATTCATCTTAGCCCTGAATAATTACAAACACGGCAGTTCCAGTCCCTGAGTCTGTCAACAAGGGAGGGCCTGTTACCGCAAAGCCTTCTCGAGATCGGAATCGCATGCCATCCCCATCACCAAACAGCAGAGCTCCTCACTAATAAAGTGTCACTTTCTCAAACAGAAAATGAAGTGACAAAGTATGTGCCACCAAAAGTATATTCAACCCACAAATGAACTAAGAGTATTACCCCACATACCTGCAATGTGCATATACTAACTTCATAGCATTTTACACTAAGATTCCTTTATACTTTTCTCGGTAAATTAGGGTAAATCAAGGAAAGGGAATGACATCAAAAAGAATAAACACGTGAGAACACCAAAGATATTTGAGAAAAAGGAATAGTTAACAAAACAAACTATGAAACCATACTACAAAGCACTGGTGTAAGTATGGCAAACTTGGAGGTTAAAAAAGACAAAAATGGCTAATTAATTATTCCTATTGCTACATTTTAAAATGTTCAACTTTTGCTGGGCATGGAGGCACACACCTGTAATCCCAGCACTTGGGAAGCTGAGGCAGGTGGATCGCCCTGAGTTCGAGGCCAGCCTGGGATACACAGTGAGTTGAACTACAGTCTGAACTATAAAGCAAGACCCTGTCTCAAAAAAAAACAAAAGTTCAACTTTTTTTCCCACTGCTCTTAAGTGCTAACTCCACATAAATCAGGTATAGTAGCCCTTACCTACTATAGTGTCACTTTCCAGAGTTTTAGTTATCCATGACCAATCATGGTCTGAAAATATTAAATGATAAATTCCAGAAATAAACAATCCATTAAGTTGTTTTGTTTTGTTTTGTTTGAGGCTGGGTATCTCTATGTAGTTCAGGCTGGCCTTGAACTCACTATGTAGCCCAGGCTGCTCTTGAACTTGCGGTGATCCTCCTGCCTCACTCTCCCAACTGCTGGGATTATAGGTGCGCACCACCACGCCCAGCCAATCCATTAAGTTTTAAATTGCACACCATTCTGAGTAGCACATGAAATCTTGTGCCTCACACGCAGCCCTGTTCATTTGGTTTTGAACCATCCCTTTCTCCAGCCCATATGCTGCCCTCCTGTTGGTCAAACAGCAGGCATCTTGGCTATCAGATCAACTATCACGATATCACAGTGCTTGTACACAGGGCTTGGTACAATATGTGGTTTTAGGCATTCACTGGGGGTCAGATAAGGCATATTAATGCATACACAAATACATACACATCTTACTCTTAAACTCTTTAGCTAGTCTAAGTTTTTTTGGTTTTGTTTGGTTTTGTTTTTTTGTCAATACTGGAGATTGAACCTAAGGCCTTCATGGTGAACTACATCCCCAACCTTTTGCTTTGTTTTTTTATCTTGAGACAGGGTCTTGCTACATCACTAAATTGCCCAAGCTGGGCTGAAACTTGTAATCCTCCTGCCTTAGCCTACCAGAGTGCTGGGACTACAGGTATGTGCCACCAAGCCCAGTGTTTTGTTTTGTTTTATTTTGTTTTGTTCTATTTAAATTTCATAATCATCCTATCAAGATTCCCCCAACCTCCCAAAACAAAGCTATTAGAATTTTAATTACAACTATCTTGAATCTATAGGTCAATATGGGAAGAAATGAGATTTTTATAGTAGTGTGCATATAAGTCTGTTAAAAAATAGTGTTTTAAACCTAGTTATTGAATATATGGAAATTCAATGTTGTAGTCAGTCACTCTACATTACCATGTCAGTCAATTTTTATAATAAAGAGTTAAAATGACATATTGTCTTCCACCTATCAAAATGGCAATGGTTGCTGAGCATTGTGGTGCATGCCTGTAATGCCAGCACTTGGGAAGCTAAGGTAGATGGATCTCTGTAAGTTTGAGGCCAGCCTGGGCTCCATAGTGAGTTCAAAGCCAGCTTGAACTACACAGCAAGACCCTGTCTCAAAAAAAAAATAATGGCAATAGTCAAAAGTCAAAAAGTGGGGCCGGTGAGATGGCTCAGCGGCGTAAGCACCTGCCTGGCAAGCACAAGGGCCTGAGTTCGACTCCCACAACCCACATACGAAAAAAGGGCCGGTGATATCGCTCAGCGGCACAGGCGCCTCCTGGCGCGCGAGGTCCTGAGGTCGACCCCTGGTACGCACAAAAAAAAAAAAGTCAAAAAGTGGCCAGGCATGGTGACTCACACCTGTATTCCCAGCACTTCTGGGACCCTGAGACAGAAATATCATATAAATTAGATGTCACCCTGGGCTACACGAGTTCAAAGCCAGCCTGATCTACTTGGAAGACCCTGTTTTAAAAAAAGTAAAGAAGGTCAAAAAGTGCATTAAGGGCAGACATGGTACATGCCTGTAATCCCAGAACTCGGGAGACTGAAGCAGGAGGATCACCGTGAGTTCAAGACTGAACTGCACACAAGACCCTATCTAAAAAAAAAAAAACAAAAAAAACAAAGGTACATTACATTAACAAAGATGTGGAGAAACAGACCTTCTCATACATGGCTGGTAGGAGAATAAAACTTCCACAGAGCAATCTAACATACCTACCAAAATTACAGATACACACACACTTCAATCCAGCAATTCTACTTCAAGGGGTTTTTGATTTTTGTTTTTTTCTGTATTGGGGGGATGGCGCCTGTCTTAGGCAAAGTCTCTTGTTGCTGAAACAACATACCTGACACCCAAAATTAAGGAAGGAAAGGTTTATTTAGCTCACAGTTTGTGGAGGTTTCAGTATGTGGGGGACCACCTGGACGGCTGTCCTTGAGAGAAGAGCAACTATCTCCATCTTGGCTGAACCTGGCCCTAATTCCACCTATTGATATGTACAGAGCTGGCTAGGACTTTTCCTTCTCTTTAATTGGCTTTAGGCAATGCAAATAGGTCCAGCCGAGGTCCTGATGTGTAGTCTTTGAAGCAAGGCGACAGGCTTTTGTTTCCCTGCCCCTTTGCTCCCAACACATGGTTGAGCCTGGAGGGATGGAGAGCCGTGCTCCATGCTGTCGACTGGGATCGAGCCTCGAGAAAGAGGCTATGACTTCCCAGGGCATAAAAGATTATACATCAGAGCTGAAGCACCGACCCCAAAACATTAGATACTATCTTGAATTGTGCATATACTTCCCTCTGCATTTGCAAAGGTGATTTTCAGGCCTAGCCCAGCTCATGAGACTCACTCACGTACTTCCCACCACTCTCACAGTCACTCATCCCCGAGCCACTACCCTCCTTCAGAATTAATAAAAACCCGGGTTCGGCCCTGGGTCGTGGCCTTTGTTCCAGTAGCCACCATCTTGGCTGGACTTAGGACCCCTTGGCTCCCCACAACTATAAATATGCCTTAGTGTCTTTATTCTCGCCATGGGTTGCACTGGAAGTGGTAGATTGTAATTAACTCTCTAGAACTCCAATAACTTCCTTTTGGGTTTACAAATCTAACTTCCTGGACTGTGACGAGGACCAGGAAGGGCTCTGTATACAGTCCATAATCAGCTGGCTCCAAGGCAGGGTGGCATAGCACAGGGGCAACACTTCGAGGTGGCAGAAGACAGCAAAAACAGCAAGAGCAAAAGGGGGAGAACAAGTCTCCTGTCCTCCCTTACATTGTCAGCAGGCTCCCCGCGAGGGCGGGTGTAGCAGTCACACCACCTCCCTGCCCTCCTCCTGCACAGGATGAGGATGTTTACACAGTGAGGACCCCTGGGCCCTGCTGAGTCCCTTCATTAAACTTCTAAACTTCTCAAGTTGACACAGTGTATCAACCATTGCAGAGCCCAAAGCTACACAAGCATGCTACCACTGAGACACACCCCTAACCCTTTTATTTTATTTTTTTTAAGATAGGGTCTCACTAAGTTGCCCAGCCTGACCTCAAACTTGCAATCCTCCTGCCTGTGCCTCTTGACTGGGATCACAGGTACAAGCCACTACACCTGTCTTACTTCAAGGAATTTATAGTAGAAACATACCAGTATGAGAAATACTAGAATTCTATGCATGAGAAATAATGTACACAGCATTATCTATTACAACAAAAGACTGAAACAGTCTAAATGTCCATCAACAGAAAATTTATTAAATATATTCTGTAGTTATTCCTCAGCCATTAAAGAGAATAAGGCAGCTGCTTATGTGCTTACATATACAAGATAGTTTACTTCACTTATTTATATTTTCAAATAATTTTGAAAGACTATATGGGGTACAGCTTAAATAACCTTGTACAAGATCTGAAGGATTCCAAAGAAACTCCTAATAGCCATCACCTCTGGAGAAGGGAGGTGGTAAAACAGGAGAGAGAGAAAAATTTATTTCCCTCTTTCATACCTTTCGGATTTTCTACTGATGCATGACAGACACAAACAGATCACTATCACTAAAAATATGTTTTAAAAAGCAACATATCACATAAGTTCATGCAGCCTTTTATCTTCAAGCAATCTCTTACCTGCTAGTTGGTGCAGGGAAAGAAAATGACAGAAGCTGATTCCAGAATGGGTCATTCTCAGAGACAGATTCTGTGCCTGATAACTTTTTTAAATACTCATTTTTAGGCAGATCACTGATCCTGCTGCTATTTGACCCCATCTTCTAATGTGGTAGGATAACTTGTCTTTATACCTGCATTTCCACAGGACAACCTATAAAAAAAAAAAAAAGGAAAAAAAAATCAAACATTCAAAATAGTCACAATTATTTTCCTACCTTTGGCCTATTTATTTAAAAACTATAAACATAATAAAGGAAATCACACCTCCCTTTAT
This sequence comes from Erethizon dorsatum, assembly GCA_028451465.1. Lineage (NCBI taxonomy): Eukaryota > Metazoa > Chordata > Mammalia > Rodentia > Erethizontidae > Erethizon > Erethizon dorsatum. The sequence goes on along the minus strand of CM051829.1, from coordinate 29,441,141 downwards.
TTATAAGTATATTAGATATCAGACACAAAGTTACAAGGGGGAAAATGAAGCTAAAATTTATCTTAGCTACACAAAAACCTCCAAATTTATACTTGAACCACAGATCTTAGGATGAACATACCTCTGCCCAAGAAAATCTCACAGCAAATTCGTAATAATGGTAACTCACTAATGAAGAGTCTGAAAATGGGCCCCATTTACAACAGAGATGATGGTGCCAGAGAAATATAGACACAGGACGTGGATGTGCAGAGAAGTGGCCATAAGCTACACACACTCGGGAGGAGGGGGATCCGACTGCCCTGAATTACACACTTCTGGTGAGCGCTGCCAGTTCCGAAGGAGCTGCGTGTAATGTCGCTCTCTTGTAGTGCACCCACAGTATTCGCTGACATGCATCTTTTCCCGATCCTTGAATCTTATTTTTAATGACACGGGCTATCTTATCTTTCTAACCCCAATATCTAGACTAACATGTAACAAACATTCCCCAAACAGTATGTTGAAGGAATGAGTGAGTGATTTTGGCCATTAAGGAAAAAACTGTTCATCAGTAGAAAACTGACTAAATATATTCTATAGTTACTCTTCAGCCATTAAAGAGAATAAGGTAGCTGCATATGTGCTTACATATACAAGACATGTTTTACTTAACTTATCATTTATATTTAGTTTTTAAAGACTACATGGGGTATAGCTTAAATAACCTTGTACTATGGTCTGAAGGAGTCCAAAGAAACTGCTACCAGCCATCACCTCTGGAGAAGGGAGGTGGTAGAGCAGGAGAGAAAATTTTATTTCCTACTACTTGGTTTAGTTACACTGTCTTCCTTAACTGACACTTAAGGGCCGGTGAGATATCTCAGCGGCATAAGCACCTGCCCAGCAAGCACGAGGTCCTGAGTTCGACTCCCGAAACCCACATTAAAAAAAAAAAAAAAAAACCTCACACTTAATATAGTTCTAGATCATGATGTATTTCAATTTGCTCAGAAATAGTCTCTCATTGAATGATAAAATGGTGACAAGATACACAATAATTACACTATTTTCACAAGGAAAGAAAACAAGGTGGGCTCATTGGCCAAAGAAAGCTCAGGTCAGATGAAAATTTTTATTAGTGACTAACTTTTACTTATGTCCCTCCTCATTCCATGAAAGCACTAAAGCCAAGGTCAGAATTTCCGTGTTCTCTTCAGAAGTAAACTGAGTTGCTTATCTGAGGACACAGGCTTCCCCCAGCGCACATGCGCAGCTGGGTTGTAGAACAGCAGTGAGAAACACTGCTCCGGCTCCTCATTACCTGCCCCTCAGCGCAATGCTTCCCACTGCTTCCACCCTCCCTAGTCATGGGGACAGGGACCCCAATAAGAAAAGGGAAGGGAAGAAAAGAGAAGGAAAAAACATTTTAAAACCTGCAAACAATTTTATAGATATATTAATATCTGGCATAAGTAGTAAAACACACAGGGAAAACAACAAATTCTAATATCAGAAAGTTCAGAGAGAGGGGCAGCAATATCAATAAATACTTAAAGGAAAAGGGGGTTTGACTAGCACGTGCAAAGCTCTGAATTTGATCTCCAGCACTGCAGAGAGTCACAGACAGAGAGAAAGGGAAAAAGGGAAAGGAATGAAGCACAAATAGCAAAATTTACATTTGCTGAAATGGACAGTACTTACACGGGTTTTTGTCATATTACCCTGTTTCCAACTGTTTTGTGTGTTAATTTTTAAAAAGAAAAGTTCGGTTTCTCAACTTTTAGCAGCAGTATTAGAAGCTAGATGACAGGCAAGCAATGGCATTAAAATATTAACAAGAAATGGCTTAACTAGAAATCCAGAGTTAGCCAATCTACCAAGTAAGTATGCAGGTAGAATGTAGTATGCAAGTCATTTTCTGACTTGCCAAGATCGAAACACCTCCCAGAAGGAAGCTACTGGAAGATATACTCTTTCCATATGAAAGAATAAGGCAAGAAAAAGGAAGATGGAATTCAAGAAACATGGATTCAACACAGGGCAGTGATGAAGCAAAGCCACAGGACAAGAGATGTGTAGCAGTCGAATGGCTCCAGGAGAAAAAACAGAACTGATGGGTCACTTGATCTGTCTGACTTTATTATGTGGAGTATTACAATACTGCAGGAAAATCTGGAATTGATGAAAAAAAAATTACATAGGAAACACAGCAAATTGATTTTTTAAAGATTTATATACTTTAGCTGGGCATGGTGGTGCAGGCCTGTAATCAATCCCTGCATACTGACAGGTTGAGGAAAGAAAATCAAAAGTTCTAACCCAGCCTGGGCAACTAAGCAACTTAGACACTGTCTCAAAATGAAAAAATAAAGTGGTTGAGATGTGGTTGAGACCTTTGAAAGAATATGTCAAAGGTTTGTAAATGTTTGAAATGTCACATAAAGCTGATTTCTAAAAAAATTAAAACAATTAAGTATTTATTTTGCTTTTAAAAAATAAAAAATATGTAAAAGGGCAGAGAATATAGTTCTGTGCAAAGGACCTGGATTCATTCCCCAGTACCACCACCACCAAAAAAAAGACTATCTACTTTGGGAAAATCAAAAATTGCTCAAGAAAGGTCATGTAATCAGACTCAATTCAACAGTAATCAGTATTTACATGTATCAAAAAAATATTTACATATATCTAAGCACTACCATATAAGTAGTAAATAAAAATTTAACCAAAAATTCAGAGGTAACTGAATTGAGAAGATTACAGAAAAAGAAATGGGAGTGCTCTAAGAGTATCACATCTTCATCTTCCATAAGAGGTAGGGAGCCAACAGAAAATATCTAAAATTACTAAATTTAAAAAAATTTACAGTATTAATACATAAGAAGGTAAATAATGAGAACAACAGCTAATAAATTTGAAAGTGACTCCCTGTGGGGAAAAAGACTCTCAAGGAGGAAGGGAGGTAGTGTAATTTTTTTTAAGTCCATCATATTATCTGATTTCTTAAAAAAAACCATGTCCATGTGCCAGATATGGTGGTGCCCACGTGTAATCCCAGCACTCAGGAGGCTGAAACAGGAGGATCTCTGCAAGTTCAAGGCCAGTCTGAACTGCATAGCAACACCCCGTCTCAAAACAACTTTTAATCTCCTCCAACATCCCATTTCCTATTCTGATTTAAATTTTTAACATACATGAAACAGAATATTACCACTGTAAGGAAAGCAATAACAAAAATAAGAATCTTTACTGAGGCACATAACTAATACACTTAAGAAAATCTATGTCTGATACAGTTTAATGTCATACATATACATTAAAGTTGCTATCTCCCAAAATACGAATTTAAAATTCCTACCACTGTACGAGTTTACAAACAAGCCACAATCAGCGATTAGTCAGAAAAGAGGAACTGGGCTGGTGATATGGCTCAGCGGCGTAAGTGCCTGCCTGGCAAGCGTGAGGTCCTGAGTTCGACTCCTGGTACCCACATAAAGGAAAAAAGGGCCGGTGATATCACTCAGCAGCATAAGCGCCTGCTGGCAAGCGTGAGGTCCTGAGTTCGACTCCCGGTACCCACATTGGGGGGGGGGAAGAGAAGAGGAATTAAATTCAACCCCTCAGTAGTGATAGACATACCAAATAGAAAAATCCAGAAATAAACCCATGGAACTACAGCAAACTGATTTTTGTCAATAATGCAAACATAATTCAACAGTAGATGGACAAACAAATGGTGTTTTAAACAAATGCTGCTAGAATATGTGGTCAATAATGGGGAGGGGGACAGGACATTGACTTAACCCTCATATCTTATACTTTATAAAAATTTAACTCAAAATGTACCATGGATCTAAATGTAAAACATAAAATTATAAAACTTTTAGAAGAAAACACAGGAGAAAGTCTCTAGGGCCTAGGGTTAGGAGAGTCTTAGAATGCAAAAGCATAATCTATAAAAAAAGCTGATACCGTTAAGTCTGGCACGAGCAGACAGAGAAAAGAAACTGAGAAAAGCCTTTAACGCCGAAGGCTGCAGAACAGTGCAAGAGACCCTCAGAGGAGAAGGCTGCGGGACAAAGAATTTATTGGGTTTGGCTGAGGGCAGAGTTTGGAGAGGCAGGCAAGGTGACTTTACAGAAGGGGATCGGTGGGTATTTCGCGCGTGCGCACAGTGGAGAGAGGGAGTTTATCTTGAGCTGGGAAGGAGGAGAAATTGTTGCTTTGGGCTTGTTGCTTTGGGCTTGTCGCCATGTTGGGATGCCACCATGATGGCCAAGCAGCTTTCATATGGGCATGAACCCATCAGATACATTATTGGGTTTTATATTATTTGGCTTTTTATGAAAGACCTTGTTAAGACAGGCCACAAATGAAAAGAAAATATTTGAAAATCACGTTATCTTAAAGGCCTTAGAATATATCAAGAACTCTCTCAGCTCAACAGTAAGAAAACAAACAGTCCAATTAGAAAATGCACAGGGCTGGTGAGATGGCTCAGCGGCATAAGCGCCTGCCTCGCAAGCGCGAGGGCCCGAGTTCGACCCCCGGAACCCGCATACGAGAAAAGGGCCAGTGATACCGCTCAGCAGCACGGGCGCCTCTTGGCGCCCAAGGTCCTGAGGTCGACCCCCGGTACCCACAAAAAAAAAAAAAAAGAAAGAAAATGTACAAATGATGTTTAACAAACACCAAAGATATGCGAACAGAAAATAAACACATGAAAAGATATTCCAAAAGCATTAGTCATTAGGGAACTGAAAACTAAAACACAATAACATATCATTATACATCTATTAGAAGAGTTAAAATAAAAACTACCAACTGCACTAAATCCTGCTGAGGATGTAAAGAAATTCGATCTCTTGTAGATGGCTGATGGGAACTTAAAATGATACAGCAATTATGGAAAATGGCTCAGCAATTTCTTATAAAGTTACACATATATGTACCATTCACCTCAGTAACTGCCCTCCCGGCCTATAATTCTAGAGAAATGAAAAGTTAACAAAAGAAAACATACAAGTGTTCACCACTGCTTTATTTGTAAAAGCCAAACTGAAAACAAACCAAATGTCCTTTGACAAGTGAATGAATAAGCAAATAGGCACATCCATACAATGGGATAAAAGGAAAGGACCATTCATGCTCAGCAACTGGACAAGGGAATTATCATAGGCGCTTTTTCTTTAAAAACTCCCTTCTTAAAGGCAAAAAACTCATTCAATGATCATGATTTATGCATAAGTGAAATGAATGATAGCAATGGTATAAGAAGCAGAAGGAATTAGGAACACAGTGTTTTGGTATTATAAAGTACATGCCCTACTATAAAGCAATATAGTATTATTTGAAAGAGGACTTGGGATTACTTGTAAATACATATATACTGCAAACTCAAGGGCAACCAGTAAAAAAAGCAAAAACAGAGGTATAATTGGTATGCTAAAGAGAGAAAAAGGAATCATAAAATGCTTAATCAAAACCATAAAAGGCCAGGTGAGGCCAGTGAGATGGCTCAGCGGCATAAGCGCCTGCCTTGCAAGAGCGAGGGCCCGAGTTCGACTCCCGGAACCCACATACAAAAAAGGGGCCGGTGATATCGCTCAGCGGCACGGGTGCCTGTTGGCGCGCGAGGTCCTGAGGTCGACCCCCCGGTACCAAAAAAAAAAAAAAAAAAAAAAAAAAAAAACCATAAAAGGCCAAAAAAGAATACGAGCAAAAAATAAAAACGAAGAGCAAAGGTTATGAATAAAAAACAGTAACAAATATGACAATATTAATCCAACTATACCAACAATCACCTTAAACATCAATGGTCTAAAAATATTAATTAAAAGAGATTATTGGAGTGGACTAAAAAACAAGATCCAACTACATACTGTCTACAAGAAATCCACTTTAAATATAAAGACACACACAGATTAACAGTAAAACAATAAAGAAAGACATACCATGCTAACAACACTAATCAAAAGAATGCAGGGGATGGGAAGGTAACTTAGTGCTAGAGAGCTTGTTGGCATGTGTGAGGGCTTAATCACTGGCACTGCCAAAAAAAAAAAAATGCAGACTTCACAGCAAGGAATATTATCAAGGATAAAAGGAATACAGTACTGTATAATGAAAGAAGGGTCAACTCACCAAGACGACATAACAATCTTTAAAGTGTACACACCTAAAAATAGAGTGTCCAAACACTTGAGACAAAAACTGATGTAACTGTAAGCAGAGATAAATGAATGCATTATGATAGCTGGAGACTACACCAACCCTATCAGAAACGGTCAGATCCTCAATGAATCAGATTAGTTGAAATCAACAACACCATCAATCAAATGTACATAACTGACATCATTCAACTACAGCAGAATACACATTCTTCTCAAGTCCACAGAATGTCCACAAAGTTAGATTCACATTCTGGGCCATAAATCACACTTTAACAAATTTAAGAGGTCATAAAGTACTTTGAGCACTCAAAACCAGTAAGACAGAGAAACAACTTACACGACCCCATGAACATATTCAGACAAACGCAAAACTGGACTCTTCAAAAAGTCAGTATCGTGGAAAATGAATGTATGTACAGAAGGGAGCTGTTCTAATTAAAGAAGACTAAAGGGGTATAACAACCAACTGTCACTGTCTGAACCTTAATTAAACCCAGACTTGGACAAAGGAGGAGGGGGCAAAACCATATCCAACAACCTGGAGGCCATTAAGGAAACATCAAAAGGACTGAGTAGCAGGAGACACTTTGCACTTACAGGGATAATGGTATTGTTGTGACTCAGTAGGAAAATGATGCGATTCCTGGGAGATCTGTGTTCAAGCAGTTAGGGGTGAAAAGTCATCCTATCTGCAACTTACTTCCAAATAGTTCAAAAAGAAATAGTAGAGACAAAGCAAAATTATTAACAACTGGAAAAATGGGGTGGAGAAACAGATGGTTTTTATTATACTATTCTACTTGTCTGCATGTTGGAAATTTATTAGAAAGGGGACTTACCAAACAAATACAAAATTATATACCATGACTCTGTATATATAAAACCTAAAGAATAACAAAAACTACAGTGATGGAAACTAAGGATCATTTACAGGAATGGAAAATTTCTGTTATGTGCTGGTTACATGAATCTACAAGTGATAAAATTTCACAGAACTATACACATACACAAGTGAAAAAGTCAGTACATGAAAATCTAGCGAAATACCGGGGAGTACTGGGCCAATATTAACTTCCTGGTTTTGATAATATAGTAGTTATTTTTTTATTAAGTTTATTGGTACATTTTAGACATACATAATGATCACATTCATCATAGGGAATTTGCACCTATCCATGATATATATTGATTTTTTTCCCCACTCCCCTCCCTTCAACCCCTCTTCTCTTCCTCATTTATAAAAGCTAATTCCATTTTTTCCTTCTTTTCTCTTCTTTATTTTCTTTTCCCTTTACAGTAGTTACATTAACATCGACGGAAGCAAGACGAAAGACACACAGGACACTCTGCGTACTATTTTTGTAGCTTTTTACAAGTGTATAATTATTTCAAAATAAAAAATTTTAAATCAATTAAAAAATTCTAACCTAAAACTCTAATCTATACATCCCAGAATGATGTCAACAAATTAGACCTAACGGATACTTTCTTTCACACCACTGATTATTTTTACATATTAAATCATCTCATCACAATGCCATATTAAGATCTCACATTCTAGTTAGTGTCTTCAAATGCTCTTTCACTACGACTAATTTCCCTAAATAAACCTTTTTCAGACCTATTCAAAACTGAACTGGCCTGTTCAATAAAAGCAAAATATGTATTTGGGTCTTTTGGGAACTCTATACAAACTTCATTAATTTTGAGGAGCATACAACAGATTTTGTCTTCTTCAACCCACTTAAGGGTACTGTTATTTCCTTTTTCCCAAATTTTTTAAAATACTTTTATTTGTCTGATAATATCTATGACCCCTGAATATGCCTCAGTGAAATTTAAAAAGAGAGAACAAAAAGGATCCTGACAACTCGTTTACAGTCACCTATTTATAAAGAGACTCACATAATTAGCAGTTAGCATTATAGGCTTCACATTAGCATAATGGATAAACACCTTTAAGTATGTGGCTCAAATGGGTTAGTTAAGAGAGTACTGGTTGACTACCATGAACAGTTTAAGTATGGCTTCTCCTGGCTCTCCCATGGACTAAATATTGCTTCTCTATGCTTCATTAAAATTTAAAGGATAAGGGGCCAGTGAGATGGCTCAGCGGCATAAGCACCTGCCTGACAAGCGCGAGGTCCTGAGTTTGACGCCCAGTACCCACATAAAGGAGAAAAAGGGCTGGTGATATTGCTCAGCGGCACAAGTGCCTCCTGGCAAGCGTGAGGTCCTTAGGTCGACTCCCGGTACCCACATAAAGGAAAAAAAGGGCTGGTGATATTGCTCAGCAGCACAAGTGCCTGCTGGCAAGCGTGAGGTCCTGAGGTTGACTCCTGTACCCACATTAAAAAAATAAAATAGGGCCGGTGAGATGGCTCAGCGGCGTAAGCGCCTGCCTTGCAAGCGCGAGGGCCGGAGTTCGACTCCCGGAACCCACATACGAAAAAGGGGCCAGTGATATCGCTCAGTGGCACGGGTGCCTGTTGGCGCGCGAGGTCCTGAGGTCGTCCCCCTGGTACCCACAAAAAAAAAAAAATAATAATAAATAAATAAAATAAAATAAAATAAAATTTAAAGGATAAAAGTGACACCAGATCAAAAGAAATCAGAATCAAAGCAATCTGTTATCAATTAAGTAGACCACTATTTTACTTTTCTTGTCATACCTTCAGAGTAATCAACTCTTAAACTCCTAGTGTTCCATTTTTGGAACACCCATAACAACAGAACATAATAAAAATTTTTTCTCCTCAAATTCTTGTTCCTTGAATTTTTCTAGGTAACATATATGAACTTCATGCAAAAATTCAAAAAACTGCAAGCTTCTGCATCAATGGGTTGAAACAATTTATTCTGTGAGTTTAATTAGGTACATAAATGCTGGATTTTCAAAAGAACAAAATTTCACTATGAAATCAACTTCCTTCCTCTACTAGACAACAATGAGAAGCAATGTTATAGAGACTACTAAATGAAATATCTGACTTTTTAATTTTTGTATCAGTAATATACATACAAAATACAAAGTTAAAGAACACATACATAAGTGAAAAGTATCCCTCTCATCCCATCTCCTAACCACCTAGTTTCTCAAATCAGAGAAAATACTATCAGTTCCTTGGGTATCATTCCACAGATATCCCATGTACATACAAAGATACATACTCCTCCTTTATACACAAACCATGGCATGTGATAAATGTCCCTTTACTCTGCTATTACCACTTAACAGTATATATCAGAAATCATTTCCTATCCATATATGAAGCACTTCATTCCTTTTTATGACTGCATAATACTCCATTTTATAATTTAAAAATGCCCATAATGATGGACATTTAGGTAGTTTAGAAACTTGCTATTACATTCATTTTTCTAGTAAGAGATTAAGTATCACTTAAATCTTATACAGTTACTTATATAAGTATGTAAGATGTTTCACACAGATATGAGAATATAGGTATGATAAATCCAGAGAAAAAGAATTACTTGTGCAAAGGGGAGGTGCATTTCTAATTTTGATAGAAACTGCTTAGTTGCCTTCTATACCTGTTGAATCAACTTCCACTCCCACTAGCAATGCCCACTTCTCCACTCCACAGCCACCACTGTTTAATCAAATGGTTTTATCAACAATAAGGCAGGGGAAAAAAGCTCTTTAATAAGGTTTTCATTTGTATTTCTCTTACTGTGAATGAGGCCATTACCTGTTCACATCCTTTGCCTATTTTCTATTTATTTATAGGAAATAAACTTTATTTTCAAAACTGGTAGGACACTCCACAAAGTACTGAATCAAACTAACTGCTCAGACCAGGACCACTGTGAAATCTTTCTAGAACAATATGAATAAAGCCTTCAAGCTTATCAGGAGAGACCGAACAGAACACAAGGAACATTGAGAACAGCCTACTGGGCACAAAGGGCAGGGCCTTCTCCCTCCTTTTTTTTTTCACTAAACCCTAGAAATAATGTAAATGACATTTTTAAATAGTCACTGATTACAAAGTCATGCTCAAAAATTCACAGGGCCTGGGCATGGTGCCAAATGCCTGTAATCCTAGATACTCTGGAGGCTGAAGCAGAAGGCTCACCAGTTCTAGGCCAGCCTGGACAATTGAGTGAGACACTGTCTTAAAATAAAAATTTCAAAAAATAAAAATTTTTTAAAAGGCTAGAGATATAGCACAATGGAAGAGCACATACACAGCACACATGAGGCTCTGGGTTTGACCCTCAGTACTGGGGGTAAAAAAAATCACAGGGGACCAGAATCTTTGAGGAATATCCATAAAATAGAAGACAGATGAAGATGTACTAAAAAGTGAAATGGCATTGCAAAGCAGGCACAAGAGTCTTCAAGACACTATTATAAAGCATGAGAACAGCAACTCCTGCAGAGCCAGAAAGACCAGGAAAAGGCTAGATTCCCAGGGGCAACTGAGGGTTGGCTAGGGACACTAGGCAGTTGTCCCTGGCCCAGCAGCAACAGGAAGGTATTGGTGGTTTCAGAGCAAGGTGAAACCAATGCCTGAGGAACTGGAATGCCCAGGGGAAACAAGGTTAGCCAAGCAAAGAGGAGTACCACTGACCTACACTGGCCAGAAAGTTCCATCTACACCCATCCCCACTGAAAGCAAAGTTGAAAACGAAGTTTGTCTGTCTTTAAACTTGTCGGTAATTGATCTCATTTTCCTGACTTCACTAATGGCTTTCCATGATACAACTTTCCAACCTTTCCCTTCTAATCCCAACCTCTGACCAGGCCAATTCTAACGATATCCCCAAAATACTTAAGAATTTTTTTAACTCAAAGGTAATATAGGGCCGGTGAGATGGCTCAGCGGCATAAGCACCTGCCTGGCAAGCGCAAGGGTCCGAGTTCGACTTCTGGAACCCACATACGAAAAAAGGGCCGGTGATATCGCTCAGCGGCACAGGCGCCTGCTGGCGCATGAGGTCCTGAGGTCAACCCCTGGTACCCACAAAAAAAAAAAAAGGTAATATAATATCTATAGTATTATATAATCAGTAATTATGTTGATAAAAATGTACCTTACACAGTCTATGCTAGAAATTAGAAGCATGCAATTGCTGATGCTTTTAGTAGGTGTAATGGCTTGTATCCAGATGTTCCCCACCACAAAGTCTCATGCAGTCATAGATGGGGCTTTTTGGAGGTGGCTGGATCTAGGGTGTGTGATGCTGGGATCAAGGATGTGATGCTGGGATTGATTCATGATGTGATGCTAGGATTAAGGGTGTGAGTGCTACCTTCCCTAAAGGCAGGCGGCCTGGATAAAATATAAAGGACAGAAAAAGGGTAGCTTGTTGCTTGCTGCCTTCTGCCTGCCCTGCTTTGCCATGGACCGTTTCTCCCTCCGATGCCCCTCTGCCATGCCACCCTGCCTTGAAGCCAGCCAACTATGAACTGAAACCTCTGCAAACTGTGAGCTAAATAAACCTTTCCTCCTTTAACTTTGGATGTCTGGTATTTTGTCTCATCAACAAGAAAAGTAAGACAGTAGTAAACCATTCAAAGGACCTATATCAGTCAGATTTTCTGTCATTAGGACAAAATACTTGACATCCACAACTTAAAGGAGAGTTTAATTTGCCTTATAATTTTGGGAGACTCAGTCTGAAGTCAGTTGGCTCCAAGGCACAAAGAGCATGGTAGAAGAGCACAACAGAGAACAGCTGCTCGTCCGTGGCATGCAGGAAGCTCCGGGAGAAGGGAGGAGCTGTGGACAAGAACACATCCTTCCAGCTCATGTCCCTGGTGACGCGCCTCTTCTGACCAGGCTCCATCTCCCAATAGCACATTCAGCTACATATGAACTCATGAGCACAGTGGATCCTTTGATGAGTACAGCACCCCCATGATCCAATCACCATCCAACCACATGAGACTTTTGAGGGATATTTTAGATCTAAATTAAAGGAAGACCTATTTTTATTGAATGCAGTGTAGTAAAGAACTTAATCTTAGCCAGGTATGGTGGCACACACACCTGTAATCCCAGCACTTGGGAGGCGGAGGCAGGAGGATCACCATGAGTTCGAGGCCAGCCTGAACTAGTGAGACTGTGTCTCCAAAAAAAATTTCGATCTTAACACATGTGAAACTGATTCCATTATCCTGCCAAAACCAGTCTCCTCTGTCAGCTCATTATTCACCCAAAGCTCCCATTATGGAAAAATGGCCTTGAAATGCTACCTTTGTATGGTATCTATAACATATCTCCCCAGGTAGATTATTCCTGAGAGCCAGAATCAGGCTTTTTATTTCTTTCTCATCCCTAATTAACCTCTAGCACAGTGCTAGACAGAAATTACTCAAAAGAAAAAAATCTTTGCAGAACTAACCAAAGGCCCACAGTTAATGAATACATGAAAAGATCTTCATACTGAATCAGGAGTGAAACGTGCAAATTAAAACAATAAGGTATCATTTTTACCCACCAGACTAGTAAAGGTTAAAAAGCTTGGTAACAGTATGAGGGGAAGAAAGAAACCAACATTCTCACTTTTAGTGTAGACATCTGGCAGTATCTATCAAAATTTCAAGTGTACATGGCCTTTATGTTTTCAAAAATTTATCTTATAGGTAAATCCACAGAAGTTGACAAGTTCTGCATGCAGATGTTAATCATATCACTGCTTATAACAACAAATACACAAAATAACCTAAATGATCATCCCTTGGAGATTAGTTACACTGTTGAAAAACTATACAATGGAATGTAGGCACTGAAAAGAATGAAGTAGATCTTAAACCTGTGAATATATAAAAATATCCTGAATAACTCAAATAAGAACAAAGACAGAACAGGCAAAACAAGAGTAGGATCCCATTAGTTTCAATAAACATGCAAATTCTAGGGCTGGTGAGATGGCTCAGCGGTGTAAGCGCCTGCCTGGCAAGCGCAAGGGCCCGAGTTCGACTCCCGCAACCCACATACGAAAAAAAAAAGGGCCGGTGATATCGCTCAGCGGCACGGGCGCCTGCTGGCGCACAAGGTCCTGAGGTCGGCCCCCGGTACCCACAAAAAAAAAATAAAATAAACAAACACGCAAATTCTTACAAGATACCGATACATTGCTTGTAGGAAACATAAGCAATGATCCAAGACCAGTAATCTGTTAGAGAATCAGTTTTGTGGTAGCACCTGTAACCTCAGTACTCAGTTGAGGCAAGAGGATCACCAGGCTGCCTGGGCTCCATAGCAAGTCTGAGGCCAGCCTGAAGTACATAGCAAGATCCTGTCTCAAAATAGGGGAAGGGGGGAGGCATTTCAATTTTATGTCTTGCTATCATATTAAATTTTAAAACGGTATTTTTTTAACTTTTTAATTAATTTTACTGGTACATTTTCAACATACACAATGATAACATTTATCACATGGAATGTGTATCTGTACATAATATATCTTGATTCTTTTTTCTCCATTTCCCTCTCTTCCCTTTGACCTCTCTTCCCCTCCTTATTTATACAAGCTTTGTTTCCATTTTTTCCTTCTATTCTCTTTTTTTCCTTTTCCCTTCCCCCATCCCTAGCTCCCTTTCCAATTTGAGCATTTTCTTTCTATTTCACAGTATCTATTATACGCTTTAGCCATTATTTACAGTTTTGGTTTCTCACACCAGAGAAACCATGTGATTAAATCTTAAAATAATTTAAACTTTATCATTTGCCCCTCAAAATAAGGAATCACTCCAAAATCTATTCAAATTCTATCAATGTTATCAGCATTCTTGGCTCAACCCAAGCATCCATTCCATAAATACCCATGTACTTCAAGCGCTAGGTGTTAGTATAGCTACTGAAAACACAAAAATGAATAAAACCAGGCCTCCACCACTAATGAACTCAAATTCTAATGGGAAAGACAATCTATCAATAAATCACTGTAACACAATATGGTTATGTACTACAATGGAGTCATTTATATACAAGAAGCTTTGGAACTACAGGTGAATTTGTGGTAAAGGGAACAGTATACACAATGGCACTTTTATTTAATCAATTTGTATTTCTTTATTGCTGGTCTATATGCCAGAAACTAAGTGCTTTACAATCATCAACCCTTTTCCCTCATAACAATCCAAAGAGGTAGGATCTCAATTTATAGCCAAGGGAAACTAAAGTTCAGGGGGCATAAGTAATTTGGCCAAAGTCCCAAAGATAAAGAGCAAAGCTGGGGTGGGGGTAGGAAAAAAAAAAAAGAGCAAAGCCAGGATTTCAACCCAGGCATTTAATTCCAGAGTCCCCGCTCTTTATCACTTTACTGTGCTGATTCTCCAATGACATCAACAAGTCCTAAAGGTTCTTCTACAACATCCACAATTCTACGTACGTCTATGAAACCCATCTCTTCGTCTATAATCCACTACCTCTATGCTAGTCTATGCCTCCATACTTCTATAATCTTACATGATTTCATGCAAACAGTATCCTAATTTCTTTGCTTCCAATCTTTCAATTTTGAATCCCTTTGCACACTCCACTGCTAAATTAATCCTTAAAATCCAGGAAATTCAATCCAGTGTAGCAATTGAGACCAAAGGTTCTTGTGTGAGAGAGACCCCGCTAATAAGTCTGTATAAAGTCTGATTATCCATTTTACCATTTATAAAATCCAAATGTATAATGGGAAAAAAATCGGTACTTACAACTTGCAAGATGTTCTGAGGATCAAACGAAATGATGCATGCAAAGCACTGAGCAAGGGCCCTAGCCCAGAACAAGTGCAACCAAATAAAAAGCCAAATGTGATTTGGTACTGCTAAAATCACTTCCCCCATTTCATTAACCAGCTCAAAAACAACAAATGAATTCTTTGTTACCTGCGAGCTCACTTCTGATCTTTATCTCCAACTACCTTCCAAACCTGTAGTTTGGTTAAAAATACAAATTTCTGGAGGCAAAGACTCAGATTAGCAAGGTATAGCATATAAGCATCTGCATTTTTTAAAAGATATTCACAGTGATTTTGATACGAGTGGTCTGTAGACCTCAATTTGCCAGAAAGTTGTAACAAGCTATCTCCTCGAAGTCTACCAGGCTTATCCACACCTCTGCTCCTGCCATCCATCTGCCTTTCAACACCACATCTGCCCAGGGTGGTGACGCACACCTGTAATCCCAGCACTCAGGGAGGCTGGCGCATGAGGATGGAAAGTTTCAGCCCAGCATGGGCTACTTAGTGAGTCCAAGGCCAGCATGGACTACGTGCCAAGACCTTTCTCAATGCCAGGCGTGGTGGTGCGCATTTGTAGTCCCAGGACTTAGTCGGCTAGGGCAGGAGGATCTCCATAAGTTCAAGGCCAGCCTAGGCTATACCACATGAGTTCAAGCCCAGCCTGAATTAAACAGCAAGACCCTGTCTCCAAAAACAATAATGATAATAATAAAGCAAACAAAACATACACACACACAAACGCACACACACTCACACACATATCTGTCCCACCTACCTTAAACTCTATTCACTTCCTCATATCATGATCTCTTTTTTCTCTGTAATCCTGGAGCACTCTTTATGTTCCCCACTCAAGTGAGTTTAACTCCCTTTCTACTATGCCTTCTTTTGCTATCTACCTCCTACCTAACTTTTCAGGTCAGTTACTTCCCCAAGTCAATTTTACCCTCATGGACAAAAATACCGTCACGAACCAAGAAATTATATGCTCAAAATTTTATGCTTGTGAAATACTTAATATAAACATAAAATTAAATCTCTTCTTTTTTGTGTGGACTGATTCACTAGTTATCTCCTAACTCAATATGCTTTAAATGGAAAGTAAACATTAGTGGTTCTATCTGATCTATGATAACCAAACTCTATCCTAACAAACTGAAAATATATAAATGACACCTTGGTGCACTTTGTCCCATTTTAGGTTGTGAATACACAAATCTTAAGCTATATTCCAAAATATTTGCCTGCCTTGCTGGACAATGGTGGTATATACCGTAATCCCAGCACTTGGAAGGCTGAGGCAGGAGGATTGCATTGAGTTCAAGATTGGCCTGGACTATATAGTGAGTTCAAGGCCAGCCTGAACTACATAGCGAGACCCTGTCTCAAAAAAAAAAAAAAAAAAAAAATTGCCTGCACCCTAAAAAAAGTGTGTGTATATATGTATATACACATATATACACACACACAATATACATATGCACCCTATTTGTACTCAAGACACTTTAAGGAGAAACCTCTTAATTGAAATTGGAGAACAGAGAAATAATGGGCAATGGTCACTAGCCAAAGGACATGTGAAATGCCACAGACGCCGTAAGTCCATCAAGTAATGGAACATTCTCTGAAAAGCTACCAGGTTCCAAGTGCTATACTAAGTACAGCTGGGTATTCCACTCCGGCAAAATGAGACTAATGAAAATAAAAAGATCTAAGTCCACAAAGATAAAGATCAGGAGAGGTGTGGAAAATGGAAGAGTGTAACCAAACCAGCAGAGCTGAGGAAGCCCCAACATAAATGCCGGCCAAGAGAGACACTGACAAAAAGTGAGCCTGTGCTCACCGGGAGACAGCTCAGTGGTGCAGTGCTTGCCTAGCATGTAAGCCAATTCGCCCTCAGGAAACCTTGGGAAAGCTACAGAGCAAGAGACAAGGCACCAGGAAAGCTGGGTGAGGATGCAGGGCCAAGTCTGCAGGTCTCCCTCACCAGGAGGAGCCATACACAAACGACTTGCAAAAAGCTCACTGGAAAGACTCGGAACTACCAAACCCTGGATGACGAAGATGTGTAAAGTCAACTTTCTACACAGCTACAAGGTGGATTTCCCAGCCTCCAAAGCAGGAGACTGAAAGGTCCTTTTCAAGAGAACTGAATGAGAACCAAGAAACATTTAGGATTTCTCCCTTCCACACTTAAAAAACTGCTTACCACCTTACAAAAATGCCCACCACTCAACAAAATCCACAAAGAGCTTCCAATCATGGGGTGGGGGGTCTCAACCTTAAATAAGAAAGGATGGCCAAGATGATTAAACTTGCGCTAAAAACATTGAACATGAAATACAGAAGCCAAACCAAAACAAAAAAGTGAATCATAGACAACAGATAAACCTAAGAGAAAATTAAAGACAGTATGGCAGCATTCCAGGAGGCTGAGGCAGAAGAATTGCAAGTTCAAACCCAGCCTAGGCAACTTAGCGAGACCTCATCTCAAAATTAAAAAAAAAAAAAAAGAAAGAAAGACAATGAGAAGAGCTGGGATGTAGCTTAGTGCAAAGGCCCCAAGTTCAATCTCCAGTACCACCACCATCAAAAAAAAGAGTAATATCTTCAAAGAGGTAATAAAAACAGAAATAATAGGAAATATTTATATAATACCTACTGTGTCCCCCAGGCACTGCTATAAGCATTTTCCACATACTGTGCTGACTCAATTACTCTTCACAACTGAGGACGTGGCACTGTTGTACTCAAAGCCTATCATGCATGGATGGGTTGATAAATTATGGCCCAAGTGCCAAAAAATAGCCTGCTGCCTGAAAAATGATTTTTACACTTGAAATGACTGGAAAAAAATCAAATGAATATTTTGTGACATATGGAAATTACATGAAATTAGTATTCTGGTGTCTTTAAACAAAGACTTATTAGGACACAGCTGTGCCCCATTGTTTACAGATTATCTGGAGCTGTTTTCCTGATAAAACAGCAGAACTGAAGGTTTGCTACAGAGCTCATCCTTGGTACCCTCATCCCTTCACACTGCTACTCAGCACACCACAAATCATCACACGGCTATAACTCAACAGCATCTCAAGTGCCCTGCATATTGCTGTACTATAATTATTTTTAATTATCAGTCTACAAGAAAGTAGACTTTGATGTCACACTTTAAATTACAATATAGGGGTCAGGGATATAGCTCAGCGGCACAGCACCTGCCTGGCAAGCGCGAGGTCATGAGCTTGATTCCCACTACCAAAAAAAACAAAAAAAAATACAATATAGGTGATTGTTCTAATTAGATGTTAAAGTATTTTGTTTATTATATAACAGCACCAGGGGCCGGGGATATAGCTCAGCGGCACAGCGCCTGCCTGGCAAGAGTGAGGTCATGAGTTTGATTCCCGGTACCTCCCCAAAAAAAGATTAAATCGTTGGTGTCAGAGCCAGACTATATAACAGCACCAGAAGACTACAATAAAGGAAGCATCACCAGACTGAGCATCCATCACAACATCCTGACCGGACCTGCCAGACAGCCCACACTCCCGACTTACGAGAACACAGGTCAGGAAAATTAGACAATGTACATCAGGTCACCTCATCATGAAAGAATATTTTCCCAAAATATAAAAAACGAGGACCGGTGACATAGTTCAGCAGCATAAGTGCCTGCCTGGCAAGCGCGAGGTCCTGAGTTCGACTCCCGGTACCCGCATATTTTAAAACAATTATATATATATATATATATATATATATATATATATATATACACATATATATATGTATATATGAAAATGAGGTTATAACCAAAGACAATTTCCAAATTTCTCACTTGTTGACCAAGTATGGAAAGGCATTTATCAATGGTGAGCTGAACTGTGGTGTTACAGCAGCCAAAGGAACATACGCTACAGAGAAAACAAAAGTCTTTGTTTTTTTTTAAACAGAATCTCACTATGTAGCCCAGGCTGGCCTTGAATTCATGGCAATCCTCCTGCCTCAGCCATCTGAGTGCTGGGATTACAGACGTGGGCCACCACGCCCAGTACAAACACCTTTAATATCTCAATCTTTCAGTGAAAATGGTTAAAGAACAGTCCATACACAATTGTTACAGCATGAATATTTTCAAAAATGTTAAGAAAACACTAACACAGGACAACCTGAGGTGAAATTTGCTACAATGTATAATAAATGATGGAGGTAAAAAAATGCATGTGGAGCCAGGTGTGGTGGCACACACCTGTAATCCCAGCACTCAGAAGGCTGAGGCAGGAGGACTGCCATGAATTTGAGGCCAGCCTGGCCCACAAAGTGAGTTTAAGGCCAGCATGAACTGCATAGTGAAACCCTGTCTCAAAAAGACAATCAAGGGGCCAGGGATGTAGCTAAGCCGCACAGCACCTACCTGGCAAGCATGGGGCCCTGAATTCCCAGTACAAAAAAAAAAAAAAAAGATAATCAATCAATCAATAAATACCACATTGTTTCTCTGGCGTGAGAAACTAAAATCTTAAATAAGGACCAAAATGTGTAACAGATACTGGGAAATGGGAAGAAAATGTTCAAAGGAAAAGGGGAACAAGAGACGGGGGAGAGGGAAAGGAAGGAAGGGACAAGAAAAAAAGAATACAGGGAAAAACAGAAACAAAGCTTTTGTAAATAAGGAGAGGAAGAGGGGTTGAAGTGAGGGGAGGGGAATGGAAAAAAAAAAAGCAAGATATATCATGCACAGGTACAAATTCCCTATGATGAATGTAATCATGTATATCTAAAATGTACCAATAAAATTTTTTAAAACACAAAAATAAAATAGGAAAAAAAAAAATCAGAAGGCCCATGGTGCTTATACACAAAACCTACAAGGTGAGGTAAAATCATTTCAGGGACAACTGATAACTGCCTGAATTGTAATGTCAAGCTCTTCCTATGCTGTCAAAAATTAAAAGAAGAAAAAAACGAGATGTTCACTCCCACACAAATGTGGAGCAGGTATGTCCTCTAAAATCAAACGAAGGGGGGCCAGTGAGATGGCTCAGCGGCGTAAGCGCCTGCCTGGCAAGCGTGAGGGCCCGAGTTCGACTCCCGGAACCCACATAAGAAAAAAGGGCCGGTGATACTGCTCAGCGGCACGGGCACCTGCTGGCGTGTGAGGTCCTGAGGTCGACCCCCGGTACCCACACATACACAAAAAAAAATCAAACTAAGTTCCAACACCGTTTTTCAGACCTCAATCCCAGTACAACTTTCCACATGTAACTACGTAATAAGAAGCTTCCACCTCACTCCCAATGGAAGTGATCTGTCTGCAGTGTAACGATAAGCTATAAGGTAAATATCCAGAAAAGAAGCTGGGTGTGGTGGTGCAGGCCTGTAATCCCAGCACTCAGGGAGCCTGAGGCAGGAGGACCTCAAATTCAAGCCCAGTCTGAGCAGTTTAGTGACTTAGCAAGATCCTGTCTCCCCCCCCAAAAAAAAAAAAAAGGGTAAGGAAGGTGCTGATTCAATCTCCCAGAAAGAAAGACAGAGAGAAAAGAAGAAAAGTTACAATTCTATCAATGCCTCCAAGCAATGAACATGACCCATTAAAACCAAATGTTCAGATATTACTACTTGGCAATCAGAATTAACAGGGCCAGGGATATAGCTCAGCGGCACAGTGCCTGCCTGGCAAGCACAAGGTCCTGAGTTCGATTCTCGGTACCAAAAAAAAAAAAAAAAGCAACAATAAATCAGAATTAACAGATAAATATTTGGAATCTATTTTGAATACTAAAATGTTATCCCTTCTGTAGCAACAACAAAAAGAATTTCATTCTTCCTACCAGCAAATCTTTCATCACAAGAAATGTTCTTCATGGCTGTGAGTATTCTATTTTGAACATCATTAATAAAACTTACAGAAAATTATTTTATCTTGTTAGGAAAGTATCTAGAAGAAATCCTTCATTTTAGTTATATTACAAAGCTAGTGTGATAAAAACAGCATGGTGCCGGCACAAAAACAAACATGAATCTCACCCCAGAAAGAATGGCTATTATCAAGAAGTCAACCAATAACAAATGCTGGAGGGGCTGTGGGGAAAAAGGAACCCTTCTCCACTGTTGGTGGGAGTGTCAACTGGTGCAGCCCCTGTGGAAATCTGTATGGAGACTCCTCAAAAAACTAGGATTGGAGATCCCATTTGACCCAGCTATTCCCCTTCTGGGTATCTTTCCAGAAGAATTGAAAACATCATACCACAGCGATATATGTGCACCCATGTTTATAGCAACACAATTTGTAATAGCTAGATCGTGGAAACAACCCAAATGCCCATTAACCAAGGAATGGATAAAAAGATGTGGTATTTCTACACAACGGAGTACTACTCAGCCGTAAAGAAAGATAAACTGGAAACTTTTATAGGTAAATGGATGCAACTCGAGAAAATACTCACAAGCAAAATAAACCGGATGCACATTTGTAAACATCGTATTGTCTCCCTAGTATGAAAATGCAATTTCACTGTGACTATTCCATTCCTTAATCTTCTATTTTTTACCTAGCTTTTGTATGGCTTAATCTTTTTTTTTTTTTTTTTTGGGGGTACCGGGGGGTCGACCTCAGGACCTCGCGCGCCAACAGGCACCCATGCCGCTGAGCAATATCACTGGCCCCTTTTTTGTATGTGGTATCCGGGAGTTGAACTCGGGCCCTCACGCTTGCAAGACAGGCGCTTACACCACTGAGCCATCTCACTGGCCCTTGCATGGCTTAATCTTATACTGAGTAATATTTCTCTCCAAAAGGTATTTGTACATTCTCTAATGCTTGAGTTTGTTAATATATAAGAATGTTTACTTGTTGTCTTTAAAATAAATAAATAAATAAATAAAATAAAATAAAAAACAAACATGAGGATCAATCGAACAGAATAGAGGGTGCGGAAACAACCTCAAGCACACTCAGCCAGTGTATTTGATCTTTGACAAAGGGGACAAAAACACATGCTGGAAGAAAGACAGCCTCTTAATGGTACTGGGAGAACTGGCTATCCACATGCAGAAAACTGAATCTAGACCCCTATCTCTCACCATGTACTAAACTAAAATTAAAATGCATCAAAAAGTAAAGGTTAAAACAGAAACAATCTGCTAGAAGATAAAATACAACTCTTGAGATCACTGGCATAGGCAAGGACTTTCTGCAAAGAACCCCAGTTGCATAGGAAATAGTCCCAAGAATCAAAAAATGGGATCATATCAAACAAAAAAGCTTCTTCTGCACAGCAAAAGAAATAACCAACGGAGTGAAGAGACCACCTACTGAACAGGAGAAACATTTGCCAGCTGTACCTCAGACAGAGAGCTAATGTCTAGAATATGTAAAGAACTCAAAAAATTAGACTCCCCCAAATAAAAACCCAGTCAAAAAAATGGGCAAATGAGATGAATAGACACTTCATAGGAGAAGTACAGAATAGCCAATAATTACACAAAGAAATGCTCAACGTTGCTGGCCACTACAGAAATGCAAATTAAAACAACACTGAGATTTCATTTTACCCCAGAAAGAATGGCCATCATCAAGAAATCAAATAATAACAAATGCTGGCCAGGCTGCAAGGAAAAAGGAACCCTCCTATACTGTTGGTGGGAATATAAACTAGTTCAACCATTTTGGAAATCAGTATGGAGATTCCTCAAAAAACTGAAACTAGAAATTCCATTCAACCTAGCTATTTCTTTTTAGGTATCTTCCCCAAAAAGTTAAAACATCAGGCCGGTGAGATGGCTCAGTGGCATAAGCGCCTGCCTGGCAAGTGCGAGGGCCCGAGTTCGACTCCCAGTACCCACATATGAAAAAAGAGCCAGTGATATCGCTCAGCGGCACGGGTGCATGCTGGCACATGAGGTCCTGAGGTCAACCCCCGGTACCCACAAAAAAAAAAAAAAAAAAAAAAAAAAAAAAAACACATCACACTACAGTGATACATGCATACCTATGTTTATAGCAACACAATTTGTAATAGCTAAATCTTTTTTTTTTGGGGGGGGTGTCTTTGTTTTTGTTTTGAGGTAGGGTCTCACTATGTAGTTAGTGCAGGCTGGCCTCGAACTCACAGTAATCCTCCTGCCTCAGTCTCACGAGTGCTGGGATTACAGGCATGTGCCACCAAGCCAGGCTTGTAACAGCTAAATCTTGGAAGCAGCCTATACATGTATGTCCATCAACAGATGAATGGATAAAGAAAATATGTCATTTACACACAGTGGAATACTACTCTGCCATAAAGAAGGATAAATTTGAGTATTTGTAGATAAACAGATGCACCTAGAGACCACAATGTTAAGGGAAATAAATCAGACACACAAGCTTAAATATCACATGGTTTCTCTTATATGAGAGATCCAGGATGCCCACTAGCACCATTCCTGTTCTATATAGTTCTGGAAACATTAGCTACAGCAATTAGACAAGGGAAAGAAAAAAGGGAATACAGATAGGAAAGAAAGAAGTTAAAGTAGCATTATTTACTGATGACTTGATACTCTACATAGAAGACTCCAAAAATTCCACCAAGACTCCTAGAATTAAGCAATCCAAACTATAAATAAATAGCAAAATAAAAGATAGGTAATAGGAAGTAGGGGGATAGCTCTCTCTCAAAGGGGAACAGGATCAAGAGATGGAGGGAGAAGGGAGGGAGTAGAGGGAAAGGGGGTGAAAAAAAGGAACTAAGATGTGTTATGTATATGTACCAATTCCACACAAGGAATAGAATCATTATGTACTACAAACATGTACTAATAAAGAAAAAGAAAAAGAAAAGAGGAAAAGAGAAAAAAAATCCTTCATTTTATCTGTTGGCCCATAAAGCCTAAATTATTTGTGATTTGTTCCTTCATACAAAATATCTGCCAATTCCTGGAATACATAAATACACTGAAGTAAAGAAAAGTTAAGTAATCTGCCCACAATTACAGAGCTAGAAAGTGGCACACTAGGTTTCAAACCCAACAAAGCTGGGTGCAGAAACTGTGCTGTTGTTTGTAATTACAGTATCATAATTGCTTCATGAACCAAGAACAAGTTGTCATTGAAAAACAAAGAATAAGAAAGGAATGTTAAGTTAAAAATACAATAAAAAAATCAACAGAGGGCCAGTGATTTAGCTCAGCAGCACGGTGCCTGCCTGGCAAGCAAGAGGTTCTGAGTTCAATTGCCGGTACCAAAAAAAAAAAAAAAAATTAATAGAAAAGAGATAAATGGGAAACAGAAGGCAAAGAATAAACAAGACACATTTAGAAGATCTTAATATATTAATAATAGGAGTTTCAAAAAGAAAACACAAGCAAAACAGGAATGCAACATTGTCAAGTCGGACCTCTGAAGAGTCTAAGATTTTTACTTTATTTGCAAAGCTCACAAAGACATGAATTCTCTGGGATTGCAACAGCAGTAGCCACTGTAACATCTTGCATCAGTTCCCTGGGCACAAATTCCCATAGGTCTTTCAAAGTGTTTGATAAAAAATTAGTCTGTTCACGGAAACCTAAGCAAATTCGAGGATGTAGGGAGGAACATGATAAATTATTCACCAGTACTGAGCAATATTTATGTTGTCATTAAACGTAAATATTAAACACTAAATTAACCAAGAATTGCACTGAAAGGGCTAGAGGCCATAAAGGAAGAACACCTCATCTACCATAAAAGGAGTCAGAGTAAGTGTCATCTCAAAATGACAAAATCACGAAATAACAATTCAGACATAATATTTAAACACAGAGATAAGAATCAAAAGAAAAAGCTTAAACTTTTTTTTTTTTTTTTTTGTGGGTACCGGGGGTCGACCTCAGGACTTCGCGCGCCAGTAGGCGCCGGTGCCACTGAGCGATATCACCGGCCCTTTTTTCGTATGTGGGTTCCGGGAGTCGAACTCGGGCCCTCGCGCTTGCCAGGCAGGCGCTTACGCCACTGAGCCATCTCACCGGCCCTTAAACAAGTTTTTTAAAGTAGTTGCTTTGGGTCCAGATTTTTAAAAACAGGAAAGGAGGCCCGGTGAGATGGCTCAGCGGCGTAAGCGCCTGCCTGGCAAGCGTGAGGGCCCGAGTTCGACTCCCGGAACGCACATACGAAAAAAGGGCCGGTGATACCGCTCAGTGGCACGGGAGCCTGCTGGCGCGTGAGGTCCTGAGGTCGGCCCCCGGTACTCACAAAAAAAAAAAAAAAAAACAGGAATGGATAAGGTAAGGTTTTCATGACTTTTTTTTACAATACACCTTCCTAGCTAATGTTGTTTTCCAATACACGCTCCATTTAACGAATGAGTTCTGTTCCCAAGACTAGGTCTTTAAGCAAATTGGTTGCAGCTTGGCGTCGTGGCACACACCTGTAATCCCAGCATTCGGGAGGCTGAGGCAGGAGGATAGCCTTGAGTTCGAGGCCAGCCTGGGCTACATAAGCGAATTCAAGGCCAGCCTGAACTACATGGCGAAACCCTGTCTAAAAAGTAAATAAATAAATAAATAAGAAAAAAAAAATTGGTCACTAAATGAGGAACTGTATATATATGTAATATGTACATTACAATATTCAAAATAAACCGGGTATGGTGTCAAATGCCTATGATCCCAGCACTCAGGAGGCTGAGGCAGGAGTATTACCACGAGTTCAAGACCAGCCTGGACAATGAGTTCAAGGCCAGCCTGAATTACAGAGTAAGTCCCTGTACCAAAAAAACCACAAACACACACACACACACACACACATACACACACACACACATATGTACATATATTCAGAACAAAGAAATGGTCAAAGGCAACTTCATCTTTACTTTTATTTGCATAATGTTTACGTGCAGTATGTAATGTATAACAGAACATAAAACTACAGCACTTTACAGTACAATGAGCAAAAATTACAGTATAAATTACTGTATAAATAAGATACCCTGTACAAAAAAAGACACAGACTCTATAAACAAGATGTACAAAACTGTCCAAAAAAAATAAAGACAGATCATAAGTCCGAGTGGTGGGTCATTAAATCTAAACAGTCATTAAACAGGTAGGCCATTAAATGAAGAATATCTGTACATAAGAATTTCTTTAAGTAGAAAAAACAACTTTCAAATGAATTGGACAGAATGTGCTGGGCTATTTCACAATCACTGATTCATATAAATAACTCAATGTGCAAATACCAAAAACACTACAGGGCTTAAAAATCCAAACAAGCAGTACCCGGACTATCACATTATAGTAATGTAAACACAAAGGAGTCTGTCAATATACAACAAATACTTTTCAAAGCCCACTACATGGCTAGAACTCCACCGAGTACAGTGTATGGAGAGACTCTGTCTCAAAAAAACAAAATAATAATAACAATAATAATGCAACTATTTGAGACTGTTCATCAGCTTTGCATCACTATAATGAAATATCTTAGACAATTAACTTACAAAGAAAAAAAGTTTCTTTTGGCTCACAGTTTTACCTATTTCAAATCATGACAAATTGGTCCCACTGCTTTGAGCCTCTGGAGAGGCAGCACATCATAGCAACAGCACACAGCAGGGCAAAACTGCTCATGACAAGAGCCAGAGAGCACAGAGAGGAAGGGGTCAGGGTCCCAGCATCCCCTCCAGGGGAGGCCACCAGTGACCTAAGGACCTCCCACAAGGCCTCATCTCTCAAAGGTTCCGCCACCTCCCAACAGTACCACCCAGGGGACCAAACCTTTAACACATGGGTCTTTGGGGACATTTAAGATCCAAACCACAACAAAAACTCAGGAAAAGCTCATATCACAAAAGCGGCCATACCACAGAAGTTAAGGCCTGAAGGATAAGAAGAAGGGAAGTTCAGTATGGCTGGTGCAGGGAAGGAATAAAAGTGGAGGCCTCGGAGGCCTGAACATAAGCTGACATTTTATTAAGGACAGACTTAGTTAAGGGCACGTCTTCTTCCTCTGCACCTTGTACAATCACCTACATCCTAAGACTTCCAGATTGTGACTCTACCCACGTCTATTGATGAATCCAAAATACCTGTCCACTCCAGCACTTTCCTGTGAGGACTGATGCAATTACCTGATTGCATCAGCGAGTGTCCCAACCGCATCTCAAACTCAGCATGCCCAGTAATCAACTAAATATATATCCCTCCCCATCCACTTCCAAACCTCCTTTGATGCCACCCATTCAGATATCCAAGTCCAGAAAATTGAGGGAAGAGAAGCAAAATACCATGTATAATGTGTGCATTGCTACGTAGGTAAAAGGTATTTTCATTTAATTTTCTAACAAACATATAAAGTAAATACTAGTCACTTTGACAGATGAGTAAACTAAAGCTCAAAATGGTTAAGTAAAACATGCCAAAGCAAACAAACAAACAGAATTGACATTAAAACCTAGAGTTTAGGAAATATACGTTAGTCTGGAGTCTACAGACAGAAAAACTAATTTTTTTTTTTTTTTTTTTGGTACCAGAAATCAAACTCAGGACCTTGCACTTGCCAGGCAGGTGCTTGTGTCGCTGAGCTATATCCCCAGCCCAGAAAAACTAATTATGAAGTATGGCAGAAAAAATGAATTGCCGACCCAATATTCAGTATTCCCCGCCCCTCAGTAACAGAACTTGGATTTCTGGCTAGACACATTCCTGTCCAGCTAAAAGATACATCTGAGACTCCTTACGAATAGATGGTTATTTCTTTGTTCCTACCTCCCTTCTGATGCTTAGAATGTGGGAATCTTAGCTAGAATTCTAACACGATTCTAGACGCAGAAATGAAGGCCTACGAACTAGGGATAACAAAGTAGGGAACTGCAAAGAGGCTAGGTTCCTGATGAGACTAGCTACCATATCAACCTTCAACTGTCTGCTTCTGAGCTTCTTTCACATGAGTAACAAACTAATAACACGTTGAAGCTATTACTTTTCAAGTCTCTTGTTACAGTCTGATCTAATCCTAACTGATAAGAAGGCTTTGAGCATATTCTAAGAAAAAGGCAAAGGATTGCATGAGATATTTTAAAGGAAGCCCTATCAAAATTCATGACAAACTTACCCCAAAAAGGAATTTAATAGCATAAGCCAGGCATGGTGGCGCACGCCTGTAATTTCAGCACTGGGGAGACTGAAGCAGGAGGATTGCCACGAGTTCGAGGCCAGCCTGGACTATAGTTAGTTAAAGGCCTAAACTATATAGTGAGACCCTGTCTCAAAAAGACAGAAACAAAAACAGTCACATTTCATATAGGAGAGTTTTTAAAAGATAATTCTTCCAATGTCCCTATTGAAGAGCTGCAATCATGTCTGGTGCCCATGATTTTTAAAGAATGGGATAAAAATGAGACATGAAGAGCTGGGCACACGCCTGTAATCCCAGCACTTAGGCTAAGGCAGGAGGATCACCTCAAGTTCTAGGGCAGCTTGGGCTACATAGTGAATTCAAGGCCAGTATACACTACATAGTGAGAGTCAGTCTCAAAAAATAAAAAAAATGAAAGAAAGTCATCAGAAAGTATTAACCAAGCTTTCTTAATGAAATGGAAAAAAAAAAAAAAAAAAAAAAAAAGCATCATGCTCTGCTAAAACTTTTTCTAGGGAAAATAAAGTCAGGAACAGATATTCAGTAATTCCCCATCACCTTTCCCCAACACACTGAGGCCAGGCCCTTCACACCAGGGACAGTCAAGACTTCACCGCTCAGGAGGAAAGCGGAGCTGCACGAGGAAGCAGGATACCAAAGTAAAGGACATCTGGGGACCCTTTCCCTCTCTTAGGACTAATTTCTGTTTCAGGAGGGAGAGAAGAGCAGTGGCCATCCTGTCACTCTGCTTGTCAGGCCTACAACACTCAACCATGTCCAGCTGAGTCACAGAAGAATTGAGAAAGCTGTTCAAGTCCAGATCTCACAGCAGTTTATTCTGCCTGAAAAATGCTCTCTCACTCTAAGAATATACTCCTCCTGCTGAATGAGGGACGCCTCCATTTATTTCCTAGTGGGACAGAGTCCCCACCCCTTCACCCTCTACAAGGTAACCATCATTGCCCCTGAGGGTCAATTTGGCATTATAAACATAGGTATAAAGTATTTTTAAAACATGAATATGAAAAAAAGAGGCCAAAATGAAATACAGAAAAACTTTACAAAGTGTTACATCACTTTCATACTTAATCCCGTTAAAAGGTCTCATTTCACAAAGTCCTACACTGTAAGTATCACAGGTATTTCCCAGTTACTGAAAAGAAAAATGCAGAAGTCCTCTCTGGCTCTAACCATAATCTACAACCTCAAGTAAAAACACTCTCAATGTATTTATGGCAGAAAAAGGAATCACGTGCTTTATTAAGCCTCAGCAAAATATTCCAAAACATAATGGATAAGCAGAATGATGGCTTCCAAAGATGTCCCCATCTTAAATCCTGGGAACCTGTGATTATGTTATTTGCAAAGCAACTTTGTGGGAGTGCTTCAATAACCCTGGATTATTCAAGTAGGCCTGATCCAATCTCTCAGATCCTTTAGAGCAGATCACTTTCCCCAGCTGCGGTCAGAGAAGTGAGGGTAGAAGAACAATCAGAGACAAACATCCTTGTGGCTTTGAAGATGGAGGAAGGCGGCCATACACCAAGGAAAGTGGCAGCCTCTGGAAAGTAAAAGGAGCGAGGAAACGGATTCTCCCCAAGAAACCTCCATAAAGGAACACAGCCTTGCTGATGTACTGATTTTAGCATTTCGGACTTCCACAGGAGAATAAAATAATCTGTGTTGTTCTGAGCCACTAAGTCTGTGTTAATGTATTAAGACAGTCATGGGAAATTAGTATACACACACACACACACACACACACGCACACAGACACACAAAAGGACTTTTAACAATATATGAAATTATCTAGAGAAAAGCACAATAAAATTGCCCAAATATTTAGAGCACTGTAAGAATTGTTTGTGCATATTGCAGTATATTTTGCTTCTATTTTTCTCCTGCCCTTGGAAGGCTCCATTCATTAAAAAGCCAGTTAATGTTGACAATTTTTCAAATTTTTTTGCAGGGCATGCAGCATATTAATCAAAAAAATGAACAGGATATTAGGATCTGCTGGAAAAGTGAAGAGACAGGCTATATTTTTCAGCGTCAAACATGTATCAAATGGAAACCACATTTAAAAAATAAATCCTAGCCAGGTGTGGTGGTGCACACCTGCAGTCCCAGCACTCAGAAGGCTGAGGCAGGAGGACTGCCACAAGTTCAAGGCCAGCCTGGGCTACACAGTGAGACCCTGTCTTAAAAAAAAACAAAACAAAACAAAAAAAAACCTTCCACATATTAAGACCTTACTATTAATTTTATAGGTGTGACAATGGTATTATGGGCATATTAAAAGTGATCTACCTCCTACAAATATATACTGAAATATTTACAGATGAAACAGTATGCACATGGTTTGCTTCAAAACAACTGGGAGCCAGGCGTGGTGGCACATGCCCGTAACGCCAGAACTCTGGGAGGCTGAGGCAGAGCATCACAAGTTTGAGTTCACCCTGGACAATTCAGCGACACCCTGCCTCAAAAATAAAAAATGAAAAAGGACAAGGAATGCAAAGGCCCTGCATTCAATCCCCAGTACAAAAAAAGGTGGGAGAATGTGGTTTTAGGAATAGATAGAAATACAGATGAAACTGAATTGCCATGACTTAATCACTGTTGGAGCTAGGTAATACGCACATGGGACTGCATTATATAACTTAACTGTGGTTGTTTTGAACTGCTGGGGATTGAACCCAGGGCCTCATACATGCTAGGCAAGAATTCTTTCACTTAGAAGCTCTAAGTGAAAGCGCTTTCTTTCACTTAAGATCCCAGCTCCTGTTTGAACTTTTCTATATTTAAAAGGCATAAAGATTTAAAAATACCTTGACCTATGATAACATAGGCCTCTCTATATACGTGTTATTACAACATAAACTTAATAGCTAATTTCCTTTCTATTAACATTGCACTACCTCAATTATCTGGTTTAATATACTTAGAACTGATAATTTCATCAATTATTCTCGAATCTCAACTCATTCTGCCTTGTTACCAACCTTACAAACTCAAGCAAGTCCCCTGACCTCTAAAAGAATGGTTCTAGGGGCCAGGGATATAGCTCAGTGGCAGAGGGCTTGCCTGGCAAGTGCAAGGTCCTGAGTTCCATTCCCAGTACCAAAAAAAAAAAAAAAAAAAAGAACTCAAAAAGAAAGGTTCTGGGCCGGTGAGATGGCTCAGCGGCTTAAGCGCCTGCCTGGCAAGCGCGAGAGCCCGAGTTCGACTCCCGGATCCCACATACGAAAAAGGGGCCGGTGATATCGCTCAGCGGCACGGGCGCCTGCTGGCGCTCGAGGTCCTGAGGTCGACCCCCCGGTACCCACAAAAAAAAAAAAAAAAAAAAAAGAAAGGTTCTTCATCTGCAGAATGGGAATATTCATACCTTTATTTTTTTTAGTACATGTTTGTGGTACATAATGTTTACATTCATCTTAAGGGGTAGGTACATGTACTTAACATCTTAATTCTTTTTATTCCCCTTCCCCACCCTCCGTCCCCTGCTCCATCTCTAGATCCCCTTCCTATTTGCAAAAGATCTCCCTGTTTCCTAATGTCTATCTTTTATTTTGTTGTTTAAATTATTTATACTTTGGGTTTCTCATATCAGAGAAGTTATGTAATATTTAATTTTGTGTATATGATTTATTTCACTTAACATGGTCTCACAGTGCATCCACTTTCCTACAAATTACTCAAATTTATCCTATTTTATGGCAGAGTAGTACTTCATTGTGTATAAATATCACATTATCCTTATCCATTCATCTGTTGATGAATATATTGGCTGCTTCCAAGATTAGTTCTTATGAGGAATATTCATACTTGCCTAGACTATCTCTGAGTTGCCAAAATTATCTAAAATTAAAAACCCCAAAGCAGGATAACCATTCTAGAAAGCCACGGAGTCATAAAATCCGTCCCCTGCAGCAACCATTCATCTATTTCTATAGATTTTCTTCCCTTCCACCTCCAGTGCCTCTGTTGAGTCCCCAAATCATTAGCCCAAGCACCTGGGTTCCCCCGGCAAGTCTACAGTCCTCTCCACCACCTCCACCTCTTCATGTATTCCAGCCCAGCGCCTCCTACCCATAGGATCCTCCAAGCAGCGCTTCCTCTTTCAAGGATCCCACTCCATCGACCGAGTCTTTCCCCTACATCTCCTTTGCTGTCCTTATTACAATCATCCCCTCACTTCTCTAACCCTTGTCAGTACTTGAACAGTTTCATCACCCCACTACCCTCACACCCTACTACTGCCACCAGTGCACAAACATCCACCCTTCGGTTCAATCCAGCTGCTCAGGCATCCTGATAGTTATAGGGTGTGCAGGAGGGGGACAGGGGGTGACTGCTAAAGGGTGCGGGCTACTTAACGGATGATAAAAATATTCTGGAATTAGTGATAAGGTTGCACGACCATGTGAATATACTAAAAGCCACTGCACTGTACTTTAACTGTACTTGTGTGTGTGTGTGTACCGGGAGTCGAACTCAGGACCTCGCGCTCCAGCAGGCGCCCCTGCCGCTGAGAGATATCACCGGCCCTTTTCTCGCATGTGGGTACCGGGAGTTGAACTCAGGACCTCGCGCTTGCCAGGCAGGTACTTATGCCGCTGAGCCATCTCACCGGCCCTAATTGTACTTTTTTTTTTTTTTTTTTTTTGGTGGGTATCGGGGGTCGACCTCAGGACCTCGCGCGCCAGCAGGCGCCCGTGCCGCTGAGCAGTATCACCGGCTCTTTTTTCGTATGTGGGTTTCGGGAGTAGAACTCGGGCCCTCGCACTTGCAAGGCAGGCGCTTACACCGCTGAGCCATCTCACCGGCCCCCCTAATTGTACTTTTAAAGGGTGAATTTTATGGCATGTGAATTATATCTCAATAAAAAAATGTGTATGTCAAACAAAAACGAACAAACGCACTATTGCTCACCCTGCCCATCACACGCCCATGTGTCAGACCCACATCGCTCCATCTCCGGAAGCCTCGACGTGTCTGCCGGGCGGTATCCCCCAACTCCCAGCCCGAACCAGCCCGCGGTTCCCGTCACGCTCCGGTCTAACACACCCCCAGGGCCCGCCTGGGCGAGGCACAGGGTCGCTCCCGCGGCTCAGCGCAGCCCCGCGGGCGGCCCAGTCCCGGCCGGGGCAGGGTCCCTCCTCCCCGCGCAGACGGAGCTGCCCAGCCCTCCGGGCGCGGGCCAAGGAGAGGAAGCGTCCCGAGCCCACCTGTCTCAGCCTGCCGGGAGCTCCGCGTCCAGCCCCACGCACGGCGGGCGGGCAGGCGGGCAGAGGGCGTCAGGGAAGCGCGGTCGCGCCGCAGCCCGGGTGGCGCAAGCCGGCTCAGGCCTCCATGTTTCCACGTCTCTGCGGCTCGGGCTCCGGCTCCGCTCCAGCGGAGTCGGCGCGGAGGCCGGGAGGCGGGGAAAAGAAAGGGAAGCAGCCGAGAACGCGGGTAGGGAACCGAACGGCCAGGCGCGCGCCAGCGGGCGGTCCCGGGGCGCTCGCTGCGCGCGGGCTTCTGGGAAATGGAGTCCTCACGGCGTTGCTGGTTTCTACACCAACCCGGCGTCTCCCGGGCAACCGCCGAGCCACGTGGCGAAGTCCGGAAACTTCAAAACTCCAGCCTCCAGGTGCTTCCTAGGGCGGCTTACCCGTCCCACCTGTACTGGTGTCTTAATTTAAGGTCCCTGTTAGTTCCAGATGAATAACCCATCTCAATGTCAAGCAATTCCTTGTGGGGCTCTGAAGATTTGAGAAGTAGGCCGGGCACAGTACTGCCAGCCTGTAATCCTAGCATTCTGGAAGGCTTAGGCAGGAGGACCGCAACTGCAAGCCCAGCCTGGGCAATTTAGCACAGACCTGCCTCAAAATTAAGAGTGATAATGACGATGACTATTATGATAAAGGGCTGGGAATGTCGCTCAGTGCGAAGGCCCTGCGTTCAATCCTTTCTACCGCCAAAATAGGATCTCAGGAAATTGCCTAGGCTCTCCTCGAACTTGCCTCCTGCCTCAGCCTCTCAGAGTGCTGGAATTGCGGGTGTTCGCCACCACCCCCTGGTGGAATTTTTTTTCCCCCTCTTTTCTAGGAGCAATACTGGGAATTGATCCTAGGGCCTTTGCACCGAGCTATACCCTCAGCCCTTTTATTCACTTTCTTTTCTTTTTGACTTATTTTTTTCATTCTTTTTGCAACATCCTCATGCTGAACTTTTTTTATTGTTTTGATACAGGATCTAATCAAGTCGCTGAATTGCCCAAGCTGGGCTCCAATTAATGTCCTCTAGCCTCAGTATCCCAGATTGCTTGCCCAGCAAGACAATAATTTCTGATGGAGGCAGCTGGAAAGTCTACACCTGCCTGCATTATTGTCAGGACACTTTCCACAGGAAGGGAAATCAATATGGAATTTAAAGTTCCATGAGCTGAGGTTACCAGATTGACATCCTTGAGCAATTACATTATCTCCCCCAGACAGTTTCATCACCTAGATTTTATATATATGTGATTGTTAACATTACAGTAATAATCATTCCCATTGTGAGTTGTTTTCTACCTGCTATGCACTGTTTTATATCTTCAAATAAAC
Organism: Erethizon dorsatum; assembly: GCA_028451465.1. Taxonomy (NCBI): domain Eukaryota; kingdom Metazoa; phylum Chordata; class Mammalia; order Rodentia; family Erethizontidae; genus Erethizon; species Erethizon dorsatum. The sequence goes on along the minus strand of CM051829.1, from coordinate 29,406,582 downwards.
CTATGAAAAAGCTATCACAATTATTTCCATAATACAATCAATATGTGCTGATGTCCTCCAAAAGTGCAGTATAGATATTTAATATTTTTCCAGTATCAATTACCAGTGTATTCACTGAGCTTGCAGAATGAGGGCCGGAAAACTTAGTAAAATACAAAGTACCTAGGGACCTAGCTAAAAAGAGGCAGGAACTACCATGCAGCCATTGTAAGGAATGCTATGGATTCATAATTTATTTTAAAAAAATGTGTCCATGCCCATGCTGAATGTTATCATTATGCATGGCAAACATGTACTAATAAATAAATAAATAAATAAATAAATAAATAAATAAATAAATAAATAAAATGTTCCATGATGCATTAAGTGGAAAGAGTATGAATAGCTGGGTGTGGCGGCAAACACCTGAGGCAGGAGGATTCCCATGAGTGTGAGGCCAGCCTGGGCTACATAGTGAGTTCAAGTCCAGCCTGAACTACATAGTGAGACCCTGTCTCAAAAAAAAGTATGAATAGTATTATCCAATTTTTATAAATTAATTATATTTATAATACTTATGTGTATGTGCCCAGGAGAAAAAGAGGTTAAAAAATATTAATAATATACAACTTAAGGTAAAGAGATCATGGGTGATTAAAATTAATTTTCTTGTTTCCTAATTTTTCTGCAATGAATATTAATTTCATGTATAATTTTATTTTAAAGTCATAGCAAAAAGAGAAGCAGGCATCAAATGGAAACTCTTTAACTGTTCAGTGATTTTGCCTGGCACTCACTCTACTTCCCCCAGATTACCACAGCAACAGTTATGAGCCTTTCTTCAGAACTGGCATCATTGCCCACCTGTAATCCCAGCACATGGGAGGTTGAGGCAGCAGAATCGCCTCAAGTTCAGTGCCAGCATGGGCTACATAGTGAGTTCAAGACCAGCCTGAACTACATAGCAAGACCTTGCCTCAAAAAACAAAAACAGGGGCCAGTGAGATGGCTCAGCGGCGTAAGCGCCTGCCTTGCAAGCGCGACAGCCCTAGTTCGACTCCGGGATCCCACATACGAAAAAGGGGCCGGTGATATCGCTCAGCGGCACGGGTATCTGTTGGCGCTCGAGGTCCTGAGGTCGACCCCCCGGTACCCACAAAAAAAAAAAAAAAACAAAGGGCCAGTGATATGGCTCAGAGGCATAAGCGCCTGCCTGGCAAGCATGAGGTCCTGAGTTCAACTCCCAGTACCACATAAAGGAAAAAAAGGGCCGGTGATATCGCTCAGTGGCACAAGCACCTGCTGGCAAGCATGAGGTCTTGAGTTCGACTCCCGGTACCCAGATAAAAAAACAAAACAAAACAAAAGAAACAAAAAAAACTGGTATTGTAGACCAAGAAGCAACATAGTCTACTTTAAAGTGATCCTATTAGTGAAATTTTACACCCCCTTCTTTTGTAGTTTACCAGAGTGTGTTAGCTTTCTTTGGTTTCTTTCTTTTATTTTATTTTTATTTATTTATTTATTTTTTTTATTTTTTATTTTTTTTTTGGTTTTTTGAGACAGAGCCTTGCTATGTAGTTTAGGCCGGCCTTAAACTCAAGACGATCTTCCTGCCTCAGCCTCCTGAGTGCTAGGATTACAAGTGTGTGCCACCATACCAGGCCATGTGTTAGTTTTCTGATGCTGGGACAAAATACCTGAGATAAACAACTTGGAGAAAGGAGAAAAGATGTATTTTGGGTCATGGTTTCAGGGGTCTCACTCCATGGTCACCTGGCCCCATGGCTTTGGTTGTGATGACACAGTGTAGCATGAAGGACCACACAGCAAAGGAGACTGCTCACCTCATGGCAGATACGAGGCAAAGACAAAGAGGAAAGGGCCAGGGTCCCAGTATTCCCTTTGAGGGCACGCCCCCCAGTGACCTCACTTCTTTCCACTCTTCCCAACTCCGAAAGTTTCCTCCACCTCCCAATAGCACTGTAGGCTGGGAACCAGGCCTTTAGCACAGGGCCTTTGGGGGACACTTAAGAGCCGAACCACAACCGATGACTTGAAATTCAGAGGGTCTTGCCATAGTTCCTAGGCAAATCTCATAATGTTGTTAAAGAAATGTCACAAAACAGAGGGTCGGATGAGGAAGGCTGTGTTGGAATGCTTGGGTAACTTAGTGGGTTTTGTGTGTGTGTGTTTTGTTTTTTGTTTTTTGTTTTTTGTGTTTTTTTTGAGACAGGGTCACACTATGTAGCCCAGGCTGGCCTCAAACTCATGGTGATCCTCCTGCCTCAACTTCCCAAGTGCTGGGATCACAGGCAAGCGTCACCATGCCGGGTTTATGCTTATACTTCTGCAGGCAGCATTAAAAGTTGGTGACAAAACACTAAGTTAGAGCCAGGCATGGTGGCGTATGCCTGTAATCCCAGCACTCAGGAGGCTGAGGCAGGAGGATCAGTTCGAGGCCAGCCTGGGCTACACAGTGAGTTCAAGGCCAACCTGAACTAGTACAGTTAGAAACAAAGGTGCTGAGTCGTACTCTGTTCATTCAAATGTAAATGCCACACCACCCTCACGATTATCCAGACTTAAATTTAAGAGATCGCCCAGATGGCTGGCATCAGAGAGAAAGACACTGGGAAGCACCTTGGATCACTGGTGTCTGACCCTATAAATACTGGAAGCCTGAGTTATCAAGGCCCTTTTCTTCCCTTTGCCATTTTTTCCCTTGCCCCTTTCTTCCTTTGTCCTTTTTTCTCTCTCCCCGCCCCCGCTTTGCCCCTCTGCCCATTCTTGCTGCTGTCCTGTGATCTTCAATAAACCTACCACATACTATGAGGTGTATGCTTGGCAATGCTTAACTTGTCCTACACAAGAACCTGGAATATTTTTGGCTCACTCAACTGTAATGGAATACATTGTGAGACCCTGTCTCAAAAAAAAAGAAGTATCACGATACCTTAGCCTGACTTGACTATATCAGTGTCTAGTTAGTGCAGAAGCACCAACAGGAAAGCTGTGAAAGCCTTTTGCTAAATGCAGTGGGGTATCATAGATGGATCTGGAAATCACAAAAAAGCAATAGTGAGGGCCGGTGAGATGGCTCATCTCCCAAACACCAACCAAATGCGAATCTAGGTGCTGCTCTGAAGGAATTTTGTAGATTTATTAAGGTCCTAAATTAGTTGACCTTAAAGTAAGGTCAGCTGCCTACACAGGAGACTATGCAGGCAGACCTCGTGTGAGCCCTTTGAAAGCAAAGGATTTTCTCGCTGGACCCAGAGGATTAGCGGACAGGGAGAAGGGCACCAGCTGGGCTGGAAGAAAGAGAACATCAGGATTGGGAACAGATAGGGAACCCTGAGCCAAGGAACCTGGAGCAGCCTCTGGGAGCTGGGGTGACCCCAGCTGACTGGAAGAAAATCCAGGGTTGCAGTTCCACAGACACAAGGAAAAGATTTCTGCTGACTACCACTGAGCTTGGAAGAGGCCACCAGCCCAGAAGAAAACCACAGACCTGGCCAACATTCTGACTTCAGCCCAGTGAAATTCTAAGCCAGCCACACCATACTAGGACATCTGACCCACAAAAACTGTGAGATAATAAATTTGTTTTTTTAAACCCCTAACTTTGTGGTAACTTCTTATGAGTAATAGAAAACCATATTACCACACAAACCATATGTATCAGTCAGTGTTTACTAGAGAAACAGACTTAATGCAAGATACATAAATATATAAGAATTCCCAAGATTGTTTACAATGGTCGCCCAGAGTCAGGTGAGGAAGAGTGCAAGAGGTCTTCTGAGTGCTGCAGATCCGGAGAATCCAGCTGAAGGCCTGGAGCTCAGTACAGCGGCCCTGTCCAGTGCATCAGGAGGCCAAAAGTTCTGCACTGGAGGCTGAAGAGTCTGCCCGGAATCCAGGAGACAACGTCCAAGGTGAAGGTGAAGACTGGAGCTCCTTCCAAGAAACAGAAGTGAGCTTCCTTCTTCGTTTCCCTTTTATTCCTACCCAGGGTAGGTCTTATCTTCAGTAAATCCCCCTCAGCCACACCCAGAACTATGCTGATCCAATTTAGTTGGGCAATTCTTATTCAAGTTGACATGACCAGTTAATTATCACATGACTATAACCTATTACATCAGTATGTTGCATCACATTTCATCCATTACACCTGCTGAATCACAGTCAGGAGCAGTGTTTCCGTAAGGTTGAGTGTACAATATCCAGGCCTAGGAGAATCATTTCCACTGCTCGGTGTGAACGGCGCCTTCTGAAAGTGGGCAGTGCGTACTTAGCACAACTGTACCTGGCAGCCCCGTGGGAGACTCTGCTCTTGCTGTGCTCCAGCGCCTGGGTTTCCTCTTTCAAACTTTAGTGCTCTTAGTGTGAACTGCAGGACTGGGACCCTAAGGTCCAGACCAGTTCATTTGGACGTTTAGTATATTTTGTCAATGGTCTATCACACACTGGCCCTTCACAATTCATCTATAGCTTCTGTCTTCTCAACTTGAACGTTTCCCTTCACTTGAAAAATTGGAAATTTCTAACATTCCCCCCCAACATTTTAAACTTACTCTTACCCAACTCTCTCCCAATGTATGTATTTATTTTTGGAGACAGGGTCTCACTATGTATGTAGTTCAGGCTGGTCTTAAACTCACTATGTAGCTCTGGCTGACCTAGAACTCATGGAGATTCTCCTGCCTCAGCCTCTCGAGTACTGGCATTGTAGGTGTGCGCCAACATCCCCAGCCCTGACCATATTGTTCCTCCTCTTAATCCACGCTGTTCCTTCATAACAAGAAATGTGCCCATGGTCTTTGCTTCTCCCTTAAAGTGCTGTTACGGTGATGATAAATACAGGTTTGAGACAGAACAAGCTAGTCACTCCCTGGGGAGGAAACGATGAGGGAGCATCCTTCCCCTTCCTGTCTTTGTGAGTGTATCCGGGACCTTTTAGTTCCATGGGTTTTGGAGATCTCAGAGCAGTGGTTAAGTTCTCAGTCCAGTCAATCTGCCAAATAGGTCAGCATTCTGGTGCATTGCATTTGGAGAAAGTGCTGACTCACCCATGTTTCCTAGGAAGGAAGCTCAGTGATGAAGAAGAAAATGTGACAAAGCCCCAGAGTCTTTCAGGTGAGCCTGAATAATTACCTGAGCAAATGAGCCTGACTCACAAAAGAGACAGGAAATGTAGTTAAAATTTACTAAGGCCAAAATAAGTTATTGAAAAGTAGGTAAATTAAGAAGTCAAGCTACAAGGTGAACAAAATTAGAACTTCAAAAAAAATTTCACAAATATGTACTCATGAGTTGAAATTTAGCCTCTCCATTTCTGCCCAATCGAGTGTTGCCATTACAGTATTAGAAACCGTGATCACAGGCCAGTGAGATGGCTCAGTGGTGTAAGCGCCTGCCTGGCAAGAACGAGGGCCCGAGTTCGACTCCCGGAACCCACATACGAAAAAAGGGCCAGTGATATCGCTCAGCGGCACGGGCACCTGCTGGCACGCGAGGTCCTGAGGTCGACCCCCGGTACCCACAAAAAAACAAACAAACAAACAAAAAAAACTGTGATCATGCTCCTCAGTTGGGGTCTGAGCGTAACCTTGAGATCCTAGGCCTGCCACTTAACATATGGAAGCTCTATGAGCCTGTGCTTTGGACTATTTCAAAGTTTCATGAAGATCAGATCCATTCGTGTATGTGAAATACCCCTGCACAATGCCAGGCACAAGGTGTTTAACAAATGATAGCTCTCAGCAGGTAGCCAGCTCCAGCATGTAGATCGGCATATTAGGACTGGTATTTTGGAACAAGAGTACTTGTATGGTATAGAACCTTAGCCACCAAACCCAGTGCAAGGACAGCTGATAGCTTTTTCCAATCAGCCATAAAAACTGGAAAAATACAGTATGGGCAAAATAGTAAAGAGAATTTTCATAAATTTAATGGGCCATTTTTTTCCCCTTGGTTATTTGAGACAGGGTCTCGAACTCACAGTGAACCTCCTGCCTCAGGCTCCCAAGTACTGGGATTACAGGCAGGTACCACCAAGTTTGGCCTAATAGGCTACTGTTATGTTATTATTATTATTTTTCACAACATTTTTGGTCAAAATGTCTTTTATGAAAAACTGGTGATAAATTATAGCTCTTAAATATATTCTAAGCTGGGCATGTGGTACACGCCTGTAATCCCAGCACTCAGGAGATTGAGGCAGGAGGATCACCACAAGTTTGATGCTAGCCTGGACTACACAGTGAGACCTTGTCTCAAAACACATACATATATATTATATGTATGTGTATATATATGTATATATGTACATATATGTGTGTGTGTGTATATATGTATTTTTTTTTCCTCCTAGAACTTGGCATGGTGTAATGTGCCTGTAGTTCCAGCTACTCAGGAGGCTAAGGCAAGAGGATTCCAAGTTTAAGGACAGCCTGGGTAACTTACTGAGACCCTCCCTGTCTCACATACATACATACATTCTAGCTTAGAAAAAGTTGGCAACTGTGTATTAGCTACCTCTACCCTTAAAAAATGTTAGTATCACAGGTACAAGACTGAGAACCAGGGCCGGTGAGATGGCTCAGCGGCTTAAGCGCCTGCCCGGCAAGCATGAGGGCCCGAGTTCGACTCCCGGAACCCACATACGAAAAAGGGGCCGGTGATATCGCTCAGCGGCACGGGCACCTGCTGGCGCGCGAGGTCCTGAGGTCGACCCCCCGGTACCCACAAAAAAAAAAAAAAAAAGACTGAGAACCAGTGCCCTAGAGAGAGGCTGTTAGAAGTAGAAAGGCCTTGCTTTAAAAACCTAGGATTTGGGAAGGAAAAAAGATGGTGGATGAGTAAGAGGCACGCAGAGAAACTCTCTAAAAGTTGCCATTGGACTACGGGAATATAGTGACCGGGAGAGCACAGGAGGGGGGCAGATGCCCCTCCGGGACCCAGAAAAGTTCTGAAGCGCAGCTTGGGACCCCCGGCACCAGTGAAGGGTACTTTTCAACAAAGAAGGAGCAGACCCCGTGCGCGCACCTTCTACCATCCCAGGAATCATGGCGCGACAGAAGCTCACAGCTGCGGACACACAGTGACAGCTGGCGCCCAGGGAGCCCCCACAGAGGATCGCGAGACAGCGGTGGGGCAGGGGAGCGGCGGAGAACGGCGCTGGCCGGAGGTGTCTCTCAGCCACAGCTGTCCCGTGCCAGAGAGTGACTGGCCGGGCGCCATTGTGGGGGGTGCGGCGAAAATCAGAGCAGCGCGAAAACAGCTCTGGGAACTTGTGCTCCGGACAGGGAAGCGCGGCGCCTCTCAGGCCCACAAAAGTGCGCTGAGGGCGGCGGGTGAACGAGACTGGTCTCTCAGCCACACCTGTCCCACGCCAGAGAGCGACTGGCCCGGCGCCATTGTGGGGGGCGTGGCAAAAATCAGAGTGGCGCGAAAGCAGTGCACTGACAGCTGCGGGCGAAGGAGACCACGCTCTGCTCACCGCCCCGCCACAGGGCCGCTCTTGGCTCGCTGGGACGGACCTGCACGGAACAGCACTCTGTCATCACACGGTGCCTGCCTACAGCAAAGTCAACACCTGGAACTGATTCTCTTTATTTTTTTGTTTTTTTTTTTTTCTCTCTCTCATTAGTTTTTTGTTCTGGTGAAGGGGTTTTTATTTTTCTTTTTATTTATTTTTTCTTTTTATTTTATTTTTTTTTCTTTTGTGGGGTTTTATTTGTTTTATCTGTTTGCTTTGTTGTTTTTGTCTTCATTTTTGTTTCTGTTTGTCTATTTGCTCTTTCCTTCATTATTCTCTCTGGCTTTTATATGAGTGTAAACAGCGCCTCTAACTTCTTTGTGATTGTGGTTGTGATCTGTTCTTCCTTTTATCCCTTCCTTCTCTTTTTCCCACCAGTCCTCTGCACCAGTGTCCCAATGTTAGTGGGATCCCTCTTGGTCCTCTAACCTTACATCTAATTCCTTCCTCTTCTCACAATACTCTATTTCCTCCTTAACTCATTTTAAATTTAAACTCCTGAGGGGAAAAATTGACATACTAAGGACTTGTATACTGCATATAATTTTTCTGGTGTGTTTTAGATTTTGTTATATAACCGCAACTCTACTTTATACGGCTAAAAGTGGTAAATAACTGGTTAGCTCAGTCTGTCATTTTCTAGGCTGTGTTTGATGCTTCAGTTACCATTATAGCCAAATGTAAAATAATTGTTCTAAACAGCTTTCCTTCCTGATATTTCATGATTGATATTGACTAAGGGACACAGAAAATACAGTGGCACAGTACCAAAGAATCAAGGACTGGGCCAAACAGGTAGCAACTTCTCACATCCAACGAATTGAAGAGGTAGGATCTGGCAGAAAGCTCAAAACCCAAAAGCAAGCTCCACTTGGAAGATACTGCAAAGAAGTAGTCATCTTCTAAGGATCTTGAACACTAGCAATAAAGTAACCTATCATACGTAATTTACAAACATCACCCCAGGAATTAAAGAAAGAAAAAATGAGACGACACTTAAACAAGATGCAACCCCACACATCCAATTCACCAAAGGCAAACCTAGGGGGCAACGAAGTGGGACAATCCGAAAGCCACCCACCTGGCATATCTGAAGGGGTAACAACAAAACAATTGAATGAGGCTCTGGAAAAAATTAAAACAGAAATAATGTCACAGATAACTGCAGAGATAATGTCCACAATGAAGACTATGCTTAAGGACACTATAGCTGATACAGACAAAAAAATAGATGAGCTTAAGAAAACTATAGAAACCATGAATGCTCAGCATAGGAAAGAAATGGAATCCATAAAGCAGATTCAAGCAGATATCCAAGAGAACAGAAATTACATTGAAAGTATTTGTAGCAGATTAAGCCAATGTGAGGACAGGATATCAGATATAGAAGACAGGCTTGCAATTAGTGATCATGACAAGAAAGAATTCTTAAAAACAGCAAGGGACCATGAAAAATCAATTCAGCAGCTGCTAGATGACTCAAAGATAAACAACTTAAGAATAATTGGAATAAATGAAAAAGCAGGAGATAGCATCAATGACATTAAAACCTTGTTCAAAGACATTATCAGGGAGAACTTTCCTGGAAGAGAAAAAGAATTTGACCCCCCAATAAGTGAAGCTTTTAGAACACCAACTAGACATGATCAAAAAAAAACTTCAGCCAGACATATCATAGTCAAGATCCCAGAAATTCAACAGAAGGGCAGAATCTTAAAAGCTGTTAGGGAGAAGAGACAAATCACCTATGAAGGAAAACCCATCAGAATCACAGCTGACTTTTCAGCACAAACCCTCAATTCAAGAAGAGCTTGGAATGACGTATTTCAAGCTCTAAAGGAAAATAATTTTCAACCCAGATTGATGTACCCCGCAAAACTATTTTTCAAAATTGATGGAGAAATAAAATACTTTCATGACAAAGAACATCTAAGAAAATTTATGACCACCAAATCAGCACTCCAAAATGTTCTGAAAGACATTCTAGAAAGAGATAGGAATCCCAACAGAAGGAATCCACCAGGCAGGGCAGATAATTAAATAGCAGGAAAGGGGAAAAACAAAGAGTGGGAACCAACCACAGGAAAATATCATGACAAGTATAAGTCAATACATATCAGTTTTAACCATCAATGTTAACGGTCTCAATTCACCAATCAAAAGGCACAGACTGGCGAAATGGATCAAGAAGCAAGATCCAACAATATGCTGTATACAAGAAACACATTTAATTCAGAAAGAAATTCATAGACTGAAAGTCAAAGGATGGAAAACAATACTCCATGCAACAGGAACCCAGAAAAAAGCAGGGGTAGCTATTCTTTTTGCAGACAAAGTGAATTTCAAGCCAAGAATGATTCAGAGAGATAAAGACGGTCATTACATCCTTGTAAAGGGAACAATCCAAGAGGAAGAGATAACGATCATAAATATATATGCGTCAAATACCAATGCACCCAACTATATAAAACAAGTACTAAAGGACATGAAAAATCAAATAAGCACTAATACAATTATATTGGGAGATCTCAATATTCCACTGTCACAAAAAGACAGATCAACTAGACAGAAAATCAATAATGAAATAATAGAACTGAACCAAACTTTGGAACAAATGGACTTAGTAGATGTCTACAGAGTGTTCCACCCCACAACATCAGAATACACATTCTTCTCAGCTGCACATGGGATGTTCTCCAAAATACACCACATACTAGCTCATAAAACCTGCTTAAGTAAATGCAAAGGAATTGAAATTATCCCATGCATATTATCAGACCATAGTGCAATGAAATTGGAAATCAATGGCAAAAGAAATCACAAAAACTCCCTAAACACATGGAAATTAAACAGCACCCTCCTGAACAACCAATGGGTCACAGATGAAATTAAAGAAGAAATTAGACAATTTCTACAACTGAATGATAATGACAGTACAACATACTGGAACTTATGGGATACAATGAAAGCAGTCCTAAGAGGGAAATTTATAGCATTAAATACATATATTAGGAAAATAGAGCAAGCGCAAATAAACAACTTAATGGCGAACCTCGAACTTCTAGAAAAAGAAGAGCAGGTTAAGCCAAAAGCCCGTACAAGGGAGGAAATTACAAAGATCAGAGCAGAAATTAATGTATGGGAGACTAAAAAAACAATACAAAGAATCAATGAAGCAAAAAGTTGGTTCTTTGAAAGAATAAATAAGATTGACAAACCCTTATCCAACCTTATTAAAAAAAGAAAAGACTCAAATCCATGCAATTGAAAATGAAAAGGGTGATATCACAACGGACCCTGCAGAAATCCAGAAGATCATCTATACCTATTTTAAAAATCTATATTCTACTAAGATGGAAACTGCAGAAGAAATGGACAGATTCCTAGATTCGTATGAATTACCAAAGCTGAATCAAGAAGATTTAAAAATCCTAAATAAAACAATATCAACCAGTGAAATTGAAGATGTAATTAAAAACCTCCCAACAAAGAAAAGCCCAGGCCCTGATGGATTCACTGCCGAATTCTACAAGAAATTTAGAGAAGACCTAACGCCACTACTTCTCAAACTTTTTAATGAAATTGAAAGGGAAGCAATACTCCCAAATTCATTCCTGGAAGCAAGCATTACCCTGATACCAGAACCAGAGAAGGACCCAACTAAGAAAGAGAACTACAGACCAATCTCCCTAATGAACATAGATGCAAAAATCCTTAATAAAATACTGGCAAACAGAATCCAACAAATCATCAAGAAGATTATACACCATGACCAAGTTGGATTCATCCCTGGGATGCAGGGATGGTTCAACATACGTAAATCAATAAATGTAATACACCATATTAACAGAACCAAAGACAAAAATCACATGATCATCTCAATAGATGCAGAAAAAGCTTTTGACAAAAGTCCAGCACCTTTTCATGATAAAAACCCTACAGAAAATTGGAATAGAGGGTCTTTATCTCAATCTGGTAAAAGCTATCTATGACAAACCAACAGCCAATATTATACTAAATGGCCAAAAACTGAAAGCCTTCCCTCTAAAATCAGGAACAAGATAAGGATGTCCACTCTCCCCACTCTTATTCAACATAGTTCTGGAAACTTTAGCCAGAGCAATTAGACAAGAGAAAGAAATAAAGGGAATAATGATTGGAAAGGAAGAAGTTAAATTATCATTATTTGCAGATGACATGATACTCTACACAGAAGACCCCAAAAACTCCACTAAAAAACTGCTAGATTTAATAAGCAAATTCAGTAGTGTAGCTGGATACAAAGTCAATACTCAAAAGTCAATAGCCTTCCTGTACACAAATAACAAACTTACTGAAAGAGAAATTAGGGAAACAATACCTTTCACAATAACATCCAAAAAAATGAAATACCTAGGAATCAACCTCACAAAGGATGTAAAAGACCTCTACACTGAAAACTACAGTACTCTGAAAAAGGAGATTGAAGAGGATATCAGAAAATGGAAAGATATCCCTTGCTCCTGGATAGGAAGAACCAATATAGTGAAAATGGCCATACTTCCAAAATTGTTATACAGATTTAATGCAATTCCAATCAAAATTCCAACAGCATATCTCACAGAATTAGAGAAAACAATCCTAAAATTCATTTGGAATCAGAAGAGACCTAGAATAGCAAAGGCAATTCTGGGCAACAAAGGCAAGGCAGGGGGCATCACAATCCCCGACTTGAAATTATACTATAAAGCTACTGTGATAAAAACAGTGTGGTACTGGCAAAAAAACAGACCTGAAGATCAATGGAACAGATTAGAAGATGCTGAAACAACCCCAGACATACTAAGCCACCTTATCTTTGACAAAGGTGAGAAACACATTAAGTGGAAGAAAGAAAGCCTCTTTAATAAATGGTGCTGGAAAAACTGGCTCTACACATGCTGAAGATTAAAACTAGACCCATAACTTTCACCATGCACTAAACTAAATTCAAAATGGATCAGAGATCTAAATATTAAAACAGAAACATTAAATCTGCTGGAAGGTAGGATAGGTAAATCCCTTGAAGACATTGGTGTAGGCAAAGACTTTATGAATAAAAACTCAACCGCACGGGAACTATCCCAAAGAATCAATAACTGGGATCTCATCTTATTAAAAAGCTTTTGCACAGCAAGAGAAACAACCAACAGAGTGAAAAGACAACCCACAACGTGGGAAAAACTGTTTGCCAGCTGTTCCTCAGACAAAGGATTACTATCGAGAACATATAAAGAACTCAAAAAAAATCAGACCTCCCAAATTTAAAGACCCACTCCAAAAATGGGCATCTGAGATGAATACACATTTCTCAGATGAAGAAATACTAATGGCAAATAAATATACAAAAAAATGTGCAACATCACTAGTCATTTGAGAGATGCAAATTAAAACAACACTGAGATACCATCTCACTCCAGAAAGAATGGCTACTATAAAGAAATCAACTAATAACAAATGCTGGAGGGGCTGTGGGGAAAAAGGAACCCTTCTTCACTGTTGGTGGGAGTGTCGACTGGTACAGCCACTGTGGAAGTCAGTGTGGAGATTCCTCAAAAAACTAGGGTTGGAGGTCCCATTTGACCCAGCTATTCCCCTTCTGGGCATCTTCCCAGAAGAATTAAAAACATCGTACCACAGTGATATATGTGCACCCATGTTTATAGCAGCACAATTTGTAATAGCCAGATCTTGGAAACAACCCAAATGCCCATCAACTGAGGAACGGATAAGAAAGATGTGGTATTTTTATACAATGGAGTACTATTCAGCCATAAAGAAGGATAAACTGGACTTTTATAGGTAAATGTATGCAACTTGAGAAAATACTCATAAGTGAAATAAACCAGACGCACATGTGTAAGCATCGTATTGTTTCTCTAGTATGAGAAACTGAAAGAGTAAATAAGATCCAAAATGTACAATAGACATGGTGAATCAAAAAGAAACTGGTCAATAAGAAAGAGAGACTGGAATGGGGAAAAGAAAGAAGGGAAAGGGAAAAAAATTGTATATGTATATAAGATGGTTAAGATAGATACACTACCAGTTTTACTTGGTTCATTGAAGAGTAAGGTTTGAGTCAATAATGTTTGGACAATTGAATGCTAATGTCTGGTATCCTGAATAACTAACTTAAAGATAATAATACGTAATGCATTGACCATTGTTACCCTCATATTATGTTATTTTGAAAATTTGTTCTTTTTTTTCATTTGTTTTTTTTTCTTCTCTTTAAAAAAAAAAAAAAAAAGAAGTAGGCCTTGAGGGACCTGTAATTCTCAGGAAGTGGGCATCATTCAATTAGAATCAACTAGGAAATACTTCAAAATCCCTCATGCTCAACCACCCAAGAACACTGAATTAGAAGACTGGTGTGCTACAGAAAAAATGAGTGAACGAAGAGGAAGATGTGGAATGCAGGAACCGAGAACCAACACAGGAGGTAGCAAACTCAAGTCCTGAGGACACAACTGTGTACCAGTTAGGCAATAAGAGAAGCGTGGGAAGATAAATGTAATCAGTAACTCCAGGGAAACAATACTTGTAAAAGGAAGTTCAGTTGTAGCACACTATTGTTACCTGTGCAGCGTGCAGTATTACATGCTCATTTTATCAGGGTCCCTGCAAGCAGGTGGCACCCAGAGCCAGCAGTTAAAGATGCTACCACCTCCAGACCCAAAATGGCAAGAAGAGGGAGAGGTTAGAACTGAAAGGAGTCCCATGCAATCACCACCCTGCGTACTCCCTAATGCGCCGGTGACATGGCTGAGGAACAGCTGGCCTGAAGACAGCCAAGGGAATAAGCGCCACACTCCTGTCTCTGCCCGGGCATCTCTACTGTCCAAGCCCAGCGGAATCTAGACGACTGGGAAGCCTGTTGACATAACTCATGCAGCTTTCTGGGGCAGACAAGCAGGACAAAGGTAGTAGAGATTTAGAGGCAAATGAAAGACGTCTGGGGCCGGTGAGATGGCTCAGCGGCTTAAGTGCCTGCCCGGCAAGCGCGAGGGCCCGAGTTCAACTCCCGGAACCCACATACGAAAAAGGGGCCGGTGATATCGCTCAGTGGCACGGGCGCCTGCTGGTGCACGAGGTCCTGAGGTCAACCCCCCGGTACCCACAAAAAAAAAAAAAAAAAAAAAAAGAAAGACGTGTGGCATAGTCAAAATATAAACGCTGGGGGCCGGTGAGATGGCTCAGCAGTATAAGCGCCTGCCTGGCAAAGTGTGAGGTCTTGAGTTCGACTCCCGGTACCCACATACGAAAAAACGGCCATTGATATCACTCAACGGCACGGGTGCCTGCTGGCGCGCGAGGTCCTGAGGTCAACCCCGGTACCCACACACACACACACACACACACACAAAAAAAAAAAAAAAAAAAGGGGCCGGTGAGATGGCTCAGTGGCTTAAGCGCCTGCCCGGCAAGTGCGAGGGCCCGAGTTCGACTCCTGGGACCCACATACAAAAAAGGGGCCGGTGATATCGCTCAGCGGCACGGGCGCCTGCTGGCGCGCGAGGTCCTGAGGTCGACCCCCTGGTACCCACAAAAAAAAAAAAAAAAAAAAATATATATATATATATATATATAAATAAATGCTGATTAATGACTTGCATAGGGGGTGGGAGTGTAGCTCAGTGGTAAGAGTATATGCTTAGCAAGCACAAAGCTCTGGGTTCAATCCTCAGTACCCCCCTATTTTAATCCCCCCCCAAAAGCATACAGGGATGTACGGGAGCGGAGGGAGTGTAAGATAGCTGTTGCAACCATGACAGGAAGTCAGCCTCATAAAACAGTAGTATAAATAGGGAGCGGATCTTTTGTAAATGGGAAAGGAATTTAGAGATGGGGGGATCAGGCGGGGGAGGGTAAGGGTAAGTAAAAAGAATCTGGATGTGTTATGTATGTGTAGCAACTACCCTCAATGAATGTAATGACTATGTACTGCAAATGTGTACTAATGGAAGTAAAAAAAAAAATTAAAAACAAATAGCAGACTTGAGCTGGTATGGTGGCAAGTCTGTAATCCACACTCAGGAGGCTGAGGCAGGAGGATCATGAGTTCAAGACCAACTTGAGCTACATTGAGACCGATTAAAAAAAAAAATATATATATATATACTGTATACACACACAGACACATATATACAGTAACATCTCAGTTCATGAATGCTTCTGTTTGTAAATAATTCAGTTCATAAACAGAAGTGTTTGGGAAAAGTTTGCTTCTGTTCATGAACTCTGCATCTGGTGATGAACATGACCACGGTCATCTTCCCCACGTGAACACGAACACAGTCATCTTCTTCCCCAGAATTGTGAAACAAATTAAGTTTGTGAACTGAAGCACCACTGTATAACTCAGAAATATGGAGATAGTATCAAAAGCAACATCTCAATGAGTAAAGCATTGGGGACTAAGGATATTATATTAAACAAGTCATGTGTGTACTCGATAAAAACATTTTTAAATAAATTGCTAGAGGGCCACACAAAAAATTGTGGCTTAAGAAGGGAATCAGGGCCAGTGAGATGGCTCAGCGGTATAAGCGCCTGCCTGGCAAGCGTGAGGGCCTGAGTTCGACTCCCGGTACCTACATACGAAAAAAGGGCTGGTGATATCGCTCAGCGGCATGGGCGCCTCCTGGCGCGCGAGGTCCTGAGGTCAACCCCTGGTACCCACAAAAAAAAAAAAAAAAAAAAAAAAGGGAATCAAAGAATATTAACTTGTCACTTAACATGCTCGTTTCACTACAAAGGTCTGCTATTTTTATAATATAGTTTTTGGGCCGGTGAGATGGCTCAGCGGCTTAAGCGCCTGCCCGGCAAGCGCGAGGGCCCAAGTTCGACTCCCGGAACCCACATACGAAAAAGGGGCCGGTGATATCGCTCAGCAGCACAGGCACCTGTTGGCGCGCGACGTCCTGAGGTCAACCCCCCGGTACCCTCAAAAAAAAAAAAAAGATATAATATAGTTTTTATACCATAAAAACAAACTACTCAAGCTGGGGATCTGGTTCAATGGTATTAACTCTTGCCTAGTATGCAGGAGGCCTTGGATTCAAACCCCAGTACCACCACCACCCCCAAAGACAAAAAAACAAATTAATCAGCTCGACTTAGTTGCTAATGTACTTTATCCTCAGCTGGGTTGGGGCAGAAAACTTAAGACCTACTGACTTATATCAAATAATGTTCTTTTCACTGGGGACCTGAGGACAAGAGGCCCTCCTAATCTCTCCCTGCTTGAGAGAGAATATGTATGGCATGAAGATATCACGCATCATCTCTGAATATCTACAGATGCCTACACTGAAGTGAGGAAGCCCGGGATGAAAGACCAGGCCCCCAGTTGTATAAATGAACCCAGACCAGTCAAATCACTGCTGAAACCATCCCATTCCGGAGTGTCTGTTAGACAATAAAAGCTAATTGCTGTCCCACCACCATCCAGATGCCATCGTATTATTAAAACTGTGTTGTGATGTGATGAAAAATTTCCCTTTCAAATAAAAACTTTAAAAAAATAAAGAGCCACTAGCTAAACTGAATGTTTAATACATTTATAGGAATAGAAGGAATGCAACAGAGTTAGAATTTATACACTGGACATTTATGTAGATGATGTTTCATTTTTCAAGTAAGTTTCCTATTTCCATCTTTTCTATCTTTCTCAGAGCAATAAATATTAATTATTATTCTCATGAATAAACTGCTCCACTATGTTGGAGAATAATTATACCTTTATGTTTCATATCACTGTCATCTGTTTCATGGTATAATTTACTCCACTCAAATTAGAAAAATCCACAGAAATTAGAGTGCCCAGCAGTCAAATTCATATAAACAAAGGCTAGAGGCCCAAGAATTTTAAGTACTAATTTAGTAACAAAATGTCTACTGCACAAACTTTCAATTTGTTCATACTATTAAAAATAGCAATAATGGAAATGAGCTATTTTAATGAATAAGGAACTAGGAATGAGATCATTAAATACAACTAAATATATTTTAAATATAAATACTATGTATTTCCTGATTAGTATCAGATGAATATCTAAACTGTCTACCCTGAATTCTGGTCTCAGAGAAAAAGGTCAGAGATAATTACAAAGAAGGTACTTCATATTGTCAGGTCTATTTTTAAAACAATTGAGATCCTTTGGGAAAATGGAGTTAGTCTTTCTTTTTATCAGAGATCTCTGTTTGTCCTTTTGTTGGTAATCCGCTTGTGTCTGCACCCTGAAATGAAAAAATATTTTAAGAATTATTACAAAAAAGATACTCATTATAAGACATTCTCTTTAAAAGCAGACTGTAAGGGCCGGTGAGATGGCTCAGCAGCATAAACGCCTGCCTGGCAAGCGTGAGGTCCTGAGGTCGACTCCCGGAACCCACATAAAGGAAAAAAAGAGCCGGTGATATCGCTCAGTGGCATTAGCGCCTGCTGGCAAGCATGAGGTCCTGAGTTCGACTCCCAGTATCCACATTAAAAAAAAAAAGCAGACAATAAACAAGAATGATACAATTCTGGTTCCAGAAATGCGTAGGATGACTAAACAAGCACAGTGGAACACAAAGTTGAACCCAACAATCCCCAATGCTAAAATCAATAGTTGTCTAAATATTCGTTCTCAAGAAAACTTCAATTTGTTTTGGCCATAAGGCAAGGGACGAATGCATTCATCAGAGGCCTAGTTGAAAACCTTAGGTTAACCCAAGTGTTACTGACAAATTGAGACAAATTATTGAAGCTTCTTGTTCTAAAAACTTGTCCTTCTAAAAACCAAGTGTTACTCAAGTACCATCCCTTCACCTTATTCAAGGCATCTGGAAATTCTTACCTTACAGTCTATTTGGCTTTTATTTTTATCACTGGACTGTACAGCTTTTCTAGGCCATATACGACTAACAAAAGGTGAGATCAGAGGGTAGATGTACGGCTCCAGGAACTTTTTGTAGATCCAGAGCAGAACCGGAATGACTATGCACGGAATGCACACCATTGTCACAGGCTCGAGGTCCTAAGCTGCTGACACATAGGAGGGAAAAATCAGTTCATCTTAGACTAGTGATGGAGGGACTTTCTGAATTTAAGGTATCAAATCTACAATGAAGAAAAAATTTCAAGCATTATTTGTTAAAAATACATTAAAAATTCTTCTATTGGCAAGGTAAAGGAACAACAGGCGGTAGACGTGAATGGTGAGATGCCAGTGTCCAAACCTTTCCAATCGCTGCTCCTGATCATAAACTTGATAACAAAGGGAAGACACTGACACTTGGTGGGTGCCAGGCAGCTTACAAACACCAACTCATTTAACCCACAAAAAACAAAACAGGGAGGCTGAGTACTCTTGCTCTCTCCAATTACAGATAAAGCAATGGAGGCACATTATGACTTATATTCCTTTTAAATGTAGAGAGCACTTAGGGTGAATTAACTCCCAATTTCTAAGCTTTGGGATCCGACATTATCAATTAGCCGAATCTTACAACACTAAGGCAAATTCTGTAATATGAAATTTACCAAGATACTACTTCAGCATATTCCTAGGGTAAAAATCAACTGGATTTTCCCAACTCCTTTGATATACTTTGTTTTTCTCTCTCCCTTCCTCCTCCCTTTTTTTCCTGTGCTGGAGCTTGAACTAGGGCAATGCATATGCAAGGTGAGTGGTCTTCCACTGAGCTACACCCTCAGCCCTCTTTTTCCTTATGAGGACATAATTTAAGATGTACTGAGTAATAGAAAATTTTACTCAAAGCTGTGTGTAGTGGCACACACCTGAAATCCTAGCACTCTGGGAAACTGAGGTAGGATTCCAGTGCAGGCAAGCAGGCGCAACTTAGCAAGACTCTGACTCAAAATAAAAAGGGCTGGAGATACATAGCTCAGTGCTAGAGCACTTGCCTAGCATGTGCAAGGCCCTAGCTTCAATATCCAGGAAGGTAGGAGTAGGATGGCCAACTTTAAAAAACAAGCTTCACAACAGTGTGTGAAGCCTAATTCAAGATGTTAAAATTTGTTGTTACTCATCTTTTTGGTTTTTCTGAAACAGGGTCTCACTATGCATTGGAGGCTGGCCTTAAACTCAACTATGTAGCCCAGAATGACTGCAAACTCACCATGATTATCCTGCCTTGGCCTCCTGTACCACCATGCCAGGCTGATTTTGATTTTCAAAATATTAAAATAACAATTTAAGAATCTACCAAAACAATCTGTCTTAAAGAACACATCCTCTGAGTAAAATAAGCCAAATGAGTAGTGATTTTTAGCATCTTTCAAGGGATTATTTTTGGCCACAGATATTTAGTATCTGATCTACAGAGACTGCAGAGGTGACCTGGTTAAGTGCCATGGTTTTGTAGTTAAGCAGATTCCACTGGAGCTGCCTGGACTTGAGACATGTTTCACCGCTTTCTACATGGTGTGTCTGGGCAAATTATTTAATTAGACTGCACTTTAATTCCCTTAAGTGGTAAACCTAGATAGTATCTCATCTCAGGAACGCAGTATGGGTTGGGTAATGTGAATACAAAGTGTTCTCACATACTGTTATTTGAAAAAGGAAAATAAAAAGATACAAAAGCTGTGATCTGTCCAACTTTCACAAAGAGGTTAACAGAGTTGGCCAAGACCAGAATTCCTAGTTCTTGTTCCCTAGCTCCAAACTCTTACCTTTCCTTCTTCCAAAAACCACAATGGCCATAATTCTTTCTTTTACCAAACCTTCAAAACCAATTAATCTCCTGCAAAACAGATGGAAATTCTACCAGCATGGTTAAATTGGTGACAGGCAGTTCAGCATAAAAATTCATTTTTACCTTTGTAGATGATGTCTTTTAAATAACTGCGCACACATGTAAATAAATTCTCAAAAATAAGTGCTACTAATCACTTAAGTCACAATGATGGCTTTCATAAAACTTTAGCTCTGTTCAGAAGGAAGCTATTTGTATTTATTTCCTTATCCTCATGAATGTTTCTTCGACGTTTTATTTTACACCGTGGACAACGGATTAGAAAAGCCTATAAGGTGGTGCAGAGAAACTCATCATTTTAACTATTCTCCAAGCAAACAAAGTGAGCAAAATGGATTAAAATCACCGCAGAGTCACTGCAAAGGATTCCCCTTTCACTCGACTTAGTCCAAGACTAAGAGAAGCCACTTCCAAGGAACGTGAGTCGAAGGCGACAGAAAAGACAGAAGGGTACAGGTAGGGCCAACCGGGAGGATCACGGAGGGGAAATGATGCCAACAGGAAACGTTCACGAGAGGCGGGACGGAGGCACCGAGTGGCAGGGCGGAGAACGGCCGGCGGCAAGGGCAGGGGAGGCCGGGTGGCAGCGGCATGCGAAGGGGAGAGGTATACCGTTAAGAGTCGGGCGCGGTGTTTTGAGCGCAGGCCGCCGCAAGGCTGGGCGGCCAGGAGAGCTGCGCACCAGCCCGGGACTGCGTGACCACGGCGCGCCGGAGACTGTTGAGCCACTCGGAAGCGCCGAGGACAGAGCCCACCCCGACCGAACCCCCACGAACCTTCCAACAGCAGCCCGAGTCACCGCCGACCAGGAGGCCCAGGAGGCAAGCGCCGCACTTCCGGTGGTAGAGGCGAGCGGCTGTTCAGCCAATAGGCACCTTCGCGGGGGCCGACAAAGGCGCGCTAGCGCTGTTCAGCCAATGGGCATCTTTGCAGGGGCCGACAAAGGCGCGCTACGTCAGTGCGAGGACGTACAGGTCGTAATCTTAACACCTAGGCGGGGCTGGCAGAGCCCGGCTGCCTTGAGGTGACGGTCTGAGCTCCGACTCTGAGTTCCGAACTAGACCTTATCCCCGAATACGGGAGAAAAAGGCAAACATTGAGAATGACCTGTCAGTGGCTCAACACCTGCAGGAAAGACTTCACGGCAAAGGTGCATACGTTGTTTGTAGACGCAATTGTGGTTTGGCCATTTGCTAAGCCAGTTTAAGTACTGTATCTTATTCAGGACAGGGGAATTTAGGGTCAACTTTAAACCTAAGAGTACAGCGCATGCTTAGCATGTAGGATGCTATGTTCAGTCTCTAGCACCGGAACTGAGGTTGTCAAATACGAGCCCAGCCTCGGGAATTTAGTGAGACCTTGTGGCAAAGGCCTGGGGATTATTAGCTAGCTCCAGTGCAAAGGGTTTGGGTTCAATCCCCAGTACCAAAACAAACCACCACCAGGATGTCACACCCGCATAAATATCTTAACTTGCAGCTCTCATACACTGCAACCACATGCAGCCTCTTTGAAGATGTCTGACATCACCCCAAACGTTGCTAATCATGGCACTCACCTCTCTATACTGGGGAGGGCCTTTGCAGGTAGCTATATCCCCAGCCCTTTGAGATGGGTCTGGGGTCACTGCAGTCTCCCAGAGTGCTGGGATTACAAGTGCCATTTCCATTTTTGAGAAATATAAATGAAACAGGCTTACACAGAAATCTGTACGCAAAGGTTCACAGCACCACCTTAATACCACCACAAACGTCCATGGAGCAAGCATGGTATAGGCACACCTATGTAATTCCTGCACTCTTAGGACTCAGTAGGAATGCAACTCTGTCCAGGCAATTTAGTGAGACCCTGCAGCCCAGTGCAAAAGCCCTGGATTTAATCCCCATTATAGGCAGCAGTGGTTTGTGACACCTCACTGCTCCAAACTCCCTTTATGGGACAAGGAAAATATTCTACAACAGATGGTGGTGGCAGGATCTTAACCATACTAAGCTATGAAACCTGTTTTTTGGGGGATACGGGGTTTCACTATGTAGTCCAGGCTAGCCTCAAATGCAGAGGTCCTCCTGCCTCAGCCTCCCCAGTGCTAACATTACAGACACATGCCACCATACCCAGTTCCACTGCATTTCATGAGTCAATTGTGTTCTAAATCTCGGTAAAGGTATTAAACCAGAATCAGTTTCAGGAATTTCCCCATTCTCTAATTCCATTTTTGGAAGGCTGACGCAGACTGGCTCAAGCCCAGTTTAGTCAGCCTACCAGTCGTGGTGAACCTATGGCATGTGTGCCGCAGCAAGCTTGGTTATCATTGAAAACTCTAAAAGGTCTGCTACCACTGGCTAGGAAATATACCATCTCAAAAAGTATAAAAACCCACAACTAGCATGCTTGAGCCAAAATTAATTAAACCCAGTTGATCCATCTTATAAGGACATCTAAAATGTTTAGTAATAATGGCAAACAACATTACTTTTATTTGCATTTATTTTATGCTTAATTTATTCCCGGGCCATAAGTTTTTGTTTCTTCAGTTTCTTCTGGGATATCTGGGGAAAGAAAAAAATAGGACCATTAAGTTTCTAGGAGAAACCCACAATAAATCTTGGGAGAGTTTCAACTTTTGCTGAAGACTACAGGCTCAAGAAGAGCAAGGAGAGGATAAGAACATCAACAGAAGCTGATTGTGAAGGGAAAACTACAGAATCACTCCCAGGTGGTTTCTTGGCTTAAAGAACTGAACACAATCATTTGCTAAAAATAAGCTTATTAGCACTTTGAAAAGTGACATGGCTAGTTGTTATCAAATACAAAGTTATTATATATTACTAGTCAAGAAACAAAATAGGGTCACCAAAGTAAAAAAAAAAAAAAAAAAAAAATAGGTACAAGGGTTGCTCAGAACAGTTTCCTTTCACGGTGATTCCAAAGGTGTCCTAAGATAGTCATCACAGCAACCAAATATTTCTAGTATTATATACAAACAGAAGTGAGGTAATAAGTTATTTACCTTTTTCTTCTGTGCAACTTCCTCCTCTGGTTTAGGAACAATCTGTTCCTTTTCAGTAAGGATCATCTCAATGTGGCAGGGGGAGCTCATGTATGGGTTAATCCTGCCATGAGCTCTGTAAGTACGGCGGCGCATCTTGGGTGCTTTGTTCACCTGGATATGTTCAATGACCAGAGAATCTACATCTAAACCCTGGGAAGAAAGAAGACAAAAATCAGGTAGTAACTTCTAACACAAACTGTACCACTGGCAAATACTGATTCCTAACCATGCCTCAAGCCCTTGCCTTAATGAAATTAGCACGTGAGTCATCACTGAATTTAATGCATTCAATGTGTTTTTTAAGCTGGTGGAGGACTGCCTTGAGTTCTGGGCCATACGGTGAGTTTAAGGACAGCTTGAACTACACAACAAGACCCTGTCTCAAAAACAAGCAAACAAGTTTTTTTTTCGCTGCAGTATTGAGGATTGAATTCAGGACTTTGCCCATGCCTGGCAAATGCTTTAGCACCGAGCTGCATCCCTGGCCCTTTTAATTTTGAGCCAGTCTTGTCTAATTGCCCAGGCTGGCCTCAAATTTGTAATCTGCCTGGTTCAGCCTCTCAAGTAGTAAAGATTACAGGTGTGTACCACTGTGCCGGGATTTAAACACATTTTATTTCTTTGAAACAGGGTCTCACTATGTTGCAAGCTGGCTTTGAATTCACAATCCTCCTAGCTCAGCAATTGCAGCTGTGTGCCACCATGCCAGGATCTGCATGTTTTTGAGTGAATGACCCTAAAGGTCATCAAAGCATGAGAGGTGTAGGATAAGGTAGAGCCAATTTCTAAGCCTTCATAATGTAATTCTAGCTCTGAGCTAGATTCTCAGATGTAAAAGGGTGAAGGATAATGGAGAAACTTGTGCTTTGTCAACTATCACTGCAACTTTTTTTTATCTGAAATTTACCATTTCTCTTCCTTACAAATGTAGACAGCAAAGCACATTAACCACTAGTAAGGCAATCACTTTGACAACCATATTACCAGAAAGGTCCACAGCACAGGAAAGTTACAGGCATTTGGTGAAGTATTTTTTATGTCCCTGAAGGTTGGTGGGCCAAATACTCTACCACACACCCTCAGCCTAGGAAAAATACCTTACAAGCACTGAGATTAAAAGGTCAGGCTTATTTATGAAAAGATTTTAGACAAAATTTGGCATGAGATTTACTTGCTGAGCAACAAGACAACCACAGACATAAAGGTGAAACAATCATCTAAGTTGCAAATACAGGGATGTTAAAGATTTGGGTACCTTAAGTTCAGCATTACTCTCTGCATTTTTAAGCATGTGCAGCAAAAATTCAGCACTCTTCTTGGGCCACCGACCCTGTGTCCAGCCCCACTGTTTGGCCTGAAAGAAAATGAAGGGAGGCAATTAGATATTTTCCTTGGCTTACATCAGTGTAAGAATCAAGACCAATTAATTTTACCAACATCATGGTTGCTCAGTATATGGTTTATTTCATGGTTAATCCAAAGGTGTCCTAAGTTCATCATCACAGCAACCAGAAAGCACCTCATAAAGGCAGGTCTTACCCACTGCCCCACCATTCACCTTTCTACCGTTTCAAATATCAACAGTTCTCACCTGGGCACACCTACCAACTCCACCATTGTAACGCCGGAATGGCACACACTGCTTCTTTAATGTGACATCCTTCAGATACTTAGTGGCCTTTCGGATATGCATACCCTTGATGGCCTGGGCAGTTTCACGGGTGTTCTAGATGAGTAATGAAGTATTTTGTTAACCATGTCAAAGCATCAGTTTTTACAGCAAACACTGCATCAGGAAGACTTTGAAGCTAAGGAAAATTAAACCCAATCCTAAATTTATTCACAGTGAAATGTTTAAATTCCATCATCTTTTATTCATAATTTTGTGTTCCATCTTGACCTGCACACTGCTTTCAAGTAGTTTTTGGTAGTTTTACTTCCTCAAATTCTAAATCAAAGTGCTCATTATGCCCTGATAATCAATTTCTACATAAAAGGTAGCCGCTCAGAATTTATTAATTTTTGAGCGGGGGATATTACTCAGCAGCACAGCGCCTGCCTGGCAAGCAGGATGTCCTGAGTTCAATTCACGGTGCCAGGAAAAAAAAAAAGAAAAAAGAATTTATTAATTTTCATGGTAAATCCAAAGGACATGGTGATATCCTAAAGGCATCACTGTAGCTACCTTTTTAAGGCAAAAGGTACTAGTAGTACATGTAAAACTTCTTTAGATCTTAGTCATAATTCCCATACCTTAAAATGAACACGAAGATTTGAACCTCTTGATTTGCATGCTAGAAAATAAAGACATTTTTAAGTTTGGGTTCTATGTTCACCCCAAATAGGAAAAACAGTTATGTTTCACTCACTCACATTTTGTGGGGTTTTCTGGGTCAAGAGAGTAGCGAACCATTTTCACAGGTCACCTGGAAGACAGCACTACTCAGTAATACTTGCAACTATAGCAATTTAATTAAGCACTGACGCCAGGGCTGCTCAGAGAGTAGTAGTTTTCATTTTTAATCCAAAGGTGTCCTAAGAAACGCCATCATCGCAGCCATCCTTTATTTAGCCAGCGCTTTCTTCCCCTCTGGACCTCCCAGTAAGGACAGCACCCACTACTACCGACATGGGCCTCATCAGCCCTCTCCTTTCCCTTTGGAACTATTTCAATCCAACCCCAGCTCTTTCAAGCGTACCACGACGCGTAAGCACGGCAAAATCCAAGGCCAACTTCCCTCTCTGTACAGAAGCCTCCTTCACTCACGCAGCTTCTCGTAACGCAGGCTTTCCACAGACTTGGCCTATCACCCACGCCGAGAGCCATGCCAAGGGCAGCACGCTGCCGAAATGCGTAAAGCCGCGACCCAACTTTATTTCCTCTTCGCGCTTCAAGGCCACAAACGCACCACTACCTGTTCACTACTCACCGCGGGACACCGGACCTCCACAGAGGCGAGAAGGACCACAGGCTAACCGTGCCCACGCCAGCGGACGAGCCGTCTCCCCCATTCCCGCTCATCCCATTTCTCTGTAGGCCGCAGAAGCCGGCAGACCCCTGCAAGCCGGGCGCTCCGCCACCTCCCTCCGCACAAGGGGACACCTCTTCCAGAGAAGAATCGAAGCTTTAAAAGTTCCCCTCCCGGCGGACTTGATAACGCCGCCCATAAGGCCAGGATGGCGGAGATGACCGGAGGATTAAACACACCGAGCAAGATACAACACTCACCTCAAGCCGCTTACAGGAAGAGGAAGAGCGGTGGTTCCTGGGAGAGTTCAGGAGAACTCGACCTCTCGCGAGATTTCAAGTCGAAGAAACGAGATCTAAGGAGAGGAAGGAGGGCAGAGTCAAGGGAGTGTGGAATATATCTTAAGATGATCTACAAAGTAAGTTCTTCCTTAGGCACTGTCTCAAAATTCTTTTTTCATATCCAGAAATAGTTAAGGGTTTTAAATATCAGTCAGTTAAAAACAGGCAAGGTCACATATGACTAGATATGAACAAAACACTTTTTATTATTTCTAAATTTAAATTTTACTTAAAATTTTTTAATTTTAAAAAAGTATTTATTTACTTATATATGTTTTGCTGTGCTAGATTGGAGACCGATTGCCCCCTCAAACCCCCTTCAGATGACAGTACTTTCAAATCCCATCTCCTCTTCCCTCTCCAGGACTACCATTTACTAGCCATCTGACCTGGAGAAATTTCTGTAAATTGTCTGTGCCTCAGTTTCCTTATCTTTATATTTCCTTGTGTGTAAAATGGAGATAATAATTACAGAACCTACCATAGAGGATTGTTAAGAAGATTAAACTGGTTAATATTTACAGACCTCTTAGAGTGGTCCTGGCACATAGGAAGTGCTATCTAAATACTATTAAGTAAAAAGTCATTAACCAAGGCCCGGGATATAGCTCGGCGGCGCAGCGCCTGCCTGGCAAGCGCGAAGTCCTGAGTTTGATTCCTGATAACCCTACCCCCCCCCCCCGCCCCAAATCATTAACGGTTTTAGAGAGTGATTTCCTAAGTCAACAGCATGGCAAATCATGGATTTTTAAAAACTGTTTTCATAGGATTTAATCACATCTAAATTCCGATGCAAAGTTAGGGATATTTTAGTGTATTTTTTCAGCAGTAGTGTTCGTATTTAAGTTAGTAAACAGCACAACAGGAAAATCAAGTTCTCAAACATAGTACTGTGTAGAAGCAATCACATATAAAGGTGTGATTATATGTACAAGATTTCATTTTATGTAAAAGAAAACTATTCTGTAGTAAGTCATCGTAGTGTTTGTCCTTGGTGAGGGGTGATTAAAACCAGCTAGCTTTCAAGTGCTGTGTCCTAGTAGTACAGTTAGAAACAAGGAAGCTGAGTGAGTCACGCCCTTCTCTCCACACCACCCTAACGATTATCCATGCTTCTGTAATCCTAAAACAGTGACATTGCATGAGCCACCTCCCTTCTCTCCAACCATAAACACGACACCACTATAACGATTACCCAGGTTTAAGCTTAGGAAGTCTGACACCCAAGTCGGCAAATTACTGACACCAGTGAGACAGGCGGAGGCACCTAGGGTCACGGTGTGTGACCCTTTAAATACTGGAAGCCTGAGTTATCGAGCCCCCTTTTATTCCGCTTCAACCTTTTGCCTGTTCCTGCTGGGACCATCCCCGGATAGCTGCTTATGACATACTACAAGGTGCACGCTTGACAATTCTTTACTTGTCACACACAAGAACCTAGACTATTTTGGGCCCACTCAACTGTAACACTAATCCAAAGGCTGGTTATAGTACCAGAGCCGAAGTGTCTGTGCTGCGCATTATTCAACCAGAAACTTGGAAGACCGAAGTTGGTGGAAGGAAAAGGTTTCATTTAAAGTCAGCCCTGGGGCCGGTGAGATGGCTCAGCGGCTTAAGCGCCTGCCTGGCAAGTGCGAGGGCCCGAGTTTGACTCCCGGAACCCACATACGAAAAAGGGGCTGGTGATATCACTCAGCGGCATGGGCGCCTCCTGGCACGCGAGGTCCTGAGGTCGACCCCCCGGTACCCACAAAAAAAAAAAATAAAAATAAAGTCAGCCCTGAAGACAGGACACTTTCTGTTTCAAATCTCTTAGGTAGTTTCAGGACATGAAGAACTTCTTTTTTTCCCGTAGTGAGGATTGAACCCATGGCTTTCACACTGAGCTACATTTCCATCTCTGCCCCCTACCTTTTTACATGTTTTAATACTTGGAGACAAGGTCTTGCTAAGCTACTAAGTTCCCCAGGTCAAGCTTGAACATATCCCTGCCTCAGTCTCTCAGATTGCTGGGAATACAGGTGTATGCCACCACACCGGGGCCATGAATGAGCGGGAAGGAAGGAATGCGAACTCAACAGTCCAAACAGGCTTACTGCTAAACGTGAGAGGGACCGCTATGCGAGCAGAACGGAGATACTGTCTCTTCTGCAGGCTTCTGAGGGGGTGGGCTGGAGAAACGGCAGGCTTGTGACTTGCTGAGGTGTCCTCTGTGACCTGCTGACACATCGTTGGGCGACTGGCCGTGACCTAAGTAAAATGAGACCTACGTTTCTCTAAGATGGTGGTGGGCTCATTCGAACTGGCAGTGTCCCTGTCTGGGCTCTATCAATGAAGGGTGTTTATAGGAAAAAAAAGGATTATGGACAGTGGGTAAGAAATCTATGCACTGGCTGGGAGCTTCATTATCCAGAGGTATATCTGGCTGGAACATAGCAATGAACGTTGAGGGAAAGGCTTCTCTTCAGCAAAAAGGATTAGGGTGGGGCAGAAAACAAAAGGGAAAGGAGGAGGGAGAAGGGACAGGCTTAATTGAACACCTGTTACAGATGCATGGTTTCTCGACTACTGGTCCAGTTTTTGAGAATTCATAAGGCCTTTTGTTTTTCAAAGTAGTTGAATAGTTTATTTGCTTATTATTGTGTTGCAAGGCGGTTGCTTCACTGAACAAAAACAGCACCAGCAAATGCAGTATATTGTAAAATTAAGAAAGTATTGTTTTAAGCAGGGCATGGTGGTGCACGCCTGTAATCCCAGCACTTGACAGGCTTAGGCAGGTGGATCACCAAGAGTTCGAGGCCAGCCTGGGCTACATAGTGAGTTCAAAGCTGGCCCGAACTGCATAGTGAAACCTGTCTCAAAAAAAAAAGGATTGTTCTTCATCTTACACTGCACAACTGCAACTGACACTTTCCTGCACTCCTAGTTATTTCCAAGGAGAAGACCATTTAAGTATTTTGATCAAAATCCAGGGAGGAATGTAAGCAAGTTACAATATTATATATTTATGATAACAATGTTATCCTTGAATTACATAATTTTTGTAACTAGGTTTTTGTTGTTGTTGTTCAGGCTGGCCTTGAACTCATTCTGTAGCCTAGCCTGGCCTTGAACTTGCAGTGATCCTCCTGCCTCAGCTTCCCAAGTGGTAGGATTACAGGTGTGAACCACCATGCCCTGCTGTACCTCGGTTTTACCATGGGTAATTTCATGAATTCTGAATATCAGAACCTACAGCCTAGTCTAAAAATCATAAGATATATAAAAAAGATGCACATTATGTTTATCTGCAATCATTAGGAAGTTACGGGTACTGTATTTTCTTTCAGGAGCATGTTGAGAGTGATTCCTTTTCCATCGTTATACTATTGCTAAACTTGTTTTGTTTTTTTGAGGCAGGGTCTTGCTGTGTAGTTCAGGCTGGCCTTGAACTCACTATGTAGCCCAGGCTGGCCTTGAATGCTCAGTGATCCTCCTGCCTTAGCCTCCCAAGTGCTGGGATTATAGGCGTGCACCACCATGCCTGGCTAAACTTGTATTTTAAATCTTCTATCCACCACTAATAGAAGACAACTATGCTGGAGTAAGTGATTTCATGCTAGTTTATTGAGGGGTGCCACTTCACTCCTCAGTTGATTGTAGGTATTTCTCATACACTTCTTTGCTCATGAAACCACCTAGTTCTGAAGGGCCGTTCAGTGTCATCTTCATCAGTCAACCATGTCCATAACAAGGTTTCTTGACAAGCCCTGGATTTTCCGCAAGTACTTTCTTACCTTCAGTTACTTCTCCTGATAGAGGAGAAGACAGTTCACTGGTAGCTTTCACACTTTCCAAAGCACCAAATTCATCTTGCTTTTTCAATTCTGTCCCACCTTCAGGCAGACTACAGTAAATATCTCTCCAAGCGTCCTGTGTAAAATTGCTGATTCCCACTGTTCCAATACAATTTTCTGTTGTTATTCATTCCTGTTTCTCTGTGAATTTACTCACTGCAAACAGAGCCGGTCCAGGGGGCAGCATCCCTGCAGTGCCTACCTGCAGCCGCCATTCCCAGGGCCATGCTCACAGGGGCTCCAGGGATGCTCGCTGTACCTTGGCCACTGGGTCAGTGGGGCTGTGTGTGTATGGGGGACATAAGGCCTTTTCTGTTTGTATATTATACTTCAATAAAGAGTTTTTAAAAAAATTACTTGTCTGAAGCCAGGGTTGGTGATACATGCCTATAATACCAGCGTTCTGGGAGGCTGAGGCAGGAGATTACAGCATGGCAAAGTGGCTAGACCATCTGTGCGACTTGTTAGTTCTGGAGACCTGTCCATCAAGGCTGCGACGCATGTGCAGAGCCCTGCATGGGACAGCCCAGTTCTGACATCAGGAGGAGGATGTAAAAGGCGGCAGCCATTGACCATGCGGCCACTGTTCTCTTGCTCTTGCGGTGGCGCATCCTGCAGGCAGGATGTATTATCTCTTCTCTTTTCTTTAGGGCACTCCTACTTTGGAGCATTTCTTTTCTTCCTCTTTTACTTCTAATAAGTGTTAGGCTTTTACATATTTCATTTGTTCTCCAATTCTTTGAACAGGATAGTAACAGCCTGGAAAGGGTCACTGGTCACTACAATATCTGGTGACAGGAGGTGCATAAATGTGAGCCTAGCCTGGGCAATTTAGCAAATTAGTGAGACCTTGTCTCAAAATAAAACATAAGAAAGGGGTTGGGGATGTAGTTCAGTGCGAAGACCTTGGGTTAAATCCTGAGCACTGCCCCCCCCCCGCAATTGGTTGTGTGACTTTTTTTTTGTCTTTTTGAGTCAGGGTCTTGCTATGCAGTTCAGGCTGGCCTTGAACTCACTTTGTAATCCAGGCTGGCCTTGAACTCACAGTGCTCCTCCTGCCTCAGCCTCCCGAGTGCTGGGATTACAGGCATGTGCCACCATGCCTGGTTTGTGTTGACATTTTAACCCTTAGAGCACCGTGGATGCATGAGTTTTCTAGGGCTGGCGTTGTCACCAGGTAACATGGATTTTTAGCTGCTTGTAAGATGGAAATCAAATGTGGACCAATTCTTGAGCCACTTATAACTGTCACCACTGTCTACCCTCTTCTTCATGACCCTCTAAAGGGTAGGGCCCCTATATAGGCTTCTAAAATGTCATCATTTGGCTGAGGGTTCTTGCTTAGTTGAAATAGACATCATGAGTTGGCAAAATGTAGTTCTATTAGTGTTAACAGCCCCGGGCTTTGAATGCCAGCGGCTATCTGCTCTTTCAATGTTAGCAGCCTTTCTTGCCATTCAGAGCCAGCGGCTACTGGCGGGCCTTGAGAACACTCCTGGCACTGCAGAAGGCAGCTCTAGCATTCTTAGTCGCTCTCTGTACTTCTCTAACTGCTAGATGCCTTTGGTGTTACTAGTCTTAGCTGCCAGCGATCTTTGGTGTCAGCAGCTCATAGCGTACCAGCTCAGCATGCTCTACTGGAGATAGAAATCATGAATAGGGAAAAATATACCATCTAGAAGAGTGTTTTCTTTTGCGGGGTATTGGGGAATTCTGCTTCAGCATAAAGAGGAACAACACATGGAATGAACCCACAAGGGTATGGGAGGTCATTTATATAGGAACAATAAGGTGGGCTTGTACATGCGTAGTGTCATACTTTCTGTTTGGTCATGGGGAGGGGACCCTTGAGGACCTAACTGTGGACAACTGCAGAGGGTCACAGTCATCCAGAGGCACTGCAGGTGTTAGGGTAGAGATGCCCGCCGCGTGAAGGAAGACTCCAAGAAGCGTTCTCTCATGCAAAAGGCAAGGGGTTTTATTGACCAAGCATGCGTGGGGCTCACTGAACACGCAGGAACAGAGAGCCGCGAGGTTTGTCTGTGCAGGGCTTATATGTCTATAGAACAAAGGGAGGAGGGGTCTTTGCAAGCGCAGTTACAGAAGCAGATGGCATTGGTTAGTTTAAACAGCTTTTTACATTCATTGGGAGAAGACAATCATACGGAAATTTAAGGCTGGGCGGCAGAGGATGTCTCCTATTTTGTAAATTCCTTAGTCATGGGGTTGTTCTTATCTCATAAAGGCATGTTTTGTAAATTCCTTAGTCATGGGGTTGTTCTTATCTTGTAATCCAGATCCCTGGTCAGCCCTGTTCTCATTCTTATCTAACTTAGGCAACTTTTAAACTGTAACAGCTTAATTCTCGGAACATTGGGAGGAGGAGGACAGCATGGATTGTATTTTCCCAGAAGGGAAAATTCCTCTTACACAGGGAGGTTGTCTGGGGCAGGTCCAAGACTGAAGCCTGCTGCAGCCTAAGCAAAATATGCAGAGCTCCTATGTGGGGTGCCTGATGCAGTGGCTACAATGTATGGGGGGCAGCAACAAAAGAAAACTAAGAAGTGAGGTAGGATGGAAGAAGTCAAAGACAGGTAAAAAGGAGACAGGGAAATCATAACTAAGAAGTGTACTTTTTAAGAAGACTGCAACTTCTTTTTTTTTTTTTTTTTGTGGGTACCAGGGGTCGAACTCGGGACCTTGCGCACCAGCAGGCGCCCGTGCCGCTGAGCGATATCACCGGCCCTTTCTTCGTATGTGGGTTCCAGGAGTCGAACTCTAGACCTCGCGCTTGCCAGGCAGGCACTTACGCCGCTGAGCTATCTCACCAGCCCAAAGACTGCAACTTCTAAGACCCAGCCGAAGTTATTTAATGCGATGCATGAGCACTGGGGAGAGGGTACATTTAGGTTCCTCTCCTATCAGACCCAACATGCCTAAAATTCCTCAGAAATACTGTATGTCCATAAATTGGCTTAATTGAGAAAATAAAGAGCAGGAATCTGATTCTAAAATAAAGTAGGTCAAGAGAATCCAAAGAATGTTTAAATTACTTATTAAAAAAAAGCTAAAACAAAAGCAAAAAACTGTGCCCACATCTGTACAATGGGCTGGTGCCCTTCTAAGGGATGGGCCACATTCTCCTGTGTTTTTCACCTCTTCAACAAAAGCATAGGCTGGGCGTGGTGGCGCACACCTATAAGCTCAGCACTTGGGAGGCTGAGGCAGGAGAATCACCAAGAGTTTGAGGCCAGCCTGGGCTACAAAGTGAGTTCAAGGCCAGCCTGAACTGCATAGTGAAACACTGCCTCAAAAAGACAGAACAAAACAAAACCCCAAAAAAACCAAAAACAAAAAAAACCCACCAAAAAAGACATAAATGTTCCCTGTTCCAGGAAATAATGTGTCCCATTGCTCTGAGTACCTGCACTCACTCGAGTGTGTTCTAAAATCTCTGCCCAATAAACCCTTCCTGTGCTTCTTATTGATGCATCCTAAAAATTTTGTTTTTTGTTTTTGAGACAGTCTCACTATGTAGTTCAGGCTGGCCTTGAAGTCACTACGTAGTCACTATGTAGCCTGACTGTATTCCAGGCTGGCCTCAAACTTGCAGCCATCCTCTTGCCTCAGCCTCCCGAGTGCTGGGATTACAGGTGTGTGTGCCACTACAACTGTTTTCTTCTTCTCCTCCTTCTCCTCCTCCTTCCCCTTCCCCTCCTTCTCCTCCTTCTCCTTCTTTTTTTTTGAGACAGGATCTTGCTATGTAGTTCTGGCCCTCCTGAGTGCTGGGATCACAGGCAGGCGCCACATACCATTCCTGGCTGAAAATTCTTTTTCTGTGACAGCAACCCCCAAATTTAATTCTACAAAAGCATGGCTCAGGTTCCTTATTTCAATCTCAGAGACTTCCTCAGATGGAGCCCAGTGACAAAAAGTACCTCTTGGGGAGCATAGGGCACTTTTTTCCATCTCCCCATGACAAAGTGCCACAGGCTTGGAGGAGGAGCTCAGAGAACAGAATTCGTACCATTTTCTTCCTTCTTTCCTCCCTTTCCCCTCTTCCTCCTCCTCTTCTTCCTCTGCCTCTGTCTCTGTCTTCTGTCTGTCTCTCTTTGTGGTACTGTTTGTGTGTGTGTGTGTGGATGTAGCACTGAGCTACATCCTCGACTCTTTTTATTTTATTTTTATTTTTTTATCTTTTTATTTTTTATGTGGGTACCGGGAGTCAAACTCAGGACCTCGCGCTTGCCAGGCAGGCGCCTATGCTGCTGAGCTATCTCACCAGCCCGACCCTTTTTATTTTTAATTTGAGACAGTTCTTGCTAAGTTGCCCAGGCCAGGCTGAACTGGCAGTCCTCCTGCCTCAGCCTCCCAGGGTGCTGGCATGACAGGGTTTCACCTCCATGCCCAGCTTTTTCTTTTTTCTTTTCTTGTTTCTCTTCTCTTCTCTTCTTTTTCTTTTCTCCCTCCCGCCCTTCCTCATTCCCTGAAGTGGGAGATTCCACTTGAGGAAGGAGCTACTGCATATATGTTTCAGGTTTTTCCTGGCTGCATCTTAGGTCAGATGGATTAGGCTGAGGAGCAGGGGAGGTTGGGCATTGGCTACATGTGCCAGTTTATGGAAGCTCACAGCTGGATGGGACAGATGTTGCAATGTGGGCTCCCCAGGAAGCAGAGTCTGAGACAGAGGTTAATACCCACGGATTCCACGCTGCGGAGGGGTGAGGGGCGGGATTGGTGAGAGGATGATGCAGGCTGTGATGCAGCCCAGCAAAGGCGTCAGTCCATACCCACCTCACCCAGCAGAGCTCTGCAGCTGGGTGTTCCTTCAGTTGTCCCAACTTGAGGGAGGGGCTGGGCTCTAGTACCTCCCAGTGATCTGTGATGGGCTGTGGGCTGCCCAGGAAGGAGATCTGAGCTTGGGTGAGGCAGTTTTCCCCAACCCATCCTTAAAAAGAACTCCTAGCTTTCCTGAAGAGGTGTCTGGGAAGCATTGCCTGGGGCTACCATGGTAAGTCTGATTGTTTCATGTTACAGATAAGAAAACTGAGCTCCAGAAGAGACAGAGCCCATCTGCAAACCTATATCCATGCTCACTTGGATATGGTCTGTCCCCCAAAGCTCATGTGTTGCGGGCTTGGATCCCAAGGCAGTAGTGTTCAGGGATGGGGCTTTTGGGAAGTGATTGTGAGCTAGGAGATTAGGGGTGGGGCAAGCTGAAAAAACAGCCAGGCAGAATATCTCAAAATCACAAAAACCCAGAGAACACGCACAGAACACATGCACCAGGTGTGGTAGCACATGCTTAAAATCTCAGCATTCGCAAGGCGGAGGCTGAGGATTGTTGGGGCTACATACATAGTGAGACCCTGTCTCAAAAAAGAAATCAATTAAGCGGGGCTTGGTGGTGCATGCCTGTAATCCCAGCACTCAGGAGGCTGAGGCAGGAGGATCGCCGTGAGTTTGAGGCCAGCCTGGGCTACATAGTGAGTTCAGGCCTGCCTGAACTATAAAGTGAAACCCTGTCTCAAAAACAAAACAAAACAAAAGAAAAACAAACAAATGAACACACAAGAAGAAATCAATTAAATAGATTATTTTTCAGAACCCCTCCCCAAAAAGACTCTACAGCTCCTGAGCAGTGTACATGGAATCAATCAGAAAAGTGCTATCTTCAGTTCACTTACATCTGGTGAGAAGCCGAGTGAGTCTTTCGATAGGGCAGTTTAAATCTGGCACCAGGCCAAGTGAGTTTTTGCTAGGACTATTGTCTCAGTGCCTTATTTGTATGAGGGAAAAACCAGTCCAGGAATTTTGGACACGGATCATTTTCCCTTATCCTTGGGACCGCCATGAGTCTGCTGGTCACTCTTGCCTTGTAGAGCTTACTTCTTTTCCTCCTTCAATAAATGTACAGCCCTGCTGCCTGTGTGTCTTGTCCAATTCTTTGTTCAGGACACCAAAAACCTGGAAAAAATTCCCCTGGGAGCCAATGTCCTGATATTCTGATAATGAGGGTGCTAATTCCATTAATGGATTAATCCACTGATTAAGTTGGGCTTACTAGGAGTTGAGGCCTCATTGGATGGGGAACGTCACTGTTGAGCATGGCTCTGAGGGTGTATGTTGTCCCTGGCCCCTTCCTTGATGGCTGCTATCCCAGGTTAGTGGAGGCAGATTTGGCTGCTTGTCTCTGGCCCCAGTTCCCATGCTTCCACCCACTGTATCACTAGTGCGCCATGGAACCACTGGCCATGGAGCAGGGGTGGGCAGATGGACAGACTGTCCTGTGACAGCTGGCTCATGGTGAGTAGCACCCATCATCCATCACTCTGTGCTGGACCTCCAGGCCAGGGGAACTGTGCAAGGACGGGAAGGGGGCTGAGTGTTATGCAGGTGTTCCTGGGCTGCCATACACCTGCCCAGAGGCCTCCCTGTACAGCTCAGCTCGCAGGGGCCAGCTGGAAAGGCAGCCAGGCCTTGTTTTGTGGTCATTATCCCCCCGGACCTGGGAAGAAGGCACTGAAGTGCTCTGAGCCAGCAGGCATTGTACCTGCTCCGCCTGATTCTACTCCTCTGGTTGCTAGGCAGGCCCAGGTTCATGTCTTAGTAACCTGCCTCCCATGGGTTAGGCAGCATGGGCTGTGCACCAGGCTGCTAGGATAGCTGAGGCGGCTCTTGACCACGTTGGGGGCAGCCCCGCAGATGTGAGAGAGATTGCCATTGCTGGTTGGAGACAGAATACCATCCACAGGAAAACTTGGTCTGCTGAGGTGGCTGCATGGAGCCTGGGGGGTGGTGAGGGGGTGGTGCTGCACATGGCTAGAGGTGCAAGAGGTGGAAGTGGGGAGGTGCTGCCCCAGTAATTAGTGGGGATTGGAGCAGAGCAGAGGGTGGGCCATCTGGTTCAGCAGCACTTTGGCGGCTGGGGCCAATTTATCCAGGGGTTGTTGAGACCACCTGCCTGTGAAAGCACAAGGTGATTTAGGAATGACTGCTTCTGAGGTATGGGTGGAGGAACAGGAAGCTGCTGCTGCTGTCACTGTGGGGTAATATAAAGGATAAGGCCCCAGATGGCCGGGGGAGGTGGTGACCTAGTTGCGACCTTCTTGGACTCCTTGTGCCATTTGTGGCCTGGAGATTCTTCCTGCATTGCCAACTTTACTGATGCCAATACTGTCATCTTGGGTCAGGATAAAGATTCCACTGAAACTGCTGGTTTTGGTGACACTGACAGGCCCATCAGAGTTGGTGTGGCTCAAAGGCCCACGGCTCCAGGGATCTGAGTTTGCTGTCCTCACTCTGCTCTGGTGGTTGCTGAGGTGCAGCTCAACCGTTACGGTTTTCCTGATGTCGTTTAGGTATCCATTCTGGCCACCTTGGTTATAGTCTTGGTCCATCTTGGCGTCATTCTCTTGAGAATGCATCTCTGTTGAAGCTCAGCATCTTCCTCACCCTTTATATGTTCTATAAGCAGCTAGCTGGTATGATAGTGTTATGGTTTACACCTAAAATGATCCCCCAAAGTCTCATGTTTGGAGGTGTTTGTTATTATCGAAAGCTCTAAAAGTTTTGCCATCACTGGTCTATTCGATAGAGTCTATTTAGTCTCAGCTTGATTCTCTGGACAGTATCTTTCCCGAGACCTTTGCCTTTGTCCTTGTCTTCTTTTTCAGAGATATCTTTGTGAATTTTTCTTCTTTCTTGATAGAGATGCTTTTGAAGAAGGATTTAAAGAACAATTCCCCTCAAACCCTCCCTCCCCCCGTAGCTATAATTTCTTGTCCTGGTACAGATAAAATTGGCAACTATGTCCCGTAAACAGAGTCTGTGTCATCTTGTTCTTGCAGGATTCTTAAGGCTCTGTCTTCTTTCAAGGCTAAATTATTAATTGCTTTGTCTTGGTTCTGTACCCTCACTCCCCACCCCCCAATTTCTCAAGACCAAACCCCTCAGCCAAATGTATAAAACTAGAACCTTGCCAGGCATGGTGGTGCACACTTGTAATCCCAGCACTCAGGAGGCTGAGGCAGGAGGATCACCATGAGTTCAAGGCCAGCCTGGGCTACATAAGTGAGTTCAAGACCAGCCTGCACTACATAGTGAGACCCTGTCTCAAAAAAGAGGAAAAACAAAAAACAAAAAAACCCCAACTAAACCTTTCCTTTGTTGGGCATCTGAGATGCATACACACTTCTTAGATGAAGAAATACAAACAGCAAATAAATATATGAAAAAATGTTCAACACTGGTCATTCAAGAGATGCAAATTAAAACAACACTGAGATTCCATCTCACCCCAGAAAGAATGGCTGTTATTAAGAAATCAACCAATAACAAATGCTGGAGGGGCTGTGGGGGAAAAGGAACCCTTCTCCACTGTTGGTGGGAATGTAGACCGGTGCAACCACTGTGGAAATCAGTGTGGAGATTCCTCAAAAAACTAGGGTTGGAGGTCCCATTTGACCCAGCTATTCCCCTTATGGGTATCTTCCCAGAAGAATTAAAAACATTGTACCACAGCGATATATGTGCACCCATGTTTATAGCAACACAATTTGTAATAGCTAGATCTTGGGAACAACCCAAATGCCCATCAGCTGAGGAATGGATAAAAAAGATTTTTTTTTTTAATGTGGGTACTGGGGGTCGAACTCAGGACCTTGCGTTTGCCAGCAGGAGCTTGTGCCGCTGAGTGATATCACCGGCCCTTTTTTCCTTTTTATGTTGGTACTGGTAGTCAAACTGAGGACCTTGCGCTTGCCAGGCAGGTGCTTATGCCGCTGAGCCATCTCACCAGCCCAAGATTTGGTATTTTTATACAATGGAGTACTACTCAGCCATAAAGAAGGATAAACTGGAGACTTTTATAGGTAAATGGATGCCACTTGAAACCATACTCATAAGTGAAATAAACCAGATGCACACATGTAAACATTGTATTGTCTCCCTAGTGTGAGAAGCTGAAAGAGTAAATAAGATCCAAAATGTACAATAGATATTGTAAAACTGGAAGAAACTGTTCAAAAGGAAAGAGAAACTGGGATGGGGGAATGGAAAAAAGAAGGGAAACGCAATATATATAGATAGATAGTTAAGATAGATATACTACTAATTTCTCTTAGTTCATTGAAAAGAAAGGTTTGTGCTAATATTGTTTGGACAATTGAATGCTGATATCTTGTACTCTGAGTAGCTAATTTAAAGATAACAATACGCAATGTACTAACCATTGTTACCCTCCTATTATGTTGTTTTGAAATTTTGTTCTATTTTTTTTCTCTTAAAAAAAAAAAACCCAACTAGAACCTTTCCTTTGTTCTGATGCCTAGCACTTTGGACATGAGATTAGCTGGGTCATGTACATCTAAAATCCTGGAAATAAATCCTTTTTCCCCACTGGTCTCTCTGATCTCTTGGATTCTGCAACATTTCTGGAAACAACGAAGGGACCCGGGACAACAGATTTGCTATCTCCTTTGCCTGCAGGCTGGAGAGGGCGCAAGCTGCAGGAGTCCTGAGACCTGTGATGCCACAGAGTAAAACATCAGCGCAGAGAGGATATCAGCCCTCCCACAGCCTGGAGACCTCTCCTGTCAGCCCCAATGGAACCTGAGAGGATGCAGGATGATTCTGGAACAACAGCATGCTACAGGTCCATGGTTAAGGTCTTGGGGACCCAAGGGGTAAACCTGTCCCATTAGGACAGAAGAGGAGCCTGATCACCTTGGGGAAGGGGATGTA
Organism: Erethizon dorsatum; assembly: GCA_028451465.1. NCBI lineage: Eukaryota > Metazoa > Chordata > Mammalia > Rodentia > Erethizontidae > Erethizon > Erethizon dorsatum. Next base: position 29,366,329 of record CM051829.1, on the reverse strand, counting down.
CCTAGTAATCTTGACGTGGATTGGGTCAGATGAAACCTACAACGCCGAGTGAAATGTGGGGGAGGCCTGTGGTGAAAACCGCTAACAATTCAGGGGATAAGCCCACACTGTGAGCAGCTCAGCTCACAGGCGACTCTCAAACAGCTTGTGGGATAGGCCCACAAGGGGAGTGCCTAGCGGGATGCGGGAGTGGCCTGTGGCAAGCTCGCAGAGAGTTGGAATTGTGGGAGTGGCCTACAACAGGAGGGGACAGAGAATCTGACACCAGGATAAAAACTGGGTAAAAAAAGGTGTATAAGTGTGTGTGAGAATAAAATGCATGAGTCCAAGATCACCTGGGTTCAGCTGGGAACCAGGAGAGGAAAATGGTCTAACTGGTCTGAAAACAAAAGTAATTGAAAAAATGACTTGTACTGTAACAGGCAAAGACATGAAAAAGCTGCTGAACTTTAGTTCACCAGGATACTCAGGCAGGGTGCCACAGGCAGGCTGATAGAGGAAAACAAACAAACAAACAAACAAAAAAATCTGTAAAATGGGGTGATGACAGCGACTAGCTCAGATGGGGACCAAGACTAAAAAATGCCTGAGCAGCTGGCTGGGATGGAGGCACAAGGCCAAGAGATTTAGGTCCAATTGTGCCTGCCAAGATGTGAGGGGTGAAACAGGTCGTCTTTTCACTTTAAAGTGAGCACAGAGCGAGACAGAGCCCAAGGTCTCCTTCCAGCTTTGGGATCCCCAAGGCCAGCCCTTGCTCAGTGTCACCAGCCTCGTGCTGCCTGCAGGTGTCTGAAAGCTGGAGCAGCTCCAGCCTGGGGCTGAATGGCCAACATTCTGTCAGGCCTAAGGAGGGTTTTACAGGAGAAATCAAATCACAAATTTTAACTAATTGGTAAATGTACTTTTGGTTTCCAGTTTGAGTTGATGTGCGTAAAATATTTCTTGTACATTGCAAATTCATAAGTTGCGATTACAGGGTTAACTTGCTGTTTTCTCCATTCTCCTTTGGTTTAAGATAAAAACGCTGATTCAGGTTACTCAGAAGTCTGTTGGCAGTCAGTCAAATTTACTATCTGAGGAAAAAAAAAAGACTAAACGGCTGCAGTCAAGTTTGTTGTAAAAAGTTTATAGTAAATAAAATATTAAGAAGTCTATAAATATAAGAGACATACTTTTGATATGAAAGGATTTTGTATGATGAAAGTTTGTCCTACTAAAGAGATAAAAAGAGAGATAAAGCTGGCCATGGTGGCACATGCCTGTAATCCCAGCACTCAGGAGGCTGAGGCAGGAGGATCACCATGAGTTTGAGGCCAGTCTGGGCTACAAAGTGAATTCCAGTCTGGGCTACAAAGTGAATTCAGGGTAGCCTGAACTACATAGCGAGACCCTGTCTCAAAAAAAAAAAAAAAAAAAAAGAGAGAGAGAGAGATAATGATGACTGGAAAGCTTATGTAGGTTGAGGAAAGCTTATGAAAGTAATTTATTAAGAAAATATGTATGGTTACTTGTTAATTAGGTGGAGCTCAGGTTTTCTTTCTAAAAACTCCCATGAGGAAAATGATCAAATTGACATAAAACACAAATGCTTAATAAAGTTATTTGCATCACAACAGAGTAGATACGGGAGGAAAAACATCAAAACCCACCCCATTAAAATGTATGTTGGCTCAGAGTGAAGAGACAACCCACTGTGTGTGGAAAAAATGTTTGCCAGCTGTTCCTCAGACAAAGGATTACTATCGAGAACATACAAAGAACCCAAAAAATCAGACCTCCCAGATTTAAAGACCCAATAAAAAAATGGGCATCTGAGATGAATATACACTTCTCAGATGAAGAAATACAAGTAGCAAATAAATACATGAAAAAATGTTCAACATCACTGGTCATACAAGAGATGCAAATTAAAACAACACTGAGATTCCATCTCACCCCAGAAAGAGTGGCTAATATCAAGAAATCAACCAATAACAAATGCTGGATGGGCTGTGGGGAAAAAGGAACCCTTCTCCACTGTTGGTGGGAGTGTAGACTGGTACAACCACTGTGGAAATCAGTGTGGAGATTTCTCAAAAAACTAGGATTAGAGGTTCCATTTGACCCAGCCATTCCCAAAAGAATTAAAAGCATCATACTACAGTGATATATGCACACCTATGGTTACAGTGGCACAGTTTGTAATAGCCAAATCTTGGAAACAACCCAAGTGCCCATCAACTGGAGAATGGATAAAGAAGATGTGGGTTTTTTTTATACAATGGAGTACTACTCTGCCATAAAGAAGGATACGCTCCAGACATTTCTAGGAAAATGGATGCACCTTGAGTCCGTACTCTTAAGTGAAATAAATTGCACACACATGTGTAAATACTGCATTATTTCTCTGGTGTGAGAAACCGAAAGTGTAAATAAGGGCCAAAATGTTTAATAGTTATTGTGAAATAGGAGGAAAATGTTCAAATGGGGAGGGGAACAAAGGAGAGGGAAGGAGGAAAGGAAAGGAGGGAAAAGTAAAAAAAAAAATGAGAAAAGAAGGAAAACATGGAAACAAAGCTTTGTAAATGGGGAGGGGAGGAGGGGTCGAAGGAAGGGTAGGGGAATGGGGAAAAAAACAAGTTATATCACGTATAGGTACAAATTCTCTATGATGAATGTGATCATTATATATATATCTAAAATTCACCAATAAAATCTAATTTAAAAAATAAAATGTATTATGGCTAACTTTATTTTATTATTATTGTTTTTTGTGGGTACCGGGGGCCAACCTCAGGACCTCATGCGCCAGCAGGCGCCCATGCCACTGAGCAATATCACTGGCCCTTTTTTTGTACATGGGTTGCAGGAGTCGAACTCAGGCCCTTGTGCTTGCCAGGCAGGCACTTATGCCGCTGAGCCATCTCACCGGCCCTGGCTAACTTTAAAAGAGGCTATACAGAGAACTATGAAATAAAGCTGACCCCCCCAGAAGTTAAGAACTCTTTATAAAATAGATTGACCCTCCTTTAATGGTAAATGGGTAGGCATGATTGACAAAAAACAATTGGATGTATATATAGGATGGTGACCAAAAACAGAGGACTACCAGGACATCAGGACCGGTTTCCCTATGTTGACTCATGGCAAAATATAGTTCAGACTAGACCCACATGGCTTCAACCCTATCTAGCTGCTTATTGACAAAAACTAGAGGGTTTTGCTGGTATGAATGTGATGCAGCTTTTAGAAGTGGCTACTGAAGTGTGTGTCAATTGTGACCAGAAAGCCAAACAAAAAACTGATAAAAGGCTCAAAAACAAAACAAAACAAAAAACCAAAAACAGATCTGTTGACAGCAGTGCTCACAGAAAAACAAAAACAAAAACAAGAACAAAAACAGAATTCACTAAGGGGCAAAGACGAGGGCACTGAAAAAACAAGAGTCAAACCAAACTGGCATTTGCCAGTTGACAAAACTAGATTGGGATCAATGTGCACAATATAAAAATAAAGACACTGGAAAAATAAATGCCCAAATATGATAACAGAGATGATAAAAATTCTAAAACTAGGAGGCTGCCTGCAAAAGGCTAACCCCCTCCCCAAAAACATCAGATGCTGGCCTCACTGGACCGACCAGAACTAAAGGTTACAAGGACTACGCCAGACCAACCAATCCCCTTAGACACCCAGAAGCCCATGGTCACAATGAGAGTAGGGTCCAATTGATGGAGTGTTGGGGACCACAGATTATAAATTGAGTCTAGGGGATTCTGAGGCTGTCCTTGTCCCACCCTTTGAGCTAGACTGGACTGTGGAAACTCCCTGCTTTCTTCTGGTCTCAGCTGAAGCCCTACGGCTAGTGATACTGCAGCATTCACAGGGCAAGATAAGACCTGCTGAGGACAAAAAAGATCTTTAAAGCAACATAGTAAATAGTTTCTCCTGAGGAAACTACAGTCTCCTTATTGTCCCTTGTCTCATCCTTGCAAGAATGCTTTGTTCTTCTTACTATCCCACCATAATCACCATTGCTGTTCCTGGAAACACTCACTGCCCTGCACCCATTTGTCCATGACACAGATGTAATCAATAAATGCTGAGGTTCTGGCTGCCTCATGGTCTTTTGCTCCCTGTGAACAACTGGTCATCCCAGTTCCCCATTGCATCACCGTTTTGTCTCTTACTCTTTCTTTTCACCATGCATCGTAACACCTTGCAGGAAATTGGGGACTTACTACTCCCTTTCTGGTAGATGATGGAACTAAACACTTGGTAATGACACAGCTCATTGGGCCGTTTTCCAAAAATCATGTGACTATTGTTAAAACCACTGGAGTCTCAAAAAGAGGCCATTTTTCTGGTCTGAGAGGTATATAACCAAACAAACAAACAAACAGCAAAAAAAAAAAAAAAAAAGAGAGAGAGAGGACCAACGTAAGTTCCTGTATCTTCCAAACTGTCTGGTTCCCCTGCTAAAAAGAGACCTACTCCAAAACTACAGTCCCAAATTAGCTTTGGGCCACAGGGATAAAAAACAAAAAGAAAAACAAAACAAAAAAACCCCCCACAACACAAGGTTGACATCGAGGAGTGCCTCACCTAGTTGCACAAGACATCAAAGAGTCAACTCAAGCGACAAAGGGGCTGGTAAAAAACACACTGAGACAATGGTGACAAATAAAAAAGATCCTTGCATTGAAGGTGAGCTTTGAAGAAGCTACTGCTGACAAGATGGAGCTAAAACTGGAGCTGGGACACATCTACAGCAATGTTGAGAAAACACTGTGCAACAAAAAAACAAGACAAAACTGGGGGCTACTTGGCAGCAACGGTTGGCAGCGGAGAAAAACCAGTGACGCTGCGAGGCCTAAGAACATATACAAAAAAACCAACAACTCAGGAGGAAGCCACAAGGCAGCACAAGGCTGCACTGGATGAAGTCAAACAACTCAAGGCCAAGGTGAAAGAGGCCCAATGCCTGTGGGGGCAAACAAAACAAGTCAGCTCAGGGCCGGTGAGATGGCTCAGCGGCTTAAGCGCCTGCCCGGCAAGCGCGAGGGCCCGAGTTCGACTCCCGGAACCCACATACGAAAAAGGGGCCGGTGATATCGCTCAGCGGCACGGGCGCCTGCTGGCGCGCGAGGTCCTGAGGTCGACCCCCCCGGTACCCACAAAAAAAAAAAAAAAAAAAACAAGTCAGCTCAACAGCTACCGGTGATCCAAGAGGCTGCCCATAAGTGACTAAGACAAAGGAAAAAACACATGACCATGCTAAAATGACTACATGATGACACAGAGGCAACTTGGCAAGCAACTGAAGAGGTCAAGGAGGCTCAGAAATATGCCAAAAGTAAGGTAACACAGTCTCGCCAGTGGATGAAAAAGCAGAATGACTAAAACAGCTGACAGAGGCACATGTCCAAAACAAGGCGCAAAAGGAACTAAAGACACAAAAACTACAGTGGCACATATGAGAGGAGATAGCACAATGGAAAGAAACAACAGCAGACATGCAAAATACAGTATCTAGAAAGAGCTACAACATTTGCAGCAGAGCTCAGAGGCAAAGATCCAAGCCAAGACCCAACAGGTGGAGGACCCAACTAAACACAACAGGCTACGCAACAAAAAGGAGATCCCCATGGTACACCTATGGCTGGAGACAACTAAGCACCAGCGTGGTAGGACTAAGGATGAACCACAGGCTGTATGTGCATAAATGGAGGAGACAAAAACCCCAAAGTGACAAGCACAAGAGGAGACTAAGTGCTTGCAGACAAATGCTAGAGGAGAGCCAACACAAGCATCAAGCAGAGACAAAACTGGCCCTGTGTGTGAAGGCTAAAGCTGAGACAACTCAAAAAGAAAAGGCTCTACAATCACTGGAGGAACTACAATTATAAGCCGAGGAGGTCGAGGTGACTGAGACAGAGACAAAACAAACACACCAAGTACAGGTAACCCTAGAGATAACTCAATGTAACACAGAGACAAATATAAGGTAAGCGTGCCTCCTTTGCAAAAAGACTACACAGCTAAATCACATCCCACAGGAAAAATATGTAACATTGGCCCAGCTATGAAAAACAAAATAAAAAAACAAAGCGACAGGCACAGCAGCAGACAAAAGCTAAACATGCTCATAAAAAGGCTGAATGGGGAGGGGGCTGGTGAGATGGCTCAGTGGCATAAGCGCCTGCCTGGCAAGCACAAGGGCCCGAGTTCGACTCCCGGTACCCACACATAGGAAAAAAAGGGCCGGTGATATTGCTCAGCGGCACGGGCGCCTGCTGGCGCGTGAGGTCCTGAGGTCGACCCCCCGGTACCCACAAAAAAAAAAAAAAAAAAGGCTGAACGGGGACCAGAGTGCTGACAACTAAAGGCCAATGAGACACCAAGGGTGTGGCTACAAACGGAGGAGGTGACACAACAAAAGAGCGTGACACAGGTCAAAGCCAGAAACAAAACAAAAAAAATGGAGACTATATTCAGATAAGCCACCAACGGGGAGAGGAAGAATCTCCTCCTCTAGAAAACTGACCAGGAGAAAATATTTAAACAAATCAAAGGGGCCCTGACTCAGGCCCCTTAGGACTGTCAGATATAACCAAGTCTTCCTTCTTATATGTCCATAAACAAAGAAACAAACAAACAAACAAATGGCCATAGGAGTCTTAATCCAGGTCATGGGATCCTGACGTCATCAGAGAACATACTTGTCAAAACAGACTCTCTAGCCCCAGGATGGTCCCCATGCTTTAGGACACTTGCTGCCGCCACCTTGCTGACATAGGAGGCTAATAAGTTGACTTTGGGACAACAACTGACCATTCAAGAGCCACTCTCAGTTATAACCTTAATGGACCAGAGAGGACACCATTGGTTGTCAAATCTAAGGATGACTTGGTATCAGGGGCTCATATGCAAAAATCCTCACATGACTCTAGAGACAATAAACACTCTTAACCCTGCCACTTTGCTCCCAGTCAAAGCGGGAGCCCCCTTTCATGACTGTACGGTTGTGCTAAAAGGGGTCCAGCAAACAGGACATGCAGTGGTGACTCCACTCTGTGGTAGAGGCCCAGCCTCTGCCTACTGGAACTTCAGCCCAGATGACAAAACTAATGGCCTTGACAAGGGTTCTTTTGCTGACAAAAGACAAAGAGATTAACATCTATACTGACTCCAGATATAAAAAAGAGGGCTCCTGACAGCTGCAGGAAAAAAAAAATAGTACGAAAAATTTTACAGTTTCTAGATGCTGTATGGGCCCCAAGGAAAGTGGTAATTATACACTACAGGGGACACCAGCACATTAAAACAGTAGAAGCCAGAGAAAACCAAAATACAGACAGGAAAAAAAAGTGGGCTGCTATGACAGGCCCACAAGGGGGCATACTCATTCTGGAGCCGCCCTTCCCAGAGACCCCAAAATGCTCTCCAAATAAAAAAACCTGGTTGCCTGAGTAGCTAAAAAAATATACGGGGGGGTGGATAATAAAAGTCTGCTGATGGGATGCTAGCCATCCCCAAAGTGCCAGGCCCCAGGTTCGTAAAACAATTCCATCAGGAGTCTCACATGGGAAAGACAACATGAAAAACATTACTAGGTCGCCATTTCTATGTGTCACGACTTACTACAATCACTTGGGCTGTTTGTAAACAACGTGTGACCTGTATACAAGAGTTCACCCCCCAGGTATCCAGGAAACAGGAGCTACCCCACGTGAAAACTTGCTTATGGATTTCACTAAATTGCCTCAAGCCCATTCCTTTTATACATATTAGTGCTCGTCTGCACCTTCTCGAGATGGGTGGAAGCTTTCCCCACCCAAACAGAAAAATCACAAAAGATGACCAAGGTGCTGTTAAGAGACGTCATATCACAATTTGGACTGCCCCTGATTTCGGGGTCAGACAACAAACCTGCATTTGTAGCTGACACAGTCCAGGAGCTCACACAGATATTAAAGATAAAATGAAAATGTCACAAGGCTTATCGGCCACAGAGCTCAAAAAAAGTAAAACACATAAACTGGACACTCAATTGTCAAAAAATATTGTCAAAGGCTGGGCATGGTGGCACATGCCTATAATCCCAGCACTCAGGAGGCTGAGGCAGGAGGATTGCTGTGAGTTTGAGGTCAGCCTGGGCTACATAGTGAGTTCAGGACCAGCCTGAACTACGTAGTGAGATCCTGTCTCAAAAAACAAATAAACAAACAAACAAAAAAATAAAAAAACCCACTTGAGATGAGATCAAGTCCTGCCCATGGTCCTCCTCTGAGTCGGCAGCACCCCCACCAAACAAACTGGGTATTCTCCTTGTAAAATCTTGTGTGGCCAGCCACCCCCAATCACAGGTAAAATTAAGTGTGACTGCTGTAAATTAAAACAGTTAACCTTAAGAAGACACATACGGGCTTTAAAAATAGCCATGTAAGACCTCCATAACCGTGTACAGAAAAAAATGCCCTTGAGCCTGACAGACCCAAGACACCCATTCAAACTTGGGGACTTTGCTTTGATTTAAAAAAAACCCCAACAACTCTGGGGCTCATACGGGGTGGGCCTCATCCTGTAATCCTGTCTACCCTTTTCCTTTTTTGTTATAGTTCTCCCTCTGCCCAGTAGGGAGCCAACCCCCCATAACAAGGTAAATGTTAATGATAGAGATGCTTTGTATGAAAACTTATTATAGAAAGCATCAAAGGGGGGGTAAAGCAGGACTTAAAAAACAATACCCCTCGAGCCTCCCCTCTTCCCCGTACTATAACTTCCTGTTCTGTACAGATGGGATTGGCAACTATGTCCTGTAAACAAACAGTTTATGTCATCTTGTTCTCACAGGATTTATAAGGCTCTGTCTTCTTTCAAGACTAAGTTATTAATTGCTTTGTCTTGCTTCTGTACCCTCGATTGCCACCCCACCCCCCAGTTCTAAAGACCAAACCCCTCAGCCAAATGAATAAAACTAGAACCTTTCCTTTGTTCTAATGCCCAACACATTAGTCGTGAGTTCAGCTGGGTTGATGTACATCTAAAATCCTAGAAATAAATCCTCTTTTTTCCCCACTGGTCTTGTAAGAGGAATTTTCCCTTCTGGGAAAATACAATCCATGCTGTCCTCCTCCTCCCAATGTTCCAAGAATTAAGCTGTTAAAGTTTAAAGTTGCCTAAGTTAGATAAGAATGAGAACAGGGCTGACCAGGGATCTGGATTACAAGATAAGAACAACCCCATGACTAAGGAATTTACAAAACATGCCTTTATGAGATAAGAACAACCCCATGACTAAGGAATTTACAAAACATGCCTTTACGAGATAAGAACAACCCCATGACTAAGGAATTTACAAAATAGGAGACATCCTCCGCCGCCCAGCCTTAAATTTCCATATGATTGTCTTCTCCCAATGAATGTAAAAAGCTGTTTAAACTAACCAATGCCATCTGCTTCTGTAACCGCGCTTGCAAAGACCCCTCCTCCCTTTGTTCTATAGACATATAAGCCCTGCACAGACAAACCTCGTGGCTCTCTGTTCCTGCGTGTTCAGTGAGCCCCACGCATGCTTGGTCAATAAAACCCCCTGCCTTTTGCATGAGAGAACGCTTCTTGGAGTCTTCCTTCACGCGGCGGGCGTCTCTACCCTAACATTGGGGGCTCGTCCGGGATTGGAGATTGCCCCCTGCATCGGAGGACTTCAACAGCCACCTCTCGGGGTAAGTACGGCCGTTTCTCTCTCTCCCTCTCTCTTTGCCTCTCTTTGTCTTACTTTCACTTTGCGATCGCCTAGTTTTTGTTGTGACAGGCACCAAGACGCATGAGCTCTTGGTCCCAGTGACTTGCCTCTGGGCTTCTGGGTCACAAGTCACTTCCCCGGGGATTATAGGTCCATAGGGCCTATTCAGCGGGGGATTCCCCGGTCGTGTTTCTACATAGACTCCTGGAGCCTACCTCGTGGGCTCCTGAGGGTCTATTCAGCGGGGGATTCCCCGGTTGTAACTCTTTCACTTCCTCTTTTGGAGAAGTTTTGTGTACCGGCATTTGTCTATTGTCTTGGTTGTAGTGTTTGTCTGTCTTTGTTTGTTTGGCACCACTAACCTCTTTTGTTCCACAGCACCCACCATGGGACAAGCAACATCCACCCCTCTCTCTCTTACCCTAGACCATTGGTCGGAAGTGAGAGAGAGGGCTCATAATCTTTCTTTACTTGTCAAAAAAAGGTAAAGGGCAGACTTTATGCTTGACAGAGTGGCCTACTTTTCAAGTGGGATGGCCACCAGAGGGAACCTTCCACCTCCCCCTCATCCAGGTGGTTAAGGCTATAGTCTTCCGCCCTGGGAGACAAGGACATCCTGACCACCAACCTTACATCATGGTATGGCAGGACCTATATGAAAATCCTCCAAAATGGGTAAGGCCCTTTCTACCTCTGGCTCTACCCAAGCCCGTCACTCTCTTACCCATGAAAAGTCAATCCCCAACTCCCAACCTCTATCCTTCCCTCCCTTCTCCGGTCCTACCCGAATCACAATCTGACTTAATCCTATTGGATTCTGAGGCACCGCCTCCTCCTTATCCCCCTCTACCCTCTGCTCCAACCGAGGCGACTGCTGCTGCTCCTCCTCCCCGTTCTCCTACCCCACCCTCTTCACTCTCTTCCCCCAAGTTGACTCTGCAGGGCCTTCCGGTTGATGCTACAGACCATGGGCCAGCTCAGGGAACCCAAAGTCGGCGGGCCCTGGGCCCACAAGATGGAGTGGCAATTACACTCCCCCTCAGACCGCATGGACCCATGCTGGAAGATGGACACGGGGGGGGGAAATGCCAGCACTCCAATACTGGCCCTTTTCTTCTTCCGACTTATATAATTGGAAAAATAATAACCCTCCTTTCTCTGAGGACCCTTCTAGGTTAACAGGGTTGATGGAATCTCTCATGTTCACTCACCAGCCTACCTGGGATGATTGTCAACAGTTGTTGGGGACCTTGTTCACCACTGAAGAAAAGGATCGAGTCCTCATAGAGGCTAGAAAGCTCGTGCCAGGACAGGATGGGAGACCTACCCAGCTCCCAAATATCATTGATGACTTCTTCCCATTGCGTTGTCCTAATTGGGACCCCAATACTCCAACAGGTAGGGAGCATCTGTCCATCTATCGCCAGACTCTAGTGGTGGGTGTCCGAGCGGCCACTAGGCGGCCTACAAATTTGGCTAAGGTAAGGGAGATCCTTCAAGGGCCTACCGAGTCACCCTCGATATTCCTAGAGAGACTAATGGAGGCTTACCGTAGGTACACTCCCTTTGACCCTCAAGACGAGGGACAACGGGCATCTGTTGCCATGGCCTTTATAGGACAGTCGGCTTCAGATATTAGGCATAAGCTCCAACGACTAGACGGATTACAGGACTTAACCTTAAGAGATTTAGTGAAAGAGGCTGACAGAGTATATTATAAGAGAGAAACAGAAGAGGAAAAAGAACAGAGAAAGGAAAGAGAGAAAGAGGAAAAAGAACTAATCAGAGATAGAAGGAGGAATAAGGAATTGACAAAAATCTTGGCCACAGTTGTAAAAGGCATTCAGGGAGAAATAGATGAAGGTAAGCCACGCCGCCCTCCTCTTGACCCCAACCAATGTGCATATTGCAAGGAACAAGGACATCTCATGAGAGAGTGTCTCAAGCTTAAAAGGAAAAAGGAAAGAGAAAAGAAACAAAAACAGGCGTTGGAGGCTCAACAGCGCCAACTGCCTAATATACTGGCCTTAGAAGAAGAAGACTAGAGGGGACGGGGCTCAGACCCCCTCCCTGAGCTCAGGGTAACTTTCAATGTGGAGGGGACCCCAATTGATTTTGAAGTAGATACAGGAGCTGTCTTTTCTGCTCTCCAAGCCCCATTGGGACCTCTTTCCTCTAAGAGGTCCCTAGTTCAAGGGGCTAATGGGAGCAAATTCAGAGCATGGACTACTAAAAGAACTATGGACTTAGGTAAAGGAAAAGTCCAACATTCTTTCTTGGTAATACCAGAATGCCCAGCTCCCCTCATGGGAAGAGATCTCTTAACCAAATTAAGAGCCAAAATAACTTTTGAGCCCCAGGGACCCCAAGTGACTTTTCTTAACCCCTGGTGAGCCAAGCTAAGGTGACTATGCTTACTTTGGCAACTGATGATGAATATCAACTTTATAGCCAGCCTACGGTTTCAACTATATTCCAAAATTGGATAACGGAATTCCCTGATTCCTGGGCTGAAACAGCTGGATTGGGACTGGCCACTTTACAACCCCCTGTGGTAATTTCCTTAAAGGCTTCCGCCTCACCAGTCCATATCAAACAATATTATATAAATAAAGAGGCCCATCAAGGGATAAAGAGACACATACAGAAGTTTCTCAAACTAGGGGTGTTGGTACCGTGTCGTTCGGCTTGGAATACACCCTTGTTACCAGTCAAAAAGCCACGAACAGGAGATTACAGACCAGTACAAGACCTAAGAGAGGTAAACAACAGAGTAGAAGATATACACCCCACAGTGCCTAATCCATATAATTTGCTTAGTACTTTGGGTCCCAAAAAGACTTGGTATACGGTCCTAGACTTAAAAGATGCTTTCTTTTGTCTATCTCTACATAAAGATAGTCAGCCTCTGTTTGCCTTTGAATGGACAGACCCTGACACAGGGATGTCAGGACAATTGACTTGGACCCGCCTCCCTCAGGGATTTAAGAACTCCCCTACCATCTTTGATGAAGCTCTCCATAAGGACCTGGCTACCTTTCGAGTCCAACACCCCGCTGTGACCTTGCTCCAGTATGTGGATGATCTTCTGCTGGCCGCAGATTCAGAAACAGACTGTATGTATGGGACTCGGGAACCATTACAAGAATTAGCCAGATTGGGATACCGAGCCTCTGCTAAGAAGGCTCAAATTTGCCAAAAAGAGGTTATCTTCTTAGGATACGCCCTCAAAAGCGGAAAACGATGGCTCACAGAAGCTAGAAAAAAGACTGTTACTCAAATTCCTCCACCTACGAGTAAGAGACAATTGCGGGAATTTCTGGGAACTGCGGGGTTTTGCCGCCTATGGATCCCTGGTTTCGCCTCCTTGGCTGCTCCCCTCTATCCCCTCCTAAAGGGAGATGCCACCTTTACCTGGGGCACTGACCAACAACAGGCCTTTGATGATATCAAAAAGGCTCTGTTATCTGCCCCTGCTTTGGCTCTCCCCAATATAGAAAAACCCTTTACTCTCTATATTGAAGAGAAACGGGGGGTAGCTCGAGGGGTGCTAACTCAGGCTTTCGGCCCATGGAGACGACATGTGGCCTATTTATCAAAGAGATTAGATCCTGTGGCCAATGGGTGGCCCCATTGTCTAAAGGCTATCGCAGCAGCAGCTATCCTAACCAAAGATGCAGATAAATTGACTCTGGGACAAAAGTTGACTATAATAGCCCCACACACGCTGGAAAATGTTATTCGTCAGCCTCCAGATAGATGGCTCTCTAATGCCAGAATTACTCACTACCAAAGCCTCCTGCTTAATAAGGACTGAATAACATTTGGTCCTCCAACTACCCTCAACCCGGCCACTCTACTGCCTGAAGAGACATCAGAGCCAATCCTACATACCTGTCAAGAAATCCTGGCAGAGGAAATTGGAATTCATCGAGACCTGACAGACCAGCCACTCCCAGATGCTGAGGTAACCTGGTTCACCGACGGTAGCAGTTTCTTACTAGAAGGTAAGAGACACGCAGGGGCTGCGGTTACAGATGGGACTCGAGTTATCTGGTCGTCAGGACTAAGAGAAGGTACATCCGCACAGAGGGCGGAACTAATCACCCTTTCAAAGGCCTTAGAGTTGGCACAGGGAAAAAGGGCAACCATCTATACTGACAGCCGCTATGCTTTTGCTACAGCACACATTCATGGGGCTATTTACCAGCAGAGAGGACTCTTAACTTCAGCTGGAAAGGAGATCAAAAACAAACAAGAAATTCTCAGGCTCTTAACGACTATTATGTTACCACAAAAATTGGCCATAGTACACTGCAACAGCCACCAGAAAGGTACAAGCCCTATAATACGGGGCAACAACCATGCAGATAAAACTGCGAAACAGGCGGCCTTAGGTGCCCCTACTGCTCTGCTCCTAGAGGTCGATGCTCCACCTGAGACATATCCAAACGAGCCTCTCCGAACTCCCAAGATGGGAAAATCAGAACTTTTAGCCTACTTCCAACAAGCTCATAAGTTAACCCACCTGGGGACAAAAAAAGCTGTGTTTATTGGCCAGGAGTCAATTAACAGATAGTCAATTGTCAGCCACCCAAATTAAGAAACTAGTGGAACAAGTTACCAAAAACTGCCAGACTTGCCAGATTGTTAACGCCTTCCCCTCCAAATCCTCGGAAGGAAAGAGATTACGAGGAACTCGACCAGGACAGTTCTGGGAGGCGGATTTTACTGAAATAAAACCAGCCAGATATAACCTTAAATACTTGTTAGTCTTTATAGACACTTTCTCAGGATGGACCGAGGCATTCCCTGCCAAAAGGGAAACTGCACAGACGGTAATAAAAAAATTAATGGAAGAGATCTTTCCTCGTTTCAGCCTGCCAAAGGTAATCGGGTCTGACAATGGACCGGCATTCGTGGCTCAAGTAAGTCAGGGATTGGCCAAGATATTGGGGATTGATTGGAAACTTCATTGTGCTTATAGACCCCAGAGTTCAGGACAGGTAGAGAGAATGAATAGAACAATCAAAGAGACCTTGACTAAATTAGTCAAAGAGACTGGCTCTAAAGATTGGACCATGCTCCTACCCTATGCTTTGTTTAGAGCTAGGAACACCCCTTCTTCCCAGCCGCCCAATTTGACACCTTTTGAGATCCTATATGGAACCCCTCCTCCCATCCGAGACCTCAGCCCCCTACCTGAGGGCGCCCATTTACCCCATACTCTCTTGATTGATAGACTCCAGGCTCTGGACCAAATTCAGAGGACCCTGTGGCGTCAACTCTCTTCAGCCTACCAGCCAAGTGACGAACCCACTCCTCATCGATACAACATAGGTGACTTCGTCTACGTCCGTCGCCACCAGGTACAGACCCTAGAACCTCGCTGGAAAGGACCCTACCAGGTACTCCTGACTACCCCCACAGCGGTTAAGGTTGATGGCATCGCGTCCTGGATCCATGCATCTCACCTCAAGCCGGCACCTTCGCCACCAGGGTCTCAATGGAAACTGGAAAAGACTGATAATCCCCTCAAGTTACGGGTTCGTCGTATGGCTATGGGTGGGGATAATGGGGACCACACTCTCTCAAGGGGCAAACAACCGACACCGACCTTGGAAATGGTCGATCACTCACTGGAGTGATCAAAGGGAAATCAAGACTTGGATAGGGTCAGGAAATCCAACATTTGAAGTCTATTCTTGTGACCTTGTGCCTATTCAACCATGCCTCAACAAAATACCAATCTATCTTTGTCCTGCTGCTATAGAAGGTAAAACATATTGTAACTCCCCAGGACATTACTACTGTGCCTACTGGGGTTGTGAGACAATAGCAACCGCATGGACACCTGCTCATCCCAATAGACATCTTAGAGTACAATGGGGGCCAAACAATTGCCAGCCATTCGATTACTGGTATCATACTAAACAAAATTGTGAGTACTTAAATATAACTGTTACCAACTGTTACCCCAGGACGTACCTGGGGACTTAGATACTATGAACCAAGTACAGACAGGGGCGGCCTTTTCTTCATAAGAAAGACTCCTCCAGAAAAGCCGCCTATGGCCATAGGCCCAAATCCTGCCTTAAGACCGCCCAAAGCCAGTGTACCCCCCAAAGAGGCTGGAGCTACCCAATACTGTGGCTCAATCGACAAGAGCCCCTTCCTCACTCTCCAAAACCACTAGAACACCCATACCCATTATAACCAGACTATACAACTTAATTCTGGGTGCCTATTCTATCCTAAATTATACTCAGTAATACCTATGACACCATTACTAGTGCCACTTGTGACTGGAATAATAACTATAAGCTTACTCTCCCTGAGGTTACTGGTAAAGGAGCCTGTATAGGAAGCCCCCCAAGTGACATCAGATGGGCTTTATGTTTACAGATCCATAATATCCCCACCTCAACGGCATACTTAATTCCTCCTCAAGGGACCCATTGGGCATGTAACACTGGAATCACCCCTTGTGTCTCCACTAAGGTGTTTAACAATTCGGCCCATTACTGTCATTCAAGCATCGGCGAGAACCTATATCCCTAACCTTGGCCGTCCTTACGGGATTAGGAATCGCCACTGGAGTGGGGACAGGGACAGCGACGTTAATACAAGGCTTATTTGAGTCTTGGTTTAGCCAGTCCCCCTGGCTCACCACCTTACTGTCAGCTCTAACAGGACCCTTGATTGTGTTACTTTTAATAATAACTATAGGACCCTATATATTAAATAAAATAATAAACCTACTACAAAATCAGATTGGCAATGTAAAACTAATGCTCATCAAACAACAATATGCATTTCCAGATGATCCTAAGAACAGACGCTCCAATCTCTAAGATTAGAGATTCACAAAAACAAAAAGGAGGGAATGTAAGAGGAATTTTCCCTTCTGGGAAAATACAATCCATGCTGTCCTCCTCCTCCCAAT
This sequence comes from Erethizon dorsatum, assembly GCA_028451465.1. Taxonomy (NCBI): domain Eukaryota; kingdom Metazoa; phylum Chordata; class Mammalia; order Rodentia; family Erethizontidae; genus Erethizon; species Erethizon dorsatum. The sequence goes on along the minus strand of CM051829.1, from coordinate 29,349,656 downwards.
GTTCTGAGAATTAAGCTGTTACAGTTTAAAGTTGCCTAAGTTAGATAAGAATGAGAACAGGGGTGACCAGGGATCTGGATTACAAGATAAGAACCCCATGACTAAGGAATTTACAAAACATGCCTTTACGAGATAAGAACAACCCCATGACTAAGGAATTTACAAAATAGGAGACATCCTCCGCCGCCCAGCCTTAAATTTCCATATGATTGTCTTCTCCCAATGAATGTAAAAAGCTGTTTAAACTAACCAATGCCATCTGCTTCTGTAACCGCGCTTGCAAAGACCCCTCCTCCCTTTGTTCTATAGACATATAAGCCCTGCACAGACAAACCTTGTGGCTCTCTGTTCCTGCGTGTTCAGTGAGCCCCACGCATGCTTGGTCAATAAAACCCCTTGCCTTTTGCATGAGAGAACGCTTCTTGGAGTCTTCCTTCACGCGGCGGGCGTCTCTACCCTAACAGTCTTTCTGATCTCTTGGATTCTGCAACACAACTGATATGCAGCTGAACTACATCTTGAGTTTCTAGTGGCTCATCAGCAAGTGGGGTGCAGGACCCCTCCCTGCACACTGTCAGGCTGAATATCAACTTCAGCTTGGAACTATACTTGCGTTTGGCTGGCACGACCAAGGGTGGGTGTCTACTGCTACGCCTCCTGATGCAACTGGTGCCTTCACCCTGTTTCTTAATTTCTCCCTCAGAGTCTTAGTTACTTAGGTATAAACTTGTTTTTATTTATAAGTTTGCCCACCAGTTTGTGGTTTTTTCATGATTTTTTTTTTTTTGTTGTTGTTGTTATTTCCAGGGTCTTTTAAGTAGTGTGACTGTTAGCCATGGTCTTCAAAAGAATGCAGTGGCTTCTGTGGGCTCCTGAATAAGTGCTCAGCCTCCATGAGCCCAGCTGCATGGCATCACCTATCAGTGACTACACATGGCCCCTGGGCAGTAGCCGGGCCCTGACAGCCTGCTCTTCTTGGCAGGGCCAACAAGGGGTGGGGCAGGGGAAAGGTGCTTTGGGAGAGGGGAAGAAACAGGAGGAACTAGCTGGGTGTGGTGGTGCGTGCCTATAATTCCAACACTCAGGAAGCTGAGGCAGGAGGATTGCCATGAGTTCAGTGCCATCTTGGACTACACAGCAAGACCCTGTCTCAAAAAAGCTAACCAAACCAAACCAAACCACCAAAAAACAGGAGGAATAAAATCTAGAGAGAGAAAAGGGAAGAGGGGGAAATTAGAACCAGGTAGGCCTTTATGGGGGAGGATGATAACTCCAGATTTGAGTCTTTTGATAAATACATGATGATTCATATTTTATAGTTTTTACACCGACATAGATTATTTATACATATTTATGAGGTGCAATTCAATGTTTTGATTTATGTATGTTATGGCTTTATATTTAGATGTCCCCTCAAAGCCTCATGTGCTCATAGGTGTAGCTTTTGGACCTGGCTGGATCTAGGGTGTGTGATACTGGGATTAAGAGCGTGTGGTACTAAATTAGTTCACTAATTGAAATTAGCATAGTTCTGGGTGGTTACCAGCCTTTTTATCCCGGACGGGATAAAAAGGAAAGGCAGGCTGGCTGCTTGTGGCTTGCTGCCTTCTGCCTGCCACACCATGAACTGTTTCTGCTCTGTGATGCTCCTCTGCCATGCTACCCTGCTTTGGAGCCAGCCAACTATGGACTAAAACCTCTATAAACTGTGAGCCAAAATAAACCTTTCCTCCTTTAACTTTGGGTGTTGGGTATTTTATCTCGGCAATGAGAAAAGTAACTAAGACAGCCTTGATGTCATATATACTGATACAGAGCACTGTCTGTGGCAGCTCCCATGCCTCAATGGAAAGAAAGCCTTATTTTTATGTCTTCAAATACCAGGGATCATTTTCAGCCACAGGCAGCCATTACAAGAACCAGGTCTTGCTCACTGCCGACCACGGATGTTCTTTGTGGCCCATGAAACCCTGACTGGTTCCTTTTTTCCCACATGGATCTTCTTCAGGTGGATATGAAAAGTGTCCTCTACCTGGTCACATGCCCTCCCTTTTCTCTCTCCTCCATGTTCCACGGTCCACCCATATGTGCTTCCAAGGCTCTCGTCCATGAGTTTATCTACAGAGGGAACTTGTAAGTGACCTAATTAATGCACAGTAAATATCTATGTGATAGGAAATGTGCAGAATATCTTTGTTTATAGTTCTGTGGACTTCTATGCTTTATGAACTTTTTTTTGTTATTGTTTTGAGACAGGGTCCCACTATGTAGTTCAGGCTGGCCTTGAACTCAGTATGTAGCCAAGGGTGACCTCGAACTCGCCTCAGCCTCCCAAGTGCTGGGATTACAGGCGCGCACCACCACACCCAGTGCTTTATGAAGTTTAAAAGAATTTGTGCAAAGTTTATGCTCTCAAATGCTGCCAAGACATCATTAACAGGACTGTTATGTAATCAAGAGTAGCTTGGAGGGCCGGTGAGATGGCTCAGCGGCGTAAGCGCCTGCCTTGCAAGCGCAAGGGCCCAAGTTCGACTCCCGGATCCCACATACGAAAAAGGGGCCGGTGATATCGCTCAGTGGCACGGGTGCCTGTTGGCGCACGAGGTCCTGAGGTCGACCCCCCGGTACCCACAAAAAAAAAAAAAAAAAAAAAGAGTAGCTTGGAGAGGATTAAAGTCCCATTCCACAAGCATATAAGAGATTGGTCCCCACTCCTCTATGGGTGGTTGTATCTCCGAAACAATCTTCAGCAGCAACAGGGCCCTTCCAGGAGTTCTGAGGCATTACAGAACCTGGGTGGTGCGGCCCTGAGGGCCACCAGGGGGCACCACAGAATCAGTTCTAGGAGGACCCCTAAAATGGCCAGGCCAGCTAGGAAACCAATCAACATATTGGGTAAATCGATTCATTACTGCTCTGCAATTTTCGTATGCCCATGGACTCCTTTTATTGCTCCATGATTGCCTGGGCCTGGCTTCCTCTCTCATGGCGCCTGACTCTAGTCCTGTCCTGTGTTCTTGCCACCTCCCTGGAGGGGCTAAGAGATGCAGGGACCAAAATGCTTCTGGCCAGAATCATCTGCCCCAGGGGTTGGAGGAACAGGTGCAACAGCAGAGCCCCTGCAGTGGGCCCACAGGAAGCAGCTCCATGGCATCTCCATGGTTCTTACACGTGGACATAGATCAGCTGCTTGCTGACAGTACCACGAGAGTGAGGCTTCTGCTACTGCCACTGAAGGTCTCGAGGCTTTCTTGGATCTGTGGACTAACACATAAGTCTTTATGCTCAGCCATTATCAACAGGAAGCTTCCCGCCTGGCCATCTCTGCAAAGACAGACAATGATGCTTGGAGGAGAGGCTCCCTCCAGGATAAATGGTGGGTAGAGAGGAGGAGGATTTAGTTTGTGTACAGCTACAGGGTTGATGCTGAATTACAGAACCTGGGGGTCTGGGACCCTTGGGATGGTCATCTGCAGACAAATATCCTCTGACTGTTTTCAGATATGAGGCTTTCCTAATCAAGGTGACCCCTACTTCTCACCAGGGTGAATTATTTTCTTTTCACTAAAATCTCAGCTATGAAGAAAACCAAACACATTTTTTTAATACATGCTAGAAACCATTTACATGATTCAACATTTATTTCTACGTTCTTTTAAAGTTAGAAAATAAGAACAGGAGGGCATGGTGGTGCATGCCTTCAATCCCAGCACTTGGGAGGCTGAGACAGGAGGATTGCCATGAGTTCAAGGGCAGCCTGAACTACATAGTGAGACCCTGTCTAAAAAAAAAAAAAAAAAAAAAGAAAGAAAGAAAGAAAAAAAGAAAGAAAGAAAGAAAGAAAAAGAAAATAAATAAGAATAGTGTATAATCATGTGCCACGTAACAGTATTTTGGTCACTGACAGACTGCGTATAAAATGGTGGTCCCATAAGATTATATCACTAATGACATTGTAGACATCTTAATTTTTTTCAATTTTTAATTTTTACTAGTATATTTTTGCTGTACATAATGACTATATTCATCGTAATGAGTTGGTACATGTCCATAACACATCTTAATTCTTTTTTAAAAATCTGTGTAAATATACAGATGTTCGCATCTGATGAAATTGCTTAATGATGCATTTCTGAGAACATGTCTCCATCCTTAACAACACATGACCGTATATGGACATTTTTATATATTGGTAATGGATCATCCAAAAATGTAGTTAAGAAAACAACTCTAGCACTCAAAAGAGAAAAATCTACAGGAATGAATCTAACTAAGGAGTTGCCAGTCTGATACATGGCAGACTACCAAATTTGCTGACATTAAAAAAGACCTAAATAAATGGAAAGATATATTCATGGGGTAGAAATCTTTGCAAAATTATCTACAGATTCAATAAAATTCCTATTAAAATTTCCACACTGGCATAGAGTACTGGTAGAGTGTTTGCTTAGCATGCATGAGGTCCTGAGTTTGAAACAACCTAAATGTACATAAACAGATGAATAGAATTTTTAAAAATGTGGTATAGGGCCGGTGAGATGGCTCAGCGGCTTAAGTGACTGCCCGGCAAGCACGAGGGCCCGAGTTCGAATCCCGGAACCCACATACGAAAAAGGGGCCGGTGATATCGCTCAGCGGCACAGGTGCCTGCTGGCGCTCGAGGTCCTGAGGTCGACCCCCCCGGTACCCATAAAAAAAAAAAATGTGGTATATACATGCAGTGGAATGTTATTCATCCTTAATGAAGGAGGAAATCCTAACACTTAAAACAAAATGAAAGAAAAAGCCAACCCCCCAAAAAAGAAAAAAAACACAAAATACAAAACACTAAAACACTCCAGTGCTGTTCTGCAATAAAAAAAGCCCAAAATCCTGAAAATTGTATACAATAAAAACAAAATCCAAATAGTCAAAACAATCTTGAAAAATTAAGAATAAATTGGAGAGTGTATAGCTTGGGTCTGGAACCCTCCTCCCCCATATTTTAGAGGCTTGATCCTCAGCATACAGCTCTGGGAAGGTGGTGGAAACATTTATGAGTTGGGGCCTGGTGGGAGGTCTTAGGTCATTGGCTCATGCCTTCAGTGGGGATTGTGAGAGGTTAGGCCCTCCTTCTCTCTCTCTCTTTCTCTCTTTCTTTCTCTTTCTTTCTTTCTTTCTTCCTTTCTTTCTTTCTTTTCTTTCCTTCCTTCCTTCTTTCTTTCTTTCTCTTTTCTTTTTTCTTTCCTCTCTCTCTCTTCCCTCCTTCTCTTTTCTTTTCTTTTCTTTTCTTTTCTTTTCTTTTCTCTTTTTTCTTTCATACCTAGCCATGAAGTGAACAGCTTCTCCTAGTAAGTTCTTTCACCATGATGTGTTGCCTCACCACAGACTCAAAAACAACAGGGCAACTCGCCATGGATGGAAACCTCCAAAACTCTGAGATGAAAGAAACCTTGCCTCTTTTTAAGTTCATTGTTAGGTACTTTGTTATAGTAATGGAAATCTGCCTAACAAAAGTTTCATACTTCTCAATTTCAATAGTTAATACAAAGCTACAGTAATCAAAACAATGTAGTACTGCATAAGGATAGATATACAGACAAGTGGAAAATTGAAAGTCCAGATTTTCTGCTCCACCTGGCCATAGATGTAGCTCTCTCTACGATCCTATCCCTCTTCTCCCCTCATGCAGGCTGTGTGGCCACCATGGCGTATTGGAAGCAGCAGTGCCTGTGGCAGCATTGGCCTTGGCAGCAGCAGCAGCAGTAGCATCAGGCTCTGCAGCATCAACCCCCAGTGGCTTAAGCCATGGCACTTTTCACAGCGTCCAGCAGCAGCACTGTCATAATTGACAAAGACATCTTGGAGTTAAGCACATTCCTCGATTCCAGCAAAGTCCCATAATATGGCCAAGATGAGTTTCCTGAGCAGCGAGGTGTTGGCGTAGGACTTGGTGTTCCCCTTCGACCACTCGGGTTTGGGGGCTGAGGAAAGTTTCTCTGAGCTGACTACCTAGAGGTGGCCAAGCACTTCCAACCTCAGGTTCTCCAGCAACAAGGTGAAGGCAGGCGCCTCTGTTTGGCTGACTGTGGATGAGTTGGTCAGTGCCTCGGACACCGGCAAGGAGGATGCCTTCTCTGGGACAGACTGGATGTTGGAGAAAATGGATCTGAAGGAGTTTGATTTTGATGCCCTGTTGAATGTAGATGACCTAGAAACCATGCCAGATGAGCTTTTGGCCACATTGGATGACACATACGATCTTTTTGCCCCACTAGTCCAGGATACGAATAAGGACACCCCCCCCACCCGCAGGGAACTCAACTGGCCATCTTCCAGAAAGTTTAACAAAAACTGACCAGGTCACCCCTTTTACCTTCTTATAATCTCTTCCCCTTTCCCCGGGGGTTCTGTCCTCCACTCCTGATCATTTCTTTAGCTTAGAGCCAGGCAGTGAGGTGGGTATCTCTGAAGGAGATAGGAAATCCGACTCTATTGCTTATATTACCTTGATTCCTCAGTGTGTAAAGGAGGACGATGCCCCCTCAGATAACCACGATGGCATCTGTATGAGCCCTGAGTCCTGCCCTGGTTCTCCCCAGCACAGCCCCTCTACCTCCAAGCCTCTCCAAATAGGAGCCTGCCATCTCCATGTGTCCCCTGTGGTTCTGCCCATCCCAAACCCTATGATCCCCCTGGAGAGAAGATGGTAGCAGCCAAAGTTAAGGGTGAAAAGCTGGATAAGAAACTGAAAAAAAAATGGAACAAAGCAAGACAGCAGCCACCAGGTACCACTAGAAGAAGCGGGCAGAGCAAGAGGCCCTCCCTGGCGAGTGTAAAGAGCTAGAAAAGAGAAATGAGGCTCTGAAAGAGAAGGAAGATTCTCTGGCCAAGGAGATTCAATATCTGAAAGATTTGATAGAAGAGGTCCGCAGAGCAAAGCAGAAGAAAAGTGTCCCTTAGGGAAGTCAGGAATGCTGTGTGCTTGTACATAGGTGTCCTGCATTGAAGCTGTGTTGTAATAAATTATTTTGTATTGAGAAAAAAAAAAAGAAAAAAAAAAAAAAAGGAAAAAGGAAAATCGAAAGTCCAGCAGCAGTAGATTCCTTTTTTCTACGGTCAATTTATTTTTGAAAAGGGTGCCGTGACCATTCATTCGGGAAGGAAAGTCTTACTAACTAACAGGTGGTGCTAGGATCACAGGATATCCACATGCAACAAAATTAAATTGGGCCTGTGCTTCATACTATATAAAAAATTAACTGAGGAAGGATTAAAGAAGTCAATGTAGTCACTAAAACCAGAAAACTCTTAGAAGAAAATATAGGTATTCTCTTTCACTCGCTCTCTGCCTTTCTTTCCTTTTCCAATACTAGGGATTGAACCCATGGCCTTCACAATGAGTTACACTGCCAGCATTTTTTAAGTTTTTTCTAGCACAACACAGTGACTGAGAGCTAGAATGGGTGCTGGTACCCGAGGGCCTGAAGTCGAGCCCCCGCATAGCTGGGAGTGTTACCTGACCTCTTTGCTTCTCAGTTCCCTGTGATGTTAACAGGACCTGCCGTTATGTTTACTATGAAGTTAAAATGAGTAACTACAAAGGAAACCTGAAGAAAAGGGACAGCTCTTCACAACTGGCACCTACACAAGTGTCCAGTGATTACGTGTCTGAAAGAATGAGTAGGACCTGTGGTCCTCAGGGCCCCAGAAAGGGGGCATGGTAAGTGACGAGGCAGGGAAGGTGGAGCCTACCCATTCCATACTGGTGTGGGTCTCATGCTTTTGTACTCAGGGAAACAGTGCTATATCCTGTGCAGGGGCTGGGACCTCTATTTTATAGGTAAGGGCACCGAAGCTTAGAGAGATGAAGTGACTTGTCCACAGTCACATCCCTGAACAGTAAAGAATCTAAGCAAGTAGTGTAGTTGGTTCCCTGGGGTTTAGGGATTCCTAAATCCCTGAGACCACTAGATCATGCCCTGGACACAGGGCCTAGGACCTATCTCACTCCTTTTCCCAAATCCTTCTGCTCCAAGGTGGCTAGAGGGAGACAGTTAATGTGCTGGAGGAGGGCCTGCCCCAGAGAATGGCCCAGATCGCCAACTTTACATTTCAATCTCTGACCCCAAAGGCAATGCCTTTTCCCCAGATGAAGCCCCGCTGAAAGCCCAGGATGCTCCAGTTCTCCCCTCCCCCATCACTAACTGTGGTTTGGTGACCACCCCGAAGGACCAGTAGCCTGCTTACCTTCCAACTGCCTCAGAATCAGAACGTCCTGAACCAACTGCCCATCCAACAGGTGCATAAATAGCTTCCCCCGGAGTGACCAAACCTAGAAGACGAGCAGAGAAGTTAAGCCTGGTGAACTGAGAAGGTGGCCTCCTGGGCTGGTACTTGGGACAGTTCAGGGCAAGTCTGGGGCCCCTAGTGTCTTACAGACTACAGATCTTATAGTGACAAATGGGTTAAACCCCCCAGCAGCTGATTTCTTTGCCGACACAATCCTGTCCTACACCGCTGAGTAGTCATGAGGCACTACACTGAGGATGTCTAGAAACAGCAAAAGATAAAAATAAATAGAAGACCTACAAGGGCTGACCAAGAAATGCAGTGTATTAAAAAAAACAAAAAACAAAAAACAAAAAACAAACTTATTACAGTAAAAGGTACATTGGCACCGATTCCCTGAAAATACTCCCTCTTGCTTTGAACATACCACTGTTCTCGCCACTTTCTGAAGCAATTATGGGCGTCCTCATGAGTCTGTATGAGATATGATAAAGAAGATATGGTGAGTGCTGCTGCTGAGGGCCATCCAAGGGAAAGGCAGGCTCCTAAGACCATCATGGTGTATCCTCATCTACCTTATTCACTGGATGTGGCACTGTGTGACTTTTGGCTCTTCCCCAAGGTCACAAGTCAAAAATAAATATTTTGGGCTGGTGAGATGGCTCAGCGGCTTAATCGCCTGCCTGGCAAGCGCGAGGGCCCGAGTTCGACTCCCGGATCCCACATACAAAAAAGGGGCCGGTGATATCGCTCAGCGGCACGGGCACCTGCTGGCGCACGAGGCCCTGAGGTCGACCCCCCGGTACCCACAACAAAAAAAAAAAAAAAAAAAAAAAAAATTTTTGAATCTGTTCAGGACATTGAGGCAGCCACTACAGTGCAACTAAACATTCGCTGTATTCTTTGATCTCATCTTGTATACATTCCTCTCAGTGAACCATAACCCATCTTCTCTAAAAGATAAAGTATACAGATATCCTTATCCAAATTTGAGGGGCCTTCTGGGAGGCCTGAGTAAAAAACCCAGTCACTTTGCAACTTTAATGTACATCTTTAGATACAACGAGGCTGCTCCTGAAAGATCAGCAAGAACAAAGCAACCTGGAAAAAACATTCCCGAGATATCTATATTTGCTGCCTAGAACCTTTTGGATATCATCAAATCCCTATAAAAACTCCAGCCTCTCACCCTGACACTACAGTGCCTCTCTTGGAAGCCTGCCTGCTCACTGTTCCCTTGTCAGTGTACTCTGCCCTCAACGAAGTCTTGTCTTTTCTTATTCTGATCTTGGTACATTTCTTTAGAGCCTACATCAACTGTCCTCTGCCATGCCATCTCCCATGGCAGATTTGACCAACTGCCTGACTGAGACTGGGTAGTGGCTGCATCCTCTGAGCTGGCACCTTCCTGCTCACATCCTTCCTCCCCAAAACTACATCCCTGTTGTGCAAACTGCAGTTACTACTGACTGTAGCAGCTGCAGAGTAGCTTCCTATGTACAGAGCCTGAAGTGGAGCGGTTAGAGGGAGGGGGTTCCCTGGTTCCTCTGGTGTTGCCAAATGCCCATTTCCAGACTGCAGAACCTCTACTGGTACAGAAAAATTTTATTTCTTGGCCATGGATCACTTTTCTGGTGTATTCTATATTTAAATGTTTTATGACATGTTCTTCTTGTACCCTTGAGGCACGATACTGGAAAATACCACATATTCAAGACAGGGACGACTGTTTACATACTGGTGGCAAATGGCCACGGGAAGGTATTTCCTCAGGTAGCACTTCTCTTTTCTTGTTCCCCACCTGAATCAAAGTCAGGATTAGGAAGGACCTGACAGCTAATTTAAACTAAGGAGAGGACAAGCAGGAGGTTGCAGTCCACACCAGTGTCAGTACAGGACTGTGCAACACAGACATAGCTGTGGGGTTGCTGGGGAGACCCCGAGGTGAGGAAGGCTGAGTTGGCTGTGGAGAGTGTGCAGGGTCTGAAGCCTCCTCACTCTAGAAACTGAACTAGGCCCCTGAACTCTCCAGGGCTCAGGCCCAGGGTGCACCGGGCCTGTGTGCTGCTCCTGCCAAGGGGTGTAGTCTGTGGGCAGAAACTCTTAAATAAGAGACGAATACACTCATGAAAAAAGACATGAAAGAGGGAATAAAATACATCTAGATTGACTTTCTTTGCATTCAGTTCTTCATGAGTGAAATGCAGTGAATCCTCTGCATTCACGGGAGCAGTAGCAGTGGCAGGGTGGCCATGGGAGAGGAAAAGAGAGTCAGAGGTGGTTGAAAAGTTGGGCCCTTGGTGTGCCTGCGTCTGTGTTGGCAGTCTTCAGGCCCCTGGGGTCCTTGCCTCTCCACTGCCCTCTCAAGGCTGGTGTTGCTTCATATCTGCAATGAATGAGGGGCTCTTGGGTCCCCCGCATACTTTCCTTGCCCCCCAATGCCAACAATGAGTAGGAAGTGATACCTCTAACTCCAACTTGGGGAGCACTGTTAGACAGGGGGTTGTGTGCTGCTGCCAATCAGGGTCTTCAAATAAGGGCTGAATGGGGGCACAAGGACAAATAGGATGTTTAGAATACAGGGTTGGCTGGTAGAACCTCTAGGCCGGCTGAACTTCTAGGCTTGCATGGTTGAACTTTTGCTGACAGGGTTGTGAGAGGGCGGCATCAGAATGGTCTAGGCACAAAGAAGCAGCTCCTACTGGAGCCAGTAGGAGGCCCCAGGAGGGGAGCGAGGGAGGGGTTAGTGGTGTCCATGGGGGCGACCCTAAAGTCAGACACTGACTGTGAAGCCAGCTTGCCAATGTGCTGGCTGAGGCACTGGCACTGATGGCAGAGGCAACAATCATCAGACTGGGGGGACAGGCCACTGGGATTGTTGGAGGCAAGTCCATTTTGGAGGTGCTGGGAGTAGCTGGGAATGCAGAACTGGGAGCTGCTGCTGCTTTGGCTGAGGCCCTGGGAGGCAAAGGGCCTGGGTCCCCTGCACTAAGAGTTGACCCTCCATGGCCTTGCAGACAAAGGGGAAAAGGATCGCCCAGCTGAAGGAGCAGCAAGGCAGGAGTTCCTCTCCTGATGCCGTCCTTGCCTGGAGCTGGGAGGGAGCAAGGGAGCAAGGGTCAGCAAGGATCGTGGGCTGAGGCCAGGGAATGGGAAGAGGTACCTGGAAGGGGCTCTGAGGAGGAGAGAAGGGCAGCGCAAGCTTCACAGAGGCATGCACTGCAGCAGATTCCAGGAGAGCCTCTGGGCATGAGACAAGGAGTTCTCCCTCCTGTATCTCCTGTGCTTTGCATCTGGGCTGGGCACCGCAGGGGGTAGCTATGGGCAAGCAGTCCCTGATGCGGGCAAGGGAAAAGAGTACGAGGCCGGCTGGTGCTGCAGACCAGAGGGCCTGGGACTTGCTCCTCATGGTGTGGTGAATGTGCTGAAGAATGACCTCCTTTTCCCAGTCTTGTGCAGCGACACAAAAACCCAGCTTCAGAGACAGTGGCCCCATCAGAGGTCCCCTTGCCTATATGGCAGCAGAAGAAGCTTGCTTTCCCAGCACTTAGGACTGCCTGTCAGGTACGGGTGCATGGTTCCTCAAAGGTATTGTCTGGCCATTGTTGCATCTAATACTTTGCACACGGGGTCTTCTTCTGGGGAACCTCTGAGGCCCAGGAAGGAGACCAGCAGCCTGTCTCATTCTGTTGTTTGGAGGACCTAAGGGCCACCCCAGAATGGGAGGCTTCTGGACTCCTCTCTGCAGTGGCAGGAAACCTTGAGTGGAGCTTTATGAGGTCCCGAAGGCATTTCTTTGGGTAGGGGAGCTCACACATAGGGCCTGGAAGTTCGTTTTTAAAATGTGTTAATAAAATTTGTTTATTGAAGACTTTTAACAGTGTAAGTTAACCATCTTTTGCTACTTAGCTAAAGATCACACAGGATTAAAAATTATTTAATAAGTCAAAATACCTAAAATTGTCATTCTCATTAAAAGGTTAAGCTTCACATTCAACCTAATCTGTTCTTTATATGAATACATCTCCCCCCAATAGAATTATCCAGAATCACTTCTTCATCTTACTCTTTTTTTTTTTTTTTTTTTTTTTGAATTTTAAATCAGAGTAGCGGAAGTTCCCCTGATTCTAATAAGCATAGAAAGGGGCCAGAAGCTTTGGGCAGTGAGTGTTTCTTTGCCTCTGTGACTTTAAGTGATTTTACCAAATTGTGACAATGTAGGCACATCTACACAGCGGAATTAACTGGAGGGCAGGATGGGGACAATTGACAGAAGCAAGCTGAGAGGAGATCAGCTCAGAGATACAGATGCGGAAGCCAGTTTTCTGCTATAATCTGTTTGCTACTCACTGTTCAGTAGAAAAGCAGCAGCCAAGGGACTCCCTGTCACTTACGTAAAGTACTGTATTACTGTACTGTACTGACACAATATCGTGGTCTTATCAGTTGCTTAAGTATTAATAAAAGGACACAATTTTTCCTCTTTTCATCCTTTTCCTACACTTCTCCAGTTCTAGAGACTCTATAGGTATACATTATACCATTTGTTAATTCTTTATTTTACTAATTTGTCCCTTACTGTTATGGACCCCTGATCTTTAGAAAGATCTCCTATGTGTGGAAAATCTATTTTGGGATTCTTTCCCCTACCCTTAAGTGTAAAGGAATTCCTTTGGAGGTAACAGATAAAGCTCAAAGGAATAGCTATTTGGATAAGGTCATCTTGACAGGAAACAGTAAGTTTGGGATATGTTACATGCAGTACACGGGAATGATTTGCAGACTGATAATGCACATGAACATACGGAAAGCAAGTCTAAAGTTCTGTAGTTAAGAAGTCTGTTTAAATGTTTCATAACAATATATTCACTGTAATAACAAATACTTAATAGCCTTTAGTACCATGGGGTAGGTTTTATCTGAGAGCTGTAACATATCCTTATCTTCCTTATAACAACACTACGAAGAAGATACTGTTGTTATCCCCTTTTACAGAGGCGGAAACTAAAGCATAGAAGTTAAACGTCTTTCTCCTTGGTGCTTACTTAGTAAGTGTTGGAACTGGGATTTGAACCGGGCATACTAGCTCCAGGGTTTGTGTTCTCAATTACCCTATATTGACATTCTCAAATTTATTTGATACCATGGCACTTTTTTATTGTTGTTCTAGAATGTATCTTTTGAAATATCATGTTCCATGGGTAGCCCATCTGTGCCAGCTCTGAACCTGGGAAAAAGGTTGGTGGGGGACAGACTGTGAGAATGCTTGGAGTCAAGACTTGACTTTTGAGGACCTCGGCCAAATTCTTTACATGGGTTTTAATAATTCTTGGATAAAAGTGCTCAGTCTCTTGTAGACCCTGTGTCCCCCCTGCTTCTGCTGCAAATATGGTGTACTCAATGAAGTCGCTGGCATCCTCCTCCATGAAGCTCTCCTCCCAGCTGAGGGGCAGGGCTGAGCGGATCATGTGGCCTGAGTTGACCAGTCTGGCAGTGCCCGGGTGCAGCCAGGTCATGCAGTGCACCTGATCAGTTTCAGTAGTGTTATTCCTTGACAGCCAGCTTCAGGCAGAAGCAGCATGGTGGAAAAGACAGGTGGAGGAAACCTGCTCATGGCAATGGTGTCCAGCAGGAAGAATGTCTGGGAGTTCTTATTTTCAGTTTTGAAACTCTTGATGTGAAGGCTTCTCTGTAGAGCCCCAGGTCTGGGCATGAAGGAACACAGATGTCCATGGACCACCAGGGGTCTGACAGCAGACTTCTCGTGGTCCTACTGCTCCATGACTTGGGGTCTTCCTCCCCCTCAGCCATACTTTTCCTACTCTCTTCCAGGCTCTGACTACAGTTTTCCCTATGCAGGGGTCTTGGGCTCCCATGAGTGCTGCAGCTTGTAAAGGGGTGACTTCTGGTTCCCGGTCAATCATCAAGGGAGCAATTCCACATCACATACCATTTTCAGTTGTTCTTTCATCCACCTGCGTGTGTGTAGGAATAGTCTCTATGAGGATCAGACCATGCTGTGTCATGTGTGCGCAGGTCTTTTGTTCACTTGGTGACATTAGAAAACTCGACTGGAAACAGTGCTCAAGTCAAGGGAGCTCGATGACAAGAACAGAGCAGACCTATTCATGCTAAGAGACACAAGCGTTTCCTGGGGACTGTAGATCCCCAGTCTGTTTTGCTTTGTTCTCCACAGAGGAAAAAACGCTGCTGAGCAAAAACTCATTACTATAGAGTTTATAACGGTGCTGTCATTTTCAATGCTGTCTTGAATCAGGTCTCAACTGGTGACAGCCTCTGCCTTGAAATTACCACACCAAAGAATCTATCATAAGAAAAAAAAAAAAGCTCAAAGTGGTCCATCTGGATCTAGACAAACCCACATTTCCATATAATCTATTATATACATGCTCAGATTTTCATCATTTAGTCTAACTGAAAAAGTAAGTACAAAAGCAACACTTATTTCAGGCATAGAAAAGCGACCTTCCCGGAGCGTTCGGTAATTCTTTCTCATGTGCTTTGTTGTGAGGGAGCCAGTCCACGGGACCTCAGGGGAGTGTGGGGAGGAAGCCAGGAGCACACACAGTCACTGTCAGTACATTGATGACGTTGCTCATGAATTAGTTGGGAGCATGACTTGGTGTGGACAGGGGACAAGAGCGATAGGCAAAGGAGAATAGGAGAAAGAAATGCAAACTAGAGCTTTTGGTTGTCCAGCTAAGAGCCACCTCAAGAGGGGGAAATAGTATATAGAAGGTATAAACATGAAAATGCATACTACGTTTCAGTGGTAGAGTCATTGCCGATGGGGTCTGCCCTGGCATGACATTACTCAGGGCTGAGGGGCAAGGCTTGCCCAGGGAACCACCAATACTTGTAGCCAGGGAAGGTGGGAACCTTGGAAACCAAGGTGATCTCTGAGCATTCTACTTGAGCTTGGGACTCTAAGGGAATGGACACAGCTTTGGAATATGTGTGCAAAGAATGGGTGGGCGTGCATAAAACATGCTAACAAGGCCTTGGGACTTGTGCACTTGAGCAGAAGAGGCTGGTCAGAGAGGAAGGATGAAGTGGGGTGTGATAAGGCTGTGGATCTGCACCCTGAACCTTCTTGTGGAGACTTGTAGATGATCAGAATGAGGTGGATGAGCTGGAGAGCAGGGCAGGGGTCCTTTTTCCCTTGGTTCTGACCCACATCTATGGGGTACAATTTAGGACTGGGTTCCTGCCCAGCAGAGGGGAATTGCTGGGGAACTGGGTTCCTGCCAGAGCAGCTTCTGCTCTAGGGCAAGGGTGGCATCAGCACCTGTGTGTCCTTCTGCCCTTACCCTGGGAACTCTGGAGGGGACAGCCACTAAGGATGAGAGTACAGGTACCACCCAGAGCTTGCTGGAATGCATGTAGTGACTGAAGTTGCACAGCTTCTTTGTCATCCTCTGATAGGGTGGCACTTTTTGACACCCTCCTTATCTTGACCTGTGAACTGCTCTTTATGCATCTGAGGGTCCAGGTCCTAGGAAATGTGTTACAACAGACACAGCTGTTGGCATTTTGTGGCAGAAGACCATAGATTAAATAAGAGTAATAACTTACAGTTCAAACCTTTTAAACTGACACACAATTATAGTACATATTTTTGGGCTTTGATGTTACGTTTGTTACATGAGTACTTGTAGAATGAGAACATATTCAAACCTAAAATATTTGTGTCTTTGTGGTGAGAACAATTGTATCCTGTGCCACTCTGTGGATGGACCTGGAGGACACCATTTTAATTGTAGTAAGCCAGTCTTAGAAGGACAAACACTGTGAAGCTCACCCGTTATTGAATTTAAAAAGTTGGTCCCTTAGAAATTGACCTGCTGCTCTGTACACAGACATTAAAACACCGTTTCAAGGGAACACCTCCCTCCCTCCCCTGTCCTGAGGCCTCCTTTGGCTCCACCAGACTACAGGGTGACACATGGTAGAATGAGAGTCATCCCTGCATTAGATGTGCACTGCCTGAGCCACAAACTGAGTATAGAAAAACAGGTCTTTTCTATTAATTCCATTAGTATTTCAAGTTTCCATTCTGCTTAGACAGAGAAATTATCCTGTTAAAACCTGGGATTTCGCTGGCCTCTTAGGTTAGGGTTGGGCACCTGCAGAGTGACTTCCCCGGCAGCGGCCTGCAGGGCAGCCCTTAGAGGGAGGAAGTCCCTGGCTCCCCCTAGTGTTTGCCAGATGCCCATTTCCAGGCTGCAGAACCTCCACTGGCAGAGCCAGTTGGTTCCCTTGGCTGAAGACCCTTTTCCTGGTGTATTCTGTATTTGAATGTTTCATGGCCTCTACTTTTTGTACCCTTGAGCCATTATCCTGGAAAATACATTCAAGATAGGAAAAAGCATTTACAGGTTGGTGACAGATGGCCATGGGAAAGTATCAATAATCTTTTCTTGGGTCCCACTTCTGTTCTTTAGTTTTTTTTTTGTTTGTTTGTTTTTTCCTAATGTGTTCAGAAAATCATGATTTTTTTTTTTTTTTTTTGTGGGTACCGGGGGGTCGACCTCAGGACCTCGCGTGCCAACAGGCACCCGTGCCGCTGAGCGATATCACCGGCCCCTTTTTCGTATGTGGGATCCGGGAGTCGAACTTGGGCCCTCGCGCTTGCAAGGCAGGCGCTTATGCCGCTGAGCCATCTCACCGGCCCAGAAAATCATGATTTTGAAGAAGGGACAGTATAGATGAGTTGATTTTAGAGACGAGTTCAGGAGATGCATTCCATGCCATGGTGACAGATGTTCATAGAAGACTGGTTGAAGGAGACTGATCATGATGCTTAACTCTGATCATTTTGATAAGTTGTCACTTTGGTCTAATGTCACCCATGAGAGAACCAACCCCAAATGCTTTGAGGATATAAGACTCCACTTCAAATTTTGTGTCAAATATGTGCTGGCTGGCTTCTGGTAGGTGAGGCGAATGAGGCCTTGCCTTGGAAACTTGCAAGGAACTACAAGTTTAGCACGAAGGTCAGAGTATGTTCGTTCACTCCACCTGCAAAAGATTGCAACTTCTTGTGCACTAATCGGAAGCAGCTGAATCAAAGTCAGACTTAGGCAGAGGGATCTTGCGGCAGACACAAACTTAAAACAGCCAATGGGCTGACCGAGGGGTCACAGCTCTGTTGAGATGAGGCAGTAGAATGCCCCAAACCCCAGGGCTGCTACCTGGTGGCCATGGCTCAGATCCCACTTGGAAGCCACATGAACGGGGGGAAAGGAACTTCATCCTGCTGTCCTGCGCTCCCTGCTCTGTGGTATGGAAATGTACACAGGGCTTATTCTCAGCCCTGTGCTATGAAGCTGAATATAAGGAAGTACAGATAAGGCTTGGGAAAACTGACTGGTGCTTCACAAGGGCACGTAAATGTTCACATCTTAAATGTCTGGAGGAATGAGCCAGATGTGTAGGGGTTGTTGCCTCTAGTGAGGTAACTGTATGGTTACAGTCATGGAGAAGAAAGGCTACTTCCTAGCCTGCACCTGGTGTGAGGCTTTGTAGCTCAAGAGGAGTGTCTGTTCTCACCCCCGTGGCCCTGTCATGTGGGCAGAGGAAGGAAGGTCTGCTTCACAGTGCAGAATCCATGAAGTGACTTGTCCAGAGTCCCACACGGAGTGATGATGGACCTGAGACAGGAAATGTAGTTGGGTCCCTCAGGATAGAGACCCCAGAACTTGAGTCCTCCAGACCATTTTCCAGATATATGAGCCAAGAATGTCCCTCAATCCATGTCCGAAATTTTCTTATGTCGTTGTCCCTGGGTTATGAGTGCAGACAACAATTTAAAGAGGTTCCTGAACCATGAGAAGGGCAGGGAGCTAACTAGCATCTTGTCTCTACATTTCAATCCTGACAAGGGCTATACCATTTTCCTGAAAGGCAGTCCCTCCTTCAGTGTCTTTACATATCAGCTTCCCTGGGTGAGCCTTCTGGAAGACAGGTGACCATCTGAAGTACCAGTGGTCTGCTTAGTCCCTAAGTAAGCAGACCTCTCCAAGTCAGCTACTGACATGGTATCACCATAACAAATTCGTGCGGATTCAAATGACCGGCTTTCGATGGACCATTCATGCCAGTTAATGGGAGCAAAACAACCTCTTGGTGTTTCCATGATCCAGTGGATGAAATAGGCATATCCTCAGGTCTGCTGACCACAGACCTGAGCCACTGACTTGAGCAGCCAGACCAAGACCTGGCTGAGGGCAGCAGTCATATCTGGTCTGAGTGTTCATTTTCCTGCTCATGACCTTCCTCATACCTCCCTAGAGCCTACAAAGGCAGGAGCAGAGTCTTATCTGCCTTAGAGGTAGCTAAAAAGGCAGAACTGGCAGCTGTTGCTGCTCTGGTTGAAGTCCTGAGATGCAAAGGGCCCGGGTCCCCTGCATTCAGAGGGGAAACCTATGTGGGCTTGCAGACAAAAGGGGACAGGATCACCCCAGCTGCAGGAGCAGCAAGGCAGGAGTCCTTCTCCTGATGCTTTCCTTGCCTGGAGCTGGGAGGGAGCAAGGGTCAGCAAGGAGCCTGTGCTGATGCCATGGAGTGTAAGGAGAAGCCTGGAAGGGGCTCTTTGGAGGAGTGATGGGTAGGGGAGCTGTGCTTTCTCCCAGACTCTGGATACACAGAGGCACCCATTCCAGCAGATTCTAGGAGAGCCTCTAGATGCAGGGAGTTCTGCTCCTTCCTATACCTTCTCTGTTTGTGCATTCACTTGGGCACTGCAAGGGCAGCAGTGGGCAAGCAGTCCCTGAGGCAGGCAGCGGGGAGAGCAGAAGGGCTGCCTGGCATGCTGCAGACCAGAGGGCCTGGGACTCGTTCCTCACTGTGTGGTGAATGTGCTGAAGAACGACCTCCTTTTCCCAGTCTTGTGCAGCGACACAAAAACCCAAAAACCCAGCTTCAGAGACAGTGGCCCCATCAGAGGTCCCCTTGCCTATATGGCAGCAGAGGAAGCTTGCTTTCCCAGCACTTAGGACTGCCTGTCAGGTACGGGTGCATGGTTCCTCAATGGTACTATCTGGCCATTGTTGCACCTAATACTTTGCACACGGGTCTTCTTCTGGGGAACCTCTGAGGCCCAGGAAGGAGACCAGTAGCATGAGTTGTTCCATCCCCTCAAGGGCCCGAGGGGCAGCGCAGAATGGAAGGTTGCACGACCCACTCGGCAGTGGTGAGAAAGCTCGAGTGAGGAAGTATGAGGTCCCGGTGGCATTTCTTTTTTTTTTTTCTGTGGGTTCCGGGGGTCGACCTCAGGACCTCGCGCGCCCGTGCCGCTGAGCGATATCACCGGCCCTTTTTTCGTATGTGGGTACCGGGAGTCGAACTCAGGACCTCGCGCTTGCCAGGCAGGCACTTACGCCGCTGAGCCATCTCACCAGCCCTCGGTGGCATTTCTTTAGGGACGGGAGCTTGCGCATTAGATCTGAGAATGAACAGATGAAGCAGAAGGAATATTTAGGGCAGAGAAATTGTTTTGCAGTAGTGATAATTGACACGAGGCATTTGTCAAACTCCAACAGAAATGTGCAACAGCGAATGAACCTCAAATCGAATTCTGGACAGTAGTAAACAACAATGATCAATATTGGTTCTATCATTGTAGCAAATATACTCCACTAACATGAGATGTTATTTTAAAAAGGCACTGGGTGAGGAGAGGGAAGAGATTCTAGATCTCTCTGCACCATGTGTTCAATTTTTTTGTTCATCTAAAATTGTTGTACATCCTATGTACTAATCACTCCGTATCTGGCATCATAACTGCAGGAAGATTTCTATTTCAGGTAGATGGGTTAATGTTCAGGTCAAGGGTAAACATTTGAAGGAGATGTCTACAAAACTTAAATTGTAACTAGACCTTCATTTCTGTAGTTATAACACCACTGATTGATTTAATGAATTTAAATGAGTACACATAAAATAGAAGAACACGGTGTGGCATATTTCAGGTTTTCTCTTAAATAGGGGACACTGAAAAAGCAGAATCACTATTCTCGAATGTATTTGATGACTGAATTTCCATAGGACCTTCACTGTCCTCTTCTTTGGGGAGCACACCTTCAGGTAGACAGCAGAGGAGTCTTTTGTTTTTGAGTTGCTCGTGACCCGCAGTAGGACGTCTTGACCTCCCAGGAACTGATCTTCCTGTGTCTGGGAGGCAAAATTCTGGGAAATGTGTTTACTAGAGACAGCTATTCATCTTTTTTTTTAATTTTTAATTTTTATTTATTTTTCTAGCTATTGACATCTTGCGGCAGAAGATCATAAGTTCATTAAGGATAATTACAGTTCAAACTTTTTTATTGACCCATAATAATTTTCCATATTTTGGGGGGATGATATGACATGTTAATACTTGTATACACTGGAGAATGACAGCATATTCAACACCTTAAGTATCTATGTGTTATGTGTCTTTGCGGTGAGAACAATTTTATCAGGTGCAACAATGTAGATGGGCCCGGAGGACAGTTTTTAGTGAAATAAGATAAATAGAGAAAGATAAATACTGAACGATCTCACTCATAGGTGGAAAAAAATGTAGACCTCACAGAAATTGCAGAACAATAGTCAGTATAGTTGGGAGAGACAATGTCATGATTTGACAGTAGGAATATCTTCTGGTGTCTTATTGGAGTCAGTGACTATAGTTAATAATAATAGAATATATATATTGACATAGTTAGAAGATAGGATTTTGAATGTTTTCACAGTTCAAACTTTTGATCTTCTGTCTCACCATTTGGGCAGCAAAGCCACCTGAAGGAGAGTTGGTCTTTAGGAAGATCTTGCACTGTGGTGCAAAACCCTATAGTCTATGACGTAGGCAAATGCTTGTACTGAAATGAGAACATATCAAAAGGCAGGGAGAACACAGACTGGGAGCACAGGGCTAGGGCTTCCGAGCGTGGGTTCATACTCTACTTAGAAGCTGCGTACACCCCATGAAAGTTAAATCCCTGTATGTCTCAGTTCTCTGTCTAAAGACGTGGAAATATTAATCTGGCCTATGTTATAAGAGTGTTACTAAAAATATTAAATGCAGGTAAAGCCTTAAGAAGATTGGTGCTTCACAAGTGCCCTAAATGTTCAATAGTTAAATGTCTGGAAAATCAACTAGACACTTGGTAGTAGATGAACACAGAGATGGGCTAGTGCGGGGAGGACGGAAGTCTACTCTTTATCCTTTACGCAGGGTGACGTTCTGCAGCTCATGGGGAACACTGTTATTCTGTGACCCCACATCAGCCCTGAGGCAGAGCTGGGGCTGCAACCTACATTTTACACTAAAAAAACTGAAGTTTAGAGAATTTAAATGCTGTTACCAGAGTCACAACATAGATGATGGATCTGGGACAGGAATATAGTAGGTTCCTTGGGGACATGGCTCCCTGAACACCTCAGTTCTCCAGATTATGCCCTAGAACCTTGGCCCAAGAGCCTCACCCTTTCTATTTTCCCAATTCTCCTGCCCCAAGGTTTCCTCTGGAAAACTGATGCCCTGGAGGTGGTTTCTGAGCCAATGGAAGGGTCCAAGTCATACCCTAGTTTGCAGTCACTGGAGTTTAGTTCCTGACCTAAACCATGAATCTTTTCTCCAGAGAAAGCTCCTCTGAGGGAGAACAGGAAGCCCCACTTTGTAGCCATCTTCCCCTAGCATCTGTTCACTATCAGCTGCCTCTCAGTGAACCTCTCTGGTGAGTAGGTGGCCATTCCCTGTGGCTGAGCTTTTTCAGAACTCAGGATATTACAAATCACTTGAGGGAGGTGCCAAGAATTAACTTTCTTTCACTGGCTGTGTGTCCCACTGGACTGGTGCTTTGGCGGTTCAGTGGAGGAAGCTGATGTGCCCCTGTGGTGCTGACTCCCAACCTGAGCCACCGTCTGAGCAGCTGGACCAACGCTGGGCTGAGAGCAGTGGCTGTGCCTGCTCTGAATGTGAACCTTCCTGCTCGTGACTTTCCTCACCCAGCTGGTCTCACAGCCTCTTATCTCCTCCTAGAGCCTATAGGGCTAAGGGGCACATTCTTATCTACCTTACAGGGAGCTGACCACAGCCTCAGCCTTTGACTCTCATAGGAGCCTCACTGAGGGCCACCTTTGCCCTCTTTCCCTTCACTGCTAGCTTTTTACTTCACTGAGCTGACGGCCCCCAAACAGCTAGACTCATCAATCCCTGGAATCCCCCTCCTAAATCCTAGTTTTTCTCCTTTTCAAAAATTTCCGGAGTCATATTGCTCTAAGTTGGTTTGAATTTTAACATCTCCATTTAGAAGACGTTGGTGTGTAAGTCCCCCCTCATGGAATGTCTGTTGCTATATTTAGCATCAAGAATCTCCTGATTTGATGACAGTAGTGTGAGCGCGCACCTGTAATCCCACCCCATGTCTACATTCTTGAAGAGTGTGAAGATGATCTGAATTAGAAAACACAAAATTTGGGCCGGTGAGATGGCTCAGCGGCTTAAGCGCCTGCCCGGCAAGCGCGAGGGCCCAAGTTCGACTCCCGGAACCCACATATGAAAAAGGGGCCGGTGATATCGCTCAGCGGCATGGGTGCCTGCTGGCGTGCGAGTTCCTGAGGTCGACCCCCCGGTACCCACAAAAAAAAAAAAAAAAACACAAAATTTTCTAAATTAACTAAAATATATAAGGCAACTGGCTTGGTAGAAAAAGCAAAATACAATTAAGAAAACAAAACTACAAAACATTTAAAAATTAGTGAAATTGGAGGGGGTAAAATGAATAAAAATTTTAGGAGAAAACACATTACATAAAAGTTGACTGTTTCGGGCTAGAAGTGGTGGCACACGCCTGTAATCCCAGCAGTCAGAGGGCTGAGGCAGAAGGATCGCTGTGAGTTTGAGGCCAGCCTGAACTACACAGCAAGAACCTGTCTCAAAAAAAAAAAAAAAAAAAAAAAGTTGACCTGTTTACGTGAAGAAACAGCATTTAATCTGAACATACCTGAGCAGCAGCAATTAAGGTTTCCTATCTTGGCAGATAGTAGGAAAGAACCTGACAAATACCAGCTAGGTATGGTGATATCTCCTGTAATCCCAGCACTCTGGGAGGCTGAGGCAGGAGGATTGTGAGTTGGAGCTCAGCCTGGACAACTCAGTGCTTAGTGAGATCCTGTCTCAAAATAAACAATAAAACAAAAGGCTGGGGATGCAGCTCAGTGTGAAGGACCTGGGTTCAATCCCCAACAATACAACAGCTCTCAAGTTCTCAAGCATCCAACAATCATACTTCAAAAGTTTTCTTTAGTCGGATTAGGTAGTATTCATTTATTTATTTATTTATTTTATTTTTTTTTGTGTGGGTACCGGGGGGACGACCTCAGGACCTCGCGCGCCAACAGGCACCCGTGCCGCTGAGCGATATCACCGGCCCCTTTTTCGTATGTGGGTTCCGGGAGTCGAACTCGGGCCTTCGCGCTTGCAAGGCAGGCGCTTAAGCCGCTGAGCCGTCTCACCGGCCCGAGTATTCATTTAGCACCAGCATGTCATCAGAGGCTTTGCTTCAGGTTTCAGGATAATTTCCTTATCGGGGTTGACTAAGTGTTAATGGTTTGTACCTCTTAACCTCATGAGCCAAGGTTATAAATGTAGCTTCCATAAGGTCATTATCATTGGGGTTTTTAGCAGAGGCTTCAAACAAAGGCACTCTGTGTGCGTCAGCAAATTTTTGTGCCAAGTCTGTAGGCACCTGAATGGCACTTCTCAAATCACGTTTCTTTCCAATGAGAATCTGTGGTACGTCACTCACTAGCAAATGCTTTTTGCATTCTTCTATCCAAGATGGCGGGCTGTGAAAACCAGCCATGTTGGTCATACCGTATAGGAAGACCATAGTGTGTACATCTCAGTAGTAGTGCTACACCATACTCTTTCAGAACTGCTCTTGCCTGCTGTGTCCCATAACTGGATCTTGATGTGCTCCCCAGCTCATTCTCAGCAATCCACCCTAATGGTGGCCTCAGTGTTGTCAAGAAAGCGGGCCGCACAAAAGTGGCAGGTCAGGCACGTCTTGCCCACATTGGAATCATAGATCACAGTGATCTTGAAGATGCAGGGGTGGGCTGGAGGCAGACACCCTGAAGCACCTGACACCATGCAGCTAGCTGAGAAGCTGGCCTCAAGCGATGACATCTCTGAAGCCATTCTCCTGCTCTGCCCCAAACTGGGGTGGAGGAAAGAAGAAGCAGGGAGGCTGGGGAATTATGCTACCCCATAAGTGTTCTCAGTCTATGGCTCCACTGCCACGCCATGTGTGGATGCAACTCTCCCTGAAGACTCAGTTGATTCAAATGAAGAAAGCACAATTCGCCTCATTCTGGACAATTTCTACCTGAGCCCATAAGCACCCTGAGAAAATTCTCTCTGTTCTCCAATTCAGCTCATTCCTCACACTCTACAAAAGTACTTAAAACCCATTCGGAGGTTTTGCTCAAGGGACACAGGTAGATATCCTCCAACTGGAGGAATTCAGACAATCCATGTCACGGGACCATCAGCCCATGGTCCCCTAAAATATGACAAGCCTCAGGAACAATGGTGATTCTACACAAGCGATCCCTCTGAGGTCCTGGGCTCTGAAGGACAGAACTACAACAATCTAAGTCAACCCAAATAAGAAGTCATAAGAATGGTCAAACTCACAGGTGGCAGGGACACCAAGTCTGTTTCTTGAACACACACATGCCAGGTCCTGCTTTGGCCCATGGGAGGCACTGTAGCCTCTTGTTGGCAGCCTGGGAGGGCAGCCCTTGGTTAACAGAAAGACAGCCTGTGTGACAGAAGCTGCGTCCCAGGCAGCATGCCAAATTGCAGCTCACTCTGCTCTTGTCCATCTCCCTTTTGGACAGATAGCAATCTACTGTGACAAAAGAGTGAACACATGAAGTCCCAGAGTTATCAGACAACCTGAGAGGAGGCGAGAACCAACCAAGCTGAAGACAGATGATGGGGAAAACTCACAGGCTCCCGTCTACATCATGTTACCAGCAGCAAAATGACCCGTCCATACCCCACCTGTGACACTCCACATGGAACAGCCAGGATCAATAAAGCATTAGCTCCCAGTTTACTCATGAAGAAAGTGAGGCACAGAGAGGTTAAATGACTTGCTTAAGGTCACACAGCCAGAGAGAGACGGAGTGGGAGTGTGAGACCAACACTATGAATTTCTACAGTCAGATTGCCTCACTGCAGGACACATGCCTGGGACAACAGTCATGGGGGTTCCGAAAGCTGGGCATGGTGGCTACTAGACAGCACTGGACATTTCCATGATGCCCCCATGGCATTGGGAGGGCATCACAGAAGACCATCACCCCTTACATTGTCACAGTACTGCTGACATGAAGCGCATTCAGGTTCAAAGCTGGAAGCCCAGGCCCTCAGTCCCTCAGGAACGAACCATCATCGCACCTCAGCCAGGCCACCATGAAGCAGGTCTGGCAAAGATAAGGACGGCATTAGGGACCCATGACAATCAAAGTCCTCTCCCATAGAGAGTGCAGAGAATTGTGGACCCTGTCCCTCTCTGGCAGGTGACCTGGTGCCTCCACAGACACCCAAAAGCCTTTCAGCTCATGCCCTTTTCTGCAGAGCCTGAAGGTCTGGTGGGAACAGTGTCTCCAGCAAAGAATTCCAGTATATTCTTTGTTCCTCCTTTTCTTCTCCTCCATAAGTCAAAACTATTAAAATGGTCTACAGAAGAAGTAAAGAAATTAAAACTTATAGCTAGGCATAGTGCTGTACCTCCTGTAATCTGGGAGGGTGAGGCAGGAGGATTGCAAGTTTGAGCTCAGCCTGGGCAACTTTGTGAGACCCTATCTTAAAATTTAAAAAAATAAAAATGAAAAGGCCTGGGGGCATAGCCCAGTCCAAAGGCCCTGGGTTCAATCTCTAGTAATGAAAAAAAAAAAAAAACAAAACCCAAACTCGCCCTGTAAACAAGCTGTCAAGAGGCAAGTGGGAGAGAGCAGTGGTAGTAGGGCCTCCAGGGATCTCCTCCTAGGATAAGTGGGATCTGGAGGCCGAGGCCCATGCCCTACCTGATACCCTCTTTCCAGCTTGCACCACTGGTGTATACACAGAGGAGGACACAACTGTCCAGTAGCACTCAGAGGGGCCTACATGGCCAGAACTCTAACTGCAGGGTCATAGAGCCAAGGGAACAGTGGCACTGAGCGAGGGCAAAGCAGGACACACAGGCTGCAAGTGCTACACGAAGGCCAGATGGCCCTCATGTCCTTCGCCAGGAAAGCATACAGGAGCTGGAGAAGGTGTAGGAACCCAGGTAGAGGCTATCATTGCCTGGGCAGGGCAGCTGCGCAGGCCTGGAGACCTGAATCACTTAACGCATCTTGTCATCCATGGAAGGTTTCTTTTAACTCAGTAAATGGGTCATCAGACCACTGCAAGGATAGTATGAACAAGGCAGGGCAGTTTCCAACTATCCCTAAAAAGATAGGAGAGGAGCTGGTCCTGGCCTCTTCCCTGTGACAGGGCTCAGGGCACAATCGTGCTTTCTAATTCAGTAGCACTGGGCTTTCCTTGAGCCTGAGGACATGTACACCGAGAACCACAAAGGCTGCTGCAAGGGACAAAGTAGACTGCAGCATGTGAGGCTTGGCAGCAGCTGGGACAAAGGGGCCCTACTGACTCTCACAAAGCCCACAAGACAGAAAGGCCACAATCACACACATATGACTCAGAGTTGGCAAAAACAGACACATACAGCCTGCTCAGACAAGACCGTCTGGAGATGAGTGATGTGAACACTTCCCAATGGCACAGGCATTAGCTGCAATCAATCAGCTCCACAATCTGCCTAAGCCACCACAGTTCCCAACACACATGGCCTCCCTACCTGCTTGAGGAAATACCTCAAGTTTACCTGCAGCCAGTTCCCCAACTGACATGAAGGGCCACCAGCCTGCAGCCTCCCCATGCCATGGGGTGTGAGTAGCTGCAGCTGGCTGGTGGCCTTGCTGGGGCAGAAACACCACAGAACACACAGGTGCACACGCCTGTATACACTCTTGCAGCCCCTGTCAAGCACAGGTGACAGTCCCTATTCACAGCCCCTGCCCAGGACTCTGGCACTCCCTTGGAGGGGTGCCCAGAGACAATCAGGCTGCAGCATCTATTCACAGATTGAGAAAAAAGTTTGATGCCATAGCTGAATTAATTTGGCCTTCCAAGAACATTTGAGCCAATGCAGCATTCTCTGTGTGCAATTTAATAAGCTTGGATAGTTAAAAGTTACAAACACTTGGGATGTGTGCAACAGAAAGATTTTGTGGGCCCCAGGAAATGGTTTTGTCACGGTAGTCCCAGAGGTGCCCAGGCCATATCCCACTGAGCCTCAACAAAGACCATAGTACCTGAACAGCAGCCCTCCATTTCCAGGCCTTCTGCACTTCAGAGAGGGAGAGAAGGAAATGGGCTCATCCAAAACAAATTGCAGACCCTCAGCAAATCCAACATCATGGCCTGGGGCAGATGACCAGGCCAAGTGGCCCTCACACCTTCATGGGAGACTCAGATTCTCTCCCTGCCAGGCCCAGAGACAAAGATGAGCACATGGCTAGAGTTTGCAAGTCTCGGTTCCTGCCACTGCAACTCCGACACCAGGATTCAGTGCTGGGCCTGTGTCCCAAGACTTCAAAGCATAAAACAGGGGAGCTGGTAACCAAACCAGGCTATCTTCCAGGGACTAAGGGCAGCACCACTGCCTGCAAGTCTGGGAGACTTCTGGGGTGAAGGCAGCAACTTTTGCCCCAGTCAGGTCTGGAAGGTTCATTGCATGTCCTACGGGGACCTGGGCCTGAGGCTCACAGCCTGGGTCCAGCCATTCTCACGCTGGAGCTTGAGAGAAGCTAGGCCTATCCCGGCAGTGGCTGTGAGCCTGGGGAGGGCTTTTGTACTCACCAGGCCTGCACCTTCCTCCCACTCAAGCATGTCCTGGGGATGGTGAGCCATCCAGAATGGCCCTCCTCCCAGACCTAAGAGGTCTAACACCACCAAAATTTCCCTTAAACAAACCCAAGAAATGTGGGAACAGGCAGAAGCACAGACCCAGTCTTTGGAGATCAGAGCCCACCACCCAAGAAGGCACCCCACCTCTGGGCAGCCTTCTAGTCCCAGGCTTCAGGACACTCACCTGTTGTACTTGTTGCCATAGTCAAACTTCTTTGTGTTGTCCAGGCAGTGGCAGAAGCGGGTCAGCTTCTCCTTGCCCAGGGAGTCTTGACTCAAGCAAGATATAGGCCCACCAGTCAGTCAAACGGAAGTCCCAGGGGCAGGTCTGGCTCTCCAGGGTAGCGTACAGTGCAGTGCCAACTTGTGCCATGGGTACAGGGGGCTGTTGCAGAGCTCCAGCCCCAGTAGTCCCTTGCACTTGAGGAAGCGCTCGTGGTCATGAAAATGCTGAGCCTGCTTGCTGAACTCCAGCACCAGAGGTAGGCTGGGGACCAGCTCCTTCTTGCGAGGGTGGCTCGTCGGTGTCATCTTAGAACAGTGCGTTGCACAGGAGCTCAGTGTGGGTCTTGGTGAAGAGTCCGCAGGAGGATACGGAGAAGAGCAGGATGTCCACCAGTTTAGGATCTCTGGTGGGCTGAGCAGCGGGAGCAATGGGTGTGCAACTCATCGGATAGAGTTGATCTCCTGCAGGGAAAAGTCAGGGATCTGCAGCAGGCACAAGCACTTCTCCAAGCCCCCCACCAAGTGCGAGATGGTCTCCCACCCAGCACAGTTTCACCGCGCAGAGGGGAGCGGCTAGACCAAGAAGGACGCCACCGGATGGCGGGCTGGTGCTGCACCAGTGGCGTCGCCCTCTGGAGGGAGCTCTCGCAGCTCAGATGGAACTGTGCCGGCTTCTGCAGCCCCAGGGTGCGCTGGAGGCCACCCGGGTCGCCCGCCGCGCGCCGCCTGTGCCGAAGCCAACGCTCGCCTTCCGGGCGCCCCGAGGCGCGGATCGCGGCAGCTGCGGCAGAAGCGGAGACCCGGGCGCAGGCCGCCTGGAGGTCCTCGCGCGACTCGCCGCCTCCCTTGCCCTCGTGTCCGCAGCGACCGTCCTCGTTGCGACCTCCCCGGGCCCTGCCGCCCACCTGGCCTCAGGCGTAGAGCACGTCCTCCCCGCGGCCGGCGGGGGCTGGGACTGAGCTCCGCCGCGGCCCCAGCGCCCGGGCCAACCGTCACGGTACCTGAAGGGACGTCCAGCGTATTTCGTATTTCGTACACCGGTTCCCCTACAAAGATAGTTTCTCCTCTGACTTCTTTCAAGGTTTTCTATTTGTTGCCGATTTTCTCAAGCTTTTGAAGATACACTGTGCTGCCAGTGTCTTGCTGTTTGTCCTGCTTGTTCTCTGAGATTCCCGGATCCTCACATGGGGCACCAGACAGAAAATTAACATTCGCGCTCATTTTGTGAGAAGTGAACTTGAGGCCAGTCCTTTCCTTTTCCCTCTGACAGCACGCGTCCTGCCACAGGGCCATGCTCGCTTGCTCCTCAGCCCTGCCTGGAGCTGCACTGGATGGCCCAGGCGCCACTGTCCTTCTCTGAGGAGGGAAGGAGGACCTTGCGAGACAGGACAAAGATAGGGACTGGGGCCCACGTTGATATTCCCCAAATCCACGAGTCCCAGTGGGCCACGATCAACACAGCCGACCCTTCTGGAGACTTCACAGGGACAGCAGTTTCTTCCTGCCATGTTCTTGAAAATCCAGGAGATGTCAAGCAAGTAGCCGCTTCTCCCACAGTTGATCATAGTTGTCACCATGATTCCTTGGGCAGTCACTGACCCTACTAAAATTAGTTCAAGTAATTAGACCCTTCCAAGGGACTGTCTCATTTCATGGTGAACAGTGAGGTTCTTAAGGCCCATAGAAGCCTCCCAGTTTCATAGTGGTTAAAGTTGAGGCCCAGCAAGGCAGTTGCCTGAGATGGCAGAGAACAGTTGAATCAAGTTCAGGAGTTGGCCTGGGTACTCTAAATTCAGGTCCTAGGCTCTCAGTGGCAAAGCAGTGACCAAAATGTAGAGGAAGGGAATAAGAGGGCCTGGCTCTGTCCACACAGTTTCCTGCCACCCCCACCAGGGCCCAGCTGTCACCAGAACCAGAGCTCAGCCTGCAGCTGGTGATTGTGAATGTGAACTTCTTTCATCAATGCAAAGACTAAAAGACTAAAGGTCGAACGCATCAAATTAACACACGATTGACGACAATAAGTGATGAAGAATATGTCTAAGAAATATCCCAGTGCTGATTGTCACTACCACCTTTTCATAGTTACAGACGTTACACTGTTTTCCTGAGATTTCAATGAAAATATCAAGGGTTATTTATATAACAGTCAAATTTTTAAAATCTCTTAAATAGCAATACAAAAAAAATGAGTCTGAACATGAAAAATGTTTTATACAGGTTGACAACATATATTCTTTGTACATTTTTCTTTTGGAGTGAAGTTCCATGTTATTCACACCCACATGTAGAAGATATTGAATAACATGCAGAAATCACCCTATAGGAATGAAAAATAAAAGTGGTTCTAGGTAACCCTTTTGTATTGTACCTAGTATCTCAGTGCATTCAGCAAACAGAAGCATTTTGAAATGCTGTTTTTTATGTTCTGTTTTATGAAGATGTGTTCAATTATCTCATAATACAAAATAGTTTTAAAACACTTGTAGAAATACATTATTTTATCATGTTATCCTTGACGGTTCCAATACATTCTCTATCTCTTTTTATCCACATTGTCCTATAATGACATGGTAGCATTTTGTCCCCTAGCCCAGTCTATGTACATGCCTACATACATGCCAACAAGCTTTCTGGGACACATTCCTGTGAATTTGTTGAGATTTTTGGCTGCATAATACAGTTTTTATAACTCACAATTTTAAAACTTTTTTTTTTATTTAAGTAATCCTAGTTTCAACCCAAGCTGTGATGATTTATAAAATGCTTTTCACATATGTCTAGCTATAGGTGGTAAAAGGGTGAGGTCATCACTCTGGGAGTCAATTTAGAGGATTTATCACAAGAGACATAAAAGGTCAGTGGTACAGAATAGAGCTCTAGAGATATTTAGTAACAACTGATTTCAAGAAAGGTAGAGGGAAGGAATCGTTTTGACAAATGGTTCTGGACACATGTAGTATATAGGAATGGTCCACAGCTGTATCAAAAGGTGTGAATCTTGATTCACACCTCTTACTATATAAAGAGTAACTCAAAATAGATAAAAGACCAATAATGTGAAACATAAATCTATGACATTTCTACGGAACAAAATCTTTGTGTTCCTGGGTTAGGCAAGTATTTCCTACTGACAACATCAAAAACAAAATAAAAGAACAAAAATGATAAATCAGATTTCATCGAAATTAAAAACTTTTGTTCTTGAAACATATTACAAGGCAAAAGTAGCAGGCACAGATTGGGACAAAATATTTGCAAATGATATATCCAAAAATATGTCTTTCCAAACTATAAAGAACTCTAAAATCCCATAATCAGAAATTTAAAAAAATTTAAAAACACAGGCAAAGTGATTTGAAAAGCATTTCACCAAGGAAAATATCTAGCTATCTAATAAGCACACACAAAGTTTCTGAACATGATCACTTATCGGCTAAATGAGAATTAAATTCCATATTTGTTGAGTTAAAGTTTAAATCAGGGAGGTTGTGGCAGGATGACTACAAGGTTGAGCCCAGCCTGCTCAGCTTAGCAAGACCTTGTCTTAAAATTTAAAAAGGGATGGAAATGTAGCTCAGTATGAAGGCTTGGGTTCAATCTCCAATCACACACACACACACATACACACGCACACACACACACAAAATCCAACCAAACCCAGTATTCATGAGGAATTGTACAAACTCGAACTCTTTTGCACTTGTAGTGGTATAATCACTTCAGAAAACTGTTTATTTAGAAATGATGCATATACCTAGAATATGGTGCAGCCCTCTGTACACTTGTACAATCCTTAATCCTTATAGAAGCTGCAGGTTCCATGAATACCAGCAGTTGAGGAATAGTCTAGAGAAGCAATGAGGTTCTGTCCCCAAAGCTGGTCATCCTAGCGGCAAATCCAAAACCAGATGTTGTGATTGTGCCAGTGTGCAAAACACCAGAGGCTAGTTGTTAGTTGGTGACTGGAATGCCAAGTGTGGACCAGGGTGATGTCGGGCTGCAAGTCCTGTTTGCACTGGGCTACCACTGGATGACTGTGTTGCAGGACGACTTAGGCCAAAGACTGATGCTGAGGTTGCTGGGTTCCTCTAAAAGAAAGAGTTGCCATGTTGCTGCCCATTAGGGCCCCCAAATATGGGCTGAGGGTGTGGCTGCTGTATTAGCTTTGAAAGTTGCAGTTCCTGCACTGACTGTATACAAAACAGTGGAGACTTGGGCTGAGGCAGTGCTGCCACTTTGTGATAGGTTCCCAGAACCAGGAAATGTCCTGTAAGATGGGCTGTCATTGTCCTTGGAGACAGAAGGATACTGGAAGATGATGGCCTTGGAAAAGGAAGTATCCATAGTGTTGGTGTCAACGGCAGGCTTGGATGGTGACATGGCAGAGGCGAATGAATGAGATGAAGAGATGATCCATGTCGGGAAGGGCTAAAAGAAGAGGGACACTGGGGACAGAGGCTTTCTGTTGCTTCCCATCAGGGCTCACAAATGTAGACTGAGGAGTGATTTCTTGACCAAAAGGATGGTTAAAAATTAGGTTAGGGCAGGGAACCCTAAGAGTAGATGGGCTGGTGGAAATGGGCCCCTGTGCTGGATGCCTGTGTTACCTACTGCCAAGGACCTGGGGAAAGGGGAAAGAGCTCATACTGGAGGCTGGGGGAGACCTGAACAGAGCAGACTTAGAAGGGGGAACACTGTCTATGTCAGTGACTTGGAGAGTCTAATGGTGGATGCCATGTCTGGGGTGCAGGTACATCAGGTGCTGTGGCATAAATGAATCCTGTGGAGAGTGAAGTGATGGGAGTAAGGACTCTTCCTTTGTATTTAAATATTTTTATTATAATACGAGGTGCAGGTTGGAAACTCCTGGAAGCCTAGAGGAGGAGAGGAATCTACCTACATGGATGTTGGGCACTTCCTTCTGCAGGAAGGAGGGTTGAAGGTGAAAAGTTCAGGAGAAGGAAGTGTGTGTGGGGGGGTGAGAAATGGGAGGTAGGGCAGCTCTGACCTAATAAGTAATGTTGTCAGTAGTTCTCATTAGGTTAACCTCCTCCAAACTGGAACTGGACCTAGCTGGCAAAAGAGCGTCAGCAGGAAGTGGCAAAGTAGGGGAAAGAAGAATTGTGGGTGTTATTCTCTTGATCCTATCTGGTATAGGTGGGGGAAGACAGAGCGACACAGAGGGGTGGTGGCCCAGCAACCTGGTGTGCCCAGATGGTGGTGGTAGAAACTGCTAGGGTCTACAAAGTGTCAGCAGCAGGGGCAGTGAGTCTGCAGTCCCTGCTACATGTAGAGAAAAAGGGCAGGCTGAGGAGCAGTGTAGTCTGCCATGGCCTCTGTTTTACCCTCCAAGGACTCCACTTTATCTCCCCAGATTTTGCTCTTTTTTTTTTTTGTCAGGGGGTGACTCCGAATGTTCTTCTACAAGGTGGCCAAATCTTCCTCAATTCAAGGAAGCTTAAGAGGTGGGGGCAGTTCATGTTGACCCCACAGCAGTGATAGAGGCAGCAGCAGTGACAGTACTAGCACCCTCGGCATGGATGCGATTCTTTTCCAGGGCCTGTGACCCCTGGCTGTGGGTAGAGGACAGCTCCTTGGTGGACTGACTCCACTTGGTGGGAGCATTTTTCCCCAGCGCCTCCTTCCCTGAACCCTGGGATCCTACAGCACTGACTGGGCAGGTGGTCTCCATCTAGCAGTTCCTTGGCCGACTTCTCTGGCAGCACAGAGCACTGGGCCTGGGTCAGGGAACCCTAATGCATTGCATGCAGTTGCCTAAGGGCCAGGACACCTCCAGGAGGACTGTGTGAGCTAGAGACATTATGGTTATCAGAGATGCTCAGAGGAGACACCCAGTCACCTTAACCAAGATGTTTTCTAAAACCTTGGTATGGTGATTTCCCTCCTGAAGCCCAGCACTGTATCCCATGGAGGTGAGGTCTCCCTTGGTGTCCAGGAGCCTGGATCTTGCTACTACCCTACTGCTGGGGGACCCCATTCCTTATTTCCCTGCCTGTCTTTTTGTGATGCCCCCTCCTTTGTCATTCCTTAGGCTCTTCTTGGGCTCTCACTCTATGTCCTTCGGGCAAAGAAGAGGGAAGTGACTGAATGTCAGGGGCTCTGGGGCCTGGACAACCTGCTGAGGTGGTGAAGGCAGAAGAGGGGATCTGCACTGGAGAGGAGGGTTCCCGATGGCAGTGGAGGGTTCTCACAGGTGGGAGTGGGGAGCTGATGGTACAGGTTTTTTAGGATAGCAAAGGGAAAGTCCCCAAAGCCTGCTGGAGAAGGGCAATGCAGAGCTAGCTGGCAAAGACATACGATGGGTGTCGTTGTTGAACATATCGCAGACAGGGCGGAGGGTAGGTACAGGAGTAGTGGGGTGATCCCAGCCAGACTGGGGAGCATTGTGAACTAGGAGAATGGGGGTGTGTGATCATAACTGTTACGAGAATTGCCCATTCAGAGCAGGCCATGTGAGTGTGATCAGAAGAGAGAAGAAATATTGAGAGCTCACTTTTGTTTCCAAGTCCACTGGAGGCCAAGCATGAAGTGTCTAGCCAAGCCCTTGGGAAGTCTCACTGGAGCACATGACAGAGAAAGGGCACACAGGGAGGGTGTAGGAACAGTCTAGGATAGCAAGGAAAGGCGCTAAAGAGCAAAGGGCAAGTCTGGCTGACCCCCTGGCTACACTTTCCCGA
The DNA here is from genome assembly GCA_028451465.1 of Erethizon dorsatum. NCBI lineage: Eukaryota > Metazoa > Chordata > Mammalia > Rodentia > Erethizontidae > Erethizon > Erethizon dorsatum. Next base: position 29,314,421 of record CM051829.1, on the reverse strand, counting down.
AAGCTTCTGGGGACTTCCCGCTACTCCTTACAAGTATTTAGCACCAGATGGGCCACTGTGTGGGGACTGCAGGGGCCCTGAGCCATTAGAGCTCCTCAGTGTCTAGGAGCTCTATTGTCAAGGCTCCTCAGTACCTGGCTCGGAGCACAGCTTGGGCACCCAGTGCCTGTGCGATGTTGTCCCTCTCTAGTGGGGAAGAGGAGGCAGATGGTACTGAAAGCCCAATGAGAGAGTAACCCAGATCCTGCCAGGCCCCTCCAGGCCTGTGTGTGTCTGGGCCTTGGAGCTTCCTGAAATACTCCTGTCCCCCACTACTCCCACCAGGTCCTTCCAACTCTCATCTCCTGCTTGCCTCACCCATAACAAACTAAAAATTAAAAATGGCCTGCTGTTTCCACATAGTGCTTTTCCCTGACACACTGACTTTCTTGTGTGAGCTCCAAGGAGGCTCTGGGTGGGGGTGGGGTCACAGGGTGGGGGCAGGGTAGGGGCAGGGCATGCGGAGTTTTCTCTCTACTTCAGAGTTGGAGAATCTGAGGCGGAGAAAATTCGACCTGAATTTCAGATCTTGATCTATCTCTACCTCCAGGAAGCCCTCCTGATCTCCCCTAGACCTTTTCAACTTACTTGTTTTCATAGAACCAAGTTTGTTTATTGCAGAGAACTGGTCTCAAGTTGTTACCATTACCCATTTATTTGGTTTCGTTGATGTCTTTCTATCTCTCTGCACACGGAGGTGACTCTTTAAGTGATACTGAGCGATTAAAAGACAGTTTTGGTTCCTGGGATAAGTGCCGGGAAGGAGGCATTACTAGAACACGGAAGAAGTAGCATTCTTGTCCTCACTTGGGGGATGGAGGGTCCAGGGAATCTTCTAAAAGAAAGTTTTGTCTTGGTTGAGGCTCGAGGCCTGAGTGACAGTTAGCCAGCTGGAGTACCAGGCAGAAGGCACTAGGTGAGCCTAAGGTGGTGCCATGTTTGGGAGTCTGGGTCCAAGGGTCAGTGCAGATGGCACCCTGGGAAGGGCTCTGTACCTTGTCCTGAGGATCTGAGGTGCCTTTGAGTCAATCAGAGTGGGCACTGTCTGCCCTCTGCTCTCCCCCTTGAACCAAGGGTTGCCTAGGCGTCTTTGAATTATCCTTCTCTTTCCTCACACGCTTGTTATTTGTAAAGTCACCCCACAAAGTCCTCTGGGAATCCTAATATAGCCATTCTGTTCTGTGTGAGTTTTTAATGGAGGTAGAAGTCAGGGTGCCTGGGGGCTGTACCCCATAGACAGGGCCCTGGCTTAGCATTAACCCCCACCCCATCACTCTTCTGCTGTCCCCTGCCAGATGCCAGCCACCTAAAACCCAGGTGAAGCATGGGGCAGTGCCCTGAGTCCAATGGAGGCAGCAGTCTTGGAGAAGAAGAGGGCAGCCCTGGTGACTTCAATTTAGGCCTACTTCCTGGGTGCCATAGGTCCTGCATTGGGCACTTTCAACCAGGGGTCCCTATGGCCAAATCCCTATGGTCCCTATGGTCATACCCACCCTTAAGCTGTTGTTTTTTTTTTTAATTACATTTTGAAAATGTTGTAAACATAAAAGATGTAAACATAAAAAAGACTATGTGACCTATGTGACTATGTGGCCTGAAAGTACATTTTCCAGATTCAGGAAATAAAAATAATTTGCCAGATTTAGCAAATAAAAATCAGAATGCCCAGTTAAATTTGAATTTCAGATAAATAGCCAATAACCCATGTAATACCCTATGCAGTATTTGAGACATACTTTTACTAAACATGCTCCTTCATCTATTTGAAATTTAGATTTATGGTCATCCTATATTGTATCTAGCTGTCCTACCCCAAATCCTGAAATATTTGCTATCTGACCCTTTATAGAAAAACTCTGCCAACCCCAGCCTTGCACACATCAGTGTGCTCAGCAATGAAAGAGCTCGGGACACTGTCTGGCTTGGAGCTCCATAAGCATTAGCTCCTGATGTTGGTGTTACTACATAATCAGCTCAATTGCCGATATATATTAAGCACCTACTGTGTGCTGAGGTCTTCTGAGGGGCTGAGGTCTTCATGGGAGAGATGGGCAATAAACAGGTACCCCAGAGCTAGGGGGAGAGTCAGTCCTTAATGGGTCCTAAGGAAAGGACAAGCAAGGTGGAAGGGTAGCGATGGCGTGCGTGGGCCCCGTCTTGACAGGAAGGTCAATAAGCCCCTCCGAGAAAGGGCATGTGAGTGGACCCTCGCCTGAGTGAAGGGTGGGGGCAGGGCTGTGCCCCCTACCACATGCCTGTCCACCTTCCGAGCATCATGTATGTATTGCTCACGACTCCTCACACAGCAGCCCTGGAAGGTGGTGTGGGTATCTCATTTCACAATAAGGAAACTGAGGCCTGAGGTCACCCCACACATGGCAGAGCTGGAGTCTGGCCTGGGTCTGAGGGCTCCCAAGGTCATGGTCCTACTCAGAGCTATGTGGCTGGGTCCTCTTAGAGGCTATTTGCCTGCATTGTCTTTAATCCTTACAACAGCCCTGCACCCTGTTATCAGCCCCACAGGACTTTGAGAAATAAACGTGTGTAGGCTGAGACATGCACACTAGTCCTAAAGCCCCTGCTCCTCAAAGGTGACCAAGATGGATGACTATGGTCAGATGTCCATTGCCCTCCTGACATACCCTATAGGACGCCTTAGACAGCAAACAAAGGGTGACTGTCTTTTGGAGAGGTTCATAGTGTGCACTTGCCCAGAGTCCTAGAACACAGCCCCCTCTATGTGCCAGGCACTGTACCAGGCTCTGAAGATGCAACGGTGAATGTTCCTGCTCTCACTGTGCCTTTGGTCTGGTAGGACTAGAGGAGTAGAGAGCCAACTCCAACACAGTGCCTAAAAGGCCTCTATTACAGCAGCCCCAGGAGAGGATGAGAGTCCATAGGCACAGCTGGGTGGGTAGCAGACACTTAGGAGCAATCTTAGAGTACACAGAAAGTGGCCCTCAGGAAGCTTTCAGCTGCAGAGCTTGAAAGCTGCCTCTCAAAAGGGCAGCTCCCTTTCCCAGAGGCCTAGGGCTGTCCCTGAACAAGGTGTAGGATCTCCTGAATCTTCACCACTTTCCTGGATGTGACCTTGCCTGACCCCCAGCACACTCCCTTTATCTCATCACTTCCTCTGATCTCCTATCTTCTGAAAAATTCTTCCAAGCACTCCCTGAGAAGCCGGAGGACCAGCAGATCCCAGGAGCCATCCAGGAAATGATCTCCATGGAGGAATGTGCTCTCCTGGCCTGGCCTTTCTCCTGCTGGATGGCAACACCTAAGGCCAGGAGGAGAGGAGAGATTTGGACCAGTCCATCCCATGCCCAGTCTCACCAAGGACCAGAAACTTGGGCCCCAGGCCCCTACCTCTCCTATAACCCCAACAGCAAAGCAGGCCCCTCAGTGGCCAGGTCCTCTGGACAGCACTTAGGACAGAGAGCGGATGGTAAAGCCAGGGGGAGGATCCACACCAGAGGGGGGTCCAGTTTACCCCCAGGACCTGCAGACATCCAAGAGAGGCTTGGGAAACTGAAGACCCCTGTACTCTACACAACCTGAACCCTTCCTTTGTTCTGGGTGGAGGAGGGAAGGGGGAGGGGCGGGCATTTGTTTGATCAAGGTCCTCTGGTCTCCCAAGCTCACGGACAAGGAGGCCAGAGAACTTCACAGGGAGCAAGGACTTAAGAAGGTCCCCCTGAGACAACCCGCTGGGCCTCTAGTTTCTCTTTCCTCTTGTTGTTTCCGGGAACCCCTCCCACGTTTGCCACAAGCAATGGTGGGGGTGGGGTGGTTCTAGGCCCCTTCCTTGCAGGGCCTGCGTTCCCCTATCAGCCCTCTCCTTCTCCCTGCCCGAGATCTGAGAGTGAACTTTGGAGACAGGGCCAGATGCCTGTGGGCCTGTGGTTCTGAGCCTCTTTTAGTCTCTGGGATTGGATCCCCGGCTGGTGGGCAGGAAGATCCATTTCGCAGCACTCCTCCTCACCCGGGAAAACGGGCAGGCTTTCACTTAGAGAAGGGGCCGGCAGGACTCCTGGCCCTTCTCTCACTCCTCACTTCCTGTCCAGGGCTCCCAAGCTCGGTCCTAGCCTCTCTTGCCATGTACTGACCTCAAGTCCGCGCAGCGCAGGACTCCAGCCACAGCTTCCAGTGCGACAAGTGGGAGCTGTGACAGAACTTCACGGGTCGGGGTGGTCTGGTGCTGGTCCTGCCGAGGCGGGTCAGGGGCGAGGGGGGAGGCCCCCCGCGTGGTGGGGTGAGTCAGGCAGCGCAGGACGCATGCGCCCAAGTTGACTCGGAAAACGGGTCCGGAAACGCCTGGGATCGTTAATCCAAAAAACAAGTGGAAAGCATAGACCTGGGCACCATAGGGATGAGCAGTTTGGTTTGGGGTACCAGAGAGTTGGGCTGGACCCGGGTCTAGCCAGAGGGTTGCACAGCAAGGTGCGGACTCCTCCCCTTAGGGGCCAGAAGGTGTGACCTTCCCTGTCCAGAGTCTTGTGCGTGGCACCAACAGCCAAGTGTGAAAATGAGGACAACAAAGGGCACACTTCTGTGGGTCGCAAGCCCGCAGGACCCTCCGGCGAGGGTCAGAATGAGGACCGGGAACTTTTGAGTTGCTGGTTGCAGGACAGAGGTCACACTGGGGCGCTCTGGGGTGTCTCAGTTGGATCCTGGGCAAAGGCTGAAAAGGCACATCTAACCTCTTCCAAAGAGAACCTGGTCAAATATGCGAATGGGGGGCGAGGACCTCAGGGGCTAGGACTAAGCAGGAGCAAGCCCCAGGGCAGGACTATTGGAACTTGAGGGGAGAGGGGTACAGGGCCAGCTTATCCGGGAGGGTGGGTGGAACCTGGCCAAGGTGGTCCTGCCTCAGGCAGGGGCAAGGGACAGAGGGGGCTAGAAGTGGGAAGAGCTGGTTGGAGACTGACATAGGTAGGACTGAGTCAGCTTTACTCTCGAGTCCTTTTGACACCAAGGCAGGAGCCCACAGCCATCGATGCCATGTGGAGCTAAAGGGAAGTCGGTGGAAGGATGCAGAGGTCACTGAATGCAACCTCCTCAGAGGATGGGGACTCAGCTGAGCAGGAGGTGGTTCTTTTGGGTGGGGCACCCCAGAATGCTGAAGGTCACCATCAGTGAAACCAGACTGGCAGCCACTCAATTTGGTAGATGCATCGATGTCACATGGTCCTGACCTTGTCCCCACGCCACTTCTTCCGGAGCCCAGGGCCTGGGCCTAGAAAACTGGACCCCAGCACAGAACCTCTTTAGTATGGCAGGTCCTGCCTGCTTGCCCTCAATCTCCAGCGCAAAGCCATATCCTAGTAGGGAGTGGGAATTCTGTGGGGGTGGGAAGGGACCTAGTAACTGAGTGGAGGTGGAGTTCTGAATCCTTAAACTGGGCCAGCTGGGCAGGATCTAAAGTGGGTACCACCACTCCCCACCAGCAAACCTCAGCAAATGTAACTGGCTGCCATGGCCCTTGCAAAGGTAGTGAACCTTCAGTTACTGTGCTGGGTTCTATCTGACATGCCCATGGAAAGTTGATGACTTTCAGCCACAAGCTGCCTGGGCTGGTGAGGTGGCTATGATAGTAACCATAAATGCTTTCACACAGCACTTGCCCTGTGAGGTCCTCTACCCCCACTAACTTCTGTCATTCTCATCTCCCTCATAGGTAAGTGTTGTTAGTATTGACCCCACTCTAGAGATGAAGAAACTGAGGCTCGGAGTGATTACATACAAACGCAAGGTTAAATATGAATGGAAAGATACGGAACTAAGAGCTGGAGCCATTAACCACGGTGGGTACTTGTGAATGTGGGATTTACCGAAGTTCCCACCCTGGCTCTCATCTCTGTACCTTCCCCTCTAGTGCCCTCCTGTTCCACCTTGCAGTTTACTCCCTAAACACTTCTGTGGCTTCAGCCATCCTCAGGAATAACGACAAGGTGTCCAGACCCTCCCTCTGAGCACCAGACAAATACACGCAACATTTCAAATTCTTTAAGGCCAAGAGCAACAATCTCCCCTCCCTCAAGCCATGTTCCTACTCCTGCTGTAAATCTGTCACTGGTCCATGTCCACACAGCCTCTGGGATGTCCTTTGGGATGCCTCCTTCCTTGCTTGCACCAAAGGGGCCAAGGGCCAGGACTTCTGAAGATTTCTTCTCTGTTGCTTCTGGCCACAAGGTGCGAAATATAGCTGTGGCCTCTCTGTCGTGTACACATACGGGAGGCCCTCCCTGCCCACCCACCCCTCCTATACTGCCAGCTGCCACAGAATGCACAGCCTCTCCTTCCCTGTCCTTGGCTCAGCAGCCTTGGGTGAAGCCTGCCGCTCCATCCCTGGAGTGGCAGAGCCATGCACCCAGCTTCCTCTCCATCTCCCTGTTCCCACTCAGTCTCAGCCACAGTCTCACCTCCCAGACTCTGCTTCTCCTGTCCCTTCTCCTGTCCCATCTATCTAAATGCCATCCTACCAGGAGCAATACTATCTGACCCTCTGCCACGTCCAGTGCAGGTCTCAAAGTTCCCGGGGTGAAGGACAGCGAGAGGATGGAGAAATAAAGATAAGAGACAGTGTACAGAAAGCGGAGGTCAGGTGGAGCCCTCTCTCTGGGTGGGAGGAAAGGAACTGCTCAACCACCGCAGAGCGTTTATTTATACATTAGGGAGTTTGATGTTATGTGACACATCTCTACCTAGCAGCCTGCAGGCGTGGTAGCCTAAGGGCTTGGTGTTCTCTGGGCTGGAGCAGCTTGTCCACATGGCTCGCCTCGGGCACTCTTTGTTCTCCGGACCAGACTTGCTCCAGCCCCACAAGTGTGACTGATCTCACAGTGGCTTCGGCCACTCCCCACAACCCTCAAGGACACTAATGAAAACAGCACCTCTTCCATGAAGTCTTCTGTCCCTGGCTCTGTCAGCATGAACACCTTTCTTCTCTGTATTCCTATAACGTAATATTCCTATAACATAATATTTCTAATAATGTGGTTAAAGCAACCACTCACACTGACTCATGCTAGGTATGGTCGTAAGTCTTCACACATGATACCTCATTTAACCTTTTCAGTAACTCAGTGAGGAGGTACTATTAATATTTCCCTTTTACAGATTAGGAAACCGAAACATAGACAAATTCGCTAACTTGCCCAGGGTTGTGCGGTTCCATTGCCTTTCTAATGCCCAAAGCAGCACTGATTGCACCATATCAGAACTATGTTCATCTCTATCCCACCGAGTGCTGAGATCATGTCTCCTTCATCTTCATGACCCCTGAAAGGACCACATGGGATTCTTGCCTGGTGCTTCCTAAAAGAGCATGGGAACAGTCAGGGGAGTAAATGGACAGTATTTCCACCAGTCTGGGACACATTAAAGACCCTATTTTGACCTAGACTCTGGGGTAAAGAGACGAGAAGGAGGGACCCCTTTAACCCTGCCTCTAGGGAATCCGTGGTGGTTGGAGGGTGTGATAATTAATTGTGATATCAACTTAATGGATTAAGAAGTGCCTAGCAGATTAGTGGAGCACAGTTCTGGGTGTGTTGTGGATGATTACACGTAGACCAAGAACTGAAGGGGAAGACCCACCAGGGATACGGCTGGGACAAACCAACAGGCTTGTCGCCTGGATGGAATAAAAAGGGAAAGAGGGAAGTCTGCTCTTTTGTTTCTTTGGAGGAGCTCCCTCTGCACCATTGCCTTTTGACGTAAATCTCCAGTTGTTTAGGCTTCCAGCGCAGACTCTTCAAACTTCCGAAGCAGATCCTTCCTTTGGCTTTCTGATGTGGACTTTCACTATATTCTGCAGTGAGTTCCAGACCTTCAACGTTCAGCTGGGTCCTCTGGCTGTCCAGTGCACGGACAGCCACTTCGCATTCTTCCACCCCTGATTCTACAGTGGCCATTGCAAGCTTACCTAGTAAAACCTTTATGTATGTAAATATGTGCTGTAATAAATATTATATTATATTATATTATATTATACTATATTATATTATATTATCTATTCATGTAGTAAACCCTAACTAAATCAGAGGGTAAAGACTCCTTGCCCTGGCCAGGCTGGAATTAAAGAATGATTGTGAAAACTGTGTATAAGTGTGTGTGTGTGTGTGTGTGTGTGTGTGTTAGGGTGCAGGGGCCCAGACACCCCACAGAGCCTATTGGTCATTGCAGCCTTTCCCTTAGGGCATCATCTAAGCATGCAGAGTTGAGTACCGTTCCCTGGGCAACACCATCAGCCTGGGGCACTGGGAGATGGTGGGCTCCTTTTCCATGTCCACCATCACCACCATTGGGAAAGGCAGCAGGGGGCCAGGGTGGCTGGGTTGGGAGAGTGGCCTCTCCCACTTGCCTACGGAAGGGCTCCTCAGGCTTCTCACCTCCGAGTGCAATCAGCTCTACAGCACGGGCACCACCTGCGAGCAGAACCTTGAGCCTCACCGTGGACCTACTGACTCAGTTTCTGCATTTCACCCAGATCCTCAGGGATCATGTGTACAATGTGCAAGCCCTAGGGGGTCTTTTTGCCCACATAGCCTTTCAGGGAGCAGAGGATCTCCCGATGGGACAGGAGGGCCACCTCTGGGAGTGATACACGCCCCAGTCTTCCTGGTTAAGCCTACCAACACTGAGTCCTAGGAGTAGGGATGTGGGGGAAAGGGAAGGCTGGGAAGAAGTGAGAAGGAGAAATCAAAAAATGAGGCTCCAGACCCTGTTTTTAGCACTGGTGGAGAGGCCATCCACCCTACCCTCCTACCTCCATCCCCAGAGGCCTCACCTCAGCTCACTGGTGTGCCCCTCATCCTTCCATGGCCACCCTCCCCAAGCCCTTTCCTCTCCCTAGGCCAGCTGTGCCCTGCAGAGCAGCTACTGGGAACTTCCCCCTGAGGGCACCTGGGGGCTGTCATGTGGAGGAGAAGTACTAGATCCTATAGCTCTAAAATCCAGTAAACAGTGCAAGTCAACTCCCTAGTGCCTTCTGCCCTGGCTGCCAGCCCCAGCCCTTGCATGACACTGGGCTTACCACCAAGTGGCAGGCTGATACCACCAATGACTTAGGCCAGCATCCCATCCTGTCCTCCCTAGAGGGGGATGGTAAGAGCACCTAGGGGACTTTGCATCTAGTTTTAACCAGATAATAGTTCCTAGAAACAGATTTCAGGGCTACCTGGGAGCCTGGGCAGTCCTTGGGCTGAGCATGCTCAGGAGACTCTCAGATTCCATGGCCCGGAGCCCCCGGAAGGACTGGCCGGGATGGAGTTCACTAATCTGTACATTCCCAGGGTCCAGTGCAAACCCAGCATGCAGTGGATACTCAGCAAATGCTGCCCTGTTAAGGAACCCCATTAAAATGCATTCAGTCCACACATATCAAGTTCTAGAGCAGCAGGAGAACTTGAAGCATAGTCATCAGGGGCCATGACTCCTGGGAGACAGGGGACGCGGGACACTCTGCAAGGGAAGGAAGGGGGACTCAGAGGAACAGCAGCAACTGCCTCCTGGCAGCCCCGTGGCCCTGGGACCAACACCCTGCAGGGGCTGCACTTTCTAAGCCCTAAATTGAAACAGGGTCTGACAGGTGCATGGCTGCTCCTGGGCAGCAGGGCAAGCATGAGCCCAGAAGTCACTCATCATCAGTCGGCACTGTCCCAGTTACTCACTAGCGCACTTGTTTGTCCACCCACATGTTCAGCAAGTACTTCAAGCACCTAGTGTGGGCCAGACACTGTTCCAAGTGCTGAGGACGCAGTGATAACTAAGCCCAGCAAGTCCCTTTTAATGGAGAGCTGCTATTCCAGTGTGAGAGGCTGGACACAAATACACACACACACACACACACACACACACACAATAAACAAGTTGTGGAAAGTACATAGAGAACAGGAAAATCAGTTATGGGGTCTCATAGTGATGGGGGAGCTACCGTAGACTGGGTGACAATTGAAGGCCTCACTGAGGCAGTAACATTGAAGCAGAGGCAGGAGGGGTGCAAGCTAGGCAGATATCTGAGGAAAAAACCCTCTGCCATCACGTGCAGAGCCCCTGAGACAGGGGAGTGACCAGTATGTTTGGGGAGCAGTAAGGAAGTCCGGGTGGCTGGAGATGGTTGGTAATGAGGGTTGAGTTCAGAGACAACACAGAGGAACCCAATCATGGAGGTCCTTGCAGGGCCTTCATAGGGTGCCCAGGGATCCTAGCAAGGTAAAGAGCTAGAAGACAAGTTGAAGCGAGAGGCAGCTATAGCTATCCAGCATTCAACAGGTAGGTAAGGGCTTCATGGATGTCCACATGCTGGCCTGAGGAACAACTCAGTAATGGGGAGGAGAAAGTCCCATTTAATGGTGCAGGCCTCCGTGAGGATCCTCCCAGAGAAGGAATCTAAGTGCCACCATCCAATGGTGAAAACTGACTAAAAAGTAACCCAGGGAAAGAGGATGGGGACTCCCACTTGGTGAGGACCCAGAGAGGGAAGAGGAGGGGTCAGGGAAGAGACAGGCAGAGGGTGCATGGACACCAAGAGGCTTGCCCCTCCCTGGATGACAACAGAAAAGAGAAGTCTCCCTTTAGGGCAAGGCCAAGAGGGGAAGAGATGTGGAGGCTCAAGAGAAGGCCTCCGAGCTGAAGCCAGTTTAGTGAAGGTCAATTATCCATCCATTTATCTTTCCTTTTTTTTCTTTCCTTCCTTCCTTCCTTCCTTCCTTCTATTCATCCCACATTTATTTAGCCTTTGTCTATACTAGATGCTCACTAGGGCTCACATTCCCATCTTCAGCACATCACCACTGCCTTATTTCATCCACCGTAGGTAGATATCAACATTCCCATTTTACAGGTGAGGTAACTGGCTCAGAAAGGTCAAGCCACTTGCCCGAGACCTCACAACCTGCAAGGGGCAGAGCAAGGATTCAAACCTAATAAGTACCTTGGGCTTTAAAGTCCATGCTCTGGACTTGGATGTGGTCTGGCCTCTCTCAGGACCCCTCAGTGGGCTAGGGGTTGCGTAAATCACCAGTGTTGATGCAATTGAAGTGAGTTCAGGGTGTGTGGCTGTGCCGGCCCCACCTGGGAAGCAAGAATGTTAGGCAGTGGTGTGGGGCAAGATGGGCAGCATCTGTCCCCTTATTTATTCATTCATTCATTCACTCACTCATGTATATTTCCATTCACACATTCAACATGTATTTGTGTACCCATTTACCATACTTCCTGTGGGGAGCATCCATTGAGCATCAAGTCCTGTGCCAGTTGCTAAGAATAAAGATGATTACAACCCAGCCTGTGCTCTTGTGGGGCTCATGAGACATGAGGAAGGCAGAAACAAATCATTTGCACATAGCACGACTGACCTTAAAATCTAGGCAGAATGATGGGAGTCCTAAATGAGGAGACCTCCCCTGAGCTGGGGACTGGAAGGGTCATCTGCAGGTGGGCAAGGAGAGGCTGTGCACATTGGTGGAGGGAGTGTTGTGTTCCAGGTTGCAGAGGAACACAAGATTCATGGGAGAGTCCCATGGAGGAAGAATGTGAGCAGAGCTGGGAAAATAGGGGCACCACATGAGGCTTCTGGGTACAGTGGTTTGCACCTATAATTTCGGCTACTCAATAGGAGGAGGCAGGAAGATCACTTGAGCCCAGGAGTTCAAGGCCAGCCCAGGCAACATAACAGGACTCATCTCTTTAAACATTTTAAAAATTAAAAGGATAGAGGTGGAGGAGAGAAGAATGTGCAGGATGATAGAGCCTTTCTGTGAATATCCCTCTCTCCCTCAACCTTTTCCCTCCCTTATCCTAATGACTGCAGACCTAATTTCTACTTCCCTGAAGTCAGCTGATGGTCCACTCACCTCTCAATTCCACAGCGAGGGGAGGGAGCCCAGGCGTGTTTGTTTGGATCCATCTGCGATCACACACCAAGACAGCATTAGCTGTGTAGTAGACATGGGGGAAGGGGCTCCCAGGGGTGAAGGAGGAGAAGCAAGGACAGCTGGTAATTGTCAGGACTGGCCTGAGAGTGACCTGAGAGAGACGTTAGCTTCCCAATACAAACAATGGACTCTCCACTACTGGCAGTAGTTTGCCCCTGGTAAACAAGAAGTAAGGGCAATAAAAAGTTTAATGTAGGGTTCCAGGTCGCCCTGATGTCAGCTCTGTGTACCAACCTGCGCTGATTACCCCTACAGGCTTAAACTCAAACATTTTGTCCCGATTCTTTGAGATTCCTTAAAATTACACCCCCAACCTTAAAACCTATATATACTCAGTTCCTCCTTTAGATATTTGCTGATATTCACTCCAACATCAGCCTGCCTGTAGGTGGAGGAATAAAATCTGTTATTCCCCACAGCCTCAGTCTCTGGGTGGTTCCTCATGCACTATTATTACAGTAATGGCTTCAGATGGCAGGTTTGACACCCAAGAGAGGGGGCAGAGGGAGGGGAAGAGGTTCAGGAGTCAGAGCTGCAGGCCGCAGGAACTCGGAGAAACCCTGGCCAGGTGATAGAGAGCCTGGCGCAAAGGCTGCCTGCAGGAGGAGTGCTCAGGGACCCAGGCTTCATTACGCCAGTGTGCCCAGTTGGGGCTGGAAGCAGCCTGCAGACAGCAAGGCCTAGGCTTGAGAGGTGCAGTAGAGGTGCCACAGCTGGATGCTGTGCCCCTTCCCTGTGCCCCTCCACCATCCTCTGCTCCCCAGAGAGGGGTCAAATGAGGACAGGAAAGATGAGACCTCACACTGGATGGGCTAGACCTTCTGCAGGCTTAGGCTTCCAGAACTCTCGGGCTCCGCTCTATCATGCGGCATTCACGACCCGATGTGGAAGGGTGGCTGTGAAACTGAACTGTGGGAATGAATGTCTAGGGCTCTACTGACAGGTACCAGCTGCCCACGTCTTCAGTGGGCATGGTTGGGGCCGTGGCACGGGCCTGGGACTAGGTGGAGCCTGCTGGAAGGGCTCTCTGAGCCCCCAACCTCAGGTTATGCAACCTGGCTCTCCACATAATGGCCACCCACATCTTCTGCACCTTCTTCATCCTCATAGGCCTCCTATTCGACCTGATGTGCTCAACTGCCGAGCTGCCTCCTGTGGGGAGGAGTGCTCCCTGTGCCAGCAGTCTTGGGGGGGGTGGCAGCAGGTGAGCAGGCTGCCACAGTGGGGCAGAATGAGGTGCTGCAGTGGGGATTGGTGTGTCTGGTGGCAGTAGCTGGTGGGGATGAGGCAGGATTGGGGGTCACTACCAAGAAGGGGGTCACTGGTACTAAAAGGGCAATGGTGGTAGGGATGGGGTGGTACCTGGGGGACAAGAAGGATGTGAGTCTCCAAAGGCCCAGGCTCCTGGCTGGGCCTGGGGAACACAAATTAGAGGCAAGGGGTGCTGGGGCACCCCCCTCTTACTAGGGGGAGAGCACTAGCCGGTCTGCAGTTCTGTACCCCAGAGGATCTGCCCTCAACTTCCAAGCACTGGGTACAGGTAACAGGGGTGGGCACTATGTGCACCCAGGACCCAGCAGGTGTTGGTTGGCTGGCTCCAGTGTGCTGCTCTTGGGCTTCTGGCTTTTCCTGGTGCTTCTGCTGCTGCTGCTGTTCTCTCACGTAGGAATGATCCTGCTGCCTCTCTGGCCCTCAGTTTCCCCTCTATAAAATGTGTGCACTGGATGATTGCTTGTCAGAGGATTGCCTCCAAAGGACTTTTGTAGTCTGCAAAGTCCTCTGATCCAGTGCATTGGAGTGAGACATAAGCTAGATCCATGCCCGGCCCATATTGTCCCAGACGCCTCTGGGAATTTCTACACACAAACCCCATCCTGCACCATTTTGCTGACAGCTTTTTAAATTTGGCAACCTAATGCTAAGAGGGAAGTGGTCAAATCAAAACTGAGCTGAGGAGAAAGTGCACAGTGAAGTTTTCCAGCCATTTATGAGGGGAGGCAGCTTCCTCTTCAGTGTTTATAAGCAGAGGGAGTTCCAAGGGCACAGGGGGAGAAGTGCAGGAAACATTTGCAAGAAAGGAAGGTAATGCTATGGTGTTAAGCAGGGACACCACCCTTGGAGCGGCCAAGGCGACTCAGGGCTGAGCTGGAAATGGGGACACTGGCGGAAGCTGCTGAAGACAGAATTTAGTCCAATATCAGGAATAACTTTCCAAAAGTAAGAGAAGCCCCCAAATACTGTATAATGTATTAGCCTTTTCTTTCCCTCCCTCTTTCCTTTCTTCCTTCCTTCCTTCCTTCTTTCTATCCTTCCTTCCAAGCCATTATCTATGTTTTTATTTGTGGAAATGAGATTAGCAAGAAAGTAGCTCTAATGATTTGTACTTCAGTATTAGGAATGACCTTTCTTTAATGCAATTTTCTTTATCTGACTTTATATTATTGTGGTAAGTACACTCAGCATGCAATCTACCGCACTGACATGCTCTGTAAGTGGACAATCCAGAGCTGTTGGATGTATAAGAGACTTCTTCAGAAGCAAACACTTGTCAGGCAATATCTACAAAAGCCTTAAAAAGTCCCACAGACCCTTGATAGGGGATGCATTTGAGGAGATTCAGGCATCAGCAAGGTACTTGTTCTAGATGTGGCTGTTCACAAATACGCAGTAAGCACAGTTCAGGCGCTGGAGAGTCAGTGGTGTCTGAGACGGGAATAGTCCTCACAGAACCAAAGACCGAGTAAGGCGGACATGAGGAACAGGTCACTGGACTGGGCAAGTCCCACAAAGGAAATGCACGGGAACCGCGGGTGCCTGCAACACAGGAGCTCAGCAGACTGACGCGCGTTCCTGTGGAAGAAGCACATGGCGGCTTGAGTCTGCAGGTGGGTGAGAGGAATCTTTCCTAGGCCCCCTTCCTTGATCCAGCTTTCCCAGTTGTGAGCTCTCTGGTCAGGGAGCTCACAGAGACTGGCTCTGAAGGAGCACAGACCATCCCCTGAGGCTAACCTAGAATTTTATGTTTATATCGGTACAACTCATAACAGCTAAAACTTGGGAGCAGCTTACATATGCATTGACAGATGAATGGATAAAGAAAGTGTGGCGTTTGCACACGATGGAGTACTACTCTTCACAAAGAAGGATAAATCTGAGTCATTTGTAGGGAAATGGATGCACCTGGAAACTATAATGGTAAGTGAAGTAAGTCAGACGTATAACCTTAAATATTGTAAAACTTCTCTTATATGAGAAACCCAAAGTATAAATATTTTAAAAAATAAAAGATAGACAATAGAAAACAGGGAGAGAGATCTTTTATAAACAGGTAAGGGATCCAGAGATGGAAGGTGTGAGGAGGGACAATAAAAATATTAAAATATGTTAGTACATATACCTACGCCCTAAGATGAATGTAAGCAACACATACTGCAAGATATACTAATAAAAAACTTTTACAAAGAATGGCTGTATCACAGCATCATTTCCCTTTTCTCTCTAAAGCTCCCCCACTTAGCAGCCCCATAAGCATCATTTGCCAGACAGACCCACCATTGGCTCCTGGGATGAAGGATGGAACAGATGCTGCAGGAGAAGCAGACAGCGAGGGAGGGATAGCCGCAGCCAGGGTGCACAGGGTCCCTGCGAGAACAGAGGGGACAGCCAGGTTTCTCAGAGCATGGTTCCTTTGGGAAAGCTCGTGCTTCAATCCTGTCTCCCAAAACACTCTTAAAGAAAAAAAAAAAAAAAAACCTGAAAATATGAACAGATGCCACATGAGAATTTGGAAATAAGAAATAGAAAAGCAATGGACTCTGATGAGGGCTTCTCTGTATTTCAATGTTGGTTTTTGTTATGAGAATATTGGACTATTGGTTTATGTCTCCAGGAAAAAAATGTGGTTCAGCATATCTGAAAAGGCCAATCTGATGTCTGCCGAAACTTAACTTCCATCATATTTGAATACTACCTGTAGAAGTATCATGAAATAATTTTGTTAACCCAATCCATTTTAAAGCTTGCTATTTACTGATTATCTCACTCTAAATAGCATCTCTGAAAGCACTTCTGATGAGGTAATCATATAAAATAAAACATAACCATTGATTTTTGGTTTTAATTGCTCCAAGTGCCACCTGACACTGCCTCCTGTATCTCCTTGCCACCTGCACTTTAATTTGGAAATGCTAAACGCTGGGCAACCCTGATCTTGGTCTTGGGCTTCTTGGACTCAGACATAAAAGATGATTGTAGCCCCAGGAAAATCCACCCAAGCAAAGCGTATGGCAAACAAAAGAAGGAAGGCACGCAGTGGGCCTGGTGCATACCCAGCACCCTGTCACGCTGCAAAGCTGAAGTCTGCACACCAAGAGAGGTGTCCACCTGCTCCTCTATGTCTGCAATGTCTCATGCCAGCATCCTTTCCCCCAGCCAAGGCTGATTTATGCTTTTCTGGCTTCATTCTATATCTGACCACGCTACAACGAAGCTGAACACATGAAAAATACTTGTAAAAGTTTCAGTTAACCACCACACGCATGAATCTTTGAATGCAGCAGGACACAAAGCCAGATCTTTCTATCACCCCAAGTTCTTGCCTCATCTCTCACAGGATGAAATGAGTTAATACATGTGTCAAGATTAGACAATGCAGGCACATAGCATCTTTTCTTCCTTCCTTCCTTCCTTCCTTCCTTCTTTTCTTTTTTCTTTTTTTTTTTTTTTCTCTCTTTATTTGGATTTAGGGTCTCGCTATGTAGTCCAGGCTGAACTTGAACTCACTATGTAGCTTAGGTTGGCCTGTCACTCATGATCCTCCTGCCTCAGCCCCCTAAGTGTTCTGATTATAAGCATGTGTCACCATGCCCTGTGGCAAATCTTTTCTTGATTGGCTATATTACAAATATTTTAGACTTCGTAGGGCAAACAGTCGTCATTGTAACTAATGGACTCTGTTGTGTAAAACCAGCCATAGGCAATGAATATACAAACGGGCATGTCTGTGTTGCAATAAAATGATTTACTGAAATGGCTGGTAGTTCTGATTTGGCTGGTGGATGTTGTTTGTCAATACCTGGTCTAGGAAATAATCTTGTTGTTGCGTAAATGTGTTCACTGGGGAGAGGAGTACATTCAGCCCTTTACTTCTGAGTGTCAGTGGTTATTTTGGGTACCTGGGCAGTAATTCAGAGAAGAGACAGGACAGATCCGTGACAATAGGGACAAAATGAGGGCAGAGCTAATATTTAGTGAGCATTTTCTTGAATGGCAAGTGTTATGTTGTTTTTTTCACACACATTCTCCCCAACAACTTTGTAAGGAAGATTGCACTGCTCTCGTCACTCAGGGGATGGACTGACACTGGTTGAGGATGTGCTGGTGGGGAGAGGTGGGGCTGACTTCACTTCTCTCTTTTCACTGCACCTGCCTGTCATGTGGGAGAATTCCAGAAAAAGCATACTAGAATTCTGGGGAAATTTACCTTAGGTTTTGTCAAGGGAGAGCACAGAAAGAAGTCCTAGTACTAAGTACAAAAGCCAGTAGGAACTGGGTATGGTGACACATGTCTACAATCCCAGCAGCACTCGGGTGGCTGAGGCAAGAGGATCGCTGAGTTCGAGGCCAGCCCGGGCTACATAGTGAGTTCAAGGCCAGTCTGAACAACACAGCGAGACCCTGTCTCAAAAACAAAACAAAACAAAACACAAAAAATCAAAAACAACAACAACAAAACAAAAGGACTCTTTCCTTTTGTGGGTGGCTGAGAGACACCAGGGCCACTAGATGGCATCAGCTAAGCATTGGAGAAAGTGTTCTCCATAATTTTTGTGGGCAAAGGATGCGTGTAGTAAATTTACTTTGACTTGTTAATACAATTTTGATCTAATGAAGTATGATTTTCCTTAAAACTTGGCTGACTTTTAAGCTCTTCAGTGGTGTGATAGTGAATGGGGGTGGAGACTGAGAAGGACCAGAAAACATGCAGTATAAAGGGATCACACAGCACCCCTCCTATTACACCACACCTGTCATCCTCCCATCCTTCAAAGAACCTGACAGCATCAGGACTGGAGGAGTCTATTATTGTGCAGATGAAGAAGCATTCCTCTTTGGTCTCTGTTCGAGTGACATTCCGACTTATCCAGTTGCCCTAATAAAAGAAATTTACTACTGGGCATGTGCAGCAGTAATCCCATCATTGTGGGAGGCTGAGGCATGAGAATCAGAAGTTCTAGCCCAGCCTGGAAACTTAGCAAGACACGGTCACAAAAAAAATTAAAAAGGATTGGAAGCAGCTCAGTTGAAAGGCCCTGGACACTGGAAGGGATTCCATTTCTTGATGAGGGACCTACTGGGTAGGGTTTAAGATCTCAGAAATAGAGTCTGTATTTCTTAGGGAGGTTCAGGGTGGACATTGCAGAACAAGCAGCCAGGTGGAGCAAATATCCTGGAAGCACGTGATCCTTCATTGTGATCGACTTGAGTGAGAACCACCTAGCAGATTAGCAAAGCTCTGAGTGTGTCTGTGGATGATTGACACTTAGGCTACAAACTGAGGAAAGAACACCAGGCCCAGATGTGGGTGACACCAACCAGTGGCTTGTAGCCTGGTTGGAATAAAAAGAGAAAGAAGAAGGAAGTCTTCCCTTTTTTCTGGAGGAGCTCAGTCTTCACCATTGCCTTCTGAAATTAGGCCACGGTTCTTTCAGGCTTCCTGCGCAGACTCTTCAGTCTTCCAACACAGGCTTGCATCAGTGACTCTACAGTGAGCTTCCAGGCCTTTGACCTCAGATTGCTACTGGATCCTCCAGCTCTCTCGTGCACGGGTGGCCATTTTGGGTTCTTCACCTCTGATCGGCAGACGGCCACTAGGACTCTTCTACTTCTGTTCCTATAAGTCTACCTCATAAATCCCTTGTATAATGATACATATATTTTGTGTTGAATCTGCTCCTCTAGACAACTCTTAACAAGGCAGTTGAAATTCACCCTCCATGGGAATCTACTGAGATTTGAAGCCCCTCCAGAGAAGACCCCAGAAAGCTCTCCCTTCCCACACTGAGTAGAGGTCAAGATGATAGTTCCCATGTGGAAGTACTCTCTGAAGACTCCAAAGAAACTCCTTGTAGAGTTTTATCATCCAGTTGGTGTAGATAAGGAGACTGGCCAACCTGGGGAGAGAAAGAGGAGGTCACTATGCAGTATCTTTTGGCAGGTCACAGTAAGCTTTTTTCTGCTCAGTTCAGCTGGACTTGTAGCAGCTCCCAGTCAAAGTATATCAGAGCTGATCACCTGATGGTGGAACCCTGTCCATTTGGAGGCCCAGACCAATGAGCTGAGGGAATACCTCACCCCACTATTTACTGCCCCTGAAATAAATTCCTTGTTTTGCTGATAATTCTTTCGTCTGTCACTGAAGTTGTACCAAACTTTATCACTTCTTGGATGACATCCATAACTTTGCCTAGAAGATAAAGCTCTATCTATTTGCTGAATAGAATTACTATAATTTCTTCTATGAGTTTCTGGTGTAAAACCAGACAGATGCGAGTGGAAGCTTTTGTATTCTGATCTCCATCCTGCTGAATGGTTTGGGGAGAGATTCTAATGGGGGCAATGTCCTGTATGTCAAACCTAAACTTTTGAATCCTGATTCGGAGGGTGCACGCTTAATGCTTTGCTTGTTCATACTGTCTCAGACAGACATATACTTCGAGGAAAATGGAAAGCGTATGTGTGGGTGTGCAAGTGCACACGTGTACATACATGTCCTGTGGGTATTGAGAATGGGCCCCCATTTTCTTGGCTTTTCTTCCGCTATTCCACTAGCCTGGTGTGTAAACCTTTCCTTTGTGCCTCTCCTGCCTATTGATTTCCTGTATGGAAAACGTCGTCCATGCCTCTCATATAATGAACAGGATCAGGAACGCCAGCTCTGCCTGGTGCTGGCTCCAACACGCTCATTAGCACTGGTCGCTGCCTCTGCCTCTTTGAATAGCCCTTCCTGGTGTGAGGCAGGAAATACTTGTTATCTCAAACTGCACATAGTGAGAAGATTTGCCTGAAGCACTTATCTTGTGGGGATTAAATGACACAACAGAATTTTAAGTAGGAATCCTTTGGCCTCCTATCTCCACTGGTGCCCATGCCACAGCCTTCTGAGATACCCCAGCCCTCAGTGACAGCTCTCCTTTGATTTGTCACTTCTCTAGCCTTCTTCTGCTTTGCTTATTTATGTGTTGTGCTTTATCCACTCTTCTTGTGTATAACTCTTTCTCTGCTCTTTTGAATCCTTTCAATACTTAGGGTGATGCCTTAATCATAACTGGGTTCTGTACGTTTTTGTGGGTTTACTACTTAATGGAAACTGGTATACTTGGAAGGACATTTATTTAAATGGACCACCCAATGCAAAATGGCTTGAGATTATTTTATGCTTTCTTTCAGGTGGAATGAAGAATGAATAACAGCCGGAATGAATAATTCAATATGTCGTGACTTGGGCAGGGAGAGAAAAACAGCCTATGTATAAATGTCATTTTCAATCATCTTGACTTGAATTGCTTGGTTTTATTCAGTCGAACAATGACAATTGGGAAAAGTGGTGAAATTTATCCTTGAGGTCTTTGAGACAAAATAACTGGCTGACTGTCTCTTTGGCCATGCAGAATTTGCTGGCCTAGGAAGCCACCGGCAGCAGTCACTGAACTGAGGCAAATAGGATCACACCCGGGGGAAACAGCAACATAGCAACATCTTTATTTTTTGCCTTATTGGCGCAACTTTGTTCCCAAAGAAGACATGGAAGAGAAAGGACTTGAAGAGTGGGAGGGGAAGAAGAAAGGGGAAGAAGAAGAAAGATTGTCAGGAAAGGCCAAGAGGAAGTAAATAAACCTCGGGGTTGATGTTCAGGCAGTATTGAAAGTGTCTGGGAGAACAATGGTAGGCTTGCTCACTGGCTGAGAGGGAACTGGCCACACTGTCGCCCTCCCAGCTCTATCCCCAGGGCGAGGTCAGGGTCCACCCCACCTGGGCGTGACTCAGACCCTGTCCACTGCCCGGCAGGCAGCAAAGTGCACCCTACCTTTCCCTTGGCCCCAGCCGTGGCTGAGAGATTTCCTGGAGCCCTGGCGTTGTGTTGGTCAGGGTCCTCCAGAGAAACAGCACCAACAGAATTACATATATAAGACCTCCCACTCTTGTTTCTTGGGAATTCTTTCTAGCTATTCCAGGACTCTGTAAGATTTTTCCTTTAAAAGTATAAAGAGCAATACATGCCACACATTTTATATAGGTATATATACCTTGTACTTTCCCTTTGCTTAGCAAGAAATATAGAGTTTTTCTCTGTTAGCCCACATTGACCTACCAGTTTCTTTTTTATTTCTTTCCCTCCTTTCCTCCTCCTTCTTCCTCTTTCTGTTCCTCTGTCTGTCTGTTTCTTTCATTCTTTCTGTACTTGGAACTGAACCCAGAACCACACACTGAACTATACCCTCAGCCCTTTTTTATTTTTGTATTTTGAGACAGGGCCTTGCTAAGTTGCTGGGCTTGGACTTGCAATCCTCCTGCTTCAGCCTTCTGCATGGTTGCGATTACAGGCATGCTTCTACCGGTTCTATGTCATGGCCATGTAATACTTCATGGAGCGTTTCAGTAGTCTCCCAGGAATGTCCATGTATGTGTCTCAAATATGATGCTACTGCAAACGTTGTTCCAACAAATGTGTTCACGTATTTGTCATTGAAGCAGCTCTTGCTTACACCCATGGCTTCTGAATGTGTCCTTCAGATAAACTTGATCATGTTTTCTGATGTACTCCCATTCTTCCAGGTCACTCCTGCCCTCACTTGACCTTCTGGGCTGACCTACTGCCTCTCCTGCAGGCTTGATCTCTCCCTTCAGTAGGAAGCAATTCTCCCTCTGGTTTCCTGAGGCTTGACTGAACTGGACAGTGTCTGCTGTGTGTCTTTGTTCCACCCCAAGTGAGAGTCTTGAAATCCAGCTGCACTTGCTCTTTGTGGAAGAGAGCCTGTATACTTTTCTAAGCTTATTTCAGGGCAGCAGCATTCAGATTCAAATTTCTCCTGGCAATTGGCTGCAGTCAAAGTGACCAAGGAGAATAAACTGTAGCCAGACAGGCCTCACAATACTCTTCCCTGGAGGAAGGTTTTGTTGGCTACAAATCCTGTCATCAGGCAGGCAGACATCCTTATTGCTCCACGGCAGAGAGGCTGTGACAGGTTGTGAAGAGTAAATTCTGGCGCCCAAGTGCCCGGACAGTGCGCCGAAGACAGGGCAGCAGGAGCTGGAGGAGGTTACAGAGACTGCGCAGCCAACCTTGCTTTGAACAGATGAGGACTCGGAGTAAAATGAACACGTGTAGTCACACATGTTTCAGATGCCCTGTGTTTTGACTGGGGTGAGTGGGGCAGGGCATTCTGTGCTAACGGTCAAATAAGATGATGCTTGGGAAAGATTTTCTCTTAAAATGCCACGTAAATGCCAGGCATTACGATTATTTTCTTCTTCTGCTTTGCTCAGCTCCAAACATTCCTCTGATAACCTATCTTTGGCTGGACTGGCTTTAAAATCCTGCATCTGGAGATTGTTGGTTAAATGTGATGGTTGACTGCCCCGTCATGAGAGGAAACTGGTTTTCCCAGCTCAGTGATGTGAGACGTGGACATGCTTCAGTCTACCGGAGCTGCTCAAGAGCTCCCCTCCGCTAGTGGTGGGTGGTCAGGTTGGACCACCCACACTGCACATCATGCTCTGTGCCCTGGCCCACCTGGATCTACTGCCCACTGGAGGGTGAACCCAAAAGAACTGGGCCCAGTGGGTACAAGATGTGAAAAGGCCTGTTTCGCCTCTGTGAAAAAGAACCTATGTTCCCCACTAATCTTTTTTTTTTTTTTTGTCGGTGCTGTGGCTTGAACCTAGGTCCTTGTGTTGCTGAACTATACCCACAGCCACTCCCCATTAATTTTTTTAAGTACTGTGATTGAACCCAAGGCCTTCACAACTATTTATTTATTTATTTATTTATTTTTATGTGGGTACTGGGAGTCAACCTCAGGACCTCGCACTTGGCAGCAAGCACTTGTGCCACTGAGCGATATCACTGGTCTTTTTTTTCCTTTATGTGGGTACCGGGAGTCGAACTCAGGACCTCGTGCTTGCCAGGCAGGTGCTTATGCTGTTGAGCTATCTCACCAGCCCATATTTATTTATTATTTATTTATTTATTTATTTTCAGTACTGGGGATTGAATCAAGGGCTTTCATACTAAGCTATATCTCAGCCCTTTTTTATTTTTTATTTATTTATTTATTTATTTTTTGTGGGTACCGGGGGGTCGACCTCAGGACCTCGTGTGCCAACAGGCACCCGTGCCGCTGAGCGATATCACCGGCCCCTTTTTCGTATGTGGGATCCGGGAGTCGAACTTGGGCCCTCGCGCCTGCAAGGCAGGCGCTTACGCTGCTGAGCCATCTCACCGGGCCTATTTTTTATTTTTGAAACAGGGTCTCACTAAGTTGCTAATTTGGCCAGGCTGGGATCAAACTTACAATCCTCCTGCCTCAGTCTTCCAGAGTGCTGGAATTACAGATGTGTGCTACCACCCTGGCTTATTTTTAATTTTTGAAACAGGGTCTTGGTAAGCCACTAAGTTGCTGAGAACTCTGGAGCAGGTGGCTCCCTCCCTCCCACCTTCCCTCCTTCCTTCCACTCCTGAATCAGCTGCACAGTGCTCTGCTAGGAGGGCCTCCTGGGGTCCACTAGGTACAATCCACATTCTCCTCCATCCTTCTGCCCTTACTGTTACCAGCCCTGGGGCAGCCATCATACTTGCAAAGGCTGTCATTACTGCCACTTTTACTTCCAAGCAGTGATGTAATTTGTTTTCCCCTAATATAAAAGAGAGGATATTCTATTTCTAGTCTCTTGCCATCCTTCTGTGGGCACTCTGGAGTTTTTATTTAGCGCTACTGCTGGTAATTGTTGTGTTGTGTGAGTATGTCCACGTGTATGTGTGCTGGGAGCTTTTCTGTTGCCCAGATCATCTTGTTGCAAATCCCTCCCCCCCATCAAGGCCAGGGCCTCGTGCACACTAGGCAACCTCTCTACCACTGAGCGACCTCCCAGGTCTGCAATGATTTTCTCATATTCAAATCTTCTCACGCTGACTAGTGTGCTGTAAGTGGACAAATGGCTGGGCTTATAGATAATAAGTGAAACTTTGGGCAGTCAAAGTACATGTCTCACAAAGGAACCTGACCTTTATTTTGTCAACTTAATTTTTTAGATTTTAAGTTATGAAATAATTCAAGAATACAGAAAAATCTAGTTGAACCCATCTGTCTCATTCATTTGAGATGTGTAATGTGTAATAGTTAACCACATTTACTGTGGAACTCTGTCTTTGCAGGAGATGAAAGAATAAAGAAGAAATAAAGCCCAAACCACGTTCCTCTCAGCGTTCTCTCCTCAGATTAATCACTAACCTGAAACTGTGTGTTTTTATACTTTTCCTACATGTATAAATGTGGCCATAAATAAAATATTATATAGTTTCAAAGATTTACTGAATGGTATCATACTATAAATACAATGTCAAGCCTTTGTTTTTCATGTAACACTGTGTTTTTGAGATTTATCTGTGTTTATTCATGCTACTTTCATTGATTTGTTTTCAATGTTATATACTCTTCCATTATATGAAATGTACAACTTTTGTCCCTTTTTCCTAAGTGGACCTTTAGGTAGTCCTTCCTCCCCACCCAGCCCTTTTGCTGTTAGTGCCAGTAGGGCAGAAATGAAAATCTTCTGACTTGCTTTCTTTCTTGCACGCAAGCGTGAGAATATTCCTGAGATGCAGATCTCGAAGTAGAACGGAAGGTTTGTAGGGTGTGGAACTCCTTTTTGTAGTTGAGTATAAAGGGATTCTTAGTTCTCGTTAGTGTAGTGTTGTGCTTTAAATGTATTTACAGGGTATTTACTATTTTACCCTTTTTAAGTGTGTCGTTCAGTGACATAGAGTATATTTATATCATTGTGCAGTCATCACCACCATCCACATCCAGAACTTTTTCACCTTTCCCAGCTGTAACTCTCTGTCCATTAAAGAGTTAAGGCCCACTCAATGCTCCCACCAGCCCTTGCTTTTAAATAAAGTAGGTCAACGTCACCCCGTTCATTTTATAAACACTTACTATTTGTTATGTATCGAATATATACCTGGAAAATCGCATGGATAAAATTTAGTTCTTGTTATCAAAAAACTCTCACCCTAAAAAGAAAAAAAATGTATTTTTATATAAGATGGTTAAGATAGATACACTACTAATTTTGCTTAGTTCATTGAAGAGAAAGGTTTTTGCCAGTAATGTTTAGATAACTGAATGCTGATTTTTTTTTTTTTTTTGTGGGTACCGGGGGGCAACCTCAGGACCTCGCGCACCAGCAGGCGCCCGTGCCGCTGAGCGATATCACCGGCCCCTTTTTCGTATGTGGGTTCCGGGAGTCGAACTCGGGCCCTCACACTTGCCAGGCAGGCGCTTACGCCGCTGAGCCATCTCACCAGCCCTGAATGCTGATATCTTGTACCCTGACTAACTAATTTAAAGATAACAATACATAATGTATTAACCATTGTTACCCTCCTATTACGTTGTTTTGAAATTTTGTTCTTTTTGTTTTATTTTATTTTTTTCTTCTCTTTAAAATAAAATTAAAAACAAAACAAAACAAAAATCCTCTCACCCTAGCCAAAGACAGATATAGGAACAATTATGTAGAGCAAGTGGTAGAATCTACATTTTAGGAAAGCCTAGAGGCAGAGCAATAAAATCAGGGTAAAAGTTAGGGGAGATAAGGTAGGAGTGGGACATGAAGTTCTCAGAAAGGAGAAAAGTCTTTTGTAGCTCTGGGGATGGAACTGAGGGCTTTGCACAACCTCAATGAGCTCAGAAAGGAAAGAATTTTTAAACTGATGCTTGAAATTTGAAACAGGATTTTTCCAGGCAACAATGGGGCAAGGTATAAATCTGCTCAGGTGCCTTCAAAAATTAAACCAATCAATAAATATATCTGCATCAGTCGGGGGTTAACCAACATCTGGGAAATCACTGTAAGAATAGGAGGCAGGAAAAATTTACTGCTGGTGTTGGCTACCCATGTGATGGAGGAGCTGAGGAGCTCAACGGGGCTGATGAAGCAATCCAGGGATTAGCAACTGAAGGAAGAGGTGACAGCAGTTAGAGCTTTGGTGGAGCCATTGCCTCCTGTGGAGAAGCTGCCTGGGACCGAGACAAGGGGGGTTTAATACCTGTCCTCTTCATTCCTGCCACTCTTCACTTCCCATCTGCCGAAAGAGCAAAACTGGAGCATTAGAATAGCCCCAAGACAATAACAACAGCAAGCAACTACTACCCCAAAGGTGGGCTGTGGCAAGGGGGAAGAGGTCAGGGCATCATTAGGAGAGAATCAGAGGAGGGGCCCTGGAGCTGGTCTCAGACTCCTGAGAAGGAGGGACCTCAGGATGGGACATAAGGCCCTGCTAAGTTTGTGTGCAGACTTCTGAGAGTCTAGAAGGTCCTCTTTTCACCGATACTTACATGGGACCTCTCCTCCTGAGAGTCCACCTGCCAACAGTAGAGACTCGTGCAAAGCCCAGGATCCAGCAGGTCTCTTGTGGTACATAGGGGAAGGAGAAGATCAGTAGTCACCTGGTAGCAAGTTGATGACATTGGGCCTCTTCGTTATGAAGAAGGCGGTGTTTTGTTCCACTGGAATACAGTCTTCTGAATATGGATTTTCCCTCCCCAGCCTTGACACACAGCACCGACGTCATCTGTGGACTTAGAGAATGCTTTAGATTCTGCAGTATACCCCATACAGCAGTACTTCTGACCAGGGAGCTCACTTCACAGGAGAAAAAAGTGACAATGGGCTCATACCCATGGGACTCACTGTTTGTAGTATGTTCCCCATTTGGTCTGGATGGTGGAAGGAAAGACCTGGACACAGTGGCAGTTGGAACCAACAACCTGAAATGCTGAGGTTTCAGCTTACCAGATGTGGTGTGTGCTTTGACTTACTGGTCAAAATATGACACTGCCCTTCCCACAGACAGAACAGACAAGTCTAGGAATCCAGGGGCAGTTGAAGGAGAAGCCCTTAACCCATTCATAGAATTTTTGTCTGTGGTTCCTGAGATTTCAGGGTCTGGTGGTTTGGAGGTCTTAGTCCAGAGAATTCTTCCACTAGGAAACACCACAATGGCACCATGAATAGGGGATGAGAGTGCCACTTGGCCATGAACTGTGGCTGGAGTGATTGATCCCAATTATCAACGGAAATTTGATTTCTGCACACAATGGAGACAAGATGACCACGTCTGGAAGCCAGGGCGTTCTTGGGCTCTGTTTTCTGGGAGGTACTTCTATGCCCAGTAACAGAAGTTAATGTAGAAATATAGCAAGTAAAAAAGGCAAGCCCACTGAGGATTCAGGTTTGAGCCGCACACCAATTACAGAAGTTGACTAGCTGAGAGAACGGCTGTGGAAATGGAGCAGGGAGTGGGAAGTGGAAGAAGAAAGTTATGTCAACTGCCAGTGAAAAGTTACAGGAGATTGACAATAGCAGTTGCAAATATTTTTTCTTGTTTATCCATTCATGGTTTTGGCTCACTTATATATGTTATCATATATAGTAGGTATATTCTTTTTTTTTTTTAATGTGGGTACTGGGAGTCGAACTCAGGACCTCACGCTTGCCAGGCAGGCGCTTATGCTGCTGAGCTATATCACCGGCCCCAGTAGGTATATTCTTATTTATTCTCTTTTCCTCCCTGTATTATCACATTGTTATAAAATCCTGTAGAGTTTTTTGTAGTTATTGTTGTGTTGGGGGTGGAACCCAGGGCCTCATGAATGCTAGCCAATTGCTCTACCACTGAGGCACGCCCCCAGTCTAGAACTTCTCATTTGTGTTATGATGACCTGTTAGGACGTGTCTGCCTCCCTGTTAGGCAGGAGTGTCTAGAGAAGGAACCTTTTATATGTATTCCAAACACAAGTCCTGTCTGTTGGGCATCCCTCCTGGCCATTTTCTGTTGCTTATGCGAATGAGCATCTGCTAACGACCCAGAATTCTCTACAGAGAAAAAAAGGGTCAATTCAACTCAGAGCTGTCCCTGTCCATTAGTTACAATTATCACTTGGCTCAGCAGGCTGATTGCTGGGGAACCTCACAAGAGAGGAGTTAGACATTGTTTAAGCAAGTTAAGATTCATGTAAAGTAACAAGCAATCTCTCTCTCTCTCTCTCTCGCTATTTATAGCTAATATTGAATACCCAGTGTTGGAGACATAGAGAAAACACAGTTCTGCCCCAGTGGTATGTGGACTAATAAACCCTGATTACAGAACAGGGTGGTAAGTATTATGCTGGGGGGGGCGGGAAGTTGGCTACAGAAGCACCGAAGGGTGATTTCTAACTTCGACTGGGAGAGATCTACAGGGAAGGCTTCTTGGAGGAAGTCGCCCTGGAGGGGAGGCTGGAAAGAAGAGCAAGAGTTGGTCTGACCAGTGGGGTGAGGCTGTGTTAGGCTTCTCTGATGCAGGAAACCAAGTTTCATGCTAGACAGCCCAGGGCAGCTTTTGCAGTGATTTGTTATAGTGAGACACGTCCAGGGGCCCACAAGTAGGAGTCCTCTGCAGCTGGGCCTTGGGAGCCTGGGCCTAAGGCATTGGATTTCATCCTCAAGTGCACAAGAATCAGCGAGAGGGCTCGTGAAAGCCCAAACTGCTAGACCTCACCTCCAGAGGATCTGGCTCATTTTCACTAGGTGAAGTCTGAGAATATTTCTTCCTTCTTTTTTTTTTTATTTTCAGTTCTGAGGGTTGAACCCAGGACCTTCACACTGAGCTACACCCCCAACCTCTTTTTAAAATGTTTTTATTGCCACTGCACCTGGTGAGACTGTGCCTGCCTCTGAGAATGTGCCTGCCTCTTTCCTTTATGGTACTGAGGGTTGAACCCAGGACCTTCACACCCCAGCCCTTTAAAAAATTTTTGTTTATTGCCACCATGCCCAGTGAGAATGTGCATTTCTAAAGAGCCCACAGGTAACACTGCTGCTAGTCCATGCACCTTACTTTGAGGCCCTCTAATCAAGGCAGATCTGGCAACTGAAGCAACAGAGAAGGCCCTTTCCTCCAGTCGTTACCATTGCTGGCCCCCACCTTGAGTAACTGCCATTATTGTGATGACTGCCTTCTCTGGTTTGGATTGCTCCTTGCTTCCCACTCTGTGCATCTCTTCTTTACCTTACAGTTTGCTTTGGCTCCCTGGCAGCTTTGGACTAATGCCCTACCCTTGTCCCTCTGCTCAATAGCCTCTGCCTATCACACGTCTCTTTGGCGTCACTCTTTGACGTCACTCTTTGACATAACTCTTTGGTTCTTTTTTTTTTTTTGGTGGGTACTGGGGTTCGACCTCAGGACCTTGCATGCCAGCAGGTGCCCCTGCCTCTGGGAGATATCACCGGCCCTTTTTTCGTATCTGGGTTCCGGGAGTTGAACTCAGGCCCTCACGCTTGCCAGGCAGGCGCCTATGCCGCTGAGCCATCTCACCGGCCCAACTCTTTGGTTCTTATGCGAGCCTTTATATATTCCCCAGGTCAAATGCTGAATAGAGAGAAATTTGATTGGCCGAGTTTACTCCTGAGGACTTAGTTTGAGTACTGGGCTACCTCACAGGCTCTGGCCAGCTTAGGAAGTAGCTGAGTTTAGGTCAGATGTCCACGTTTGGAGGCAGGGTCAGGAAGGCAGAGAGAAAGCCTTCCCTGCCTGCTCTTCCAGACATCTTGGAAAAGTAGCTTACACTGACTCTTACTTCATTTCCTCCTGTCTTCTACTTACTGTGACTCCTGGAAAATTCTATTTCTATAACTTTCTTTGAACTGCTTTCCCAAAGATCATCCATGGTCTCTATTCTCCAAGCCCAAAGGTATCTTTTCAGTCTTCAACATGTATTTTCTTTTGGTTTTCTTTTTTCTTTCTGTGGTAGTGGGTGTCGAACACAGAGATTCACACATGCTAGCAAAGTGCTTTACCACCAAGCTACATTCCCGGCTCTTTTTATTTATTTATTGTTTGTTTGTTTTATTTTAAAGAGAAAAAATAGAACAAAATTTCAAAACAAGATAATAGGAGGGTAACAATATGTTGCATATTGTTATCTTTAAATTAGTTACTCAGAGTACAAGATATCAGCATTCAATTGTCCAAACAATATTAGCACAAACCTTTCTTTTCAATGAACTAAGAGAAATTAGTAGCATAACTATCTTATCTTATATATATATATGTGTTTTTTGTTTTTTGTTTTTTTTGCTTTTCCCTTTCTTCTTTTCTCCATTCCCCCATCCCAGTTGCTCTTTCCTTTTGAACAGTTTCTACCCATTTTACAATATTTATTATACATTTTGGATCTTTTTTACTCTTTCAGCTTCTCACACTAGGGAGACAATAAGATGTTTACACATGTGTGTCTGGTTTATTTCACTTATGAGTATGGTCTTGAGTTGCATCCATTTACCTATAAAAGTCTCCAGTTTATCCTTCTTTATGGCTGAGTAGTACTCCATTGTATAAAAAGACCACATCTTTTTTATCCATTCCTCGGTTGATGGGCATTTGGGTTGTTTCCAAGATCCCAGCCCTTTTTAAAATTTTATTTTGAAGCTGGGTATAGTGATGCATGGCTGTAATCCCAGTACTCTGGGAGGCTGAGGCAGAAGAATTACAAGTTTGAGTTCAGCTTGGGCAACTTAATGACTTAGTGAGACTCTGTCTCTAAATATATACATACATATGTACATACAAGGGCTGGGGATGTAGCTCTGTGGGAAGGGTGGGAAGGCCCTGGGTTCAATCCTCAGTAACACACACACACACACACACACACACACAAACACACACACACACACACATTTTGAGGCAGGATATTACTAAGTTGCCTATTCTGGCCTTGAACTGGCCTCCCTCCTCATTGCCCCAGTAACTGAGATTACAGGTGTTGGCCATCATGTCCTATATGTTCTGCTTTTCTTTCATCTACTTAGTTTTGAACAGAGAATGTACTTATGTGGTTCAAAATTCAAAATTTCCAAAAAACTATGAAATTTAAAAAAAAAAATTTCTTTGTACCCCTTCTTCCAGTCACTCAAATGCCTTCCTTAGAGGCAACCAATGTTTCTAGTTTCTTCTAAATCTGTCCGAAAATATTTTATGAACATATAAACATGTACATAGATATACTCCTCATTTCATAAGCAAAATGGTAGCATATTATACACACTTCTCTATACCTTACTTTTTCACTTAAATTTACATATTAAAGATTGTGTCATGTCGGGACTTAAGCTCCTTCCTCATTCATTGTACAGTTACCCATTATTCCATTGTCTAGTGTGCTGTGATTGAGTTTCCCGCGTATGGGTGTTGTTTACAATGTTTTGCTATTGTAAACATGCTACAAATAAATGATCCTATCCATCTGTAAATGTGCCCAGAAAAATGAAGGATAAATTTCTTGAAATGGGTTTACTAACTACAAGGTATTGGTTATAATTTCCTTATGGGAGGTTCCCCAGAAAATGGAATTGGAAGCAAAGAGTCGTGTGCAGGTGGTTTATTCCCATAAGCTAAGAGTAATTCCCATGCAAAGGCTCGGCTCCAAATCCTCAGTAGCCAGCACCCATCAGTTGGGAGGCTAAGTGTCATGGACCTGTAGTGTCTTTGGGTCATGTACCATGTTGTCCACCGCCCACCCTTGAGGTTTTTTGGCTCCTGTTGACCTATCATGTAAACTCATCTCATCTGGAACAGCATCTTCAGAATACTGATTGGTCTCTTCCTGGTAGGAGGGCTTCATGGAGGAATTTATTTCTGACTTAGATTTTTAAGGATTTTGCTAAGTGACCAAGACAACTTTAGAGAGCATCTTCCCCAGTGTTTCTTACAA
Organism: Erethizon dorsatum; assembly: GCA_028451465.1. Taxonomy (NCBI): domain Eukaryota; kingdom Metazoa; phylum Chordata; class Mammalia; order Rodentia; family Erethizontidae; genus Erethizon; species Erethizon dorsatum. The sequence goes on along the minus strand of CM051829.1, from coordinate 29,282,407 downwards.
AGGGAGTGGACTGAAATCATTTGAGGAGCTCTTGCAACATATATATGTCTAGGCTCTTGGGGAAAATACCCATTTGGTTTTATTTTTTCATTTTGCAGATGAGAAAATTAGGGCTACTGAACTAGTAGCAAAGACTGGTTGGGATCTCAGATTTCTGCTCACCTCTACTCTTTGTTTTCCAAACTGTGCCCCCTCTGGTGAACTCTAAGCAGGAATAAAACATTTTTGTTTTCTTTGAGACAGGGTCTCACTATATACTTTAGGCTGGCCTTGAACTCACTATGTAACCCAGGCTGGCTTCGAACTCATGGAGATCCTCCTGCCTTAGCCTCTCAAGTGCTGGGATTATAGGCATGCGGCACCACGCCCGGTTGAATAAAACATTCTTAACTAAAATAGAATTACTGCTTTTTCCCAGTTTGCAGAAAAATTAATGGAAGTAACATTCTCAATTTCAAGTTTTCAACATTGGTGTAATACTATTAACTGCAGACTATGCTTGAACTTTACTGTTTAAAAAAAATTAATTTGAACTTATTTTAGACTTAGAGAAAAGCTTCAATTTTTCTTAACGATTCCAAGTTTTCTATTGTTTGTATGCTTTTCCAAAGCTAAAAGAACACATAAACAAGAGACAATGGAACAGTTGTGGAAAAACTCAAAACTGGCCAGTAATGCTTAGACAGCTAGTTTTTCACTTGTATTCATAATAATGTTTTCACATTATGTGTTACGCTGTGTAAATTTAATTCAACTGACATTCTAAAGCAACACACTCTAGTTCAGTAAATGGTTTTATGTGAGATCATAGTTTAAGTGATAGAGTGAAACATTTTAATATTGAACGCACTTCAGCAGGAATTGTCATGACCTTCAAGAGCTCTGGCCTCTAAGTGAATCTCAACACCACTGCTATCCATCTATTTAGAGACATCGAAACCCTGAGATGTTGGCTTTCTGGGTCAGGCTTTTCCAATTAGTTACTTTTGAGACTGTGCTACACCTCAAACCTCTGAGCCTGTTACGTATTGGGGTACATGTGTTATGTGTATGATGGGTACATTGGGTTATGTGTCTTTATTGGAAGTATCCCTTCCTCTCTAATGTTTAGATCTTTTGTAGAGTACTAATTAAATGTATGTGTACTTTTATATTTTAATTACCTATTTTTGTGTATGCATATAGTGAAAAATTCAAGCCATGTAGAAAAGCATGAAATGATGAGTTAGAAGTCTTCTTCCACACTCTCCCACCAGCTTCTAGACTACTGGATCTCAAGGGGAGTGTAGATTCCTGAGAATGCTTTGGGGAAGTCTGGGAGTGTTTTTGATTATCCAGTGATTATTGGGGGTACTACAGGAATTGGGACACAAGGAAAGCATGTTTATCACTTGCAAAACAATAAAGCAAAGCAAAACCAAACCAATGCAAAATCAAAGCCAGGTGTGGTAATGTACCTCTATAGTCCTAGCTACTCAGGGGGCTGAGGCAAGAGGATTGCTTGAGCCTAGGAGTTTGAAGCCAACCAGCAATATAGCAAGACCTCATCTCAAGTGAAATAAATTTAAAAAAATTTACCCACACTCAGCAAAATGTTTTAATCCTAATGAATGTTCATTGAAGTAAAAAATCCAGTTTTTTTGTTGTTTTTTGGGGGTGCTAAGGACTGAACCTAGGGCTGCATGCGTGCTAGACAAGGGCCTTACCACTGAGCTGTATCCCAGCCCTAGACACTTTTAATGGTTGTTCAGGTTATACTCTGCCCAATCTAGGGGATGTGACTCATGCCACAGAAATCATAGATTTGCTAATATGTTGTAACCTAGTTTTAAACTATCTTTTGACTTCGTTTGAAATCTTTTTAAAAATTTTGTGTAGTCAAGTTATGTTTTTCTTCTATCTTCTTTTTTGGGGAGAGGTTTGAACCCATGGGCTCGACACTAGCTATATCTCTAGTCCCTTTTTTAATATTTTATTTTGAGACAGGTCTCACCAAGTCACTAAGTTGCCCAGATTGGGCTCAAACTTTTGATCCTCCTGCCTCAGTCCCCCAAAATGCTGGGATTACAGATGTGTGCCACTATGCCTGGCAATCTTGTTTATATACTGCCTAGAGAGCCCTTCCTTATCACGTTGAGAAAATAAAGACTTTTGTAGATTAAGTATGTAATCATCCATACTATTGAATTCTTTGTTATTTTGTGAAAAAATAAAACAGAATTTCATAATCAAGTAATAAGATAATAACAATAGTTATTACACTGTGTATTATTATCTTCAAGGTAGTTACTCAGAGTACAAGATATAAACCAAAAAGATTCTTACAAAAAATAAACAGATAATAACACAAATCTTTTCAACAAACTAAGATCAACTACTAGTACAAATGTAACCAATTCTTCTTTTTTTTAAGAGAAAAAAATAGATCAAAATTTCAAAACAAGATATAAGAGGGTAACAGTGGTTAATACGTTGCATATTGTTATCTTTAAATTAGTTACTCAGAGTACAAGGTATCGGCATTCAACTGTCCAAACAATATTAGCACAAAACTTTCTTTTCAATGAACTAAGAGAAATTCCAATTCTTATTTCTAATTCTTTTCAAACACCTATTGAAATATTTTTTGCCTACCTTTGATATACAAATGTAGTTGTGTTTATTGATTTCATTGTATTAAGCCATGCTTGCTTGCATTTCTAGATTGACTGTACCATAATTGGTCATGACGTATTGTTCCTTTCATGGACTGTTGAATTTTATTGCTAATATTTCATGTAAAATCCTTGAAATAGAATGGGTTTATGGTTTTCTTCTATTTTTTGCATTTCAGTCTTTGTCAGATTTTGTATCAGTGTTATTTTGATTTTGTAAAAAGAATTTTGGGGCTTTTATTCTTTGGCTATGAAAAAGTTTAGTTTAGAATTTATCATGCATTTATTCTACAAATATTTATTAAGTCGTGGCACTGGGAATATAGCAATGATCAAAACAGATGAAAAATCTCTTTCATCCTAGTGGGGGAGGCAGACTGTAAACAAATAGTTAAGATAAAGACCATGTCAGATGATGGTATGTGTGAGAAAAATAAAGCAAAGAAGGGTAAGGGGTGCTGCAAGAGAGGCTGCATCTTTAAGTCTGGTAGCCAGAGAAGCCTCATGGAGCAGTGACTTTTGAGCACAGACTGGAAGGGGTGAGGAAGCAAGCCCCGTAAGTGTCTGCAAGATCAGTGGAGAGAAAGTAAGCCTACGTGGGAGAAACACGCTTAGGGGTGATGGACAGAATGGGCAGGGGGCTGGCTAGGGAGAAGGTGGTGTGAATTTATGTTATAGAGGCGAAGGGAAGTCTTGCAGAGTCAGGACTCATCTCCACTCTGAAGGAATCGAGCAGTTATTGGAAGACATGTCAGGTGGTTTATCTCAGGTGAAAAATGCTGGTAGTTGGGCCAGCAGGGGAACAATGGAGATGTTCAGAGGTGGTCAGAATCCAGATGAATCTTGAAGGTGGAGCCACTGGGATTTGGTGGGTATTGGACATGGGATAAGAAAAAATGGGAGAAATCAACTCTGACTCCAGTTGTTGGGCAGGAGGACTGGACGGATTAGATTGTCAGTGACTGTACTGGGGAGACTGAGCCAGCAGTAGTTATAGGATACAGTCAGGGATTCAGTTTTAGACATAGTGTGTTTGGGATGCCTTTCAGGTAACTGAGGTGATAAACAAGTCAGAAGTCCAGGGAGGGATTCAGGCTGGAGATAGGCATTGGAGAAGGACATATAGATGGCTTTAACATCATAAGATTAAATTATCAAAGGAATGATTTTAGATAAACAAGAAAGAAGTCCATGGACTGATCCAGAGGAGCCTGAGAAGGAGGAAAACCAGAAGTGTTAGAGGAAGAGAGGTGTCCACGATGGGGTGAGGTGAGGGCTGAGGCTTGAGCTGGCTGGGAGGAGGCTACTGGTGACCTTGATGTGAGTGGCTGTGGTGAGGTCACGCCTGGTGGGAACTCAGGAGGGGATCTGGAATCAGAAAGCAAAGGTGGCTTTTAAAGGAATTTTCCTATAAGGGCAACAGAGGAATAGGATGAGCCTGGAGTAGGAGTGGAGTGGACAGATTTTTTTTCAACGAAAAAAAATTTTAATGAAAAATTAATACATGTTTGTATGCTGGTGGAAATGATTGAATAGAGAGGGACAAATAGTTGGAGGGATGTCCTTGTGTAAGTGAGAGGAGCTGGAACCTAGGGTATAAATGGGGATGGATGAGGTTTGATAAAATCATAGCCAGTCCCTTGTTGATAACAGGAAGGCAGGCTGAGGACATGGGTAGGATCACACAGGTGAAAGGATGTAATAGTGAGGCACTGTAGATGTACTATTTTGGTTGTTTTTATTTTCCCAGTAAATGGACAGTCGGGTCATTCGCTGAGACTGAGGATGGGAGAGACTTTGGGCATTTGAGGGGAGGGGAGAAGACGAGTTTCCTAGGAGAAGGGGGAGAGGGACAAATGGTGTAGGGAAACACAGTTTTACTGCCAGGCAAAATTAAAAGACCAGTTGAAGTCAGTGGTCATGATGTAATTTAGCAACAAGTTTGTGTGATTTGCCCCCCTGCCTGTGATTTGCTAGGTCAGCATAGGTACAGAATGGGGGAAAATTGGATTTAACCAAGAGCTTGATAGTATAAAGAACTTTACCTGAGGAATCATACATACTAGGCACTTTGAGGCGGGTGGGTGTTTTGTCAGGTAGTTCCTTGAAAAATGGTTCACCAAACAAAAGTATTCCAGCTCCTTCTTGTCTCTAATAAAGAATTGGATTAGACGAGCCAAAAATGGTGCCAAAAGTTTATTCTAAAGGGGAGGGGTAAAAGCAAAAATAAAAGTGCACCCTGTATCTAGAGACGCAAGGTGGGCTACGGTGAGGTGTCACTACAGAGGGCTCCCGGGCTCCACCTGGCGTGTGCGTCCTTACATGCGGTCCACAGCTAGTGGGAACCTTGGGGAGTTCTACATAGGGGTCCTGAGAATCATGTGACCTGGGCCTGGGCTCTTGAAATTGACAGGTCCCGCCCACTTCTCCAGCTAGCTTTGCCACACCCTACCTCCTATATCAGGTGGGTAGGATAGGTGATTATTTTATAAATCTTTTCTTGTGGTTATCTGCCTACTTAGATACTCTATATCTGCTTAGGTCCATACGTTTAATGTTTTTCTTCTCAGAGCTTTCAAAGTTTCCAGAAGAGTTAAAAATGGGCTTACTTTGGTGATCTGGTTGTCCAGCCTGTCTTTTGGCCACCATCCCGTGTGTTGCCTCTGCTTTGCCCTGTTCCCCGGGAGGGTGGTGCGATGGGGGAGGCTCAGCAGGGTGACCCTGCGGTCTGATCAGCTGGGTTCCCTCAGGACAGTGCTGGCTGCAGTCCTCTCCTTGGGAGGTGACTATCGCCAGGCCTGTGCAGGATCTTGGCGTTCTTGGCTGATGTCAGCAGTGTTCCTTTAGCACTCATGTGTGAGTGTGGTTAGTTGGAGAAAATTATTAATCTAGAAAGTTAAACTAACACTCGGAACTGAACTGCTCTGATTTTGTGTTTCTGAGGTGAGAAGGTAGATGTGAGTGAAACTTGGCAACTATTGCCCAAGTCTCATATTCTCAGTGGACCTGTAACATGACCTCTAACCATGTACTGCCTATCCCCTGAGAAATGTGCCAGGCCTGGCTAGTTTCTGGCAAATGCCTTTAAACTACCCAAGCCCTCATTAAACCTAATTTTTCACTTGCCTATATACATGGAGGAGAAAAACATACAACCACGTGCAAACTGCATGAAGGCAGTTGCACTAAAATATCTTCACCAAGGAGAATTACTCAGCTGCCTTTATATATCTTCTGAGGGGAGGAATTCAAGGAGTTGGAAGTTATCTGCAAATAGGAGGAATACAGAATAGAAAGAAATCAAAGCAAAACTACCTAGCACTACTTTCAGCTGAGGTCATATGGCAAATGGAGATTTTAAGTTAGGGTCAGTAAACTTCCTCTGTAGTCCCTAACCCAGTGCTTCTTAAGTTATGTTCCTAGAGAATTCTTTTTTGTTTTTTTCTTTCTTTTTTAGACTTTTTTTTTTTTTTTTTGTGGGTACCAGGGGTCGACCTCAGGACCTTGTGCACCAGCAGGCGCCTGTGCCGCTGAGTGATATCACCGGCCCTTTTTTTCGTATGTGGGTTCCGGGAGTCGAACTCGGGCCCTCGCGCTTGCCAGGCAGGCGCTTATGCCGCTGAGCCATCTCACCGGCCCTCTTTTTTAGACTTTTTGCAACGGGGTTTCACTATGCAGTTCAGGTCGGCCTTGAACTCACTTTGTAGCCCAGGCTGGCCTCAAACTCACAGTGATCCTCCTGCCTCAGCCTCCCAAGTGCTGGAATTACAGGTGTGCGCCACCACGCCCAGCCTTCCTGGGGAATTCTGATCGCTCATGAAGCATTTTGTGGAGTAAGGGCTGTGTTGTCCAGTCAATTTAGCAGAGGCTGAATATCTTCTTCCCTTTTTTGGAGATTCACAACATACTTCATTTATGGAATCAGTCAAGAAATATTGAATAGCTTCTCTCCTAAGTGCATGAGTAGAGGCCAAAGCAGCCTTTGGAGGCATCAGCCCCTTCCGCCTCCCAGCTACTGCCCTGGTACTGGAGGGGACAGCTGCCTATTGAAGATTCTCTGGGGACCAAGTGGCTGTCTGGCTCCTGGTGAGATAGGCAGTTCTCAAAAAAAGGCACAAACAGCTGAAGGTTGGGTACCATTCCATATGCTAAAAGCACGTTGAAAGGAAACTAAGGAAGCTGGGAGCCTTGGTATGAATCAGTCTAGATCTAGATCAGGTAGTGATGGTGAAGAAAACTCATCTCAAGACAGTGATCATCATGCAAATGGGAGAAGATGGAAACAAGAGTGCCTCCTTAGAGAAGGAGCCTATTATCAGTTTATTAATGAACTCAGTGGTGAAGATTATTGGCCGAGAGACCAGTCTTTTAGGCACCCCCAGAGAAATAAAAGCAGAACTACAGTGGTTAGATGGAGTGAAGAGCAGCTAGCACCTCAGCCTGATTTGAGGAATGGGACAACTGACAGAGACTCAGAAGTCCCTAGAGAGTTCAAATGAAGGTTCTTTGCTAGAATGGCTGAATACCTTTCATCTTATTGGCAGTGCGGCTGGAAGTGGACAAAAATGGGAACCAAACTTGGAGAGCTGTGAGTCAAACAAACCCAAATAGTAGAGAGTTTTGGTTTAATCTGGAAATCCACATAAATCATGAGAATAGAGGATTTGAAATTCATGGAGAAGATGATACGGGCAGTTCACTTCCAGATATTAACAGAGATCATACTAGAAATAGGCAACGAAGATCAACTAGGCCTGTGGCCAGGAGAGCAAGAAGCTAAACCTCAGTGAATTTCAGTGGTGGTAATTCCAACATTCCAAAGACTAGGCTTGGGTCACAGAGGCAGAATTCAGTTGATGGATCACTCTCAACACTGGGAAGGTTAAGAAATGGAATTGGGAGAGCAGTTGGCATTCCTAGAACTAGTGCTTCACGCAATAACTTTAGTAGTTAAACAAGTCAATCAGGTGGTAGTGAACTCAGGCAAAGGGAGGGGCAGAGATTTGGAGCAGCACGTATTTGGGAAAATGGGGCCAGAACTAATGTTACAGTGAGGAATAAACCAAAGATTAGAGCCAGAAAGATTGGGGTCTACTTTCAGTAGTTGAAGCTGTTTACCAGTTCACTGAGAGTGGCGCTGTTTATAATTCCCAAAGGGAAAGTAGACCTTCACGGCAAACTATTAGGAGGTCCGTGAGAAGAGGTACGATTCAGGTCTTTTTAGAGCCAGATAGAGAACACAGAGGCACTGCATATTCCCGATTCTTTAATTCAAGACTGTGTAAAAAATACCAGTAGCAGAAGGGAAGAATCCAACAGATCCTCACTTGCTGCACAATCCTTCACGCGAGAAGGGTTTGTCCTGGAGAAAACAGAGATCGGGATAGTATTGCAAACAGAACCCGATCTAGAGCAGGGCTAGCAGAAAACACAGTCACTATTGAAGGCAATAGTGGCAGCTTTCACAGAACTGTTTCTCGTTTAGAGCGGTCAGACATTCAAACCTAGCTATGTTAGTACCGTAACAGTTCCTCCTTGGAGGGTTTCTGGGAATGAGCTCGTTGAGCCATCCTCAGTGGCTCTTTGGTCAATTGTTAGGCAGATCATGACCGGGTTGGAGAATTGAGTTCTCTAACGGGGCTGAGTCAGAATCAGAGGTTTAGAGAAATGGTCAGCATGTGCCAGAACTGAATAGTTTAGGTACAGTGGATGGCAGCAGCCAGCACAGTGAAAATTCCCTTCGACGCAAGCGAGCCCAAGAAGACAGCACTGAAATGCCAGGTGAAAATGCGTCTGCCCAGCCTCACACTAGAAGCAGTGACAGTAGGGATAGTAGGCGGTTGCAAAATTCAAACAATTTTGTAGAAACTGGAACACTACCTATTCTTCACCTTGCTTACTTCTTTTTATTAAATGAAGGTGATGATGATCAAATACGAAGTTTAACCAAAGAGCAGATTGACAATCTTTCCACCCAGAACTGTGAGCATAGCGGTATTGACAGTGAACTGAGTGAAATTTGTTGTGTTTTTATCAGGACTATGTACTTGGAAACACGCTCAGGCAGTTACCTTCCGTGCACGAATTTCACGTTCACTGTATTGACCGATGGCTGTCAGAGAATCGCACTTGCCCAGTCTGTCGGCAGCCTGTGTGAGGGTCTGGTATGGCAAACAGTGGGTGACATGACGGGATCTAGTCAAATATTGTACTTTAATAGAGTTGAGTGTTTAAACATTCTTTTGTTGAGTTGTGATGAGCTAAGCAGGATGAAAAATAAGATTATAGTTTGAACTATTTTTGTGTGCCTTTTTAACTTTTTAAAAGTGAAGAATTTATATAAATTTAAAATAAAAATGTTAAATTATCCAAAAGTAAAGTATAGCTAATATTGATAGAACCAAATAACCTTTAGAATGTTTTCGTTTTGGTTATTTTGTCATGCTAAGCACTTCTGTATCTGCACAATTCAATGAGTTAAAAATCTTCCTTTTCTTAATATTACAGCAGATTTTACTGGGATTTTTAAGTTTCATAAGCTTAGTACTACGTCTAGACATTGTTTTTGTTTGATTGATTGGGTTTTTTTTGTTTGTTTGTTTTTTTGAGACAGGGTCTCACCATGTAGTTCAGATCGCCCTTGAACTTACTATGTAACCCAGGCTGGTCTCGAACTCATGGCGAACTTCCTGCCTCAGCCTCCTGAGTGCTGGGATTACAGGCACGTACCACCATGCATGGCTAGAGGCTGTTGTCTAAGTCTTTCAAAGACTGTTTGGATGAATGTTTACTATGTATATTTAATTTACCTGAAATGATGATTTAATATGCAGCATATTATATGTGTATATATAGATATATAATTTTAAGGTTAAAATATCCAATCTAAAAACTACAAATTTGATTCTTATTTAAGCTTTTGGCTAATACTGCATATGGCACAATGTTTAATATTGACAAGTTCATCTCTGAAAGTAGATTAAGATATAATTTTATTTATTTACAGGTTTAATAAATGCAGATAACAAGGACAAGTTGTCTTCTTTTCCAATTTGGCTACCTTTTTTTTCAATCAGATTTTATTGGTACATTTTAGACATACATAATGATCACATTCATCATAGAGAATTTGTACCTATACATGAAATAAGTTGTTTTATTTCCATTCTCCTCCCCTCCCTTCGACCCCCTCCTCCCTTCCCCATTTACAAAAGCTGTTTCCATGTTTTCCTTCTTTTCTCATTTTTTTGTTTTACTTTTCCCTTCTTTCCTTTCTCCCTCCACTCTCCTTTGTTCCCCTCCCCATTTGAACATTTCCTTCCTATTTCACAATACCTATTATACATTTTGGTCCTTATTTACACTTCCAGTTTCTCACACCAGAGAAACAATGTAATATTTAAATATGTGTCTGATATATTTCACTTAAGAGAATGGCCTCAAGATGTGTTATTTACCTATAAATGCCTTAAGTTTATCCTTCTTTATGGCTGAGTAGTACTCCATTGTATAAAAATACCACATCTTCTTTATCCACTCACCAGTTGATGGGCACTTGGGTTGTTTCCAAGATTTGGCTATTACAAACTGTGCTGCTATAAACATAGGTGTACATATATCACTGTGGTAGGATGCTTTTAAATCTTATGGGAAGATACCCAGGAGGGAAATATCTGGGTCAAATGGAACCTCTAGTCCTAGTTTTTTAAGGAATCTCCACACTGATTTCCACAGTGGTTGCACCAGTCTACACTCCCACCAACAGTGGAGAAGGGTTCCTTTTTCCACATTTCCCCACCAGCATTTGTTATTGGTTGATTTCTTGGTAATAGCCATTCTTTCTGAGGTGAGATGGAATCTCAGTGTTGTTTTAATTTGCATTTCTTGTATGACCAGAGATGTTGAACATTTTTTCAAATATTTATTTGCTGTTTGTATTTCTTCCTCTAAGAAGTGTGTATTCATTTCAGATGCCCATTATTGCATTGGGTCTTTAAATTTGGGGGGTGTCCAATTTTTTTTTTTTTTTAGTTCTTTATATGTTCTTTTTTTTTTTTTTTGTGGGTACCGGGGGGTCGACCTCAGGACCTCGCGCGCCAACAGGCGCCCGTGCCGCTGAGCGATATCACCGGCCCCTTTTTCGTATGTGGGATCCGGGAGTCGAACTCGGGCCCTCGCGCTTGCTGGGCAGGTGCTTAAGCCGCTGAGCCATCTCACCGGCCCTCTTTATATGTTCTTGATAGTAATCCTTTGTCTGAGGAACAGCTGGCAAACATTTTTTCCCCACACTGTGGGTTGTCTCTTCACTCTGTTGGTGGTTTCTCTTGCTGTGCAAAAGCTTTTTAATAAGATGAGGTCTTAGTTGTTGATTCTTTGTGATAGTTCTTGTGCAATTGGGGCTTTATTCATAAAGTCTTTGCCTACACCAATGTCTTCAAGAGTTTTGCCTATTCTATCTTCCAGCAGATTTAATGTTTCTGTTTTAATATTTAGATCTTTGATCCATTTTGACTTTACTTTAGTGTGTGGTGACAGATATGGATCCAATTTTAATCTTTGCATGTGCAAAGCCAGTTTTTCCAGCACCATTTATTAAAGAGGCTATCTTTCTTTCAGTGAGTGTGTTCAGCACCTTTGTCAAAGATAAGGTAGCTTAGTATGTCTGTAGTTGTTTCTGTATCTTCTAGTCTGTTCCATTGATTTTTGGGTCTATTTTTTTTTTTTTTTTGCCAGTATCATGCTGTTTTTATCACAGTAGCTTTATAGTATAATTTCAAGTCAGGGATTGTGATGCCCCCTGCCTTGCCTTTGTTGCCTAGAATTGTCTTTGCTATTCTAGGTCTCTTCTGGTTCCAAATGAATTTTAGGATTATTTCCTCTAATTCTATGAGATATGCTGTTGGAATTTTGATTGGAATTGCATTAAATCTGTATAAAGATTTTGGAAGTATGGCCATTTTCACTATATTGGTTCTTCCTACCCAAGAGCAAGGGATATCTTTCCATTTTCTGATATCTTCTTCAATCTCCTTTTTTCAGAGCACTGTAGTTTTCAATGTAAAGGTCTTTTACATCCTTCATTAGATTGATTCCTAGGTATTTCATTTTTTGGGATTCTATTGTGAAAGGCGTTGTTTCCTTAATTTCTCTCTCATTGAGTTTGCTATTCATGTACAGGAAGGATATTGATTTTTGAGTGTTGACTTTGTATCCAGCTACGCTACTGAATTTGCTTATTAAATCTAGTAGTCTTTTAGTGGAGTTTGCTGCATATATAATTAAACATTCTCCAGTAACCACATTACAAGAAGTAAAAAGAAACAAATGAAAACAATTTTCATAATACATTTTCCCTAACTCAAAATATATGAGATATAATTTCAACATGTAATCAATAGAAAGAGTTTTTGGTGATACTTTATATATTTATTTTTATTTTTATTTTTATTTTTTTGTTCTAAGTCTTCAAATTCTAGTGTGTCTTTCACACTTACAGAACATTTCTCTTTAGACTAGCCACATGTCTGGTGCACGAAAGTCACAGACAGCTTGAGGTAGCTGCATCTGCAGGAATCAGAGAAAGAAGGAGTGCGGTGTCCGCTGAGTTCCTTGGTGGAGCTTTGGCAGTTCCTCCCCACACTTTGCAGGCAGTGTATAACCCAGGAAGATCCCAGTGTCTGGCAAGAGTTGTGACATATGCCCTTTCACCCATTAAGGTTTTCTTAAGCCTCACCTTCACTCAATAGTCTTTGCTATCAGTTTGATTTTTTTTTTTTTTGTGGGTACCGGGGGGTCGACCTCAGGACCTCGCGCGCCAGCAGGCGCCCGAGCCGCTGAGCGATATCACCAGCCCCTTTTTCGTATGTGGGATCCGGGAGTCGAACTCGGGCCCTCGCGCTTGCCGGGCAGGCGCTTAAGCCGCTGAGCCATCTCACCGGCCCTATCAGTTTGATTTTCTTTTTTTTTTTTTTTTTTTTTTTTTTTTTGGTGGGTACTGGGGGTCGACCTCAGGACCTCGCGCGCCAGCAGGCGCCCGTGCCGCTGAGCGATATCACCGGCCCCTTTTTCGTATGTGGGTTCCGGGACTCGAACTCGGGCCCTTGCGCTTGCCAGGCAGGCGCTTAAGCCGCTGAGCCATCTCACCGGCCCCAGTTTGATTTTCTTATGCATTTTTTCTTCTCGGAATTTTTAATAAGGTGGGCATTCAGTTATAGTTTTCATTTCTTATTGAGTTTCCCATAGCATCTAGCACAATGTCAGGAATATGACAAGTGTTTACTATTTGATGGGGTTGTGTTTGTGCTAGTTTTTCTTTTCCTCTCTCTCTTTCTCTCTTTGAATGAACGGTTGTTATGGTTTATATCTAGATGTACTCCAAAGTCTCATGTGCTCAAAGGTGTGGGTTTGGGTAGATGATTGGATCTTGGGGGGTGTGATAATAATCAGTGAATCAGTCCACTGATGAGTTTATAGCTAAATGTGATTTGGGAAGTGAAGCCTGGTTGGAGAAGGTAGGTTACAGGAGGTGTGGCCTGGAAGGGCCTGTCTCCTTCCGGCCTCCCTTGATCCCTGTCTCCGCTTCCTGCCTGCCATGCCATGGGCTGTTTCTCCTCTGCCATGCCCCTCTGCTAGGCCCTCCTGCTTTGGAACCAGCCAAATATGGCCTAAAACCTCTACAAACTGTGAGCCAAAATAAACCTCTCCTCCTTTAACTTGTTGGTGTCTAGTATTTTGTCCCAGCAATGAGAAAGTAATTAAGACAATGCAACTTTATTCCAGGTCTTCTATGAAGCCTGATCCTTCCAACTCTCCATTAGCCTTTTCTGTCTTTACACAGGGAGAGGCCATAGGAAAAGACCTCATCTTGGAATCAGAAACCTGAATTTGTGTCTCTGCCTTTTCACCACCTTTGTGAACTTGAGCAAGTCAGTTAATCTGGCTGGGCCTTGATTTAATTATCTGTTAATTGAGATGGTTTGCTGAATGATTTCTCAGATTGATTTTTTTTTTTTTTTTTTTTTTTGAGACAGTGTCCTGCTATGTAGCCCAGGCTGGCCTTGAACTTGTGATCCTCCTGCCTCAGTTTCCTAAGTACTGGGATTACAAGAGCCCACTACCATGTCCTGCACCTGATTTTATTTTTAACACTCTGGATCTGTAATGTCCAATATGGTGGCCATTAGCTACATGGGCTTCTGAGCATTTGAAAAGTGACTACTCAGACTGACATGTGCTGACAAGTGTAAAATACATACTGGGTTTCATTAATAACTTTTATAATGGCAGTGTGTTGAAATAATATTTTGAGTATATTGGTTTAAATGAATTATTAGAATTAATTTCATGTGTTTCTTTTTATCTTATGATGCTGCTAACACAAAATGTAAAATTACATATGTGGTCCTACGGACTCAACTGTGTCACCCCAAATTCATATGTTGAAGCCTTGATTTCCACTGTGATGATTTTAGGAGGTGGGGCCTTTGGAAGGTAGGTTTCGATGAGGTCATGAGGGTGGGGCCCACGATGGGATTAAAGCCTTTTTTGGAAGAGAAACCAGCACTTTCTCACTCTCTGCCGTGTAAGGTCACCATGAGAAGTCAGCCACATAGAAGCCAGGAAGAGGATATGAGCCAGCTGTGCTCATGCCCTGACCTTGGCCTTGTAGCCTCCAAAACTATGAGAAAATAAATTTTTGTTGTTTAAGACACCCAGTCTATGATATTTTATCATGGCTGCCGGAGCTGGCCAAGACATGGGGCCTTTTATTATTTCTATTGGACAACACTGGTCTAGATCTCTGGGAACTTTTACATGCCAGCCTTTTGGCATTTTTAACTTTACATTGTGTCTGGAGAGCAAGGATGACCTCCAGTGCATTCCTTGAGACATTCAGCCCAGTGTTTCTCCCTAGTAGCTGTTCAATAAGCACCTGATAAGAAAGTCATTTTCTTAGCTGTAAGCAATACAAGCAACGCCTGGATGATTTATGCTAAAGAGTAACCCATTAAGATGATATTGGCTAAAGACTGGAATCTCTGCAGGGCAGAAGAACCAAGCTTGGAGGATACACTGAGGGAGACAGCAATGCCCCAAATTTCTCTGCGGACTATTCTGGTGGACACTGCACTGCTGCCTCTGAGAAGCAGAGCTGGCTGTCCATTGACAGAGTGGAGCGGGGATTCACTCGTGGAAGCCTCGCTAGCTCCCAGTGCAGTCTGTTGACTGAGTTTAAATTGGGAACTGTAGTTCCAAGGGAGGCTGGGGAGGCAAGTATTTGCTTTTTAGCTTCTGTAGTGGGAAGTGGGCTCTTACCGTGAGAGGGGTATTCACTCTGGTAACATAGGTAGGGTTTTTATGTGCTGGGTTGCCGAAAGAGAATGACATGCGATCTTACCATGGTAGCCTGAGACTTTCAATTTTGACTGGGACACAGTGGAGGGACACATGGAGGCTCCTCAAGGGGACATTTCCTCTACACAGGACATTCCTCAAATCTCTTTGTGGTTCTTCTAGAAAGTATGCAGAATAATGGTTGATGTTATGCACTCTAGTGCTATGATTATAATTTAATTATGGCCTTTGAAATTTCTTATATGATATTTTAATATGGAGACGCAGGAGGGTACTCTAATCAACAAGCAGTGAAACTTGAATGGCTTTGTAGCCTTGACAGTTAAAAAACGGATGTTGATTTTGTTGAACCTTTTTGTTGTTGTGGTTTCAGGCAGGACAATCAACAGGAATATCTGTCTACCCCTGTGACAAAGGTGTCCAACACACACAATCCATATCATTCACTTAATGTTCTTGGGACAGTGGTTGTGAACAAATCAGAACAAGATGAGTTTTATGTTTGTTTGTTTGCTTTCGAGATGCTGTCTTGGTTGTTTTATGGCCCAGGCTGCCTGGAGCTTGTGCATTCAAGTCATCTTTCTGCCACAGCCTCTTGAGTAGCTGGGCTGCACCGCCCAGGGATAAGGAAGGAGGGTTTTTGATCACAAGTTACCCCCTCAGCCACTAAAGAAATGGAGACAAAGTTGCAAAGGGCTCATATTTAGAGATCAGTTGACCAAATCAAACCTAGAGCAGACGAGAAAGACCCAGTTGGAGGGAGACTTCCTTCGAACGTACACCCGGTCCCCACGACTGTTTTCCCATCTGTAAAATGGAGATAACACCTGCCCTGCGTCTGTATACTTTGCCAATGGAGAGGGAGAGCGGGAGGCTGATGGGAGTAACATATCTAGGGGTGACATTACCCACCCCATACGAAACATGGAGTTTCATTAAAAAAAAAAAAAAACACACAACCCACCAGCTTGCCTCCTGTTGCTGAATGATAGCCCACGGGAGGGACAAAGTAGCAAAATGAGGGTAGGGTAGGTCAGAGCAAGACCAGCTCTCTCCGGACTGCTGTCCTCATGCCTTTCTCTCAAGCTGCAGAGCGGACACGAGGGAGGAAGGGGCGCAGAGACGCTGTGGGGGTTCTCCCCTGCCAGGGGCCAGACCGGTTCCTGGCAACCCCGGGGTTACTGACGATCAAGGGCTCTGCCTGGCAGCGGCCGCTCTTCCGGAGGCGGACGGCGGGGCGCAGCCCGGAGCTGCGGGTCCCAGCTCGCCCGCGCGCTCCGCGTCCCCACGGCGGCGAGGCGCAGGGCTCCGCCGCGGTCCCGGCTCAGCCCTCACTGTCCTGCGCCCGGCTCAGGCTCCGCGCCACGGTCTTCCAGCGCTCGCCGCTCAGTTTCGGGACTCCGATCAAAAGAGAAAAGGAGAGAAACAGGGAAACGATGGAGAAGAAGGTGCCAAATTCCACTCACCAGGTGGTTACAGCGCGTGCGCGGAGACCTGGCCACAAATCCCTGTAACCCTCCAGCCCCTCACCCAAGGCAGGAGATCGCCCACCGAGCACCGGGCGCTGCGCTGAGCTACGTGAGCTCTTTTTTTCCCAGATCCCTAAGTGGCAGGAACTGTAATCATCCGTGTGTTGTGGGCAGGGAAATGGCCTTAGAGAACTTGAGTTTTGCAGCTAGTGGTGGAACCAGGTCTCCGAGCAAGGTTTACTCGACCCTGAAGCTCTGCGGACTATTGTCCGATCGCGCAGTTTGCACCTTTAGCGGCCCTCGCTGAGCGGGGGTGAAAGAAGATAAGGATTAAGATGATCAGGTGGCTCTGCTCCATCGGGACCCGGGGTCCGGGACACGGAGGGACTCTTCCCGGCCCGGGGATAGCGTTGCACCTTGGAGAGGATGAACTCCTTTCTCCAGGGATCGCGTCCCCAGCGGGAGCACGGTTTCCAGGAGATGTCCCCGTTTGAAGCGGAAGGGGCGAGCGGAGGATTTTGCGGTCCTCGGGAAGACACTAGAGGGAAGCCGGGTAGCTGGAGTCGCAGCACCCTGCAAGCCGGCCAGCGAAGGATCAGCGAGTCCGCGAGTCTGGCGTCCACGCGGTGGGTGTGCGGCTCTTTCATTCAAACTTTGGGGAGACTTGGTTGGAGCGTCAGCGAAGGTGTGACCAATCAGCGTGCAGAAACGAGAATAAATTATGCAAATAACCATCTGGCGATGGGTCAGATGACTCTGATACTTTAAAAACTACCTCTCCAGGAGCTCGCCCTCTGACAGCAAGTAGCCCTGGGTTCCCAGCGGCTTAGGACGAGGGCAGGTTTCGCTCTGCAGCAAGCCCGCCACACTCTCCTTCCCTCAGCCCCGCGGTCAGGGCAGCCAAGGTTTCAATTTCCACTCTCTCTTCCAGCTGTCTAGACCACCACCTGCCTGAGAAGGCAGCTCACCTCTGAGCTGTACCAGCTCAGAAGGTGGTGGTGGCTTTTTTGAAAAAAAAAAAAAAAAAAGAAAAGAAAAAAAAAAAAAATCCCTGGTTCAGGGGAGGGGACGTGGTGGGAAACGGGGGAAGGATGAGAAACTCCGTTCTTCTTCTCTGCTTCTGGAGCATCTATTGTTGCTTTGCGGCGGGAAGCCCCACACCCTTTGGTCCCGAGGGACAGCTGGAAGGTAATGTGCATTTATTTTTATTTACCCACCCCAACTTTTCTGTGCTAGGCCTCCTGTGTCTTGCCGACTCTTCTTCAGCCCTTCGTGTTCCTGCGAAATCCTCTTCCTTTTCCATTGTGCGATCCGTTCTCTCCTCCGACTCAGCCTTGGATGCCACTTGTTCCTTGGCGCTTCTGATAAAGGGATCACCTAGCAAGTCATGCAGGAGGCGACAGGTGGAAGGTTGCGCTGGCTCGTGCCCTCTCTCTTGGCCCCGCCCCCTGCCATTATATGGCTTCCCTAATCGTTGCTGTCCAGCCAGCGGACTTGGCTGCCAGCAGCTCTTTCTGAAGGTGGAGGCAAGAAGTTTGTTAGAAAGAGCTCTGCCTTCTCTCTGGCACTCCTCTTTTTAACCTTGGGTAGGTGTTTTGAAAGTTCAGGGAGAGCTGCCTTTGTTTTGATTAGTGCTCACAGGGGCCGTCCGGTGGGTAACGGGCTGAGAAACAGCTGGCGAGGGCATTCCTCCAGGTTGTCAGCCACTTTCCTCCCCAACACTCTTTCCTGCCTCACTTTTCGTCTTCCTCCTTCCTGGTAGCTTTTCTTCCTCTTAGGTTCTGTATGGTATTTTTTTCCCACTGGAGGCTGCCTGCCTGGTAGAGTGAAGGCAGGTCACCTAGAGCCAGCTAGTTAAGCAGTGGAGAGTTGGGGAACTCTTAAACCCAGTCTCAACCCTTAAACCCAGTTTGCAGATGTTGGGCCAAATGTCAGTGTAGGTACTTGGGGGAGCAATCATCTGAATGAATGAGAAAGCCTTGCTTTAGTAAATGTGTTTCCAACTCTAGTGCTAACTAGAAGCATGACCTAAGATATGTCACATCTCTTGTTTCTTTTTTTTTTTTTTTGGTACCAGGAATTGAACTCAGGACCTCACGTTTGCCAGGCAGGCGCTGCACCACTGAGCTAAATCCCCAGCTCTCATCTTTTGTTTCTTTCCTGAAAAATTTTTCCAACTTTTGTGTTCTGTACATTTGTGGGCCATGTCATTCATCCAAAAAGTATTCATTGCATTTCTGCTTAGTGGCAGGCACTCTTCCAGGAGTGGAGGAGACAGCAGGGATCAGAATGGATGCCAGTCCCTGCCCTTGTGGCATGATGATGACAGTGACCTAATGAAAATACAGAAATGGTGCTTAGGCTCATGGAGGAAAAGAGCAGAGGAGGAAAGTAGGGAGCTGGGGTGGGGGAAGGTGGTGAGGTTTTATTGTGTGGTCAGGAAGGCCTTCCTGAGAACTCCCCCCTTGAACATGGAGCTCAAAGACGGGAGCGAGGAACCACAGGGACATCTGGGTGAAGAACAGTCATAAAGCTCTGAGGCAAAGTGACCCAGTCCCAGAGTAGCAGGAATGAAGCTAGAGAAGTGTGGGGTCAGAGCAAGCCTGATGCCAAGGTAGGACTTGTTTGTCCATGTGTGGCTTTGTTCACATGTCTCACTCAGGAGGCCAGCAGACCTCCTTTGCCCTAAGCTGTCCTCTCTGCTCTCCTGACAGAAATTGGGGAGCTGTCAGAGTACTTACGGCGATGGTTCAAATTTCTGCCATTTGGGATGTTTGTATATTACTTTGATAATAGTTAACTTGAGTTCCACTCATGTGTATTTAGCAGCATTTTCTGGAACCTAAACCCTTCTTACATCTATCTGGTCCATTTCCTACCTGTCCTTTGTTCCCTCCACTTCTATTTATTACCACCTTCTCCACAACTATGATCGCTCTTTCCATGATTCCTTGTGCTTCTTTTTTTTTGGGGGGGGTACCGGGGGTCGACCTCAGGACCTCGTGCGCCAGCAGGCGCCCGTGCCGCTGAGTGATATCACTGGCCCTTTTTTCGTATGTGAGTTCCGGGAGTCGAACTCGGGCCCTTGCGCTTGCCAGGCAGGTGCTTACGCCGCTGAGCCATCTCACCGGCCCCTCCTTTTGCTTCTTAACTCTGGGATAATTTATGTTCTTGCTGTGGTCATTTGATATCTCCCTGGCTGCTGGGTGACCAGAGGGCTTGATGCTCTAGGTAGCTAGCCTATCATCTAGTAATACTTACCAGGATGGCTGAGAGGGTGCTGGCGGGGGACCATTAGTGACTGTCTGAAATAGTGTGGTGATGACAGTGCCCGCCTCGTGTCACACAGTCATAGGAACCATCGGTGGCATAGGCTGAGTTTGGAGAACAGGGCCACCTCCTCGGTAGCGTTGTCCGTGGGTGGCGGAACTGGAAGGAGCAGCTTTGTTTCTCTAAGGAGTTTTTTCACGGCTTCAATCATTCATGTAACAAACCGGGTGAATGCCTGGTGCCAGTCGGCACTGCAAAGGGCCCTGAGGATGTATGAGATCCTTGAAGAAAGTGCTAGAAGCAAGACGGGAACACCAGGGAAAGCCCATTATACAATGAGTGGGTCAACAGCCTCTTATCTGCAATTGCAAAATCCAGAATCTCTCAAAATTGGAAAACTGGTTGGGACTTGTTTGTCAGCAAGACCTGGCTTTACCTAATCTGAACTCATTTTGCAGCAAAATCTCATCTGAGGGGGCAAGAGACCATTCATAATCTTTTCATTTTTTCCCCTGAGTGTGTGTAATCCTGTATATCTCTGCAGAAGTATTAGAGTATTTGATTTGTGGGGGATACCCCAGACCCCATGGGGAGTGTTATATAATATATAGTATATGTTCTGCAATAATAGTGTATGCCTTTCTAAAATATGACAATTTCTGAATTAAGAGACCCAGCTGGTCCTAGGCTTTTTGTGAAAATAATTGAAGACCCATTCACTAAAAGTAGGAACCTGAGGGAAAGAAGTTGTTTTGGTAGGGATGTGTCTTGGTTACTTTCCTTGTTGCTGAAAGAAAATACCTGATACCCAAAGTTAAAGGAGGAAATGTTTATTTAGCTCATAGTTTGTAGAGATTTCAGTCCATAATCATCTGACTCCAAGGCAGGTGGCACATGGCAGAGGGGCAACCATTCATGGCGGTGGAGGACAGCAAAAGCAACAAGGGAGAGAGGGCTAGACAAGCCTCTTTCTGTCCCTTGTATTGTATCCAGTCTACTGGGATTAGGGCAGTGCCAATCCAATCAGTGGACTAATCCAGCAACCACCACCCTTAATCCCAGCACCATTAATCCCAGCATTGCACTACGAATCAATCACACACTCTAGATTCAGCCACCTCTGAAAAAACTCTGTGACCACATGAGGCTTTGGGGGGACATCTAGACACAAACCATAACAGGATGAATAGAGAAAAGTAACAGATGCCTATTTCAGAGCCATAGTAATAGCCATAATAAGTGACTAATTAATACTTATTGAGTATACATGTAATGTCCCCTTTATAATATCTTCACAATTTTCCCAGAAGATGAAGAGGGAACATTCAGCAGGTGTAGAAGCTGGAACACAGATGGTTAAGTAATTTGCTCAAGACTGGACTAGAACTAGACCTGTCATTGCTCTAGCATCAGAAGCACCCATGTTCTGTTCTTTCTCTCCAGATGAGCTTCACAAATCCAGGGAAGTACAGGCTGCAGCCAAACCCTCTGTGCACTTTAACCTCCGAACCTCTAAGGACCCAGAGCATGAAGGATGCTACCTCTCTGTTGGCCACAACCAGCAATTAGAAGACTGTGGCTTCAACATGACCGCCAAAACCTTTTTCATCATTCATGGATGGACGGTGAGCCGGGGGAGGGAGCTTTGTGGCTTAACACAAATTTGATTCCCTTTGTTTTGGTCAATTAAAAAGAATACTGGTGCTTCCACATTCCAAATCCTCTCCCCGCTTTCCTTGTGGGCTGCTTGTATTTCAGACAGCTGTGAAGGATGTAATGGGCACTTCACTGAGGGGGCAATCTGGACTCCAGCAGGGTGGTATTTAGTGCTGGCACACAACAGGGTTTCAGAAAGTGGCTCTCCTGAGGGGAGCAGCCTAGCTCCACTGGCTCTGAAGGGCCCTCTAATTATACTTAATTACATTGGTCAACCGCTGCCTGGAGGGGGCCATCCTGCCTTGAGAGCTGAGCTGCGCTGAAGCAACTTGACTGGCTCTGAGAATCTGTGAGGGACCAGCTGGCCTGGCTGGCTGTCTGCTGTTGGCATGGTGCCCTCCTGTTTGCATAGAGATGGCCCCGTTTAAAAGCACTGGGACTCTTTATGTGCCCTAGCTGAGCAATTCCCAGTGAAAGGCCCATGACAAACTTCAACAAAAAAGGGCTTTAACACTCAGCTTCAGAAGTTCTTGGCCAGCAAGGGATTTATTCATTCATATAATGACAGTCTGTAGGAAAATGGCACTGTTAAGTGAGCAGGTTTCTGCCCTGGCTAATTGGGTGGGGACATTCTTCTGCTTAATGATGAGAAATTCATATCCGTTACATTCTTTCGGGGTCTTTAGGTCTATCACTAACATTTGGGGTTGGGGGCTGGCATGGGGAGGGTAGGTGCTTACCTACTTAATGTGATGAAGCAATGATTAAGGGCCTGTCCTTGGTCCTCATCCCACAGCCTGCAATCATGCATTTGAATATTTTTAAGGTCCTTCTGTCAAAATGCAAATACGAACTGCCTGCACATGGGGTGCATTCCAGAAAGTTCCTTTGTAATGTGTTTAAAACTTGGAACAGCAGTTTCCCATAGAAAGAAGATTGTAAGTAGTGTTTGGGTTCCCAGCCAAAGCACAGAAAATCTATTTATTTGATAATGTACTTGTAGATAGGTTTACAACTGGTCCTAGTCACCATTTATAACTTTGTTTCTGTGGGAAAATGTGTCCTGAGTTCTGATTTGGGATTCCAGGAATGGATTTTCCCTACTCTGGGGTCAAAAGGGTTGGCAGAGATGGGTTGTGGGAAGGGTCGTTTGTTAACTCTGTATTTGCCTAGGAAACGGCATCTCCCTGCATCTCTAAGGGAGGAGCTGACTCTCCAGGGCAGCCGTTCCCAGCTGCCTTTGAAGGATGGACCACGCCACTTGTCTGGTTGTGTCAGGGACTCAGCTAATGTCGTGCCGGCATCACCACCGACACGTATCTCATAGATAGCAGGGCAAAAGCACAGGTCACCAGCTATGAAAGTTTTGATGGGAAAAAGTGGGGGCGTAAAGAGCAATGGAAGAAAACGCTCATGTAGCCATTCTGTTTCTGAGCGGCCCTGCTCACGTTTGGATGTTTGGTTTCTGATCCTCTGAGGTAAAGATTTTAAAATCAGATGGGTTGAGGGTTACGGGATGAAATTCCATACAGTAAATCCCAGACTTACAAATTTGAGTTGTGAACTTTCACAGGTGTATTGTATAAAACTCACTTGTATCTGACTTGCGAACATTCTCCTGGAACGGAACTTGTTTGTAAATCAGGGACTTACTGTATGCATGAACATTTCAAAGTCCAGAAGAAGAATTTTTTTAAGTTTCCTGTTTTCTTTGCAGATGGGTGGCATGCTTCATAACTGGCTGTACAAACTCGTGTCAGCCCTGCAGACCAGAGAGGAATTTGGCAATGTAGTGGTGGTGGACTGGCTACCCCTGGCTCACCAGCTGTACACGGATGCAGTCAATAACTCTAGGGTGGTGGGGCACAGTGTGGCAAGGATGCTTGACTGGCTGCAGGTAACTGAGGTCGAAAGGGGTCATCTTCTCTTGCAAGCAGGACTTTAAATGCCAATGTTCTTGGGAAATATAGGCCTCACGTGTTACTGTGAACTTCCAGACTCTGACAAAAATCTTTAGAATTAAAATTTTTTTCTGAATTAAGTATTACTTGAAATACTTGAAAGCCAGGATTTTTAGAGAACCTTTTAGTTATTGATAGATCTCTGAATTTTTACTTTACTTGCTGTAAGAATATCTGCCGCATGGCTACTTACTGCTGACCTTAGAAGCTGATGTCCTTAGGTTGGTTGGAGTGGCCAAGAGCCAGGACAGCCTTGCAATCTTCAACTTCTTCTGAAGTTTGCTCTTGCCTCTGAAGCATGGCTGTACTAAGGGTGGGAAGGAGGTTGGTTCAAACACACGAAGCCTGTTAGACGTCTTTAAAATATTAAATGTGCAAAACAGATCTTGAGATCTAGTATTTACTTTTTATAACTTAATGATTTGCCTGAGACCAGTGGACTTCATTGGGGCAGGAGGGGCAGGGATATACTGGCAAAGTGCCCCTCGGGTCTGGGCAAGTCTAGCCTGACTTCCTTTTACCCATGAAATCTGATGAGTTCTGGTGGAATTCTGGGCAGGGTTCTCTCTTTTTTTTTTTGGTACTAGGAATCAAACTCAAGACCTTATGCTTGCCAGGCAGGCGCTGTGCTGCTGAGCTATATCCCTGGCCCTGGGCAGGGTTCTTGAGCAGGCCCTCTCTACTCTGCCTGGGGTTTTAGAGAGTTTTGTTCTTGAGCCATGGGGTCAAGTCCCCACTTTCTCACTCCCCAGCAGCTAAATTCTTTGGAAAGGGACCTTCCTCCAGCTCTGGGGTCCTGGATGGGCTTATGGTAAGGAGGTTAGCAGCCTCTGGGGCCAGGGCGAAACTGAAGGCCTAAGAGGGCAGGCAGGGATTGAGGTGTTGTAGGCTATGGCTAGTACTTTGGTCTCCAATGAGTAGGGTGTCTTTGACTTCTACACTGCCCCTCTGCCCCCTAGATACTGCCCCAAAGAATGGAAAACCTGTAGATAAACTTGTGAGAGAATGGGCAGGCATGCAGCCTGTAATCACATCCTCCTCCCTGCCCTCTTGGCATTTGAAGTGTCACAAGTCCCTTTGACCTCCCATCCCTGGCTGAAAGCCATGAATCTTGAGTGGCCAGCAATGCCCCAGGGAATCTCTGTGCCTGTGGCTCCTCCTCAGTTTGATGGATTTGTTGAACCGTTAGTGGCTCTGGGGACCCAGGACCATGTTCTTCACCTCACGTGCTTTGGTGACTTTCTACAGGAAAAGGATGGTTTTTCTCTGGGGAACGTTCACTTGATTGGCTACAGCCTTGGAGCACATGTGGCTGGATATGCTGGCAACTTCGTGAAAGGAACTGTGGGCAGAATCACAGGTAAGCTCCGCTTCTACCACCAGCAGCTGTGACCCTCACCCCTCTGTCTCTCTCCAGTCTGGTTGTTCTGATCCAGAGTGTTCCCAGATGAGGCGGCCTGAGCGAGTCATAGATGGCTAGCTTTGGAAGGAGCCTGGAGAACATCCATAGCTTTCCAAATATTCTTTTTGTTGTCACAGAACCCTTTTCAAATTGAACTTGTATAGGGTCTCAAAATATGAGCTAGATAGGTGGGGCTATTCCGACTGAAGCTGGGTGGGTAGATACAGGTTGTGTTAACCTCATCATTTGGGCCTTCCCATTTCTCAGAGGAATCTCAGGCTCTCAAAGTACCAGGGAACACAGTTTGCAAACAACAGGTCTAGTCCATCACGTGAGAAAACAGTCAGAGGTGAGGCAGTTTGCCCAGGCACAAAAAGTTAAGAACTATAAAGCAGAAGTCAGCCAGCATGGTGCATGCCTATTATCCCAGCACTGGGCGGCCGAGGCAGGAAGATCACAGTTTAAGGCCAGTTTCAGCTATGTAAGTTCAAGGCCAGCCTGAACTACACAGTGAGACGCTGTCTCAAAAAATAAATAAATAAATAAAAGCAGAAGCCATGATACAGCCCAGGCCTATAGGCTTCTGGGTGTTCAGATCTCTGCCCAGGGACTTAAAGGAAAAGAATGAATGATGGATCCCAGTTTGAATTTTGCCCCTAATTTCTATTTCATTTACCAGTAGCTTCTCTTTAATGTTAAAATAGCATATTTGTTAATAACAGCTACCTATTTAGAATGAATGGTTAAACTTTGTAATTAAACCGACTTTTCTGATATTGGTACCTAGATGGTCATTAGAAAATTGAGTTTTCCATCTTGAAAACTGCATCTCAGTGAGCTTTTAATATGAGATTCTGGATTCTGGATTAAATCATTTAACGATTGTAAAAAATACGAAAGATTCACTTTTCCATTTTGGGGCCCCCTTAGATTCACAGAGCTTCCTCTATATAAAAATCAAAGGTAATTTGGTTGCCCTGACCTTATTTCTCCTTTCTGCATTCTTTTATATGTATTTTTCTCCAGCTTCCCCCTCAGCTCCAAGACACTAAGGATTTGTCAGACTTTTCTGTTGCTATAACCGAATTGCACAGGTGGGGTAATTTATAAAGAACAGAAGCTTACTTAGCTTCCTGCCATCTGGGGAGGGAGGGCGTTCTTGCTGCATGATAACATGGTGAAGGGAATCACATGAACAAATACACTTTTTTATAAAGCCGGTAGTGTCATCATAAGGTTCCCACACCGATGACATCCTCTTATCCTAATTGCTTCCCAAAGGCCTGACCTCCAAATACTGTTAACATATGAATTTGGAGATTAAGTTTTCAACACATGGGCTTTTGGGAGACACCTTCAAACCATAGCAGGGTGGTCACCTAGGAGGAAAGAGCTGATCAAGGTCTTTACCTGCGGTGTTTTCATTTTAAAACAGAACTCAGGTAGAAAGGAATCTTAAGATAAAAGAGTGATTTAGCAAAGGTAGAATTTCAGGTTTTAGCAACAAGCTTGTAGGTTTTTTAAAAATACATTTTTGAGGATTTATTGTCCTTCCTCAATTGCCGTTTCCAGGCTTAAATCTAATACATAGGTGATCGCACACAGGCTTATGCTCGCACATTTCTTTAGATCCAGTGACTCCATCTCTGTGTAGCTCGAGAGCTTTATTTCTGATTTGCAAGGCGGTGGGTTGTGAGCTGTCCAAAGTGGGCTGTAACTGTGTGGCCACCCCTGGCTGCTCATTAACCCACTGCTGGTGCAGAATAGTTCTACCTGGGGCCACTCTGGGTTCTACCATGTGAGCACCTCTGCCCAGCCCTCGAAAGAGCCAGGCCAGATGGGTTCAAACTGCAGCACTCACAAGGCCCCCACCACAGTCAAGGCCCAGAGTGTCCTTGCCTTTCCCTGTTTCTAAGTCTGAAATGAGCCAGGGCTGGTGAATGAATTTTCCACTTCTCCCTGCTTGTTTAGGTGGCAGCTGCTAAGATGAGGGCTTCTCGCCTGTGGCAGCCCGGGGAGCTGGCAGAATGCTAATCAGTGCTGCATGGAGCAGGCTTGCATGTCCCACACACAACCATTCCCTCTGCCTCTCTCCAGTTGCCCTGCAGCTCCTCAGAAGGTGTTTGGCTCACCCGTTCCAAATGGCTGTGCACGTCTGGTGGGGGAAGCTGTCTCTCCTCCTCTTCTCTCAGCGGTAGATTTATTCCGGGCTTATGAGCCAGGCTGTTCCAATTGGTAAGAGGACAGAGACTGCAGCTTGCATGGGATCTTCAGCCTGGTAATGCTGCTGTGCAGAGACTGCCAGGGGGTCCTAAGCCCGGGCCTTCAAGGGTGTACCTGAACCCCAATCTTGCTTGAGCCAAAGGGTGTGATGAGGGGTTGCTGGAGTTTTACCCTCTCTGTCTCCTGAGAGAAGTCTGTAATTACTGGGGAAGATGTCATATATTTCTAACTGAACCTGTGTGTAGTTATAAACAAATAAGCAAGCAGATTAACTTATTTAGGAAATCTGAATTAGCATCTACTCTGTGTAGGCTCTAGGCTAGTCATTGCCTCATATCAAGTAGCTCAAGTGTACGTACTTGACAGGTAAGTGACAAGGTACTGTGTGCTATGTCTGAGACGCATAGGAAACCTACACCTTTTACAGATGGGGAGAATAGGTCTCAGGGGTTAAATAACAAGCCCAATATCTTGCATCCTGTCAGTAGCAGATCTGGGATTCGAATTCAGGCTGCGAGATTCCAGAGTTGGCACCCAACCAGTGACCCATGCTGCCTCTCTCTGGAGGTAGAGGTAGTGACTGAATGGAAGAAGTGTAGTTCTCTATCCTCCCCTTTTTTGGAGGGTGTGAGTTATTCCTCCCATTCCTACTTTAAAAAGTCGATTGTATTGCCCTGAGTCTGTGGACCACTGCTGTGTGTCAGAGACGGTCTGAGCAGGGAGGCCAGCTCAGTCTGGGTAGGTGAAGGCTCCGCTGCCCCTCGGCTGGCCTGTGAGGCCCCGTCAGCTGCCTGCATTCTGCCAGTGCAGCTTGGTTTCCATGGCACTGCATGTCTGGTGGGGACCTTTGTTCATACTGAGCGAAGAGCCTCTCTCTCATACTGGTTGCAAAGCAGAATGTTCCAAAGCAGAACATTTCTCTATTTATCCCCCTCTCCAGTGCATACAGCAAGAGGCAGGGAGAGGTGCTTGTGTCTGTACTGTGGTCCTTGCAGCCTCTAGGATGAGTCACTGTGGCTATCCTGGAAGGATACTGTTTTTGTGCTATCATTCTTTTGGGTCCTGGGCTAAAGATGAGGCTCTAAGCAGTCTGGGCTCCCTTTCACCTTGCTTACAAGTAAAATCATCTAAACCTCTTTGGAAAACTTTCAGCCTTGACCAGTTCTCATGAGTAACGGTCAAACAGTTGACTATTTGCTTGAGACAGTAGCTCGCCTTTCGTTTATCCTGGGATTGTCCTCTCAGGCTTCACGCTGTGCTCCCTGGTTCTTCATGCTGGGTCTGGCGAACAGACTCTCTGCTGCCCATCTCCTCTGCTGCCCATCTCCTCCTTTCAGGACTTGTTCTTGGTTGCGTCCCCTCCAGCCAGGTGCTTTTTACACGTGGAGCTAGGCAGTGCTTTGTTGTGCGTGCTTGTATGTGTGGCGCTATCTTGTGCAATGTAGGATGTTTCACTGTATCCCTCACTTGTTCCCACCAGAAGCTATTAGCTCTCCTCCTTACAATTGTGACAAACAAAAATGTCTCCAGACGTCACCAAATGTCCCCTGAGAGAAAGGGGCAAAATCACTTCCAATGGCAAACCACAATTCTGGACTAAACAGAGTGCCCTTCCTCTGCCACATCTCTCATTTAACTTTCTCCAGGGCCTGTGTGTGTCTCTATTTGGCAAAGATCCTTCCTGGTTGGGATGAATGCATTTCTCATAATCATTGGGCATGGTAATAGTAGCTAATATGAACCAGTACTTAATCTCTTACTATCTCATATGAACGTGAACATGAATGTGAATAAAGGCGTTCAGATTCCGTTTCATAGATGATACTAGGCACAGGGAAGTTTTTCAATATCCGGTCCACAGACCACCAACCATTGGGGTATCAATGTATATTTCTGAGTTCCATGACAGAACTATTCACTGGAATCTCTAGGAGGTCAGGGAGTTGGAAATCTGCATTTTATGTTTTGGAGGTATGGTGTTTGGATTCTCATTGTATTGGGGGTATTGGAGTATCCATCCACCTTTCCATCCCCGGACTTGATTCATAACTAAAGGGAAAAAATAAGCCCCATTACAGATAGCCCAGTTTGGGGAGATTGAGTTCTTCTAAAAAGGATGTAGGTAGCTTATTCTGCGAAAATTCTGCTAAAGTTGGAACTATGGGCGGCTCCCAGTGAAGATGACTGGGATGGATGGCTTAGGTTCAGAGAGCTCAAGTTCTTTCTAGAACTGCTCCCGTTCTGACCACCTGTGGCTCTTCAGAGCTGGTGGCAAAGCTGGGGATTTAGCTCACTGGCACAGCGGCTGCTTGGCAAGCGCAAGGTCGTGAGTTCGATTCCCAGTACAAAAAAAAAATTCAGAGCTGGTGGCAGTGTGGACTTGTGGCTAGTTTACTGTGTTGGCTGAGGCTTGAGGACATATGGAGGCTTCTGAAGGAAATGGCAGTTGTGCAACAGTAGGATTTAATCCCCACATTTGTATCTTGGGTCAAGCATATGTGGAAATAGCCTCCTTAGTTTCTTCTATGCCCTCTGTGTCTGCAGTCATGGCGCTGGCCTCAGAGGGGATCTTTATTCTGTAAGCTTGGGCTGATCTGTAACTCAGGGCTCACTGTCTTGGTACACCTGACATAGTCCACCTTGGTCCCTCCTGCTGTAGGTCTGGATCCTGCTGGGCCCATGTTTGAAGGGGCGGACATTCACAAGAGGCTGTCCCCCGATGATGCAGACTTTGTGGACGTCCTGCACACCTACACACGGTCCTTTGGCTTGAGCATTGGGATTCAGATGCCTGTGGGCCACATTGACATCTACCCCAACGGTGGTGACTTCCAGCCAGGTTGTGGATTCAATGATGTCTTGGGATCAATTGCATATGGAAGTGAGTTCTTTATTTTCTGCTTTGTGTTAGAATCAGTTATCTCATGTCCTTCTAAGTCAGCCAGAGCTGTTAGTGCTCCCAACACCATTCATTTCACCATTCTCAGCTCCTGCCACAGTGGCCCCAATGTTGTGTTTAATGCTTTGCACACCATCCCACGCACCTGTTAACATTCATCCATCTGCTTTCTCATGCTTCAAGGTCATAGTTGTTATTGACTAATATCTTTTTATGACTTACATATTCACTGAAAAAACAATCAAGCAATATAGAATTGCATAAAGCAAAAAGTAAAAATCTCCCTTTACCTCCTCTCCTACTTTTACTCTTCAGTGGCAACTAGAATGAACAATTTTTTTGGTACCGGGAATTGAACTCAGGGTTTTGCACTTGCTAGGCAGGCGCTTGTGCCGCTGAGTTATATCCCCAGCCCTAGTATGAACATGTTTATATGTATCCTTCCAGTCTTTTTCTTTGCAAATTGATATGTGTGTTATTTTTCTGTAAATCACATTGTTCTGCAACTTTCTTTGCTCAGTCATAGTAGATTACGGACGTCCTTAATCATCAGAGTAGGTAGATTTACCACCTTATTCCTTTTATAGCCTGTATAATATTCTGTGGCATGGATACAACAGTATATTTCCATTTTTGGTAATATTTTAAAGATGTAAAACCAAGATACTTTTTCTATTTATTTATAATTTATCTTCTGAATGCATGAGCCTATTCTTTCCAGACTTAGGCCGAAGTCAGTTTGCTTTTGAAACTGCTGTGTGGCCCAGTGACTGCCCCCTTTGTGGTTTTCCCATTCTTTCAAAGCTTTGGATGCCGGTAGCATTTCTCAAGTCTTGGGCCCACCCAGCTCTCTCTTTCGCGACGCTCTGCCCTGTTGGATGTCCCACTCTGTCATTTGGTATTAAGACTGTTCTCCTCTCCCGGTGTAATTAATATACAAGTATGCCAGGCTTATTTTAAAATTTATTTTATTTTTATTTTTTATGTTTTGATTTTTTTGAGATGGCATTTTTAAGGCTGGTGGTGCCCATGAGGAAGGGGTAGAGGTGGCTTTGACAAACCTTTCCTGAGTTTTCCAGAAGCTTCTTAAACTATTAGCTTTAGCCTCTGGCTGCAAGAACAATAAGGTACTATGGGCCAGAAAAATTCAAATTATACTCTTCGCAACCAGCTGTCTGTATGACCCTGAACAAATTATCTTACCCCTATGCATCTTTGGGTTATAATCTATAATTGAAGGGATTAGAGTAGAATGGTGTTGGTATTTTCTTAAAAAGTCAGTTAATAAATACTGTAGGCTTTGTAGGCCACAGTCTTTGTTTCAACTACTCTACTCTTTTGGGGTAACATGAAAGCAACCATGGAGAATACATAAACCAATAAATGTGGTTATGTTACAATAAAACTTAATTTACAAAAATAAGTAGCCAGCCTGCCAGCCTATTTTACTGAGCCCTGGACTAGATATTGTTTAGTATTTGATGCATTTCCTGCATTTTATAACCATTCTTCTTTGAAAGGGCTTAGTGAGTCCTACTGCACAAAAGATCTGTATCACTCTATTTAGTTCTTTTATATGAACTATCTTGCACTTTATTTCTGTGTATTAGTGCCATTTTCTCACCAAAAAAGTGAAATTAGGTAGCCAAGATAGTCTGAAATTTTATATCTTAATAGGGTCCTAAAATATCATTGCACATTTATTAATAATTACGCAAACAAAGCCGAGCCTTAATAAACATAGCTATTGCAGATGAGGTGTATAGCAATTATTTAGTGGTATAATCATCAAATAGTGGCTCATCCTGCATGTCTGTCTCCTCCTTCCCCAGCGATCACAGAGGTGTTAAAATGTGAGCATGAACGAGCCATAGACCTCTTTATTGATTCCCTGGTGAATCAGGACAAGGCAAGCTTTGCCTTCCAGTGCACAGACTCCAAACGCTTCAAAAAGGGGATCTGTCTTAGCTGCAGGAAGAATCGTTGTAATAGCATTGGCTACAACACCAAGAAAATGAGAAACAAGAGGAACACCAAAATGTACCTAAAAACCCGGGCAGGCATGCCTTTCAGAGGTAACTTTCAGACCCCAAAGTGGCCCTTAGTCTTTCTCCTCTTTCTTAATAATCTTACTGAAGAACGGTCATATCCCAGCCCACAAGCTGTGGCTAGCACAGTTGTATCAAATTATTGTGAATCAGATTACATTGTGTATGACCTAGGAAAGTTATTCTTTAAAAATTAATGGAGCCAGGCATGGTGGTGCAGGCCTGTAATTCCAGTGGCAGAAGGATTCCAAGTTCGAGACCAGCCTGGGCAACTTAGTGACTTAGCAAGATACTCTCTCAAAATAAAAAACTAAAAAGGTCTGGAGGTATAGTTCAGTGTGAAGGCCTTGGGTTCAGCCCCCAGTACCATAAAACTCAATCAGCCAATCAATCATAAAGATTCCTGTGATGTCCTTATGATCACGATGTCAATATCTTAAAACTTTTGTGGTATTTTTGCAAAGATATTTCGTATTTGTTTTCTCATTTGGTTGCAACAAATCTGAAGGAGGATGAGCAGAAGACCAAAATGATAGCTTACGTTTTTATAACATGTTATAAAACCGTAATGTTTTGTGGATATTATTGTATATATGAGGAAATTGAGGCACAGAGAGGTTAATACCTTGGTCTTTAATCCTGGATCATACAAGTAGAAAGTAGGTAGGCCCAAGTCCCCAAGACATCTTCTAACCCTCAAGTTCAGGGCTATTTCTCTTATACTGCAGTGGCCTCTTAGGCCATTGAACAAAACCAGAGGGAGCCTAGAGGCTGGGCTGGACCAAAAGGTTGTCAGTCCCTAAAACTCAGTGTGCTGGGTGACTTGGTGTGGGTTGGGGCACCCTGATATGAGAAGCAGGGCTCACAAACATCTTTGTTCTGCTCTCTGTTCAGTGTATCACTATCAGATGAAAATCCATGTCTTCAGTTACAAGAACGGGGGGAAAATTGAGCCAACCTTTTATGTCACCCTGTATGGTACTAACGCAGACTCCCAGATTCTGCCTTTGGAAATGTAAGTCTTGAGTTTCCTTTGCAATTTTGGTTTAGGACAGAGAGAACAAGTTGGTCTGAGAATGAGAGAATGCAAGGGAGCTTTGGGGCAAGCACAGGAGAGTGAAGTGGGTTGGCCCAGGGGAAGGGCTGGGCAGTTCCAGCTGGCCTCCAGGGTTCTCTCCTGCTGGGTGCTCTCCAGTAAGCCCTTGACTCAGGATGTTTCTGGGAAGCTCCTAGGATGAATCAGCACTGTGAGAAACTGCTGATCGGCTGGGCAGAAACTGCTGTTTCATTTCAGGCAACGCCTGACACCTGAGGCGTTAGGGAATCGGGCCCTTCTGTAATGATCGGCTGTGGGAGGAGTACCTGGGCGTCTCTGTGTGCGGTACTTGTTGAGTACCCACCAGGGACAAAGCACACTGCCAAGTAATGTTAGGATTTTGAAGAAACATTAGCAAAGTAACTCACTTCAGGCTCTAGTTGGAAGACTAAATCGCGTATACTCACAGCTGGGGTAAGGTAGGCCACACCAGGTGCCAGATGAGAGGGACAGGCAGGAAGGGCCTGGGATATGAGAAGGAGACCAAAACCCGTGAGCTGAGAGGAATGGCATACTGCTGTGTGCAGATGTGACTTCTTTGTGCTTTCTCATTTTTGCTTGTTCTTGGCCCTGTCTCCCTGGGAAGTAGAAGCATTAATGGCGAGGGGTCCAGGAATGGGTTTGATAAGAAGTCGGGGTGCTGCAGGCAGAATTGTCTCCGTCAGTGTGGAGCACAGATGAGCTTCTGCATTGGTTCTGTGGGTGGGGCACAGGGCACAAGGTGGGGAAGAACCCGTCCCTGTGGGGAAGGTGCTGCCACTGTGTCACCCCGAACAGTGTGGCAGCTTTCCAGGTGACAGGGAAGTGAGAAGAGCTTCTCTCTCACTTTGTAGAGTGGAGCAGATCGGGCTGAATGCCACCAACACCTTCTTGGTCTACACAGAGGAGGACTTGGGTGACCTCCTGAAGATCAAACTCACATGGGAGAGGATATCGCAGTCCTGGTACAACCTGTGGAAGGAGCTTCGCAGCTACCTGTCTCAACCCAGTGGCTCTGCTCGGGAACTGCACATCCGGCGCATTCGTGTCAAGTCTGGGGAAACCCAGCAGAAGTAAGTACTCCTGTCCCCTCTCTTGCTGTGTCAGTGGTGAACAGAAGGCCATGTCTCTGCCACCTTTGTTCCTTTGCTCAGCACGCACCCTCACCCTTCTGTATCTATCCACAACATGCAGGCAAAACCTCAAACACCTTTGCAGGGGATCATGACTGATCAAGGTTTCTGCTAACTGCTGTGCATCTTAACCCTGGTCACAGGCCCTTGGCTGGCTGGTGGGCATGGGAGGGGGGCTGGAATCTAGCCCTTGTTCTGTTTGCCAAGCCCTGTGTTGGCCCAGAGGAACAGAGCTTCTGGACAAGGCTCGTCAGGCGGGTTGCTTTGTTGATCTATTTACTATGGGCAAACTGGGGCATCTTGTCCCACAGATGAGGTCTGTGAGGGGCCCTGGTTTTTGCTGGCATTTTTCAGAGCATTATTGTGTCTGTCCTTCGGAGGCTTGGAATCAGGGATCTGGGGCTAGGGTTTCTACCTTCAAGTAACAGAGAGTCCTGTGTGGCATGCCAGCTGGCAGCTTCCCCATTTCTTTGAACCCCAAGCCGAGCATGAAAGATCCAGACCTTTATGTCTCAGCCCCCGATGCCTTGCCCTGACTCTGAGCAGGCTTCTGTCTAAATTAAAGCTGGGGAGGGCTCAAAGCCAGGGGAGCCTGGGAGACCTTTGTGAAGAGAGGAGGGTTTTCTTAACCATGTCCTTCCCCCGACCTCTGGAGTGGTCATTGCCAGCCTTGGCATGGGAGGAAGCAACTTCCAGCCCCTTTGTTTCTCTCCTGGCATTTTCCTATTACAATTCTTCACTTGTCCTGTTTGCATCCATTTTTTTCCATGTGAGGGCCTGAGCTCAGAGCCTTTACACTGGGCTATATTCGCAGTCCTTTATAAAATTTTGAGATAGGATCTCACTAAGTGCCTAAGTTACCCAGGCTAGGTTAGAACTTCTGATTCTCCTGCCTCACTTAGCCTCCCAGGTGGTGGGATTTATAGGCAAGTGTCATGCCCAACTGACTAAGCTCCTTGACTGAAAAAATTCAAGGTTCCTCACTTACAGTGTTCCATAAATATCCACTGATAAGAACAACTGGAGCTCAGCTGCAAGTTACAAAGACTCAGAAAATGGACAGGTGAGATCACAAGAAAGAATCAGGGGCCTAAACACCATTTCATGAAAATTGTGACTGCCCCGTGTAGCCTCAATGGTATATGATTAGTGTGACTGTATGGTCATTAATGTGAGGTGCCTGACCTTGGTGCTGAGACAGGACAAAAGCCATATTCAGAATAGTTTAGGAACCTTTCCCAGGAAGGTCTAATGACCTTAGGACCTGTATGCTTAAAAGATGACCTACCTCACTCACAACTAAGAAATGCAAATGGACGCACATCACAGCAGTAGGAGACCTGCTCATACCCAACGGAATGGCAAAAATGTTCTACCAAGTGGTGGTGAGGAGGGAGAAGGGAACTGTTACTCTACAACCAAGATTAAAAACTAGTGCAACCACTTTGGAGAGGGATTTAATAATACCCGGTCAGAATGCATATACCATAACCCAGAAATTCCACTTTTTAATATATATGCCACAGTACTATTTATAGCTACAATAAAAGTAGCAAAAACTTTAATATTAAGCAGAACAATGGTAAAGCCATTGTAAGGTAGTGATTTCATGTTATGTGATGTAATGACAATTTAAAATGCAACATTTATAGAAGGAGATCCTTTTTTTACTAAGGTGAGGTCCAGGGAGGGTTTGGTTCATGGGGGCTTGGGCAGTGCAGGTGGCTTCCAAGAGGCACTGACCTTGAGAGGCAGGCGGCCTTTGGGTAGACAGAAGGAAGAAGGCGGGAGAGGTGTGATTAAGCCTGCATGGGGCCAAGTCATGGAAGCCTTCCATGCAAGACGTAATTTGGAGTCTTGTAGTAGTGATGGGCAATTCTGAAGGCTCTGGAGTCGGGAGTGACAGCACCGCCTGAATCTCGGTAGACTTCAGGCTACATTAGTGGTGTCTTTTCCCTCTTAGACTGACTTTTTGTGCAGAAGATCCTGAGAACAACAGCATTTCTCCTGGCCAAGAACTCTGGTTTCACAAGTGTCGGGATGGCTGGAGAATGAAAAATGAAACCAGGTAACCAGGACTTCCTCTGGGTTCCCTTCACACATCTTGACTGATCACCTAGTATGTGCTGGGCATGGACAAGGGCAGTAGGGACACAGCATGATCAAAACAGATACAAATCCCTTCCTATGTGAAGCTGCTCTTCTACTGGAATGATGGTAGGCATATAAATGGGTGAAAATATAAAGTGTTGCCTCTGCTCTTATTCTGCCTTGCCCTGTAGATGCTCATTGCATACAGCAAAGTCTTTTTGATCACTAAATCCCCATGATATCTTCTCTGCAATGACTAGTACCACCCAAATATCCAGCTTTTGTCATTTCCTTGTGGGCACTAGATTGAAGTGGGGAGTGGGGTGGGAGGAGAAAGAGAAACACAAAGTATATTCCCTTTCTTCTGGTTTTCTGGAACCCTGTTGGCATGAGTAGATACAGTGGGACTAATTCTCCCTTTTTGAGAAGTAGGAGTGCTCATCTGTATGCAGCTGAGTCAGGCTGGTTTTCTTGCTTCAGTATCTACTGCTCCGTGCTGGAATCCCTTGATTTCAGATCAAAGGGGGCCCAGTTCATGGTGTGAGGCAGTGGGCTCCTCCAGGGAAACATGCTCTCTGAGCCTAAACACCTGCTGAGGAGGAAGGAGACCATTTCCCACCCATTCCTGCCCCTGCCCCTTCCCCCTTCCTTTATCCAGGGTATTGCATAGTAATCCTGCTGCCATACACTGAGCACTTAGTGTGTGATCACGCTGTGTGCAGTGACTTACATAGTCATTTAAGTTTATCACCAGCCCTAGGAGGCAGTGCTGTTATCCCCGTGGAGAGATGAGGAAGCTGATACTCAGGGACATGAAGTCACTCTCCCAAGGTCCCCCAGCTGGGGATGGCACAGTGAGGATTGGAAGCAGGTCATTCTACTCTAAAGCCTGTGTTCTTGAGTGCAGAGGGTGCACTCAGACGAATCGCCTCACCTCTGTCTGGGTACCAATTAATAAGCAGCCGTGCTCATGCCTGGGGTCCCCTGTGATTAACTGTCTGCCACCCCTGAGGGCTGGGTTGCGTCTGCATCTGCTCCTGTGTAGGAGGGTCAGTGCGACCTCAAGTTCAGTGATCACAGGACTTAGGGGGGATGCAGGTGGTGTGTTTAATGTAGGGTCTCAGCCTAGTGTAGGCTCAAAATTTTTCTGCTATCTTAGTTTGAAATCTTTATGTTTTTATTCATATACCTGCCTTTCACAGTGCTTCCACATATGTTACCGTCATTAATCCTCAGGCCAGCTATGTAGATTGGACACACCCAGGAAGGACTGCTATTCTTTTTTTTGTTTTTTTTGTTTTTGTTTATGTGGGTACCGGGAGTCGAACTCAGGACCTTGCAATTGCCAGGCAGGCGCTTATGCTGCTGAGCCATATCACCGGCCCAGGACTGCTATTCTTATGATGAGGGATTAAATATTTTATTCCTCTTTTCTTCTCCAGAACTTCTTAATAGTTTGGAGCTATATGACTTATCTCACATTGTTTCTTTTAGAAAACAAGTTGCCCTTTCCCTTTGCCCCCAAGGAACAGTAAACAATAGGAATGTGAGTAGTGAATGAACATTGGAAGCTGTGGCACCCCAGACATGTACAGCACCCTCAGTCTTCTTCCTCGGGACTTGCATGCTTCTCCCCTGCTCACAGATAAGGAGACTAAAGTTCAGAGTGGTTCCATGGCTTCTTCCTGTAGCTGATGCTAGAATCCAGGTCTCTTGATTCAGCTTTGCCCTCTTCCTGCCACACTACCGTCTCTTGTGTTTCTAGATTCAGGCAAAGAGGAGACTTCAGCAGTTCTCATGCTTGTGTGTGTGCATTGTTCATGCCTGCGCGTGTTGTGCTAAACATGACTGCATAACCTGTGATATTTGCAACTTGGGGGCCAGAGAGGCTCCTGGCATTTCTTAGAGGGAAGCTGTGGGGAGGAGAAAGAAACTCTCAGGAGCCTGCCCATTTCTTCTGAAGGGAAAGCGAGTGAAATAGCCCTACAATGTGTCAGAAAGCTGGGGAGATAGAATGCCTGGACACGGATGTGCCCATTTGCAGGTGAGTGTGCTAACCAGTGCCACACTGTCACTTGCTGCCTTTCAGCGCCACTACGGAGCTTGCCTGAGGGACTGGGAAGCCTGACCAGCGTGCACCTCAACCCCGCTCTCCGCACACATGGAGGAAAGTTACAGCTGAGGACCCGCCTGAAGAAGGACCCCTCTCAGCTTGATCCTGGAGCCCCAGAGAACTTGCTTGCAGGGCCAACCTTTGCCCCCATGATGACTGAGGCTTTTCACTGGACAGGAAAACTGCACTGCTGAAGTTCCAGCTGTGCTCGAGACGAACTGTCTCCGTTGACACCTCTGGAGTTGAGATTGATTTGTGCGCCAGTGAAATGTCCAGGGTTCCCCCATGCACACTGGCGGGTCTCCCGGTTGTTGGTTGAACCTGGGCTCTGGCTGGCGGGGAATGCTGGCTCGGAAGCAGCTTTGCATGGAAGGCTGCTTGTCCTCACTTGAGCCTCAGTGAGAGGTCTTTCCCTCGTATCAGGACAGCAGGCCTTTTACCCAATTAGAGCAGGCTGGTGCTGAGGCCCTGCTGTGGGAGTTCCCATGGGCTGCTTTGATCCACACCGGTTATATCTCTTAGACATTCTGTCCCGCTCCCCAACTCGCCCTCTGAAGCACATCATTGACTTTCTCTTTCTTCCATTATTCATATTTTGATTGAACAAGTATTTATTGGGCACTTAAAATTAGTTAGCATGTGGCAGTAGACACAGTACTCAACCTCACCATTTGGAACCTGACTAGGGTTGGGGTCCTTAGAACACCTTCCAGTATTTGAGAGGAATGTATGTGTGTGCGTGGTGAAGGACAGGAGGGGTGGCGGGGAGCTACAGGCTATCGCAGTTGGGAATCTTGTGGCTTTAAGTGGCTCCTACCTATTTCTTCTTAATTATCATGTGCTATTTCCTCCAAGAGAGACGTGTTTAAAATCACCAGCAGAATGTCAAGAAGAATGTCATACACTGAGGGCATGATGGTAGGCAATTGCTAGATATGATTGCTTTGGATCAAATTCTCCTCTGCTTAGGAGCTAGGAGATATTACGTATGTTCTACAAGTCTACTTATGCATAAGCCAGCACCTGCCAGAGCTAGCTGTAAGATTTATACATGTTGTTTTCTTCCTCGAAATACCTTGTTTTCATACTAGTGCCTTTTCTATGTTGGACTTCTTGGAAAAGCCTCCAATTCTAGACCTGGATTTGAATTAATAAACATGATATCTAAGACACTATTTTATACTTTTCATGGATGTGACCTAAATAGAGTGAGGTGATCAGGGTCACTGTCATCATCCTTATTTTACAAAATTGAGGCTTAGTGAGATTCAGTCACATGCCTGGAATTTCATACTAAATTGGTGGTGGAGCCAGGCTGAGGACCTAGATTTCCTGGAGGCAAAGTTCATGGTACACTCATCTTTCAAACTTCATGAAGACATCTATAGCTGCTTCCACCAGTTTGCCCAGATGTGACAAAAAATGCATTTTTTCCCCCAGATCCATCCATAAAATTCTAAGCCCTTTTATTAATATACAACCACAAGAAAACCTGTGCCAAAGAGCTGGGTTTTTTATGGGTGAGATTTATTTGGGAGGAGGTATGACATCAGGTGGGGATGAGAAAGTGATTTTATGTGTACTTAGGTTTTTAAAAGACATCGTTTCAATCTGTGTTGTGCCAAAGTTATATCACTATTTAATGCCAAACTTCTGAAGACATAACCAGTCAAGTCTTAATTCAAAGTATGCTTTTAATCTGTTCGTGTGCTTCTGTGATTGCTTTCTAGCTGAAGTGAAACTTGTGTTACCGGCCATATATCCTGGTTCATATGACTTCCGTTTTTTGTAATGGAAACTTTGGGAACTGAATCTTCTGTGGGTTGTGTATTTATGCATTTGACTTGAAGCCTTATTTGTATATATGATGCTTTTTAAAATTCTACTTAAAGCACTATTTATTTCTCAAGTGTGTATAATGTATAAAGTCAAATATATGGTTACTTTTTACTTTCGGATTAACCAATTTCAAGATTTAAAAATTTTAATAGTAAAATAATAAAAAAACTACAAAAATTCTTAATAGTCCAAAAACTCAGTTCTTAAAATTTGAAAGAATTATGGCTGCCAAAGCCCCCGAGTTTGCAAAAAAAAATGTTACTTATATATTTTTAGTCCATAGATGGCCAGCTCCAAGGTAGGGAGGTATGGCAGAAGGGTATGGCGGAGGAAAGCTGCTCACCTCATGGTAGCTGGGAAGCAGAGAGTGAAGCTGGAGAAGGAGATAAACCCTTCTAGGCCATGCCCTAATAAAACATCTCTCCTGCCAGACCTGCCTCCTAACAACAGCTATACCGCCCCTCTATCCAATCACCTTTCAAAAGACCCACTTCTGGGTGTATGAGGTTTTGTGAGAGACATCTAGATACAAACCGTAGTAGAATCTGTATGAGGATGGATTTTAATCTGGCTTGTATTCTGCTACTGCCCTGGGACCTAGTATAGGATGTGGAACAGAGTAGGAGTTCGACAACTATTAAACGAATAGGTAAACTTAGGTACAAGAAGTTAACTGGGAAAAGAGTGGTTAATTTAGAGTCACAAGTCCTGATATGTCATTCAGGATTATGTAAGTTTTAGTCTAAATACAATCTTTCTGAGTCTGCTCATTTAAGAAACAGAGACAATACCTTGCAAAATTGTTGTGAATATGAAATGTATATGATAAGAAAAAAAAAGTATTAGTATTTTGCTGACATTTGAATTGGAAAAAGGACAGTGAGATAAAGATAAAAATACAATCCCTTCCATGTATATGTAGAAATTTTATATATGATAAATTATTAATCACCAGGAAAGAAATGGATGGTTACCTAGATGATGGTAGGAAAACAGGCTAGTGAAATAAGGAAAAACAAAATTTGATCCTTACCTTACATCATAATTAAAGGTAAATTCCACTAGAATGAAAAATATAAATGTGAAAGTCATAACACTAATAGACATTATGAAATATAAATTGATGCCTGCATAAAAACTGAAAAATGTAAGATGTCACAATTATGACAATAAGAAATAGAAAATGTGAGTAGATCAACAAGTATTAAAGAAATGAAAATGCTAATAAGAGATTCTCTACCTCACACACTCAAAAACTCTGTAGTCATAAAGGAGTTACTAGAAAATTCTACCAGTATTTCTTTTCTTCTTTTCAAGGAGCATATAATCTGTAATTTACACGAGTAGTTTCAGATAATAGAGAACTCTTTCCAAATCTTCTCATTTATGAAATAAAATTATAGGACAAATTTTCTTATGAACATATACATGAAAGTTCAAAATATTAGGTATTCCTACAGGCTGAATTGGGTCTTCCCCCAACTTGTATGAGGAAGTCCTCACTAGCAGGGTCTCATAATGTGACTGTATTTGAAAAATAATGATTTTTAAAGAGGTAATTAGGGGCCAGTGAGACAGCTCAGCGGCACAAGCACCTGCCTGGCAAGCGCGAGGTCCTGAGGTTGATTCCCGGTACCCACATAAATAAATAAATAAATAAATAAATAAATAAATAAATAAATAAAGAGGTAATTAAGGTTAAATGGGGTCATATAGATGGGTCTTAGTTCAATCTGGCTGGTATTTTTACAAGGCGAGGAGATTTAGATAACATAAAAGAGACAGCAGGAATGAGCACACACAGAGGAAATACCATGCGAGGACATAGTGCAAAGGTGGCCATTTGCAAGCCAAGGAGCAAGGCCTCAGAAGAAACCACCCTGCTGCCACCTTGACCTTGGACTTCTGCTTTCCAGAACCATGAGAAAATTAATTCCTATTGTTTAAACCACTCAGTCTGTGGTATCTTTTTTTTAATGGCAGCCCCAGCAAATTAATATAGCAACTGAATCCAATACTGTAATGCAATGAATCATAGCAGTTGAGCCCAGAAATGTAAGAATGGTTTATTAGAAAATTGATCAATGTAATTCATCCAATTAATTTACTAAAAGAGAAATACTATTTCATTATCTCAACCGATGTAGGAAAAACATTTCACAAAAAATTTTAGAACTTTTGGAGCTTGATAAAGCCTCTTTACCAAAAGTTTACAGGAAAAGTACTTAAGAACTTTTGAACGTATTTTCTTTAGTAAGAATACAGGATTCTTGCATTATTATTCTTACTATTTAATGTAATACTGTACAACCTGGCCAGTATGATTAAAAAAGAAGAAGAAAAAAGTGGTGTATGATCAAAAGGAAAACAATGAAACTCTTACATTTACAGATTACATAACCATCAGCATAGAAAACCTAAGAAATTAGCTGACTGTGGGGACGCATGGCTGTGATCTCAGCTGCTCGGGGGAATGAGACAGGAGGGTAGCAAGTTTCAGCCAAACCTGGGCATTTTAGTGAGAACTTGTTTCAAAATAAAAAAGAGCTAGGAATGTAGCTCAGTGATAGGGCGCTTGTGTAGCGTGTCTAAGGCCCTGGTTTCAATCCCTAGAATACAAAACCAACAAACCAACGAACAAAGAAAACGACCTAAGAAATTAAATGGACTAATGATTAGAAATAATGAGAGAATGTGGTAAGGTTTCTGGATAAAAGACTGGATAATAAAA
Organism: Erethizon dorsatum; assembly: GCA_028451465.1. Classification (NCBI taxonomy): domain Eukaryota; kingdom Metazoa; phylum Chordata; class Mammalia; order Rodentia; family Erethizontidae; genus Erethizon; species Erethizon dorsatum. The sequence goes on along the minus strand of CM051829.1, from coordinate 29,239,489 downwards.
ATCAAATAATCCTCTTTACCAGCTATAACTAATTTAAAAATTCAGAAGAAAACATTAACATTCATACTGTACTTCAAACTAAGGAATTTCAAAATTAACCTATTTTGTGCAAAATTACTATGGAGAAATTTCGGAAATTATTCTGATAAGTAGACATGAATAAATGAACTTTTAACGGGTGAAATTGCTTAACATCAGAAAACTATCAAATTATTCCATGAATGCAATGCAATCTTAATCAAACTTTCAGCAGTATTTTTTGATGAACTGAACATTTTGTTCTAAAATACACGCTGAAGAGTAAAATTCACAAACATATAATTTAACTTTGAAAAAAAGAGCAAAATAGAAACATTTTTTCCTAACAGATATTAAGCTATGCCATAAAGTCAAGATATTGCTATTGACTCATTAATGAATTAACTAGGTTGATGAAATGTAATAGATGTAATAGATTTACTACAAATATATATATATATATATATATATATATATATATATATATATATATTTCCCCCCATTGGGCTTTTTTTTTTTTTTCTGATAGTAGGGATTGAACCAGAATCTTCTCATTGAGCTACACTCCCACCCTTTTAAAAATTTTTTATTTTGAAACTGGGTCCAATAAGTTGCCCAGGCTGGGCTTGAACTTGAGATTCTCCTGCCTCAGCCTTCCAGAGTGTTGGGATAAGAGGTATATGCCACCACACCAGGCTGGGAACTTGCTTTGGGATAAAGGTGGCACCACAAAACCATGGAAGGAAAATCTTATTAAATAGATGGTGTTAGGAAAACCACTTTGATATATGGAGAAAAGCAGTGCTGGACCCAGTGCTGTTAAAGAGAAAAGGTGGACTGCAGATGGATTAGAAATTTGAAAGTATAAGGTAAAGGTTGGGTGTGGAGATGCACACCTGTAATCCCAGTACTTTGAGAGGCTGAGGCAGGAGAATCACAAGTTTGAGCCCAACCTGGGCAACTTAGCAAGACCCTATCTCAAAATAAAAAACCAAAATGGCTAGGGATGTAGCTCAGTGAAAAGGTTTTGGCTTTAATCTCCAATATCACCCCCCCAAAAAAAAACCACCAAAAAGTGAAACAAATAAAACTACAAAGATAATTGAATACAATGTAAGGGGAATATCTTTGAGATCTTAGGACAGGAAAGATTTGTTAAATATGATCTGCCAAAGTGTTAACCATAAAATTAAAAATTGATGGATTTGATTATATTAATATTGAAGATTTTTATTCCATAATTATATCAGTAGATAAAAACCAGTATTTATCGAATGCTTGTTATGTGCCAGGTACTATTTTAAGTATTAAAATATTGTATTAATTCATTTAGTTTTTACAGTAACCACATAAAGCTAAGTACACAGTGTGATTGAAAAACACAGGGTGAATTTTAAATATAAAAAAAATTTATCGCAGTAAAAGATGCACTGCCACAAATCCCCCTCAAAATGCTCCCCCTTGCTTTGAATAATTTATCCGTTATTCTTGCCACTTTCTGAAGCACTTTCTGGAAATGTTTTTTTGTGAGTATTTTTAGTTGTGCTGTTGTGGCTGCCTCCATGTCCTGAATTGATTGGAACATTTACCTTTCATGTCATTTTGAATTTGTGGAAGAGCCAAGAGCTGCATGGTGCCAGATCTGGTGAATAAGGTAGATAAGGACACACCATAATATTTTTACAATCTTGCCTTTCCATCGGATGGCACTAGGCAGCAGCATTCATTGTATTTTTGATCACACCTTATAAAGACACTCCCTGAAAAGGATTCCAGAACTGCTTCAGAAGGTGGCAAGAACAATGGGATATGTGTGTTTGAAGTGAGGAGAAGTATTTTGAAGAGAATTAATGGCAATATGTCTTTTACTATGATAATTTTTAAAAATGTAAACATTCACTGTACATTTTTATCATATTATTATAATTCCCTTTACAAATAAGGAAATGGAGCCACAGAGAGGTTAAGTGATTTGCCCAAGGTCACATAGCTAGTAAGTACCAGAGTCAGCATTTGACCAGGGTGCCTGGCCCTAAACTTTTATGAATTATATGAATTATATGAATTAGACACAATTAACGGAGAGAAGGCAGACTTGGCGAAGGTAATTGTGACATATTAAATGATAGGAGATGAATATTTGATATATACAGTTAACCTCTGCAAGTCAACAAGAAATAAGATTCCAATAGAAAAATGGCATAAAAATATGGGAAAATGGCTAATATGTATGAGAAATACTCAAACTCAAAGGAATCAAATAAATTATCAGAGCTGTAAATTATCACAGCAAGATAATACTTTCTACCTTTAGAATGGCAATTTTTTTCACTACTGGGGATTGAACACAGGGCATTCACATTGAGCTACTTTCTGAAAACTTTATTTATTTATTTATTTTGTGGGTACTGGGGGTCAACCTCAGGACCTCACACACCAGCAGGTGTCCGTGCTGCTGAGCGATATCACCGGCCCTTTTTTTGTATGTGGGTTCCGGGAGTCGAACTCAGGCCCTCGCGCTTGCCAGGCAGGCGCTTGTGCCGCTGAGCCATCTCACCAGCCAACCAAAACTTTATTTTGAGACAGTCACTAAGTTGCCCAGGCTGGGCTCAAACTTGAGATCCTCCTGACTCTGTCTCCCAGAGTGCCAGGAGCAAAGAATTTTTAAAAATAGAATAAAATAGTCTGATTGACTACAGAAGTCTAGCATGTAGTTGAAATAAAATTCACTTAAATTTCGAGTCTGGGGGAATTAGGGTTCAAGAAGGAGGAGAACGAAAACAAGAAAGCCCTCACAGTCTACTCTAGTTAAAATATTTACTAGGTGAAGTTTATGTATGTCAATCTTTGACATTTCTTTTTACTGCTTCATGCCCTTTATTTGTACATTAAATGAGGACTATTTTCTTTTTTCTTTTTTTTTTTTTGTGGGTACCAGGGATAAAACTCAGGACCTTGTGGGCCAGCAGGCACCTGTGCCGCTGAACGATATCACCGGCCCTTTTTTCGTATGTGGGTACCGGGAGTCGAACTCAGGACCTCGCACTTGCCAGGCAGGCGTTTATGCCGCGGAGCCATCTCACCGGCCCAAGAGTATTTTCTTTAATAGAGTGTAATGTTCATTGTTTGAATGACCGCAGAATTTCCATACTGTCGGTGGGCAGTCATTGCATAGTGATTTCTCTGTTGCTGACCATCAGTATCTCTGATGCTGACCACATTCTGTTTCCAGTTATTATGTTACCCTGTTGCCTTCTTTCCCTGCCCCTGACGCAGTCTCATTGCTCTAAGCATTTCCCTTCCCGTACCTTTCAAGAGCTCTATTTTAAAAATTTGACTTCTTGTGCCCTCGGCCCAAGTTCTCTTTTATATATTGTGGTTGATTTCCACAAAGAAATTTTTAGAAGCTTTTAACTGAACTCATTTTCATGTGTCATGCTCTTACGTCAATGGCTGGTAGACCTTTAACTGGTCCAGAGTTATTTTCAATGTTTAGAGAAGAAGTCTTGTTAATAAAAAATAAACTTTGATTTGCACTGAGACAGTGTAGCATAATAAAAGGAACATTTCCAGTAAAAGTAGGAAATATTGGAGCAGGGTAGTTGCTTTACACATGGTCTAGTTTAGCTTGGGAATCTTTCCTCCCATCACCTCCCCTAAGCTATCCCTGATTTTCACAGTTGATTTAATTCCTTCACTCCTGAACTTAGACATCCTTTAGGTAAGCACCAGTATTTATTTGTCTCTCCCCTTTCCGACCCATAGTTTCTATGGCAGCAGTTGCCATGGAGAGGTGGAAAGAGGTGTCAGCCTTGCTTTATAAGTATGGTTTATCTATTAATTGGAGATGGCCTCAAAAGAGATTAACAAGTAAATAAAAGGAATAAGAGTAAAACAAATATAAACCAGGATTCAAATTACTTGGTTTCCTAAACCTCTGTAATTACCAGTACCATTTAGCCTTGAGTTTCCTCACACCACACCTGTGTGTGTATGTGTCGCAGTGGGAAAGGGCTGATGGAAGAGTCTAGAGGCAAAAGTGGATCTGAGCGCGCAAGAGACCAGATTCGGAGGACAGCTGGGGCAACAGGGAGCACAGTTATGGGGCCAGCGCTAATTAGCTCAGCCAAGTCTAATTCACACTTCACCTCATTTAACGCTTTCTCTGAGGGCAAGTGTTCTTGGACTCCCACGGTTTAGGTCGTGACCGGAAGGCAATGGACAGATGCCACATGTGCATTTTGGTAGTGCAGAGGCCCAGCACAGAGGCTGGGATTATCTCCCTGGGATGGAGAAGCAACAATTATATTTTACAAGTAAATCTGCCTTTGCTTCTGCCCTGGTTATTAGCCCAAGACAACTTCAGTGGGATTGTTCTGTGATCAAAGCCTTGACTTTTTGTCGCGAGGGAGAGCACTATATTATGACCTCAATGACTTACTCTTTTTTCTGTCAGAGGTATCGGTCCCATTGCTTGCCCTTTATTAGACAAACATTGTTCTTCTTGCTGACTAGGCTTCGCCAAGCTCCCTATACACACTGCTTTACAGCTGGTCAAAGACACTCTCAGAAATGTTGCTTTGTAACTCTGCAGTTCATTTCCCTGGCTATCTCACTGCTGCTGTCTCTCTCTTCTCCAAGGCAGGCTTCTTCATGTCTCTTCTTTTTTTTCCTTGTTGTCTTTATCTTTTTCCTGTTTTCCTACTTTTTCTCTTTCTTTTTCTAATAGTTTTATTGAGATGCAATGGTATGCAATGAACTGAACACATGTAAATCATATAATTTGACATTTGATATATGAAGTCATCATCAAACTGCAAAATCATCACCACAGTCAAGATTGTGAACACATCACCTCTAGAAGTCTCTTTGTGTACCTTCATAATTCTTCCCGCTGCTCTCTTCCAGGGCTGTCACTCATCTGTTTTCTGTCATTTTAATTTGCTTTTTCTAGAATCTAATATAAGTGGAATGCATCTAGGTTTTTGTATTTTTTTAAAAAGTAAATGATTAAAAAAATGGTGATAGAAAACCTAAATTTGTTTGTTAAGCTATTTACAAAGACAAAAGAATTAGCAACAGGAGTACGTTGAAGACTTCATCCCAGTCCTCTTGTTCTGTTATAGAAAACTAATCTAAGAGGGTAGAAATGAAAGGAATGACCTAAGAGGCTGTAAGGAAGCAGACTGGAAAAACGGTGGAAGGAGCAGAAGCCAGCTGGAAGCACTTGCATCAGTGGTAGGACCTGGAGCTGGGATGTTTCTCAGAGTCTACCTAGAGAGGTCTGAATTAGTGTGGGCCCCAAATTAGTAAGAGACTCTTGCCCCTGTGGAGAATGACAGAGGCTGATCTTTCTGAGACTTCTGCTTTTCCTTGTAGGGATAAGAGCATCTCTAGGCCCCAAAGGCGCATCTTAACTTCAGCCTGTTTCCTGCCAGCTCCTGTGCATTTTTACCTCACCAACCTCCTAGCGTACAGGTGAAGTACACAGGCCTACTCAGAGGGTACCTAGACACAGAGTTTTAGGGTAAATGATAAACCATAAATATTCCCTTGATTATGCTTACATTCGCCTTTGATTTTTTTCCATGCCAAATTTATTAAACAAAAACACACATCTATACTTCTTTTCTCGCTTGTCTTGCTTTTCGTACTTTGTCTTGCTCACCTTTGTTAATAAAGGTCGTAGTCTCTTCTGTTGGTGACAACTTGCTGTCTCAGTTTGTCTTGAGGAAGAACTGCTTTAGTTGAGTTTTGGAGAAGGAAAAAGACTTTCATCAACCTCGCTCCCAAGGGAAGAGGCACCAAGTTCCTTCCTACAGTTATGAGCAGAATCCTAAAGCAGTACAAATCATTTTCAGTGATCAATATTTGCACCTTCAAACTGTCCAGCAACTGTTGCTGGGGTGTCTACCTCCATGCCATCTTCATAATCCCTTCTTCCATCTTCTGTCCGGACCCAGCCAGGTTACACTGGCTTCTCACAGGCTGAGAAAGCGTTCCTTCTAACCTCTCTAGGGTGGCTCGCTCTTTACTGTCAAATGGGATTGTGGGGTACCCCCCTGTCTTGGTTCATGTGCTTCCTCATGATACTCTTCTCCGTCATAATCCTCTGGGTCTTCATCCTCAGGATTTGGTGCAATGCCTGGCATTCACACACTGCAGTGAGCATTGCCTCCAACGCTGATTTATCACTAGGCACAAGTCTAAATTCAGCAACGGGTTCATGGTTATGGCTTGTATCTAGATGTCCCCCCAAAGCCTCAAGTGGTCATAGGTGGGGCTTTTTCAGAGGTGGCTGAATCTAGAGTGTGTGATGCTGGGACCAAGGGTGTGTGATTACTAAATTAGTCCACTGATTAATTTGGCACCCACCCTAAGCCAGGTAGCCTAGATAGAATATAAAAGGGGCAGAAAGAAGCTGTTAGTGTCACTTGTGACTTGTTGATTGCCTTGCCGCCTTCTTCCTGCCGTGAACAGTTTCTCCTCTGTGATGCCCCTCTGCCATGCCACCCTGCCTTGGAGCCAGCCAACTATAAACTGACACCTCTACAAACTAAGCCAAAATAAGCCTTTCCTCCTCTAACTTTGGGTATCAGTATTTTGTCTCAGCAAGGAGAAAAGTAACAAGACAACCGTCATTACTGTCTTCCTCTTCTTCATCAGCAAGAGATATTTTGTTTCTTCTCCAAATTTAGCATTCACCCTAACATACAAATAGCCTTCTGGATAGGCATTTAGGTCCCTGGATGCAGCATGTAAATTAATGGTGAGGTAATCCAGTGAGAATCCTAATCTGGAACCATCTAACAAAGACAGGAAGCTCTCAGCGATGTAAAGCATGCCAGTGCTGAGGCCTTTCTGTTCAGTACAGCCATGGTATCTGGCTGCTGCTGCTACCCTATCCCCTCTGCCATCCCCTGTGGCAGAAAATTGTGAGGGAACTCATCATAACAGGGATCATCAACACATAGGTCGGGAGGGAGCTGTGCCACAGAAATCCCCATGGTGGCCCTTCCCAAAAGACTTAACAATTTATTCCTCGATAGACTGAATTATTTCTAGTTTGGGGTTATTACAAAGTTGCTATGAACATTTGCATCTGTGTAGGAACACAAGCATTCATTTCCCTTGGGTAGACACCTAGGAGTAGAATGGCTAGATCATATGACAGCTGTGTGTTTAACTTTTTTTAATACTACCAAGTCATTTTCAAGTGCTTGTACCATTTTGTATTGCCACCAAAAATATATAAGAATTCCAGTTCTTCCACATCCTTTCCAACACTGATATGATCAGCCTTTTCAATTTCAGGCATTCTAACAGGTTTTTTAGTTTTGTTTCTTTTTTTTTTTTTGTGGGTACCGGGGGTCGACCTCAGGACCTCGCGCGCCAGCAGATGCCCATGCCGCTGAGCGATATCACCGGCCCTTTTTTCGTATGTGGGTTCCGGGAGTCGAACTCGGGTCCTCGCGCTTGCCAGGCAGGCGCTTACGCTGCTGAGCCATCTCACCGGCCCTCTAACAGGTTTATAATGGTATCTCACTGTATTTTAGTTTGTGCTGACTTAATAATGATGTCAGACATGTTTTCATGTGCTTCTATGTCATTCATACATCTTCTTTGGTGAAGTTTCTGTTCAAAACTTTTGCCCATTTTGAGAAAAGTTGTTTGCGTTCTTACTGAGTGTTGGGAGTTCTTCATCAACTATATAATTTGCAAATACTGTCTCCCAGTCCACTGTTTGTCTTTTTTTAAAATCAGATTTTGTTTGTACATTTTAGATGTACATAATGATTACATTCATCATAGAGAATTTGTACCTGTACATGATATAACTTGTTTTCTTCCCATTCCCTTACTCTCCCTTCAACGCCCCCACATTTACAAAACCTTTGTTTCTTTTTTTTTTTTTTTGTGGGTACCGGGGGTCGACCTCAGGACCTCGCGCACCAGGAGGCGCCAGTGCCGCTGAGCGATATCACCGGCCCCTTTTTCTTATATGGGTTCCGGGAGTCGAACTCGGGCCCTCGCGCTTGCCGGGCAGGCGCTTAAGCCGCTGAGCCATCTCACCGGCCCCAAAACCTTTGTTTCTATGTTTTCCTTCTTTTCTCATTTTTTTTTACTTTTCCCTCCTTTCCTTTCCCTCTCCCCTCTCCTTTATTCCCCTCCCCATGTGAACATTTTCTTCCTATTTCACTATACCTATTATACATTTTTGTCCTTATTTACACTTCTGGTTTCTCACACCAAAGAAACAATGCAGCTTTTACACATGTGTGTCTGATTTATTTCACTTAAGAGTATGGTGTCAAGGTGCATCCATTTTCCTAGAAATGCCTCGAGCATTTCCTTCTTTAGGGCAGAGTAGTACTCCATTGTATAAAAAAACCACATCTTCTTTATCCATTCACCAGTTGATGGGCACTTGGGTTGTTTCCAAAATTTGGCTATTACAAACTGTGCCACTACAAACATAGGTGTGCTTATATCACTGTGGTATGATGCTTTTAATTCTTTTGGGAAGATACCCAGGAGGGAAATGGCTGGGACAAATGGAACCTCTAGTCCTAGTTTTTGAGGAATCGCCACATCGATTTCTACAGTGGTTGCCCCCATTGTTTGTCTTTTTATTCTCATAACAATGTCTTTTGCAGAACAGAAGTTGTACATTTTAATGAAATACAATTTTAATTTTTAAAAAATGCATGATGCTTTTAGTATTAGCTGTAAAAAATCTTTACTTGACCCAAATTTATGAAGATTTTCTCTTACATGTTCTTCTGGAAGTTTCATAGGTTTAGGTTTTACGTTAAGTTAGTAATTCATCTTAAGTAATCTTTTGTGCATGGTGCAGTTTTAGTCATCAATTGTAGGTCTTCCTCTGCATATGGATATTTATTTCTTCTAGCATTATTTGCTGAAAGACTATCCACTCTCCTTGTAATTGTCTTGGCCTCTTCATCAAAAATCAGTTGTCTAAGTATATGTGGGTTTATTTCTGGACTCCGTTGTCATTCTATTTGTGCATTTTGATGCCTATACCACACTGTCTTGACTATTGGAGCTTTATAATAAGATTGAAACCTGATACTGGAAATCACCTAACTTCAATGTTTTTGTTTTTGCGAATTTGTTTCAGCTCTTCTAGGCCCTTTACATTTTCATATGAATTTTAAAATCAGCTTGTCGACACAAAGACTGTTGGAATTTTGATAGCCTTGCATTGAATTTATAGACCTATTTGGAGAGAAGTGACCTCTGAACAGTTTTTCAGTCCATTCTCATCAGTTCATGATTGGAATTGGGGCACTTTTTACATTAAAGTTCAAATTTTGTGGCTTGGTTTTCTGCTAATGTATTACTTCCCGAGGGAGATACGGCTCACTCTTACTGCGTACAGATGCTCCTCGACTTAAAGTAGGGTTACACCCCAATAACCCTATTGAAAATTGAAAATGTAAGTAATAATGCACGTAACACACCTAACTGACTGAACATCACAGCTTAGCAACACAGTACCCTGTGGAGAAATGGTTTCCACCCTGGTCACCGCTTGGCAAACTGGGACCTGTGACTTACTGTGGCTGCCCAACATCTCAAGAGTGGATCATACTGCATAGCACTAGCTAGGAAAAGTGTGAAATTCGTGGTATGGTTTCTACTGAGCTCCTATCACTTTCACACCATCCTAAAGTCAAAAAATCATTAAGTGGGACCATCATAAGTTGGGGACTGTCTGTAGAAAAGAAGTGTTTTGGATAGAGCAGCTTTAAGCAAATACACAATTCCTTACAGTGAACTCTTGAGTTATGCCTGGCCTGGCATATGAACAACTTGGGTTGTGAGCAGAATTTTAGTTTTAACTTACTACCAAATGCCAGCCACTCGTGGTTCCAGATGGCGTCAGATACAGATTTAACCCTTAAAGGAAGGAATATTACAACATCCTGTCCTGTATGGGGTTAATGAGAAGTCCTGGGCCCGTGTCTCTCTAAGGACACTGAGATCTGCTGTACACAGGAGGGAGACTCCGAGGGCTGTGTAGAGGCGCCTGAGCCTTCAGTAGACAACTTCAGTTACAACCAGCCCTGGGGAGCGAATTGAGTTCTTAAATCAAGGGTCCACTCCATTTACAATGCCATTTTTATTTTTAAAATGAAAAGCATGAACATTCAGGAATGTCAAGATAGTGCTGTGAGGATGTGGTGGGGCCATCAGATGCCCCTTTGGGCCTGAGGCACACACGGAGTGTTGGCAATGGAGGGTGCTCACTGAGTCTTCAGGAATGGCCTCAGTCAACCAAGAGGCGCCAGGCCACAGTCCCGCCCAGGAGCAAAGAAATCCAGTGGTTGCTTGATAAGGCCTGACCCCCTTCCTACGGGACAATTCTGCAAGGCCAGGCTAACTGCAAAGCTCTGGTGGCATCAACAGAGGCCTTCGCTGCATCATAGTTTGTCTCTTCTGCTCTCGGGTCACATCTCCCAGACGCTGACCCTGAGATCCCACCCCTAGAAGCTCGCCACATACAACTCTGCATCTCAGAGTGCTTCCCAGGACTCTAGCCTAAAACAGATGGCTGCTTCCCATTCACCTTGCAAACAATCCAAGAATTTAAAGGAATGTCACTAGAGACCCTGAGGACAGCCCTCAGAGCTCAGGGACAGGATGTGGGGAAAACAGAAAACCAGGTTATCAGTGGCTGGGGATACCGTTTGCTCATGGTCAAAGTCACCTCACTCGGAGGTACTTTCCCTTTCATATGTCACAACATGAAACTACCCTGACATTGGGAGGAGGAGGAAATACCTGGCAGGAGCATGGATGACACAACAGGGAGAGAGGGAGCGGGTAGATTATCCAAAGAGAGGCCAAGAGGCTCACCCTCCGGGAACAGGGTGTCCCAGGGCAGGGGGAGAGCCCTGCTAAGAAAGCTAGAAAAGATTATCTTTTCTCAACTCCTGTTCAGTGGGGTGAGAGTGTGAGCTGAGAAGTAGGAGAAAATTATACCAAAACGTATCAAATTAAACAATGTGATATGCAAACATTTTTATTCACCTGTGATGCTGATGAAACCCAGAGTAATGAGAACGGACAGATGGACACATGGGATTTGGTGAATGAATTTCCCGACTGCTCTTCTTTGCCACAGGCATTAGCCAACATTCAGTCTTCCACATAAATCCTGCCCTCCTCTGTCTCCCCTAAAATATGTGCCTCAGACTCTCCTCACATTTTTTTAAAAAAGTTAGAATGTGTCTTTCGAAACAAACTTGGGCTGCCTCATATAAGTGAGTTTCACTTTATACAACAGACATAATTACATAGTTTATACATTTAATCATAAAATATTGACTAATTGTACTATAAAGTCCTCTTAAATGTGTTCTCTCATTTAACCTTTATAATAATCTAGGTGAGAGATATTTTTTCTTAGCGGAGGAGAAAATTGACATTCAAAGATGCAAGTGGTTTGTACAAACTTTTTAGTAAGTAGATAAACTTAGATTTAAACTTGGGTTTACAGATACTAAAGCCTATGATGTTTCTTTCCTTGAAACCACTAGAAGAGTTTACTTTTTAGATGACTGCCATAGTGAGCTAGTTTCTCATTTGTATAAATCTGTAGGTTCATCTATTATGAGGTGGGGAATCCGCATCTCAAGACTTTCTAAAAAAAAATTGCTCCTCTCCATTGCTTCACATAATGAGAAATTGGCAGTCACTCAGATTTCCAGACCTGCCCAACTGGCTGACTGTGGGATGCCCAGAATTACAAGCATTCCTGAAGAATGCTTTGAAACGTTTTACCAGCAAAACCACCTTGTGTAGTAGGAGGATGCGTTACCTGAGGAGAGGCGTGGTGAGCAGGAATCTATGAAGTGAGGCCTGGACACACTCCGGTCATTGCTGAGGCAGGCCCAGAAAGTTCTGGAAGTAATGGAGGACCCAGCATGAAACTGGCCCATTTCCAAGCCTATCACATTTAGTTCTCACTGTACTTCTATAAGTTTTCCTGCCTTTATTTCAAATGGAAAAACTGAGGTATGGAGAAGCTAGATTGCCAAAGGTCAGCAACTACAAGCAGTGGTTAGGATTTGAGCCCAGGTCTCTGTTTACCTGCACAGTTTTTGTTTTTAATCACTATGTTGTGTTGAATATAGAGCTAGGCAGGCTCATGACTTGTATTGCATACTTTCACACCTGTATTTAAAATATTTCTTTGACATGTGGTGGAAAGATGAAGGCTGAGAGGGGGAAAGTTGGTGGGGTGCGGGGCAGGGGGCAGCATATTACTTGTATACTTCACTCAGCAGACAAAACCATGTCATTGGCACCTCATCCTTCCTTATAAGGCAGAGGAAGGATGCTCTGTGCCTGCCTGAGTTTACTACTGGGGGATGCCTTCTTCCCCCCTCAACCAGCCCTCCAGGGTGCCTCATGAACTTGTGCAGTGTGATGGCCTCACACACCACTCTTCCAGGGGAGTTGTAACGCCGAGGACTCGTTCCCCAGGCGCTGCCACTCTTCCCCACATGGTCAGGTTGACAACAGCACGTATGGGTATAAACCAATTGCTAAAACACCCTCTGGAGACTCACATTTTGTGTCCTGACCTCATTTGTTATGGCCTCTAATGTGCTCTGTTCAGGGCTGCTGGAAATGCTGGCCCCTCCGGCCAAAAGGCTCCATCCTGCCCCTCCTTCATCTGACCAGCCATCCCTCGGTTGAATGCTGGCACTCTCCCTTCTGTGGGTAGCAACAGGAGTTGAGAGGTCCTAGAGTGTTTTATTTTTTCCCCCAATTAATTGTTACCTGTTGTGCATGGCTTCCTCCCAAACTAAGCCTAAGTCCCCTGATTCCCCTGAGAATGCCACAGCCCAGGAAATTAGACGACATCCACATCTATACACTGTAATCTGAAGAAAGTTTGGCCAATATGAGGACTGTTTTTAGGGAAGCCCACCCCAGGATTTGCTCACTGTGATAACCCATGGCCTGCCTTCTCCCTTTTATTTATTCTCTGTCATCATTGGAATTCTTCGATGAGATTGAAGTCCACAGAATTTAGGTTGAATATAAATTCAACTGAATATTTTTAAAAACTGTTATTTTGTACAGTAATGCAGACACTTTCCCATCAAGGAGTTGGTAGTCTACAAAAATTCAGCCCATGCCATCAGATCTTTACTGTGACTCAGCGAGGGTTAACATTTAGGAGCAGATAAGATAGCAGTTTATGTGCAAATGAATACGGGTGTGTGAGAGCAGAACAAGGAACAGAAACAAAGGTAACCAGAGACAACTTGCAACGAACCATGGCCCAGCAAAAGCTGGCACCTGCTGGAATGTGCTCATCAGAATCTTGAGTACTAGCAGAAGAAAAGAAAAACAAAAGATAAATGCTCTATCCCCTGAACTAAGACTACACCAGCCTAAAGCCACTGAGAAGGCTGCCTTAATCTGTGCAAAATCAGGAACCGGTTATCTCTTAGTATTCACAAGATTTACCTGAGCTCTACAGGTGGGCAGATTATTCCATGAATAAAAGACTCTGGAAGAATTCCCAGGTGGTGCTTAGAATACGAGCTTGAATTTCCTTCAGAATGTTCCAAGCCTTGGATCACCCTAGCCTGATGATGTGTAGGTAATTTGCCAGCAACTCCCAGTGACTCTGCCTAAACTCTATGAAGACAAAATTGGCTGACACTATAAAGGTGTGAGATGATACAGGAAGATGCTGGTGTAATGGGTCTGGCTGCTCCAGGGAGGTGGGAGATTGTGAAGATCTGAATGACAATGCACTATCCATGGGGTTGCCAATTTCCCTTTGTTTTGGTCTGGAAAAGTTTCTCATGCTTAACAGGTACGGTGCTGTAAATGATGTAATGAGTGGTCTCCCAATTCCCTAGGAAAGGTAAGGAGTAATGAATTAAAACAGCAAAAATGAAGCATGGAAAAAAACTGACTTACTTAAGTCCCACACAGGTCAGCGATGCTAATCACAGTGGGGAGTTTCTGATTCCAGTAAATGGCCCAAGAGGATGGAGCCTGCTGCTTTCTCTCCTTGTGCCAATTTATTTCTACCTTAAGTCTTAGGGTAATCAACAGGATTCTTGTTTTTTGTTTTTTGTTTTCTGGTTCTTTCAGAAAGCAAAAGACATTTTTTAATAGTTCAAGTGACACGGTAGGCATTGTTCAGATCAGATTCTGATAACAGGAAAAACCATAGAAGCCACTTCAACCAACAACACGAGGAAAGAATGCAGTGTGGAGATTGACGGAGATGGGGGTATTTTAAAGTTAGTGATAGGTAAAGGACAGTAAGGAAAATGGCTTCTCTAGCAGTATCAGCAACTGTGGGAGCGCATTGGGAATACAGAGCCCATCCCAGACCTACTGTATCCGAATCAAGTTTAACAAGATCCCCAGGTGATTCACATGTACATTCGTGTTTGAGGTTCACTCATCTCAAATGACGTCAATTGAGAAGCATCCAGAAAGTCTGCCAACCTAAAACAAAATAGGTGAACAAAAATTCTAGAGCTATGAGGTATGGGCTTGTTAAATTATTTTTTAAGGTAACTGGCCTCCTCTCTTAAAATGCAATACATTAGTAACTCCTAGTCACACATATCTTAGCATAAATTTATCAGAATGTTTTAGCCTATATACCATTCTCTTTCTGAAGCTTTCTTTGCCAGCCAAGTTATGAATGGAATATGAGATGGTTCTGACTTGTGAAAAACAGTTTGATGATTCCTCAAAAAGTTAAATATGGAATTCCCACCCTTAGATATAGACTTAATGTGTTCAAAGCAGGCTTTTGGGGAGCTTGTCCAGGCTGCACCCTATAATAATTAAATCAGGGCCAGTGATATCGCTCAGCAGCACAAGCGCCTGCTGGCAAGCGCGGGGTCCTGAGTTCGACTCCCGATACCCACGTATAAAAAAAAAAATTAAATCAATAACTAAGAAACAGAGTTAGGACCAGATTAAGGTAACATTAGATCTCAGTACTTGAAACTGCAGTACAGAATATGGTCTCATGTCTTCTTTCAAAGCCACGCTGCTCCCAGATTCATAACAGATTTGTAGAGGCAAGTGGCTTGCCGTGAATCACACAACAAATTATTACAGCAGTAACTGGTTTAAAACTTGGGTGAAATGATCCATTTGACCATGTTCAACCAACTAGATCATATTTGAATTTGACCCCCACGTCATACCTTCTCCTGACTACAGAGCTTTCCAGAGGCCAGGTGATCCATGCCTTGATCATACTGGCTTAAATCTAATTCCCACATATCCTCCTGTATAAAAGGCCCCACATCTTCCAAGAAGTGATTCATTGTTAAGTTTGGTTTTTCAGATGGGGCTTTGCTGTGTTCCCCAGGCTGGTCTTGAACTCAAGCAACCCTCTCGCTTCAGCCTCTTGCTTAGGTGTGACTCCATGCGTGGACTCCCACATGCTACTGAAGTGCAGCTTCTTATCCTGCATTTCTAACCAGCCCTCAGGTGATATCGAAGATACCAATCCACAGAGCACAATCTGAACAGCAAGGCCGTACAACCGTGGTTCTCAAAGTGTGGTCCGTGGGCATCAGCATCCTTTGGGAACCTGTTAGAATGGGAAGTAGCAGGCCCCATCTCAGACTTACTGAATAAGACATGGAGCTCCAGAGGGGTGTAGTCCTCCAGCGATTTTTAAAAACTTAGTAGTATAACATGGTGTACAATGTGATGTTTGCTATATGTACACATTGCAAAATGTTTAACAAAATCCAGCTCCTTAATATACGATCACCTCACAGAGTTAACTCTTGTGCAGATGTGATGAAAATACTTAAGATCCCTCTTAGCAGTTTTCAAGTATATAATACATTTACTATCGTGACCTTGCTGAGCAATAGATCTCCAGATCATAATCCTCCTGTCTAAGTGATTTTGTTACCTTTGACCAACATTTTCTCATTTCCCCACCTGTTGTCCTTCAGGCCCCCAGCAACCTGTTTTAACGCCACTCACTTGATTGTGATGCAGGCTGGAGTTTGAGAACCACCCCGACAGCTTCCTCTCACCAAATGCCTCCCAGCATGGGGCAGAACTCCGCTAGAACTGCTGGGGCTGCAGAACTCAGGGGGTCACTGGGGTTGGGGGGGAGGTCCTTGAAGACAGAGGATTCTGAGGAGCTCTTCAGCCCAGGATGGTGGCAGTGGGAAGGGCCAGCCCAGCCCTGGGCCTCTGGACCACAGGGGATGGCGCACATTGCAGGGAGGAGTGGGTCTGTGAGCACAGCCTCCTGTTCTGTTTGCATTTCCTGCATAGCTATCTGCACCTGTGTTCCCAGCTGCCCCCAGGTCCCTTAGGAAATCTGTCCACACACCCACTGATACCAAGGGGTTAGCAAGTCAATGTGCTACTTCTTTCAGGGTCATTTGCATTTAAAAAGCAGTGTTCTAGAGAAATTAAAGCTTTGGGCTTCCAAGGTAGGAAGCTTCCTGGTATTTCAATCCCACATCTTCAGCGAGAGGCTCTGGGGCATATGATGTGGTTCTGCCTACAACTTTTGGGGGTGATGGCTGGTGGCCCCCTCCCCGGGTGCAGGCGGGCTGGGAGAGCAGGGGAGGTGGAAGCTGAGGAATTCCCCATCCACTTGGCTGCCTCCTGGAATCTTTTGCAGTCCTGTCCTTTGTGGGAGAGGGGCAGCAATTAGCATAAGTAGAACAGACCTTCTTTGTCTTCATCCCAGACTATGGGATTCTGGCCTCCCCCAGAGACAAGCTAATTATGTGGATGGGATCCTGGATGCCTGTTGGCTTGGCTCCTTGCTCAAGTGTTGCTGCCAGATAATAAACCAGGTGTAGGTTGAGCCCTGGCTAGGTTTGAGGCTTGTGTGTTTATTACCTCCCTTCTCATCGAGGAAATCTGGTACCCCCATTACTTACACTCTCTCTGATACCTCCTGCAAATTTCCACAGCTCCTTGTGGTCAGGACAACACACTCTTGGCGCTGAGTATCTTCTAACTTCTCACCAGTGATTGGTTTTCTCCCATCTGGACTGCAGTTCCTTCAAGAGGAACCTTGTTTTATATTTAATCTATCAACCAATCAGTCAATATTTATTAAAGAAATGATTTTCCAGGCACTCTGCCAGGCCCCAGAGATGCAAGGACTAATAAGGCACCAGCTGAAGTGAGCTGTGTGCAGCCTAGTTGCGGGGTAACTGTACATACCTGAGGGAATCCATCCATGCAAACAAAGGGGAATAGGACAGTGTGTTGGATGCTCTGGGGTGGGAGCAAGGACAGAAATGCACCTGGGAAGGAGCATGGGGAGGTAGGGAGATGCTGGGGAAGGATTGCTGGAGGAGGTGACATCTGGAGTATTGAGGATGAGTAGAGCAGGAAACTGGGTCGCCGGTGGAGCCATGAGGATTGCGACAGGAAAGATGGAGAAAGTGATGTCTGCGGTGGGGTGGAGAAGTCTCTCCTGGACATGTTAAATCCGAGACAACTATGGAGAGTATCTCGTGGCCCTGACCCATGGGAAGGTGGACACAGGAATCTTGAGAGAAGGAGAAGGAACTGAAGGTGAGACCCTGAATGGCAGGTGGTATAACCCGGTGCCTTAGAGAGTCGAAGCAGATTTTGAATCCCAGCTTTGCCTTTTACTAGCTGTCTGTGAATTGTTTTCCTCTTGTGAAAAAAAGAATCTAAATCCTGTCTTACCAGACTGAGAACTAAATGAGACAGTACACATGACGTATTTAGTAAATCACCTGGGATATTGTGGGCACCCACAAAGGGTTTTAATCAACAGGGACGGGATAATTGATGTTGAATGTGAGTGATATGGCCCTGGGGAGATGAAGTAGTGTGGAAATAAAAAGGGAGCTAAGGGCAGAATCACCAAGGAGTCCCTGGCCAGGGAGGTAAGAGAGAGAGAGGGTGTTAGGAGGACCAAGAAAGGAGGAGGGAGTAGCTAAGAGACCCAGACACCGTGGGATTTGTAAGGCGAAGGTGAGACTGTCGGATTGTCAATTATGAGGTTACCGGTTATTGTAGGATAATTTCAATGGAGTGGGGAATGAGTGTGCATGATACATTTTAAAAAATCTTCTATAAAGGATGGGAGATAATAAAATGAAGCAAAAAGGAACAGGTTTGGGGAAAGCTTCTTGCTTAAGGCAGACTTTGTACTTATCTTTGCATCATTGTATCCTTTCTCTTTTCACATTTTCTGTTGATTGACATCAGCCTCCACAGCCTTCCCTCAGCGTTCCCTGGTTGCTGGCCTCTCTTTTCTTAATTCTCCAGCCCTATTGAGACAGGAGATTAGGGCATGGTAAAGCTGGCTGGGGAAGTAGATGTGACCTGTTAATTACAAAATTCCAGGATATATGCACAGAGCAGTTCCCAAAGCCCTGCATGCAGACTTCTCTCGAGAACTTGAGCAGGTTTTCGGTAGGATGCCTTAGACCTGATGTCAGCTTGAGGAGTGGATGATACAAAAACAACAGTCCACACTGAGTTTTTGCCACTGTGTGCTTCTTGCGTGGATGGCTTGCCCTTACGCTGTAGGGTGCACTTCTTTTCCTACATTTACTTAGCCCAAACTTGCTCTGCAGAGTCTGTTTCTTTTCCTACCTTTAATAAAACTTTGCTACCATTTGTGCTTGTCTTGACCAACTCTTTGTTCAGGACAGAAAGAAACCACCTTGAAACCACTTCCAGAAGTATGGACTCCAGCGCCCCCAAACCCGGTAACATTATGAAGAGATTTAATAAAACACCCACGCAGTGAACTTGGTTACTTTGGTACCTTCCCCTCATGACCATGGTGAGCACAGGAACTATGCTTTGTGTGCCTTTGGCTTTCCTGCACCTGTCTCAATGCACAGCACATAACAGATGCTCAATAAATGTCTTGAACCAGCATGTGTGAGCAAGATGTTGGGTGAAGGCTTCTGTTCTAGATGTTGCTTACTTGGGGAGACCTAAATGGAGAGAACTGTGTGTGATTGTCCCGGGATTGGAGCTGCAGAGCTCCGGGTGCGATTCTAGCCCAGTGAGAAAAGTGACATAAGAACAAAGAGCACTGAGGATGCTCTGATCATCCTTCCAAGGCTCATGCTTTGTGAATAAATATTTGAGTGCACGCTCCAGCACATCCATGTCAGATGTGTAGACCAGAGTAGCTCACTTTATTCCTGGAACTGGTATTGTGGGTGTCAAATATGTGCTACAGCTTGTCCCTTTCGGGTCATGAAAAGTCTTAAAAAGTGAAGCAGAACATCATACCAGTGTTGATGTCATAAGTCGGAGCTGACCACTCACAAATAATATTTCCCCTCTCACTGATGCCTTGAATTTTCCTGGTCTTTAGAAGTGTGAGTTGCTGGAATGGGGGACACACCATCAGTGCTGCAGTAATCTTAGCCCCTTCATCTGGAAAAGCAAAATATTATTCTAGCTCCCATTGGTTTTTGGTAGGACCTGCTTTCAGATCCTTTCTTGAGATTTAGTTTTGGTAGGAAGAGCCTGGAAGGATGTTAAACAACTGAGGGGGAAGAAAGGATTCTATAGAGGGGGAGCTGAAGCCATGGGGGGCCATAGCTCTGGGAGACTGACTGCGTACCTCCCTGCTGTAGGTCACTTGCCACCCCATGGAGGATGACTAAAGCAGATCTGTGATTATAGGGTCATGGAAAATCATCCACCTGGGCTCTAACAGGAAGCGACACTTTGCACCAGGCAGTTCAGATCCGCCTTGATAGTAACCCATAGGCCAATATGGACTTGGAAATTTCTTGCTGCACTCTGTGCTCTAATTTACCTCTCAAGGTAATCCAGGGCCAGAGCATACCCAGCACTGCAGGCAGGAGGCAGTCTCCTGGGCACCCATACTGGGGCATCTGTCTCCTTGTTCTGCAGTGAGAGCTTTGAAGGACCCTCTGTCTTTCTGTGGTGCCATGAAGATGCTAATCTATGGGTGAATAAAGCAGAGACCCTGACAGCGTTCTTCTTTCTTCTCTTTGGCCCTGAAGTTTTAAGGAGGAAAGTAGGAGAGGAGAATGCATCACAGAGGATCTCTGACAAGCTCATGCTTCTTAGGCATTTGTAGCTCTCTCTGGGCATTGGGCTGGGCAAACAGGTGTCACCCCTAAAGTGCTTGTTGATTAATTCAATTCATTGTAAACTGCAAAAACAAAGTGTTTTCACGTATCCTAAATTAAACACATTGAACTCTGCCATTTCAATTTGACTTTAAAGGAAGACTTTCACATTGACTGTTTGAAGACTAGGGGCTCCATGCCAATCTACTTCCATCTGCCACCATGGACGGCCCAGGTGTACCGCCCAACTTCCGGTTCTGATCAGGCAGGGAAAGCAAGTTCTGAGACCTGGTTGGACATTGCCCTAAGAGTTGCTTCTCGCATCCTCAGGTTGAGAATGCTTTTCTGATGTTCTGTCAAATGGAGAAATTTAGCATCTTCAGAATCAGTTTGTACATTTGATGCAAATACTGTACTCTAAAAAGGGGATGCAATGCATGTTCATAGAAAGTGATGAATTAGGAGTCAGAGTAAGCTGGGTGTGGTGGTGCATGCCTGTAATCCCAGCTCTCAGGAGGCTGAGGCAGGAGTATCACCATGAGTTCAAGGCCAGCCTGGGCTACATAGTGAGTTCAAAGCCAGCCTGGACTACAGACTGACATGTCTCAGCACCCCCCCAAAAAAAAAAAAAAGGAGTCAGAAGACTGGAGTGGTTCTGCCACATAAGAGCCACATACTCATCAACTACTTAGGTCTTGGTCTTTGACCTATAAAATCGTAACAATAATATCTGTCCTAGCTTGTTTTAAGGATCAAATGAGTTTAAAATGTCCTGATGTAAGAGATGATATTTTTTTTTTTTTTTAATTACAAACCAGCTGGACTCTTCTTCCTCCATGTATCTGCTAAATCAGACCACATGGGCCTGGAGGGTGTGTGGGGTGCTCTTGGCTCAGTTTTGGGGCCCAAGTGGTAGCACAGCCTCCTGCCTTGTGCGTCTTGCCTGTTCTGCCCCACCCTAGAGCCAGATGGGGCTTCAAAGCTGAAAATGCTTCCTGGGTTCCTGTTGAATGGGGTGAGCCAGAGTTCCTGGGATTTCACTCTGAGGCCTCGCAGAGGCTGTTGCTGGAGAAGGATCAGAGCCCCACCTTTATCTCTGCCACAGTTTGTTGCCTTTGTGGCCATTTGAGCATTTTATTGTTTCCCCGGTGATGACGTGACTGGAATGTGCCCCATCTCTTTGTAGTACTCCCTGATGCTGAATTAATGGAGGGGGGATGGGACGGCAGTCCTGTGCTGGACAATGAAAGCCTGCTTGGGATTCTACAAAGTCCCAGAAATGCTCCTCTGATGGGGAGGCGCTGAGCTGGAAAAGGCTAAGGAGCTGGAATTTTCCTTTCTGATCTGGCTTCTTGGACACAGGCATGAATGGCTTGTAAATCTCTTGTTATCGTCTTGCTGAAACACTTGTATGAGGCAGGCCAGTGGCAGAGGGGGGGATGGCGGCTTTCTGGTGGCCACCTCTGAGTGGTGGTTAAGCTAAAATGCTAGCAAGAGGATGGTAGAATTTAGTCCCAGAATGACCCTCAGAGCACAGGGTCATGGGTCCACACTGGATGACAGCCCAGCCTGGAAGCACATGGGAGTCAGGTTTGGATCAGGATAGCCTGGCCACTGCTGGAATAAGCAATAAGTTAAGGTTCCTGGGACCAGCAGGTGATCCCAGGAAGACAGCCTGGAGAGGAGAGGCCATCCCTGACGGGTTTGAAAAACATTCTTTTGAGAACCCTCCTGCCTGGTACAGAGACAGCATCAGCTGTGCCCTGAGCCAGCACAGCCTTGGGATGGCTTTCTAGGCCAGGACTGTATCTGCTGTGACAGTCACATCTCAAACACAGTAGCTGGTACAAGCCAGGAGCTGCAAAGCCACAGCTGGGAGGGCCTTTGGGGCCACCCATTGTGGAGTTCTCAAGGGACTGCAACTCAGGGTGACATAATGTGACTCCTTTATCTAGAGCAGTGGTGGCGAGCCTATGATGCGCATGCCACAGCAGGCTGTCTGTATCATTGAAAGCTCTAAAAAGTTCGCCATCGTTGGTCTAGAGACTTCACTTGGAAAGTTCCTGGGAGGGCCAGGGAATGGCCTTTCACAGAGGCCCTTTTCTGCTCCCAATGCTGACACTAGATCTTGGAGCCCAATAGGACTCAAGCACTGGCTCCAATTTCCACTGTGATGAAGGTCATCCTTCTGGCTCCAGCCCTTGCCTGTCTTGAACCCGCTGTGCACATTTCTTTAGGGTGGCACATTTTATTCAAAAGTTATTAGCTACACACCAGTGTGTAAAGAGGAAAAAAAGTGACCTTTTTTTTTTCTTGAAACTTTATGGGAAATAAAATACATCCTACTAATTGTTTTTAAGGACACAAACTAAAAACATGGCTGCAGATTGTGACCATGTACATTTTGCCCTAGATAAATAAAGTCCTCTTTTGTGAGTCTCAAAGGAAAAAAAAAAGAATTTAGCCTCAAAATTATCAGTTTCACTCAGAGAACTATTTAAACAAGGATATAAAGATTAGAAACATCGGATTCTTGTTGGGTGTGATGGTGTATGCCTATAATCCCAGCACTCTGGGAGGCGGACAGGAAGATGGAAGTTTCGAGCTCAGCCTGGGAAACACGACTCAGTGAGACCCTGTCTCAAAATTAAAAGGGGAATGTGTGTAGGGTGGGAGTGCTGGGGATGCAGCTCAGTGCAAAGGCCTTGGGTTCAAACCCTGGTACAAAGAAAGAAACAAATAAACACAGAGCTGCTTCAGATGACTTTTGTTTTTAATTTTTTCCAGTGCTAGGAGTGAATCCAGGGCCTCGTGCATGCCTGGCAAGTGCTCTGTTGCTGAGCTACATCCTCAGCCTGTTTTAAGACAAGTTCCGGCTAAATTGCCCATGCTAGCGTCAAATTTGGGGATCATCATACCTCAGTCTCCCGAGTAAGTGAGATTACAGAGATCCACCCAGCAGCTTCTGATGATTTCTACTTTCTTTCTTTTTTTTTTTTAAGTGGGTACCGGGAGTCGAACTCAGAACCTCGCGCTTGCCAGCAGGTGATTATGCCACTGAGTGATATCACCGGCCCTTTTTTTCCTTTATATGGGTACCGGGAGTTGAACTCAGGACCTCGTGCTTGCGAGGCAGGCGCTTATGCCACTGAGCCATATCACCGGCCCCCCTTCTTTCTTTTTAATGTGGTGGTGGGGCGACTTTGTCCATCTGAGGGGTATTTCACATCACAGAAGGTAGAAGGCATCCTAGGGGCAGCAGACTTGGACTCTATGGGGCAACTGCCTTCCAGGGCAGATAGTATACATGGAACTGGGCTCCAGCTCTGCAGGACAATTCGTGTCACCACTGCACTCAGCAAAGTGCACCCTCAGGCTAAGCTTGTGGTGGTAAATATGCTCTGTGGAAACACAAGACCATGGTGAGGCTCTGTAGATGCCTGGGTTTGTGAGCCCCATCACATACTTCCAGCGCTCTTCCAATAATACGCTAATCACACCATGCTGGCTCCTCCCTCACACCGGTCCACATCTGTGATGGATCACGGCCATGTGGCTATCTTCAACGTCCTTTTAAATCCCCTCCTTAAGATCAAGAACCATGTGTGTTTGTTTATTTGCATGTTTGGTCACAGCAACGCAAAAGCTGCTTAGCACGTTTCCTTCCAGTGCTTTCTCGTTTACAATGCTCCTGCAAGGGCAGTGCTGTTATGATTTAGATCTAGAATGTCCCCCAAAATACTCATGCGCTCAGAGGCAGGGCTTTTGGAAGGTGACTGGGTCATGGAGTGCTACACTCATCAGTGGCTTAATCCATTGGTGTATTCAGAGCTAAATGTGCTGTTAGGAGATCGAGCCTGGTTAGAAGAGGTGGCTCCTGGGGGGTGAGTGTCCTTCCCGGGCTTCCCCTTGTCTCTTTGCGTCCTGGTTGCTGAGGTGGGATAGAAAAAATAAAAGGTAATTAAAAAGGGAACGAGGAAATCAAAACTAAGAAATTGTACTTTTAAGAAGACTGTAACCACCAAGGACCCAGCCAAAGTTGCCCGAGGTGATCCATGTTAGTGTTCCTTTGGCCAAATTTAAAACCTTTCCTACCAGACCCATCGCACCCCCAGAATTTTAAAAAATACTAAAAGTCCATAAATTGGCTTAATTTAAAAAATAAGGAACAGAAGCCTGGCCATAAGATAAAGGAGCAGGTTGAGTGAACACAAAGAATGTTCAAATCGCCTATTTAAAAAAAGCCTATCCCTGTAGAATGGGCTAATATCCTTCTGGGGCGTGGGTCACCTTTTCCCAGCCTTTTCCACTCCTTCAAGAGAGGTTCCCCGTTCCAAACTGTAATGTGCTGCATTTCTCTGAGCACTTGGGCTCCATTCTTTTTTTTTTTTTTTTTTGTACCAGGAATCGAACTCAGGACCTTGCACTTGCCAGGCAGGTGCTTATGCTGCTGGCCTTTGGACTCTATTCTTGAGTTCATCATAAAATCAGTGGCCAACAAACCCTTCTGTTGTCTCTTACTGATGCCTCCTGAAAATTCTTTATCTGCGATGGGAGTCACCGACCCTACAAATTTATTCTACAGAAGGGTAGGTTAGGTTCCCTATTTCAGCCTCAGGGACCCTCAGACCCAGCTCGGTGACATTTTCTCTTGGCAAACTTGCCAGGAGAAAAAAAAGAGACTTTAAGAGGGCAACTTTGGTAAGTCTAGCCAAAAGACTTATTTTTTCATCTTCCCCACTGCCCTCCCAACCCCTGGCCCTCTGAAGCATAGTTTATCATTTTTTTCCTCCTTTTTCTCTCTCCCTGTCTACAAACTTTGACAGCCTTAGGGTTTTTTTGTTTTTGCCTTTCCAGCAGTTAGAGACTCTTAAACCCCGAGAAAATGAGTGCTTGTCTGTAAAAGCGCTGAAAAGAAGTAGTACTTTCTCCAAACAGAACTGAGGAGAGGGGTCAGGAGGGACTCTTCAGGATGTGTAGTGGCCTCACTAGGTATTCCTTAAATTTAAGATCACACCCCATCCCTGGGTTACATGGAGCTCTGAAAAATCTTACTCACCCAGGAAGACACAAAATAAGGAAGAGACTCCATCCAGTGTCTTCAGCAAGGTTTCTCATGCAGCTGGTGTAGGAAATCCCAATCCTGAGACAGTAAAGAGAACTGGTCTCTGGGTCACACCAGAGAAAGCAATCCCCAAAATCATACACAGTTTTGGGTCCTAAATACTTTAAGTTGAGGGAGAGCCTCTATACTGCTCTTTTGATTTTTTTCTCTCTCTTTCTTTCTCAAAACTGAAGGGCATAAGCTGAACCTACCTCAGGCCATAGGTTCCCTGCTTGGGTGGCAAGGAATATGTCCTAAGCCACGCAGATTCAAGTGGTCATTCAGGAGATAACTGATGTCATCCATGGGACTTGGTGAAGTCTACTGACTCAGACTGAGAAGGAACCCTGTGATTTATTCCCTCCCCCACTTTCTTTTTCCCCAAAGAAAGCCCCAGTCCCCTTCTTGTCCCATCTCTCCCAGTCAGGCTTTCATCTGTCAGAAAACTCAAGTCATTTACCTTTCTTTCTGTATTAGTGATCAGGAGAGGCAGGGAGCTAGAGAGTGGAGGAGCCTAGTGTCCTGCCACGTGGGAGGGGGAGAAGCACACGGCCCCTGCTTTCCCTGGTGTGTGATCTGTAGTTGCTAAGTGACGTCTCTGGACTTTTCAAACCCTCTGTGAGTTCCTCAGGCTCTGAGCTGTGCGTGTTACAGGTCCCTAGATGTAAAGATCGTTGGGGTACATTTTTTTTTTGTGGGTACCGGGGGTCGACCTCAGGCCCTTGCACTTGCCAGGCAGGCGCTTACGCCGCTGAGCCATCTCACCGGCCCGTGGGGTAAATTTTTTGAGGAAAACCCAGCTCTGGTATACAACTCCTTTTCCTGCTTCCCTGATCCGTTGATAAAGGTTGGAATAGACAGATTTCTGTGTGACTAGCGGGAGTGCCTGGACCAGTCAGTAACAGACAACAGGGCAGGGCTGCCAATCACTTGTGATTCTGGCTCTGGGGTAACAGGGCAGAGCTGCCCCTGAGCAGTTGTGGTTCTGGAAAATGCAGGTGGCACATGCAGCATGACCCTGACATGAGGCAGGCTGTGCATGTAGTGTGACCCCTGGTTCGGGTGGCCTGCACTGCAAGATGGGAGCCTAGTTTAGGCAGGCTGCACATGTGGCCTGGCCCCAGTTTGGGTGCTCCAGCTGCTGTATGTAGTGGGACCCTGGAATGAGGTGGGCGGCTCAGGCTGCCCGATCTTTGGGAAAGATCCTGTCTCTTCTATCTTAGGCTGTGAGCCTTAGCTTTAAAGTTAAGTTTAATACATGCAAAGTAACAATAAGTGCTCTTTTATGCCATACACATTATAGGGGCCAGTGAGATGGCTCAGCAGCATAAGCACCAGCCTGGTAAGCGCGAGATCCTGAGTTCAACTCTCGGTACCCATATAAAGGAAGAAAAGGGCCGGTGATATTGCTCAGCGGCACAAGCGCTTGCTGGTGAGCGCGGGGTCCTGAGGTCGACTCCTGGTACCCACATAAAAAAAAGAAAAAGAAAAAAAAATATGTATACACATTATATCTAGAATTTAGACATATAGGATGATCAAAAATTTTGGCATCTCTATAAATCTGGTCCTGTCATTTAAAACTTGATATATATCTATTGGCTTTTTTAAAACAAGGATTTGTTATTGTATAAAATATATATACATATATAGTATCATTTATATACTACAGTATATACTACATAATATATAGTATTAATATATATGTACTATTACATCTATTTGTGGTCATTAACACTGTTTCCTAAACTTACAAGAGTGCTAAAGGTGTTCTTCAATTCTTGTTAATGTAGTTACACCATGTAAACCTGTTAAAGGAATCTAAACTTTGCCTTGAGAGTAAAAACTAAATATATGTAAAGATTTCAATATAGCTGTGATGCTAGTTATTGCTAACCTCATGGTATAATAAATACATTTGTGTTTGCCGAATGTATAGGTCTTCTAAGATGCAAAACTTAGGAAAACATCTTATCATACTGGTAACCTCCAGACTAAAGTAGTTAATAGACATTTTCAGGTTTATGTTTATGTGATTGTTATATAATCTACTATGATAGCTAAATGTGCCTAAATAATATGCAGTCCAGGTAATGTCAGTTTAAAAATTAAAACTAGGCAATAGTTATCCCTAAAGTACATCTATAAACAAGTGCATTCTACTTAGCCACTGTATTTTTTCTCAAAAAAAAAAAACAAAAAACAGAAAACAAAAAAGAAGTAACAAATTTAAGTGAATGTTAAAGTCTCCCCGCTTGTGTGGGTCTATGTTGTGGGGACATCCTGTTTCTTGGGCTGTGTGTTATCTGGGTTCTTTGGAAAAACTAAACAAATAGGATACATATTTAGAGAGATGCATTTTAAGGAAATGACTCGCACAATGTGGAGGCTGGTGAGTCCAAAATCTGCAGAGGCAGCCAACAGGCAGGAGACCCAGGAAGCTGATATTTGAGAAGGTAGCCCCCCCCCATTTGTTTCTATTAGCATCTTTGCTATGGTTTGAATGCATCTCCCAAAAGTTAGTGTGTTGGAAAGAATCCTGAAATTCATATGTTAATGGAAATGGAGGAAGAGCCTTTGGGAGTTAATTAGGACTAGAAAAGTTCATTGAGATGGGGCCCTCATGATGGCATTAGTGGCTTTATAAGAAGACAACAGATTTGAACTAGTGCCTCCTGATTCTCTGTTGTGTTAGGATGTAGCAAGAAGACATTCACCAGATTCTGGTACCTTTCTCTTGGACTTCCTGGCCTCCAGAACTGTAAGCCAAATAAACTTCTATTCTTCATAAGTTACTAGTATTGGGTATTTTGTTATAGCAACAGAAAATACACTAAGACATTCTGATTGATTGGATGATGCTCATTCTCTGCTTTAAATCTCATCTTAAATATGTCTTCACAGGGGCCGGTGAGATGGCTCAGCGGCTTAAGCGCCTGCCCAGCAAGCGCGAGGGCCCGAGTTCGACTCCCGGATCCCACATACGAAAAAGGGGCCGGTGATATCGCTCAGAGGCACGGGCGCCTGCTGGTGCACGAGGTCCTGAGGTCGACCCCCTGGTACCCACAAAAAAAAAAAAATATGTCTTCACAGAATCATTTAGAAGAATGTTCAACTGAGCTGGATGTGGTGGTGCATGCCTATAATTGTAGCACTTGGGAGACTAAGGCAAGAGGATTGCTGTGAGTTTGAGGCCAGCCTAGGCTATATAGTGAGTTCAAGTCCAGCCTGAACTATAGAGTGAGACCCTGTCTCAAGAAAAAGGAGAAGGAAAAGGGAGGAGGAGGAGGAGGTGGAGAAGTAGAAGGAGGAGGAGAAGGGGAAGGAGAGGAGAAGGAGAAGGAGAACGTTTGACCAAATATCTGGGTACAGTGGTTTGGCCAAGTTGGCAAATAAGATTGACTGTCACGGACTGGCTGGCTTGGTCCTCTATTAAGTTATTCCCCATGGCCTGGCTAGTGTCTGTTCCTGACCCTGGAGACCGATCTTCTGAAATCCCCCCATTGAATGGATGAAAAGAAGGCACCATTCCAGGAGAGTTTGGGTGGTTCAGGAAGAATCCATTCCTGGGTTGTGGTTCACAGTCAGGGTGGGTAAGAAGCTCTTTAGATAATCTATAGCAGTGACCATGGATCTGCAATCTCATGTCATAAACTTCAGTTCTTTTATCTTAGTTTCCTCTTCTATAAAACTAGGAATATTTGTGGGATTAAATACGATAATGGGGTTTGCACCTGTCATAAAGTAGATATCATATAAAAGACAGTTAACAGAGGTCAGGTTTTTGGTTTCTTTCTTCTCTCCCACCTTCGTTCCCTACTCACTCTTAGGGAAGATTATTTCCCCCTTGTTTCCGTGCTAAGATTGAGACAATCTTCCTTGCTATACAGAGCAGATATTTCTCGCGCTGACCTTTCTACTTGGGACCTAGTATGAAGTCTCTTGTCTGACTGCCTACCTTGGGATGGCCCTAGACTTTGTTTCCAATATTTTCCAATTTCACAATCTCTTCTACTGATTTCTATCAACTCTCAGTCCCAATGGTTGGTGAGCAGGCATGCACCCTTTATTTCTCCCTTGGCCAGAATGTAAACTCATACATTTCAAAAACTATTTTTTCTCCTTTTAAAGGCCTTGCAGTACGTTACTTAGACCGAGCATAGTGCCTGAGTGAGACAGTGGTAAATTGCAAGGGTTTAACCCAAGCCCACCCACATGTAATACTCTAATATGGTTACCTAAAGAAGAAAAACAAGCCAAAAGAAGCAAAAGCAGTGTTTTATTTAACCTAGCCATCGTGCCTACTATTGGTCTAAGCATTATTTCCAAATCACTTTGCAATGGAGAGTAGAACTACTTAGCCAAATAGAAGCTCCAAAGAAAATTAAGTAATGGTTTAGTGACCTGAGGCTTATCTTGAATGAGCCAGTAGATAAGAGGTTTCCACATAACCTCTGGCAGGGGAGGCTGATGGGCAAACATGTTAAACAACCCAGTTTATGAGCTCACTGCATGACTCTGCCACATGGATAGGTATGGGACCTGCAGCACCAGCCCAGCATGGTGGCACTGAGAGAGTTGCCTCAGCTTCTGTATTGGTCTTCTTTCTGTTCCTTCTCTAACACGCTCTGTGTGTGTGTGTGTGTGTACACATAAGAGATTCCCACACAGCCCTCCCTGCCCAATTCTTCTGTGTCTAAGGCTGGTGCATTCGAGGTTCAAGCCAGGCATTCGCACTCTGTTCCTCTACTGCCCACCCTCCCCTCCCAGACAAAGGTGTGTGGGAAGCAGTCTGAGCTAAGCCCTCTCGTGGCCCCAGGGACATTCAGGAGCAGAAGTGTGCCAACCTGTGGGGCCCTCTCTGGCCTTCTGTGCCTTTCCCTGGGAAATGCATGGGTATAAAAGGATCAGACTTGGCAAGCTGCTCTGCATCATGGGTGATGCTTCTACAGGTGGACGAGGGTTCTGAGCCAGAGTAGAGAGGTCTGCGCAGTGCCTGGGCTGTCCCTGGGAGAGGCTGCTGCTGGACAACCATGCCTGGGCCTTTTTTCCACTTGGAAAGCTCCAAGTGGAAATGACTTCCAACTCTCCTTCCTGAGACTCATGGGCTTGCCTGCCCCATTCAGCCTACTCCCTTGTGGGTTAGGCAAGGCCACACCCTATTCCCCTAATCTCCTCTCCAAGCCTTCCCACCCTGCACCACGAGATAAGCACAGCTCTTGTCTGTAGGGTTTACTGCCCTCACCACAGGGAGGACAGAGGTACACAGTGGTGCAAAGGGGACATTTTGGAGCTTACAGGGATTGGGACTACATAAACTACTCTCTGCCTGGCTCCTGGCTCCTGACTTCCTTCTGAGAGTGAGTGGAGACATCCTGTGGATAGATCAGTATCAAGCCCCTACCCTAGCCCATGTGTAAGAAAAATATAACTCACACTTCACTTATCTTTCCAAATCTTCTTTCTTGTCTGAGGTCTTCCACCTTATTGGCTTTTTGAGCCTCTCTCTGTTGGGGTCAATATTGGGATCAGTAGTGCAGATGTGGGGACTACCCCATATTCTCATGTAGCCAGTCCCAAGACACGGCCTCTCAGATAACCCCCTGTGTTAACTCCCATCTTCAGTCTAGGCCCTCTCTTGGCCCCAGCCTCTGTCTCTTCCTTTCTTGGGTAGGGGAAGCAGACTTGGAGAGCCGGAGTGTGGCTGGGGAGGATGCAGTAGGGGAGCCCCTCTTCTCTGTCTCCCTTAGAAAAACAAACTCTGTCTTTGCTCTGTAGCTCTATTTTCTATGCCCTCCAAGTGCTCTCTGATTAAGACAGCATGACTAGGATCCCTCTTGTCCCTGTTGCCCTCAGCTGTTATAAACCATGGCCACGACTTTGCACACTGACAGGAAATCAAAGCTTCACATGGCCACATCCTATCCTCCCAGTTAGGTCAAAGACGACAGGAGGTTACCCCAGCACTCACTAGTGCCCTGCACACAGGTGGCAGTCCAGCCGTTCTGCTAACTGGCTACTCCTGGCGGGACATTTCTTGGTTTCCCTGTGATCCTGGGAGGCTTTGGAAGCAAAGTTTCCATCAGATGCTTTGTGTCCATGACAGCCCAGTACAGAGAAGACTTCTCTGGGTGAGAAGAATTCCTTGGCATCTAAAGAAAACATTGCTATGACCAAAGCAATATATTTCTTTATTCATTTGGTCTTTTATTCATTTGTTCCTTGTAGCCCCACTAAGTGCCAGTCTAGGTAATACACAGCCCATGGGGCCTACCATCGTGTTGGGGAGATGAGACTTGAAGCTATGAGAAAAGACAAATCAGGTTGTGATGAAATGTTCCAGATACTTGATGTGATAGTTAATTGTTGTGTCAGCTTGAGTAAGAAGAGCCCAGCTGGATTAGTACAGTTCTGGGTGCAGCTGAATGGGTTTATTGAAGACAGTAGACCCACCCTGAATGGCACCAGCCAATAGGCTTGTACCCTGAATGGAATAAAGAGGGACAGAAGAAGGGAGTCTCACTGCTCTTTCTTCTGAGGAGCTCCTGTCTTCTCCTTCCCTTTGGACATCTCCTGGCTTCCAGCGCAGACTCTTCAGACTTCCAGAGCAGACCCTTCCACTTTCCACTGCAGACCCTTTGGCCTCTTGATATGGAGGGGCTCTACAGTGAGCTCCAGTCCTTCAGCCTTCGACTGGACCCTTTGGATCTCCAGGGTGCAGACAGTCCTTTCGCACTCTTCCACATCTGACTCTTCAGGCAGCCATTGTAAGCCTACCTTGTAGATCTTATATATTTATATATCTTATATTAAATCTGTTTCTTTAGTGAACACTGACTGATGCACTTGATTTGAAGCATAAATTGAGGAGGTAAGAGAAGGACAGTGGAGCTATGGGACAGAACAGCGGTCTATGGGAAAAGTATGGTTTCCCAGCTCTGGAAGGAAGAGCAGAATTTAGACATGTAGAAGAAAATGTGGAAGACCTTCCAGACTGAAGCAGTGAGCAAAAACATGGGGTTTTGCAGTGAGCAGAGGCTGTTGGGGCTGTGAGGGGAGATGGAGTACATAAATGTTGGCTCTAGGCTACTGCCTGGGATGCAGCAGGGCTGAGGGCCACACTGGCCATTCCAGGCCTCATATGGGAATTGCTCTGGTAACCAAGAATGCACTAATGGTGGCATGCTGTGGCTGCCCTCACCTCTTCCCATGCCCTACAAGCAGCCCCAGCCGGGCCCTGAGGCCTCATCCAAACTACTCTTATTCTTGCTGCAGGCCCAGAGGTAGCAATAGAAGCTGGAAAGGCAAAGCTGTTTGATTCCCAAGGCTTTCTGAACCAGCCAGGTGGAAGGCAGCCAGGGAGGCAGCAGCTGGTGACAGTCTGCCTGCCTGCCTCAGATAGCAGGCAGCTACTCAAGGGAACAATTGGGCAGAAGCAGGGGTGGCCAGTCAGGGAACATGGGCCAGTGGAATTCTGAACAAGGTCAAAGTCCAATTTGGTACAGTGGTTTATTACCAATTTAAATCTTGTCTTTCCTCCCAGAGTGGCTGCCACCCCTGCAAAGAGACCAGGACTGCCACAGAGAAATTTGCATTTAAAAACTGCAAGTGCTGGGCAGCCCCTGGCTGGGCTGCAGTCTGCCTGTGTTCACCTTTGCAGCTGGCAGTCTCATGTTGAAAATGCTCCTCTTTTGCCTGTAACTGGCCTGTTTGCCTGGGGGGAAAAAAATCTCACAAACAAAAACTTTTCTGGCTGCTTTCAATCTGGGGAGGATCCTGAGGCAGATAGGTAGGAGGTGGAAGGGTCCAGAAGGTGTTGATCACACGCTTTTCCTAAGTTAGATGGGTGGGGGAAAGGCCAAGGAAGGGCAGCTAGAGGGCAGGAGACGTCCAGGGGCTGAGCAGGGATCTGGGGGTGGGGTGCAATGCAGCAACACTGGGAGGCAGGAATCTGGGAGAGGCTGGGGTCTGGGGGGTAGATTCTACAGAAGAGCTTGGCTAATTTATTCCAGGCACGTGAGTCAGTTTGAAAGTAGACTTCTTTTCATGCCTAATTACTAATGGCCTAGAAATCTATTTCTACTGCTTCCCATAGATATCACCACATTTGCCACCCTTACCATTACCCCACACTAAATGGACGGAAAATCTCATCCCCATCTCTGTGCACTACAACCTTTTTGGATTGGTCTTTTTGTGACCCCTGTACCATTAAATTAACAAATGTGCATTGAGGATTTAGGTGTCAGTGAAAAAAAAACAGCTGCATAGCTTAAAGCGTAGATAGGCTACTTTTAGGGTTGGATTGGAGCAGGACTTTCTATGAGAAGAGGGCGTATGTGGGACAATTCTTGCATGACCATGATGTCAGGGTTCGTGGCGATGACATTCTCACAAGGAGATTTGCTCTCAGGCACCTCAAAGGCAAGGCTTATTGCAACACTTTGGCTGCTTGATGGGCTGGGGCATCCACACTAGGGCACCCAACACCCTGTGCCCAGGACTGTGCGAATACACACACAAACACACATATCCGCACTCTTGCTGGCGGCACCTGAAGATGCATTCTACACATCTTGCAGCTAAATTGATGTCAACCAGGACTGGCTGGCCTGGAATCCCTCTACGCACTGCTGGGGCTCTGCAAGTTCACTGGAATTTTGCTGTGGGCATCAGGGGCCCATCGTTCTCCCCTTTCTGGGTGGCAGTGAGGACCAGGGGGCCCTCTGTGTCTTTTCTCATCCCGTACTGGAAAGAGCAAGAAATGCCCCAAGTCAGCTATTTGAAGGTAACACATAGGTCTCTCCAGACCTCAGCATCATGCTGGGGAGGGCTGAATGGCCCACTTAGGCTCTCCTTAGTGCCCATCTCTGGCAGGAGCTCAGGGAGAGCGGTTACTCAGAGACAGCCACCTAGATTACTGGGCTGCCAATTATCTTTGCCCACATGGAAAAACCCAGCCCTGCACAACCCATTCGCCTTCTTGTTGGAAGTGGCAGGAGCTTTTGTGGCACATTTAAAGCCCCACTTCCAATCAGAAATCCCAAGTAGCCTCGGGGGCCCACTGCCTAAAGTGTGAAGGCCTTTGGGCGCTCCCAGGATACTTGACCTTCTGCTTGCAGATGTCCTCTCCAGCCTCACTTGTCTCTGCCGTCACTTGGATCTTCTCAGATTGCCCCACACTTGGCCTACCTCACCTCCATATCACCTGGGGTGTCTCACAGGCTGTTAGTCCTGTGTGCCATTCCCACCACAGGTGTGGAATGCCTGCTTCCTTCCTGGACAAGTCCTACCAGCCCTTATGGGCTCAATTCTGGGAGACCATCCTCAACTGGAAGGGATTTCTCGGCATTTATACAGGATGCGCCTTGAGAAATAGATCATTTGCCTCTATGCCTCAAGTGCTAGCATGTTATGAAGCAGGAGCTCGGGAAGACTTAATCGAATAGAGCAAGCACACATCGATAATCCTTGCCATGAGCATGGCACTCTGCCTTGGGGCTTTTCTCACGTATGTATATTATCTCTGAAAATTCTGCGCACGCAGAAGGCCCGGCCCACAAATTTTCCATCTTACAGGTAACACTTACGTATCACAGATAGCCCCATGCCTTGCCCACATAGGTGTTCAGTGATAGATGCATTTTGATAACTAGGAGGAGAGACACTGAAAGTGGCTGTCTTTCTGTTTTGGACCATATGCTTCACCCAAGAGCACTTCTTCACTGTCCTTGTCATCTGTTCCCTTCTCACCTGGACTGTCGTGTTCTGCTCATTCTGTTCTACTCTGTTCCTTTGTCCCCCCCAAGCCCTGCCTATAGTTTCCAAGGCCAGGCTGAATCCCACCTTGTCTGTCATATCCATCTCTAGACCGCTCAGAACCGGAAGTCATGGCAACTCTCAATTCACCATCTCGTGTTCCTAAGAAATACCGTCCTTCATGTTCTCTAAAACAGCTCAATGTTGATTTAATACCCCCATCCTACTGAGCTTTTTGCAGTCACTCCTGGATCCTGAACTGGTTTTGGGTAAAATCTCCAAGCCCCTTTTACCAGATGTCATTGTTGCATGCTGACCACAGTGGGGACGGCCCCTGCTGAGTTGGTACGGTCTCTAGAGCTCTACTGTTCTGCTTCTTTCCAGTCACCTTTGGGCCATGGGCTTCAATGTCTAGACCAGAGTCCCAGGTTCAGTCTCCCTATGTGCCATATAACTATTTCTTCTCAGGACCTCTCAATTTGGGGCACTTTTAGGGGGCTAGTGACAGATCTATATATCTGGGGACCTCCCACCAGTGGGTAAAGCAGAGGACAAAAATAGCAGGCCCAGGATCTTTTATTTCACAAATTACTTCACCAATCCCTCTTTTCTGAGCTTTACTTATATATGTAAACACTGTTTGAGTGTTCTTTACTTTTCAAGTGGAATATTCTTATCTTCCTAATGAAATCATAAACTTGTGAGGTCCATTTCCTGGTGTATAATTTTTCCTTATATTTTCTCCTTAACAACTCGTGCAGAGCTAAGCATGCAGTAGGTGAGCCTTTGGGCTTATTGACTGACTCATCAGAAAATGACTTTGGCTTTGCTCCAGATCCTTGGGAAACTGGTTGTTTGCCTTGGGACCCTTGGTGCTTCCTGTCCCTGAGAAGACATCAGCCCTACTCAGGCTTGCTTCTTCTCCCTGATCCCTTCCTGCCATGTGGTCCTCTCCCAGAGCTCCTGCAGTGCTCTCCTTGGCCTGGAGGTGGAAAGGCAGCCCATTGCAAAGGGGCAAATCCCCTTTTCCATCCAGAGTAGGACTGAGTGATGCAGGTCCCAGCCCCGTATGTGGCAAGGACACTCTCTCTCTTGGAGAGAGTTTTGAAATTCCTTTTGTGTTTCTTACCTTGTGGGACTGAAATGCTGAGAAGTCCCAGCTGCATAGAGGAGAGACAACTCAGCAAAGGAAAGGCCTGTAGGCATAGGCAGCCTTAGGTAAATGCAAGGCACTGCTTCCGCCTTCCTTTAAGCTCTTCAGCTTGTCCTCCCTCCAATCCCTTTCTTTTCTCCTTCCTTCTCTCCCTTCACCCTGCCCTTTCTAATTCACATGGATTTTCCTCATTGCTGCATACAACTTGGGTTGCCAGTGCTAACAGCCTGGTGCCACCTTCCATGGCTTTCTCTAGGTATGGTCTATGAGCTGCACCATGGTGTTTCCCTCAACAACAGATCGCGTATACGATGTGGTCCGTAAGATTATATTGGAGCTGAAAAATTCCTATCCCCAAGTGATGTCACAGCCATCATAATATCTTAGTGCATCACATGCATTCACGTGGTTTTGGTGATGCTGGCATAAACAAACCTACTACACCGCCAGTCATATACAATTAAAGCATATACAATTACGTATAATATGGAGTACTTGACAATAACTGCTTACATTACCAGTTTATGTGCTTACTATACTATACTTTTTATTATTGTTTTAGTGTGTATTCCTTCTATTTATGAAAAAAGTTCACTGTAAAACACTATGCTGCATTGTACCAGCAGCAGCTTCTTCTGTCTCATGTTGATTGTGTCTCTTGATTGCATCATTTCCCTCCATGCTTAATTTAATCTTGTTATTTTGTTCATCACGGCCCCTAACTATGCATTTTGGTAGCTGTCTTTTGTTTGTTTGTTTGTTTTGAGACAGGGTCTCACTATGTAGTGCAGGCTGGCCTTAAACATGCTTATGTAGCCCAGGCTGGCCTCAAACTCATGGTGACCCTCCTGCCTCAGCCTCCTGAGTTCTGGGATTACAAGCGTGTATACCACCATGCCTGGCTGCCCTAACTATGCAAAATCCGCTGCTAATGTTGCCAGTAAGAGGCTACATTGAGTGACTGACCCAGAAAAAAAATTAAAAGTGATTAAGGACTATGAAGATGGAAAATCAGTGATGGTTATTGCTCACCAGTCAGGCATGTCCATTCCACCATTGCTATGATCTTGGAGAAGTATGGTGATGGAAGCTATTAAAGGATCTACTCCACTGAAGGCAATGAGACTAACAAAAATTTGAGAGGATCCTGTATTAGATATGGAGAAACTTTTTTTTTTTTTTTTGCAGTACTGGGGATTGAGCACAGGACCTTCTCACTGAGCTACATCCTAAGCCCTTTTTTATTTTTTATTTTGAGACAGGGTCTCACTAAGTTGCTCAGGCTGGGCTTGGACTTGCAATCCCCTTGCCTGTACTCCCTAGAGTGCTGGGATTACAAATGTGCACCGCCACACCGAGCTGGAAGAAACTTCTAATGACCTGGAGTGAAAACCAGACATAGTTTATCCCTTTGTGCATCATGACAATCTGCACTGGGTCCCTAGGTGTACACCCAAATGTGACATTGAAAGAAAAAGGTGCACTCGACTGAGATGTTCTATGTACTTCTAGGTCTGGTTGGTTTAAATGATTTAAGAATCATTATCATTCATAATATGAAAGTGAATAATGAGTGTGAGTGCTGATGAAAAGTTTTGGAAACTCTAAATAAACTGACTCTAGAGTAAAACACCAGAACAAGTCCAACATAAGGATAAAAACTGCGCAACAGACGAAATCACTTACGGCTGCGGTTCTCAGAACACAGCCCTGTCTCTAAGTGATGCATGAATATGTGCACGTGCACACACACAAATCATCTGTCGGCTAACCTGTGGTTGTTGATTAAAAAAAAGATAGCATCATGCTATCCTTAATGGAATGTGAAAAATACCTCCATGTTAACTACTGTAAAATAGTGTATTTTTAAAACGGCTAAATCCCATTTCTTACCATGGCTATACTGTGCCATCATATATTCAAAAGGTTCCCTTCAATAAGGCCATTGAATGTTTTGCACAACATAAATAATGCTTCTATGTTGTTGCACTTGAATTCTATGGAATGTACGCTTAGATATGTCTTGTCTGATCCAAGTGAATGTGTAAAGTTTACAACTTAGACACAATGAAATTCTTCTACTTTAGTGACCTTCCATAGGTTTACAAAATGCATACAGTGTATCAGCCACAGTCAAGTTAGAGAACAGATTCATGAACTCGGAATTTCCCTGGTGCTCTTTGGCTCCGGTTCCTTTAAATCTGGCTCCCACCCTTGCAACCACTCATCTGTTTTCATACTTCTGGGGTTTTTTTCTAGATTATCATAGCAATGAAGTCAGACATTAGGCTTTTGAGTCTGGCTTCTTTCACTCAGCATAAGATTATCCTTATGGCAAACATCAGAAACTTTCTCCTTTTTATTGCTGAGTATCGTCCACTATATTGATGGTTACGTGTCCATTCCTATTAGAAGAGTTGTTCTATTTTTTGGTAATTATAAATAAGGCTGCTATAAACTGTAAAAGTGTTTACGTGGCCTACATTTTTATTTCTGCTGATTATATTTCTAGAAGTAGGATGCTTGGATGTGTGGTAAGTATATATTTTAACTTTTTAAGAAACTGCTGAGAAAGGATTTAAAATGTCACAAAATTCTTTAGCAGGGGGAAGCAGAGATACGAGACTGCAGCCACCTAGGTCAGTCAGACCTAGCACTGCATGCTTACGCCGACTCCTTGACACCATAAAGATAATAAATAAACCCAGTGTAAGTCTCTCCCTGCGTATCACAATTCTTACTTGTAATAAATAACTAAAGAGGACACCAGCCAATGCTGTGTCCCATTCTTGTTGACCAATGCAATTGTAATAACCAGTTTAGTGTACCCTCCTTCTAATCCTTTTTTTCTTTTTCCCATCAATCTGTAAAAACCCAGTCTTCTTGGATTGCTTACTCTGGGAAACTACAGTGCATGTTTTCTGCACACATTTTGGCTCAGATACGCTTTATCTTTTCTGCATGCCTCAATTTGCCTTTTGGGTTGGCCCTGCTCAGACCCAGGCTGGGAGAGATCTTCAGCTCTGGGCTAGGGAGGATGTCTTCTCACGCTGCCCACACCTGTCCTATAAACAGAATGGGTGGCTCCATCTTCCGTCTCCCTGGGTGGAGGCAACGTGATGCTTGGCCAGCTGCAGAGCCAAGGTAAAGAAAGGCAATCTTTCTGCAGGCTCTGGACCTCATGGGCCCTTTGACAGGCACCAGAAAACTCCCAGGCATGCTCCATCTTTGTGCGCACACAGTTCAAGAGTCTCCCTGCCTGTCTGGGGGCAGAGCGCCATCTTGGAGAAGCTGGGTGAAGACACCTTGGGCCTGTCTAGGTGGGGTGGCCAGTGGTCTGTATTCAGCTTGCATAAACCCAGATTTGCTTTTCCTTTCCTAGAGATTTGTTTTTCTTGTTTCTTTCCCCTCCAGGTCCCTCAAGAGAGCAGCAAGGAGAAGTAATTTCCAGACACTAGGGCGTGGGCATGACCACAAAGTGAAAAGAAGTGTCAGAGAGCCTTTAACCAGTAGGGCTGCTTGTGTGGAAGGCACAAGCCAGATCCTTGGGCCAGCCTACTTATGCCGGGGTTTCTGTTATTCACGATGCTGTCCACATTGGGGCTGGAGCGGTGGCTACGTCAGCCCCTCAGGTCTCTGCACTGGTCCCGAGCCAGGGCCTGGAAAATGTCAGGTTGTGGCAGATCACACGTAAACGGCCGGCTTCTCCTGTGCTGAGGAAGGTTTTCCACTCACGTCCTCCAGGTTTCCAGGGCCAGTGTCTGTATTTATGTCCAGGCTCTATGAGTGGAATCTGCTGCCCGGGGAGGCTTCACTTTGGGGCCCTGGACCTATGGTCAACTGTTGCCTGCAAGAGGAGGGACTGAGGAGGGAGTGGGCAGTCATACCTGCACTCCAGACCTGTCTCCTGGGTGCCGGGAGGGGCGGGTGCTCTATGCGCAGTGGGCGATTCCCTGGTGGTGTGATTTGAAAGGAGGAAATTCCCCCCCCCACCCCCGCCAAATACATCTGCCCTTCCCAGAAATTGCTCAAAACTCTACCCAGGTGGGCCTCAGATAAGATAGCTTCAGTAATAATGATGCTGACGTCGCTTGTTTGCCTTGTGTTTCCCTGTTTGGTGAGCTTCTTTAATCTCCATGCCAGTTTCCCAGGTGGTAGAATTATTTCCACAGTTTCACAAATGGGGCCACCAGAAGGAAGCTAGCTCTGGCTGGGGGTCAGGTGGCCTGGTGGCTGTCCTCTTTCTGTCATCGTCACTGGTGCCGCAAACATGACTTCTTCTCTGAGCTCGGTTTCCTGATTTGAATATGAATTTGTCATTTATAAAGTTATTTCCATGTACACAAGACATATGTCAATTAAAAGCAGCTCTTTATGTGTGGGTAGGGAAGGGTCTCAAAGATAAAATGTTAGGAGGAGAAAGCAACACACGGAATATGGGCGTAATTTGCTACTGTTTGAATTTTTTAAAGTCTGTATGCCCGCACATATTGGATGGTGTTTGCGTCTTCACTATCACTGGGTGGATGCGTAGGGTGTTGGCAGGGGTGGGGTAGAGGTGGGGTGGGTGACTGACTTCTCTAAGTATTCCTTTGTGCCTTTTAATTTCATACCATGTACTTACATTATATTTTACACATTTAAACAAAATTTAAAAAATACAAACCTAGCTTAAGAGAATATTGGTGGCCTTAAGTTTTTTTTTTGGAGCCAGTGAGATAATGTAAATGATATGAGATTGTAATCTGAGAGAGGCGGAGAGCATTATCTAAACCATTAGATGTAATAACATCATGTGTTGGGAAAATTATGGGCTCAGGAACTGAATCGACATGAGTTAAAACTTGGCCTCTGAATTTTTCATCTAAGAACTTGGCTGGGGGGAGAGAATAACACCTGTTACGAGTTATAAGAAATTAAACAGAAATGCATGAAATACCAGGCGCAGAGTAGGTTGTTCCCTTCTTCCTTCCCATGACTGTGTAGCAGGGCTCTGGGGAAGTGAAATTTATTTTGTATCTAGGGTAATTCTTGACTTCCAGGAAGACCTCTCAGCAGCAGTATTCCTCAGAAATGTAATATGAGCCTCAGATGTAACTGATTTCTAGCAGCCACATGAAAAAACTAGAAAGAAACAGGTGAAATTAATTTTAATTATTTAATTAATTTAATTAATTATTTAATTAACCCAGTAGATATATTATCTTATGTAGGTCAGCATAAAATCATGATACAGCGGGAGGCTCCGGGTAGCCCAGCGGCTTGTGGCTAGATTTAAAGAGGAAGGGGCTGGACTGAAAACTTCCTTTTGCTAGTTCAGGCTATGATTACATAAGAAAAGCACAGAACATCCTTGAATAAGTAAGAGGGGCTGCTCACCCTGTGAGACCGTCCTCCCTCCCCGTCTGGAGAAGGTCAGGTGCTACCCCCCTACAGTGGAGTGGGAGGGGCCTGCATGAGAAGCCAGGGCAGGGGCCAGGGAAGGGCTTGAGGTGTCTCTGCTGCTGTCCTCTTTCCTTCCCTCCTGCTTGGTCTTTTTCTCCTCTTCCTTCCTCCTCCTCTTCCTCTTCTTTTCCCTCCTCCTCTTCTCCCTCTTCCTCCTTCTTCTTTGTACTGGGGGATTAAACTCAGGGGTGCTCTACCACTTAGCTACATCCCCAGCAATTTTTATTTTGAGACAAGGTTTTGCTAAATTGCCCAGACTAGCTTTGAACTGCAATCCTCCTGCCTCAACCTCCAAAGTAACTGGCATTATAGATGTGTGCCACCATGCCCAGCATCCTGCTTGGTTTTCTGTAGGGTCTGCACCTGCCTGACCCTGACGTGTTGGTACTCCTCTGGGTTCACTCTGAGCCTTCTTCATGCCATTTAATCTCCCCTAGACATTACTCTCCTTTCCTGGCTCTAGAACCCTCCGTGGACTCAGACTCTATCTCTGACATCTCCTTGAACTCAAGTCTAACATAATCTAGTCCACTGTCTTCTTGACATCTGTACTCGGATCCCCCACCTTTCTGCCCGCACTTGCTCCCTTTCCTGTGTGCTCTTCTTTTGATCAGAAACTTGGGCACATATATGACTCCTTTCCTGCATTCTCACTTCCAAATCATCGCCAAACCTTGCCGATTCCACCTCCTAAATATCTATGAATATTTCTCACCTGAATTGCCAGGATAGCACCCTGCATCATTCCTCGATATCTAGTTTTGCTTACACCGGATCTGTTCTCTACCTGCAGTGAGCGTAGCTTGCTAAAGCTTAAATTCTATCCTGTAACTTTCTGGCCTAAACATGTGCCTCTTTCACAAGTCCAGCGCCCCTGTGTGTCCCCCGATACTCCTGCAGTCTCATGTCTGTCTACTTCCTCTTCTGCCCTGTAGCGGGCTGAGCAGTGCCCCGCTCTCCATTTGTGTCCACCTGTAATTGCAGGATACAGCCTCATTTGGCCATTGGGTCTCCGCAGATACGGGTGGGTGGATA
Source organism: Erethizon dorsatum (assembly GCA_028451465.1). Taxonomy (NCBI): domain Eukaryota; kingdom Metazoa; phylum Chordata; class Mammalia; order Rodentia; family Erethizontidae; genus Erethizon; species Erethizon dorsatum. Next base: position 29,196,855 of record CM051829.1, on the reverse strand, counting down.
AAGATGGGGAAGGCTCCAGAAGATCAAGGCGAAGTTGCATGTGTGCCCTGGGTGGGGTCTGAGAATGAGGATGTCAAGGTTTCTAGAAGGCAAGAACATTCCCGCAGATTGGCTGGGGTGTCTGTGACCCACTACACCTTCCAAGTCCAGTTTCCTCTTCCTGCTCCTTACCTGCACCTTGCCCTTCCCTAGCCCCAGGAGGCTCCAGGCCTCATTGGCCACTGGGCCTTGGTTCCTGTCTCCTGCTTGCCTGTCTCTCCCACCCACCACGGGAGACCTGGACAAGTCTTTCCTCCTGCTCCAAACTGTAGGAAGGCCCAGGTGATCTCCAAGGAGGGTGAACTCCCCCTGCATGAGCAGGTACCTTTCAGTGTGACACCTTACCCCACTGTCACCCAGATTCTGATTGCTCCCTCCATGCACATCCATTTCCTGTGTTATTTTCTGCCTGGAGCTTTAGGGCAGAGTCCTACAGTGCAGAGAGCATGAGCTTTGAGGCTCCCACACCTGCATATAAATTGTCACTTCCTGTCAGTGGACCGTCCAACAAATGATTAACCAGAGCTTCCTCCTCCATAAAATGGGAACAATAATATCTTCTTGGAGGGCTACTGTGGAGATAAAATGAGGCAATCTGTTTAACGTTCTTGGCATACAGTAGGTGATCAATAAATCCATGTTGATTAATCAAGCAATTACATAAGCATTGCCATAATTACAAGATTGGCAAGTACTTTTTTTCTCTTTTAATACAATAAACCCATGAGTTTTTAGCAGTCTTGTTTTACAAAACTGAAAACAAAGTTCAGATAAATCATGAAGAACTCCAGCCTGGACCAGCGCTGTTCTGAGACCTTTCTCTCTGGGGTCCTCAGCTTTCTCTACTCCATGGCTCCTTGGATGCATGTGAGGGACACGGGGCCAACTGTCACTGTTGGACTCTGCTCTGACAGGCCTCAGCCTTGGGCTGCTCGGCTGAGATCGCAGCTGCTGGCAGATGGCAAAGGGCCTGCGTGTTTGGCTGTAAGCTGTGGTCATTTGCAAAGGTGCTGCCTGCATCATGTTTTGAGTTTTCCCCTGGGTGACTGGATATGTCCCACTTTTGCTTGCATGCTCTGCCTTTTTCCGCTTGGTCCTCTCCACGCTGGCGCCAGAGCACCAGTGTGGTCTGGAACACGATGTTTTCTGTAACTGCTGTTCCCTTAAGGGCAAAGGTGGAGCTGAGAGGCAGACTGGTGCAGGCAGGAGGCACAAATGATGGTGCTGTGAGCTTTCTGGAAAGAAATTAAACCAAAAGTAACCTGTGCTTCTGTTCAGGCTGACCCAAGTCCATATTGATGAGAGGCCACTGGAGGATCCAACTGGGTGAAAGGTTGCTGTGGGGCCCTGGGAGGGGAGACAGGCCTGGTGCCCAGCGCCCTTCCCCATGGGGCAGGTGGCCACACTCCAGTGTGCAGCTAGGAAAGTCAGGGAGCTCCGGAATTTAGGGGCACTTTTCCAAGGTTACCTAAACTGGCTCCCTAGATTCTGGTCATAGCTGCAGAAATGGTCTCACGTGGAGTTTTTCTTTTCCCCCTTCAAATTGTATTCAGAATATAAGGCTGGTTGGTCTACCCCACCCCTTCATTGCCAACCTCTCTTTTCCTCCCCCTGCCTTGGCTGTGTCATGCAGTGCAGAGGCAGCTGGTGCAAAGGGGGCGCCCCAGCCTGGGTAGCAGCCTCTCGACAGCTGACCTTGCAGAGATCTCTGCCCCAGCCCCAGGAGGCGGAGAGAAGCTCCAGAGTGCTCCACACCCCTTTCCGTGTCACCAGCCTGAGGCTGTAGCCCCAGCTCCAGCCCTCTTTGGGGGAGATGAGTTGGCTGGAAGCTGTGAAGAGTGGGAGCTAAGGCAGGAGGAAAGCAGCCAGCCTGGGCTTGAGAGAGAGCTGATGAGGGAAAGGCAAGTGGTGAGAAGGTTCAAGAAATCTCCAGGCGTCCCCAGCACCAGGCTGGTGCTCCCTTCCTCCAGAAATGTCAAGTTCTCTTCCTCCTGCCTCCTCTCCTGGGCCAGCAGGGCCGGTATCCTGGGGAGGGAGTGTACCTGGGGCTCCATGGGTGGCTGCTGGGTTTGTGCTTTAATTTGTATCTTGGGAGCAGCTGTGCAGAAATACACACCAAATGAGACCCAGCCTTCAGCCTCTCACTACATGTGTTCCGAATGGTCAGCAGAGACTCACACACAAGTGCAGGTGACCACACAGCTGTTCACACCAGTGGCTACTGTTAGAAGTGAGAGGAAAGCTGGTTATCACTAGTTGGAGTAAAGAGATACATGTTGAACTACTCTGTGTGTGTGTGTGTGGTAGTGGGGATCAAACCCAGTGGCACTCTATCGCTGAGCTACATCCCCCACCATTTTTTGAAATTTTGAGACAGGGTTTCACTGGCCTTGAACTTGTGACCCCCCTGCCTCAGCCTCCTGAGTGAGTAGCTGGTGTTCCAGGCATGTGCTACCACACCCACTATAAGGCGTATGTTTGTTTGTTTTTTGGGTTTTTTTTTTTTTGTGTGTGTTGTTACTGTTTTGTTTTTTGGTTGGAAGGGAGAATGGAGTGTATGTGTTTGGCAGGTCTTAGGGAGGGTCCTCCACAGGCTCAGCTGGGCTCATAGAAGGGGACATGTATCACTGAGTATGTTGGAAGTGGGAACAGAAGTCCCAAACCCATGGAATGTGGCAGTACAGGGCACCTCCTAATACCCAAGTCAGCAGCCAGTTTTACTGGGAAGGCAACAAGCAGACCAGGGTCTCCTGAAGAATCCTGGTGTACCCCAAGGGGGACAGGGAAGCAGAAATCTCTACTTGGCGCCTATATTCCAAAGCTATTTTGGTAACACTTTCAGGTTCCTGAAACACTTTCTCCTTTGTTCTGTGAGGTCATCTAGGGTCAGCGGTAGTGCCTTGAGGCCAGGGACGGCTCCTAGGAGGCTTGCAGTTGCTCACACGCTCAACTTGGGAACTGGCCCAGATCTGCTTAACCGACCAGCTCCTGGTCTGATAAACTGTGGCATGTGAAGCCAAGGAAGCTGGGGTTTTAAAACAAATCTTTAAAACTAGACTTAGAACCAAACTGTGTTCTTACGATAAATTTCATCTGTGCAGAGCGCTAGATGAAAGCACCCTCATCTCCATCATCTTTTCTCATCTATCCTCTTTTCTTCTTCTCATCCCATTCCTTTTCCAGGTGCTATCTCACCCACTCTATTTTTTTGGTATCTGTTTTTTTTTTTTTTTTGTGGGTACCAGGGGGTCGACCTCAGGACCTTGCGCACCAGCAGGCGCCCGTGCCGCTGAGCGATATCACCGGCCCCTTTTTCGTATGTGGGTTCTGGGAGTCGAACTCGGGCCCTCACGCTTGCAAGGCAGGCGCTTATGCCGCTGAGCCATCTCACCGGCCCTGGTATATCTTAAAATTTATTTTTATTGTGGTAAAACGCACATAACATAAAATTTCCATTTTAACAATTTTTAAGGGTACAGGCATCGAGTACATTCATACTGTCGTGCTACCTTCACTACCATTCATCTCCAGAACCCTTACAGCTTGCAAAATTTGCATTCACCACACACTAACTCCCCATCCCTCCATACCCCAGCCCTGCCTTCAGACACCGGTCCGCTCTCTCTGTGAATATGAGTATCCCAGCGACCCATGGAAGTGGAACCGTACAGTATTTGTCCTTTTCTGGTCTCATCTTCTCTTACAATTGGTTTAAATTATATTTACACTGTCCCGATCTTTCGGTAAATATCTAATAAGTGCCCCCCTGGAATAATCGCAGCCAGTGTTCACTGGGCACTGTCCCAGGCTGGGCTGTGCACCATGCAGCCACCGTGCATTCATTGTCCTCTGAGCCTTACAACCGCCCTGGGCAGTAGGTCCTAGTATTACCCCCATCTCAGAGATCAGGAGTGAGAGGCCCAGAGAGGGGCCACAGCTGGGGAACGGAGGGCTGCAGGTGGGACCCTGACAGTCTGGGTCTGGAGTCCGATGCTTCCTCCTACTCCACTGGGGACAAAGCTGAGCACAACCTGGATCTGGTTTGTGCTTCACAGCAGCCTCACCATCCCACGGGACCCTGAAGTTAATCACATCTCTCACTGATTCGTCGCCTTCCCCACAACTGCTTTCCCTCCTGTGCGAGTGTGGGGACAGCACCCCCAGTCCTTCCACCTCTTGCTCCAGTGAGGAAAGAGGGAGAGCTTTGACTTCCTCCTCCAACCAACCCATCTGTTTCCTTGGATATTATCTCCTCAGGTACTGGCAAATGGGTCCCACCAAGACTCCCTTCCCTCCCTTTGCGTAGATTATCACAGTAGCCCCTGAGCTGCGGGCTATCACAGCAGTCTGTTTCGCGGAGGGAGCTGGGTGCAGCCTGTGAGGGAGAACTCGTTTCGTGCTGCATGTTAAGCCAGACCATTGGTGTTTGAAGAGGTTCTTGAATGTTGCAGCAGCTTCCCAAGGCAGACAGGAAGAACCATCAGCTCTGATGAGTGCTTCCGCGTAATTTCTTGATTTCACTTAGAGTTTGACGAAGACTGCAACTAACCTTTAATCAGGTTCATCTAGGCTTCTAGGCTTTAACCTTGCCATCTTTTCTTATTGGGCCTGCATTACCCAGTTGTAGTGAGAAGTTTGGTAAGGCAGTTTAGAGAGAACTCCCCACCCTTGGTTTCTGGTGTCTTTAAAAATCCGATCAATTCCTTCTTCCGTTCCCTCAAAGACACACGGTCTGGGAATCCCATGCAGCAGCATCCACGTCCCATCACCTCAGTAGCCCTGGCCTCTATGTCATTTGAGCTCCACTGATGCTGCCCGAGTGACAAAGAATGATCACAGAACAAAACAATCCTTTGAATGAGGACCTTAGCAAGGAAAAACCATTTGCTTCCCTGATTCTACCATGAAGCATAATTATCTACTAAGATAGCATGTCTGATCCACGCTTTTACACTGACATGCTAATGATGTCTGGATTCAGTATATCTATTGAAATAGAAATACGTTGCTACATAGGTGGTGTGATCAGTGAATGCTTAAATTTAAAACAATTATTATAGTAAAAGACACAATGCCATTAATCCCTTTTAAAATACTCCCCCTCATTTTGAACAACCATATCCCTTTGCTCTTGCCACTTCCTGGTGCAGTACCAGAAGTCCTCTTTGGTTGGTGTCTTTAGTAGCGTTGGGGGTGCCTCAGAGTCCTAAATCGATGCAAAATGTTTTCATGGTCTTTCTGACTCTGGGGAAGAGCCAGAAGTTGGGTGGTGCTAGATAAGGTGAATAAGGTGATTGAGGACACACACGCCAGTAATGTTTTTACTAGCCTGCCTTTCCACTGGATGGCATTTGCAGCAGTATTCATTGTATTTTTGAAGACACTCTTAAAAGACAATGTCTGGAACTTTTCAGAAGATGGCAAGAATGATGAGATAAGTGTCTTTGAAGTGAGGGGTAGTATTTTGATAAGATTAGTAGCAATTTGTCTTTTATTGTAATAATTTTTAAAATTTAAACACACATAATTTTTTAAAAAATCAGCCCTTGTGTTGATGAGAACCAGTGCCTAAAATATGTAATTTTTAAATCTATGTGAGACAAAAAATACAGTTGAATCTAAAGTACAATAAGGTCCTAATTTGTTAATTTGCTAATTATTTTCCTTGCTATAGACTTGCCAAACAAATTAGTTCTATAGCAAACTCCTTTTCCTGCCTTTTACCCCACCATGTACTGTAATGCTTATCTTCTATTCCCGGTCCTCTGCCTCAGGAAGTGGGTCACATGTCGAAGTGGGTCACATGTCAGGGAGGTGGGTCAGAATAGGGGAACTGGAGGAGGAGGGAGAAAGGGGGAAGGAAAGGGAAGAATATTAAAAAAAAAAAAAAAAGAAACAAGCTGTGGTATGTACATGTAATCACTCCCCAAGATGATTGTAAACTGCATAAACTGCAAACATGTACTAATAAAAAAAAAAAAAAGTGAGAAGTTGGCTGGGAAGGAGGAGGGTGGAGAAAGGCCAACTTCCCACAGGAAATCTTTGTAAAGCCACCCTTCTCCCACCACTAAGGGAGCATAAGGACAGATGGTGGGCCAGGCTCCTGAGTAGTGGGAGAGAGGACTCCTTTGTCCCCAGGGAGAGATGTATTAAATAAGAGGGATGGAGGATCCCAAAGATTTGGTTGTCCTCTGTGTGTGTCCCATGGCACCATCAATGTGGAGGAATTATTAGCCAAGGTGGGGCTGGGGAAGAGGAGCAGTGAGGCTTACTTCCTTAGTGAGGAAAATGCTTTTTCTGGGCTATCAGCTGCCAGCAATGATAGGCACATTGGCAATTACACAGGATGTTTTCAAGAATGTAGATAATCCCTCTTTACACAAGCACTCAAGCCATCCAAAACTGGGGCTTCTAATTGTCTCCCTGGCTTGGACCCAAGGCAGCAATTCAAACTTAGTTTTTTCTTGGATTGATCTAGAATAACTTCCGCTATATCCCCTCCCACCTGCCCTCCTCAAACTCTAGAATCTAGAGACTTACCATGATTGACATTTGGGGCTGTATAATTCCTTGTGATGGGAGTCGGGACATCCCAGTCTCTGTAAACATTGCCAAATGTCCCCTTAGGGTTAAAATTGCCAACACTTGGACCTACTGACCTATGTGTAGATACTTACAGTCTCTGCATGTCATACTTTCAAACTAATGGCCTGATTTAGATTCAAGATCAAATTAGAAATGAGGAAAATAGCAACAAGACCTAGCAAATGTGTATCATAACATGGCGAGACCAGTTCTGCTGGAAATTGGTTCTATGGCCTTGGGCAGGCAGAGTGTCCTTCTTATAACTTATATTTGTTTACTGAAAACAGCAAAAAACAGTCTTCTCTTAACTGCAGGTGTGTTCTCAAGATAAGGGCAATAAAACAGTAGCCAAGCTGGGAATTCTTGGAGGAAATATGTACGGTGGTAAAGCCAGTTTACTATTCTTTTACAGGAAGCTTCATTAAATCAAGCTGTTGGTCTAGCATCTGGCAGACATTTTATAGTCAAAAATCTCCCTGAAACCCTGTTTTCAAATATTCTACCCCATTCTTCTCATATGCCTTGAAATAGCCCAGGAATCCCGAGAAGACATTTCATAGCCTGCCTCTCCCCACAGGCAAGCATGAGGCACAGTGCAGTGACGCTGGCTGTGGCCCTCTGGCCTCCTGTGAGGAAGGGCCATGTAGGTGGATTGTAGGCAAGAGACACATCCTGTATCCTCCAAAGATGCAGAGTGGGGCCTGCTCATCATAGACAATCCTAATAATGTAGACATTTTTGCAATAAATACATCATGAGTAAGGGGGAAAATTATGCTACGATGAGTTAGGAGCTTAAGATTTTGGTCCCAACTTTTCTACTTCCCATGTCTGGGTCTTGTGTTCCTCATGTGTAGCATTACAGAGCTGGTTTAGAGGTCTTCTAAGTCTGCTTCCAGCTCTGCCACCCTCTAATTCCTGGTAACACCCATGACTCCTGAACAGCCTTCAACACACTCATGGTGGCATTGAGAGAGCAATACAGATGTCCTCGCAAATAGTGTCCTCCACAAGATCACAATCTGGGTGTGTACGCCATTCACAATTTGGAGCAGGACTCCAGGGTCTGAATCCTTATGAGCAGTGTGATCTTTCTAAAGTTACTTGAACAGCATGTTTGCTTATTTGTAAAATGGGCCTGAACATGGTATGACAACAGCACGAATGCTGTTCTTAGATCAGTGCCTGGAACATAATAAATTCTCAGTATCTGTTTGTTAGCTATTACTCTCATTACAATCCATTGTGGTTAACACCATAGTAAAGCTGTAAAGAAAATGCTGTGGAGGGATAAGTGATGAACGCTACCCAAGGCAATCCAAGAAGACTTGATCTTTGCAAGTCTATGGCTCTAACAAAGAATAAGATTCAGCACTGGGGAACATCCAAGGAAATCCAGCAACCAACATCCTATGTGGCCTCATTCGAGCCAGTGGGCTGTCCAGAAGAAGCGGGACACTTGTCCCTCAATGCATGCTCTCTAATGTGACTGAGCCCAGCCTCCACTGAGAGCCTCTGGGCTCCACTGGGAGGGCAGCAGCTACTTCCAGGGAAACGTCAGCTGTGTAATGAAAAGATGGAAATTCTTAATACTTGAATTGTTTACAGGAAACAGTGATTAGGAGAAATAATGCGGATTATTAAAACTTACCCAAAATTTTGCACTAACTTTGTAAATACAGAGCCATTAAAATACAACTGTTTTTTATACTCAAGCATAGCTCAAATACAAGTAAGTCTGGAGAAGTGACAGAGCTGCTCCTAACAGCTCAAGGTGGTGGGGGTGCCACCAGACATATTAGGTCCAGAAAATGGACACTGGTACTTGAGAATGATTTTTGAGCAGTCCCGAATTTCCCTTGGCTTTTGGCTCCTCTGGCTCCAATGAAATAGTCAAGCGCCAAGAATTCAATGGGGAAGTTGAGTTGTCTTTTTTTTTTTTGGAACCGGGAATCGAACTCAGGACCTTGTGCTTGTCAGGCAGGTGCCGTGCCACTGAGCTATGTCTCCATACCAGAACATACTTTTTTTTTTTGGTACCGGAGATCGAACTCAGGACCTTGCGCTTGACTGGCAGGCACTTGTGCCGCTGAGCTATATCCCTGGCCCTAGCTGTCTTTTTAACAAATGGTGCTGGGGTAACTGGGAATCAGATGTGAAAGGATGATGTTGGACTTTCCTACACAATCTACAAAGATCAAATTAAAATAGATCGGAGACTTAAATGTAAGAGCTAAAACTACAGGGGTAAATAATCTTCATGACCTTGGAGTAAGGAATGATTCTTAGATACGACAGTAAAAGCACAAATGACAAAAGAAAAAAATACGCGGATCAGACTTTATCAAAATTAAAAACTTTTGTGCTGCAAAGGACACTATCAAGAAAGTGAAGAGACAAACTACAGAATGAAAAACATATTTGAGCACAAAAAGTTGTACATAAATGTTTACAGTATCATTATTCACAAAAGCCAAAAAGTGAAAGTAAACCAAATGTCTGTCAGCAGATGAGTGGGTAAACAATCGCTATATATTCACAGAATGGGATGCTGTTCAGTCATAAAAAGAAATGAAGTACTGCACATGCTACAGCACTGATGAACCTTGAAAACATGCTAAGTATAAGAGGCAGACATAAAGCATTCTGTTTTAAATTATCCTTCTTGTATGTAATGCTCAGTATAGGCAAATCCATAGATACAGAAAGTGGTTACCAGGGGCTGTGGTGCAGGAGGGAATGGGGAGAAACAGATAGGGTAGGGTGTTTCTTTTGCGTTTAATGAGAATTTTCTTTCTTTCTTTTTTTTTTTTTTTTGTGGGTACCGGGGGTCGACCTCAGGACCGCGCACGCCAGCAGGCGCCCGTGCTGCTGAGCGATATCACTGGCCCTTTTTTTGTATGTGGGTTCCGGGAGTCGAACTCGGGCCCTCGCGCTTGCCAGGCAGGCGCCTACGCCGCTGAGCCATCTCACCGGCCCTAATGAGAATTTTCTGAAACTAGAGGTGATGATTTACAATCACATTAATATGCTAAAAATTAAATTGTACATTAATAGTATATGCATTTTATCTCAATAAAAAAATAGTTGCAAAGGATACATCTCTCCATGTGCCTGCTATATCTTTCCACTTCTTCATCAGTCTTTTTTTACTAGAGGGGCTGCAAACCAAGCATCTCTACTTGGATCTCTGTACTTTGCAATAGATCATTTTTAATATAGCAGAAATTTGTTTTGTCCCTATTACATTTCACCTGGTTACTTTAGATCCTCTTTCTATCCTTTCAAAATGTTATCAAGTACACAATAGCAGCACATGAAAGATTTGGGGTTTCTAAGTTGCATATCACCTATAAATTTGACAATGTGTTGGTTTCTCTGTTTGTTTGTTTTTGCAGTACTGAGAATTGAACCCAGAGTCTTAACACTGAGCTACACCCCTAGTCCTTTAAATTTTTTTAAAATTTGGGATAGTATCTTGCTAAGTTATTAAATTGCCCAAGCTGAGTTCACACTTAAAATCCTCCTGCCTCAGACTCCCAGAGTGCTGGGATTATAGGCATATGCCACCACACCTGGAAAATGTGTGTGTGTGTTTTTTTTATGTGGGTGCTGGGGGTCGAACTCAGGACCGCGCCCTTGCTAGCAGGTGCTTGTGCCACTGAGCGATATCACCGGCCCCTTTTTTCCTTTATGTGGGTTCTGGGAGTCAAACTCAGGACCTCGCGGGTGCCAGGCAGGCGCTTATGCCGCTGAGCTATCTCACGGCCCGTGTATTTTTAATTAAGACATTGATTAAAAGCATTGAACAGATATTTGTCACGGATAGAATGTGGTATTTTACCTTCAGAAAATGTTTCTTGGAAAGTCAAATGACCCCAGGCTATTATAACTGGCATGGCAAAAATGAACTTTTAAAGTTAGATTTTTTTCTTTTAGAGATAAACAGCTTGTCCAAAATTCCTCCTGCAGAGCACATAACCAACACTGCTTCTCCCCTCAGCTTAGATGAAGCAACAGAATGTGCAGATGCCGGCCCTAGGAGGCCACGCAGAGTCTCCTTTGCACAGGAAAGGGAGAGGTCTAGCTGAAGAAGGCTGGGAGTGATAAAGCAAGCCTGGAGGTGTGTCTTACCTCTTCGTATTCCCCCTCCCTTCTGTTCCTTGCGCATCTGGACACAAAAGATGGTGATTTAAGGCAAATGATTCCCCTCCATCTCCTCAGAGTTATTTTTGAATAAATCCTTTTTCCTTTTCTCCCGAATAAATGGCCTCCTTTGATCTGGTCAATGGTGAGAAAATAAACCTGAGTATATCAACCTAGGTGGCCAATAAGAGTTTGTACGTGACAACTCCGTTATCTGAAGTGATTGGGCATCTCAGTCTATGTTACTGGCTTCTGCTGACTCCTGTTTTTATAGTGGGTTATTTCCTTGAATTGTAGACTATAATTCATATTTCTAAGGATTTTATCTATAAGACTGTAGTGTGGTCTCTGGAGAACAGTATTGCGTTTGACTCTCACAGTGCTTTCAGTCTAGGATGTCGATGTCTTACCTGGGATCCACTGGGGCTTTAATGGATCATGCAGATAGAATATATTTGTGTGGAGTTTTCTGTTTGTTTTCATTTCTGTGGATGGAACCCAGAAGGACCTCATGCATGCTAGACACATGTTCTTCCACTGAGCTACACCTTGGCCCCCAGTAGAATAATTTGGATATCAAACTTAAACGAAGGCATAGCCCTCACTGTAAATTATATGGAAAGACGCGTTTTCTATCCAGAGCTCTGGACAAGTTAGAGCAGTTACTTTATTATCTCTTTTTTATAAATGAGCAGGTTTTCCCCCCCATGTCACATTACCTTGAGATGTAAGCCTTGGAAAGTCTCGACTTCACACAGTCCTGACAGTTCCAGAGCAAGCTAACCCGAGATCCAGACCTCGGCTCTTATCCCTCTTGGTAGCCATTATCTCCAAAGCTCTTTGGGGCACCAAGACTGGCAGCCCCCACATTCTACCTCCATGCTGCCCAGGGCAGCCATGGCATCAGCTCTTACTTCTTCATTTTCTTCTTCTTATTATTACTATTTTTGGCTGCAGGATTTCCCCCTTTTTTTTTTTTTTCTTTTTAAGCTGAGTTAATACATTTGTAAAGGTGTTCATTTGCTTTTACCTAGCCTTTATAGATATTCTATAGCAAGAAGGTTTCTAAGTTTTCTGGTCTGCCACACTATCAGAAATGTAAGTCTCTATGATGCAAATTCTTCCCATTAAATTGGAAAAAAGTGAACCAGGCATGCACAGGTCTGCAATCCCAGCACTCCTGAAGGCTAATGCAGGAGGATCACTAGTTCAAGCCTATCCTGGGCAACATAGTGAGATCCTTTCTCAAACAAAATAAAAAAAAGTTCTGATGATGTAGCTCAATGTGAAGGCCCTGTGTTCAACCCCAGTACCAGAAAAAGCAAATAAATAGGCAAAAAATGCAGGAAGGGTATGTGTGAGGGTAGGGGGAGGACTCTTATGTTACTGATAGCAATCTAAATTGGTACTTCCATCCCTGAGGAAGTTTGGCAATCAAAAGTGTGAACATTTGCATGTCGTTTGTTTCAGTAATTCTCATTTCAAAGTGTCAGCTACAAGGATGTTTGTCATAAAATGGCGTTTCTAAAATTACACACTGCTTAAATTGTTCCAGGCAAGGAAAAAAAAAAAAAAGGAAAAGAAAAGAAAAGAAAAAGCAAGGAGGAAGGGGAAGCACTTGTGTAAGGAAAGAATAACTTTCTGAGAAATTCCCAGCGAATGAATGCTTAGGATTCTGGAGTTAGAGCACATTTTCTGGTCATTCCTAGATTTAGAAGTTTTACTTGGGTAGAGTACTACAGTTTTGTATGACAGAAGGGAAGAATAGATCTTTCTCTCTATCATCTATCTCTATCAATCTATCTATCTATCTATCATCTATCATCTCTCTCTATCTATCTATCTATCGTTATCTAATCTGCATTTGGAAAAACAGACATCAAGCTCTTTCTGTGGTTATTCCTTGTTGGTAGAATTGTAATGGTGATTTTTATTTTCTCATTTTTGTACATTTGATATTCTAAATTTATTTTCAGTAAAGCTGTATTATGCTTACAGAAAGAAAAAGTCATTCCAAAAAGGTTACAGTTGTTGAGGAAGGGGTGGGACATGGTGGGGTGGTGTTGCCAATTAAACCTAGGGTTCTTTTGCTCAATTTAGATGGAAATCATGAGTTGACAAGGTTCAGCTCTGCTAGCAGTCCTGATGTCATCAGATGACACAGGTAATGCTGGATACCAACAGTTGACACAACCAGCTGTTGGTCACTGCTGCTGCCGGCTGTCACCCTCTGATGCTGACCTGTGCCAGACACAGTAGGTCAACTCTACTGGGTGCTGGTCTCTACTACTGCTGGTCACAATGGGTTGCCTTACTGGGTGCTGGTTTCTGCTACTGGTCTTCCTTAGCTACTGGTCTCTAGAGGTCTTCAGTGCTAAGAGCTCTGAGTGTTTATTGCTCTTTCACTGGAAACGACCACACTGTCTGCACTACTCAGTATTTTAACATCTCAAATAGATTTACAGGATTTTTGGAGTCTGTACTACTTTTGGAGCAGGTTTACAGGAACACCAAAGTGAGTATCTTAACAGGGCTTGTGGGGCAGCACACAGTGGGCAAGTACACAGGAGGGAGCCCTCCTAGACTAAAACCCAAGAAGTAGCTGGGGAGGGCTACTTATATAGTAGTTGCAGGCCTGTTTCAGTGATAGGTAGAGCTGAAAGCTTGCTGTGAATATCGGATATGCAAATAAAGTCTCCAGATCCCTCCCTTCCTCATCTCAGCCACTCCAGGGTGCCTTCTCCCTTCTTCAAAAAGGCAACAGTATCCTCTGATATGGTTGGAGTGGTGGAGGGGCATCCCTCTGCCTGTCTGGCTGCACTCATGTTGGAGTGGGGAATGGTGGTTTGATAACCAGAGAGGACACCACTAGATAGCCAGGGAGGACACTGAAGCAGTTCGCTGGGGGGAAACGAGGAGCAAAGGGAAGTGAGGGGGATGGGCCACAGCTGCTGGTCAAGCCATACACCCCCTCCAGCTGGCAGTGGAAAAATGAGAGAGTCAGGTGCTTCTCATCTGTTTCAGTGGGACCAGACCTGGTGTGCTGCAAGAGAAGCTGCCAGGAACAGAGAACTGCAGTCTCAGGAGTAGGAGACAGGACAGCTTAAGGAGACAGAGCGATAGAAGTTACAGCGCATTCTGGCTGTTTCGGTGGGTTGTCACTTGGTTTTAATTTAGGAGGAGTCAAGATGCTCACTGGTGTTGCAAAGGGGCTGCCTGCAACCTACTTAAATACACAGGGCAGCGTGTGGGACTTTGCTGTCCGGGCAGACAGCCCTGCTTGTGAAGATGGAATACGGACTGTGGGTAGGTTTCGTTAACAGCCAGATCACTGCCTGACTTCTCACTGCAGCTCTTTCATTGGCTGACAGCGTTCCCAGACCTTTGTGTTGTACGCAGCCTCAGAAAACAGAGTGGTCCACATCGATATCTCGGTCAGAGCAGCTGCTTGGTCTTGGGAGTCCAGCCGTAGAAGGACGAACATAGTGTACAGAGAACATCAGAAAAACACAGTTCTTCCCTTCTACGAGGGATTATGCTGATACTAATGGTTACCATTTATTGAAAGTTTACCGTATTTTCTTATTTACTCCTTAAATCTTCTCTACTCTTTTCTTTTCTCTTCCCTTATCTTTTCTTTTTTGCAGTACTGAAGATTAAACCCAGTACTGAAAACCCAGATTACCCAGATTATTAAACCCAGATTAAATCCAGTACTGAAGATTAAACTCACATTGAGCTACATCCCCAACCTCCTACCCCCTTTTAAAATTTTGAGACAGGGTCTCATTACATTGTCAAATTGTCTGCATTGGCTGGGTTTGAACTTGTGATCCTCCTGCCTCAGCCTCCAGAGTGTCGGGATTACAGGTGTTCACCATTACAACTTGCTGGGTACTCATTTTAAAACTCAGAAAGCCAAAGTTCAGACAGGTTAAATAACTTGCCTAAGGTCACGCAGCCAAGTTGTCTGGTTTGTCTATGTAATTGTTTTATGTTATTCTTTCTTAGAATGACCAGCAATCCTGGTTTGGTCTTGACTGCCCTGGTTTGAGCGTGTAAAGTCCCGTATCCCGAGAAACCCCTCACTCCCAGGCAAACTGGGTGGCTAGTCACACCCGGCTGCTCTGCTCTGCTCAGTCTGAATTCTACCTTGGGAAAAAGCCCACTTCTTGTCTTACCTCTTGTCTGAAGGCCTTCCTGGACGTCCTCCTCTCCCTTGGCACTTGGCAGCTGGATGTTCACATAGGCACTCACCCGGCTGTAGCTGGTATTTTCCATGGCGACTCTGGCAACTGTGTGCACAGAACTTGTACCGAAAGGAAAGAATCCTGGCAGAATTAATGAGTGAATGAATTACTCACATTACCTACAGCAGATACATCTAAATTATTTATTTTGAGCCAAGCATGGTTAGCTACTGTGGGAAATAAACAAGTGAGTTTTAACTAAATAAATAAAGGAGTAGTGAGAGTAACTGAATTACACTCCGGGGTAGAAGCTTGCACTATTGATGGTGCCAAAAAGGGTAATGATGGGATGCTATGCCACAGGCTTGGTGGCTGTTGTGATATCAGTGACACCCACAGCAGTGATGTTACTCTGATTTCAGGGGGTGGGGTGTGTCTCAATGCTTGTAAATGTTGTCAGTCACACAATCTCATTCACCTGCCTTCTGGGAAGCACAAAAAAACAGAGATGCTCAAATCCGATTGTACAGGTGAGGACGGTGAGTCAAGCTGTGATCCAAAGCCGTGATGACAGAATGGGGCCCTCAGGTGCCCTACACGCCACTCTTGTGTTTTTGTGGCCTATATAATTATTTTATTAATTGCAATATTTAAATACTGTAAGATTTTGCATAAAAATCAGGATTTCTAGTTCTTCTTAAAGAAACAGAAGCCATGACACGTCTGGGCTCTGATGAATGGTCACCACTTGAGATGAGGCGCTACCTCTCTGACTTTCGCATTTCTAGGACATTGCTGGCCTACATTACCTGGGGCATTAAAGCAAAGAAACTAGATAGTAAAGAAAATATCTCCACTGGCAAAGTCACATGGCTATAAGGGGCCTTAAGGACCCTGGTGGTTGTTATATATCCACATGGCCACATCTACCCAGGCCAGAAGCAACCTTTCCTCCTGCAGGAGTCTGCTGCTGTCCTTGATTCTCCCTCTCCACCATCACTGATTCTCTCTCCCATTTGATTGGTCAAATTGCAAAATGAAACTTTGACTTTCCTGATCAACATTTCCTTCAGTAAATGGCAACTCCATTCTAACACCTGTCCAAGCCAAATACCTTGGAGTCATTCTTGGCTTTCCTATCCTGCCTCAGCAAACCTTGGTTCTGCCTTGGAAACATCCTGAAAAGCCTTCTTCTCCCTTCGTTGGCAGACCTCCAGCAGCTCTGCTTGGAACGTGGTTCTTCTTCTTGCTGCTGACACTGCCCTGCTGCTCTCTATCCCCCATGCTGCCACAGAGGGACCCTGGTGAAATATTAGTGTGTTGTGTTTTGTATCTAGATGTCCCCGCAAAGCCTCATGTGCTCGTAAGTGGGGCTCTGGGGAGGTGATTGGATCATGGGGGATGATATTCATCAGTGGATTAGTCCACTGATGAGTTAGTAGCTAAATGTGATGTTGGGAGGTAACGCCTTATTGTAAGAAGTGTGTCACCGGGAGCATGAACTGAAAAGGTGTATCTCCCTCCCTCCTCCCTTGAGCCATGCCATGAGCTCTTTCTTCTCTACCATGCCACCCTGTCTTGGAGCCACCTGACCTTGGACTGAAACCTCTACAAACTGTGAACCAAAATAAGCCTTTCCTCCTTTAATTTGTGGGTATCAGGTATTGTTTCTTGATGACAAGACGGTAAATAATACACAGTGCAACCAGGGTTCCTCTGCTCAAAGCCCTTTGTAGCTTGCATCTCTCAGAGTCGGCCCATTGTCCTTAGTGTGGCCCCAGCTGCTCCACCCTCATTCTGCCCAGCCACATTGGCCCTACCCCTGCCCCTAGAATCTTTGAATACCAGTGTATTTGTACTTGCTGGTGATTTCAGTTATTAAGATTGTGTAATGGATCATTCAAAATTTAGTGGCTTAAGAATAATCCTGGATGCTCTCCTACGGGTTCTGTGGAATGAAGTTCCAGGAGCAGCTTAGCAGATGAGTCTGGCTCATGGTCTTTCATCAGGTTGCAGTTGGCTGTTGGCCCGGGCCAAGTCATATGGCGCCTGACTAGGACGAGGAGTCTCCTTCCCAGGGGCTCACTCACACGGCCGGCAAGTTAGTGCTGGCTGTTGGTTGGAGCTTCAGGTCCTAGTCACGTGGACCTCTCCACAGGTTTGCAGTAGAGTGTCTTGAGGACTTGAAGGTTGGATTTCCTTAGATTGAGAAAACCAAGACAGCCAGGTGGAAGCTGCAGTGCCCATTATGACACACCCTCAGAAGTCAGACCCTGTCGCCTGTGATGTGCTCTGTCACTCACTCAGAGCTAGCCCTCACTCACGGTGGAGGGTGAAAATTCCAGGAGGCTGCGGTCGCTGGGGCACCTTGGGAGGCTGCAACCACACCAATCTCTGTCCGGGACATCTGTGCCTCCAGTGACTGCAAGGGCTGATGCTGCGACCCGAGCAGCTCTCAAAGTTCCCGGGGGAAGGACAGCGAGAGGATGGAGAAAATAAAGAAAAGAGACAAAAAGCTGAGGTCAGGTGGAGCCTTCTCCCCTGGTGGGAGGAAAGGAACTGCTCAACCAAAGCAATGTGTTTATTTATACATTTAGCAAGTTGGTGTCACATGACACCCCTTATCCTAGCAACCCATTGCTTGGAATGCCTTGGGGCTAGGTGTTTTCTGGGGTGGAGCAGCTTGTTTAAGTAGCCCACCCGGGCGCTCTTTGTTGCTCTTTGTTCTCTGGCTGGCCCTTCTTGTCAGTGGCGGGGGAGGTGGAGCAGGAGTGCACCTGTGATCAATTTCCAGCTTCAGCTTCTCCCTACAGGCTGACTCTTACATTTCCTTAGAATTCCTGCTCCCATGTTCCTAACTAGAGATGCTTCTCCACATGTCCCTGATAAAGCAATACCCTACCCTCATAGCATTCCTATTCTGCTTTAGTTTTCTTCATACCATTTACCATACCTGAACTGTTAGATATATGTTTATTTATTTTTGTCTCTCTCCCTCCAGTAGAAAACATCCCCAACATTCAGACCTGTACCTGGTCTAGGGGAGGTGCTCAATATTTTTCAAATTAATGCATAGTCTATGTGCATTAATGATTTATGGCATGAGTGAAATCTTACCTTTTTGAATACGCTTCATCACATCACGTCAGGGGCACATTCTGTTAACCTGACCTATCGCAGCTGATGTTGACCCTGATCACCAGATTGAGACAGTGTTCGTTATGCTTCTCCACTGCAAAGTTTTGTTTCTTTGTTTTGCTTTTCCATTCTGTATTTATTGGAAAGAAGTCACTATGTGTAGCTTACACTTAAGAAATAAGTAGTTACGTTCTACCTTTTTGAGGTTGAGTTACTTATGTGATTATTTGGAATTCTGTGGTATAGAAAATTTATCTCTTCTCCCTCATTTGTTGACTTAATTATTTATTCGTATTAGCAGAGACTCATGGATTTATTTTATACTTTGGGTTATAATTCAATCCTACGTTACTTTTTTGCTCAAATTATTATAGCTTTGGCCATTGAGAGCTCTTCTGTGTCCCTTGGATGTATCCTCATTGTGTGTGTGTGTGTGTGTGTGTGTGTGTGTAGCACTTTCTTGCTTTCAGGCACTACAAAATGCTCCAAGCTTATCCTGCCATGACCCTACTGGCTCTTGAAGAGCCCTGCTTTCTTCGTTGGGGAATGGTATTAGGAACCAAGGTCTGCACATCTACTTGTTCTCCCTCTTGTCACCATTTCCTCAGACACCAGCCTAGTCCACACTGCCACCTCCCTCTGTGAGAACTGACTGCCATCCACGGTGTACTCTGCCTCTTCATCTCCTCCACTCCTTATCCCCAACACTCCTTCCTACCGTAGGCAGAGGCACCCTTCCCAGTCATAAATCTGATCATGTCAACCTCCAAATGGGCACCATTATTCTCAGGATAAAGTTCAGCTCCCTTGCATGGGATAAAACATTCTTCCAACCTGGGCCCTTCGCACCCTTCCAGCCTTATATTTTCCATTCCTCCCAACTTGGAGGCTGAGCTCTAGCTGCACTGAGCTATTGTCCTTTATTCATGTGTCCATGCGGGACTTTCACACTGCTGAGAAACAAGCGCTTAGCCTGATGACCGTTACTATATTAAAATGTTTCTTTCTTCTTTCACTGTTTTGAGCTAAACTACGAAAAGCCCTTGTGATATGAAAAAATAAATATTTGGTATTTCCCCCTCTGTTCCTGACACACAACTCCTAAAGCCCTTGGCATTTCCTGTGTTATAGGAGAGTCTTGTTCTAACTCTCACTGAGCTTCTATATAGCTTCAGGATGAGGGCTGGTCTATAGAGAAAGAGGCACAGTTTGGGAGTTGGAGCTGACAGTTCCAGCCCCAACCTCCATGGAGGGGAGAGAGGATTGGAGATTGACATAACTGCTAATGGCTGGTGGTTTCAGTTTAGAGTGATTTCAAATTTAGAGTGAAACCTCTATAGAATCCCTAAACCCCAGGTTCAGAGAGCTTCTGATGTGAGCACATTGAGGTGCTGGGAGGGTGGTGAACTTGAAGAGGGTACTTCCCCTATTCCTTGCCCTCTGGGTCTCTTCCTTCTGGTGGTTCCTGAGTTGAATCTATTATAACAAGCTGGTAAATGTAAGTATTTTCCTGAGTCCTGAAGACTGTTCTAGCAAATTATCCAAACCAAGAAGGGGGTCACGGGAACCTCGGATTTGTAGCCAGTTCATCAGAAGCACGAGTGGAAGGGCAGGCAGTCTTGTGGGACTGAGCCGTACATCTGTGAGGTCTGTGTTGACTCTAGGAATTAGCATCAGAGTTTAACTGAATTGCAGGACGCCCAGTTGGTGTCCAGAGAATTGGAGAATTGGCTGATGTGGCAAAAAGTTCTCATGCATTGGTATCAGAAGTGTTGACACAACAAACTGTTCACCTACTTCTGTGAATCTATCTTGCTATGGGCCAGACTCCAAACTGTGCTCTGGAAATGTGTGTGTGCACACGTGTGTGTGCACACATATGTGTGTGTTTATGTGCATGTGTGTGCATATGTGTAGTGGGAATGGTGCCAAGCTTGTCTTGGCTTTTACTGTCCCACAGTTGTGTTTACCTGCCTCTTGCTGTACCTGGTGCTGCATGTCTCATGAAGACACTTGTGGCCTCTTATGATGCCAGCACCTGGGCTTGTGCTTGTAATGCTCAACTGCTTGTTTAAATTATTTTAGCAGAATGAATAACTAAGCAAAAAGTGAATAAAGATAAGGTTGGGTAAATGAATGGATGGATTTATTATTGTACTTTCCTTATTTGCCCACAAGGTCAGAAGTGGTTTCCAAATGTTGAAACTTTGAACACTGAGTTGTACCAACTGGAATGTTGAACACTGGCTATTCATTAGTCTACTGGGAACAAGGCGTTCTTCATGCTTTGGGGAGCACTGACTGTGCTTTACCCACAAATACCTCAGTGGGGAGGAGAAAAAGAGCTTGCAGGGTGTGTGAGAAGCCTGCCTCAAACCCATGCTAGGGTGGGCTTCTTGGGAAAATAAGGTTTTCTTTGAATTTGAAGTTCCAAGAGAGACCGAGGAGGCCATACAACCCGTAAGCTCCTGCTGCTTATTTCTGATCCTCCTTGACTGTGGACGGGCTGGGGAGGGCGTACTTTGAGGGGGTGACATTGTAAACACTGTTGAGTTTTGAGCAAGCAGAGAGAAGGTAGAAAGGACAGGCCGCTCCCCTTCTGTCATGTCTTCCTTGGCATCAACCAGTCCAAGAACATGCTTTGTCAGGAAGGACCTCTGTGCCAGCCCCCAAGAACCTTTAGATTCTGGAAAGGGGAGCGTGTTGATGGGAGGATTTCCACCATGGTAAGTGGACTGCTCCTGCCAGGCCTGTGCTTCTTCTCCTCCTCCTCTGGCTTTGTCCTGGGCCCTCCATGGCACCTAATGTGGATGGAGGGGTCAACTGACATAAAGGATAAGAAATTGCCTCATTGAATACCACATAAATCTAAGGGATTGTTATATGATTGTTTTTATTAGGAAATAGAAGCTGAGTTCCAAGTGACCACTTTCAAATGAATTCATGGACATAATGATAGTAGACATCTGTTGTTTTGTTTTGGTCAGAGTCCTTTTCCCTTTCTTCTGGCAACAATACTTCCTACGCCCTTCTGGGGAAGTGCAGCTCCTTAAATCCAAAATTCCTATATCAATGGGGCTGCCATGCCATTATTTCACTACCAGCTCATAGGGATGGACATAGGGACCAGATTTGGCTAATCCCAGTAGCCCTGCCCCTCATCCACCTCCCCCACAGAATGACTGGTTGTGGGGTCCATGACCAAGATCTAGTCAGTGACAAAACCCTTAGGTTTTGTCCTACTAAAGCATTGAGAAAGTCGTTTTCCTGCCTTTGTAGGATGGTGAGCAAGGATGAGATGAGCTGATTTAGTCTGGACTGCTATATAACAAAATACCTTGGAGTGGGTGACTAATAAACAACAGAAATTTATTTCTCAAGTTCTAGAATGTGGGCAGGCCAAGACCAAGGTGACAGTAGATTTGGTGTCTACTGAGGACCTGCCTTCTGGCTCATAGATGTGTCTTTACATAGTGGAAAGTTGTGAAGTATATTAGTTAGGGTTCATTATACGAATGGGTTTAATATAAAATATATGTACGATTATACAAAGGATTTACTAAGGAGGCTTACAGGATTGGAAGTGGAAGAGTCCAGATGGCCAGATCAAAGGTGAAAGAATGAGACATGGCTATCTGCGTGCTGGAGGGCTAGAGGACCCAGTCGAGGACTGAAGGCCTGGAACTGTCTGTAGTAGCCAGTGCGAGTCTTAGAAAGCCAAAGAGTCTGAGTTGAAGGCTAAAGTGTCTGTGCTGGAAGCCTGCGGGAACTGGAGACAATGAACATCCAGAGGCAATGGCAAAAACTGGAGAGGCAATGGCAAAAACTGGAGAGGCAATGGCAAAAACTGGAGCTCCTCTGAAGAAAAAAGGGCAGACTTCCTTAGTCATTCCCTTTTTTTTCTGTCCAGGCTACAAGGCATCCACACCCAGGTTGGGTCTTCCCTCCTTAGTTTGCAGGCTACATGTCAATCACCCACAGACACACCCAGAGTCTTACTAATCTGCTAGGTGGCTTTTACTCAAGTTAAGTTGATATATAGCAATTAACAACTACATGAAGGGTCTTTCTTGGGTCTCATTTATGAGAGCACTGATTCCATTCATTGAGGGCTCCACTTTCATAACCCAATCACCTCTCAAAGATCTCACTTCCCAATCCCACCACCTTGGAGCGAGGGGAGGGTTTCAGCATAT
This sequence comes from Erethizon dorsatum, assembly GCA_028451465.1. Taxonomy (NCBI): domain Eukaryota; kingdom Metazoa; phylum Chordata; class Mammalia; order Rodentia; family Erethizontidae; genus Erethizon; species Erethizon dorsatum. Next base: position 29,174,562 of record CM051829.1, on the reverse strand, counting down.
GAATTTCAGGGACACAAATATTCAGTTCCTTGCGTTAGTTGTCGCTAGTCTTTTGTTGCTCTTGTCCTGCCTCCCTTTGGCTTTTAGAGGAAGTCTCTGCAGTAGGAAGACTAAGGCCACCTCGGGAGTTGGTTCTGGGAAGGAGCCAGGAGCGAGAGAGTCTTCCTCATCCATCAGTGCTCCTAGTTGTGGCTGTCCCTGACACAAGTGGTATCCTGTGCTTTCCCATCTCCAGAATAACATATTCCTTTTTTCTTTCAGCTATGGCAGAGTTTTTATCCAGGTTAATCCACTCATGAGTTGGAGGTGCCTGTTTAAGAATATCCAACTATATCAAGTGTAAAGACCTTATTTCTCCAAAGAGACTTGAAATGTTTCATGGATAGGATGCTTGGGCTTGACTCAGGATAATCAGTAAAGACATACTTACTAAATTAAAGTCAACTGCATTAATGATCTTTACAATAACTCCTTCATCTGCTTTCAGTCCTTTTCAGAACACGTTGAAATATAAAAAGTAATACAAAATAGGTATTATGTCTGGATGAGCCAATGCCTACCCTTATAATTAAATTAAGGAAAACCAAGTGTCAGTTCACTTTTATCTCTAGGCAGAGGCAGCTCTGTTTGCTGCAAAGACCCAAGAGGCAAAGTCTGTGATGGTTTGGGGAAAAGACAAGGGAAACCGGAATTTCTTTTTCTGTTCTGGGATCTTGTTTTAAATGTTGCTTAAGACAAGGGAAACCGGAATTTCTTTTTCTGTTCTGGGATCTTGTTTTAAATGTTGCTTAAGTGATTGGGTCTTATCCAGATACTGGCAACCATTTCTGGCAGGAAAGATCTCCACCAAGACAAGATGGGAATTATAGAACGAGCCAGTTCAGTGTAGAACCTGAGGATACACACAAGCTATGTAGAGATGTGTAGTTTTTGAGTGGGAAGGGGCACTAGCTGGGAAGCAGCCAGCCCATCTCACTTTTTAAAGCACCAACGGCACAAACAACAGAACATGATCTTCAGGAAGAAAGTGGAGCAACGAGCTGGAAGGGAGACAGATTAAGCAATGCAGGAGCTAAGATAATGCTTGGGAATTTTAGATTGCCTCACCCTACTGTCAAAGATTAAATAATTTCACTTGGAGTTGTGCCCAAATTTATGCTTCTGTTGAAGGTTAGTAAAATGTCTGACACAACGTAAGAATGTTGCCACTGCGAGCAGAAACACCGAAACGACACCCACGATTTGGAGGCAGTGAACAGCTTTATTCTACACCAGTGGTCCTGGCCGTGCTCGCTCCCAACAACAAAGAAAGCCAGGCCCCACGCTTTGGGGGTCTGGGGTTTTTATAGGCTTTTACAGGCAGGAAGTACAGAATCAGAACTGTAGGTTTTTGATAGGGCAGGGCAAGTCCCTGACTTTGGGGAACAGGTGGGTCAAAGGGGAAACGGAAACATAGTGCCCAAGCTGTTGGCGCGGATGAAGAACCAGGAAGTGAATTGCGGGCATCCGCCAACAAGTGCGGAGGCCACATTATATGGGGCAGGTTGGAAAAATAAAAATAGACTAAAAGGGGCTTTTCCGCTTTAATGTGAGTAAGAATCGCCATGTCCTGCAGAGGCTGAAGGGGACACTACCCCGAGGATGAGAATCCGGCAGCCTCGCTCACTGTAGGTCTGAGCGAGAGCAGCAGGAGCTGGCGGCCGCGCTGAGGCAGGAGACAGATCTCTGGGACGCGCCCCATCCGCGGCTGCGGTGCCGCCTCGGGACAGTCACCTGCCTGGTGACCTTATTCTCCCTCATTCATCTGTGTAGAGTCGCTTGAAAGATCAGATGAAGTAATGGAGGACCAATATTTTGAACACCGTAAGTGCCTATGAGAATGTAAGATCCACCGGCAGGCTGCTTTGCATCGCCGTGGCGGCTTCCTTGGCCCTGTCGCTGACGGGCCGTGTCCGGCGGCCTCGCGCGACGTGGGTTCGCAGCCCGGGCGGCAGCAGGCCCAGGTCCTACAGGACGCGAGCCGGACCCGGACTCCAATTGGGAGCGGAGGAGCGGGAGCTGCAGGAGTTGGAGATCCCTCGGCTCCTTCGCGGGCCCTCAACCTGGCAGGGCCCCGCGTCCGGGTGCTGAGGCCGCGCCCCTTGTCGCCGGGTGTCCCCCCTTTGCCTCAGCGGCCCTACTGTACTTTCTTTTTACCTGTTGCGAGGGCCACAGGGGTAGGTGTTCCGTTTCCTAGTGATTGCAGGTCCCTTCACTAGGCACGTTATTGCATCATCCGTTTAAAGAGTTCGGCTCGTTTACAGGCAGTTTTTGTTCTAGGTGTTCAGATCCTGGGGCGGTGGACAGAGCAGCTCTAAGCTTCCAGACGTGGCCCAATTGCCTTTGAAGACAGAGAGAAGACGACTGGGATGTCTGTGATTTAGCTTGAGACTCTTCAAACACCCATCTTGCTTGCATGGATGGCTTCTGTCATTGGTTCTCTCCCTTAGTGACCTTAACCGGCAGAAGGAAACAATCTGATTCCAGAAAATCCAAAGGCAAATGGAGACGCCAGCCCCCCTCCCAGAACCCTGGCGCGGGAAGCCACGGACCAGATCCGGTATTTACACAAGGAATTTGCAGATTCCTGGTCAGTTCCCAGGTTGGCCGAAGGCTTTGATGTCAGCACCGATGTTATTCGAACCGTTTTAAAAAGTAAATTTGTATCCACTTTGAAGCAGAAACTGAAGCAGGATCAAGAAGTCCCTAAGAACGCTGGGCCCGCCCACTCGCTGCAGCAGCCTCAGGGCTCTGGAGACAGCGCGAAGCCCCCCGCTGCAGGCCACGCTGTATCTGGCTCTTTGCAGATGCCTGGGCAGGAAGCCTCGTCCAGAGGTCAGAGCCACAGCACAGCTTTGACAGTGCTAGAGCTCGGCACTCAGAGTACAGATGCCCCACGGAGACAGAAGGGAAGGAATAAAGGAACCCAGGGTCCGGGGAAGGGAAGCTTTGAGCCCGTCACTACAGCCTCAGATCATCAGAGAGAGCCGAGGTCCTCCACCAGCCACCGTTCTGCACCGGAAACACCCACAGCCATGGCTGGCCAAGTGAGGAGAAGCCGGAAGAGTTGATGGCGGATGAGCCAGGTGACCAGGACTTCAGCAGCAAAGTAGTGCAGAGGGAGCAGGAGTTCTTTGACACTGGTGGGAACTTCCTGTACAGAATTTGAACCAGGGCATGGCTCTTGGAAATGCGTGTGTAACAGGGATGGGCAATAGGGAGCTGTCAGGATTTCTGCCCTTTTTTAATTTTGTTTTGAGATAAAGTCTCACTATGTAGCACAGGCTGGTCTTGAACTCAGGGCAATCCTCGTGCTTCAGCCTCCTGAGTCTGGGATTACAGATATGCACCACTAAGTCCAGCTAAGATTTCTGCATGTATTAGTTACCTTGACATAGAAGGATGTTATGAGCCTGGGATATGAGCTACTTGGGTAGAGTGCAGCTTGTTGGAGCACTGTCCCCACCCTAACCCCTGTGGCTCATTAATACTCATGCACCTTTTGCTTGGGCTTTCTGTGTTGAACACCAGTGATGTGTGTGCTGATTTGAGTTTCTGTAATACTTGTAATAATACGTGTGGGAGGAAATGAAGTGTTTGCCTTCTGACTTCATTTCCTTCTCCATCACTGAACACCAAGAGTTCTGAAACTGCTTAATCAATTGGTTGTTCTCCTTATGTACAAAAATAAAGTGAAACATAGCCATCAAGAAAAAAGATAAAAGAATATAAGATCCAGTTAGGAATGGAAGAAATAGATCCGCAAATGGAAATTGAAAACCACAGAGCCTAAAATAATAAGAAACTAAAGATGGAACACAGAAGAGATTAAAGGACTTTAGAGGACAAATATTGAAAATCCAGGTGCAATATCAGGTGCTGACCTGTTGGAATACAGATCATTACTAGGGTCCTGGCGGTGCACTGTAAGTGCTGATGGCTTGGACACACTCTGGAGCTTGACCACCTGGAATTATCCCAGCCTCACTGCCAATTAGCCAAGTGAGCCTGGGTGGGACACCGAGCCTCTCTCTTCCTCTGTTCCTTCATCTGTAAAATAGGGGTAACACACCTATCTCAGAGAAGGGTTGTGAGAATTGAGTCCACATATGTAAAGTACTTGGAATAGTATCTGGGACATAGTAAGTGCTCAATAAATAAGCTACCACTTATTTTCCAGAGTAATAATCCTGGCCTTCCTAATAACTACATGTGTGATCTTAGGCAGATTACTTAGCTATCTATAGTAAGGGGGTGTCAGACTAGACACAGGGTTCTCAGCGTCAGCACTATTGACATTTTGGACCAGTAATGCTTTGCTGCGTGCTCTGTCCTATGCATTACAGGATGTGTAGTGCCTCCTTGGCCTCTACATACTAGATGCCTGTGGCACCCTTCCTTCCCTATGGGAAAAGCCAAAAATGGCTCCGAACATTGCCAAATGTTCCGTTTTGCTAGGTAGGTGGGGGGAGGTGAAACTACCTTCAGTTGGGAGCCGCTCGACTAGAAGCAGAGTTCCTTGGCAAGAGAGCTATAGAACTTGTCCCAAGGATGAGCTTTGAGAAGTCTGCAGAGCCTGAGATTTTGTCTCAACCTGCTGCACAGGTGTTGTTCACATGAGTGAACTTTCCTGTTCTTATTAGGTTAAGGCAGTCTGTGACACAAAGAGCTCTAAAACGCTGCTCCTCAGTCTCTCCACGCTCTGGCACAAGCTATCTGTGCTCCGACAGGAAAAGGGTTTTATTATTTGCTTGTTTATTGTTTGTGTAGTTCTAGAGATTGAACTCAGAACTTTCACACTGAGATTCCTCCCCAGACCTTTTATAGTTTTTGAGACAAGATCCCACTAAAGCTCTAAATTGCTTTAAAGGGTTTTAGATAAGTACTGAGTTCTGTCCACCCTGTGTTGTTTTCTGGTCTTTCTCTGAGCATTTTGGATAACCTTTGTCCTCTGACCCCTTGCCACATCCACAAAGCCTTTCCCTTCTCCCCAGTGCCGGTCACCTCAGGGACTTTTCCACTTTTTCTGGGAAGATTGAGTATGCTCCCCAAATAGCCAGCTGCCCAACCCCAGCTTTCTCTGGGGCTCTGTACTATACAACAGTGCAGTGGGTGGGTGGAGGGAGGAGGAGTGGTGTTGGGCAGGCATAAGCCAAGGGGCATCTCAGGACTGCTCTTTCTCGGCAGTATTGGTCATGTGCTGGCTTTGTTCCTGTCTCTTCCTTGCTGTTGTTCTCATCTGTATTATCTTGGGTAGAACCAGGGTATTGGGGGCCGATCAGTCCCCCAATCTGCCTAGAAAGGGGTACAGCAAAGGATAAAGAAAGAAAGACAAAGAGACACACTTTCAAAGTACATGGGGGGCTGGGAGGTCACGCCTCCGGATGGGCAGAGACAAAGACACTCCGAGCTGGCCACATGATAATCGGAGGGATTATCGGATGACTCAGGGGACGGTGGTGATCTTATGCTGTGAGGATCTTAGATGGATGCAGATTATTGCGGATGAGGATTGTGGGATGTTCAAAGTGTTCTTACAATAGCAGGTGGGAAGAGACAGCAGGTTAATAAGGAGTTTGTCCTTTCCCTGGGTGAAACCCTTTTCTTTTATTACTACTCGGTTCTCAAGGAACCAGGATGTCCTCAGCTGATATAATCTTGTCCTGGAGTGTCACAGCATCATGGGACCACTGAGGCCTCAACTGTGACTGGAGGCACACGGAGTTATGTTTCCACACACCATGGCCGGCTGGCACGGTAAGCTACTAGGCCTCAGATGAGCCCTAACCACAATTTAATTACAAAACGATTTTTCCCCAAAAATTATATGAAGTGGCTCTCGACACCAGGGAAGCCAGCAGCTTCTTGTCCAGGGTCACTCTGCTGGAGAACTAATATTTACGCTGCTGCTGGGGTACGAGATGAATCTATTGTGTTCACAGCCCAAGCTGTGCTCAACCCCACGAAATGTGAACATGTTGAATACTCGGAGCCTCTCATTAAGAACTTGGCTCATAACCAACGAAATCTGTTCCCCTTTCAAATAGAAGCGGAATCTTCATTTAGACTGAATTAGGGGTGGGCAGAAGGGAAGGGAGGCCAAGGCACTGAAGCATTTTCTTTTCTTTTTTTTTTTTTTTTGTGGGTACCGGGGGGTCGACCTCAGGACCTCACACGCCAGCAGGCGCCCGTGCCGCTGAGCGATATCACCGGCCCCTTTTTGGTATGTGGGTTCCGGGAGTCGAACTCGGGCCCTCGCGCTTGCAAGGCAGGCGCTTAAGCCGCTGAGCCATCTCACCGGCCCAGCATTTTCTGATTGTGTCATAGTTTATATAAAATAATGGGAGAGGATGAGAAGAGTAACTTTGTTGAAACACTCTCAGCCTGGGCAGTTTGCCCTGTAAGGAGCTGGAAATCTGAAGGCTGCTGGCGGGCTGGCTCAGCTCTCCGCTCCCGCAGTGAGGTAATGGGTGGGAGGGAAGCACCTACTGTCCTCAGATCCTTCTCTCTCTCTCCTCCCACGTTTGCCTTAGGGATTGGGTTGGAAGACTGGTCCTTCGCCCCTGTGAGTCTAAACAGGAACTGTGTGTTCAGCGTCGGGATTGAATGAAGACAGGTGTAGACTAGAAAACCAGCTTGGGTATTTGCCTAAGTCACCTAGCATGGTGACCCCCGGGCCAATTTTGTTGAGTTTTTCTTTCCATATGCTAATGGGCAGTGTGGTTGGGTGTGGGGTATGGGATGAGCTGGGTTTGCCAAATGATAAAAAAGGAGTGATTATATGTCTCACATTCAACCTTTCCTAGTTATGAATGAACCACTGAGAGGTTTTCACAGGCAAATTTCCTAAGTAAATGTTTAAAATGATTTGATTTTCACCTACTTTTTCCATTCTTCATCATTTGATGAGTCAGATAGGCACCTTATGGCCCCAAAGTGTCACTGTCACCAGTAGTATTTATCAAATTCCCAAAGTACTTGGAATCTTGATTTTTCTTCCAGTATTCTGGAAAACACAGAGCTCTTCTTAAGCAATCATGGGAAGTATCTTAGTTACTTCTCTTGTTGCTGAGACACAATATCTGACACCCACAATTCTAAGGAGGAAATGTTTATTATTTTAGTTCACAGTTTGTAGAGGTTTCGGTACATAGTCAGCTGGCTCCAGGGCAGAGGGGCAATCCGGAGGAGAAAGAGCTCATGGCATGACAGTGGGAAGCAGAGAGATCAAAGGAAGAAGGAGAGAGATTTACCCTTCAGGCCACAACCCACCTCCTCCACCAGGCTTCACCTCCCAGCATCACATTTAGATATGAACTTATCATTTGACAAATCCACTAATGAGTATCATGCCTCCATGATCCAATCATCTTCCAAAAGCCTAGCTATGCTCACAGCAGGCTTTAGGGGGACATTTAGATATAAACCATAATAGAAAGACACATATTTCCTGAGCCTCAGTTGTAAATTAGAGGTAATGCCTCCTTCAAAGAGTTGTTTTGACAATTACATGACTAGGGATAGGGATAATATTTTGTATATGATAAGTGTCTTCTGATATTAAATGTTATTACATGTTAAGATGTGGTACCCTTGGTCCTATGAAAAGCCATCGCTTCCAATAAGAGACTACTCAATCAATGTCTTGAGCATTATCTAGTTTCTGTACCTTCAAAAATTCATGTACTCGTAGGCTAGATGTAAATAGTAAACGAATTAACAAATGTCTCCCTGAAATAGGGAATTCCAAATCCAAATGTAATTTTAAAACATAGTAAGATAGGAGATTAGGGTGTGGCAAAACTACTGGGGAAGGAGGCGTGACCTGTTAATTACAACAATCCTGGAACACATGCGCAGAACAGTTCCCACAGCCCTGCACGTGGACCTCTCATGAGAACCTGAGCAGGTTTTCAACAGGTTGGCCTAGACCTCATGGCAGCCGGGGGTGTGGGATCCTAGTAGCGCCTCTCAGGACCTGTATGTAGAAGTTCTTGAGGGTCTCCTTGAGATTTGGACGGTATAAAGGACACAGACACCAAGAAGAGCTTGCTATCATGACCTACTTCACTGTAGCCCACCCTACTTTCTGTAGGATGTCTTTTTATTACTTTTTCTCCTTTTACTCGGCCCAAGCTCACTTTGTAGAGACAATCTCTCTCTCACGCTTCACTTTTACTTTCTCAAATAAACTTGACCACTGCTTTTTGCTCATTTTGTTCAATTCTTTGTTTGACACAAGAACCTGGAATCTAACTCCAGAGGGAGAGGCGAACAACTCAGAGCCTGGTAATGTTATAAGCCACTTTTAGAAGCAGACCACCCGATAACAATAGCGTTCCAGAAAATACTGCAGCAGGGTGAAATGAAGCACTCTGGAAAATATTAACACTTCTGTTTTGTTAAACTAAACCTCTGAATTTCATTTGGTAAAATTAGAAAAATTTGGCTTACTAAGCAGCTTTATGAAGATGTAATAGTTACAAAGTATTAAAGTCAGCAGGAATATGGACTAGCTTAATGGAGAGTTATGTGTCCTAGCTTGTAATTTCACAGAAGTAGCAGTTACAGGAAAACAGAACTAGATAGAGCCTCGCTATACACCAAATGTTTGTGTTCCCCAAATGCTTGTGTTGAAACCTAATCCCTGATGTGACAGCATGTAGAAATGAAGTCTTTAGGAGGTGATTAGATCAAGAATGGTAGCACCTTCATGAATGAAATTAGTGTCTATTATGGCTTGCATCTAGATGTCCTCCCAAAGCTGCATCCAGTTACAGGTGGGGAGTTTCAAAGGTGTCTGGATTAGAGGGTGTGGATGTGGATTAGGGGCTTGATACTAGGATTAAGAGGGTGGATAAAGAAAGCCCTACGCTGGGCATGGGTGGCATCAGTCAATAGGGTTACAGCCTGGATGGAATATAAAGGGAGAGAGGAAAAGTGGCTGCTTCTGCTGCTGCTGTTGCTTGCTGCTTGCTGCTTGCTGCCTTCTGCCTGCCCTACCATGCCATGGACTATTTCTCCTCCGTGATACCCCTCTGCCATGCCACCCTGCCTTAGAGCCAGCCGACTATGGACTAAATCCTCTACAAACTGTGAGCTAAATAAACTCTTCTTCCCTTAACTTGGTGTCAGGTATTTTTTCTCAGCAATAGTGAAGTAACTAAGACAGTGCCTTCATCAAAGAGAGCTCATTTGTCGCTTCCAGCACGTGAGGACACAGCGAAAACATGGCTGTTTAGGAGCCAGGAAGAGGCCCTCACCCGACATTAAACCTGCTTGACCTTCATCTTCCCATTCGAGAACTACAAGAAAAAAATGTCTGTGTTTATAAGGCACCCAGTCTATGGTATTTTTGTAATAACAGTTCGAGCAGACTAAGACAGGCCTGGAGATCTTTTAGCCAACCCTACAATGGTGTAACCAGAACGAAACTCTCCCTTGAGTCCAAGGGAAGGGAAGAGACTTGCCCAAGGTCATGCACCCAGGGAGTGATGGACTAGGGAGCCGATCACAGACCTGGCTTCTTTGCAGAGCTTGTTCTGCCTAAGCGTGTTCCTAGACATTAGTTCTGAGGCAAAGTCATTTTTTCTTAGATCTAGGTAGAATCAACCAAATAATTTAATTGACTGATATCCAGCCATTGAAAGGTTAAAATAGTGCATATTTCAGAGGCAATGTGTGTGTGTGTGTGTGTGTTTAAAGGGGTAGTAATATTTCTAGAACATTCTGCTCTATGATGTAGCTCTGGAAGAGTTTCTGCTGAAATGCTGTGGTAGAAACCTATAATTCTTTTTTTTTTTTTTTTTTTTTTTTTTTGTGGGTACCGGGGGGCGACCTCAGGACCTCGTGCTTGTCAGCAGGCGCCCGTGCCGCTGAGCGATATCACTGGCCCTTTTTTCGTATGTGGGTTCCGGGAGTCGAACTCAGGCCCTCGCGCTTGCCAGGCAGGTAGGTGTTTACTCCGCCGAGCCGTCTCACCGGCCCCAAGGCCTGTAATATTAATGATAACTTTTGTTTTTTCTTTTGTAAGTGCTAGGGATTGAGTCCAGGGCCTTTACACAGAGCTGCGACCTCAAGCCTTTATGTTTGTTTATTTTTTATTTTGAGACAGGGTCTTGCTAAGTTGCTAAGTATACCAGACCAGGCTTGAATTTGTGAACTTGAGGTCCTCCTGCTTCAGCCTCCCAGAGTGCTGTGATTACAGGTGTGCGCCTCCATGCCCCTCTGTATTTCTGATGCTTTGAATGCAGGTACTTGCTGACCAATCCAGAGCCCACACCTCCGACCACCTTCTTCACTGGGCTCTCACACCCCGGGCCACTGTCCATGTGTTCTAATTGTCCCAGGGTCAGGTACAAGTCAACTAAGCACAGACCCTATGCCACAGATCCTGCCAAAATTATTCAAACCAGCCAATCCTAAACCTGCATATCCTCCCTCACCCTTTCCTTTCAAATGGAAAGCACAATAAAGGCGCTTTCCACAGTCCCCTGAACTTTTCTTATGATAAACCTTAGCCCTTCCCTGTACGGTCCTGTGTGCCAGAGATGCCCTTCCTCTTGGGAGCTATGAATATTAAGCCATCTTCTCAGTCATGATCATCCTATGAGGTGTTGGCCTTGTGGAGCCCCTTTCCATTAAAACACTGTTGTGAGGCTTCTACCTGGATGGTGGGAGGGAAGAGGAGGCCCCACCTGATGCTAGATGGCTGAGTCAGTCAGGACTCTTTCAGCTGCAAGTGTTAGAAGACTAACAGACTAGCTTAAGTTAGCCAGTCCCAGGGGCACACGCCTGGAATCCTAGCTCTCTGAGAGGAGCCTGAGGCAGGAGAATCACAAGTTTGAGCTCAGCTGGACAGCGTAACAATCCAGTGAGACCCTGTCTCAAATAAATAAAAAGGGCTGGGGCCAGTATGAAGGTGCTGGGCCCTCAATCCCCAGTCAAAACAAAACTAGTTCAAGTTAAAAAGTGAATTTACTGGCTCATGTAACTGAGAAGCCTGGGGATTTGTCACATTTCAAGCACAGCTGGATCCACAAATGGAGATGCGGAGACTCTGCTTCTCCTTTTCTCTTTCACCTTTGCTTCCCTTCTTCCCATTTCCCAGCTTAGCTTTCCCATCGTGCGATCGTCTCCTTCCCTGTAGCAGCTCAGCAGAAGCCCCACTGTGAGCTGTGAGACCCGGCTTATGGTTTCATCAGGGGAAGGGCAGTTCCATGTTAAACACCTGGGGATTCTTTGGTTCAGACGCGGCATCCCAGGTTGTCCTTCTTGCCATTTCCTGTTCAGGCTGCTATAGCAGAATGCCATAAACTGGGTGGCTTAGAAACAGCAGAGGCTTACTTCTCACAGTTCTGGAGGCCACAAGTCCCAGTCTAGGGTTGGCACATTCAGTGTCCGGTGAAGTCCTGGGGCACTCCTGGCCTGTAGACAGTTGATTTTTCACTGTAATCTCACACGACCCAAGAGCCAAGAGGTCTCCGTGGGGTCTCTTTTATAAAGGTGCTAATCACATTAATGATGGCTCCGCCTTCATGACCTAATCTCCCCCCAGCTAATACCATCTCTTTGGGGGTTAACATTCCAATCTGCTACCACTGTGAATTGTTGGGGGGCAGGAGAGACAAGCATTTAATACATTGCACTGACTTTTATTTAGCACTGCCCAAGTGAGTTCTGTGTCCAACATCCCTAGAGCCATATCAGCTTTACCATTTGTGAATGCGGTGATTCAGGGGCTAAAATGGGGTCCACTTTATATGATGCTTGTGAAGACTAAGTGAGGTGCAGTATGCAAAGGTTTTAGTATAGTATCTACCCCATAAATAAGAACCCAATAAAAATGAATTACATTGTTTCTATAGGAGCTGAAGATGATAGCATTCAGGACTACACTGCGTAGACCTAGCTAATGGGATTGAGCCTCCTTTGGCAAAGAAACTGGGTGGGTAGGAGATAAGATGAATATATGCAAAGATCATACTTAGAGCAGCCAGGGGTGACATTATTTGGTGCCCATGAACAGAAACCAAAGCTCATGTTCTCATGCTGCACTACTGTGGGGATTCATTAATGGTTGCATGAACCAGTTGAGTCCTCCTAATCTGGAATCAGAATGATACCGTCCACTTCCTTAGATGGGGTGGGAGCGTGGAAGGCTGGGCGCTTGAGGGCTTGAAGAGCCAAGGGAAGATTTGTAAAAAATGTGTCCCTCTTGCTTCACTCACAGCTGCCCTAGACTTGACTTGAGAATCAGATTGAAGAAAATTTCACTTTTTATAACCAATGGAGCCTTGAAGACTACCAGGAAAAGTATAAGATTTGAGGCGAGTGAGACTTCTTATGGGACAACAGAAGTGCTTTTGGATTAGTTATTCACAGGCCTCTTAGCAAAACACAAGTCTGTGAAGGGTGATAAGTTCAGTTGACATTTTAGGAAAACCACAACAAAACTCTAGAGCTCTCTATGACAACAGGAGTTAACTATGTATTAGTTGGGGTTTTATCTCTGTATCTATTATCTATCTCTGCCTGTTTGTGTTTTAAGAGAGATCGAGATTTATTTTAAAGAATTGGCACACACAGTGGAACTGGATTGGTGAATCCAAAATCTGTAGGGCAGGCAGGCAGCCTGGAGACTCAGAGAAGTTGCGATTGGAGTCCAGAGGCCATCTGTGGGCAGAATTCCTTCTTGCTGGGGGGGGGGTGGGTTGTTCTACTAAGGCTTTCCACTGACTGGGTGAGGGCTTCTTACATTATGGAGGATAATCTCTTTACTCATAGCCCACCAATTTGAATGTTAATCTCATTGAAAAACACCCTCATGAAAACATCCAGAATATTTGACCAACAATCTGGGCCCTGTGGCCTAGGCAAGTTGACACATAAAGTTAACCATCACAGTCACAAAGGCAAGGGGGAGACTCGTGGGTCATGGAAGAATGCTAAGGCTGTGTATGGCTGGGAGTCGTGAAAGTGGCCTCCAATGGACCTCTTGGTGACCTCATGGTCTGTATCCTCCACTGCAGGAAGCTGGGAACCTGTTTCCTGGAGCATGACTTTAGTCATTTGCCTCCTGCATCTCCAAGTTTGAGTTCTTTCCTCCTGACTTAGGTTGGTAAAAGAAGCCTGTGTTTGCTTAATAGGTTGTCTATAACATTTCTGTCCCTTTCTAGAGCTTGCAGGGCAGTCCTGATGAAGTAACCTGGCTACTTGATGTCAAGCTGTCTGGAAGAGATTTTCTCTGACAATGCAACACTTGGCCATCATACTGTAATTTTACGCTTCTGTTCAGCCCAGCCGAGAACAATGTAGTCAGTGTTATGAATTCATGAATAGCCCTGGCATGATAACTGCCCATTGCCCAGCATGGGAAAAGGAGCTCTCCACTGGGACAGACAGGGCAACATTCTTAGCAATTCTGCTCACAGGCCTGGGGATGGAAACATTGTCAGTAGATGGCAACACATAAGGACTCCTTACAAGGTTCTCATGACCTTGTAACTCCTGAAAATGGCTTGGGATGACCCCAGGTCACCCTGGTGAGCCTTGGAGGCTGAGACAGGCAATTTCCTAGTTAATAAAAACGTCCCCTGAGAAGAGTAAAAGCTGCATGTGAGAGGCACTGAAGTAATGAGCATCCCATCATGCCAAGAGCCAGCCAGCTGGGGAAAAAATTTCAAGCTGGTGTTTTTACCAGTTATTTTAGTAAACACAGAGGCTCAGCTCTGAGCTTTGTCCTTCAGTCTGAAGTTTGCCAGGCAGTGGGAGGAACATCCTCTTTCCCACCAACCCCTCCGTCCAAGAACAGAAAGTAGGCCTGGTATTTGCTGAGTATATTAACTGTGCACCCCTTGTGTTCACCTCCATTACTTTCTTCTTTAGATCAGCATTTGCAGTACTGCATCATTGGACTTGGAAGAGTGTTTTGCACACAAAGCACCAGGAATGCAATTCTGCGTCCTATATATCCTACTAAGGCAAGGATCCCAGATGTGCTTTATCAGTATTAACAGAAGTTGCAATTAGTCAGCTATTCCTTGATTAAGAATATGTTGTTAAGATAAATTGACTAACGAAATCTATGGAAGAAAAGAAAAAAAGGAAAGAAAAGGGCTAGATATTTATGGCTCATAAACAAAAACAGACTCAGCCAGTTTTTAAGGGTAGTGTGCTTGATTACAGGAAAAATATATTGTTCATGAAATAAAATGCTCTTTTTTTTTTTTTTTCCTGGGAAATAGCGTGGCTTAAAGAATTTATCCAGGCCCATCTGGATTGTTCTATTCTATATGAATTTGATCTTCCAACTCTGTTCAAGTCCATGAGCTGAACTGTTGCAAACCTACTATTTACAGAGGACAAAGGGGGGAAAAAAGAGAGTATTTTCCTTTTTCTTGTGGGGTTGATAAGATTATAAGAGGTGCCAAGTGAAATAATAAGTCTGACAGCAAAATAAATGCCAGGTTGCATTTATGGAGAGAGAAAGGTGGGGGAGGGGAGCCTTGCAGCTGAAAAATGCTTCATTGAAGAGGTGAGTCTTAAGCTGGTCAGTGAAAAGAGGCAAGATTCAGAATCAGATGGAGGAAGGTGCTCTGGGCTTAGCAAACTGTGCGAGTGTGGAGAGAAATATGATTCAAGGCCAGCTGGGCAACAATGAGGAGAAAAATCAGACCCAGGTCTGCGTAGCAGGGGCTGTAGCACAGGCTTTCTGGTAAGGTAGCAAAACCAGATGTTTCAAATGGCGTTTACACAGGAGTCCATAGTGAAACACAATAATCTTCTGTGTTGTTTTACTTTCCATATTTCAGTGACTTAGGCCAACTGCAGTCCAAAAATATTAAGTGGAAACTTCCAGAAATAAGCAACTCACAAATTTTAAATGTCACCCTGTTTTGAATAACATGACAAAATCTTGAGCAGCCCCAATCTGTCCCACCCCTTCCTGTGTGATATGTGAATCACCCCTTTGTTTAGTGTATCCACATTGTATATACTACCTGCCCATTAGTCACTTAGTGGCTACTTGGTTATAAGATTGATTATTGTGTTATCACAGTGTGCATGTTCAAGTAACCGTTATTTACTTAGTAGTTGCCTTGAAGTGTAAGAGTAGTGATGCTAGCAGTTTTATTGCTGCTTGTTGTCACAATTGTTCCATTTTATTTTTAGTTATTGTTGTTAATCTCGAAAGATGCCTAATCTATAAATTAAACTATCATAGACATGTATGTATAGGAAAAAACATAATATGTACAGGGTATTGCACTATTGAGGTTTCAGGCATCCACTGAAGGTCTTAGAACATATCCTCTGCAGATAAGTGGGACTAAATGAATAAATGTGAGAAGAAACAAATCTTTCCTGCAGAATAATTAAAGTAACATAAGTTAATATTCTCATCTCCAGGAAAGAGGCCTTAATCTACTTTTTTTTTTTTTTTTTTTTTTTGGTCTTTTTTGAGACAGGGTTTCACTATGCAGTTCAGGCTGGTCTTGAACTCACTTTGTAGCCCAGGATGGCCTCGAACTCACAGAGATCCTCCTGCCTCAGCCTCCCCAGTGCTGGGATTACAGGCATGCACCACCGCACCTGGCTATCCACTTCTGTTCTTACCTGCTGAGTAGGCTAGACATAGTTGCTTTCAAAGGACAGAGCATTGAAAGGGACAAATAGCATCACACAATGGAGAAGTCTGGCAAACACCACCTTAGCCAGACAGTCAAAGTTGACATTATTAGTGGGTATAATGATAAAATATGCTAGGGCCATTTTACCTCTGTGGTGTTCTTTTCAAAACAACTTGTAGCTCCAGTTTAATTGTGAAGAACAAAAACAAAAACAAAAACAATCCTAAACCAAGGGACATTCTACAAAATACCTGATTAGGACTCCTTAAAACTGTGAAGGTCCTGCAAAACAAGCAGTCTGAGAAATTGTCATAAATCAGAGGAGACTGAGACGATGTGACAACTAAATGCAGTTTGGAATACTGGATTGGGTCCTGGAATAAATAGAATAAAAAATGCTAATGGGAAAACTGGTGAACTCCAAACAAAATCTGTAGTTTAGCTAAGAGTGATAGCTAGTGTCAGCATCTTCCTTTTGACAAATATAACCATGGACGATGATAACATTAAGAAAAGCAACACTGGCTGAGGAGTATGTGGGAACATGCAGAACAACTCTTCTGCAAATCTTATATGATTCCAAAAAATGTTTATTGAGAAAAAAATGTATCCTACAGCTAAGATTTTGGAATTTTTTTAGATTTGCAAGGCTTTTCCATCATTTTTTGTAGTGTCCACTGGTTGAGCAGATGCAGATCAGTGGAATCTCTTACATGGTACAATGGTTCAGAGCCTACACTATGAACAAAGCCTGCCCCTCCCACCCACTAGCTCTGTGGCCTTGGGCAAGTTACTATACAGACTCTCTGTGTCTCAGATTCCTCACTGATAATATAGAGTTAATAATCGTACTTTTCTTCTACATTATTGCGAGGGTTAAATGAGTTAAGGCATGCAAAGTGCTTAGGATAGAGCCTGGCAAAGAGCAAACACCATCTGAATATTAGTTTTTATCACCAAAAGTTCACTAATGCTTTTAAGTAAGATTGCCCTTTGATCACAACGATATCTGCAAACATTTAAAATGCATTCGGATCATGCTACGACATGGATGAATTTTGAGTACATTGTGCTAAATGAAATAAGCTAGTCACAGAAAGACAAATAAGTCTGATTTCAATTATGTGAAGTCCCTAGAACAGCCAGATCCACAGACGGAAAATAGAATGGTGTTTGCCAGGGTAAGGGGACAAAGGAATGGGAGTTTAGTGTTGAATGGGGCCAGAATTTCAATTTTACAGGATGAAGAGTTCTGGAGATGGATGTTGATGGTGGTTTCACAATGTGAATGTACTTAATGCCACTGTACTGTATATCTAAAAATGTGTATAAGGAAAATTTTATGTTATGCATATTTTACACAATTAAAAAGAAAAAGAGACTAAAAAATAAAATATATGTGTGCCACATACTGTTTCTTCAGTCTGCAGCAATGTGGAGGAGTCAAGGATTTGTTCTCTGAAGAGTAGAGCTGGGTCTACGTATTGACTTTCAGGTCTTTGCAGTCAATCTTTGCCTTACCTTACTCCCTACCCGGGGGTGGGGGTCCCCCCACAACAGCACGGTGACGTGGGAAGACTGACTTCCTGGGTCAGGTGTCAGGTGTGCTAGGACTTGAGAGAGTAAAGACCCCTGGGGAGAGGGCTGATGCTGTCATGGAGGCTTCCAAAGCTGGGCTCCATGCTAGACAAATGGAACCCAGGGAGTCTCCACGGATTATAGAGACAGGGAGAGGATGACCAGGGCTCCAGGATGAAGTCCTTTCTTTCTTCCCTCCCTCCCTTCCTTCCTTCCCTACTTCCTTCCTTCCTCCCCCACCTTCCTTACCTCCTTCCCTTTCTTCTTTCCTTCCCTCCTTCTTCCCTCCCTCCCTCCCTCCTTCCCGCCTTCCTCCCTCTTTCTCTCCTTTCCTCCTTCTTCTGTTCCTCCCTTCCCTTCCCCTTCCTTCCTTCTTTCCTTCCTTCCTTCCTTCTTTCCTTTCTTCCTTTCTTCCTTCATTTTTTACCAGAGAGGAGGCATAACCACGAGTCATATCATTTAATCACACTCTGAGGTGAGCCAAGAGCCACCAAGAACCTCTTTTTAAAAAGCATCAGCGTCGCACATGAGAAAGCACAGTCTGCCCCCTTGTTTCCTACTTCCACTGACTCGCTTTCTAAAGTCTCAATCAAAGGCCTAAACGCATGTGTGCTTTCTGAGACACGTGACCTAATGGAGGAGAACGGAGAACTTGAGCTCTGGAGGTAAAGGCCCAACAGCAATTCCTGGCTGCACTATATCCTGTGTGTTTTGGAGCAAGTTACTCTGCCTTTTTGTGTCTCCCTTTCCTCCCTTGAAATATGGCTAATAAATAGTGCCTTCCTCAGAGGGTTGTTTTGGAGACAAAAAGACATTAGAAGTCTTCCTGGCATATTAAGCATAACATAAATGTTAGTATTATTGTGATCAAGAGTGTTCAGTGTTGCAAAATATTCAAGGGAAATAAAGACCCGGATGTGGCCATGGGCTTGTCCTATTCGAGCCAAGTCAAGGCAACTGCTGCACAGGCCGGTAGTGGGAAGGGGCTAAAAGCCAGCTTACAGAGATGGGAGTAAACATGTTTTCATTCATAATGTTTGATTCTTGAATGTCTCAGTTAATCTTCCTTCGAAGTTTGACTGAGTGGTACCTTAGTGCCTCAAGCACAAGCAGACAGGAGGTTTTGGTTTTTTGTTGATCATTTAAGACTCTTGGGGCAGCAAATGTTAGGCCTTCACAGTTAATTCTCCAACAGGGGCAGAGGATCCTGAGGACCAGAACTTCACCTGGCCTCTCTTCCTGGGTCCCTGGCTGTTGGCAGGTCAACCAACAGGGTCCTTGGCATAGCCACAGGAACAATGCGGAAGGTGTCAATCTTTTCTCTGAGTCCTTTGGATTGGAAATTGAGGCCTATCCAGGAAGGTAAAATGAGCCAGAGGAGGCAGCAGAGAGCAAAGGCATTTCACTAATGAAAGAGAAAGGGAAAGAGAGGAAGCCAAGCTGTGTTCATTCCGTGCAGGCAAAGCCCAGGCCATTTCCAGGTCCTGGTAAGTTTTCCCTCAGAATCCCCCAAGGCTCAGGGAAAGTGCTGCAATGCCCTAGGACTGATACACCTCCTGCTTGAATGTGGTTGAGAGGGGACATGATCACAAAAGTTTTCAGTTTTGTTTAAAAATAAGAAAGCTGATTTCTGATAAACAAGTTCAGCTGGGAAGAGGGTGGGCAAGTGGTAGCTTGCTTTGGGCAATGGGGCGGACCACCTGGGGCAAGCTCCGGGGACAGCTCCAGGACAGAGAGCAGAGAGGGCAGGCCTAGAACAACCCGGACCCTGGAGGCGAAGGCTATGGGGGCTGATCGCTAAATGCCAGCTGAACAAGCAGCAACCAAGAATAGGAGGGGTGTGCCAAGACTGCGCTCTTCCTGCAACATAAGGTAACTTAAGCCATTCTTCCACCATAAAGCCATATGTCACCTTAAGAGAGGAATGTGTTGGGGGAGACGTACATGCTTGTGGATGCTGAGAAGCCCTACCATCTCCATGTGTAAGCTGGAAACCCAGGAAAGCCAGCGAGGTAGTTCAGTCTGACTCTGAAGATCTGACAGCCAGTGGGGTAATGATGAATTTTCAGTTCAACAGGAAGGAGAAGATGAAGGGAGATGGCCCAGGTCAAGCAACGAGGCAGCAGAACGAGGGAAATTCCTTCTTCTGCTTCCTTTTGTTCTGTTCTAGCCCTCAAAAGATGGGATGATGCCCAGCCATAGTGGGAGGGCCACACACTGTACTGAAGGCCACTTAGCACTCCAAATGGTAATCTCCTCCAGAACACCCTCACAGAGACCCCGGAATAATGTTGAATCTGGTATAGAGATAAAAGCAGAGATGCGCCTGATGCTTCTAAAAAGGTGAGGGACACCAACAGTGGCCAGCAGAACACCAGATGCTAAGGGGGAACATGGAACAAATCCTCTTCTAGCCTTAGAAGGAGCCACCCCTGCCGAGGCTTTGGACTTCTAGCCTCCGGGACTGTAAGACAATAAATTTGTGTTGTTTAAGGTTCCTTATTACAACAGCCCTAGCAAACGAATATATATACAAACAAAACCACAGCATTTCCCCGTGTTCTGTAAACCAGTAACTGACCTAGGGCTCAGGACCAAAGCGTCCCAAGACAGCCCTGCTGTGAGAGAGTCACAGTGAAGTCACCCAGCAAGCTGGGTGCAGCATGGAGAGGGGACAGCGCTGGGTCCTTCACAGGGAAAGAGAAACAAAGAGCAGACCACAGGGCTGCTTTCTTGTCCCAAGTCCTTTGCTACTTTGCCCTCTGGGACCGGCCTGCCTTTATTTAACAGCATAATTTAAGGCCGTAATTCTCTTTGGGTAATTAATGTTTCTGCAAAAACTCAGAAGAACGACAATGACCAGCACACAGGTACCACAGTGCCCCTCATCTGGAGAGGGGAGAACTAATGTTGGACGCATACAACAGTCTCTATGCGACACCAGAACCACCCAGGGATGTCACAGGGAACAGATTTTTGGGTGGCGAGGCCTCATTATCTGGAATGCCATTCCCCTTACTGTTCTTAGCTATGGTGTCTGCTGCCTATTAATAAGTGCCTGTTTATTAATAAAAGCAGGTGGACGTCATTGTCCATTAAGCAGAGGCTCCATGGGAGTAAAGACAGGCCACCTAGTCTTGGCATATTCTTTTGTGCCATAAACATAGCCCTTGCCTGGCCGGCAGCCCTGTGGAATCTCTTAGCCCTCTGAGACTTCATCACAGGAAAGCTCATCACTTGTGACTATGGAGGGAATTTGTTTAAACAGCATTAAACCAGGAATTTCTTTAGCTCTAGAATTTGCTTAGTCTGGGGAAGGCCTTTCAGAGCACCTAGGGAATCCCAGCATGTCTTTGGGGTGAAGTTTCCTCAAAACAGTGTTTGTATTTGAGTTAGGGAGTGACATTAGCAGGGAGGGAAGGGACATGCCTAAGGTGACAAGTCAGTGGGTGAACTCGTGGCTTTCCTCACCTGCACTCTAGGACGTCCTGCTCTTGAGTACGTCCCACGGTGCTGAGTTATAGTGCAGTCACACATCCAAGCTGAGAGGAAATCCAGGAGTTATCAACTCCAGTTTATGTTTTCATTTCAGAGAAACTGCAGACCAAGGAGGCAGGGCCTTCCCAAGGGATCCTTAGTGGTTTCCAGGCAACACTAGGGCTAGAATTCCCATCCTTCCAAGGCCAGGTCCCAGGCCACTTGCCTACACTGGGTTCCACTATCTCCATACCCCTCTCGTTTGCTTGAACTTTGTCAAGGTGAAAACACTGACGTCAGAGCCTCTGGGTGGAAACAGAGAGAAGAGACAGCCATGGCTGCAATTCTAGTGCAACCTTGAGCTGAACTGTGCTGTGGTTGGCCTCAGACTTCATCTGTGTAACAATGTTGATCTCCCTGGGGCCAGAGAATAATAACTATTTAAAGTTCAAGGTCGTATTCGAGACAGTGCCATGTGCTGCCTTGTGCCTGGATTAGTCTTGTAAAGTATTTACTTCTGTGTGAGACACATAAGCTTATCTGGTCACTCACCATCCCAGGTTAGGGTACACTTCATGTGCCAGCTGTGCAGATGGTTGGGCTGCTGACCTGCTCAGAAGTTTCTAGGTGTGTGTGCCTTTCATCTGCGATTGTCCTGCAGAGTGGACAGGCTGCCAGGCAGATAGCCTGAGGCTGACCCAAACTCCCTGCCAGAGTCCACAGTGGCTAGACTGTGTGATTGAGTCTAGTCACGTGACCTTTCTGAGCTATAGTATTCTTCTCTGTACTTCGGGGTTTATGATACTTATAATATGGCTATTGAGAGGACCACGCGAGGAACCAATAGAGAAATGCTTGGAAAAGAGTAAGGGCCAGGAAGCTGGGTAGCCAGGCAGCCTTGCGTTCATTTCACTGTTCTGCCTACCATGAGATGACCTGGCTATGGGCAGAGATAAGGCCTGACTCTCCTGCCAAGAGATACCCTGAAAGTCAAAGGTTTGTTGTCATTTTCAAAATTTAGTGACGTGGACAAGGACTGTCCCATTGGAATCTGGATCCCTGGGCACTGGGGAAAGAGGGTTAAAGGTTCTGACCAGGACTTCTTGGTGGCAGGGGCAGGACACTGGAGCAGGCCTGTCTCAGGGCCTGGCTGACATTGCTCCTGCTGGGAGGCTGGTGACTGCAGGGAAGAACACGGCTGAATGGCAGTGATTTCAGGGATACAGGGAAAAATAGGCTCTTGGTGTGGGTCTCCTGTGTGCCTTGATATACTTGGAAAGTGCTCAGTTAGAAATGTGATTCTTGGACAATCCACTCAGGACCCTTTCTGTCTCTTTCAGACAGAAGCTTTCTTTCCCCAATAAATATAAATATATCCTGCTTTTCACCTCCATTGTTCCTAGAATTCATTCTGTGATTTTAGAAAACACGAACTCGTACCGGACATCTAGCAGATTGGGGGTTTCTTTCCCCTGTATCATGTGGACGTCTGGCACTGAGCTCATTGGATGGAGAAATGGGGAACTCAGTGTCAAAGTCTATTGCTCCTTTGAAATATATTCTTAAGCACTGGAAGATGTTCGACCCTCACATGTTGAAAAAGAGCCATTTGATATTTTTCTGCACATGCCCATGGCCTGCCTACCCTCTAGAGCCAAAATGGAATAGAAAGGGAAGTATTAATTATGATTCTCTTTCACAACTGGAACCATACTGTAGGAAAGAAGGAAAATGGTCAGAATTGCCTTATGTTTGAACTTTCTTTACATTAAGAAATAATTCTTATTTATGCTCAAAGTATATTATAATCCATATGAAACTTCCCATGTTCATATGTCTCTTTCTCCCAGTGACCTAAAGCAGATCAAGCTAGATCTAGGAAAATTTTCAGATGACCTTGATAAGTACATTGAGGTCTTTAGAGGGCTTACTCAGACATATCAGCTAGACTGGTAAGATGTACTATTAGTCTTAAATCAAAATTGACTTCTAGTGAGAGACAAGCAGCATTACAAACTACTATTACATTTGGGGGTGAATATCATATTGTTAATTTTAGACAGCCAGAAGATAGGCAGCCAGGGGAACAACCAGTTCTCAGTGGAGCCCAAGCAGCCCCCGTCCAAGACCGCAGCTGGCCTGACAGCCAGACAGGAGATTGGAACAGGAAACATTTTCAAATACATATTCTTTTTTTCTCTTTTTGTACTGGGAATCGAACTCACAACCTTCTGCTTGCCAGACAGGCACTGTGCTGCTGAGCTATATCCCCGGCCCTCAAGTATGTATTCTTGAAGGTCTAAGAAGGACAAAAACCAAACCCTCTAGTTATTTTAAATTGTCAACTATTTATCAGGAGAAAGATGAAAACCCCTCTGCCTTCTTAGGTCATTCATGAGAGGCATTGGTAAAACATGTCCCTAGCTCCTGATTCGATAGAGGGACGGATTATTCTTAAAGACGAGTTTATTACCCAGTCAGCCCCAGATATTAAGAAAAAGTTACAAAAGATAGCTTTTGCTCCAGATACTTCACTTGATGCTTCAGCAAAAACTGCCTCCTCAGTATTCTGTAATTGAGGCTGGGAGAAAGCCAAGGAGGAAAACAGAGACCAAAAAGCAGCTGTCTTTGTTTCAGCCTTAAAAAGAACAGACCCTAAGTCTGATTCTTGGGGTTCCAAGAAGAGCTCAGTGACTCAGCTCACCTGATACTCTGGAAAGCCAGGCCACCTTAAGAGGGGCTGCCTTAAGAGGCCCCCTATGCCCTGCCCTGGCTGCAAAGTGCCCACTGGAAACAAGACTGCATGCTGAGGCCGGGCCCTAGAACTCAGATTCATCTTCCCAGCTGGTCTAGCAAGACTAAGGGGCCTGGGGCACTCTGCCCCCTCCCCATGGCCAGACTGACATCTCCACCTGTCGTCTCCACGGAGGAGCCCCAGGTAACCATGACTCTGGAGAAGAAACCAGCCTATGGCTGGGCATCGGCACACATCTCTTGGTCTTTCTCTTCAACCCTGGCCTTCCTTCCACCCATCGCACCTCAACAAAAGGAGTCACCAAAATAAAGGGAACTCACTCATGCTGTAACAGGGATGACTTTCTCTTCACCCATTCATTTTAATGATGCTTAAAAGCCCAGCTCCCATTCTGGGGAGATATTTTAACCTGTCTAAATATACTGTCTAAAATGATGCTGAGACTGCTTTTACAAAAACAATATATATTGTTGTCTATGTACAATAACTTGAGAGTTTTTCATTGGTCAAAATAATGTGTCAATTGTTATAATCTGGTTCTCATAAGTCATCAAAATTTTGGAGATAATTACAACTAAAACTGGAGGGATTTGTGACAAAATATCAGGCTCCATCAGTAGAGGGCTCTGAGAGCCAAGGGGTTAAAATTGCATTCCAGTCCCTTAAAAACAGTTTCTAGACGTGGCTCTTTCCCCAATCTACCTGTCTGCTCTAGTGCTCATGCTTTGATTTTACATGCTCTAATTTCTCAAAAATTTGTTCTTGCCTAGAGGCTGCCAAACCCCAAGTGATCATACAGATAAAACCAACGACAAATACGCTAGACTGCTTTAACAGGGATCCCCCATATCGACCTGTGGAGAGAGGGTTATGTGACACATTGAGGCCTTAACTAACTATACTCAGTGGGCCTTAAACAACACCGCGGCTGGCCTCTCTCTCCTAAATAAAACTATACACCTACCCAAGATGAGAATGCCTGGTGTCCATCGAGGGCCTTTAGATAGACCCACTGAAGGGTATCTCTGCCTGCCGATCACAACTATGACCCCCTTCAGCCTGAAGAAGCCAGAGCAGTCATCGCCAATTGCTCCCTCACAGCAGTTTGGGGTACTTCTTCAGAGGGGGCATGTTACAGACAGCTAAGTTAGGTAAAAATATTGTAGGCAGTCAGACAGGGCTGGGCCTCGAAGGAGCCATATCATATCCTTTGAGGGCCAGACCTCAAGACGAAAGATGAAATGAATGCACCCTCATCCTTCCCCTAAGGATAAACAACAGCGATTGATATTCTAAATAGGCATCCATCACCTTGGGGAAGCCAGGAAGTGCCACTGACCCACCCCCTCCAGAAAAGTCCTTGTTCTGTTCCACACCCGCTTGCTACGTGACTTGCTTCCCCATTTGATCCCCATTTAATCACTATTACCTGAGCAATTATGCTCGTAATCTTATTGGTTGACCATAGTTTTGTCCCACCTCATGCCCACCTTGTGATTTCCCATTTTTCGCCAACTTGGACCTGCCTCACCTCATGGTTTTGCTCTATAAAAATCCCTTGGAAAGGCAGGGTCCTTGGTAACCCACTCAGGGCCCCTTCTGTCTCTCTCAGAAAGAAGCTTTCTTTCCCAAATATATTCTGCTCTAAAAAAAAAAGAGAGAGAGAGAGAGAGAAATGTGGTTCTTGACCCCCATTAAGGCTTAAATGCCCTTGGAAGTGATAGCCTAGTGTGAGTTATATGCATTTCAGTGTCAGCAAGTTTGCCAGGTCCTTGAGGATCAAGAGTTGGATTCAGGCTGGAGATAGGGGAGGAGGAAAGGGCGAGAAAGAGAGAGGAGAGTGTCATGCCCCACGGGTGAGGCCGTCGTGACAGGCATGGTGGGAAACCACGGAAGAAGAACAAAGCCACATCTGTCTGCACAGCCTGTCCTGAGAAATGACCACGCTCACTGCCCCACCTGTTCAGAGAAGTACAACTGCACTACCTCTGCCCCCCAATTCCTCAAGGCAGCAAACTCCTCCCCTTCCCTTTAAAGCCTTGGTTCTATTCTTACTTCCTGCTGATTCAGCTCTCAGAACTCAGCCCACTTCACAGGAGAGGGTAAACAGCCATGGTTGCTTATACAGAGCCTGCTCAGGGGATCCTCCACGCCTCTGACAGAGAAAGTGAGGTATGCAACTCAGACCGAGGATGGGGCTATGCAGTTATTAAAGGCTAGTCAGTTTCTGGTCTAAAATAAAGTTTGGGTATTGCTTATGACTTGAAAATGGCCAAACTCTCCTGTCTCTTTGGGACCCAACAGTCTTGAGATGATTGAATTAATTGATTTTATTTTTGTTCTTACCCATCATCAAATTCATTTTCTTCTACTAGATGATCGGTTCATTTAGTGCATATGTGGTACCTATTTTAGGAAGTCTGACAGCATATCAATTCCTGTCATCAGACATTCCCATTCCCAGATGTTTTCTCTGCTTGCTGCCTTTGCCAGGTTTTTGAGTCTCTTCTCTTGTTCTGCTGCTTGGAAGAGTGTTTCATAAGTAACACATGCACTACGATTTCTTAAGTTGATAATAATGGTGAGGAGGAGGAGAATGTTTTAATTAGCCAATCTCTCAATTTTTCTTAAACAAGTCTGAGATCAGTTTCCTTGACTT
Organism: Erethizon dorsatum; assembly: GCA_028451465.1. Lineage (NCBI taxonomy): Eukaryota > Metazoa > Chordata > Mammalia > Rodentia > Erethizontidae > Erethizon > Erethizon dorsatum. The sequence continues at coordinate 29,148,422 of CM051829.1, read as the reverse complement.
ACTCTGCAGTTAAAATGCAGCAAGGAAAGAAATGAGCATCTAGTTCCTTATGTATTGTGGGATCTGGATTTCTTGTTGTTGGGTATCAGCCTGAATCCAGCCAAATGGCTTCCCCTCTTGGTCTTGGTTTCCGCCTGTGTACTAAGAGGGTCTGGGTTGTGAAGCCTTGGACGATGCCTGTGAGGGTCAAGATGGACAATCAATCGATGAAGCAGGACTGATGGGACTGTAGCCAACTACAGAGGCCTATCTAGCATGGTGACTACTGGGTACAGATGGCAACGCCTAAGGACTCAACTCTGTCAGAACACTCTTCTTTCCTCCCAAGAAAACTCAGAAATTTGTATTTATTTTTCAAATGATGGTAACTATTTAATATTTTAAAAAAATGTTACGGGCCAAGCAAATCTCGAACATATTGTCATCTCCAAACAGGAATGTAACACCTGGGGAGGGCTGTACACCACGCCACACTGTAACATCCAGGTGTGGACGGCAGGCCCCTGCTCTGCCTCGTCACGCCACTGCTCTGCTGGAACACGCAGCTCCTGGTGATCCTAAACCCAGCACTGGTAAAGAACTAAAGGAGCAGTTGAAAATAAAAGAAGACAATTCACTTGAAGATGGGGAAGGAGGAAGAGAGAGATGATAGTTACTCTGGATGAGTAGGGAGACTTTGAAATAACTCGTGGATTTCTTGTCTGCAGCTCTTTTTATTGAGAGCCTTGTCCCACATTGGAATCTGATTGGCTCACTGGCTTGTCTTTCATCTCAACTGGATTTCTTCCTGCTAGGCAACCTTTCTCTGTCCTCTGGTGGAGAGTAAGATTATGGGTGGGAAATTTATGGACCGGTAGTTTAGGCTAAAGGATTAAGTGAAGGGGAAATTTGAGATTCTTATGTTAACTGTGCTAGTTAGGAACTTCCTGGTCCTGAATTCTTTGCCTCTGTGTTCCTAATTGCTTGAGTTAGCTGCATTTGGCTGCAGAGGTCAAAACCATCTTATTAATTTTTAATAAAGCTCAATGAGGCCTTCCTCCTACCTTTTAACCAGAGCAGGCTTAAGGGAGGAAAAAGCTGGATATAATTCCTTTTAGGTACAGGCAGGCTGAAATCGGAGTGATATCAGCAGGTGGTCTGGAGGAGGGATTGAGTTTTTATAGGGTTTGGGAATGGGGGTTATAATCTCAAGGAATCTGTATGGAAAGTGTGGGGTCAAAGTACCAAGGACGAGCTGGGCATGGTGTCGCATGCCTGTAATTCCAGCTGGGAGGCTGAGGCAGGAGGATCACTGTGAATTCAAGGCCAGCCTGGGCTACAAACTGAGTTCAAGACCAGCGTGAACTGCACAGTGAGACCCTGTCTCAGCGCAGGTGTGCAGACACTGCTGGACACTCTGGCGTCTGGAGAGTGTATGTCCAGTCCTAAATTTTCTTTATAGCCATCAGTTGTTTGCAGAGGGTAGCATGGTCCCTTTAGTGGAGTCCTGTTGTATGTAGAGGGCAGCATGTTTATTGTGAAGGTCTTTCTCAGGTCAGGCCTGACACCTACCTACAGTGCCCCCTGTCACTACAGGAAGATCTAGAAAAATCCTCTCAATGAACAGGTGTGGTTCTTTGGAAAATGTTAAATTCATGGTAAGAAGGTGTATTCTGATTCCCTTCCTAGTCTTTAAGGCTAAAGTAGCAGGGCCAGGGGATAGGACTGAGGGTGTCATTCCTGGCTGCTCAACTATTTGTTGGCCTATTGTCAATGTATTCATCCATCCATCTGGCATCCAGTGGATAGTTGTTAAGCACCCGCTGTGTGTGCTGGGCACACCTGTAGCCATGGTGGTGGCAATAGCTGGGGAAGATCAGGCCTGATGGTTCCTAAGGAACCAAGGGGCTCTCCCAGATGCCCACTTATGCACATGGTTTGGTTCCTGTAAACTTGAATATCAGCAAATCTGAGCAAATCAGCAAATATCAGCAAATCAGGGTCAGCAAATCTGCCTCTGGACAAAATTTTAAAACAGTGAAACCAAGCAGGTTCTGAATATTCCAGGTTTTTGACTCAGCTCCAGGAAAAGATGCATGTGCAGGCAGTGAAACACATGCAGGCCGATTACCATTTTCAAGAGAAGTTTTTCTTAGAGAGGGAGAGAGCTTTCTGCTTTCTGCCTTCTGCCTGGAAATGGAACAATAAGAGCAAGACTTTGGAAAGGTGGGTAGGAAATATTCTTTCATTTTAAAAAGTACTTATACGGTAAAATTCTGGGTCAGTCTTGGAAGCTTTCTTCGTTTTATCAGTTAGTTGTGACCACTCCTCATGTTCACAGGCTCTACTCGGTGAAGTAGGGGGCTCAAGAGGAGGGAAATGTGGATTCAGTTCCGGCTCTCGAGACAAGGTCTTTCAAGGTACCACATTTGTATTGAGAGAGCAATGAAAGAATATAGTCAAATACAAAGCCTGCGGGCAGATGGCAAGTGCTGGGAGAGACAGAGCCTTTGGAAACTTTCCCCTGAGTAGAGGAGGCTGCCAATTATCTTCCTTGTGTCTTCCCTTCCTGGTCAGAGATCCAATACTAGAGGAATCTCGGGCTGTATTCTCCCGGTTGGCCTGTGGGCACAATCAGTCTTTCTTATGTGGTTTAATAGTTCCTAGCATCAGTTTCAGAGTAAAGTGTAGCTTAGGGAAGGTACTTAATGTCGCTGAGCTTTGGCTTTCTCATGTGTAAATGTGGATAATCGTACCAACTTTGTAGCATTATAATGCAGGTTAGTAAAATAGTGTTTATTAAAGAGATTACAGTGTCTTGGCACTCAATAAGGTCTGATTTTTTAAAAGTGTGTGTTTAAATTTTTTAAAGATTACAGTAAAAGACATATTGTCATTAGCCCCCTCAAAATACTACTTTTAGCTTTGAATATACTTCTCATCTTCCTTGCCACTTTCTGAAGCAGTTCTGGAAGTCTTTTGTGTCCTCATGAGGTGTGATAAAAAATTCAGTGAATGCTGCTGCCAAGTGCCATTCAGTGGAAAGGCAGATTTGGAAAAATATTACGTGTGTCCTCACCCACCTTATTCACTAGTTCCGGTATCATGTGACTCTTGGTTCTCTCCCCAAATCAAAATGATCATGAAAGGTAAACATTTTGAACTGGTTCAGGACATTGAGGCAGCCACAGTAGCACAAGTAAAGACCTAAAAGAAGACTTTCGGAACTACTTCAGAAAATGCAAGAACTATGGGATTAATGTGTTTGAAGCAAGGGGAAATAAAGGGGTATTAATGTGTCTTTTAGTGTAATAAGTTTTAAAATATATTTTTAAACATTCACGATAGGGTTTTTTTTGTTTTTGTTTTTGTTTTTTTGGTACTGGGAATCGAACTTACGACCTTGTGCTTGCCAGGCAGGCGCTGTACCACTGAGCTGTATCCCCGGCCCCTCACTGTAGTTTTTTATCAGAGTGTGTATTTCATTTTTCCTTGGAGGAATAATACCCATTCTTTAAACCTGCATTACTCAGTACAGCAACCACCAGCCACACGGGGCTACCTAGTGCTTGACGTGAAGCTAGAACACACTGAGATCTCTGCTAAGTATAAAATACAGAGTTTAAAAACTGTATGAAGGAAAGAATATAAAATATTAATTACATGTTGAAACTATCATATTTTGGGTATATTGAGTTACACAAAAATATTTTTTAATTAATTTAATCTTTCTTTTAAGTGTTTTTAAAGTAAAAATTTAAAATTTTAAAATTATACATGTGGCTCACATTGTATTTTTCTTGTACAGTGGTATAAAATTTCGCAGAGTTGATGGTCTGGTACTCTCAGAGATTTTACCTAGTGGGCTTCCTCCTATAAATTCATCTAAGAAGAAAAACTCAGGCACGATTTGGTGATAGGGTATGAAGACAATCTGGGCTCATGTAAAATGACTAGGATTATTGATAGCCAATACTCAAGTTGGACATGAGCTGCTTTTCCCTCATTTGGGATGAACTGAAGTAGAATTTTGCTGGGATGCTCTGTGAAGAGACCGTGGTAAATCACAGATACTCAGTGAGCATTAGCTGTGATTATGTTTGTTCCTCCAGCTGTGGGTCACATAATTATAGCACCTGCCAAATGCGAGAGGCATATCCTCTAGGATCAGACACAAGGAATTATTCCTGCTGCTATCCACCTTGTACTACAGTCCTGATGAAAGAGGATTTAAAGAAAAAGTAGAATTTTCCCAACTGTTATGGTTGATACATTGTGTCAACTTGAGGAGTTAAGAAGTTTAAGCGACTCAGCAGGGGGCCAGGGTCCTCTCTTTGTAAACGTCCTCAACCTGTGCAGGGGGGGGCAGGGAGATGGTGTGACGGCTACACCCGCCCTGGGGAGGGCAGCCTGCTGACAATATAAGGGAGGAAAAGAGGCTTGACCCCCTCCTTTTGCTCTTGTTGTTTTGCTGTCTTCTGCTGCCTCAAACTGTTGCCCCTGTGCATGCCGCCCTGCCTCGGAGCCAGCTAAATGAGGACTAAAACCTCCACAAACTGTAAACTAAATAAACCTTTCTTCCTTTAACTTTGAGTATGAGGTATTTTGTCCCAGCAACCAGAAAAAAGTAATGAAGTAACCTAAGCAGTTTCCCCTTAGACTTCCTTTCCCCGTGGCTGCTGCTAACCTGCCAAACTGTCACTGCTTGATTAACTGCCTTTGTCTCACTTCTGTAAAACTCACTTGCCCACCCACCAGTTTTGTGAAAGACCAACCCTTTCAACCACATGTGTAAAACTAGAGCCCTTTCTTTGTTCGGGGCTCAGCCTTTGGACAGCTCTGCTGAGCTGGTGTGCACCTAAATAAATCCTCCTGTCTCACCCATTGGTCTCTCCAGTCTCTTAAAATCCCACAACATCGATCAATTAAATGAGAGAATTCAATTCAAAGTATAAGAATGGCTTCAAAAAGAAAAAGAATCTCTGTTTGCAGATAAAATGCCAGTGTGTTTGTTTGCTAGCACTGCCATAACAGAACATTGGGAGGCTTAAATCACGGAAATTGATTTTCTCAGTTTTGGAGGTTACAAGTCCAAGATCATGGTGTTGTCAGATTTGGTTTCTTCTGAGGTCTCGGTCTTGGCTTGCAGATGCCGCCTTCTTGCTCACATGGACTTTTGTGTGTGTAGGCAAATTCTTGATGTGTATTTTGTCCAAATTTCCTTTACTTAAAAGGACACCAGTCAGACTGAGTCATGCCTTTCCCAACGGCCTCGTTTTACCTCATTCACCTCTTTACAGGTCCTATCTCTAAATAGTCACATTCTGAGGTTCTGGGACTTAGGACTTTAACATATCAATGTAAGGAGACAGAGACACAATTCAGTCAATCAAAGCTTATGTACAAGGAAAACCCTAGAAATCAATGATGATACTAAATCAAAAAAATTCAGAAACGTAGCTGTATATAGAGTTAACATATAATATCTAGTAGCTATCACATACATAAATAATAACCTGTTAAAGGATACCATAATAGAAAAAATACAACAACAATAGAAAGATTAAATACTTTGGTATAAACTTTGTTAAGCTTATTTTTTAGAAACATGCAAAATCCATATAAAGAAATTGTAAAAGTATTCTTGAAAGACACAAAAGTAGAAGACTGAAATGTGAAAGATATTGCCTATTGCTGACTAAGATGACTCAATGTTATAAAGATATCTGGTCTCGTAAAAATACCAACAAACTTTCCTCCTCTTCCTCTTTTTTCTTCTCTTCCTTCTCCTCTTCCTCCTTTCTCTTTCTTCTTCTCTTCATCCTCTACCCCCTTCTTCTTCTTCTTTCAGTCAATCAAGTTGATACTAAAATTCATATGGAAAAACAAGAGCCAGGTGTGGTGGTGCACACCTGTAATCCCAGCACTTGGGAAGCTGAGGCAGGAGAATCACCATGAGTTCGAGGACAAGCCTGGGCTACATAAGCAAGTTCAAGGCCAGCCTGCAATACATAGTAAGACTCTGTCTGAGAAACAAACAAACAAACAAACAAACAAACAAACAAAAAACCCCCCCAAAAAGTAAGAGTGGACAGAAAAGACTAAAAAAAGAAAATGTCTGAGGAGACACTATTCCATGTTAAAACATATCATAAAATATCTTTAATTTTATAAGCATGATATTGGTGAATACAAAGAGAAGTTAGTAGAAAGAATAGAAAGTCTATGGATAGACCTAAATTCATATGTAGCAATTTAGTATATGATAGAGATATTACCTCAAATTACTGGAGCAAAGATACTTCTTAAAATAAATGGTGCTGGGAAAACTCTATATCCTGTCTCTCTTAGGGGCAGGAGCTTTTTTTCCCTCAATAAATATTTCCTGCTCTTAACCTTCGTTATTCCGTAGAACCCGTTCTTTGATTTTGGGGAACACAAACTTGGTATATCGGACATCTAGCAGGATGGGAGTTATAACATTTCCCTTACATTATTTGGATTATCTGGAGGTCCTTTTTCATCCTTAAATCACTGTCCCCTTTCTTTTTTTTCCTTCCTCCAACTTCCAACTTCAACAGCGAGCGTAAGTAAAGTCATTGTTATCAGGTGAGAGAGGAGTTGCAAGGAAAAAGAGAAGACAGCAGTCATGGCTTTCTTGGTCTGGTTGCAAGGTTCCAGCCTGGAGCAGATCTTATCCAAAGCAAAGGATTAACTCTAGATCAATTCCAGAAACACTGTGTTTGCAATTTTAGTCACCAAAGTCTTCCAAAGAAGAATGAGTAGGAAAAAAGAAAAGTCAGAGCCATTAGAATTTTCTCCAAGGACAGGAGATTGCCCTTGTTGAGTAAACTTTATTTGAACATCAAATAAAGTTTATGGTGGGCATAAAAAATAGTTTTATTTAACAGCACACACTATGCTTATAAGACATACAGATTATAGAATTTATGCCTTCATTTATATCTTTAACACCTTAAGTGTACTTATTTTAAAGTCTATGTCACACTACTCTATAAGATTAATTTCATCTGGAATGAATTGATGTTTTGTGTGTTAATTCTGTTAACTGTCTTTATAAGGATTGGGTTTCTGCATATGTTTTGGAGTTTTGATTTGCAGTCTTATTTGAGGACTTATTTGGACTTATTTGGAGGACTCCCTCCTCTGTTGTAGTCAGGTTTTACAAGGGAATAGATTTTATACAGAACATATAATTTATAGGATTATTTTATAATATTCACCAAAAAAAGTCAAGTGCAGGAGATCTGTCCACACACTATCCCACGGCAATGTCCTGCATGAGTCCAGCTGAAGACCTAGAACCCACGACAATGTCTCATGCAACAAATTTGTTTCACGGATCTGCACTGGGAAGGCCCAAAGGTCAGTGGTGGAAGCTAGAAAGTCTGTGCCAGTGGGATGAAGGATCTGTGCCAGCAGGCTGAGGGATCTGCACTGGAGCCAGGAAGCAACGCTCAAGGTAAGGACCAGAGCTCCCCTGAAAAGAACCACAGTCATCCTCAGTGACAGTGAGGACCCAAGCTCCTCCGATGATGAGAACAGCTGAATTCATATCAGGAAAACCAGCATGACAAACTTCTCCAGGAGACTCTACAGTGCACCATCTTCCCCTCCAGTTCTGCTTTTATGCTGTTGGCACCAATCCTTAGGTGGGTCTTCCACATCCAGAACCATGCTGATTCAGTTGAGCTGGGTGTTGACCATTAGTTAATCTACCACACTCCTCTCTCTCTCCGCCCTCTCTTCCTTTCTTCCTTCTTTCCTTGCTTCCTTTCCTCCCTCCCTCCCCCTCCCTTCCTTTCTCTCTCTCTTTCTCCTTCTCTCTCCACACTCCTCCCTGTCAGGCAGCTTTGCTGTTGTCCCTGATTCAGAACTGGACCCTAGAGAGGTCTTGCTCCATGAGGGTTTGTGGATTCTGCAGATCTGGATGCAGAGAAAAAGGATAGCTGGGTTCAGTTCTTGGTCACAAGGCAGTGTCATTTTTCTGTCTCTTTAGTCGATAGCTTTGGAGATCTAGGGCCCTGGACTCTAGAGGTTGGTCAGCCTAATGTCACAAGGAAGAAGAGAGCCGACTCTAGACCCTTCAGGCAAGCCAGTCTCTGGTCTTTTCTGCTGTTTGGACTGGAGCTCCCTTGGTCCTCCTTACCACCTCCCTCCACATCCACTGCCAATCTCCAGACCTGGGGCCCAGCAGGCCTCAGCTTCACTCTGCTCTCCACTCAGTGTTCCTACTTCTTGTCTACAAATATGTTAATCTTGGTTTTCAGCCTGACTAAGTCTTTCTGGCTATCTTGTAAACATATTTTATCTGTTTATGTCAGTTACCAAAAAGGGAATGCATGGCACCATTTTGACAGGAAGTATCTGCAGTTTCTAGGATCCAAATGAGTGGTCCTGCTGCAAGCCAAAAGAAGGAGAAAAGCTCCCAAGGCCAAGCTGGTGGGCTTAATGGGGGCTTAGAGAGGGCAGAGAGGAGCTCAGAAGGCCATCCAGGCCAGAGACATGATAGCAAGGGCACAGGAGCTGATTTTCATGCTTAGATATCCCTGGCCAGAGCTGAGAGCCCTGTCGCATAGTCTCACATGAAGGTGCACTTCTCTGTAGCCCTTATCACTATAGTAAGTATATGAATTGCCATAGTTCGTATATTCCCTTTTGGTCCAGCAGCACTCACTCATTTGGGATGCAGAAAGCTTCAGAGAGCTCTCGAGGTGCAGAAATCCACCTGCCCAGACCATCACATTGCCGTTAGGAGAGTCCTCACTGTCTCCCTGAGCTGTGCCACGGAGTGGTATGTGATGCTACTGATGGACTTGGTCACAAAGCAATGTCTTGTGACCCCTCCCATCTTTGACCTCTTTCATCCTGGGTGCAATGCCTCTCTCCTCTATTTATCCCCAAAGCCACTCTCTTCTTCCCCTTTTTCTTTAACAAGCATTCTCCATGGCCCATTATGGGAGACACTTTCCATGGTGCCAGTTATCAGGGACCCCTGCGGTGAGTCCCCAGTCTCCTGCCAAATGTTACAGCACATGGTGGGAAGAAAGAGCAAGAGACAGAATAGGGATGCAGGCAGGGATCTGGGAAGACCAGCTGTTCTCTGGGATCAAAAGGCCATGAAGCACCCAGAACCTAGATATTTATTCATTACATCTGAGTCAAGGTCAATTGGTGAAAGGCAGTGGGTGTTTCTGGGAACAGTAATGGTGACTATGGTGGGCTAGTAAGAAGAACAAAGCATTCTTGCAAGGACAAGGATGAGACGGGCAATGCGGAAACCAGTTTCTCCAGGTGCCTTATCCTCTTTAGCAGGTCTTTTCTTGCCCTGTGAGCACCACAGTAGTCATTAGCCCTAGGGCTTCCAGCTGTGACCAGAAAAGAGCCGGGAGTTTCTGCATTCCAGTCTGGCCCTTCCTTCCATCCTTCCTTCCTTCCTTCCTTCTTCCTTCCTTGGTAGTACTGGGGATTCACAAGGCCTTTGTGTTGAACTATTCCCCAGGCCTTTTAAAAGTTTTTTAAATTTTGAGACAGGCTTTCATTAAGTCCCCGAGTGGCCCAGGCTAGACTGGAACTTGCAATCCTCCTGCCTCAATCTTTCAGAATGCTAGGATTACAGTATTACACCCAGCTTGTAATTTTTATCTTTGTTTCTCTGTACATAAAGTAGTTTTTTCTTCTACATTTGCTTTTTTTTTTTTTTTTTTGAGGTAGGGTCTTGCTATGCAGTTCAGGCTGGCCTTGAACTCACTGTGTAGCCCAGGCTGGCCTCAAACCCGCAGTGATCCTCCTGCCTCAGCCTCCTGAGTGCTGGGATTACAGGCCTGTGCCATCATGCCTGGCTATGTTTGCTTTCAAGATGCTCCTTTTGCTTTGTTTTCAACAATTTTAATATGATGTGCCTAAATGTGTATCCTTTTTGGTGTTGGTATTTATCTTAGTGTTCTCTGAGATATTTGGATCTGTGGTTTGGTGTCTGTCATTAATTTTGGAAATTTCTCAGCTGCTATTTATTCTATTCTTTTTCATTTATTTCTTGGACTCTAAATATGTGATGTTACAGCATTTGGTATTGTCCCACAGATCTTGGATGTTTTGTATGTTTAAGTTTTGGTGAATTTTATAGACCTATCTTTAAGTTCACCAATTATTTCTTCAGCTGTATCAAGTCTACTAATGAGCCCATTAAAATATTCTTTATTTCTGTTACTATATTTTCATTGTTAGTGTTTCCATTTGGTTCTTTCCTATAGTTTTTATATTTTTGCTGATCTCACACATTGTCCATATTTTGCATTAGAGCCTTTAACATAAGAAGTATAGTTGTCTAAAATTCCCTGTCGAGCAGTCCCACATCTATGTTGACTCTGGTTTTGCTAATTCTGTTCTGTTCTGTTGTCGCTGTGGTCTGGACCTGACATGTAGTTCTGGGCTTGGATCATATTTCTTCCTTTCTCTCAGGGTAGAAGGTTTTTCTCTCTTTCTTACTTCAGCTCTGAAGAGCTTTCTTCAATGCCCTGGCAGCTACATCCTTTCCACTACAGATTAAACATTTTATTCCATAGAAAGCATGGGAGAGAGATATCTGGAGGGGAAAGGTGACTTTTGCCCCTCATGTGATGGTGCTGCCCCTTTCCCCCAAGCCTGTGTCATAAGGGCTGCTTTCTCAGTGTTCTTTCCAACCTGGAGGTCTGTGGAGAAGAAGGTAGGAGAGGGTGCAGACTTCCCATGTGGACCTCTCTTTCAACGCCACACTCCATCTCTGTCAGTTTGTGAAGTGCCCCAGCTGAATTCTCACTGGTGTGTAGCTGTGTCTGCCCCAGGAAGCCAACACATTGGGTATGTGGAATAGAAACAGGGAGTCAGAGTTCAGTTAAAGAGAAATAAAATGAGAAACCACCAGATGATTTTCCTCACCCGCTCTGTGGATGGATTGATTATCACTTCTCTTATAGTACATTTCCATTCGGTCCTTCTAGTCCTGTGAGGTAAGTGACTACTACTCCCATTTACAGATGAAGTTCTGGACAGTTGAGAAAAGAGTCTGGCTTCCCTCACATCATGCCGGACTGCACAAGAACATACGCGCTGCCTCCCAGGTTACGAGGAGGGACTGGGGGATTAGGAGGGAGCTGCAGGAGGAAGTGGTGCTGCTCCCCCTCCACAAGGCTGCACTGAGGCAGGTGAGCATTTAAGAGCTGAGGAAGGACTGAAGGGTGTAGGGTGAGGGGTAGGATCTGGCCTGGCTTGGGTGGGCTGAGGCTTTAGCTGGCAGGTTTCACAAGACTCAGGAGGAACTGGATCTTAGGGAAACCCAGTACCTGGAGAGACCTGGAAAGCTTTCCGTGGAGCCCTTTGCTGACCATGTGTGGGAGGTAAAGTCCTTAGAGCCTTGGCATGTGGGCCCAGCACCAGGGCAGGGATGGAGTTTGTCCTAACATTGAGGAGTCCAGGCCTTGGCCCTCTGTGGGGGAAGAGGAGGTGGGGAGAGTGGGAAAAGCAAGGGCGGAGATGGAGCTGCTGGTAGCAACGCTGAAGTCTCCGCTCAGCCTGCGCCCATCCTCCTCCTTCCTCAGAGACGGGCCCAGGCTGCTCCTCCAGCTGGAGTGGAATTCCCCACCCCTGCACGCTGTAGTCTCCCTGAGAATAAGGGGGACAGAGATGGGAATGCATGTGGCTTAGCGGCCCTCAGTGCTCTGCTCCTCTCGGATGACCCGAGGACGGGCCTGAGTGTGGGAAGGGGTGAGAATCAGTTTTCCAGAATCCCCACAGGTAGGTAATGCACTGCTGTTACCTGGGCACTTGGCCAGGTGCCAGATCCCTGCTGGGGGCATGAAGGAGGCTCATCTTTGAGCATTCCTTCCAGAGTCTCAGCATGCCAAGTATTGTGCCGTGCAGTCCTGCCCTGATCTTCTGCTCCTCCCACCATGGGCCGCTCTGCCACACTCTGTTTACGCAAGTGCCTTTCCACTTCCAGGCCTCCAAGCCTCCCTTTCTCCTCCCTGCCCACCCAAATCACATACACTTCATGGCCCAGCTTAAATACCATCTCCTTCCAGAACCTCGTCCGAGTCTTCCAGGTAGAATTAACTGTGCTACCCTCACAGATCTCACATTGTTTTGCCTCTCTTTTACATTTAACCTCTTTTAGGCTCGTTTCACTAGAGGCAGCTTCTGAGAACTGTATCTTCACTGGCCTCCCTGCCTCCCAGGTTGTGCTCTGTGTTGAAATAAGACCAGACCATCTCCTGTGTGATGCACACACCACAAGCCACAGCCTCCCATCACCCTCAAGGTCAAGTGGAACCTTCAAGGCTCTGTATGATCTGCCCTCCTCTTGCCTCAACTGTAAACCACTTGAGAGTAGGGACCAGGGCTTAGTGATGTTTTTATTTCTTAACATTTCTAGCACTTGTCTGGCACAGAGGAAGTACTCAATAAATAGATATCAAAATGAAACGTTCATTGAATAAACTGGTTTCTACAAGCCAAGGGTAGGCTAGTTTCCTCTTCTACACAAACTGGCCTGATGTTCTACCTGCAGTGGCATAGCTGGGTGGGGAAGAGGGGTTGGGGGTAGTCTGCCCTGGGTGGCACATTTTTGGGGTGGCATTACTGGCTGAAAGGAAAATTATAACAATTTACCCCATTCAGATAGGTCGGAGGGTGGCAAATTAAAGGACTGCGCCAGCGGCATAAACTCTAGCTATGGCACTATGTTCATCGTTCCATATTCTTTTACTGTGACTTAGGAAAAAATCTTTTTGAGTTATAATTATTTGAAAAAACATTCAGATTATCTTCTCAATCTTTTTTTTTTCTTCTTTTTTTTTTAATGCGGGTACCGGGAGTCGAACTCAGGACCTCACACTTGCCAGGCAGGCGCTTATGCCGCTGAGCTATCTCACTGGCCCCTATCTTCTCAATCTTAATAGGTCCGTAACCAGCAAATTCTCCACATCAGCAGTGGACTGCCTGCTGGTTGCTTTCAATTCTTTTTGGAATAACAACGAAAGTTTCTTCCAGCTTTTGTGTCAGATGGTCTCAAAAGAAACTGAGTGAAAAGTACCTACCTTGTTTTTTACATTCTGTGGGAAGAAGAATCCCTGAAACGAAAGAAGGTTTGGGAGAGGAGGCAGAGGCCACATTTTCCTGGATGTAACACACCCAAAAGTCCCTAGGTCTTCAACTCATGGACCTGAGCACATCCCCATACATCACCACCTCCTCCTCACATTGTCCGAGTCTGGGCATTTTTCTCTCTGTCTCGGTTCCCACATCTGTCAAGTGGAGATAGAACACCTGGTTTTCAGGAGACAAGAAGGAGACTCCACAGTGGATCACCATGTACCTATGGAAAGCCCCTGGACAGTGCCCTTCTGAACCCTTGGCCTTAATTGTCTGCTGTATTTGACTTCACAGGCATCTAAAGGAAATGTCCACATATTTGGGATATGATTCTATCTGAAGCCAGCCTGATTACTCCGCAGCTTCCACCTTCCCCAAAAGGTGGAAATGATGAATTTCAAAAGGACATGGTCAGTGGTCTCGAATCCCAGCCTAAAAAAGCACAGGCTCAGGATCTAGCCAACAAACCTTGGCCATGAGCTTGTGGCCAACTTGCTTTTCTTTATCTCTAAAGTGATGGGGGTAGGGGAGAATTAAAAGGAGAATTGGATTTTCAAACTTTTTTTTCTTGACCATGGAAAGTTTTCTTCAAGGAAAAGCTGACAGAGGCTGCAACTGTGTGAGGAAACTCTTGGAGCTGCTGCTATGTTTGAAATGGGAATTCAAATGTGGAGCCTGCCTTCCTTCATCAGTCTAGGCAGAAACTCTAGGGCTCCTGTGGGACCAGTTAAAAAACCCATGAATGTCAGCTAGTCATTCCCCTCCTGTGTATTCGCCACAGAGAAATGAAAAACGTATGTTCGCACAGACACTTGTATGCAAATGTTGGTTGCAGCCTTTTGGTAATAGTTCCAGATTGGAAGCAACCAAATGTCCATCGATAGGTGGACAAAGAAACCATGGTACATTCGTGTACTGGATTCTACTGCGCAATGAAAGGAATGAATGAGCTACTGACATGTACAGCAACATGGGTGAACCTCAGAATTTTGATGCTGAAGGGAAAGAAGCCAGGCCATGAAAAAACATATACTATATGTGCCAGTTAATCTTAATTGTCAACTTGACTAGATTGAGACTCCTGGAGAGGTGATTGGATCATGAAGGTGACACACTCACCAGTGGATTAATCCGCTGATATTCATGGCTGAATGTGCTGCTAGGAGGTGGAGCCCAGTAGGAGGAGGTGGGTCAAGGGGGACGTCTTTGGAGAGTGTATCTCTTTCTGGCAGTTTCCTCCTGTGCTTTGCTTCCCAGCTGCTTTGAACCAAGCAGCTGTGCTACACCGTAGTCTTCTGCCATGAAGTTTGCAAATTGGAGCCAGCCAGCCATGAACAGAAACCTCTGAACCTAAGCCAAAATAAACCTCTTTTCCTTTGAATTGTGGGTGTCAGGTATTTTGTCCCCGAGATGGGAAAGCTAATACACTATACTTTATTATGTACCATATAATTCTACTTGTGTAAAATTCTAGAAAATACAAACCAATCTATAATGATAAATAAACCATTGGTTGCCTGAAGATGAGGTCAGGAGGAAAGAATTACCAAGGAGTATTAGTAAACTTTAGGAGTGATGGAAAATGTCACATCTTCACTAAGGTGCTGATCTTACAGCTGTATACATATGTCAAAACATACCAAATTGTACACTTTAAATGTGTGCTATTTATTATATGTTATTACACCTCAGTAAAGTTGCAAAAGGAAAAAAAAGGCTGCTAGACTATTTTACCTTGGAGAACTAACTTTAAGAGCATGAAAATTCTTTCCAAACTTTCACCCAAGCTGGACCTGTGACCTGGTTCTCTCCAGAGACCTGAGGCCAATGGTGAGTCCATTTCCTGTCCCGTTGGTACTCAATGATCCAGCTGGTGAGAGATTCTAGAAGTTTCTAGAAGGATGCATGGAACCCTCTTTCCTTTTGTTGGCAAATAATGTGAGAACCCACAGATTTCTATATTTTAGTGGCTACCAAGCAAGAGTCTAAATGCCTGGCTTTTGCTGCATCCTATCCTGAGAGGGCTGATTGTGCTCCCATGAATGAGCCTTTCAATAAAACCCAACATTCCCCACCTCCACTTTTTTTTTTTTCTGGTTCGTTTGTTTTATGATCAGATCATTTTCTTCAAGGGGCTCCCATGTGAGGCTCCTTGAAGACAAGCTTCTTGTGGACCCATCCCCTGGAAGCCAATCTCCAGGCATGGGATTGGGGGGAATCAGCACATAGAGCGGGTGTGCTGGCTCACAGGTTTTCCAAACATTTGAATGACCTGAAGAAAAATTAAAAAAATAAAAACAACTTTGTTCTACCAGGTAGCAAGAGAGGAGAAGATGCTTGCTGACTTCTATCTTGCCAAGAGCCGCTCCACATTTGGCAGCACTCAGAGATTTATCAGGAAAGAACTAACCAAGCAACAAGTTTTTGTGCTTTGATTGTTTTCTTTTAAAAAATTCTTCCCCAGTACATGTTACATGTTGAATAGTGGGTTAGATACTGAGAAATACGCAGGAGGCTCATGATTGAGGGCTGTGATCCAGTCGAAGACAAGACAGGGTGCTAAGCATCACAGCAGAGGGGTGGAGGGCACACACTTGCTAAGCTCCTGTACACTTCCAAAACATTAGAAACTAAAGGAGGGGAGGGCCTTTGGGCCCAGCATCAGCAGACAAGAGAAAATGTGGTTTAAGGGAAGTCCCGAGAAACTATAAAGGAGAGCAAGAAGTGTCAAAAAAGCCCAGTGGTGAAGCCAAGAAATAAATGTAGTAAGAGACACAGAGTGCAGTTTAATTTGATTAGGCACAGTGCTCAATAATTACATAAACTCTGAATAAAAAGATACGTGTGAATTCCAGATGTATACGCATGTAAACTGTCTTCAGTGATATGTCTCAGAATGAGAACAGTAGTGACGTGGAAGCCATGAAGTGATCAAGAAGGGCTTTTCACTTTTACATATTGCTTGAATATCTTATAATTAACTGTATTTCTGAGAGATCTGTATGCTGTTTGCTATTTATTTATTTATTTTATAATTTTTTATTGTGCTAAAATATATATGTCATGAAAGGTACCACCTTTTTTTTTTTTTTTTCTTGTGGGTACTGGGGGGTCGACCTCAGGATCTCACGCACCAACAGGCACCCGTGCCACTGAGCGATATCACCGGCCCCTTTTTCGTATGTGGGATCCGGGAGTCGAACTCGGGCCCTCGTGCTTGCAAGGCAGGCACTTACGCCGCTGAGCCATCTCACTGGCCCCGAAAGGTACCATCTTAACCTTTCTTTTATATGTTTTAAAAAAATTTTATTAGTACATTTTAGATACACATAATGATCACATTCATCATAGGGAATTTGTACCTGTACATGATATATCTTGCTTCTTTTTTTCCTATTCCCCTCCCCGCCCTTCAACCCCTCTTTCCCTCCTTATTTACAAAAGTTTTGTTTCCATTTATTCCCTTCTATTTTTTTCTTGTCTCTTCTTTTCTTTCCCCCTCCCCCCTCCCTTGTTCCCCTTCTCATTTGAACGTCTTCTTAACCATTTCCCAGTATCGAGTATACATTTTGGTCCTTATTTATACTTTCAGTTTCCTAACCTTTCTTAAGTGTAAAGTGGCATTAAGTACACTCTCATAGTTGTGCAATCCTCACCAAAATTCAGCTCTAGAACTTTCTCATCTTTAAACTGAAACCCTATGCCCACTGAACAGTGAGTCCTCATTTTCCCCTCCCCACAGTCCCTGGCAGTCACCATACTACTTTCTGTATTTAGGAATTTGACTATTCTAGGCACCACATATAAATGAAAGCCTACAGTATTTGTCTTTTTGACTCTGGTTTATTTCACTCAGCATAATGCTTTCAAGGTTCATCCATGTGCTACACCACATCAATATTTTCTTCTTTTAAAGCTGGATGATATTCCTTTGCATGGGTATACTACATTTTTAAATTCCTTTTTTGTTGTTTTATTTTAAAACAGCTATCCTAACAGGTGTGAGGTCGTATCTCATTATGTCTTTGATTTGCATTTCCCTAGTGATTGGTGACAGACACGTTTCATGTGAATCTGTGAATTTTTCAGTAATAACAATATTTAAATGAGTTCAGCAAGGGGCCGGTGAGATGGCTCAGCGGCTTAAGCGCCTGCCTTGCAAGCGCGAGGGCCTGAGTTCGACTCCCGGATCCCACATACGAAAAAGGGGCCGGTGATATCGCTCAGCGGCACGGGCGCCTGCTGGCGCGCGAGGTCCTGAGGTCGACCCCCCGGTACCCACAAAAAAAAAAAAAAAAAATGAGTTCAGCAATAAATAGAAAAAATATAGTGAAATGTCTGGGAAACCTCCATGTACATATCATAATCTCTTTGAATATTTTCAGTTTTCAACGGATGTTTTTTCTCCCACCATATGGAGTGGTTCTTGATGGTGACATCAACAGCTGCCATGCTTATCTCTGAGACCATGACCCTTCTACACAAGCAGTGGCCTCCAGGGAGGCTTTGGGACTGCAGAGCTTCTCTGTGTTGGTGACCACACGGGAGGTAGGGGTCAGGGATGTGAGAAGGTATAGAAGAGGTGAGGAGGAAGAAAATTCACCTCAATTAGTATATTAGAGAAGGAAGTTACAGACTTCTGAGAACTTGCAGCTGTTTTCTTTCAAGATGGGCTGGGAAAGTGACCTCTAGCAGTGCAGGTCATCTGCCTCAGAGAGAAGGCAGCCTCTATCCAAGTTACAGGCACTTTACAGGTGGGGAACGTGCCGCTCCCCAAATGGTGGTGACGACACAGTTCTGCCTGGGTTTGGAATTTGCTTGACTATAGTGAGCCCTTCCCAGTCCTCGTCGTGGTCGGGGAAGTTTATATCTGTAATCCCATGAAAAAGTTATTGGAATTCTAGCGAGTTAATTCCAATCTACCACTTCTAGTGCAACCCACGGCGAGAATAAAGACACTAAGGCATATTTATAGTTGTGGGGAGCCATGGGGTCCTAAGTCCAGCCAAGATGGTGGCTACTGGAACAAAGGCCTCGACCCAGGGCCGAACCCGGGTTTTATTAATTCTCGAGGAGGAGAGTGGCTCGGGGATGAGTGACTGTGAGAATGGTGGGAAGCCCGTGAGTACTGTGAGCTGGGCTAGGTAGGAGGCCTGAAATCACCTTTGCAATATGCAGAGGGAAGGATATGCAGAAGGAGTAATCTGCATAACACAATTCAGGGTAGTGTCTAATGTTTGGGGTCGGTGCTTCAGCTCTGATGTGTAATCTTTTATGCCCTGGGAAGTCATAGCCTCTTTCTCGAGGCTCAATCCCAGCAGACAGCGTGCAGCACGGCTCTCCATCCCGCCAGGCTCAACCATGTATTGGGAGCAAAGGGGCAGGGAAACACTGACCTGTCGCCTTGCTTCAAAGACTACACATCAGGACCTCGGCTGGACCGATTTGCATTGCCTAAAGCCAATTAAAGAGATAAGGAAAAGTCTTAGCCAGCTCTGTACATATCAATACATGGAAATAGGGCCAGGTTCAGCCAAACTGGAGATAATTGCTCTTCTTTCAAGGAGAGTCGTCCAGGTGGTCCTCCCCACTTGACCTCAGGGAAGTTTCTAGAAATGTCTCTCCTTGTGCTGTTGATTAACTTACACAGTTGATGGACTTTCTAAAGGCCTGTGGACAGTCTATCTTCACTTCATTTGTAGACTGAATGCAGCTTTCCCTTCATTCCCAACTGTGCCCATCTCTGTCAGCTCTGGTAACTAGGGTTCTGATCCAGGGAGGAGACATCAGTGGGATGCAGCCAAGTTCAAAGCGAGCACTGAGACTTCTTGGATGAAACTTTTGACCTCTAAGGCTAAAAGGCTCAAGCCATTTCACAGACATGTCTTACTCCTGATCTACATAGTTGTACACATTTTGCTCAGCTCAGAAACAGAGTGGGTTATCTGTCACCTTCACCCGTTCTTGTGTTACTATTTTCAAAGCTGAATTCAGTCTCCTGGAGTAGAACGGTGTTTATTAGTTTAAAAATGAACTAACACTTTTCAGTTCCCAGAAGGACCACGTCACTCCACTGGGAGATCCCCATCTGGGGACCATGACCTCACAGTGTGACTTGTTAAAAATCTCTCTGTAATTGCAGCCCAATGAGAGAAGCTTTGAGAGCCCACTGGTAACAGCCTTTGCTCGCCCTGTCTTCTGTGTGGACCATCATCTCTTCTTTCTGATAAATTGTTTATGTGCCCTGCCAGGCCCTGTTGAGGTTCCACCTACTGTTTGAAGCCTTCCTTGGTCCCCTCGTCAATTCAAACTGTCCTCCTTGGGTTCCCCAGCACCTCGAGCCCACTTAGTACATCCAAGAGGGGTCCCATGTAGACACTTGCCTGATGTCTGGTGCATAAGCAGCCTTCGGTCATTTGTTTGTGATGCTTCTCTCTCATGTCATGGTTTCTTATGAGGCAGAGCCAGACACCACTTGTTTCAACCTTTGTTGTCTTTGGAGGATGAGAGGCTGGAAAGAGCCCACCAGCACCACCACTAAGGGAACATGTGGTATTCCTGCTCCTGGTATTCCTAAGGGTGCCACTTCACACTGATCTTTGCTTCCTAGAGTCAGGAGGGGCAAGTGTGGGTTTATACCGAGAAAAGCCATGGGTCTACATTTCTAGACACTTTCCCAGAAGCTTGAGCCTGTGCCAGGACTGCATCCTGCTAAGCTCCTCTGGGTGACAGCCAATCACTGCATCTCTTGGGGGCCTCCTGACTTGGGGGAAACATGTACTGCCTGGAGCCAGAGCCAGAAAAGGGCTGGAGATGCCAGAGGACTGAGGAGGGGCTCGCTAAGGGGCTAGGAAGCAGCTGATCTGCAGCATCCTTCTCTGGGCAGGTTGTGGGGAAACGTAAATCAAGAAGACCATTTATGGAATCCTGTGAGTGCCTACCAGAGCTCTGTCCCAGGTGATCTGGGGTATGCGTTGGCTCATAAGATTCAGCTGACTTAGGCCCTTTCATTTTTTTCAGATTTTTTTCTCAATTTTTGCTTATTTTTTTATTAGCTCATGTTTGCCATACATAAGGATCACATTCATCATAGGGAATTGGTACTTGTACATAATATTTCTTAAGTCTTCTTTTTTCCCATTTCCCCTTCCCTCCCTTTGATCCTTCTTCTCCTCCCCATTTACAAGTTTTGTTTCCATTTCTTCCTTCCACTCTCTTTTTAAAATCTCTTTTCCCTTCATTCCTTCCCCCGTCCTTCCTTATTTTCTTTCCCATTTGTGTAAGTTCTTCCTACTTCCCAATATCTGTCCTCTGTTTTGCATCTTATTTACCTTTTGGGTTTCTCACACACAAGAAACAATGAGGTATTTAAACTTGTGTCTGATTTATTTTATTTTAAAATTATGGTCTTGAGAAGCATCCATTTACCTAAGAATGTCTCAAGTTTATCCTTATTTAATGCAGAATAGTACTTCATTGTATATAAATACATTTTTTTAATCCATTCATCTGTTGATGGGCATATATGGGCTCTTTTCTAGATTTAGCTGTTATAAATTGTGCTGCTATAAACGTGGTATGCATATATCACTGTGGTATGATGCTTTAATTCTTTTGGGAAGATGCCTAGAAGAGGAATAGCTAGGTCAAATGGAACCGCTAGTTTTGCTTTTTGAGGAATCTCCATACCAATTTACATAGTGGTTGTAACAATTTACACTCTCACAAATGATGGAGAAGGGGCAAAGCAGAGGGCATCACAATCCCTGATTTGAAGTTATACCACAAAGTTACAGTTATAAAAACAGCATGATACTGGCAAAAAACAGACTCAAGGATCATGGAACAGAATAGAAGATGTGGAAAAATCCCAAGCACGCTCAGCTACTTTACCTTTGACAAAGAGGCCAAACACCTTCACTGTAAAAAAGATGGCCTCTTTGTGGTGGCCCATGCCTCTAATCCCAGCACTTGGGAGGCTGAGGCAGGAGGGCTGCTGTGTTTGAGGCCAGCCTGGGCTACATAGTGAGATCAAGGCCAGCCTGAACTACATAGTGAGACCCTGTCTCGATGATGATGATGATGATGATAAATGGTACTGGGAAAACTGGCTTTCCACATGCCAAAGATTAAACCTAGACCCACATCTCTCACCATGCACTAAACTAAAATCAAAACAGATCAAAGATCTAAGTATTAAAGCAGAAACACTTAATCAGAAGAATAAATCTCTTGAAGACTTAGATGTAGGCAAACACTTTATGAACAAAACCCCAGTCGCACAGAAAGTATTTCAAATAATCAACAACTGGGATCACATCAAATGAAAAAGCTTTTGCACAACAAAAGAAACCACCAACAGAGTGCAGAGACAACCCACAGTGTGGGAAAAAATTTTTACCAGCTACTCCTTAGACCGAGGACTACTATCTAGAATATATAAAGAACTCAAAAAAATCAGATCCCCCAAATTTAAAGACCCAGTCCAACAATGGGCATCTGAAATGAATAGACATTTCTGAGATGAAGAAGTCAGCAAATAAATATATGAAAAAAATGTTTAATGTCACTGGTCATTTGAGAAATACAAATTAAAATAACACTGAGAGTCCATCTCACTCCAGAAAGAATGACTATTTTCTGTTTCCTTTTAATTGATTTATTTCAAAGATCTCTCTCTCTCTCTCCCTCTCCCTCCCTATCTCCCTGCCTTTGGAACAACAACGAAAAATTCATCAAACCTTTTAACAAAACCCAGTGGTGTCTTTAACAAATTTTATTCTTTAAATCTTTGTATACCTTTCAAAAATTATCAAAAACAGTGCAACCATATCACAGCAAGATAGAAAACAGAAAAGAAAAAACTTACGTGCTCACAAGTGCATTATTGTGACACAACCATTGTAACAGAAAATGCCCCCCCCCAGTACACTTCAGTTTGTTAGTTGCCCAGGTAATAGTTCCTGTTCCAGTTCTGGTTGCTCCTGAATCTCAGAAACGGCTGGTCACTGTGATACATAGCTGGTCACTATGATGCATATTGTAAGAACCAAGCCCCAATTGACAAGCCATTCTGCCTCTGTTCTTCCTGCTTGGTTATCCCATATAAGCCCTAGACCACCAGAGATCAGGGCCTGATATTCTGGGAATGATCCCGATCGGTGCCCGTCGGCATAAATAAATCTGCCTCCAAATCCTGGCTGCCGTTTTGGTGTTTCTGCTTGCTGTTGCACCATCAGGTGTGTTCTGTCCCATGTTAGCATCTCTACTCAGCCAAAATCCTAGCTAATGTGAAATACTGAGTGCTCCATTTTTTGTTTTTGTCTTGTATTTTTCCCTCCTTGTGTCATAGATATATGTTCCTTGGAACTCTGTGGTCTCTGTAAATCGTTTTAGTGTCTGTAGAATATAAAAGGATTTAAAATTGTCTGTTATATGCTTTATTTAAACCCTTAATTTTAGCAGAATTATTCCTTTAAAAAATGTATTGGCTCTCTCCTTCTGTGCTCAGCTCTGAATCTCCTATTTAGCTGTCTGTTTCCTGGGTTTTGGTATCTTGGTCCCTGGAGAGTCTGCTGGAAGGCACAGAAATTTCTTCCTAAGCACGTTTAATGTGTAGACCTTCAGATCTAGCCTCTGGACGTTGCT
The DNA here is from genome assembly GCA_028451465.1 of Erethizon dorsatum. Lineage (NCBI taxonomy): Eukaryota > Metazoa > Chordata > Mammalia > Rodentia > Erethizontidae > Erethizon > Erethizon dorsatum. The sequence goes on along the minus strand of CM051829.1, from coordinate 29,125,646 downwards.
CCTTTTGCACCCCGTATGGTAGACAGTGAGGGACACAGGCAGGCCTGGGCTAGTGTGGTGAGACCTGTGGAATGAATGTGTGGGTCACTTTAAATAGTTTCTGACCCATGGCAGACAAAGTACAGCCCCATTTAGCAGCCATTTAGGTGGGTGATGGTCTTGCCAAAGCCAAGTCACACACACCTTGAAGGGAAAGAATAAATTAAAAATGATATGGAAGCCTTGACTGACAATTAACAGGAAGTGATGAAGAGTTGTACACACAAAACCATGTGTAGTGTACATTTTGGAATTTTAAGGGATTTTTCAAAGGTAATTTTTATTAGTTTCATTTTCTACTTTCATCCTGACTTTAGGACAAAATGTGACTATATGATTTTGGAGAATGACCTAAACTAATATTTTTGGTCTTTCAGCATTTGTCTTGTAGCTCCCAGCAAGAGGAAGTAGAACAGAGAAAATGTGTCTTCTTCTCTCAATTTCTCTGTGAAGTGGCATGGTTACCAGAAAAGCAAGTAATGGGGTCCAGGACAAAGTATCCCAAAACATGGCACTCAGCATTTGAGAAGACAGTAGAAGCAGGAAGATCATATTCACCTTTTCCTGGGCTCCCCTGAAGCAGGTTGAAGATGTGCCCCCTCTATATTCAAAGGAAAGGAACTATTGGCACAGAGACACAAAAAGGAGTCTGAACCAACAGGCCTTACTAAGTCGCCTGAGTTTATTACCATATTATCTGTTCTTGTCCAATCGCACTCTGCATGCCTGACTACTCTTCAAATCTAAATGTAGCAATACACAGTATCATTGTTTCTTTGTGTCTTCATTTTATAAGGCTCCTGTGTCACGTAAAAGTTTTATAAATTTGTATGATTCTTTTCTTGATAATCTGTCTTTTGTAATTAGAGTGGTATTTATATATATATAAATATATATATATATATATTTAAAAAATTTTTTGTATATGCAGGTACCAGGAGTTGAATTCAGGACCTCACACTTGCCAGGCAGGTGCTTATGCCACTGAGCTATATCACCGGCCTGAGAAAAGATATTTTTTCATCCCCTACACAAGTCTTAGACTAAATTTGGCCAAGAGTGAACCTGCATAAAAAGAGTGACCTATTCTAAACTAGGTCATTCCCTCAAATCATGCAGTCTAATCTTGTCCTAAAGTCAGAATGTGTGGCAGACCGCCAAGCTGCACTCTCCTGAGAAACGAAGTCCCTTTCCTCCATCTTTCCCTGACCTTTACTTCAACTGTGTTCTCTGAGATACACAGAGCTGGCTATATTGAACCAGATGTTCCCTTAATTGGCTAAAAGAATGTGATGGAGTCCAGCTGAGATGTCGAAGTGTCTCATTGCAGCATGCAAATGAGAATTGCACCCCCTGCTGACAGCTGGAATGGGGGCTTGAGCAAGACCCTGTGAAATTCCAGGGCTAAGACATGAGATAACATCTCAGCTGAGGCCATGGAACTCAGAAAGAATTATACCTTCCTGGCAGTAAAGGTGCCAGCCTCGTATACATCAAGCTATCCATTGCACTGCTAATTGGAGGCCTTTGTGCCTGGTGCAAAATTGCTCTGTTTCTCTTTACAGCCAATGCCTGCAAAGTTTCTCTTCCCTATGATTCTGCCACGACCCCCACTAACCTGATTGATACCAATAAAAGCCATGAGTTTTGGTCTTGTGACCTTTTGTTTTACAGAAAGCATTGAGTCATCCCAGAGCTCCTCAACTGCAGAATATTCTCTCTTTGTATTTCTTTTGCATCCATGTGTCATATTGCCAGGTGGGAGACTTGAACCCTCTGCAGGGGTTTTGGTAAGAATGAAAGTAGAAAATGAAACTAATAAAAATTACCTTTGAAAAGTTCATGTCCCCACTTACAGGCATGCATCAATCTCTTGCAGTAAGATGACCTCTCAAAGGGGTGGACTAATATTGCAATGATAGGGTCAGCCATCACATACTGAGTCAGTGACAGCCCTCCATGAGGTGAGGACCCAAAGCCAAAGGGAACTCTGGCTCCAGACTGTAATTCAGAGAGGCCAGGCTGCTGGATCTGTAGACCTTCTCTTCAGGGGTGGTGGACACTATCAGCTCTTTTTAGCAAACCACATTAATTAACATTTGTTCCATCAACAAAAAGTTAAAAATTATTTTCATCATCTTGTATGTTAATTATTGAACACTGTAATTTAGATTTTGAAATCAAGTGGTTAGTGCTTCAAATGCTAGCTAAGTACTCCTAGGATATGGATTAAAATAACCTTACAACTGGAAACAGCCAGTGTCCATTTGCATGATTTGATTAAATGAAAGTTGGATGACTTTCCATATAATGGATGACTGCACTTCTGAAAGAAACAAGGATGGTCCCTGGGAACGGGTGGGGAAAGCCCCCAAGGCTTCTGTGGAAACAGCAACGTACAGACATGTGTGTGAATGATTTGCTGTATTTTGTGTATGTAGAGGTGGAGGGGACTAAGGGTTTATACTTGAATTTGCTTATGATCGCATGAAGAATCACTGAAAAGATGACTAAATTACCTTCAGGGAAGGGGTTGGAAACAGGGCCGATAGGGGTGGTATCTTAGTTACTTTCTCATTGCTGGGACAAAACACCCACAAATTAAAGGAGGAAAGGTTTATTTTAACTCATAGTTTTTAGAGGTTTCAGTCCATAATCAGCTGGCTCCAAGGCAGGGCGGCATGGCAGAGGTGCATGGCAGAGGAGAAACAGTCCATGGTATGGCAGACAGGAAGAAGCAAGAGTTGAAGGTAGGATAGATAGATAGATAGATAGATAGATAGATAGATAGATATTGACCCACCTCCTCCTCCCAGGCTTCACCTCCCACCATCACACCCAGCTATAAACCCATCAGTGGACTAATCCATTATCAAACATCCATGATCCAGTCACCTCCCCAAATCCTCACCTATGAGTACATAAAGTTTTGGGGGAGATATCTTGATATAAGTCATAACAGGTGGGAATGGAAGCAAGACTTTCAATGGTAATACCTTTTATATTTGTTTTGGTTTTCTAACCTCGTGAATGCGTTACCCACTTCGAGAAAATAAATACATAAGTTTTTACAGATGGACACACATCATACTGTCTATATCAAAGTATTTTAAAGTACGTTTGAAGACAGACAGTAGGAATGTGGTGCTCGGCCCTGCTCTCATTTTAAAGCAGCACTTTTCAAACCATGCGGGCAAGAACTCCAAACCACAGGACAAACTGATCTTGCTGGAAAATCTGGAAGGAAAACAGGCAGAGACATATTCTAGAGTGGAAAGTAGCTCCGCTCAAAACCCCCCATGTGGTTCTGTTGAAAGCCCCTTCAGTTCTTCGGGGTGGATGAGCAGTCACCAAGTGACTTCTGCCCCCAGCATGACGCTGGGGTGGGGGTGACTCATCTGTGAGGGACTTTCTAAAGCAAATTCCCTCTGGGCTCCACAACCCCCCTGGAAAGGGCAGTTTTATGCCCAAATGACACAAGAAGAAACTAGGGCTCACAGGCCACAATTTGATTAATTTAATTGAAGGAGCTTTCAAATCAGTAATTTTCCTGTAACACATAATTAGTGGCCATTTTGGAAGGAATTTATGTGCTTCTGCATTTAGTTACTTTAAGACGAAGAGCCACGTCTTGCTCTTTGCTTTTTCCGTTTTTGTTCACAAACTGCCATTTTTCTGAAGGATTGAAGGAAAGCCTTCATACATTAAAAATAAGGTCTGGGGAGAATGAAAGAGGAAAGGTATACTGAGATGTGGCTCTCACGTTTCTCAGCCACAGGTAAGAGAGAATCTTGAGTTTGTCCTGCCTTGCGGTTCGTGCTGTCTCTCAAGGGCCCAGGTTGCTTCTACCTTTTTGGTATTGTGCATAATGCTTCCATGAACACTGGTATATAAGTTGCTGTTCATTTAATGGTAGAAACATAAGTAAATGGAATTTGGTAAAATAAAAACCTTCAAGCACACAGAGCCAAAGGAAGAAAATAGAAAATTTTGCAGATGGTAAAAATTAAGGGAACTCCTGCTTAAGGGCACAATTCCTTGGTTGATTTCCTTTTACATTTGCATCAACCTGTTTACCCCTAATCAGTTGTCAGACATCTCATTGGTTTAATAACTGTTTTGGGAGGGAGGGGAGGAGGAAAAACATGATGTTAAGTCTATCCACTTGACTATGAGCTGCGTCCCGTGTTCAGAAATGCTAAATGTGTGCCTTAACTTGGGTTATTTTTGAAGCTGGGGAAAGGGCAGGTGGAGACTTAGTATGCTATTCTTTCTTTCTTTCTTTTTTTTTTTTTATGTGGGTACTGGGAGTCAACCTCAGGACCTCGCGCTTGCCAGCAAGCGTTTGTACCGCTGAGCGATATTACCGGCCCTTTTTTTCCTTTATGTGGGTACTGGGAGTCGAACTCAGGCCCTCACACTTGCCAGGCAGGCGCTTATGCTGCTGAGCTATCTCACTGGCCCTGTTATTCTTTCTTATTTTAATAAGCTTTAAATTTTAATAAGCAAATAAAAATAGTCTAAAAAATTTTAAAAGCATATCTTGGAGTAATGGGAAGAGGATTCATTCTACATTCTAATTTAACTTGCCTTCCTTGGCTTATTCTCCATCTCTGGGAGTTGGATGTTTGTAAATTTGTTCAAGCCCCTTGGTGCCAACAAGAGGCCTCCCAGAGCCCTGGAGGGTTACAAGCAAGCCACCCTCGGATAATTCCCCTCCTCTCTACCTTCTGACCCCAAACAACACGGTGGAGAGAATTTCAGTACAACTAACTTTCTTAATGGGAGAAGAAAGAAGGGGTCGAGGTAGGCCCTAGTCTTGTTCCTGGTCAACACATCTGTTTCTGCTGCTCCCAGAGGGCCAGCCATAGCTGAGCTCCCAGGGAGAGGGACTGGGCTGTAAAATGATGCTGCCTTCAGTCCTCAGCCCCTACTTCCTTATAGCAGGACTTTTAACAAAAAAGAAACATTAAACCAGATAGCGATACTCTAGCAGGCTTTTGCGTGGTCCTGGAACATCTGTCGAGAAACCTCACGCTGTGGGGTGACTCACTGGGGTCCGGCCTCACATTGGCTGAGAGAGTCTCCTGATCCCAGGGATGGAAACTGATCTCACTTTCATGGCAAGGAGCCCACAGCGCTGCTTGGCTCGGTGATGCTGGAGCACGTGGCTACCACTGCGGCCTCTCAGCTTCCCCTGGCCCCTGGCAGTAGGTGCGCCTTCCCGAAACCGACTTCAAAGTTTGGAGGAGAGTCCCAACTAGTTCAGAAAAATGAGAAAGATACTCCATGGCTCAGCCGACAAATTCTGGGTGAGCATTTGTCCCATAAAGATCAGGCCACGAAAGCTGCATCTGGTTTCAATGATCTGACTAGTTGGTTCTGGGGTGGCAGTCCTGATGTGACTGAAAACCTGCAAAAGCTTCTTAATCTTGCAGGGAAAAAAAAAATCACATTTTCCATAGGAGCAGCTCAGTCCTCCTGGTTTAGGTCTGAAGACACCGGCCTGGCAGGCAGCTCCCAAAATAGCCCCAACAAGGACAGAGTTGTCTGAACACTGCAGGGCCAGTTCCCTAAGCAGCGGTCGCCGCTCCTCCTGTGGCAGCTGTCTAGTAGGGCTTGGCCACGGTGCCACAGGCTCCTGTCCTTCACACTCTGTCAGGCAGCTCTTCCCTCCCCTCCATCTCTGTTGGCCACCTCCCTCTGTGTACCATGGACACATCTGTCTCATCTTTCTGGAAACACATTTGAAAAAAAAAAAAGGAGTACAGTCATTACCTGAGCACAGTGGCCCATGTCTGTAATCCAGCCCTCTGTGAAACTGAGGCAGGAGGATTACAAGTTTGAGCCCAGCCTAGGTAACTTAGCAACTTAATGAGACTCTTATCTCGAATTTAAAAATAAAAAAGGGCTGGAGATGCAGCTCAGTGGAAAGGCACTGGATTCAATCCCCAAGTCCACAAAAGAAAAAAATATACATATAGCTGTTAGCTCTAATATTTCTGCATACAGAACATCCTCGGCAATGGCAATGTCCTAAGGGCAGAGTGAAAAGGGGGTGTGGGGGTGGGGACCACACAATGTGTTACAGTGTCAGAGCTAGAACAATAATAGCTGGCTTCAGAAAAAAAAGTCTTAATATACACTTGTCTTGGTGTTGACCCAACAGGCCTAGTTCCCTTTAATCCTTACCACAGGCTATCTGAGGTAGTACTGTTTCCTCATGGCACGGTAAGTAACTCATCACGGTCGTGTGTGCAAGCGGCCAAGTTGTTATTTGTACTCAACTCTGAGCCAGAGCTTGCGTCCTGGCACTAAGCTACATCCTGGAGGCCCTTTATACAGCACTGTGCTTAGAGCTCTCGTTACTCAATGAGGCTGAGGCTCTGGGTTTCTAAGAGACTTGGTAAAGTTGTGTCATTAATTAGTGGAAGAGTGGGGACGAGAAGCCAGATGTCCCATCTCCAAGGTGGGGCTAATATGGTTGACAGAGCTTGTGCTGGTGAAGGAGGCTTCATCAAGCTGATTAATACCACTGAACCACCCTGACTCTCTGTAGAATTTGCATGGAAAACACCTACCTCGTGGTTTGTAGTGAGAGGTGAATGCAATTGTCAATGCAAAGCTCCCAGAGTAGAACGTGACCCTTCTTAGGGACTTAGTAAGGGTACTATTATTATTTACTACGGTAATGGTACCATCTTATTTCACTCATGGAGTTCTTCCTTGCTTGTTAAAATGAGTATGCCTTGTTTCCTTAGCTGTGCAGGGTGGACACAGGGAAGGCCCTTCGGGGTTCTTACTACCTGGAAGATGGAGTTTCTTTCTTGGTCTGTAGTTTGGGGTAATAATCTAAATCCAAACTTGAGCTTTGAGAACGGTGCTTAGACCTGGCCAGAGCCACTCTCCTGTGAGAGAGAAGATGGCAGTATAGTGACCAATGTCTTCATGGGCTCAGGATGGAGGCGTTTCCTGAGACTGCATCTTATACTCCTCAAACTGGGACAGTTTTTAGAAATAGTTGGTCACACAAGATGGCAGCAATTCTGAGCTAGGGTGAATATCCTTGGGGAAGTTTGGGCATTGTGTGTGTTGGAGATGGCCTTGATTTGTTGGCACACATGGGGTGCCAAAAAGTGGAGGTGGCTGGAAATTTGTCTAGCCTACTTGGCAGAGGTCCTCTCACTGTGTCCAAAAGTGAAGCAAAATTCACCTTGCCCTGTTGAAGGCTTGAAACCAGAGGACTTAACTACGAAAAGGCAGCAGCAACTAGTAGGGGAGGAGACATGGGATTCCTTGTCCCTCACTAAAGCCCTGACTGAGCCACCTCTGCTTCTCTGGGTGTCCCCCGGAGTGAGGCAGCTGCAGGGGAACCTGGGACAGGAGTGCAGGCTCCTCATTGGCAAGGCCCCTTTAGCAGTTTGGGGGGTATTTACCATGTGCAATTTTGTCTAATTTTTTCTTTGAAAAAGCCCTCCAAATTGCATAAGCTGCAGGGTTTCTCAATTCAGCCATGGTTGTTCAGGGCTAACCTTGTGTCTCAAGGAATCACTTCGGGAAGAGATTTTAGGGCATCCCCAGAGGCAGTGCACAGAGACATCCCTGGAGAGTAGTGAAGACATTTCTGGGGGAAGGTATGTGATTCTTAAACTTCTAGGCAGGATGGGGAGGGCTCGTTAGGCCCTGAGAGGGCTGGGTCCTGGTATTGATGAGGGAACAGGATGCAAGGAGTACGGAGAGCTGGGAGAACAATATCTTGAAAAGAGGGAGGCTGCTGGGCCTCCCTGGACTCTTGACCGGTAACAGCACCACTGAGGCTTTGTCGTCAGCAAAAAGCCAGACTAGCTGGCGCTCCCGAGGGCTCAAAGTCTGGAACATGCTCCATTATGGAAAAGGCATTGTAGGGCCCTGAGTTATGAGGCCTTGGGCAAGACTTCTCTCTTGGGCCTTAGTTCCCCAAACTGTAAAATGCCCAAATGAATCTTAGAAACAGATCTGAGAAGTGGGTGAAATGAAACAAAGCAAAGACACTGGTACTACTTCAACCTCTACAAGAACTGCTCTGCCCCATACGGTTAAAAAAAAGAGCAAATGGTCCCTGACTGTGGGATGTCAGCATTTTGTCTGTGTGAGGCAGCAGCCCCAGGCAGAAGACAATCTGGATCCACCTCTCATTCTTAATAAGCACAGCTTCTACCAGGTTCCCCAGCAGTTTGGCCAAACAGAACGGGCAGGACTTCAGGAGGCTGGGAGTCCCAGCCTCAGTGCTGGTTGTTACGGTCTCTGTCCCCCAGGGTCCTCTCAACATTCCTGAGCCCAGGTCCTTACCCGCTCAGAGCTGGAGTGGATGGACGGTGCTGTCCTGCTTCTGTTCTTACGGAAGGTGTTGGAAGCCGGGCTTTGAAAATGATAAAATTCCACTCATACTTAAAGGATAATCATTTACTTAATTCCTTGAAAGGAAAACACAGTGGGAACATGCTGGGGCCATAGAGGCCTGATTTCTGGGGATAATTTCAACACCACCCAGTGGAACTTTTATACCTGGCCTAGTGAGCTGGCGAACCCTTGTCCAAGAGATGTGTGCTGCAGGATCACAGTGTTTTATAAATGGGTCAAATGTGGCCTCCTTGTGTTGGCCTTTAAACGTCCCCGTATTGCTTACTTACTCGCAGCAGGGAGGGCCGTTAGCCCCAAGCCTGCTAGTGCCACAGATTCTTGCACATTTAATTGCTTTAACACAGATAGTTCCCAAATTACTGATTTTTTGACTTTACAATGATGTCCTTTACCAGGTTAGTAGAAAATGTATTTTGAGCTTGGATGTCTTCCTGGCCAGGGATATGCAGTACAATGCTCGTCCGAGCTGCTGGGCATCATCAGGCAGCCACACAGTCATGGGGTGTGACAGCTGACGCTGAACCCTATAGTGTCACATTTGATCAATTCCCTTGGATGGTCAGCACTTGATTATAAAATGGGCTTTGTGTTAGATGACTTTGCCCACTGTAGGCTAATGTAAGTGTTCTGGGTATGTTTCAGGTAGGCTAGGCTGAGCTATGATGTTCAGGAGGTCAGGTATATTAAATGCATTTTCAAATTAAGATATTTTTACCTTACAATGTTTTTTTGGGGGGAGCATTGATGTCATTGTAAGTTCAGGTGCATCTGTATAGTTTAAGTGAACATATTTCTGGCCATTTAGAACCTGTCTGGTTTGCATACTCCATGGAACTGCCAGCATCTGTCAACGAGGATGAGACTACCCCTGTAGCTGAGGAGGACCCCATACTGCTGCTGCCCTTTGGAGCTCTCTGACCCTGAGACTCCCTACGTTGCTGTAGAGCTGTGTCACCACAAGGCCCTGCTGACCTCCCCTTCTGCCTCAAGATTCCCTCCTGGGGGTGGTGTTGCCTGCTGTCCCTGGAAGATCTCTTGCCTCCCCCTGCATTCCACACTGTCCAAGTGCCCCCTAGAAAAGCTTGTTTGTGTTATTGCTTCCGCAACCCCATCTCTTCTTTGATCAACCCAGAATTCTCAAACTTACCACACTCTTGCAGCCTGCTCCTGAGTCAGCTGTGGGGATTTTCTCAGTGCTCATGTAGGTGCTGTGCAGGTCTCACCTGCACTGTTGGGAAGCTCTCCAGCACGAGGTTTGCACCTCATGTCCAGGGCCTTAGGGACAGGCAGCAGCTCCTGGGGAGCCAGAGGGAAGAAACCCACACTCAAGCCAAATACCCCAGGCTTCCGGCTCTTGGTGACCTGTGGTCACCTCACTGGAGGTGAAGCTGGCTGGAGGGGATGACAGTGCTGTGCCGGCATAGGGACCAGGGCTGGCAGGCACCAGGTGCTGTCGCTGTGGGGGTAGAGTTATAGAGAGGGAGGGTGGGAGCTGAAGGGGCCCACTAGGATCCACAGGTCCAGCTTCACTGTGCAGATAAGGAATCTGGATGCCGTGTGAAGTGTCGGCCAGTTTCCATGCTGATCACTGGCAGAGTTTGGTGCCTGTCCATCACACTTCAATCATGGTACCCTGCTTGGCTGTGCACAGGCCAGTTCATGCCAGAGTACTCAGGAGACGATTTGCCATGAGAAAGGTACCTGCAGACTGGCTGGTACTACATTTTTATGATTCTTTCTATTTTTGTCTTTTTGAGACAGGGTCTTGCTATGTAGTTTAGGCTGAACTCATTATGTAGCCCAGGCTGGCCTCGAACTCATAGGGCAATCCTCCTGCCTCAGCCTCCTGAGCACTGAGATGACAGGTGTGCGCCACCACCCCTGCCTCAGTACTGTATTTTTATCTTACAGCTGTGAAATCTGAACATCTGTTTCCCCTCACCTCAGTGACTGGTTCAGGGTCAGCAGCAGTTCAGTGGAGCTGATGATGATTGACACTGATTTTGCTGGGCTTGCTGGGGGTGGGGTATGTGTTCTTCCTAGCTATCCACAAACCTGGGCAGTTTGGACCTAGAGGCACCATAGAACCCTTGCCTCACACAGAAATGAGAATGGGGAAAGCCCAGAGGACAAAGGCGGTCAGGGGGAGGGAGAGGAGAGAAGGCGACTCAGTCCTGGTAATGGCGCTTGAGCTCCTGAATCAAGCTTCACCTCTAGTTCTCCTGAGACTTTTTAGTTACGAGGGAGTTGGAATATCTCTTTTTCATACAACAAATTTGAGTCAGATTTCCACTCATTTGCAGTATGCACTGGGGTATCAACTCTGCTGCCTCCCTGTTATTTTCTACCATCATTCTTTGGCTTTGGTTTTTTGATCATCATATTCATGCAAATCCAGTGCCTTCCTCTGACCATCCCGAGGTTCAGCCCAGTTGAAAGAACATTTACTTGTTACACAGGAATATTACTGCGTTCCAGGACCTGAGCTGTGCTGTGGGAGAGGAATAGAGATTATTAGGACACAGTGCCTGCTTTCAAGGAATTACAGACGCAGACCCTGCTATTAAGTGACCCACAACACACAGTAGCGTGTGCAATTATGCAGGTCCACACGAGGCCCAGTGACATGTTTAGGAAGAAGGAATTCAGCCTGGGCAGGCAAAGGCAGCTGCCAAGGGGAAGTGATACTAAAACAGAATTCCAAGTGACAAAATGAGAGCGAGATTGGAAGGAAGATACTCTTGAGAGACAACAGGTCTTCCCCAGCCTTTGCTGGCCTGGCTGTAGGTGACTTGGTTCTTTGGGTCCTTCCTCTGTGAACTAGACCTTTCTTGCAAATAATGTCTCTCTAGAGAAGCTTGGGTCAGTTCTTCGGGGCTGAGCTAAGGCTGCTTGACTATATGGGCCGTGCTGAGCTTTCCAGCCTGAGGAGAGAGGAGTGTTTTAAAATGTGTATCAGGGGCCTTTGACCTTTTGGTTCATATATTGGAGCCCTCTTATATGGAGAGTCAGAAAGCTTTACATTTGTTTGGTGAGGTCTTGGAGAGCTCAAATCCAGGATCAAATCCAGGTGGATTTTATTAGGACTTTGTAAGGCTCCACCTGAGCTGCCCAGCCTTCCCTCCTGATGCCGGCACCAGTGGACCATTGTTCTCAGAGCACAGTGGCCCAACCTTCCACGTCTCCACCATGCTGCTGCCTCTTCTGGAAGGCTTCCTCCTTATTTCATCATTGTGGCTTCCCATCCTCACACCTCACCTAGACTGCCACTACTTGCGGATCCACAGTCCTCTCTTGGATACCCAGTGTATATGAAGGGTTGTGGGAACATAGAAGAATACAACTGTCTCCAGGAAGGGGCCTGGGTAAGTTCACACTAAGGGTCCTCCTGGGAGACTGATGTATTCCTTTCTATGGCCCCACAATCCATGCATGCTCTGGGGGCAGAGGGAAAGGGGAAGTTACAAACCAAGCCCAGGGCCTCTCAGTCAGATAGAGTCAGCCTTTGCTCTGTCAACAGTCAAGAGCGGTCAATTCTAAATGCTCACCTACTTAGGGTTCTATATAGAATGAAATCATCTGTGCCCTGAGATACCATAAAGACCCTTCTGGAAGGATCTAATCCAAGTGGACAACCCTTGTCAACTAACCACACCACTCATAAGGCACCTGGCACTCCAACATCATTAGCAGAAGCCTAATGAGGAAGCAAATGGGGAGTTTCTGAGGAAGATTATAGTTTCACGATAAACGAAACACAGAGAGCCTACTCAGGCTTTTTCCTTCCTCCCTCGTGCTATAAATACTACATGATAGCTAGAACAGCATCAGACATCATGTGATTCTGATGGCAGGCTCGGAAAATGGCAGCACCTCTGCCCTGGCATGACTGCCTCATTGAACTGAGGCCTGCAATGTCCTCTCCTCCGGCTTCTCATCTGTTTTTAAAATATTAAAATGGTGAAAGCACTAGAGTTGAGTTTTCTGCTCTTTGCAGCTCAACGGGATTGTATCTGATACCTGGGACTTCTTAGTGCCATTAATATGCCAAGGTGTATTTTGAATCTCTAAGAGGACAGAATGTTCAGCAATTTCAAACTTTGATGATTAAAGTACATTAAAAAATTGTGTGTGTGTGTGTGAGATTAGTGTTTTACATATATCCTTTGAGAAACTCTGAGCTAGGGTGTCAATATGTGTGCTGTGATGACAGACAGGTGTGGGTCCCGTGTTCAGGCTCTGTATTGCCTCTTCCCTTTGAGCATAGGCAGGACCTGTCAGTTGCTCCTAACCAGCAGAACATGGCAAGGGTTACGGGATGCACTGCCATGATTAGGTTATGGGATGCACTGCTATGATTAGAGAGATGAATGGCACAATGTGCGCACATATACGTAGCTGTGTCTTGCTAGCATGTGCTTGAGAGTCTGCCACTGGCACTGAAGCAGTAAGCTGCCAGGCTGTAAGCTGCCTACGGAGCGGGACACAGGGTAAGGAGCTGCTGGAGGCTTCTAGAAGCCAAAGCCCTCAGTCATACAACCACAGGGACTGCATTCTGCCAAGAGTCACAGGAGCTTGGAAGAGGTTTCTGGCCTCCCATGAGCCTGCAGCACACCCCACTGAAAACCTGACTGCTGCCTTGCGAGACCCTGAGCAGAAGAGTTAAGCTGTCCCCAGAGCTCTGATCCACAGCAAACATGTGGGTGTTGTTTCAAACACTCAGTTCTTGGAAATTGTGCACTGCAATAGAAGCTAGTACATCTGGGAAAGCACCAGCCCATACAGTGTTCCAGCATGCAGGTTGGTTCTGTTTTTCGGGGTCTGGGCTGGTGAGGTTAAGGCTCTCTCCATGGCCCTGACCTTCAGCACCTTTTCCTCAATCAAGAATGCCTTCTCTCGCAGGCTCTTTTATGTGTAACACCCTGATTCAATGAAACAGCTCAGACACAAGCTGTTCTGCCATTTGTCCCCACTCCTCAGTGGTCTGAGTCTTCAGAAATACCAAGCTGCCGCCTAAGGAGAATTCATTTCATGTCCCATCTACCTGGAGAGAACTTGGCTGTCCTCCTTAGTGGACATGGTCACCACTTCCTGGTATTTTGCTTATTAACCATTCTTTTTTGTTCTTTTTTGATATTCAAAATAGATGTTTTCCTATGGAATAGCTAGAATAGATTGGGAAGAGGAGCAAACAGGTTTTGTCAGGCCCATTTGCTGAGGTATAGTCTCAAGCTTTTTTTTTTTCTTTTTAGTAAAAAAAAAGTTCATTTATCTGAAGCTTTTTCTCTGCAATACTGGAGACTGGGCCCAAGTTCTCACGCATATGAGACAAGCCCTCTGCCACTAAGCTCCATCCTCAGCCCTTCAAAAATTTTCATTTTTAGACAGTCTCACTAAATTGCTCAGGCTGACTCCTGCCTCCATGTCCTAAGTAGCTGGATTACAAGTTATTACATCACTGTTCTCAGACCTGAAGATTTTAACATGTCATCTTTTGCTCCAAACACTGAAGATGGTGGCCTTCAAGAAAGAAATGATCTAGACCCATATGTAGCAAGTATATATTCGCCACTTCATTAGTTTATCCTTTCATTGACCTTCCTAGAACTCCATTTCACCGAGCACAGAGGCTGACCATTGTTTACCACCGCCAGCCTCCAGCCGTCACTGGACCGGAGCTCAGGTTACCTGTGGGAACGCACAGGTGAGCTCCGCTCCTGCAAGCCTCCTGTTGCGTGCGGATCCTCCTGCCCAGCCCTCCTCAGCTCCCCTCCATCTGCTAACATACATTTACCCTCCTTTCTATAAAGAGACAGACTGAAGATTTGTCTACATGGCAATTAAAGATGCAGAATTGTTTCAAAACAGACAAACACCAAGTCACCAAAATCACCAAATTACCAAAAGCCCAATGGAAATACCAACCACAAACTGAGATAAATTTTGCAAAAAGAAAAAGACAGAGTTAATATTCCCATTATAAAATGAGCAGTTTACTTTTCACTAAGAATTAAGTGGGTTCTCCCTTAGAAAAGTTGATTGAGGACAGAAATGCTAAGTTAGGAAAGAAGAAATACAACTAGCCATGGTCTTTTCAGTAACCATGAGAAGATAAAAATATACCAACTTATGTGAACCAGAGAAATATGAAACTTCTTTAAATTTAAACTTTAAAATTTATTGCAACAGTTTTAAATTGGTAAAGATAGCCAGGCATGGTGGCATTCCTTGTAATCCCAGCGCTGAGGCAGGAGGATTGCTGCAAATTCGAGGTCAGCCTGGGCTACAAATTGAGTTCAAGGCCAGCCTGAACTGCGTAGTGAAACCCTGTCTCAAAAAAAAAAAAAAAAAAAAAAAAAAAATTTTTTTTTGGCAAAGATAAAAAAGAATGCTAAATCCTAATGTAGACAAGGACTAGAAAAGATAGGCACCATCACACCCAATCGTTAGGCCTGTAAGCCAATTCACCTATCAGGAAGCCAATGACTGGCATTGTTCCTGGGCTCAGTACCACCATTTCTGCAGATTCCAGTTTCTTCTTGTGGAGAAACATCAACCACATATTGCTGAGTGGAGAAACAGATGGAGGCCTGTGATTCCATTCACCTATAACCACGTAGTGTATAGTCAGATCTGTACAACGTACGTACAAGGAAGGGTTTATGAAGATGGTTATAGTAGTTCCCTCTGATGGTGGGATTTATGGATATATTGTTATTAAGTTTGAGAGACCAGCCTGTCCCTAGTTCATCCTCACACAGCAGCTTGATGGTAGCCTCTTTTCCTCTTCTGGGAATCAGGATGGAGGAATCCTTGGGCTGAGCTGCATTTTCAGGGTACATTCACAGTGGGAAGGAGTAAGGGTAGTAAGAAGGACATTTTACCTACGGAGAAAGGTCACTCATTAATACAAAGAACAACCACCTTAGAAGCCTGGAGAAGCTTCCTGGACTGAGCTGCCCTAAGAAGGCAGAAACCAACTTGTTTATGTGTAGTTTTTATATTTTTTTCCCTTTCTGGAGCTTTTATCCCTCCCTCCCACTCCCCTGTATTGTGTAAATGTTTTTCTCTTCCTTTTGAGAATGAAAGGTTTACACAAGCAAGTCAGCCAAGCCACGGTAAATGGTCTAGCAGATGGTATCCTCCCACCCAGCCACCCTGCAAACCCCCAGGATCCATGGGCAAGTGACCGAGGCATATGACAAGCATGTTGTGTCCCGGGGTGGGGACGGGTGGCTGAGGATTCCTAGGTTTTTCACTCTATTTTCTTGGAAACAGTCGAGCTTATTTAAATGTGTCTGGATGGATATTGTGATGAAGAACAAAAGTCAGTTTTAAAATTTCTTCTCTCTGGACCCAAAATTCACTCTGAGGGGAAGATTGAAAAAAAAAAAGTGACCCTTGAGTTTTCGGTGGAGAAGGTGGCAGAGAGTGGCAGCTTATGTTGCGTGACCCTTTCTTCCGCTCAGGGGCTAGAAATTCCTCAGTCCAGATGGGCCTGAGGGAAGCTGGTGGACAAGGACTCTGATGACTTTCTAAAGGGACTTCTTGGCCACGCAGCCCGCAGGTTGCTTTATCCTCTGGTTTTAAAAAGAAGGCAGAAAACAAAAAAGAAAAAAAAAAAAAAGAAGGCAGATATGGGATTTTTATATCAAGTCTCTCAATGTGAACACATAGGTGACTGTTGGAATATTGAAACAATATTGTATGAACCAAATGTACTGGAGCAGGAGCAGCCTTAGAGATCATCTTACTGAGTCCCTCACCTTGGCGATGGCCGTCTGAGGCCCAGAGGAGGCCAAAGGGTGGACCAGGTCTAGAACGGCTGATCACGATGTGGTCTGACTTACTGACTGAGTGAGTGATTCTACTAGGGATTGAAGGAAAGACCTTTACACTGAGCTACATCCCCAGTCTTTTTATATTTTTTATTTTGAAACAGAGTCACTATGTTGCCCTGCCTTGCTTGAACTTGTGATACACCTGCCTCAGCTTCCCCGAGTGCTGGGATTAAAGGTGTGTGCCAGCAACTGATGGCTCTTTCAAGTAACCAAAAGTAGGTAGCTTAGTCCCCCGCTACCCTGCTTTTTTTTTCTTTCAGTTACTTATGCATTCATATTTATCTCATCTTCATTATTTTCTAGGCAACTTGGGGAGTTATTCAGACACTATTTTTAAATAAGTAGTTAAGGCTTTGTAAGGTATACTTTTATGATGTATTTTTAGTTGTCTTGGCTTATGCTCAGGAAATTTGGTTTAAACATTTTTGCCTTTTATATTTTATTGATATTTTCTTTGAGCCAAGCATAGGGTCAATTTTTGCAAAGATCCCAAGGCCAAAAAATAAAATAATGTTTATTTTTCCTTTCTAAGGCATTGAATTCTATGCATATACCAATTGGAAGATCATAATCTTTGGATGCTCCATGTAATTTATTTTTGTTTCGCTGAATCTTTCAAATTCAGAAATAGATACATTAAGGTATTTCACTAAATTGTGCAGTTTGAGTCCTTATATATTTAGTTTTTGTTTTATGCATCTATAACTATATTATTTGGAATATCAAAATTTATAGACTTGTTTTTCACAAAGTACATTACACCACACTGTGATGTGTCTTATAACTTTGACTAAAGCTTTGACTTTAGATTCCACTTTGGGGGCTGGGGATATAGCTCAGCGGCACAGCACCTGCCTGGCAAGCGCAAAGCCCTGAGTTCAATCCCTGGTACCAAAAACAAAACAAAACAAACAAACAAAAAAATTCCACTTTGGTGTTAGTCTATCTACTCCTGCTTTCTCTTTGTAGTACATCTGTTTCATTTCCTTTTGTTCATCTTTTATTTTCTCTAAGTGTGTCATTTATTTTAATATAAAACACACAAGCTTATCATAAAAAATTTACACAATTCAGAATTTATGCAATTCAGAAGAAGAAAGCAATAAATCACCAAAGTTCTACTACTTAAAGATATCATAATTCTGGACATCTCTCTATGCACAGAAAGAAAGATCTAGAGTATGAAAGAAGCACAGAAAAAGAAAGAGACCGTGAAACAGATGAAAACAATTATGTAAAGATAGTATCATACTATATGAAACATTTAAAAGCTACATACTACATTTAATTTTAAGTGAATTTAACAGGGACAAAAGCTTAGGTCAAACTGTGTTTCAGATCATTGTACCTCTCAACGAGGGAAATAAATTCTTAGAAGATGCCACCAAATTTAAAGGAACTTGAAAAGTCAGATTCATTGTGGAATTTAAAAAATGTGTTTCCGGGGCCGGTGAGATGGCTCAGCGGTTTAAGCGCCTGCCTTGCAAGCGCGAGGACCCGAGTTCGACTCCCGGATCCCACATACAGAAAAGGGGCCGGTGATATCGCTCAGCGGCACGGGCGCCTCCTGGCGCGCGAGGTCCTGAGGTCGACTCCCCGGTACCCACAAAAAAAAAAAAAAAAAAATGTGTTTCCGTATAGACAAGATGACCAATTGGAACTCAGGTTTTTAACCTAGTTCTTCAACATGTAGGGTTTACAGGAAACTGGGATCTTAGGAAAAAACTGGTTATTTTGCATTATAATTTCCTCAAAATTCAGGAACTTAATAGGGGGTAACCTCCCTTTAGTAGAAAGTGGGCTGCATTTCATGCTACCTGAGGAAGTTCAATGCGTTTAAATTCCTCAAACCTCAGAAGTTTAGTAAAAAGTGGCTGCAACTTCCTTTAGAGGGAGTGGTCCGCATCCCGTATTCCCTGAGGCAATTCATTCTTTGTCCAAAGCCCTAGTTCACTGTCTACTCTTAATTTTTATCAATATGGCTGGCCACCCAACTCTATCTCAGGCCCTTCCACTAGCTAGCTATAAGCTAAGTAGATAAACTATTTTCTACACCATCACACCTATGTCTGTGGCCTCAGAGTAACAGGTTATTTGTTTTAATTATCCTGTAGTTAACAAGATGTCACCCAGTATCCAGCAGATTTTTGAAAAGAGTTCATAGATGTTGTGTTTGCTGAGTCCTTTCATCCCTGAAAATGTGAGTTTTCCCTTTCTGCTTCCCCTTCATCTTGGCTGGATACGAGACAGGCGATTAGGGTGTGGCAAAACTGGCTGGGGAAGTAGATGTGACCTGTTAATTACAAAATCCCAGGACATATTCACAGAAACATTCCAAAAGTCCTGCGCATCAACTTCTCACAAGAACTTGAGCAGGTTTTTGATAGGATGGCCTAGACCAGACCTCAGCCCGAGGAGTGATGACACAAAAAGGACAGTCCCCATAGAGTTTTTGGCCACTGTGTTCACTCTCACATGTGGCCCACCTTCAAGCTGTAGTGTATATTCCTATTCCTACTTGTACTTGGCCCAGACTCACTCTGCAGAGCCCGTTTCTTTTCCTACCTTTAATAAAACTTTGCTACTGTTTGTGCTTGTCTTGACCATTTCTTTACTTAGGACAGAAAGAACCTAGAAACCACCTCCAGAAGGAGACTCCAGACTCCAAAATCTGGTAACACATAGTGTCCACTTAGATCATCCTCTTTTTCCTTTAGGCATTTCTTCTTTGTTCTGGAACTGATTGCTCTTGGGAAGACATCTGAAACCTACCTCATTTTTCTTCCTGTAAGTACTTTTTCTTTTTTTGGCTTAGGTGTGAAAAAAGTATATTTTTTCTGAGCTTAATGGTTTAGGCACAATGTATCTGCAGGTTTACCATTACAGATTTTTCCCAATAAATGGCATGTATTTTCAGTCTTCACACTTCCAGCTGGACCACCGATAGTTGTGTGACTTTGGAGAGATCACTTACCTTCTCTGGGCCTCAGTTTCTAGAATCACAGAGGGCAGCAATATTGGTCTTAATCACCACAAGGCATTATTGTGAGGATCAAATAAAGAAATGGATATGAAGGCATTCTGCCAACTGCACAGTGAATGCTGTTATCTCATTACCCAGGTATAGGTGGCATTATGCCAGTGCTTTCATAGCTCCTACCCAGTTCCATTAAAAATCAACTCAGAATTTCCCAAGGCATGAGTTAGCTTCTTGAGTATCCAGAAACTTGACATTTCCTCTTTGTTCTGCTGGCAGATCTGGGATGGCTTTCTAGAATGTAAATTGCCCACAAGCTGTACACAAGTTCAAATTGATTAACTCTGGGGAGAAGGTGGTAGGAGATTGGGTTGAGTGAACCCCAACCTGAGAATGTAGCACTATTGTTGTAGGAATGATATCAGGACCTCCCAATGATACAGGGGAAATATTATAACTCCCAACCTGCTAGATGTCTGATATGCCAAGTTCATCTTCCCCAAAATCAAAGAATGAATTCTGAGGAACAGTGGAGGTTAACAGTGGGAAATTTTATTGAGGGAAAGATAGCCCCTCCCTAAGAGAGACAGGAGGGGACCCGGAAAGTGGGTTGCTGCAGACTCCACTTACAGGGGAAGCTTAATAGAGCAAAACCACATGGTGGGTATGAAATCACAAGGTTGGTATAAGGTGGGACAAAACTATGATCAACCAATAAGATTACAAGTGTAGTCACGTCGGTAATATTGATCCAGTGGGGAAGCAAGTCACATAGCAAGTGTACATGGGAAGAACAAGGACCTTTCCTGGAAGGGATGGGTCAAGGAGGTCTTGGTCCCCCACCCGAGTGACTGATACCTATTTAGAATATCGATCATTATTGTTTATCCCTTGGGAAAGTATGTAGGTGTAGTCGTTCCATCTTTGTCTTGAGGCCTGGCCTTCAACAAATGGGCCTCCACCCACAGTTGCAATGTGTTCTTATCTTCTGCACTGGCTTCCTTGAGGGCCTAACCCTATCTGACTGCCTATAATATTTCTACTTA
This sequence comes from Erethizon dorsatum, assembly GCA_028451465.1. Classification (NCBI taxonomy): domain Eukaryota; kingdom Metazoa; phylum Chordata; class Mammalia; order Rodentia; family Erethizontidae; genus Erethizon; species Erethizon dorsatum. The sequence continues at coordinate 29,105,343 of CM051829.1, read as the reverse complement.
ACTCAGCTGTCTATAATACTAAGAACTTGAAAGGTCACAGCCATCTTTGCAATACCTCTTCCTAGTACTATACATGCGCGATGACTTATGGACTCCATGTTGGGTGGAAGGAATTACACTGGTACACGGCCCTGGGCAGAGTTTCTCTAAATGGGTTCCCCTAAGACACTTAGTGATAAAGGGTCTGTTCCCAAGTCACCTTCATTTGGGAAGCTGCCACATTTGCATATTAACTCATCCTCTTACACATGATGAGGGAGCTTTTAGCTTTTTTTTTTTTTTTGTGGGTACCGGGGGGACGACCTCAGGACCTCGCGCGCCAACAGGCACCCGTGCCACTGAGCGATATCACCGGCCCCTTTTCCGTATGTGGGATCCGGGAGTCGAACTCGGGCCCTCGCGCTTGCAAGGCAGGCGCTTATGCCACTGAGCCATCTCACCGGCCCCAGCTTTTAGCTTTTTAAAAGCTCAGAGAAGACCCACAGTTAAGAAACTGGTACAATTTTAAGCTGGTATTCTCAAATTTATTTCACCAGGAAACCCCAACCCTCATTTCAGCCTGGGGGCTGACACAGGAAACAGGTGTCATAGGGAGCAGAGCTGGAGTGCGGGTCACACCCATGAAAAAGATTTGACTACCACAGACAGCGGGCTTATTTGGATTCAGCCTCGGACTGGAACATCCAGCCTTGGGTATCAATGAGTGCATGATGGCCTCCAGTGGGAATGAGCTACAATCTGGCCAGAGATGCAGCTAGGAGTGGGGAGGGACCCATCAACTGTGCAGGCTGCCTCTGGCTCAGAGAGTTTCCTGGGGGAGCACCTGAGGGGCCAGTATGGAGGCAGGCTAAAGGGTGAGGTGTGGTCCCTGTGCCAGGCGCGGTCTGGTGGCAAGGAAAACTCTGAGTCAGGCTGGCAGCCTGTTCAAATCCCACCCGCACCATGGACAAGTAAGCTCTGTGAGGCTGGGCAAGTCCCTTCCAACCTCTGTCTCACGGTCCTTGTCTGAAAGGTGGATGATAATAGTTCCTGCCTCATGTGTTTGTGGAGAGCTTTGCAGAGAGCCTGCCAGATCAGGTTTTCAATAAATATTGGCTATTGGTTCTATGCAAACCCCCTTTTGATTTTCTGTTGTGTGTATGGCTGCTTCCTTGTCAGGTACCTCTCTGGGATATTGGAGTCAGTCTCTAGGGGTGGTGAGGGAGGTTCCTCTCTGAGAATTTGTGTGCAATATGGTGGGGAAACAGCACAGGGGGTAAGTAGCACAAGGCCAGGGCTTACCCCAAAGTCCCAGCTGCCCTCACTATGCCTCAAGCTGGCTGGTTCAGGTAATCTGTGCTGGCCTGGACAGCACAGGTCAGATAGGCACCCCGACACACACACACACACATGCGCCCGCGCGCACACACCCTGCTGCCCTTCCTCCTTGGAACTCTTCACTGTCGTAGCCCAGTGGCACACAGAGAGGTGGAAGAGCTCCTCCCGTGGAATCTGGCTAACAGAACTGCCCTGAGCCAAGGCAGGAGGATTGGAAGGCACCCCAGGATGACCAGAATGTTACTGTCCCAGACCCAGAATTCTGTCGTTAGAATCTTTGGATGAAAACCACTGGGCCTCCAAACTGATCCTCAGTACCCAGGGCAGGGTAAAGGTGTGGCACATTATCACTACAGCTTTGGCCTGGGCTAAATGAACACTAGGTGGATAAATGCTGTTGGATGATACATGAGTCAATGATGGGATGGCCAAGAGGACAGAAGTGAGTAGAAGGGCCCCCGTGGGAGCCCAGAGGCACACTGAGATCTGGAAGGCAGGATGGCAGGAGGTTTGGAGTCAGGATGCCAGCATGCAAGTTCTGACCCTGCAGTTACTCTCAGTGGAAGCTTAACTCTCTGGGTGGAGATGGTAGCCCCCACAGGTAAACTGAGACCCTTGCAAGGGCCCACCCACCATGCTCTAAGGCCTCAGGGAGTACTCACTTTACCTAACTCCCAGTTTTTCTGATTCTTTGCTGCTAGAAGCTACTTGGTCAATGAGGCACCAAGGAGCCCTGCAAGGAGTAGAATAAGAGGTGATGAAGGTAACAGCCACAGTGCCTGAAGTCCAGTCACCATGGCTCAGGCAGCAAGGGACAGAGAGGGTCCAGGACCTGGCAGCTGCCCTGAGCCCTGCCCTGCTGGGCCCTCGCTGGGTGGAGGGGGCCAGGCAGAGGGCAGATGGCAGGCTCAGGCTTCCTGGGTGAGCAGTAGCCCCCAGGCCCAGTAGCCAGTTTCCACGTAGCTCCCTCCCCACTTCACTCTGTGGCCCGCTCACTGTGCACTCCCCCAAGGGCCTGGTCAAAAGACCCAGGAATGCTGAATGCAAGGAGAAAGGCAGAAGGCCCAGGACAGGACCTGGACCATCATCCATCAGTCTCATCCCACACAGAACAGATGAGGCCTCTGCAAGCCACGGGTCCCTGCACTCTAAGGGCTCTGCTGCTACACCCAGGGGTCTCTGAGCCAGGTTTCTGTTGCTTCCAGGGACAGCAGAGGGAGGGCCAGGTGAGGGGAGAGGGAGCCCCTTCCCAGGATGCTGAAGCCTAGGGCTATCTCCTGGGAGTCCTCCTCTGCCCCCACTTTTGCATGCCAGCTCCTCGATGACTTCTGGGAGGAGCAAAGGATGCAGAGGCCAGTGTGGAAGAGGAAGTTGAGTGTGCTGGGAGAGGGGTGATGGAGTTGGACCATCGTGGGAGCAGGGTCTTGGGAGGCTGAAGGAGTGAGGGACTCTAAATTTCACTTAGAAATCTCTCTGTTCCATTTCAGCTCATTTTGCTTAGCTGTGAAAAGCATACTGGGAAGTCAGCAGACGGGCTTTGAGAGTTCACAAAACAATGAGACAGAGACAAAGCACCACCCAGTATGGGGCTGACCTCTGATGTGCCATCCAGCTACTTAGAGAGACCACCCTGCCTCCTGCCTGCATAGCCCGGCATATCCTTTCTCAGCCTGCTCAGCCGTTGATGCCCCCCTCTACCATGATGGGGTTCTGCGTGGAAAGCAAAGGAGGCCTCTAACATTCCCCCTTGTCACTCACAGCCTCTGCACTCCTGCTCACTTTCCCCTCCTCCAGAATCAGCCCAACACACAGCCTTGACTGCTTTCTCCTCATTTTTATTGTTACCTGAAGCTCGCTGTGGGGAATGAGGCTGGGACTGGAAGCTTTGGTTTCAGTGTTGTGGTGGAGGAAAGCTCCTTATAAAGCTGGGTGACTACTGGGGGCACTGGGCCATCCACTCCCAGGCCTATGTGTTTGGGAAGGTTCTGCCTAATCCCCTGGATCTTCTTAGGGCAAGTACTCAGCCAGGTAGGGGTAGGGGATAAGTCAATGGGTGTTTCCCCTAGCCTAGAGTGGGGAGGTGGTGGCTGATGAAACCTGTGCAGTCCGTACACTGTGCAGATGGTGTACCCTGGGGGCACCACCTCGAAGACATGTAGGGGCAGTGGGGGATGACTCAGAATGAGCCCCTCACCCAGAGCTAGCCCAGCCTTGGGCACTGGCCTTGGACACTGCAGCCCAACAAGAAGAGAAGCATTTGACCTTGGGCATCAGGAAGTATGTTAATCCTTGGAGGCCCATCTTAGAGCCCACCTCCTATGCAAACCTTTTCACAAGCACAAAAACAAAAACCCCAGCAAAACACCTGCCTGGGTTCTCAGCTGACCTGACACCTCCCCTCTGACTTACACAGCCCAGACCTGCAGCAGATGATTCTCTGCCAGCCTGCATGCCATCGTGGAAGGGCTAGAGGGAGCTTCATGGCTTTCTGCAGGTGCTGAGAGGGGATGTCTGTGAACCCGATGGCTTCATATCCACACTCCTCACCACACCACGCACCCCCTTCGCCCAGGCCAGGCAACTGACTTCAGCATCCTCTTCCTGCTCCTTGGTCCTCAGGACACATCTGTGCAAATGATGTCTTTTCCTCAGCTTGGCTTTTGCTACCTCTGCGGGCCTCTGATGGAAATTACTGGTAAACACAGAAGAATTTCCTTTCTTGTACCTGTTCCTGAAGAAAGTAATTCCTTCTCAGAGCTCCCAGCTACACTGTGTCTGCTCCAGACCACAGGGCTTCTGAGTAGTCAGGCATGTTCAGGGATAGGCAAGCTATTTTAATAATTCTTGTAACAAGAGAGACCCACACTGTTGGCGAGGAAGACCTCAAACTCCTGGGTCCCAGCCATCTTCTTGCCTCACCCTCCCAAGTAACTGGGACTGCAACTGCTTATTTCAGTGCTTTCTGACACTACAAAATTAGAGCCACCCTAGTTCATCCATTATCTAATGTTCTTTTTTTATTATCTCTGAAATTGGGCAGTATCTCACTGAAGTCAAGTTCTTTCAAGAGGGCTGCAATTACTTCTTTGGGGACCAGAACACTTTAAATCAACCTCTTAACAGGTATGGTGGCACACGCCTGTAATCCCAGCACTTGGGAGGCTGAAGCTGGAGGATCGCTGCAAGTTCGAGGCCAGCCTGGGCTACATAGTGAGTTCAAGGCCAGCCTGAACTAGAGAGTGAGACTCTGTCTCAAAACAAACAGACAAACAACCTCCCCCAAAAACAGCTTTATTGAGGTATAACTTAACGTAAAAATAACTGCATATTTTAATGTGAACAATTTGATGAGACTGGGCATATGCAAGCACCCCGAGATCATCACCATAATCAGGGTAATAAGCATATCCATCTAAATATAGCTGTCACCTCTAAAAGTGGTCACGTGGTCAGACCAGGTACAAATGTCAGGCTGGTCTGGGACATGAGTTCTTTTTCATTTGCACCACAGGTCTCAGTTCCTGGGGGACTGTCTTTTGCAACCTGGAAATGCGGTCTGTGTGTATTTGCATATAAACAGCCAGCACAGCTTGCTCTCCATATTGGCATGTTCCCTCACTATCTTTATCTTGTTTTACTCAAAGGCTCCCAGGGAACTGCATGTTCTAAGCACAAGCCTAGGTTTTCCTCCTGCAGTGCCTGTGTTCTACAGCTGACTCAGTCTCCTGGAATGTGTCTGCGTGTTGGTTGTGCCGAGTCTGGGCCAAAGGTTGGCTCTGGAAGACCTTATCCCAGTGATTTTCCTTTGCTCCTAATGGAACAAGGTAGATTGAGGAGGAGATGCCGCAGAGCAGACAGGTGGCGCCTTGTCTTCCACACTGGCTGTATTCCTGGAAAGTCTTACAGCCATCACAAGCTGTTCTTCACCGAGGCTCTCAGACCAGAGGCACTGGTGTGTGAGTGGGGCAGATGCCAGGGTTCCTGTTCCTGCAGCCCAGCCGTGCACAGGGAAGGCAGGCTAGGGAGCAGGATGTGCCTCTCCTCTCTGCTCTGCCTGCGTGTCCTAGCTGCTCCCCAGGTCCCCAGGTCCCCAGGTCCCAGACCTCCGGGGCCCTGGCCCTCAGTCAACTGCTGTCTAAGAAAGGGAGGAGGGGCAGATGAGCAGCATCCTGCAGGCCTGACTGTGGGCAGGAAGAAGGCGGGGCAGCTGTGGACCCTCACAGGGCCCAGGGTGAGGGAGAGAAGCCCCGGGCTCTCTGAGGCAGAAGCATGGGGATACCTTGATTGCTGCCCCATCTGCTCTGCTGCCACAGCCTGTGTCCCCAGTCATCTCTTCTGTGCCCTCTGCTGGTGGGGACAAGGGTGGGGACTTTCCTTGCTTGCTCTGATGCTCAGTACCCCAGGGAGGAGCTGGGGTCTACTGGGAGCTCAGAGGCTGTGTCTTGCTGAACTCCTGGCTCCAGGGGCTTTGCCTGTGCTGTGTTTTCATGGAGGAGAAACAAAGCGCAGTGTCCTTGGATGGGGGCATTGGGGCACTGGTCAGAAGCAGGGACATTTGCCCTCACCAGCCACCCTGAGTTTCTTTACTGCTGCATCCTCTCCTTTCCTCATTCTTATGGAAGAGAAGGGCTGAGAGGTAGGCTACCTTTGCTGAGAGCTGCCTCTTTGAGACGCTGTTGAAAGGGACCCGGGCAGCACAAGGCTGGGGTGCCACCTAGGGGAAGAGGTGTCCCTAGGCTCACTGATGGCCCAAGAAGACATTTCATCTCAAGTCACCCAATTTATGAAACTCCAGAACTTCCATTAAAAATTTAAAAAATAGGAATGGAAAGGGAAAGGGGAGTCATTATTCACTTTATAAAAATGATTTCTCATTTGCAAAGACATTCTTGTTATTCTACTTAGTAGTTAACAAACTTTTTTCCTCATGGAGGTGAAGGAAATAGCACTTGTGTGAAGTAAGCAAAAGAGGTAGGTCATCCCTCAAAAGATGCATAAAGTCAAAGATATATGTGGCTTTCTACATTATTCTGTTTGAATTTTTCCTTAAGAAATAAAAATGAAAACCTAGGAAAGTTAATAGAAACTGATCTTCATTCCTTGTTTGGGTCCATCTAGGACATAGGCCACTAGTTTTGATCAAGTCTCACTTACGGGCCAATGGATCTCACATCTAAAGCTCCATCCTGACCTCTCCCAAACCCCAGACTGTCACCCAGGTGTCTGCTCAGCATCTCCACTTGGATGTCTGATCTGACCACTGCTGTCCCCTCAAACCTGCCCTACCTGCAGCTTTCTCTGTCTTCACAGCTAAAAGAAAAGGCCCAGGAGGCATCCTTGACTCCTCTCTCTCCCAACTCACAGCCAGTTCAGCCACCAGAACTCCCAAGGCTCTGTCTCAAAATACACACAGAATCTGACAGTTATTCACCACCCTCAGTGCAGACTCCCAGATCTGAAATCCTTTCTCTCTGGGCTTGGATGACTGCACAGGCATCCTAACTGGCCTCCTGCTTCCAACTTTGTCTCTCTACAGTGCTTCACTACAGCAGTCCTCAGATGTAAACAAGGTCATATCTCTCCTCTGCTCAAAAGCCTGCAATGGCTCCCCACTGTACTCAGAAGACAAGCCAAAGTCCTTCCACTGGCATACAAGGCTCTGCACAATATGCACCTAGGGTGCCTCTGACTCCTAACTCTCGCTCCAGCTCACTCTGCTCCAGCTACACTGGCCTCCTTGCTGTTCCCCGAGCCCAGCCTGCACATTCCTGCCTGAGGCTGTGTGTGAGCTGCGCCTCTGTTCTTTTCCCAGATGCCTGTGCAGCTGCCTCTTGCCTACTTCAAGTGTTTGATCCAATGTCAAGCAAACAGTGAGGTCCCTCCCGATTCTACTTGTACCCAACAACACATGCTCACACAGTATACTCATTCAGCTCTCTAGAACTTGAGAGCAAGTTTAGTTTGGCTAACTAAAATGGGGTAGTTCTGTGTCCCAGTTTGCCCAGGATGGTCCCAGTTCATACCTGTTGCCGCAGGGTAACTAATGGTGTCCTTTCACTTCTCAAGAGTGACCAGGAGGGCCGGTGAGATGGCTCAGCGGCTTAAGTGCCTGCCCGGCAAGCGCGAGGGCCCGAGTTCGACTCCCGGATCCCACATACGAAAAAGGGGCCGGTGATATCGCTCAGCGGCACGGGCGCCTGCTGGCGTGCGAGGTCCTGAGGTCGACCCCCCGGTACCCACAAAAAAAAAAAAAAAAAAAAAAAAAAAAAAGAGTGACCAGGATTGGATAATTCTATGGTCATCCTAGGGGCAACCTCTGATGCACCGTGCTTCCTGCCTCAGCTCTTCTCTACAGTGTGTATAGTGGTATCTCAATTTACAAACTTAATTCTTTCCACGATTCTGGAAACATAATTCATTCCATGATTTTGATTGCAACCTAGCCCGCATACATGCTTGCAATTCTACTGAACCACTGTAGTTAGGCTAGGCCTACACTGCCCATAGTCACCCCACTTTCTGCTGACCCTTAGTGCTAGACAGCAAGCACTTTTGGAATCTTTGCAAGTTCTCCACCCTTTCTCTCTTGAAAACTCACAAGCAAATGTATGCATGAGCAGACATATGAACACACAAATACACATTTCTATGGTCATTTGTGGAGATAGAAGATACTAAACTGTGTGACAGCAGCTCTTTGTTTTACTTCTGTATGACTTTCAGAAATCTTTATGCTATAATATCTTCAAGCATTATCCATCAATCCAGTCATCCACTCAACATCTAGGGACTTACTCCTCAAAATTCTGTGCCATTGACCACATGCCAGGCACTGTGCCAGGCACATGAAGTATTTGCCCCCAGTGGAGCACACAGCAGGCAATGAACTAAGTGAATATGAACACCCAAAGTCCCAAGAAGGTCAGGCTGCCGCAATGCAGTCATAGGGAGAAGAAGTTAGGGCAAAAGAACCCAGAGAACATGAAGGGTAAGCTGGATCCTGGTCTGGCAGGGCAAAGGAAATAGCGTTCCAAGTAGAGCAAAGAAGATCTCCAAAGCTGTAGAGCACGAAAGCACAGCGCATGTGCAGCTCAGAGAGAGGCAGTGTGTCTAAAGCACAGGCTGCTGCAGGAGTGATGTGTTATCAGGGTCCAGACAGCTTCAGGGATCAACAGCTGCAATATGCAAGCCACTGCAGGGAAGAGTCTAGATTTTATTGTGAGCGTGACAGAAAGCTGTTTCAGGGTTTTAAGCAGAAAGCTGTTTTAGAGTTTTAAGCAGGGGGTGACCTAATGGATTTTTTGTTTGTTTGTTATTTTGAGGGTCTTGCTATGAGTCCAGGCTGGCTTTGAACATGTGGGAATCCTCCTGCCTCAGCCTCCCGAGTACTGTATTTATAGGCATGTGCCACCACTCCCAGCCCGTATGTTTTTAAATGATTCCCCTAGTGGTGTCTTGGAAAATCACTGAAGAGGGTCAAGAATGAAAGTGGTAGCCTTTAAAAACTCTTGAGTCTAGGCAAAAGGTTCCTGTGGCCTGGACCATAGTGGAGAGGTGAAGAGTGATGGATAGATTTGAGATATATCCTGGAAGAAAGCTTGATAAAACTTGCTGATAGGTGAGGGAGGGGTAAGATCAAGGGAAATGCCCAATTTTTGACTTAAACACTGGAATCGAGAAGAGAACTGAAAAGTTGGTTTAGTGGGGTTTGTTAACAGTTACTGCTTAGGTTGTGCTTAAGATGCTGATGCCTTTGAGGAAGGTCAAGAGGTCTACAGCTACAGAGATATTTAGAGTCATGGGAACAGGGAAGAAATCCTCATAAACCCAAGGATCAACCCTGAGAAACACTCGCAGCAGAAGTTCAGAGAGAAGTAGTTGCTAAAGAAGACCAAAAGGAGGGGCTGGAGAGATGGGGAAAATCAGAGAAGCCATGAAAAGTCAAATCAAGGAGTAGGAGTGGGCAACTGTGTCATGTGCTTTGAAGAAGTCAAATATGATGAAGACAGAAGAGCCTCAGCTAGCTTTGGCACCAGAAAAGTGATCAATGATGTGTATGAAGTGGTAGCACCAAAGCTAGATTACAGTGGTTTCAACAATGAATGAACTACTCATAAAAGTTCTTAGTAAAACTAGGAAAAGAAGGACACTTCCTTACTTTGATAAAGTGCATCTATCTGAAACCTCCAGTGAGCAGAGCCCTTACTGTGGACTAATATGAGCATTCACATGTTTTATTTCCCCAACACTGCACTAAAGGTTCCATCCCAGAGCAAAAAGGCGGTAAAAATAAATGAGATATTATCTGTATAATTAGAATACAAGGGTTCAGTTAACTGGCTAGACACACAACATCTAAAAACTGTTCATTAATAATAACCAAATAGAAAACAAAAAAGATCTCATTCGAATAACCAAGCTACACAAGATGTTTATGGGGAAAAGTGACAAACATTTACCAAGGCCTGTGCAAGGAGATGTCCCAGGATGGGGCCGGCGTTAGCTATTTGCTTGATGACAATTCCTCCTTCATCTGAGAAGTCATGGGTTAGATAAGTTATCATTAGCATTTCCAGAGAGTGGTAACAAGTGGTCTTGGTCATTTCATCCCCAAGAGATAGCCTGTCACAAGCCATAGCAAAAGAAGGAAATCTGAAGTATAAAATGTTTTGCAAATTACTGTTTTCTGTTATGGGAATTTATGTAGATTGCATACTTTGCAATATTCTATGAGACTGGAGGAAACCTGCCTTTCAATAAGGATCCCAGAAAAGAAAAGCCACATTTCCATGTTTCCAGTCATCCATGATCCTGTGATAAACAAGGTGGTCAGGCCCGCTCCCCATGGAAGCCTGACATGGGGAAACCTCCTGCCATCAGCCGCTTTTATGATTAGGGAGAGGGATAAGTTTTTTCTTTTTGCTATTTTGCTTTTGAGATGGAGTCTCACTAAGTTGCCCAGGCTGGTCTCAAGCCATGGCCAGCTTTATGCCAAATTTTTTTTTTTTTTTTTTTGTGGGTACCAGGGGTCGAACTCAGGACCTCGTGCTTGCCAGGCAAGCGCTTGTGCCGCTGAGCTATCTCAACAGCCCTATGCCAACTTTTTAACCAAGAGAAAGAGAACACACGAGCAAAGGATTGAGGAACCAAGGCAGGTACTACCACTGATAGTGAATATTATGTAACATTTCTAGAGTAAAATACTTGAACTTGCTGAAAAATTTTTGATTTATTTCAGCCTCCAAAAGTTCTACATCCTTTGTTTATTGACTTAGCAGGAACCAAATTAATAAATTAGGGCTTGTCAAGGAAAAGTCTTCCTGATCTTTTATCAAGAAATTCCTTAAATAGGGCTGGGGATATAGCTTAGTGGCAATGCCTGCCCGGCAAGTGCGAGGTCGTGAGTTCAATTCCCAGTACAAAAAAAAAAAAAAAAGAAATTCCTAAAATAAAGAAGTAAAAAATCTGAGTATATTACAGATGGATAGATTTGTAGATAAAAAGAAGATTCAGTATCATAAAGTATCAGTTTTCCCTAATAAACCTATAACATGTAAATTCAGTTTAATCTTAATTAAAATTTCCAATGAATCTTTCATGACCTTAACTACAACAGTCCATAGTCAGTGCTCTACCAGACATTCAGTCTTAGGACAGAATAAATTTCAAGAAAAAAAAAAGGATGAAACATGGACTCTAATCTGGAAAGAAAGCAAGAATAGTTTGTGAGAAGCCAATGAGGTCAATGGCTGGATGTCTTCAGGAGACATCTAAATGGAAGAGGTGACAACAGAAGTGGGTGGCTGCCAGAAATAAAGAAAAAGTGACTGGTGTTTCAGTCACAGAATTGAGAATTCTTGGCTGACTGGATGCTAGATTTTCTGAGAACTAAAATACAATTTAGTGGTTAAAATAAAGAAGGTGACAAGAGACGGTGATAACATAGTCACTGAAGGAAAAGACATGAGCAGGAGGCCAGAGATGGAAATAAGGCTAGCGGCAGGGTGGTATGACTGATTAGCACGAACCTCAAAATAGCACCAGGTTCCTAAAAGGGAGGGGAAGCCCACTCTGCAAGCAGCACTGGGCAAGGCCACAGGCACCTTCAGACCTGAGACACACGGGGCCAGGGTTTGGAGAAAGACCTCTCATGGGGGCGCTCCTTATATACGCTGAAAAATTAAGAACAGCCACATTTTCATTATTTGTTCTCACTCACTTCTCCTTCCCAACTCTCCCCCGATGCTCAACATTGGTTTATAATCATAACAGGAAAGATTTTAGAAAGCTGTACATTTTTATATTAAAAATGGGTGTAGCTCTCCATAGTGGGACACATCTGTAATTCCAGCATTCTGGGAGGCTGAGACTGGAGGATGGCAAGTTTCAAGCTCAGTCTGAGCAACTCAGTGAGACCCTGTCTCAAAGTAAAGAACAAAAAGGGATAGGAATGTGAAGGCCCTGGGTTCAACCCCCTGTACCACACACACACACACACACACACACACAGACACACACACTATCCACACACAGGGGGGAGGTGACATGTGAGAAGCTAGAGGAGGGCATTTCAACAGCAGCATCCTTGCCATTTGGGCCAGATGATTCTTTGGTGTGGTGACTGTCCTGTGCATGGTGGCATATATAGCAGCATCCCTGGTCTCTTACTCACTACATGCCAGCAGCAACCCCTCCTCAGTCATGTTAACAAATATATTTTTTCAGATAATGCCAAATGTCCCTGTGGATAAAACTGCCCTTGATGAGACCCACTGGGGTAAAGGTGAGCTACAGAAACAGAGTCAGAATAGAATGTAATTTGAATGGACAGGGAAGGTGACAAAGGAGGATGAAATCCAGGCAAAACCACAGTCTCCATTTGTGGTCCCAAAGGCATTCCATGAAGCTTCCCTAAATTTTAGTGTAGGCTCAGTGATATGTCATAGCTACCTCCATCACCTCAGATTATCCCAGTTAGCTGACCATGTGGCAGACATTAATGGCAACATTCCTGCCTGACTGCTAGGAAGCAATCATGGTGGGAGAGAAGGGGTGTCACACTCGTCTTCCTGAGACACGAACTCCTAGCCTTCAATTAGTCCCACATTTTCTATTTAAAAATACGGCCTCTAAAATGAACATAAGGCTATTGTGCCTCTTCATGATAGCCCACCCTAGGCTGTAGGGTGTATTTTTATTTTTATTTCTTCCTCCCTTTTTACTCGGCCCAAACTTGCTCTGCAGAGCCCATTTTTCCCTTACCCTTCTGTATTTTCCTACCTTTAATAAATGTGAAACTTTGCCATTGTTAAAAAAATGAACATAAATCTTCCATAGGAGCCTGTGTTCCCATTCAAATGTATTTAAAGAGCTGAGATACATAATCAGCACTGTCCTTATTCAAGGAAAAACAATCAAAAATGATCATTTATTAATATCAAGACTAAGTTCAGTAATTCTGCTCCTTGGACATAAGCTCAAAAGGTGGAAGTAACCTAAATGTCCATCAGTGGGTGACAAAACCAGGCATACAAAGGAATATTATTCAGCCTTGAAAAAAGGTTACTCTGACACACGCTATAATGTGGATGAACTTTGAGGACATTATGGCAAATGAAATAAACCAGGCACAAACAGATGAAAATGGATTCCACTTACATGAGATACCTAGAGTAGTGAAATGCATAGAGAGCAGAAGTAGCATGGTGGTTGGCAGGAGCTGTGAAGAGTGGAGGATGGGGCACTATTGTTTAATGAGTTTCAGTTCCGTGAGATGAAAGAGTTCTGGGGATAGATGGTGGTAATATTTGTGCAACGATGTGAATGTATGTAATGTCACTGAACTGTACACTTAAAAATAGTTAAAAATGACTAATTTTATAACGTGCATTTTATCACAATTAAAAAAATTTAAAAAAATATAGCGACAGGAAAGGATTAGCCAAAATTAAGGCAACCTTTATTTATCTTCCTTGTAATCATATCATCTAAGGCATAAGTGGTGTTTATTTGGTAGGACACTATTTCTTGTGGGATCGTCTACAGTTGGATTTTCATTCAGAAACACATCATGTTAGACCCTCTTCTGGCACAGGATTTCACTCATGATAAATGCATTTTTCCCTCATCAAGCCTGGCTCAAACTCAATTGCTGTTTCAGGGGATGGCAGGGCAGTGTGGCAGCTGCCACGAAGGTCACCTGTTTTACCACAGCCAGCCACGAGAAGTAAGAGAGGCACATAGTGGGCTCCTTGGTTTTCTCAGGCCATGTTCTGAATGATGACTGCAATGCCTTGGCCGCCTCCAATGCAAGCTGAACCAACAGCGTATTTTCCACCTCGACGCCTAAGAAAGCAAGCAGTGGCTGAGATCTACTCTGATAATTAGATTAATTAATTAAATCAAATTAATATCAGTCACATTTGCATTATTCATTCTTATTCAGCTCAGCTTCTCAGTCTTTCCCATAATCCTCAATTTTGGTATACAATCACAATAGCTACATATTTTTATTCAAAAAAAGAAACCCAAAAAATCACACAGAAGACAGAGACAATCTAAGAAGAGGATAGGTAAGTTTGAGGCTAGAAGAACTGAAACAAATATACAAGCTTAAGTGTGCTGTGGAAAAAGAGTGAAAACAGGAGATAATTTAAATAAATAAAGGAATTTGAAAAAGGAGAAAGAACATTCAGCTTCTTTGACTTACATGGTTTTAGATTCTTATGGCACTTCAGAATTAAAATAATAAATCAGATTTATCTGTATGAGAGCAGACAGAAGAGTTCATGTCTATTTCATAAAAGTTAGACTCTCAGAGAAACATCTGTTCCCATCCTTCAGTCCTGACATGGTGATGTGAGAATATCATCTAAGAATTATTTTTATACATGTCAACCGCTCATTTCAACCCAGTGAATCAATAAGTGAAATGAGTCCCATTTTCTCTAGCCTAACAGGGAGTCAGAGTGACTTTTCAGCCTCACGTATTTAGTTTTGTTTGCAATTTTCCTGCTAGTAGCGAAAATGACCTAAAATATACAAGGCCAGAAGGAGGAGCTCTTCTATGGAAACTAGAACAGGAGGCTCCCCCTGGACACAGCAAAGGGAAAATCTTAGACCCAAAATGCCAGTTTGCTTAGGTTCCTTAAATGAAGGACTCTAGATCAATAGCTACACAGTATTTTCATTGTCTGTTTTTCTACATAAATTCACTTTACTACTACAACAGGCACTAAAATGCAAAGTGCCATGAGAACCGGGGCCTCGTTATGTGATCACTGCTGGTTATCAGTTCCAGGCGGCTGCGCCTCTCACACAGCAAAGCTCGATTCCCAGTGGAGGGCAACTAACAAGCTGACTGACTCATCTGCAAGGCACACCGCAGAGCTGCCCAAACAACTGGTCAGAGTCAGTATAGGGGATCAAGGGAAAAGGGGCAAAAGGTTGGACCGTTCTAAGAAAATCAGAATTTATGTGTTTCTATTAAAAATAGCACATCTGAAATGGAAGTACCTTAATTCATGAACCAGGTGTGAGGTAATTCTTGTTCCAGATCCTCCCAACGGGTGACCCAAAGCAATGGCTCCTCCATTCACGTTGGTCTTACTTGGATCAAGATTCAAACTCTTCTGAACAGCCAAGTACTGGGGAGCAAAAGCTTCATTCACCTTAGGAAAAAAGGTAACAGTGGTAAGAGCCTTTATTCAAAAACTTTTAACCGGGCTGGTGAGACGGCTCAGCGGCTTAAGCGCCTGCCTTGCAAGCGCGAAGGCCCGAGTTCGACTCCCGGAACCCACATACGAAAAAGGGGCCGGTGATATCGCTCAGCGGCACGGGTGCCTGTTGGTGCGCGAGGTCCTGAGGTCGTCCCCCCGGTACCCACAAAAAAAAAAAAAAAAAAAAAAAGAAACTTTTAACCAAAACGGTCCAGTCCTACTGAGCATGAATTGTGCTATTTCTTCCTATTTAAATTACCTCATAATGTTATTTGAAATTATCTTTAATCATTGTGTAAAGATATCAGGTTTTTCCAAAAAGGGAAGGAGGGAGGGAGGAAGAGGGAGGGGGAGAGAGAGAGAGAGAGACAGAGAGAAAGAAAGAGATTGATTTAATAATAGTTAAGATAATCATATTCAAGGTTATCTAGAAGTATCTTCCTTTACAAAAGATGTCAGGTTCAAAAGCAGGTATATTTAATAAATGATATCTTGCATCAAATACATTCCTTAAAGAAAATGTCAGTAATCTTATAAGTGGACACACACTAGAGGCAAGGAGATGACGCAGAAAGTCCACAGGTTTTGGAGCTAGATAGATGGTATGAATCTTGGCTGAATCATTTATTCATGTGTGACCTTGAACATGTTATTAAAGCTCTCTTTATACATACATTTTCTCAACCGTAAAATCCAACAGTAGTATCATGCTGAGAGCCACTGAAGTTAAGTAAAATCATGGACAGTGTCTAGTGTATTACCTGACAGACAGCAAGTATTCAACAAGTGGATGCTATTATTATTTCCCAGTACAAGCCAGGCATGGTGGCACATGCCTGTACTCCCAGCATTTGGGAGGCTGAGGCAGGAAGACTGCTGTGAGTTTGAGGCCAGCCTAGGCCGCATAGTGAGTTCAAGGCCAATCTGAACTACATAGTGAGACCCTGTCTCAAAAAAACTAAAACTAACTAACTAAATAAATATTATTACCTGGAACTAAGAGCCATCCTTCCAAGAGGAAACTGACAGTCGACAAAGAATAAACCTTCAGAACGTGAGACATAACAGAATGTTTACTATGTTCAAATGAGGCAGAAAGGAAAAGTGTCATATGGTTATACTAATGCTTACTAAGGCTGGCTATGAGAATGGCCTTGCTTCATCAACAGTGGTATATTTCCACTGTACAGTATGATAATTAAGCAGCCCTCTTGAGTTTGTGAACTGTAAGCTACCAAGAATGAAGATCTACAGATAAGCCATTATTCATCTGAAACCTTGGTTTCCTGGGTGAGAGATTATTAGAGGAAACCACACACATACCTATCCCTTCTCTATCATTTAAATAGAGAGATTCCTTTGTGATATTAGTTATTTCCCAATGCCAAGCCACACAGCTTAATTACCTGAAATGTTCAGATACTGATCTGAAGAGAAATGTATATAATCCATTAATTATTTTCTTTTCTGTCTCTTCTTTTAATTATGGTAAATGTTTAAGACATCTTTGTTCTAATATTAATATTTTAAATAATCATTCTTGTGGCACTGAAGTGTAGCTCAGCAGTAGAGTATGTGCATGAGTCTATCCTTAGGACGACATGCACACACACACACACACACACTCACTCCCCCAGTAAACTGAAATTCCCAGTGCCTTCTATCAAACCACAAGTATGGTGTAAAAGCCAAAGATAGGCTTGAGGAAGCCTCAATTTGGGGGAAAGGGCAAGAAACTTGATTTGGCACTAGGTCAATTCTTTTGCCTACATTTTTTTCATTTAAAATGGGATTATGGCTACTTATTCCTCTCCCACCTTTGTAATACTCAATTCAACAGGCACATCAACAGTCTAAAATGTAACAGAGGTCTACAAAGTCCCAAGAAGTTCCCAGGACTTTACACTTTCGTAGGAGAAATCAGGTTGTTGAAGTTATTCAAATATAAGTAAAGCATTTTAGTCAGGTGTGGAAAAATACTATCACAAGGCATGTAATACTCATGTAGATATACATCGTTCGGAAAGGCTAATAGTACCAGCTCAAAGAGTCGCAAAATACTACGCTAAAGCCATCGATGCTATAGAAGTAGGTGGTTCACGCCTGCTGTAAAAACAGAACACTTACCTCTACCAAATCCATGTCCTGGAGACTCAGTCCTGTTTTCTTTAGTGCCCCACTGATGGCAGGAACAGGACCTATGTAAGAATAAGATTCTCTTACAGAAATAAACATCGTCTTATTTATTTATGTGTCAACCTTCTTCCTTACTTAACAAGTAAGGAAGAAAAAACGTGACAGAGTTATCAGCAGCCACAAATCTTGCTACCTTGTCAGCACGAGTTAAATCACGTGAGAATGAAGAAACAGAAAATGGGACCAAGTCTTCTACAGAAAGATCTACCATGCATGGCCTTAGGATTTCAAACATCCAAAGAAGTCACTGGCGGGGTTTACAGTCCGTTATAGATCGTACTTGATCTCAAACAGCTGGGCACACTGAGCGCTCTCCGTGCATTCATGGGATAGAATTTTCAGAGAACCATCTGGAAAAACGGCAAGAAACAGCAGCAGCATTTCCACAGGAGCACAGCACACAGGGGCTCCAAGGCACTTCAGAAGATAGGTGAAGTACAAGGCACTTCAGAAGATAGGTGAAGTAAGGAGAGTCCTAACTGCAATGGTAGGCAGAGGATTTAAAGAAAACACGATCCCCGACTCAAGAAATACAAAGCTGCCTGATAAGACTTTTTTTTGGGGAACTGGCAATCAAACTCAGGACCTTATGCTTGCCAGGCAGGTGCCTTGCCGCTGAGCTATATCCCTGGCCCGTAAAGCAGTAGGTCTATGTGCCTACTAATCTAATTCCAGATTCTCTGCATACATGTCCATCACTATAATGAAATACTTGAGATCCTATAAAAAGAAAAGGTGGCCGGGCATGGTGGCACACACTTGTAATCCCAGCACTCAGGAGGCTGAGGCAGGAGGACTGCCATGAGTTCAAGGCCAGCCTGAGCTACATAGTGAGTTCAAGGCCAGCCTGGACTACATAGCAAGACACTGTCTCAAAAAATCAAAAAAAAAAAAAAAAAAAAAAAAAAAAAGGTATCCTTCAGTTTTTTTTTTGAGACAGGGTCTTGTCATGTAGCTCAGGCTAGCTTTGAACTCACTATGTAGCCCAGGCTGGCCTTGAACTTGCGGCGATCCTCCCGCCTCAGCCTCCTGAGTGCTGGGATTATAGGCGTGCACCACCACTCCTGGCTTATTCTTCAGTATTAAAAGATACATAGAAAGAAAAGTATTAAATACTTAGTACTGACAGTACTAAGTCACTGTATTAACAGTTCTGTCTTCGGAAACATCAGTAAGCCTGAATCAATCAGCTCATGTTAACTCACGGTCACTGCAGTCAAATATAACAGCATGCTGGGCCATAGCTTAACCCTTCTTAGACCACTCTGCTTACTGGCACTCAGGAAGGTTTTGTATTCTCAAAAGTAGACCTCATTTCTAGTCCTGGCTCCTGCCATTAACAGGTGTGACTTTGGGCACTTCTTTGGGCTTGAAAGTTCAATTAAAAGATGCTTTGAATTGGTTGTGAACCTTTGTCTTTTTAAGTACTGGAATTCTTTCTATGGATGAAGGCCAAAAAGGATAAAGCCAGAGCAGCTCAAGTTCAGAGGCTTAAAGTTCCAGCCACCCACTTCCACCCCTGCCAGCCCCACGGTGTTCCCGGCAACAGGGTCTTTCTGGAATTGTGTACTTCCTCAGAGCCACTGCTGTTCTTTTCAAGTCCCAGCTCCTCATTCCTGGGTCTGCAGCTATTTTGAGGACCACAGACTGCTACATGGTAGGTGTCTGCAGAACCCAGGACTGCTGCTCTCACAAACAGAATTTCCAAGTTATTCCCCGCTAGATGCTCAATAACCTATTCTCCCTGCTTGTTTACCTGGGGCACTTCTCTAGGTACCTTACTTAATCCCATGCTACTAGTGACAGACAAGCTTCTACAGAAAGAAGGCATCTGACGCTGACATACTTTGCACGTGTAGCTCTGCTCAAACCACGAGGAACAAAGACAATCCTTCCACAGTGGCAGTCACTGTACCTTAGGGCAGATATCCAGGCTCGGAAAAGAAGGAAGAAAAACATATTTTCTTTGCTCACCAGCTAATGCTAACCTATCAGAACCCATTAAGTGGGTAAACTGAAAAACAACTACAAAGTAACTACTTGTCTAAATCAGGTAAATGTGGTGGATCACCAAAGCATGTAGGCACTCTGAAGAAAACCCAACTCCTGGGCTCCATTCTAGAGGTGCTAGAACAAAATCTTAGTGAGGCGGGGCTGTGGGCAGCTTTTGGATATTATCTACGATGCGAACCACTGCTCTGGATCCCGAGATAATAAATATCATCTCAATACGCAGATGTTTCATTTTTCAAGCTGCCTTCTAAGACAAAAGCTCTATTTTGCCAATAGTGAGTAGCTGGATGCTAATAAACTTTTAAGACTACAACAGAAAAATACTGACTTTTAGCAGATGTCCAAATATCTCAGCTCTTGCTGACATAATTTAAGATAAACAGGTAGAACAACAAGGTCTGAACATGCCAGATTTCCTCCTAGGAATTCGATACAGAGATCAGTCATCTGTGAAGTGCACAGCAGGAAATACAGTTGGGTACTGACTTAATCCCAAGTCAGTGTATGTGGTGATATCCGAGTAGCACTGGCAGTTTATACGAAAGTCTCTGACATGGAAGGTCAGCAACACATTATCCTGCTTTTATCTCGGGATCCACCTCAAAATTCAAGTCACTCAGTCAGTCAGAAAAGGGTTAAACTCATAGAAAAATCTTTGATCCTATCAAGAATCTGAAATCTACACCCCAGTTCTCCCATGGAGTATGCGGTCATACCTGGGATAAATCAAAGCCTCAGAACATCAATTTTATTTTTGCAAGTGAGGCACCCAATTGGCTTCCTGTTCTCCCAGAGAAAGGTGATAGCAACTACTGAAACCTGCATCATCTAGCTAGGTGTCATGGCCCATGCCTGTAATGCTAGCTACTTAGGAGGATGAGACAGGAGGATTGTGAGTATGAGGTCAGTCTGGGCAACTCTGCAAGACCCTGTTTCAAAACAGAATTTTAAAAAGGTCTGGAGTGTAGCTTAGTGGTAGAGCGCTTGCCTAGCATGTGTGAGGCACTGGGTTCAAGCCCCAGTACTTGAAAAAACATTGTATCATTTGCAGTTCCTATGTGTGCACCAGCAAAAATGCCTTCTTCTATTTCTAATTCATTGTTGTCAAGCCAAGACTACATATGTTTGTAGGGAATTCCAAATTTCCTCCAGCTAGTGCACCTATACCTAGATAACTGTTTATATGCCTTCATTTTGCTAATAACCCTCAGCGGAGCCATGGGAGAACTACTCCAACTTCCTGAGAGAACGTGTTTACCTCACGGTGAGAAGGACACTTTAATCACAGAGACCTGGATTCACATCCTGACTCCGTCGCTTACTGCTCTGGAACCTTACAAGGCTACTTTCCCACACTTCAGTTTTCAAAAAGTCTCGGTGTAGTGGTGAGCTAGGAAGACTGAGTGAGATCCACTAGTGAGTATGCGCACAGCCACCAGGGAGCTGTGGCACCCTCTTCAAGCAGGCTTCTCTCGCTCACCCCAAGATTGCTCCTGTCACAGAATTTCTTTTATCTTGTCAGCACCATGCAATTCTCCTCTGTTATTTTCTGTGTGTTAATTTTTAAATACCTCAAATCGACAATTAGACATGATTGCTGCCCACAGGCAGTTTTCATGGTCTTGGTTTTCCTAAAAAGATGATTTTTTTTTTTTTAATTTTAAAGAGAAGAAAAAACAAAACAAATCAAAAAAAGAACAAATTTTCAAAACACCATAATATGAGGGTAACAATGGTTAATGCATTACGTATTATTATCTTTAAGTTAGTTATTCAGGATATCAGACATTAGCATTCAATTGTCCAAACATTATTGGCACAAACCTTACTCTTCAATGAACTAAGTAAAATTGGTAGTGTATCTATCTTAACCATCTTATATATATATACAATTTTTTTTCCCTTTCCCTTCTTTCTTTTCCCTATTCCAGTCTCTCTTTCCTTTTGACCAGTTTCTTTTTGATTCACCATGTCTATTGTACATTTTGGATCTTATTTACTCTTTCAGTTTCTCATACTAGAGACAATATGATGCTTACACATGTGCGTCTGGTTTATTTCACTTATGAGTATTTTCTGGAGTTGCATCCATTTACCTATAAAAGTCTCCAGTTTATCCTTCTTTATGGCTGAATAGTACTCCATTGTATAAAAATACATCTTTCTTATCCATTCCTCAGTTGATGGGCATTTGGGTTGTTTCCAAGATCTGGCTATTACAAATTGTGCTGCTATAAACATGGGTGCACATATATCGCTGTGGTACGATATTTTTAATTCTTCTGGGAAGATGCCCAGAAGGGGAATAGCTGGGTCAAATGGGACCTCCAACCCTAGTTTTTTGAGGAATCTCCACACTGACTTCCACAGTGGCTGTACCAGTCCACACTCCCACCAACAGTGGAGAAGGGTTCCTTTTTCCCCACAGCCCCTCCAGCATTTGTTATTACTTGATTTCTTTATAGTAGCCATTCTTTCTGGGGTGAGATGGTATCTCAGTGTTGTTTTAATTTGCATCTCTCGAATGACTAGTGATGTTGCACATTTTTTTGTATATTTATTTGCCATTAGTATTTCTTCATCTGAGAAATGTGTATTCATCTCAGATGCCCATTTTTGGAGTGGGTCTTTAAATTTGGGAGGTCTGATTTTTTTGAGTTCTTTATATGTTCTCGATAGTAATCCTTTGTCTGAGGAACAGCTGGCAAACATTTTTTCCCACGTTGTGGGTTGTCTGTTCACTCTGTTGGTGGTTTCTCTTGCTGTGCAAAAGCTTTTTAATAAGATGAGATCCCAGTTGTTGATTCTTTGGGATAGTTCCCGAGCGGTTGAGGTTTTATTCATAAAGTCTTTGCCTACACCAATGTTTTCAAGGGTTTTACCTATCCTGCCTTCCAGCAGATTTAATGTTTCTGTTTTAATATTTAGATCTCTGATCCATTTTGAATTTAGTTTAGTGCATGGTGAAAGATATGGGTCTAGTTTTAATCTTCGGCATTTGTAGAGCCAGTTTTTCCAGCACCATTTATTAAAGAGGCTATCTTTCTTCCAGCGAATGTGTTTGGCACCTTTGTCAAAGATAAGGTGGCTTAGTATGTCTGGGGTTGTTTCAGCATCTTCTAATCTGTTCCATTGATCTTCAGGTCTGTTTTTTTGCCAGCACCACACTGTTTTTATCACAGTAGCTTTATAGTATAATTTCAAGTCAGGGATTGTGATGCCCCCTGCCTTGGCTTTGTTGCCCAGAATTGCCTTTGCTATTCTAGGTCTCTTCTGATTCCAAATGAATTTTAGGATTGTTTTCTCTAATTCTGTGAGATATGCTGTTGGAATTTTGATTGGAATTGCATTAAATCTGTATAACAATTTTGGAAGTATGGCCATTTTCACTATATTGGTTCTTCCTATCCAGGAGCAAGGGATATCTTTCCGTTTTCTGATATCTTCTTCAATCTCCTTTTTCAGAGTACTGTAGTTTTCAGTGTATAGGTCTTTTACATCCTTTGTGAGGTTGATTCTCAGGTATTTCATTTTTTTGGATGTTATTGTGAAAGGTATTGTTTCCCTAATTTCTCTTTCAGTAAGTTTGTAATTTGTGTACAGGAAGGCTATTGACTTTTGAGTATTGACTTTGTATCCAGCTACACTACTGAATTTGCTTATTAAATCTAGCAGTTTTTTAGTGGAGTTTTTGGGGTCTTCTGTGTAGAGTATCATGTCATCTGTAAATAATGATAATTTAACTTCTTCCTTTCCAATCATTATTCCCTTTATTTCTTTCTCTTGTCTAATTGCTCTGGCTAAAGTTTCCAGAACTATGTTGAATAAGAGTGGGGACAGTGGACATCCTTGTCTTGTTCCTGATTTTAGAGGGAAGGCTTTCAGTTTTTGGCCATTTAGTATAATATTGGCTATTGGTTTGTCATAGATAGCTTTTACCAGGTTGAGATAAAGACCCTCTATTCCAATTTTCTGTAGGGTTTTTATCATGAAAAGGTGCTGGACTTTGTCAAAAGCTTTTTCTGTATCTATTGAGATGATCATGTGATTTTTTTCTTTGGTTCTGTTAATATGGTGTATTACATTTATTGATTTACGTATGTTGAACCATCCCTGCATCCCAGGGATGAATCCAACTTGGTCATGGTGTATAATCTTCTTGATGATTTGTTGGATTCTGTTTGCCAGTATCTTATTAAGGATTTTTACATCTATGTTCATTAGGGAGATTGGCCTGTAGTTCTCTTTCTTAGTTGGGTCCTTCTCTGGTTTTGGTATCAGGGTAATGCTTGCTTCCAGGAATGAATTTGGGAGTATTGCTTCCCTTTCAATTTCATTAAAAAGTTTGAGAAGTAGTGGCATTAGATCTTCTCTAAATTTCTTGCAGAATTTGGCAGTGAATCCATCAGGGCCTGGGCTTTTCTTTGTTGGGAGGTTTTTAATTACATCTTCAATTTCATTGGTTGATATTGTTTTATTTAGGATTTTTAAATCTTCTTGATTCAGCTTTGGTAATTCATATGAATCTAGGAATCTGTCCACTTAAAAGATGATTTTTTAAATGACTGCTTGCCAATCTTCCTTTCTCTACAAGTTACCTTTTCAGGAATTTGAATTTCAAAGACCTATCTCCAGAAATACAATAGAATCAGTTTGTTTCATTATAAACTTACCAATACCCATGATAGATGGATCACATCCAGACACAAAGTAGCCCACGATTCTTGCCAGGGGTGTGAAGTTATGTTTTTTAACAGCATCTTCACTAGCTATGATAACAGCTCCAGCACCATCTGATATGCCCTTGAAAACAAAAACAGTAGACACATGAACTGGTAAAAGAATCCAGTTAAAGTTTATGTAGTATTTATTTTTTCTTTGGCAGTACTGGAGATTGAACCTAGGGCCTCATACATGCTAGGCAAGCACTCTACCACTGAACTACCTCCCCAGTCCTTTTTGTTTTGAGACAGGGTATCACTAAAGTCCCCAGGCGAGGCTCACACTTGCAATTCCCCTGCCTCAGCCTCCTGAGTAGCTGGGATTATAGGCATGTGCTCCTGTGCCTGGCATGGCACAGTGTTTCTAATGGAGTAGAATAAGGAATAGCGTGGTACACAGGAAGTGGTGGTATAATTTTGGATATAACTTGTAGTACTGTGGTCGACTGAGGGGATTACTTAAGGCTCAGAATACAACTTCGCTAAGAGACAACAGGAAAGGATGTCAGAGTAAAGCTTATAGATAGATGTGGATAGGTATAAAAAGAAATCTGATGAATTACATACACACGAAAGAAAAAACCTGAAAAATGTGATAATAAACTGGAAGATTTCCTAATATTTTGAAAAGACTAAGAATTAGAAGAATATCAGGGCCCCTAGCTAAAATATTTTGTGTTGGACTATTAAGCCCAAATTAGCTGAATAAGAATGATCCAGTTTAAGCTAAATAACTAAAGATTAGCATGAAAATATCTAAAAGAGACCCCAAGTTCATTTTGCATGGAACACAGCAGGAAGAGTCCAAGGTGATCTGGGATGACACCAACCGATGCATTCCCCGCAGTGACTGTCCCCTCCTTCTTGAACACCGGAGGAAGTTTCTGTAACTGCTCCAGGGTTGTTTGGGGCCGAGGATGCTCATCTACTTGCATTGTCTGTTTTCCTTTCTTTGTCTTCACTTCGATTGGCACTATTTCATCATTGAAGTAGCCAGCATCATTAGCTGAAATAGAAGAAATCTATCATAAATACGAAAACCAAAAAGGAAGAGAAGAAAGTAATCAAACATACGCTTCAATTTAATTTCTGCTCTACCTTCCGCTCATGTGAGCTTTTACTACTTACACAGCTTGCCTTCCCCACTGGAGGGTTTAACACGCTGTCACGCATCTATCAGGGTGCACTTTGCACCTTTTAAAAAATTACTGTTTTTTTATTTTGTAATGCATTTTTTTCTTATCAGGTACCACTAGACTGTTAGCAGTATCAGTCTATTAGCTACAGATGCAGTGGCACTAAATAGATTTAACTTCCTTCAGGTGAGATAAGTTAATTAAAAAGTTACCAAGTTGCATATGACACCAAGTAATCTATAATTGGAATTTAACAGTAATACGCAACTTGAAAAATTATAGGCGCTCTCACCAATACAAGTACACACATAAAACATCTACTCTGAACCTCCACTAGAATGCACTATAGTGATCTACAGTTTCAAAAACAGACTAAGTCAGAAATAATACAACCTTAATTTTGATACCATTTTACAGTAGGCAAAATAGTTCCCTTATATGCCTTTATTTGGTTTTAGAACCTTATTAGGTAAATAGGCAAAACAAACATTGTTACCTCTATTTTATAGATATCAGTGAATAAATGACTAGGTCAGATAACCTGTAGTTGGCAGAATTAAAAACACAACTGATAACTCCCAACCTCTAGATCAATACTGTTCTACTAGGAAAAAAACCAAACCAAACCAAACCAAACCAAAACAAAAACTACAAAATATAGATGAGCTGAATGGCATCAGCTCCAATTCACTTTCCCTCTGAAATGTAAGAGGCACTGCAACTTCATTACTTCAGGTATTTAATACCCTAAGAGTTTACATTTGCTTATCACAACTTTAAAAATCCTTTGCAGAAGGCAAGAAATTCTTTCATCTTGCTGTTGATGAGTCGACTACCGTCACGTTGTTCATTTTGGACTCAAGGGCACTGCAGCCAAGGTTTTGGACCAGTCAAATTTGAGTCAGGTATAATGATTCTCAATCAGGAATGGGAGGAGGCATAGAAGGATACCCATGGTCTTTTCCAAATACCTCACCCCTCCTTGTGATGACACGATGGCTCCTGGGAAAGGACATCCTCTGTGCCAGTTGTGACAGTAAGTAGTCACCTTTGATGGGGTGTACTGCGTGCCTCAGTACGCTGTACTGATAAGAGAACCAGTTCAGGACTAAAGTCAAGTGTCCACCGAGGGCCAAGGAACAATACCACTTTTTAAGTAGTATTAACTTCTTTTAAAAGAGAAATTGCCAGTTAACTTTGCAATATTAGAATATCTGATCACCTAAAAACAAAGGAATACTATAAAAATGTGATTTTTTTCAAAGGTATGAGTTAAACTATTATTATGTCATTATAATCGTGTGTGTGTGCATGTGTGCGCGTGTGTCTATATATGCTACTGGGGACTGAACCCAGGGCCTTTGCACTGGGCTACATCCCCGGCCCTTTTTTATTTTGAGACAGAATCTCATGAAGTCAGTAAGTTGCCCAGGCTGGGCTTGAACTTGTGATCCTTCTGCCTCAGGCTCCCAGACGGTTAGGATTATAGGTATGTGCACCATGCCTCGGCTGCATTATATTTTTAGAGGATGAAAATCTTTCCTTTTTGTGTGTGTGTGCATGCAGATACTGATAGCCATCCCATTTCGCTGACCAGCTTTCCATCTCTGTTGTGACTGCAGGGCATATCTGTCACAATCTTCTCTGCTTATTTTATGTTGTACTGCAAGGTTCTCCGCCGTAAGTGCCATGGTGAGTTTAATATGTGTATCTGTTAATCCTTCCCACAAAGTATCCTCCAGCTAAAAAGACATCAGTAAAAGTGATTCATTAAAGCATTATCTTTTGAAATTAAAATGTTATAATTTCTTTAAATAAGCCAACAATTCCAATAAACATAGTAAAATGAGACTTCTGATAACAGTTGCTATTATTATTCATATTTGGTTTTTGGATTAAAATAATTCATTTAAAAACTCAAATGTCTCAAAATATACACATTCTGTCCCTAAATATGGAACTCTAAAGAGAGCCAAAAGTTAAGCATGAGAGGTAAGAACACAGGAAGTTACCCAACAATCAAAAATTAAACCCTCAAGATTACATTTTGTAAGACACCTGACACTGAGTTCTGATGAAATGCTTTCCTGTAGCCATCTCTATAAAGCAGTTGTGAGGTCTGCAGGAAAGAAAGGATCTGTGCTCCTGTGTCATCCAAGGCTTTCAATGACAGGCATAGCCGGTCCTATCAGTTACTACCAGGCAGAAAAGAACCTGGGATAGGATCCCTATGTAATGGAAAGATTGCTAATTATTATCGAAGGAGTTAGAGTCTCTAGTAAGTGTGTCCCATATACTGCCTCATCACCTTTAGAGCCACTGACCTGTCCTTGAGAAGGATTTCTTAAATATACTTAGTACATAAAATACTGCTAAAATACTCCTATTTTCTCATTCCTTCCAGGTTCCAAAAGAGCCAGGTGAGAAACAGAGTGAGCAGTGTAAGTCAACCATTATTACAAGAAGATGTTAAAAATCATAACATGTCATCGTGGGAAGAACTATATTCTTTTTCAGTATGATCATTTCCAGGCCACAGCTCTCAAAGACAGAAGGGTCAGTTTTTGTCTGACTGGTTTAGGACCATATAACCTGTATTGAAAGACAGCGTTTCCTGTGATGAAGAAGAAACCTATTCAGTGGATACTGTCCCAGAAGTACAGCTTCTGTAAATCATAGTAAAGATTTAATTACTCAGAATCCTAGCTGTTGAGTACAGATTAACTTACCCTTCGTCTATTTGTTTTGAGACAGTATCTCCCTATGTAGTTCAGCCTAGCCTTGAACTCACTATGTAGCTTGGCTGGCCTTGAACTCTCAGTGATCCTCCTGCCTCAGCCTCCTAAGTGCTGGGATTATATGTGTGCCCCACCACACCCGGTGCTCTTTGCCTTTTAATCCACTTCTCTTCCTCCACATTTCCTATGCCTGTGCCTACTTCCACTTGTTAAATCTAATTCTATGGTGTTCAAATGTCGAAGTCAACAACCAACATAGAGTTCTGAAATAATTTGCAAATTTCAAATTGTCACATCTTGCCAGTATTTGATAAACAAAATTGGTCTCAAAACCAGTTTTCTCTTCATTAAAAAGTTATGCTTTAAAAATCACTCATATAATAGCACAAGAAATAATTTTTAAAAATTTTAATGGCTCCAACCTTGATATCAGATCCAAATGTGGTTCCAAAACGTATGTTTCTGACACAGAAGGGAGCCTGGCTCATGCTTTCAGTTCCTCCACACAAGACAACTTCAGCATCTTTAACACAAATTTCCTGTTTAAAAACAATGATATCAAAAAAAGTCCATTTATTGTGCCCAGAGTATATATTCAGAAGTACAAATATTTTATCAATTAATGACAATTCTAATATTCCAGTTTACAGTGTGTCAAAAGAAAATACCTTAAAGTACTTGTAAAGACAATGTTAAAGTATCCATTCCCAATACATAAGGGGAAAAAACAAAACCATTTGTGCCTAAGTAATACACCCTACCCCTACCTGCACTTTGACTAAGAAAGGTAACTCACGTGTGTGTGTGTGTGTGTGTTGCTGAGGACTAAAAGGACTGAACCCGTCGCCTAACACATGGCTAGACAAGCACTCTACCACTGAGCTAAATCCCTAGCCTTGTTTCATTTTTTATTTTGAGACAAGATCTGCCAAATTGTCCAGGCTGGTCATGAACTTATGATCTGCCTCAGCTTCCCAAGTAGCTGGGATTACAGGCATACACCACTGTTCCCAGTTTAAGAATAGTAATTCATAACTCAATATAAATCTTAAAATCTGTAGAGATTTTTATCTGGCATAAATGTACAGTAGATAATAAAGGACAAGCCTATTAAAAAAGCAAAAGAAAAATTTATCCTATTAATGGATGCACCTGAAGGATCCCAGAGATCTTTAGGAACTAAGTCGACCTGAGGGATTTAGAAGAAAGTAGCTATTTCATCTTCCAATTCTTCATGCTACTTGTATTTCTCAGAAGAGATGCAATCAACAAGTCTCTGATGTTTAAAAAAATTTTTTGTTTTTTTTTTTTTTTTTTTTTTTTTGGTGGGTACCGGGGGTCAACCTCAGGACCTCGCATGCCAGCAGGCGCCCGTGCCGCTGAGCAATATCACCGGCCCTTTTTCGTATGTGGGTTCCGGGAGTCGAACTCGGGCCCTCATGCTTGCCAGGCAGGTGCTTACGCCGCTGAGCCATCTCACCGACCCTTTGTTTTGTTTTTGAGACAGGTTCTCGCTATGTAGTTTAGGCTGGCCTGGACTCACTATGTAGCCTAGGCTGGCCTCGAACTCACAGTGATCCTCCTGCCTCAGCCTCCCGAGTACTGGGATTATAGCTATGTACTACCACACACAGGTCTGATGTTTAAAATTAATGCTAGGAAAATGCATATATTGTTATTAATGTGAAAATAAGCTATTCATTATAATATACATAGGTCTCTTTCTTTTATTTGGTAAGGAAAATACTGTTTTTTTTTTTTTTTTTGTGGGTACCGGGGGGTCGACCTCAGGACCTTGCACGCCAACAGGCACCCGTGCCCCTGAGCGATATCACCGGCCCCTTTTTCGTATGTGGGATCCGGGAGTCGAACTCGGGCCGTCGCGCTTGCAAGGCAGGCGCTTACGCCGCTGAGCCATCTCACCGGCCCTGGAAAATACTTTTATAAAAAAAATTGGAATTTACTATATTCCTGTGCTCAAAGGAACACACATATTTACCTTTCTGTCATTTAAAGAGATCACACTAGTTTGTACTTCTACCAACAGTTTTATTCAGCACCTTTGTAACAAAAAATATTTTCAAAGACATTCTTAAATTCTTCAACTCTCCTCACCTTACTGTCTTTATTCAGTATTCTTAGAGTTGGGTTCAAACTCTGTCTCTGTGATTTAGTAACTTTTTTTTTTTTTATGTGGGTACTGGGAGTTGATCTCAGGACCTCGTGCTTGCCAGCAGGCGCTTGTGCCACTGAGCGATATCACTGGCCCATTTTTTCCTTTATGTGGGTACCGGGAGTTGAACTCAGGATCTTGTGCTTTCTAGGCAGGCACTTATGCCGCTGAGCTATCTCACCGGCTCTGATTTAGTAACGTTAATGTCCTTAATTATCAATTTCTTTGCCCAATAAAAATGGGAATAATAATATGTTCTTGCTTCACCAGATAGTTGTGAAGTTTAAACTAGATAGTAAATGTAAATCTAGCACAGTGCCTGGTAACAGGAAGTACTTGCAGAGTGCTTGCCTAGCATGGGGGAAGTCTTGAATTCAATTTCCAGAATCACAAACACACAAAACAAAATGATAGTCATGATTAGCTTTTTAAAAAATAGTGTGGCAAAATATACATAAAACTTACCATTTTAACTATTTTTAAGTGCTCAGTTCAATAGCACTGAATATACTCACATTGCAGTGCAATCATTCTTACCATTCATCTCTAGAACTATTTTCATCTCACAAAACTAAAATTCCATACCCATTAAACATGAGCCTCCATTTCTCCCCTCCCCCAGCCCCTGGAAACTAGCATTCTACTTTGTTGCCATGAATCTGACTACTTTAGTACCTTGTGTAAGTGGAATGGTATAGTATTTGTCCTTTTATGACAAGCTATTCCACTTGAAGCTTCTACTTCAATCATATCAAATATTTTTCCAAGAAAAGTCAAATTTCATCTCGTCTAACAGATACTATAAAAAGCAAAAAAGCTAAAATGTTCTATCGAAGTGGACCATTTATTCTAGTAACTCTTAACATAATGTTCAGAGAATTAAATAAGATGTTGCCCATACCTGACATCCATTCACAATGGACTGGAAACCAGAGCCACAGAGCCTATTAACAGTGAGAGCCGGGGTTTCTTTTGGGATTCCCACTCGTAAACCAACATGCCTTGCTAGGAATATAGAACTTGAAGAACCCTGGACCAGAGAGAGGGACAAGAAAAATAATTTCCTGCATGAATTCAGGCATTAAGAACAAGCACTGCCTCACTGTCCCCCAGCACCACCTGAACACTGAGCAGGCCGCCAGCACCATGAAGATCTGGACTTCAGAGCATGTATTTGACCACCCGCGGGAAACTGGTACAACAGCTGCGATGCAGAAATGCCCAAACCCTATGAATCCGAGTGTGGTCAGAGTGGATGTGCTGGACAGACATATAGAACCCTCTGGAAAGCTACGTGGCCACAGACTTCTCAGCACAGAGTGGAGACTGCCTTCCATTGCGAAGTCTGTTACTGGTGCAGCAAGAACCAAAACATATGTGCAAGAACATTCTGTAGTTGATCCTGTAGAGAAAACAATGAAACTTAAATCTACTAATATTTCATTTACAAATATGGTTTCAGTAGATGAGAGACTTATATACAAACCACATCCTCAGGACCCAGAAAAAACGGTTTTGACTCAGGAAGCCATAATCATGGTGAAAGGAGTCAGCCTCAGCAGTCACCTTGAAGGACTGATGGCAAGCACAATACCTTCAAATGCGAATAAAGGCCGAGAAGCAATGGAATGGGTAATACACAAATTAAATGCTGAGACTGAAGAACTGGCAGCTTCAGCAAGAGGAAGCATAAGGACACCAATGGGAGAGGCGGCCTTTGTAGAGAAATGATAAAGGAAGTTGGTACACGGCACCAGGTCTCTCCAAACTGACAATATATTTGTTATTTAAAAAACACAACTATATTTTAGGTAGAAATTTTTTTTTTTATATAAACTAGAGTAAGGCTATGTGATTTTCACCAAAACATTAAGATACTGGGGTTCTAAATCACGGGGATCATCTGATGTTAGTATGACTTGAAATGACGAATTGTTAGGGTTCCTGTATTTATGCGAAAATATAATTTTTTTAAAAAGTACTTGGAAAAATTGGTATTGACAGTGAGTCTTCTTAAGGTAGAAAGTGAAAGCTTTTCAGACACTGGGACTTTCCCTGGCTGTGGACCAGCCCCAGAACAAAGCAGAGCCACCTCTTAGGTCCACTCAGTTGCCTTGCTGCTGCAAACTAGACCTGTGTGCGCGAGGAGGCCACTCTAAAAGAAGAAACTGTAAAGTTGTAAAAGACATTAATTTGTTTAAAATAACTTGCTCTGCTGGAAACCACAGTGTTTTGATTTGGTACTTAAATGATATTTTTGGAGTGAAAATTATCACTCCAACAGAAATATTATTTTATTGTATTAAAGAGTACTGTATTGGTTTGCCAAAAGTTTTGTGACTTAGTAAAGGTATTACCGTCCTTGGACTTGGACTTTATGACTTAGCATGCTGTACTCTGGGCTGGTAATGCTAACTAAAAAAATAGTCATTAGCTGAGTTTTGCCACACTCTTACACAGAACACTTAACGCTTAAACAGAAGAGCAGCTGTTCACATCTTTCACCATTTCACATTTGCTTAATTTATAAATTGCCATGTGTCCAAATCATGGTTCTATAATTGCTAAGGCATGATATGTCAGGTTATTTGAATATAATTACTTTTTGAAGTAACTGTGACCACAAAACGTCTTTTTTACATGAGGAGCTGTACATCATTCGAAATTACTCAAATGGGGCCGGTGAGATGGCTCAGCGGCGTAAGTGCCTGCCTTGCAAGCGTGAGGGCCCGAGTTCGACTCCCGGATCCCACATACAAAAAAGGGGCCGGTGATATCGCTCAGCGGCACGGGTGCCTGTTGGCGCGCGAGGTCCTGAGGTCGACCCCCCGGTACCCACAAAAAAAAAAAAAAAAAGAAATTACTCAAATGATGTCTTGATCTGAAGCGTAAATCCCAGGTACTTAATGTTTTTAATAATATGGGACCATGATGGGGGTGTGGAGGCTCTGGGGGAGACAATTAAGTACGTAGTGGGGGAAACGAAACAGTCTACACTAAGTAAATTGCACTGTAGCTTTTATTTATCAGAAATCCTTATCTTGGGTAACAGGGTGGCTGCAAGTAAAAACAATCCAGTAAATCTATTTTGTTTAGTATTTTATACCAGGCAGTTGACCACTAAATGACATCTTTGATACTTGGAAGTGTTGCATACAATTTTTGTTAAAAGGTGATTACCTTTTGCCTTTGTTTTACAGTGCTTAGTATGATTAACTTTTAGTTGGGTTTCCTATAAAGAGACCAGTTAACACATCTACATAAACTACAGAAACAGTACCAAACATTTAAAATTAGTGTTTTTCTACTTAAAATCTTGTGTGGCTTAAGAATTCTTATGAGGGCCGGTGAGATGGCTCAGCGGCTTAAGCGCCTGCCCGGCAAGCACAATGGCCCGAGTTCGACTCCCGAAACCCACATACGAAAAAAGGGCTGGTGATATCGCTCAGCGGCACGGGTGCCTGCTGGTGCGCGAGGTCCTGAGGTCGACCCCCGGTACCCACAAAAAAAAAAAAAAAAAAAAAAAAAAATTCTTATGATATTTGTAAATTGTGCTAAATTCCAATAAGGTTTCTGATTTTTTTTGGTAACCAGAGATGGCTTGTACAATTGAAATACTATTTCGGCTAAAAAAAATTGCTAAATACTTGTTAATATTTCACAAAAAGTGACTTGTATAATTTTCGTAAGTTATTCTTGTTCTAAAAAAAGGTATAATGCCTAAGGATAAATTATTTTTCAACCAACCTTTATCATATCCTTCACTTGATTTTTACTCTGACCTAATGATAAAACATGTATAAATTTTCATTTTCCAAGCTAACTACATCTATTTAAATACCTGATAGGGCTGGTAAGATAGCTCAGCGGCATAAGCGCCTGCCTGGCAAGCGTGAGGTCCTGAGTTCAACTCCCAGTACCCACATACGAAAAAAGGGCCGGTGATATTGTTCAGCGGCACAGGTGCCTGCTGGCGTGCAAGGTCCTGAATTCGACCCCCAGTACCCACAAAAAAATAATAATAATAATAAAAAAATAAGTAAATACCTGATGATTCATGGCTTCTATTAAAATATAAACAAGTTCACAGCAAGTTCACTGACAAGGACTAAACCAGAATAAAGTGCTGAATTACAGCTATTAAGCATTTTATCCTATTTAATATTAAGATGAACTTATGAGAATTAAAATGGCCTTTGTTAATAAAGACTTTCATTTCACCATAAAAAAAAAAAAAGCACAAAAGACATGGAAATGTTGGCAATGTATCACATGTGATAAACTATAAAGCTCTGAAGTAGGACACAATGCATATAAGTATGGCACATTTTAATTAACACTTGCCTATGATTTGAATAGAGACTATAATTTGGACAATTGTATTTTTTGCATTTTTTTATTGTGATAAAATACCTATCACATAAACTTTACCATCATAACCATTTTAAGTGTAACATTAAAAAAATTTGTAACGTGGAACCGACACTGAGAAGTTGAAATAGAACTTGAAAAATTAGGATTTTAAAAGTTAAGGTATTTGTCCAGCTTCCCTCATGACAGCCATGGTGCCAAGGAAATTTCAACAGAACCAGAATGTTTTTCTGGACTCCAAAATATCCAAAGCCTGAATGATTCTACATATATGTATTTCCTGGCTTTTGTTCTAACTCTCCTATAAATGAAAGTGCTTCTATGCATCTGAACAGGGCATACTAGCTTGCCCTCCTATTTAACCAAATTGTGAATAAAGTCATTTTTCCTTTTGTATGGGATTCTCTTGTACTCTTGATAGGAGGTGGGTGAACAAATCTAGATAGTGGGGGCCCGGATTCAGGTTTCTGGTCAGATCCCTGTTAACAAAACTATGATCAATTGGATATTAGACATACTAAGTATTATGGTTTATATCTGCTCTCCCCCCAAAGCCTCATGCACTCATAGGTGGGGCTTTGGGGTGGTGTTTGGATCATGGGTGCGTGATACTCATCAGTGGATTAGTCTACCAGTGAGTTTATAGCTAAATATGATTTGGGAGGTGAAGCCTGGTTGGAGGAGGTGGGTCACTGAGGATGTGGCCTATAAGGGTCTATTTCTCTCCTCCCTTGATCCCTCTCTCTGCTTCCTGCCTGCCATGCTATGAGCTGTTTCCCCTCTGCCATGCCCCTCTGCCTCGGAGCCAGCCGACTGTGGACTGAAACTTCTACAAACTGTGAATCAAAATTAATCTCTACTCCTTTCATTTGCAGGTGTTGGGTATTGTGTCTCTGGAGGAGAAAGTAACTAAGACACTAAGTATGCTTGCTACTTGACAAATCCTTATATTAAGTCTGTAATATAAGACAGAAACTTGTAACAATTAGAGCTGTTTAAGAAGGGAAGCGGCCATCTCAAAACTAGAGGAAGTATCTAGGCTGAGGTTCTCAACCTGGACTGTAGACTGGAATAACTACAGAAGCTTTATTAACATACTTGTGCTTAAGCTCCTGATCAAACCAACTAAACCACAAAGAGTGAAGACAGGGCCTGGGCAGCAGTCACTTTTAAATGCATCTTGGATAATTCCACCATGAAACAGGCTGACAAGTGCAGACTTGGGAGTAAAGAGGATAGACAAACGAACTGTCAGGAGAGTTAGCAGAGGGACCAAATCACTGCTTCCCAAACCTGAAATGCATCTTCAGGCATCTCATTAAAGTGCAAGCTCTGAATCAATAGTACAGGGCTACCTCAGATTTTGTATTTCTAACCATTTTTGTTGTTAGTCCAAGGACAATACTTTGAGTAGAGGAGATGAGATGACTTAAAAACAAAAAACAAAAAGCAAAAAATGGGAGAGCCTCTAATATAAAGAGAACTAAAACAAATTTGACAAAATTTGAACACTTAGTTCACTAAAGTAAAAAGTTTTAGGGTACTAACTGGACAATTCTTTTAACTTTTGTAAAGGCTCAAAGTTTTTCAAAACAAGATTCAATGAATTTTGTATAAGTTAGAGATTTTGAGTGCAGATCAAAATGGGAAGAGCTCAATAAAACATCCATTATTCCACTGACTGTTTCATTCCTTGATGGAGATGAAATCATCTCTTTTTTTTTTTATGTGGGTACTGGGAGTCGAACTGTGGACCTCGCGCTTACCAGGCAGTCGCTTATGCCGCTGAGCCATCTCACTG
This sequence comes from Erethizon dorsatum, assembly GCA_028451465.1. Classification (NCBI taxonomy): domain Eukaryota; kingdom Metazoa; phylum Chordata; class Mammalia; order Rodentia; family Erethizontidae; genus Erethizon; species Erethizon dorsatum. The sequence continues at coordinate 29,069,159 of CM051829.1, read as the reverse complement.
GCCCAAAATCATCTTATTTTATAAATTAATGTTATTTAAAAATTCTTGGGCCAGTGAGATGGCTCAGCAGCGTAAGTGCCTGCCTGGCAAGCGCGAGGGCCCGAGTTTGGCTTCTGGAACCCACATACGAAAAAAGGGCCGGTGATATCGCTCAGCGGCACGGGCGCCTGCTGGCACGCGAGGTCCTGAGGTTGATCCCTGGTACCCACAAAAAAAAAAAAAAAAAAAAAAATTCTTGGTCAGTGGTTATTCTTTTCTCAAGGTCTGTCTGTCTTGTAATTACAAATCTTATAATAGTCTGTCATGTATAGATTGGTAAAACAGATGTTTCACAGAAACTATCGTCATATTAATAGAGATAACATACTTGATGCTTTTTCCCTAACATCAGGAATAAGACAGGCATAAGTAATTTCTTGTCACTTCTATTCCATATCCAGGATTTTAGAAAGATCAATTAGTCAATAAAAAGAAGTAAAAAGAATCCAGATTGGATTTCATTATTTCCTAAGAAAAAAGAGTAAAACTCTTCTATTCACAATTATGTTATAACCTCCTTTTGTTCTACTTTGGGTACTTAATATACTCCCACAGCACCTAAAATGGCCTCTACTAGGCACCCAATGTTTGTAGACTTTGAAAGAATATACAGCTCTATGGATGGATATCTGCATGGATAATCTATTTTGTATACCACATACAGCAAAATAGAGGGTAAGGGAGCTCCTTGTTTCCCACAACAAACAGTGACCAAGCTCCTGAAATGTGAAAAGTCATGGGAGGTATGTTGTATTGTGTGGGTCTGCCACCCTCCTGCTATAGTTTGGATCTGGAGTGTCCCTCAAAGGCTCAGGTGTTAAAGGCTTGGAGCCCAGCCTGTTGCACTACTGGGAGATGGCAGAACCTTTAGGAAGGGGGGCCTAGTGGGAGGAAGTTAGGTTACTGGGGGCATTCCCCTTCCTGTATCTCTTTGCTTCTCACTGCCATGAGGTAAACAATCCTTTTCCACCACATATTCCTGTCATGATGTATTCATGGCCACAGGCCCATAGCCAACAGGGCCAAGGGACCATGGATGGAAACCTCTGAAACCATAAGCCAAGATAAACCTTTCCTCCTTTTAAATTGATTAGCTCAGGTATTTTGCAACAGTGATGGAAAGCCAGCTAACACAACTCCTTAGGTGGCATCCAGAGAAAACCAATTAACTTTACATAAGTTACATAAGAGGTCAATACACATAAGAGGTCAATCTCTTTTCTAAGAAGCACTGAAATTCATCTCCAGTCAGACATCCCTAATTTCCAGAATATATGTTGCTTTGACCCATCATCATTTCTGGAGTCAAAGGATTACTCAAATTGCAAATTTCATGAACTTGTAACTATTATTAACTTATTCATCATGTGACACAGTAAAGGAATTATTTTTAGAAAATGATCATGGTAAGCAATAGAAGTGAACACTGCCCCCTGCCCTACTAACCTTCAGGACATTGCCTACAATGACACTGTCAACAGTTTCAGGTGGGACTTTGCCAGCAGACAGAGCAGCCTTGGCAGCAAATTCCGTCAAATCAACAGAACTGTAGTCTTTCAGAAGACCTCCATAAGCTCCGAAGGGCGTTCGCTTAGCAGCGACAACAAACACACCTAATGCAAGAAGAGACTTGTAAGCAAGCACAGATCAGTTGGTATCTCTTAACATGTTTTAAATAATCTTACTGTGAAACCTTATTGTAAAAAACAATTTTCAGTTAATAGTCACTGTGTATTTTTATAACAGTACCTTTGCTTCATTTTTCTTTACCCTTTCCATGTCTTCTTCCTAATTTCATTAGTTCTACTTCTGGTCATGGATGAATATGCTCTGATTTGACCATAGACAACAATGAAAAATCCCACATAATAATACATGAAAAACTATGTGAAGGCCCTAGAAATGAACAAAAGTAGGCAGAATTGATACTTCAAAGAAGGGAACAGTACAGAATGAATGTCACATTTATTTATCGAAAGCTAGCAGTCCATGCTGCGTGGACTGACTAGAACTTTGAAATACAGTCATAATGGCTTTAAGAATCAGAGAACAAAGTCCACGGTAACTACAGTTATTGGAAAGTGATGCAAATCTGAAAAAGAGGAGCACCAAAGAGGAAAAGTATAAATTTTACATAAAACTGCCCAAATATCTGACACTTGAACCATGCATATGTGGATCAGATTACAAATATCTCAGCCAAATTTGAAAACATGGACCTTGAATTTGAGCTGCTGCCTTCCATAGGGAAAGACATAGTTTATAGTATGATTTCAGCCAGAATTTGCTGCTTGCAAAAAATAAATAAAGGCCTACCAATCAGTAAGTCAATAGTCTTCTAAAGAACAAAACATAATTCAGTTTCTAAAATGTTTCATCTGCTATGTCCATAACACAATGAAAAATTAATACACATATAAGGAAACAAGAAAATGTGACTCTCTTAAGGAAAAAAGAGGTCCGGGGATATAGCTCAGTGGCACAGCACCTGCCTGGCAAGTGTGAGGTCGTGAGTTTGATTCTGGGTACTGCAAAAAAAAAAAAAAAAAAAAAAAAAAGAGTCAAACAGAGACTGATCCCAAGATCCAGATGATGTAATTAGCAGACAAGGATTAAAAAAAACAGCTATGTATTATATTTATGCTCAAGGACATAAAAGAAAATATAATAAAAGATAGGATATCTCAGCAAAGAAATAAAAACTAAAAAAAAAAAAAAAAAAAAAAAAACCCAAGTTATAAAACTTAAAACTAAAATAAAGAATTTACTGGGTAAGTTTAAAGACAGGATGAAAATTAAAAGACAAAGATTCAGTGCCTTTGAAGATTGATAAATAGATTATCCGATCTGAAGAAGAGAGAGAAAAAGAGACTGAAAACAAAACAAAATAAAGCATGGTTAGAATCACAAATTTTGAGAAAGGAACATAGGCAATTCACTGAAGAAACAACGGTCCAACCAATGGTGCTGGAAAAACTAGACATTCACATTTAGGCTTTTTTTTTTTTTTTTTTTTTGGACAGGGTCTTGCTATGTAGTGGAGGCTGGCCTTGAACTTGCTTATGTAGCCCAGGCTGGCTTCAAACTCACAGCAATCCGCCTGCCTCTGCCTCCTGAGTGCTGGGATTAAAGGCGTGAGCCACTACGCCTGGCAACAACTACATTTAAAAACATCAATCTAGACATAGATTGTGTACTTCTCACAAAATTAAAAATGGATCATATACTTAAATATAAAATGTAAAACAGAACTTACAGAAGATAAATAAGAGAAAAAATCTATCTACGAGCTTTATAATTTCTTAGATGTAACACCACAAGCACAATCCATGAAAGAAAAACTTGTTAAGTGGAACTTCGTTCAAATTAAAACTTCCGGGGTCGGTGAGATGGCTCAGTGGCGTAAGCGCCTGCCTGGCAAGCACGAGGGCCCGAGTTCGACTCCCGGAACCCACATATGAAAAAAGGGCCGTTGATATCGCTCAGCGGCACGGGCGCCTGCTGGTGCGCAAGGTCCTGAGGTCGACCCCCGGTACCCACAAAAAAAAAAACCAAAAAACAAACAAAAAAAAAAAACAAAAAAACTTCTGCTCCTCAAAAGACATTGTTAAAAGCATGAAAAGACAAGCCACAGTCTGGAAGAAATATCTGCAAAACACTTATCTGGCAAAGCACTGGTATCTGAAATATAAAAAGAGCTCCTAAAGCTCAACAATAAGAAAAACGAAGAAAACAAAATCAATTTTAAAATGGGGGGGCCGTTGAGATGGCTCAGCAGCGTAAGCGCCTGCCTGGCAAGTGCGAGAGCCCGAGTTCGACTTCTGGAACCCACATACGAAAAAAGGGCCAGTGATATCGCTCAGTGGCACAGTGCCTGCTGGCACGCGAGGTCCTGAGGTAGACCCCAGTACCCACCAAAAAAAAAAAAAAAAAAAAAATTAAAATGGGCTAAAGATCTGAACAGATACCTTATCAAAGAAGTTATACAGACAGTAAGTAACCATATGAAAAGATGCACAATGTCATATTACATTACATAGAGAATTGCAAATTATAATAACGAGCTACCACTACACAATTATTTCAATGACTAAAATCTCAAATGCTGACAACATCAAATGCTGGTGTGGAGGTGGAGCAAGAGGAACTCATTGTTGGTGGAGAGGCAAAGCAGTACAGTACAACCCCTTTCGAAGACAGGCAGTTTCCTATAAAACTAAACATACTCTAACCGTATGATTAACCAATTGTGTTCCTTTGCATTTACCCAAATAACCTAAAATCTATATACAAGAATGTTTACTCTTAACTGCCAAAACTTGAAGCAACTAGGATGTTCTTTGATAGGTGAATGGATAAACAAACAGGGCTGTATACCAGCAGTGAATGGAATACTATTCAGTAATAAAAAGAAATGAGCTATCAAGTCATAAAAAAGGAATCTTAAATGCATACTCCTAAATGAAGGAAGTCAATCTGAAAAGCCATATATTGTACGATTCTTACTCTATATCTGGAAAAGGCAAAGTTATGGAGACAATAAAAAGATGAGTGCTTGCCACGGGTTCAGAGGCAGGAGTGAAATGGTGAAGCACAGGTGACTTTTAGGGCAATGTAATTACAAGATGCTGTAATGGTGATACATGCTATTTACATATTTGTCAAAATTCATAGAACTGTACAACACAGAGTGAATCCTGATGTAAACTATGGACTTCAGTTAATAATGATATATTAATATCAGCTCATCAACTGTAACAAACCTACAAGTGCCAGATATTTATAATATGGGAAACAAGGGTGGTGTGAGGGTACATAATGCCTTGTGCTTTCTGTTCAATTTTTCTATAAACCTAAAATTGGTGCCAAAACAGTTTATTAATTAAAAAGGGAAGCCAGGAATGGTGGCACACACCCATAATCCCAGCACTGAGGGAGGCTGAGGCAGGAGAATCACAAGCTCCAGTCCCACCTGGGCAAATTAGCAAGATGGTATCACCAAAAACAAAAAAACAAAAACAAAGAAACAAACAAAAAACCCAAAAAAGCTGTGGATGCTGCTCAGTGGATGTCTGTGTTCCTTGGTTCTATCTCTAGTATGTCTGAAAAAAAAGAAAAATTTGGGAAAAAAACATGGGTGGAGCACTTATGGTATCATAGGAGAGTAGGAATAAAAAATAATTTGAAGAAATTATGAAAATTCTACAAATTTGATAAAAGATAAAAATTTATAGATGAAAGCTTAGTGAACGCAAATAGAACACCACACACGCTCCTTCCTATACCTTGGCACGTCATTGTGAAACTTCCAAAATCCAAAGATGATAAAAATCTTAAATGCATCCTGAAAAAATGACATTGCATGGTCACTTGAAAATTTGAATCATCTGCATGTATGCAATATGTCATTTTTTCAGTGTGTTTTATGTGAGGTGGACTGTCTGGAGGAGGGTTACTGTCAGTATGTCTTTTACTATATTAAACTTTTAAAAAATTTAAACACTTATTGTATATTTCCATCACACTTCATAATTTCATGTTTCTTCATAAAGTTCATTAGTTTCTCCCCAATATTTCATAATCCAAGAAAATATTTGTGAGAGGCAGAGCTAGTAGTGCTTATAATGAAATAGCTACAGAGTACAAATCTGTCAAATCATCCTTCCCCAACCCCTTTCACCCACTCCATCAACCCCACATTCAACACCACCATTTGCTGTTGCCTTGGACTTCGGCAGTAGATCCTTAAACGGTCTTTTTTTTTTTTTTTTTTGTGGGTACCGGGGGGTCGACCTCAGGACCTCGCGCGCCAACAGGCACCCGTGCCGCTGAGCGATATCACCAGCCCCTTTTTCATATGTGGGATCCGGGAGTCGAACTCGGGCCCTCGCGCTTGCAAGGCAGGCGCTTATGCCGCTGAGCCATCTCACCGGCCCTTAAACGGTCTTTTTATTGTCCTAGACCTTGCAGGGAATCAGACGGAGTAGAAACCAGATGGTGTCATTCCCCTGCTTTAAATCCTTGTTTTGCCTTCCACTGGATTTACAATAAATCTCCACCTTCCTCACAGAGCCCACTGGGCCTTGGACCATCAAAACGTTCGATTCTTCGATCCTGTAAAGCCTTTCCCTGTCTCAGAGCCTTGATATGTATCCTAAGCTGAATATTCTTCCAATGATTCTGGTCACGTCATGAAAACAAAGTTTATATAATTTTTAAAAACAAGTCACTAATCCTAGAAGTCCCTGCACTGCCTGTAGTCGCTCAAACGAAAGTAAGATTAAAGGGAGGAAGGCAGGTAGTATTCGAACAGGCCTTTCAGGCAGAGGCCCCAACCCGCCCCCCAACCCCCGCCCCGGGAGCGCTGAGCAGACGGCCCGGCTCCGCTGAATACCTACTGTGCCCCAGGCTTCTCCAGCGTTTGGGGACGCCCTGGTAGCTGAGCTCGAACACGTGGGTCACTATTACGCGAAGGAGCGCCCTCCAAGGTCAGGACAAGCTAACCTTGGTCTCCACTCAGTCCACAGAAAATTACACAGAAATCGTTGTCGCCGGCATTTTACAAGCGTGCTCCTTAATGCAAACAATCTCAAGTCTCCCCCAGGGCCGAGAGACTGAACTCCCAAGACCCCTGACTGTCCACTGAGTCCGAAAGCGGAGGACGGGCTCAGGGTGGGATGAGACCCGAGGGGCGTGGAGGGGGCCGCGCTCACCTCGGAGCAGGGCCATGGCGGCAACTTGGACCCGCAGAGAAGACCGCTCGTTCTGCTAATGAGGCCGCCTGGCTCAGCCAGGCCCTAAAATTGGAGGTGTCGACGCTCGGCGATGCCACGCCCCGGCCCTTTCACCCACTTCCCACAGGCTCCTCGCCCGGGCCTGCCCCGGGCCCGCTCTGGGAGCCCCGAGCCCTTTTCGCCGTCCCTTGAGAACCAAGGGTACCACCATCTCTGGGGAGCAGGCCCGGGGAAGACGGGCGTCATAGTTTTCCAGACTTTCCAGCTGTTTCCACATCTAGAGAATTCCTCTGACAACAGCCGATACATCCTAAACGTGTAGAACCCTCTGTTCCCTACAGTTCCCTCCCGCCTAGCCCGTGGCCTTAGGATACTGCATAAATCACTACTAGCTGGGAGGGCGCCAAATGCCCTGGGGCTCAAGAGAGGTGGGGCACGGGACTTCGGACTGGGGGCGGACCGGAAGTGCGGTGGGCGGGGCCGGAGACGGTGCGGCGGGATTGGCTGCGAAGTCCCGCGGCTGCGCAAACTGTTGGGCCTAGGTCTTAGCTGGAGACCCCGCGCGTTTCTGGGTAGCTGTGGCGGCTTGGGCGGTAGGAAAGTGGGAAGCAGCGAGTGTAGTAGGACAGGGTTCTCCAGGTTCCCCGGTGCGGCTCCCAGTGAGCCCGCAGTATTTTCCTTATATGATCAGGCCCCACTGTGGGCGGCGCTGCTTGCCCGGAGCCTGAGAGGATTATGAAACCTGTCAGGCGAGGTGGGGCGAGGGGACCTGGTGCGGGAGAATTAGGGGTGAGGGGCGGGCAGGTGAGGCCGGGCTAGGAGGAGGTTGAGGGAGGCCCCTGCCGCTGCAGCGTGAGCCCTGGCCGGTGATGACTAGACCACTGCGCAATCTGAGTCCTGGGAACCAGGTGATGGAGCGTGCTGTCCGACAGACTGAGGCCGGGCGAGCCGGAGGCGGCCGGGGCGGCGGGAGGGGAGAGCACCTTAGCGCCAGGCTTGGGGCGTGGTTGACTGTTGCAGGTGTCAGCTTTTCAGACCCTCTGGTGGCACGCTTGTAATGTTGGCTTTTAAAAAAAAATTATTATGGTGAAAACTTTCAAATACAGTGTAAATAGAGGAAGGGCTTGTTCAGTAAACACTCGTGTATTTGTGGTTTCACATCAATCCCTCTGTTCTTCGATCAAACCGTCTTTATTTTTTAAAATAAGATGATACTGTACCTAATCCCACACATACTTCAGCTCACATTAGAGTTGAATATTTATTTACAGTTCTTTTAAAGACAAAATTTCCATGCGGCCAGATGTACAAATCTTAAGTTAGATGAGCTTCACAAATACATACGCTTTAAACTTTTTACTGTTTTTATGAAAAAATAAAAAACTACATATATAATATATATATACACACTCTTGTACACACTTCCCTATTCAATTTGCTCTTTGCCCACCACGTATTTAAGAAAAAGTATCATAATTTCCCATTTATTCTACAAATCACCGTCAGCGAATGTGTGGGTCCTAAATGCATTGAGGGAAAAGTTAACATATTAAAACATGTAAATACATGTAAGGATATTTAACATAGTCTTGGTATCAGACGAGTACCTTACAATGGAGAAATCTTGTGGGTATTAAGTAAATTATCAAGCTGAATGTCACCAATAATAAGACAAACTCATGGGCACCCCTGCACTGAGGACAAATCTCACTGATGTAGATTTCTCTCAAAAATGTCTGACCTGAATCTAATCATAAGATAAACTCAAATTGAGGGACATTCTGCAAAATAACTGATGCAACCTCTTTGAAAATAATGTGCAAACCAAAAAAAGCCTGGGAATGGTATGATTAAAGGAGAGTAGAGATGTAACAATTAAATGTAATGTGGCATCATTCATTGAAACCTGGATTCAGAAAAACCTCAAGGACAGTATTGGGACACTTGGGGAAACTTAAACATAATTCATATATGGGATAGTAATACTGACATTAATTTTCCTGATTGTGATACTGTAGTTATGTAGGAGACTGTCCTTTGTTCTTAGGAGATACATACTGATATACTTAGGGATGAAGAGTTATGATGTCTGCACCTAACTCTTAAATGCCTCAGAAAAATAAATAAGTGGATAGAGAAAGAAAAGGCAAATGTGAAATATTACCAATTAGGGAATCTAATGAATATATGGCTATTGTTTTATTTTTACTACTTGTCTGTAGGTTTTAACTTCTTCAGAATAAAAGCTAGGAAGAAAAATACCCTTTAAGAAAGCCACACACTTACTTGAAACACATTATTCTCTAAGGTAGTCATTTTCTCATTTACATAACTACTTAGGCAGGTGTACATTGTACAATGCTCAGTATGTCTATCAAAATTAATTACAAGTTTTTCCCCTAGACATGGAAACTCTGAGATATAAAGTTAATTGTTCTAAGACATTTAGCTTTCGCTATTTTTAGAAATGCAATATTATTTCTTTCTGTACTTTTTTTGGAGGGAGGGGGTGTTAGTATAAGATTGGAAATTAGCAAATCTATTGTTAAATATGTAAATCCTAGTGTTAACATTTTATCAGAATTTCAGCACTATTGGGCCTCAGTCCTCTCTCTCACATTTTCTGGGTAATTTTTCTGTGCTTAAACAGTTTTCCCTGCCTTCCTGTAACACTCAGAATTGATGGCAGTTTAAGCAACAGTGGCTTTAGGAGCCTCAATAAGAGAAAGTATGGAAAGCTGGTGAAGTCAGTAGGGACTGGGACAAGTTTTTTAAAAGGGCATATGAATCTGAAAGAGTGACTAATGTATGTGCTCACTGTTACTCCAATGGCTGTGGTGAGAATTTCAATTTTTGTTCGTTGAAAAGCAATTATTAGCTTGAGTGTGGTTTTGTCCTTGCAACAAATACCTACTCCTTAGAAAGTTCAAGTTGCCAAACAAGGTAAAGGAAAGAAAATGTAGACAAAAATATAGACACTCATTTGCTGAATTCCCTCATTTTAAATTTTACCCTAAGTCTTGGTGAGTTCCAGTAGACTTAAGACATTGAACTGAGTTGAACTGAAAGCTGTTTGTTTCTCTACTTGTTTGAAAGTTATTTGCAGTGTCTATACCCTTAACGAGCCTTAGTTAGAATTTCATTTAGTCATATAACTTTAAGCTAAATCCCAATAGTCCTTGGGTCTAAGTTAACTCTGTAAAATACTAATGTTGGTGGAAGATGACAACACTCTATCATCTTCAGCCAAACATCTCTGTAAATATACTTATCACTGAACAAATCGGGCTGCTCATTGTCCTTGCAACAAATACCTACTCCTCAAAGGAAACTGCATAATGCAGGCATAATTTGGGGGACTGGGACATCTCAGTAAGAAGGTGTTAGTATGTGGCCTTTGGTTAGGTGATTTGGAGACGGTCCAAAGAAGCAGGGGTTCACCCTCACTTGGGTCAGAAAGTAGGGGCATCTCTTTTTTTTTTTTTTTGTGGGTAGTGGGGGTCAACCTCAGGACCTCGCGCACCAGCAGGTGCCCATGCTGCTGAGCGATATCACCAGCCCTTTTTTTTCGTATGTGGGTTCCGGGAGTCGAACTCGGGCCCTCGCGCTTGCCAGGCAGGCGCTTACGCCACTGAGCCATCTCACCAGCCCCCAGTAGGGGCATCTTTGATGAGACATCTGCATATGCAGTCAATGGTCTGAGAAATGCATCTGCACTGTTGTAGGAATAGCACAGGGTATACTTACACTGGTCACAACATCCCTCGGCAGTACGATCCTACAGGACCACCATTGTACATGTAATCTATCTGCTGATGATAACACCATTATGTGACACCTGACTATAAACTTATCTAGAAACAGAGCAGATTGGAGCTAGGTTAAAGCCACACCTGGTGAAGAAGAATCATCCCTCACAGCAGCTGAAAGAGGGGCTGTTTAGTATCCCATGGTTTACACAGCAATTTTGTTTTCATCTGTGCCAAAATTACACAGTGGTCATTTCGCCTCACTTCAGTTACACAGCCACCTTGTCTGATGCTGGTGCTTGTAAGATTACTTGTGTGCGGAAGGAAAACAGCATGGCCTAGCAGGGCGCACCAGGGCCACTTCTTAACACCTCCAGGCCCAACTTGTGTCGGATCAGTTTCTGGATGTTTGGCTGCTTTTCTTTCTCAGCTTTTACTAGGTAAGTCCATCTTGTTTGAAATTTGGCACTTCTGCCATAGTTTTCCTGATGAGTCATTAAAGACAGGCCTAGACACGAGTATGAACAGGAGATGGAAGCTGGGCCTCACACATGCTCTACTGCTGAGCTATACCTCCAGTCCATGGTGAACATTGTATTTCAGTACTGGTTCCTAATGAAAAGTGTTTAAGAGGACCATCTCTGGAGATTTGTTTGATAAATTAAGGTGGGGCTGGTTATAGGCCTTTATAAAGATTCCTAGGTGATTCTGATGCATGCTTCTAGTTAAGAACAGTATCCCCATGTTTCCATACAGATGTTCAGTTTCTGGGCTCTCTCTTCCATTGGGCAATTTTTCTCTGTGCTAATCCCACACATCTTACAAAGGTGTGATTGAAAAGCATGGTGGATGTTTACAATTTTAAAAATACATTAAATGGCACATTGCCATTAATTCCCCACAATATACTCCCCTTGCCACTTTCTGAAGCAGTTCTTAAAATCTTTTTGGCTTCAGTTGTGTTGTTGTGGCTGCCTTTACATCCTGAATCAACTCAAAATATTTACCTTTCATGGTTGTTTTCACTTTGGGTAAGAGCCAGAAAAGTCACACAGTACCAGATATGGTGAATAAGGTGGATGAGGACACACCATTTTTGTGAGGCTGCCTTTCTGTTGGATGACACTTGGCAACAGCACTCACTGTATTTTTGATCACACATCATAAAGACATGAAAGAGGACTTCCAGAACTGCTTTAGAAAGTGGCAAGGATGATGGATGTAATTGAAGTGGGTAAAATTTTGAGGGGGAAAATTTTAATAATTTTTAAATTTGAACATTCACTATATATTTTGATCACAGCTTGTAGTTACTAGTTTCACGATGTCTCAATACTTGCTAGGGAAAACTCTCCGATTTTCTCAACGAGGGTCCTCATCTGTGGGTTTTTTACGTATACATTTTAGAATGAACTTCTCAATTTCCACAAAAACTGGCATTGAGATCTTGATTTTAATCTACAGGGGACAACTGACATCCTGTTGAAGGTATGGAGTCTCTTTATCTGTGTACATGGTTTATTTCTCCATTTTTTGTTAATTTTTGTCAGTTTTTCTAAGTTCCTCCACACAGCTTTTGTGAACATTTCCCCACTGATTCTTAATGCCATCTTTACCGTATGCTATGTTATATATCTGCTTCTGGGCTGTATGTTCTGTTTCACTGATCTGCTAGTCTTTTCTGGTACTCAAACTACCTTGAATTCTATAGCTTCAAAGTAATTGCTCAATAAATCTTGTTCTCTTATAGGGAAAGTTCTGCTCCAAGCCCAACTTTCAGACCGTCATGTGCTGGGAGCACTAGGCCAGTTTCTAATACCACCCAGGCCTAGCTCCAGGGTCAAACCAGCTCCTGAATGTTGTCCTAGTTTAAACAATCATGATGAATGTTTGAATATAGGCCCCAGAGTGAAGTCTCTCAAAGCATTTCCACGATGAATGTAATCATTATTGTACTGCAAACATGTATTAAAAAACACTTTGTAGTCAATGTGTAGCTGCAGTTTTAAATTTTTAGATTTGGCACACCACTTTATTCAAAAGTATTTATTTCCACAAATATTTATCCACAGATGAATATTAGAGTGACTAGTACAATCATTTTTTTCTATAAACAAAGGTGTGTGTAGTTTACAGATTTGTCCAAAATGGAAAAATATTTGTATCTCTAATAGTAAATTTACCCCCGAATATGTTGTGAACTTCTTTGAGAGGCAGTCCCTTTCATCTAAACATCAGTTGATGGCAAAATATTATATACAAATCTGGATTGTTCTAATGTCCATTTAGTAAGTGACTTAATTTCATCTGATTCCCTTTATTAGAACTAGAAATTTTTTAAAGAAAAACCATCTTTACTATCCAATGCCTTTTCTAAAAAAGAAAAACCCCATCCTATGTTTGCCATTGGCATTAACCTCTAATTTTATGTGCTTCCTAAATCCTAATTATGGCACCAATGTATACAAAAGTTAAATTATGGTTATTTGGCTCATGCAGCAAATTTTAGAAACTGACTGCAAATATTCTGAGGAGAAATGAAAGGGTCCTGGCCCCATGCTGTCACATTTTAGTAACTATTTAGTCATGTAGCCATTACACAAGTGCTTAGGATCCTCATTTAGGATGCTCTTGCTGCCTTAGCATTAGGTCAAGTGTTTGAAAATTTAATTTATGCAAAGGAAATAGATTCTAATTTATTTGGTACTTATGTATTTATTAAGGCTTTAAGTAGATATTTAATGAATTAATGTTAGAACTTTTCCCTACATTTTCTAAGCTATTTTTTTTTTCAAGGCTTAAAGTTTATATTGGGAAAAATCAAAGAAATCAACTAACTCCTCTTGACATGCTCCATAGAAAGGGGGCAGGGAGGGAGAGTCTACCTTTGAGTTTTATCTGCTTCCCAGGTATGCCATAGGTGCCACAACTCTGCCTCTCCCATGGCACAGGGAGAATCCATGCAGGTATATGCTTGTCAGCTTCAGTGACAACCAATTCACGTGTACTATAGGTAAACAGGTCCCATATAATAAAGACAAATTAATCTATAAATATTTGATCTTTAATCTTTATTTATTTTTTGTGGGTACCAGGGGTCGACCTCAGGACCTTGCGCGCCAGCAGGCGCCCATGCCGCTGAGCGATATCACCGGCCCTTTTTACGTATGTGGGTTCCAGGAGTCGAACTCGGGCCCTCGCACTTGCCAGGCAGGCGCTTACACCGCTGAGCCATCTCACCGGCCCGATCCTTAATCTTTAAAATGCCTGTTAAACATCAAGTCTACCATATTACACTGAGCATTGAAATTCTGCTGACAGCAACTTATTTCAGAGAAACAATTGATGAATCAGTTATCTCAGTAACTGCTAAAGGCACATAGTGAGAAAATTATCAAGCTAGATTTTTAAATATTAACATCTAGTGCTGAATTAAACCTTTATGTTATTTAAATTAAGTTGCTATGATTTTATAAAATCAGGAAGTGTTTGGGTTGAACTGACCTTAAAATGACAGAGAATAAAAATGCTAACAAAAGATTAAAGTTCCCTAAAAATATTTCTTTCAGCCTCCATATTAAATAGGGCAGATCTAAGCAATATATAACCAACTACTATATTTCTTGTTATTCATCTATAAATTAAATACAGTTCCAGTGAAATGCCTTGAAGAAATCTAAATCTGCCATTTCTTAGGCTAAGTAGAAGACTACCCCCGCCCCCTGCCATTTACTCTAATTGCCTTTGGCACCTAGTGATGAACCATGACAGCAGAGTAGCAACCAAAGAGATGGAGGGAGTGATGATCTAAGACAGTATAAAAGGACTGTAAGCCATTGTATTTGTGGAATTACTGCTTGTCAAAAGTGCTCATCACTTCAATAACAAGGCATTTTTGGTTATCCTGAAGATTAAGGACGGTCGTTGCATGAGAGACTCAGTTTGAAACTAAAGTGCATCAAAGTGCAAGTTATACTTCATAAACAACTTAAACGGCAGAGGTAGCCACAAACTCAGTTGATTTCAACTGGCTTTCCAAGCAAAGTCAGCTTGTGAGTTGAAAGGCGTGTGTCATGGATGTCAGTGACCGTGTAACTGTAACTGAGACAGAAGGGAAGGTGGTGCTCTGAGACCCAAGAGGAGCCAGGATATTTAATGTGGACACAGAGATGTTCTGATGACAGTTTATTTGGACATGACTGTCAGCAGGACCTGGGCCTTGTTCTGGCTCCAGCAGGTGGGAGAATGACCAAGGACACTGAGCTGTACAGGTACAGGATGTTAACTGTTCAGGCCTGTGTCTCCAGGAGCTTTCTAGGTTAGGTAGCTGAGTACAACAAGGTGGCAGTGGTAGTGGGGTTATTCTACTTCTGATGTATGAAGAAATCTTATCTTTTTGATGTAATATGGAGGCTGTTCTTGGCTGATTTGCAAATCATCTGTTCCTGTTATAGGAGCAGTATGTTATTATTAAATATGGGAAAGATAGTAAAAAATGGGTGGAAAAATATGTAGGATTTTCTATTGAATGATTGTTTTTGAACAGTCCAAAAAACCCTTAAAAAATCTAAGAGCAGCCAGGACACATCTAAGCCTATTACATTATTACTGAATCATCTTTTAAAAATCTTTATTTTACAGTAGAGATACATGAAAAGGGGAAATTGGCCTAAGCCATTTTATTCTCTCAAAACAAAAAACAAAAAGCCCCAAACAAAACAAAAACCAAAACCCCAACAAAACAAAAACAAAAAACCCCAACAAAACCCACAGACCTTTGGATAAATTAATGATCACAGATTATTTTTTAAAGGCTTTTTTAAAGCAAATAGATTCTCAAACCAAAGTCTGTTTAGCTCCTTATGTATCTTGGGTGTCTGGAATTAGTAGTACATTACATAATGTTCTTACTGGGGGGCTCGTGGCATTAAGAGATGAACAGCTTTCACTCGGACTTGTTCAGTCTTAACGTCTTTAAATAAAACAAGTTATTCTCTTTTCATATTTAGCATACTTTTTTTTTTTTGGCAAAGTTTTGCTGGACTTGGTAAGTGAATGGACTACCACCTGAAACAGTATTTTCCATCTTCCTTACATCTGACATCTATAGCATTTTTAGCATAAATTTTCCATAAATCTAAGACTATGCAAAAGAACTTGAGCAATTATGGACTTTGTCTTTAAATTTCGCTTCGGAAATCAGTACTGACAATGTTTGGTCTGGAGGTCAACTATACCACTAGGTCTGGTTCACAAGTCATTAACGTATACCTTTGAGAAGCTTCTCAGAAGGTCTCAGCCTGGATTTTGTTCTTAAAACATTTTCAGAAGCTCATTTATGCTTATCATTTGTCAATCTGAGGAAACTGTCAATACCTACCATTATCATGGCTATTGGTACCATTATTTGTTGAAAGTCCTATCAGGGCAATTGATATCACATTATTTTGATATTATCTTAATTTGGACATTCTCCAGTTATATGCAAAGATCAAAACTAGGCAGCTCCCATTTTATAGAACTGGCACTTTTTATGTGGCTGCAGAGACTAGTTGGTGGCTGTAGATTATGATGTGTATTGGTTTAGACTGAAATCAAACTTTAAAAATCTTCCATATTTCAAGTGTTTTTATTCTGAGAGTAGATACAAAAATTAATGACAGAGATGTGTTTTATTCTGCTTAGCTCAGCACTCTCTCCATCTCTGACTTGATCCACTTTTACCAGATTTAACAGGTCCTCAGATTCATACGACTGCATATGTTTCCTTGTGCTCATTGGAAATTGAGCTGATGCTGGAAGGGTGCGTCTTCAGACTTCATTGAGGAATTCTAGGTTGAGACATGCTGGAATGTGGATTGAGTCCATAGTAAGAGAAGATGGATTAAATGGAAACAAAACAGGAAACATGTGTTTGAAGTCTAACAGCAATTGCTGAGGGTCATTCCGGTCTTGTAGTTGTGCCTATTGGGAAGAATAATACCAGATAAATATTTAGTGCACAAAAGCGAGTTGGCATACAGGATAAGAAGATCTCTAAGATATTCAAGAAGGACCTTCAAGACCAGGAAAACATGGGGACCCTTATCCCTGAGGTATTTAATGGTGCGAGAAGCCCTGGTTTAGGCTTGGAGATGAGATGATTAAGCATTCTTTCCAGTTCTAGCATTATTTAAAATTTTGTTCTACGTAAGGGAGAAGGTTAAAAAGGACAGGTGCAGGCCATGTGGTGAGGCACAGTAGTGAAGTGGTTAAGGTCATAGGTTCTAGAGGCAGACAGCTTGAGCTAGTCCTAGCACAGATCTTGGGATGCAATGGTTACTCCTGATAACATCACCTGGAATATTAAAGAGAATAGATCTTCTCTCCCTTTCCCCCTATTTGAAGCTAGATATTTTAGGAAAGTATGACAGCCAAAATAAAATATTCATTAAGGGAGTTCACTGGGAGACCTGAAAGGATCAGGCAGGCAGAAGAAAGGATTAGTGAAGTTGAAGATAAGGCAATTGAAGTGATCCAGCCTGAAAGGAAGAAAGAAAACAGAAGAGAAAAAATGAACAATGTCTGAGGAACCAAGTAACAATATAGTAACACAACATATACATCATGGGATCATAGGAGTTGAGAAAGAGACAGAGACAGAGAGACACACAGAGAGAGAGAGACAGAGAGAGACAGAGACAGAGAGAGAAAGAGAGAGGGAGAGAGAGAGATTGATTTAAATAATGCCCAAACATGTCTCAAATCTGATGAGACACGTGTCTCTGTACATCCAAGAAGCTCAATTAATTCCAAGCAGGATGAACTCAAAGAAATTCACAATAAGACACAATAGTCAAACTGTCAATAACCAATAACAAGGAATCCTGATAGCAACAAGAGAGAAGTGACTTGGCATAAGAGATCCTTCAAAAAGATTAAACAGCTGATTTTTCATTAGAAGCATGGAGGCTAGGAAGCAGTTGTATGGCATAAAATCCTAAAAGGCAAATTTCTGTCAACTGGGAATTGTGTGTCTGGTTAATTGTGTAGGCAGTGGTGCACAACAGTAATACGAGCACTCCGGGAGACTAAGGCAGGAGAATTGCAAGTTTGAGCCTGGCATAGGCAATTTAATGACTTAGAACTCATCTCAAAATAAAAAATCAAAAAGGGCTGGGAATGAAGCTCAGTGTAAAGACCCTGGGCTCAATCCCCAGTACAGAAAAAAAGAAATAAAATTAAATCATTTCCTAGAGACAAAGGATATTATACTTTGATTAAAGGTTCACTCCATCAAGAACAAGAAACATACATGTACCTATCAGCAGAGCTCCAAAATATATAAAGCAAAATCAACAGAGTTGGAGGGAGAAACAGTTCTCTAATAATGGCTGGACACTTCAATTCCCCACTTTCAATAATGGGTAGTGTTATGGCTTGTATCTAGATTCCCCTCCAAAGCCTCATATGGTCATAGGTAGGGCTTTTGAGAGGTAGCTGGATCTAGGGGTTGTGATGCTGGGAAAAAGGGTGTGTGACTAGTAAATTAGTCCACTGATTGATCTGGCATAGTTTGGGTGTGGGTAATGGGAAGGCCTACTCTGGGTGTGGGTGGCATTACCAAAAGAGTGGATAGCCTGGAAGGGATAAAAGGGAGAGGCAGACTACTGCCTGCTGCTCGCTGCTTTGCTGCCTTCTGCCTGCCCGGCAATGCCATGGACTGTTTCTCCTTTGCAGTGCCCCTTTGCCATGCCACCCTGACTTGGATCCAGCCAACTAGGGACTGAAACGTCTACAAACTGTAAGCTGAAATAAATCTTTCCTCCTTTAACTTTGGGTGTTGGGTATTTTGTCTCAACAATGAGAAAAGTGACTAACATAGGTAGATTAACAAGACAGAAGAGTCAAAAAAATAGAGGCCATGAACAACACTATAAGTCAGACCTAACAAACATATACAGAACCCTCCACTGAAGAGCTGAATACACATTCTTAGTGTCCATGGAACATTTTCCAGGACAGACTATAGATTATACAAAATAGCCTTAGTAAATTTAAGATTGAAATCCTACAAAACATTCTTTTCTGGTTGATACAAAATGAGACTAGAAAGGAATAAAGGAAAACTGGAAAATCCATACTGATGTTGAAATTAGTATGTTCTTAAATAGATAATGGGTGAAAGAAGTCAGAACAGGACAAGAGAAGTTCTACAAGTCAAAGTGAAAGTAAACACTCATGGGATGTGGTGAGAGTAACGCTGAGATAAATTTATAACTTGTACATGCCTACCTTAAAAAAGATTTCAGACCAATAACCTATCTGAATACCTCAGGGAACTAAAAAAGGAAGAGCAAACAGAGCCCCAAGTAAGCAGAAAGCAGGAAATAAAAAAGGCTAAATTCAGAAACTAGATTACTAAAGTTAGAAATGAAAGTGAGGTCATCACTATCAATTTTACAGAAATTAAAAAGAATTAAAGGGCCAGTGAGATGGCTCAGTGGCATAAGCGCCTGCCTGGCAAGCGCAAGGTCCTGAGTTCGAGTCCTGGTACCCACATACGAAAAAAGGGCCGGTGATATCGCTCAGTGGCATGGGCGCCTGCTGGCACGTGAGTTCCTGAGTTCGACCCCCGGTACCCACAAAAAAAAAAAAAAAAGAATTAAAGAGAATGCTAAGAATTTTACACCAACAAACTGCCTAACCTGGCTGAAATGGACAAAATCCTAGTAACAATCAATCAAAACTGACTCAGGAAGAAATAGAAAATCTGAATAGATCTACAACAAGTAAGGAGACTGAGTCAGTAATTTAATATCTTCAAAAAAAAAAGTATAAGATCGGATATCTTCAGTGGTGAATTCTCCTAAACATTTAAAATAGCACTAATTCTTCTCAAAATCTTCCCAAAAAACTGAAGAGAGAATACTTCCTAAATCATTCTAAAGCTAGATAACTAAAGCCAGGCAAAGACTCTAGATAATATCATAAGCAAAATAAGCCAGACCCCAAATGACAAATATTATATAATTATATTTACATGAAACATCTAGAATGGGCAAATACAGAGAGTAGAAAAGAGGTTATCAGGTGCTGGGGAAGGAGAAATAGGAAGTTACTGCTCAAATGGCGGGAGGTTCTGTTTAGGATGATAAAAAAAATAGTGGTGATGGTTATATAATATTGCTGATACACTTAATGTCACTGAATTGTACATGTAGAAATGGCTAAAATGGTAAAACACTGCTGTAATTTGGATATGGAATGTCTCCCAAAGACCCACGTGTTAAAGGTAGGGTTTTTAGCCTTTAATGCTATTGGAGGTGGTGGAACTTATAGGAAGTGGAGCATAGCGGAAAGAAGTTAGGTCACTGGGGGCATGCCCTTGAAGGGGATACCAGAACTCCTTGCCTCTCTCACTTCATTGCTATGAGGTGAATCCTACTGTACTGTGTAGCCACAGGTCCAAGGCAACAGGGCTAAGTGACCATGAACTAAAATCTTCTGAAACTGTGAACCAAAATAAACCTTTCCTCAGGTTTATTTGTAATGTGTAATAGAGAGCGAACACAAATACAAATGGGATAAAGGTTTCCCTTCTCATAAAGTTCAAAAGAATCAGCATGTGTAAAGCTCTGAATACAGTTGTTAGCATATGGTATAAGTGCTCCATTTATTATTAACCTTGTGGTATACGTCTTTGTCCTTCCTGCCTGTGCA
The DNA here is from genome assembly GCA_028451465.1 of Erethizon dorsatum. NCBI lineage: Eukaryota > Metazoa > Chordata > Mammalia > Rodentia > Erethizontidae > Erethizon > Erethizon dorsatum. Next base: position 29,048,935 of record CM051829.1, on the reverse strand, counting down.
CTGATCACTAGTCAATTGACCTGAATCGTGCAGATAGAAATTGTACTTTTATAAAAGTCATTGAACTGTTCATGTATTACCAAGAATAAAATCAATATAACTCAATTTCATGAAAACACATGTCATCCCATATTAGCATGAGATAAGACAAATGGTTCCCTCTTTGGGACAACACACTACTTTGCTTCCAACAGTAACAATATTTTCAAGCTTACTTATTAGTCAGCTGGGGTCTGTGATAGCATGATGTGAACATTAAAGAGTGTGGGTGGCCCTGCCCCTATGGCCTTGATAGTTGCAGCTCACATGATCACTCTCTTGGGCTGGCTCTGCTCATTCCTGTGACTTCCCTCAGCAGATGTTCCACATTCCTGGCTTATTCAACTCCCTGGGTTCTCTAGCACAGCTTCAGCTTCACTTTCACAGCTTCATGCACTGCCTTCTCAGTAGGGATTCTAACCCTGTTAAACATTGCTTCCTGCAGGGATTCTAAACCTGTGAAACATTGCCTGGTTTCCCAAGCCCTCCTTTGAAATCTCAGTGGAAGCCTCCCTGACCCAACTCTTGCATTCTCTATGCTTGCTAAACCAGCATCATATGGAGGACACCAAGGTCTGTCACCAGCTCTAGCAGCAGCCAGGCCCCCTTGGCTAAAGAAATGATTCATCCTGAAGAAAACATTCCCTAGGCATTGCCTGCCTAAGCAAAGGGCCCAGGGACTCTCTTCTCAAGTGAAAGGCTTATACTTTTATATCCTTGAACTTGTGATGTGTGGGGTGGTCTTGCTGATTTCTGAGAAGCCCTCAAGGCATCTTTCTTCTTGCCCTGGTGCAGAGTATTTGGCTTCTTTGTAATGACCCTCGTCTTCTCAACAACCACACCCTCCAACTTTAAATATGCTTTTTTTCTGGCCAAAATGAAAGTTTTTCAACTCTTTTGCCTGTTTATTGCTTCTGATTCTCACTGTAAATCTGGCTAAAAGCAGCCAGCAATACTTATGCCACTGTTTGAACGTTGTGCTGCCTTGAAATTTCCTCCCCCAGATCACTTAGTCTGTCCACCTTTAAACTCAGCTTTACCCAAAGGTTTCGGGCATGAACAAAAAGTAGACAAATTCTTTCCCAGAATGTAAATGTGTGCCCTCTAGTCCAATTCCAAATAGAATTCTCATGTACACTTGTTACCTCATGAACATAGTCTTTACTGTGTACATTCCTGTCACCATTCTGGTCTGAGCCCCAAGCAGAATTGGCCATTAAGCTCTGCTTATAGCACTCCAGCATTTTCCTAGCCAGCTTCTCCAAGCTTTTCCAAATACCTCCTACAAACCAGTTCCAGAGGCTTCTGAACCTCATGGCCACATAGTGTCACACCAATAATGCTACTTTTCTGGTACCAGTTTTTTGGATTAGTCAACTTCCTGTCACTGTGACAAAACCAGAAAAAACTCATTTTGGCTCACAGAGATTTCAGTCAGTGGCTGGCAAGCTCTACTGTTTTAGGCCAGTGGTAAGGCAGAAACATCATGGCAGAGGAAAGGTGCTCACCTCATAGCAGCCAGGAAGCAGAGAGGAGGGTGAGAGAACCCAAGAAAAGTCATATCCTTCAAGGTACACCCACCATGACCTACTTCTTCCAATTAGGTCCACCTCCTAAATAGCCCATTTAGCTATGAACTCATCAATTGATTAAAAGCATTTTCACAATCCAACCGCCTCTCTGGGCCACTCTTAATTCAATCAAGTTAACAATCAAGATTAACTGTCATAGGCTATAACGTTTTAGAGCTTTCATCATTTCCCTGTTTTGGAGATGAGAATACCAAGAGATAGTAATCTGCTCACCTCCTCTAGGAGTCAGCTGTTACCCTCAGACCATCTCTATTTTTCTTAAGCCTTGAAATAGGAGCTGTGGTCAGTAAGTACACGGTAGCATTTGAAAAGTGCTGGGAAACAGGCTTAGAGAAGGAAATTAGTTTGAACATAGGATTATGAGGTGGTTTTACAGTGCAGCAGAACCTCAAACTGTCCAGATTTTCTTAAGGTACCTGGATAATGAATGGGAAGCTGTCTTTACATTCCCAGGTACCGATCACAAAATACTCATATTTAGGATCTTAAAAGATGGGCTAAATTTTAAAGTAATTTTAGTAGTTTTAGAAAATAATTTGAAATAACAAGGAGCAAAGTTTAAAAGACACAAGGATATTTAGAGAGGAATAATCAACACACCTCATTAAATCAGGCTACCAAATGGAGTGACCTCGCAGAAGAACCACTCTGGGATTGGTGATCGCTCACGCTCAGCCCACTCTGAGCTTTGCTATGTTTGTTACTATAAATGTTTCAACAACATATAGAAGTGTACAAAAAAATGTAAAGTGGTGGGAGACACTGGAAAAAATCGTTCTGACAGTCCTTAAGCTCCTTTCACTTCTCTATATTAGATATATCTCTAGGCTCCACTCTCTAAAGGGCTTGAAAAAATTGTAAAAGATTTGGACAACAGCATAACAGGGTGAGGTACTGTGTACAGTGGTGTACACCTGTAACCCCAGCACTGAAGGATGCTGAAGCAGGAGGATCATAGGTTTGAGTTCTACCTGGGCAACTTAGACTCTGTCTCAAAATATAAACAAAAAAGGACTGGGAATGTAGCTCAGTCTGAAGGCCCTAGATTCAATCCCTAGTATTGAAAAAAAATTATTTCAATTTTTAGCTGGCACACAAAAATTGTACATATTTATGGAGTACTGTTCCATGTGATGTTTTGATACATTCAAATCTACATTTTTTTTTTTTTTTGGTGGGTACCGGGGGTCGACCTCAGGACCTTGTGCGCCAGCAGGTGCCTGTGCTGCTGAGCGATATCACCGGCCCTTTTATCGTATGTGGGTTCCGGGAGTCAAACTTGGGCCCTCGCACTTGCCAGGCAGACGCTTATGCCACTGAGCCATCTCACCGGCCCCAAAATCTACATTTTTCAGGGTCACTATATATTGCACATACTGGCCTGCTTTAACCAGAGAATTTTTGGCACATGTGTTAAGGTGTAGGAGAGTGGGACTGATTGTTCACCATTTCCTCTGAACCCTGTATGGCGAAAACAAAACAAACTATAACTGGGAAAAAAAACAAAACAAAACAAAAAAAAACCCAATTGCCAGACACTGAGATTGATATCTAATGAAGACTTCATATTTTCAGAGAATATCTAACCCTTTACCCTCCATGACATTTTTCCTTTGTCCTTACTTCATTAAACCTGCAGTCTGACTTGGCATGTACTCTTTGACCTTTGACCTGAATTCTCCTGTAAACCATGGTGTTACCAGTTTATAATCAGTTATGGTTCTCCCCTTGATGTGTCTCAGACATTGAACAAAGAGTAAGACTTTCTAAAGTTGCATTTTTGCAAGCTTGGGTCATTTATCAACCTTCCATTAACATCAGTTCTGTGCTCCGGGCCAGGGACTGGTAGCTGTTCTTCTGTGGCAGATGCTCCCCCCAGCCAGTATACTTCAGCTTGTTAGTTGCCCAGGTAATAGTTTCAGTTCCTGTTATTTTTGTTTCTTAGAAAACGGCTGGTCACTGTGATGCATAGCTCATCACTATGATGCATATTATAAGAACCAGTCCCCACTTGACAAGCGATTCTGCCTCTGTACTTCCTGCTTGCTTATCCCATATAAGCCCTAGACCACCAGAGATCAGGGCCTGATATTTTGGGAATGATCCCAATCAGTGCCTGTTGACGTAAAATAAATCTGCCTCCAAATCCTGGGTGTCATTTTGTTGTTTCTGCTTTCCGTAGCACTTCCATCACCCACCTTGTCCTCCCCTTTCAGCTGCTGGCTCTATTCGTTTCCTAGCTGGGTCCTTTCAATAAGCACCTTCCTGCGTCCCATGAGATGCCTGCGTGGTGACTCTCTGCCCACTTTTCTCAGTGGGATGCATCTTAACTTCTGGCGCTTCCCCGCTGTCCTTAAGAGAACAACCAACCTTCAGTCTGACTTGGCACCCATTGCTTCAACTTTGCCCTCTATTCTCTACCTAGACACAAAGGTTAAAGTCATGTATTGTTTACCACAGCTCTTTTCAGATCCAGGGACCCTTTCTAAATCTTGAAATCTTTACCCTGAAGTATGGTAAGGGGTTCTGAATAAAATCCCAAGTATTTCAAAGGAACAGCCTCTTATAAAAAAGCCTGTTTCCTTAAGGTTTTTCACTGTCTTTGATCAGCCCCTCTTTTGGTTCCCTTTCTCCTGACTCTTCTTATCCTTGTTTCATGTTGGCATTACTTCACTGGTTAAAGTACCATATCTCTGGAAAGCGTTCCCATTGTGTAACTGTAACATGCTACCTCTGAGTTATCGTTAGATGCTGTTAGCCACTGTGACACACAAAGGCTGGGCACCCAGCCCACATTACCTGGGGCTTAGGTTGAGTAAGCTTATCTTTAAGTAAAAATTTTTATCTTAAGGCAGACTTAAGTACTTAAAGCCTAATGTGTTTTCTTCCAAGCATTCCTAAGGGCAAGAATTGTCTTTTTTTTTTTTGGTGGGTACCAGGGGTCGACCTCAGGACCTCGCGTGCCAGCAGGTGCCCGTGCCGCTGAGCGATATCACCGGCCCTTTTTTCATATGTGGATTCCGGGAGTCGAACTCAGGCCCTCGCGCTTGCCAGGCAGGTGCTTATGCCGCTGAGCCATCTCACCCCCCAAGAATTGTAAGTCTTAAAGGCAAGAGTTAAGAGTTCAAACTTTTCTTAAAGATTATTTATTTCATTTATAGGCACTTTTGCTTTTGAAATTCCTTTTGGTGCCTTAGTTCAGTAACACATTGGCAATAAAATACACTGTGTCTAAACTTGAGAGGCAGAGTTATAAAATTCAGTCCTCTGTATGTGTATGCAGTCATATGTTATTCATGGGTGACGGGGTCATGTTTATTTAAGTAGAAAGCCTAGGAATATGAGGCTATATAGCACGTAATGTAACCAGTTTTTTATTAATACTGGTTAAAATAAAGAGAAGGTTAAAATCTAAATTTTCAAGTTCCTTTGTAGTTTTAGGTTAGGACTCTTATAAAAATTGATTCACATTTTAATCAATTTAATCAATTTATATTTTCATCAAAAATTGATTCATATTTTAAATTGACTCACCTGGATTGTTCGTATGAAAGACACTGTTACTCGTTCTTCAAATTCATTCAGGGGAGTATAAAGGTTTAAAATTTTGACAATCTGTTGGAATGAAAACAAAGTTTAGCGCAGAGCTAAATGAAAAGAAGTCAACTTTTGAACTTTAAGAGATTATATAACAGTGGTACAAGAGTATAATTCTCTATAGACAGGACCTACAAAGTAGATGAAGTAGACTGACATTGACACTAGGAATCTCCGTCCATGGCTGTACCTGGTAGATATAACCTTCTTCCCTACATTTGTGTCTGCCTGTCCCTTCCCCTGCACTTGGTGACTTGTAAATAATGAGGAGTTTAGAAAACCGTTACCTGAAATTCTTAACCACTCATCTACAAATAATTTAAGAGTTTCTTCCAAAAAGAACTGGGGATCTTACATCAGGTGAGAAAGGTCTTATTTAAAAACACCTAACTACCCTTACACCCTCTTCTCACCACTAAAAATTTTACAAATGAGATTTTCTTATTTGAAATGGAGATAATCTTTTTACTGCCTACCAGTTGTTTGATGGAAGTAGCTTGCCCCAGTGCAAAGTCAGCTGCATTTCAGAAGTAAACTCATGAAAGTAAAATATATTTAAAAGTGGGGAAAAGTTGGAAAACTTTCAATACATTTGCAGGAGGAAGCAGTTTTATTAAGCGTTTGATAATATATCTTTTAGTAGTTATTGGAGGAGGTAGCAACTAACTACTGTATTGGAGTTTGCTGTTTCTAGGTGCTGGTTGAGAAGAAGATGCATTTAGTTTGGAAATCTGGTTTCCTCGTACTGGCCTTCATGGCTCATTTCTATAGTGAGCCCTTCCTGGTCCTTGTCACAGCCCACGTTGGGCGCCAAATATAGACAGCCCTTCGCAGTCCTCATTGCAGTCCGGGAGGCTTATATTTGTAATCCCAAAGGAAAGTTATTGGAATTCTAGTGAGTTAATTCCAATCAACCATTTCCAATGCAATCCACAGCAAGAATAAAGACACTAAAACATATCTATAGTTGTGGGGAGCCAAGGGGGTCCTAAGTCCAGCCAGGGTGATGGTTACCGGAACAAAGGTAACCAAATTTTAAAAAATTTCTAGGTAAGAAACAATCTAGCATTCATTGTTTAAAACAAGTTGTTACTTAGGCTTGATGTATTATCCGTTTGCTACTTTATCTTCCAAGTGAGCAAGAAGGATATGACAATTATGGGAAACAGCTCACAGACTGAGGTGGTCTCTGGTTCATCAGGAACATCTGGCAATGGCAACCTCAGAAGTGTGTCAGTAGGACATACAAAGGCTAGGAGAGAACACTAAGAAGAACCGCTGGGAAGAACAGATTGGAACAGAAGTGGGGCTTACCTCAAGAACCATGGCAGACTGAGGCCTAGAATAACCATACCTGCTGGGTGCTGAGGGAGGTACACAGAGAGCAGATGGCCTCTGCATCCTCACGAGTTTTCTTCTTTAACTGCAGGAGTTGGGCTGCCTGGATCAGAGGTTCCATGGTCTGAACTGCTCCACTCTGGTGAAGGTTTCTTCCTCGAAGCCACTCTTCAAGTTGGCTTATGTTGTACCTTAATCATAGGTAAAAAGTAATTTATTGGCACAAGGAAACCTGCTGTGTTTCATAGGCCTATTGCAACTCCTATCATCATTCTCTTCACCTTAATTATCTCACATGGCTAGAAGCTTGAGAAGAGCTTGGCACTCAGTTAACTATTTGTTGAATGAAGAATGAATAACTGAAAGGGTGCTTACAATTAAGCAAAGATTAAATACCTGATATGTCTATATAAATTGATTTGGGGGAGGCATTAAATATACTTAATTAAAAAACCTGCATTTAACATCACAAACACATTTATACTTCTGTGTGAGCCTTCATGCCCCTTAACTCATCGATTTCTCTCTGACCTAGCCACATTGATCTAGTTTTTAGAGCATGTAATCTTTACACTTTGTTTCCTAAGTCATCATCTCAGCTTTGATGTATTTCACCAACCAATAAAAAGGAGATAGAGATTTGAGTCACATACTGACTGTGACAAGGACAAGCAGTTAGATTCGGATTTGACTTTGAGACAAATGCCTTGTGTTCTGATCTCAGCTAGTGTCGGACCCACTGTGTGTGTGCTGGAGTGAGACACTGCTCACCTGAGTTGCATCCCTGTGCTCCAAGAGCACACATCCTTCCGCAGGAGGAGGTTGTTGAGAGTCACTGCATTGATCATGTAGAAGAGCTGTTTGAACACCTGCAGGATGATCTCAGGATCCAGGCCCTGGTCACACATCACCATATGGAAGGAATTCATCTGGTGGATGATGGCTTCCAGGCAGTATGAGTTATCCCCGTCTACCATACTGGAGGAGCGCTTCCGGTAGCCCATTGGCTTCATACCAGATAGACCCTGAATGCTCTCATTTTCCAGCATGGCAGAAACTGAAAGAAAAGCGTAGTTTCCCTCAAGCACGCTCTGCCATTGGACCACTCAGATCAGACAGTACTTGGGGCTTTAGCAATGATACATTCCAGAGGTGTACAATGTTGACACGCTCAGGAATTTACATTTGGCAAAATACTTCTAATGTGTTGGACTCTATATGGAATAGTTATGGACCAAGTTTTCACTTAAATTTATTGGTGATGGGACAAAGATAATGTACATGGACGAGTTTGATTCTGTACTGTCTGTGCTAAGAGGAATTTGAGAACTGAGTAATTTGCCTGTAGTTACCACCCTGCCACTATGTCAATATTCGCTTAGTAAGTCCATCTTACTTATTGAGCAGCATTTAACTGCGTGCCAGGTACTTTATGTGTAGTACTTCTTTTAATTATCCAATGATCCTGTGAGGTACTATCTATTTTACTGATGAGCAAATTGAGGCATAAAGTAATTTGCCTATAGTCATGCTGCGAGGAAGTGGCAGGGCCAGGATCTGAAGCTAGATCTGACTCCAGAATTGGTGTTACCAACCATTACACTATTGTGAGTTCTGAAGTATCTCCAGCTCAATGCCAGTTTCCCTGTGTGGTGCCTTAGAAGAAGACTGCCAGAGTGGCAGGAGGATTCGGAATGACCTCCTCCCAAGAGATATCCTTCTGGATTGGTCCTACTTAGAATTCACCCATTATCTACTTGTGCTGTAAGAATGAGAAGGCATTATACACAAGTCGAGTTTCATTTCCCTTCCCAGCCTTCATAGAGCACAGTGAGTGATGTACATATGTGCCACCTTTAACTGACAACACAACTGCTTTCATTTTCAATTCTGATTTCATGTTTAGTGCCCATGTTTCATGTTTAGCACTTGCTTTGTACAAAGTACGTGTTCAGTAAATATTACTGTCTGAGTGCTTACTGCTGTGTTCTTTCACATGAACCCATATGCTTTCTTTTCTTCAGAATTAAGCATGTAATGGATAAGAGGATTACATTTTTTTTTACTGTATATGGATTTTTTACTTTTTGAGGCTTTATTACTTATTGAAATTATTTGCTTTGGGAAAAATACAATATACTACAGAAAAAGAGATAAAGGAAAAATCATGTCACTATGCTACCATAATGTATTTTTTATGGGATGGTTTTGAAAATTTTACAGGTCATCTAGGTATGGTAAGCATACCTACTCATGCCTTCACTGAGAAAGCCTTGGCTTTGTGGAGGCTATGGCTAATATATTTGGTTCTCAGAAGGCAGGAGAGCTTACCACAGCCACCTCTCCTTCCAGGCCACAGGACAAGTACCAGAAATCTGTGCCAGCTTACCTATCATAGGTTGCAGCAAGCCCTCGGCGATTTTAATGAGCTGCTGGTAGATCTGGATGGAAAGGTCACTCAGCACCTGACGGTATTCAGTGAGGTCAAAGTTCTTAAGACAGTGCTCATTCTGCTTCGCAGTGTTTTGGGTCATGAAGCCCTGCAGAGGAGAGGTGTGCATTGCTGAGATTTTATGATCTCCTGGGCTCAGAAAAACTTCAGAGGCTCTGTTCGTGTTATGATTTATACCTAGATGTCCTCCTTAAAGTTTCATACATTAGTAAGTGGGGCTTTTGGGAGGTGACTGGATCATGGGGGTGTGATATTTATTATCAGTGGATTAGTCCATGGATGACTTGATAGACAAAGGTGATGCGGGAGGTGAGGCCTGGATGGAGGAGGTAGGTCACTGGAGGCGTAGCCTGTAAGGGTCTATTTCTTTCCCTCCTCCCTTGATCGCTCTCTGCTTCCCGCTGCCATGCCATGAGCTGTGTCTCCTCTGCCATGCTGCCCTGCCTTGGAGCCAGATGCCTATATGAACTGAAACCTCCACAAACTGTGAGCAAAAACCAAAAAACAACCCCCCCCAAAAAAAACCCAAAACCAAAATAACTCACTCAACATGATAGAGAAGTCAGAACTGTATAATTATAAAGGTCTAAATCATGGAGTCCAAAATCCTTAAGTAAAGTGATTTCCCTAAAGTACCAAAATGTACTTGGTACCAGGTCAGAGAAAGGAGATCCATGCTTTGTGTGGTCCCTATTCAGGTTACTCGAATATGTTACAGTATACAAAGCCCTTAAAGGGGTATGACCATGGGCCAGGTTATACACGAGTATGATGAGACACTTTATATGGGTTCTATCACTGAGTATCAGAAATAACAGAGGAACTGAACTGACTTCACTGTGTCCTCAGCTTTCTACATTAACTGGATGAAACAACATGTGAGTTAGAAGAACTGTCAACATTGAAAGGACTCATTGACCAATGTCCTTTTTATTTAGGCCAAGGGAGACCAACGGCAGCTAAAAAGATCAGTGCTTTCAGAAGGGTGACCATCCCTAGCAAAGCCTCTTGCACTGCGCCAAGGTATAAAGCAATCTTTAATACAACAAAAGCAGGAGGAATAGGGAGTAACTGTGGTTGCTAAGATAGTCTTTCATTCTTTTTCGTTAGACTCCCAGACCTGGTTATGCACTGGTTAAAGTCTTGTCTGAGAACATTAGCGCATGGAACAACAATCTACATTTTACTTAGAATATATGTTAACATTGGATAAGGTGATAAATCTCAATGAAGTAACATTAAATGTCACTCTTCACTTAAAGAACAATTTGTGTCACAGTTACACAACCAAAGGCCATTTCTTCCACCTTAACCTAGCCTTTTCAGAATTAAAGCAGATGATCAAACCGAGTTTCTGATTCTCAGGAGAGCTGTTAAACCCAGCCACCATCCAAAGAAGGTAAGACTGACTGGGTTGGCATCTCCTTGTATTGTCTCATACAGGAGAGTGTCAAAATTTGTTCTGGCATAAAAGATGGAACAAATCTTTAAAAATTGTGTGGTTCTCATCTATATTACATCCTGACTGTAGGAAGTGTGGATAGTGAGATATGTGAAAACAAGAAGAGAAAGGAAATCTAGGAGACCTGCAGGCCTGGAAGTGTGCAGGGCTGGAGCCAGCGAGGCTCTCATTGGAGACACTAGGCAGAAAGTGCACCATTTGTTATGAGGTCACTGGGCTGAATGCAGAGCACAGGGGAGGTGCTTTCAGGGACCAGAATCGAGGAGGGTGAGTTCTAGATAGAGCTGGGCCCCAGAGGTCCAGAGAGGAACCTGAAATCATGGTGTCAGTTGCCTCAAGCCAAATTTGAAATCACTGTACAAGGAATCAAATTTGGTTGAGGCCCCATGAAGCTGGGCCTCAAGGTTAGTTTACACTAACATAGTTCTGATTAGGGGCTGCCTTCTTTACTTGTGACCATCTTTACTCGTCCTGAATAGGACAAACAAATCAGCTGACTTAGGATGTAGTCTGACACACTAAACAACTCAGCTTTCTTCCAGCATTCATGGAAATGGGCTCTTTTAGGATGGCTTCAGACATGTAAGGTCATCAGGATTTCCCTGGAGAATCCCAGGGGCTCTCTGACAATGGGTGGATTAAACAAACTCATTTTCCTATCATGTTTACTTACTTAAGGGGTGTTTTTCAGGGCCCCTTGGAGTGATCAAAGCTACCTGGAGCTAGGTCTCCTGTGGCTTCCAGTCACCAGGGATGATAAGGCATGCCCACAGTCCGAGGTCCCGGAAGGTGCTCCAATAACCTTACATCATCTTAGGGGATTCGAAGCACGGATGCCTTTTGGGAACCCATCTTAGCACTCACCTCATCCCCACTGTACTGCTTCAAACAGTGAAGGAGGCGGCAGGTGTTGGACAACCAGAATGTCGTCATCTCAAAGTCATCATTGTGCTTCTGTGAGAAGAAATGGAGATCCCCAGTTATGAGTAAGTGGTTCCTGTCAGGTGAAATGCTCACTCTGTCCCCATCTTCCGGTGTTTCCCACTGTTCCCTAGCACTCCCCAGCACCCCTGACTGGCAGGGCTCTTGCCATTCAGAGGAGACCCCTTGCTGAGAAGGTGCATCCCTGTTCCTCCACTACAAGGAACAGTACATAGAACCCCATCTGTTCCCCAATCAGTGATGCGCGTTCAGGAGCACACACAAAGGAAGAGCTACCCCCCCACACAGCTGAAGAACACAAAGCCAAGTGGTGCAGATGAAGCTCAGCCCAGCAGCCCCAGGTGCTAGTCTAACCCGTTGGTCTGGCTGGCCCTGATTCTGAACTATCGGCTCTTCAACACAGGAATGCCAGGGAGCAGGGCCGTGAAATATTCTGGTGTTCCATGAATGTAGAGGGCAGGTGTCCAACAATTTCGAGTACAGAACATGGCAACCAACTCATAACTAAGTGACAAAGGCTGCTTAGCAACCCAAACAGTTATGACCCAGCTTCTGCACCACAGAGCTCATTCTCTGAGGTGAGCATCATCCTTGTTTAAATGGCAGAGTGGTATGAGTGGATGATAAAAAAGGATGGGGAGGCTAATTTAGTTCAGTATAACAGAAAGGCTTCCTAAGGAAGGGACAGTCAGACCTGGGCTGCCCTGGACTGGCCTAAGCCTCCAGCTGGACGCTGTTAAAGAGGTCAAGGCCAGAGACACAAATCTTAGAGTCACCAGCATGCGGATGATACATATTTAGTGCTGTGAGTGGATTAAACTGCATGTGCAGACTTGAGCCGAGAAGGCAATGCCGCTTCCAGGAGCATGAAGCCAGAAGCTTAAGGCTGAATTGATGCTCTCCATAGTGGGAACCAGGGGCCAGTGGATGTAGAATTTGTCTGGCCCCAGTGCTCTTGAGGATGGCTTGCGTCTGGACGTGGCAGTATGGGGGAGAACCGAAGGCAGTCTCTAATAGCAGTAACACTTGGGCTCACGCCTGCATGGAGGCGGAATGTCTCTTCCTAAGGGCAAATCTCCCTCAAAAGTCTCCCCTCACCACCACACAGCCCAGCTTTCTGGGGGCAGACCTCGACTTTGCAGGTTAGCCTGTGTCTACATTGGTGAAGAGCCTTATGTCTCAGGCAGCATTCCTGAGCTGCTTCAACACCTGTGACAGCAGGGTCCTAGTCCAGGCTGCCTTAACCTTGTAAACTGATGAATGTCAATAGTTCTCCCTGTGCCACACCCTGGGCAGTAAGTACCTGGCCCCTTTGGAAAGATGGGAGAGTGCCTGGTTCCAGATGTGGCTCTGAACTCTGTCCAGGGTGAGGCCCACCCACCACTGGCTGCAGCAGAACATCTCCCTAGTGTCTGTGGCACTGGGCAGCCAAGGCTTCCCTGAGTACAGTGCTGGGTGTCTCTGGAGGCCCAGCAGAGATGGCTTGAGGTCTACACTGGAGTTCTGGGCTTCCTGCCATTTCTGAGCCTGAGCACCCTCCTCTGGGAACTGCTGGGCATCCCTGTTAGCACAGTTGGAGGCTTGAAAGAATTTGCTTCTGCAGAACCCAGACAAGAGGAGTGACAGTGAGATGCTACCTTCCTCCAGTCTACTGTGAACCCCAGTCTTCCACACAGGCCTCTTACCTTCAGGACTTTTTTAATGCCATTGATGGTGGAGGTCAGCAAGGAGTGCACCTTGAGGTCATCATTGGTGTAATCTGCGTGTCTGATGCACATGTAAAGGATGTATGCAGGGAGACAGGGCACCGTGCCAGACAACATCTGGGGCTTCAGGTCTAAAACAGTGACAGCAAGTGTGAGATCTATGGGGTCACTTTGGCTGTCAGAATCCTCACTTCAAATAGAAATGCTTACAGTATTTCCTTGCAGCTCACCAAGTCAGGAGAAGAGGAAAGTGCCCAGAATATGCAAATTCTCTCTCACTTCAACTACCAATAGTTTCAGATACCAGTCAAAAAAACAAAACTAGCTAGGTGTGGTGGTACACGCCTAACCCCAGCACTTGGGAGGCTGAGGCAGGAGGATTGCCATGAGTTCGAGGCCAGCCTGGGCTACATAGTGAGTTCAAGGCCAGCCTGCACAACAAAGCGAGACCCTGTCTCAAAAACAAAGCAAAGCAAAGCAAAGCAAAGCAAAACAAAAGTTCCTAGTAGTCTGCACTACAATATTAAAACAGGCTCCTAAACCCTTATCCTTACAGTGTGTAGGAAAAAGGCCCTCAAGTTACACAGAGATGTGATGGTCCTCAGCCAAGAAGGGCTCTGTGGCCAGAGGTAGGCTGTGGACAGCAACTGGCTCCTTTACTGGTGAGTACTCCTGAATTTTTAATTCTTGGCATACCCACTCCCTACAATGAGCACAGCTTGTTCTCCAACAGCCAGAGTGCAAAGGCTGGCCCCAGGAGAATTTTGCAAAGTGGGTGTTTCCAAAGACAGATCCAGTCTGCCAAGGACTGGGAGCAACCTCTGTTCTAGTAGTCATCAGTTTGGGACTGAATTACCCGACAGCACTAGCCCTGACGTCTCACAGCCAAACTGACTGATCTGGGCTGCGTGGGCTGTGCTGCTATATCTCCAGTTGCTACTTGGGTTGCATCACCCTTTCAAACGCACCCTTCCAGTTAAATGATAACTACAGGCCTTAACACTTTGGGTACATGGTTTAATATTTAGGCATTTTGTAGATTCAATAACTGGGTGCACATTGGCCTTTGGATCTAATCAGAATGCCAACAGCATTTATTCAGAAAAGAAAAATATCTTGTAGGCCTAGACTTCCAACCCCTAACTTCTTACTATGACTAAACAGCCTTTCTTGGGCTTCCCAGCTAGCATCTTTAGGGAGGAGACCATGACTCTGCTCCCTTCTCTCCTCCAAAGCAACATGCTAGTGCTTGGTTTCTAAGAAGTGGTCTGTTTGGGGTCTTCTGGGGGGCAGATGACTGGATGCTTTTCCTGGGCAACTCAGAAGGAGGTGATCTTGCCTGCAGCCACTTTAGCAATGATAGCAGCAAGAAGCCACCGGCTTGGCATTTATTTAACTTATTAAAGTAGCCAGTTTTATTTAGTTAACCCTGGTGCTGTGAACTTTGAGCTTCATTTGCTAGAGTGTAAAGTTTGTTCCTGATTCAGCATGTTTAAAGAATTTTCACGTGAACTTGCCTCACATTGAGTCATTGGATGATTATAGGGCAAATTAACATTGATAAAAGAGCAAAATGTTCAGGTGTAAGTGGGCTACTAAAAACATCCAAACTAAACAACTGGCAGAAAGTCCGTTCTAGACAGAAGTTGTACCTCATCCTTCCCATGCCCCAGGCTTAGGCACAGTGCTCTGCGGAGTGGGACTCAGTAGCCTGCACTGAATTCCTTTAAACTTGTAATGTTTGTCTCTTACTTGAACTTCACTAACCCAGCAAAAGCTGCCATTTCTTTGAGTTCCTCATTATGAGAAGGCTTTGCAGTTTCCACCCAGCACTTTTACCTGTTATATGTCATGTGATGTGGTAGGCAAGGTCTGTTCCACTATGCTACTTTACAGATGGGGACACTGGGCACCACAGAGAAGGGAGCTAGTCCTTGGGGTGCAGAGGATAAGACCACCAAAGATTCTTCCTCCTGGCTGTGCAGGAAGCTGCTGGACTGGGCTGGGCACAGAGCAGGAAAGTGGCCTGTTGAAGGCATATGGGGCATGAGACCAGATGGGGAGGGGTTGATATGACTGGCAAAGCATGCTGAGGTCAGTGAAGAAAGCAGCTCCAAAGAGCTCTGTATGCCAGCCCAGAGGGCAGCACCCTCTCCCAGCTATACGGAATTATCCAAGCACAAACCTGAGCAACCTACAAATACAACGCAGACTTCACTCATTGATAATCCAGGAAAAGTAACCCTGAGGGGCAGAAGGTAGCAGGGAAAGCTCTCCTTTCCTGGCAGCTGAGGTAGCAGGTCTTTCAGGCCTGAGGACCAAGCTGGGGTGGGAGGCTCTGCAAAGCAGCTTCGAGAGCTGCCTGATAACCCTGGGGAGCACATCAGGGCCAGGCAGGTCAGCCCTGACACTGTCACATGCCTGGATGAGAAACTGCAGGTGAACACAGGGACAGTATTGGCTACCTCGATGAACTTCCATGATGGGCCAGTAGGCACTCTGCATGCATGAACTCAGTGCTCATCAGACTTCAGTGAGCAGGTGAACTACCTGGTTTCTTGCTATATGCATTCTGATTTGGGAAGTCTACAGCAGAACCTGGAATTTTGCATTTCTAGCATTTTCTGAGTGGATGTTAATGCTGCTGGAACATGCCAGGAGCAACACATTACTAACCTTTATTTTCATAATTCTGTGCTACTGGTACATTGTCTTCCCTGCATTACCCATGAGAACACTGGTCTTCAGCTACACGGCCAGGAAGAAAGGGCCAAGTTTGCAAAGAGGCTAACTCCAGACCCATCCCCCGTGTGCTATATCACACAACATTTAGGAAGCGTAAAGTTCCACACAAACAGAAGGGATCTGAGTCTTTGATCCACCGCAGTCCTGTTGTGTGACCTAGACACGTCACTAGACTGACCTCAGTTTTGTTTATGAAATGAGAGCAGCGTAGTACCTACTCAAAAGGCTGTTGTGAGGATAAAAAGGAGAGGAGGCTAAGGTGGTTGGCAGAGTTCCTGGCAGCAGGATGCGCCCCATAAACCTGAGCTGACTGCCCAAGTGCTGTCACTCATACCAGGCTTCACCAAGGAAAGGGGATTGTGGCTGCCACTGTGGAGAAGTGAGTGGCAGCCGGGCCCACCCTGGTAGCTCCCCCATCCTCACCCACCACAGGCAGAAGACACGCCTCCCTTTCCTGAGTTTATATGAGGCTCCAATTTGGGTAGAATTTTTTACCTGGAAAAGCAGTGGGTTGTTGGTAGGGGCAGCTGGAACAGTGGGCATGAGGGAAAAGAGTGGGCAGGGCTCTGTGGGGGCTGGCGTTGAGGAGGGCTGTGTTGTGGACAGAAATGGGAGTGGGGAGGTGGTGTGAGGGCTGGTGTGTGGGGTGCCATGGTGGGTCCTGACCTGTCACCAGGTTCCTGATGAGGGCGGCCTCGTCCTCCTTGTGGTACTCCAGCATGCCCTGGAAGTCCTTCTCTTTCCGCTGGACTGTCACCTGCCTGGTGAGCTCATGGTGCCTCCTGTCACTCTGGGCCAATGCCTGGGCAGCTGAATGGGAGACAGAAGAGAAGAAACATGAATGGAGACTGTTACACTTTATATCTTGGTCCCTCTAAAGCCTCATGTGCTCCTGGGTGGGGCTTTTGGGAGGTGATTGGATCCCGGGGGTATGATACTCATCAACTGGTCCACGGTTGAGTTCACAGCCAATTGTGATTTGGGAGGTGAAGCCTGGTCAGAGGAAGTGGGTCACTGGAAGTGCGGCCTGGCAGGGTCTGTCTCCTTCCCTTCTCCCTTGTTCCCTCTCTGAGCTTCCTGAGTGCCATGCGATGAGCAAGCCTCCTCTGCCATGCCCCATGCTGCCATGGAGCCAGCCAACTACAGACTGAAACCTCCACAACCTGTGAGCCAAAACAAACCTTTCGTCTTTTAAGTTGTGGGTGTCGGTTGTGTCCGAGTGATGAGAAAGTAAGACAAGGACATCCAGTGGCAGGTTGTGGGGAGGGCTGGGTCGGGTGGGCAGAGGCTTGGACCTGGGTCTGGGGATCAGTGCTCTGGGTCCCTGAGCTCCCACACACTATGTGGTCTGCTACAGCAGCCTGTACCACACTTTAGATGTGGCCTTAAGATCTGGGACTTGATTCTGTGTCCACTCCAGACAAGGGGAGGAAATACCCTTGAAACGGCAAGGGACAGGTTTTGGAGCAGAGAAAACTCATGCAGGGTATGAAGGAGCAGGATGTTCAACCCATTCTGTTGGCAGCTGCTTCTTTTTCCCTATCAAGCTGTAAGAAAAGGGGGTGCCATCTTTCTGGGAGGATGTTACGGCCCTGGCCAGGCCTGCTCTGCTTGGCTCCCTCGTGTGGCCAGAGAGCAGACATCACGACACAGCTGTAGTGCAACTGCAGGGGTCCAAGACTGAGGACACTGCCTCTGGCTATGGGCAGGGAAGCATAATGGCGGCCAGGATGTAGAAAGACACTGTCACTGGCACCCAAAGGTAGAGTTAGGTTTGGGAACCTGCTAAATGCAGTCCATGTGACTACAGAGGTAATCATTCAGGAGGAGCTTTGGTGGTACCTTTGAGGGTTATAAAGGCTTGGCCAACCCTCACTCAAGCCTTTCTTTAGCCTGAGAGGGAAGGGTGAGAAACATCACAGATTCACCTCCAGGCACACCTGGGTGTCTACTGCCCATAGGGCACTATTCTAAGTACTGGACCAGACACAGCAGAGCCCCAACCTTGTCCCTGGCCAGTCTAGGCAGGAAGATGCATCTGTATCTTCACATGGAAGCACTCTCTACAATGCAGCTTGGCCAGGTGCCAGGCCAGGTGTGTGCATTGTGGGTGCTGAGAGCAGCTGAAGCTGGAAAAGCTCAAAGGAGCAGGTGGATGAAGGATGGGCGTGACTCTCAGCTACTAGGCAGAAGGGGGCTGGTCCGTCAGTCTGCCAGATCCCACTTCACACAAGCTCCTGGATGAACGGGAGAGGAACAGGGAGGCTCTGTGTGTGGGCACAGGGGCAGTGTGGAGAGGAGCACCAAAGGGCAGCTGGGATTTTACTTTGCAGGCCATGGGGAGGGGATGGAGGACAGACAGTGCTGTGACCAGAGGCAGGGTCTGGGAAGCTACTCAGTCATCTGGGGACAGGGGACAAGGACTGGTCACAGGAGAAGGAGGAGCAGGCACAGGAGGAAAAGAAGTGATAGGTTTTTAGGACTAAGCAAAAGGGATAAGCTGGAAGCCAAGAAGCTAGGAGAATGAGAACAAACAGAAAATGAGAAAGCCAAATATGGAAGGGCTCCATGGGCAGGTATGGGGAGAGATCACCAGGCTGGAAGAGACCACACCTGCCTATACGTGACCATGCGCCCGGACATCCTTGGCCTCCTAGAGCCCCTGGTCTACAGCAGCAGGTGGATGTAAGCGGGTGATTAAACAAAATAACACCTGTGATCAGGACTGTGCCAACAGGTTGTAGTGTTAGGACAGCATATGACAGGAGCCCTGGGGTGGTGGCTCTTGAGCCGAAGGTGGGAGGATGAGAGGGATGTCCAGGGGATGAGGGGCCACACAGAGTGGTATGTGCTTAAAGAGTGGCATGCTTAGATATGCAGCAGGGGGTCAGAGCAGAGGCGATTCTCGGTGCTTTGGAATGGCGACTTAGATAACTTTCTAAACTGGACTCCAGACTGGAAGTTTAATCCTGACACTCCACGAAATGGGGTGAGGGCCCTGAGCCGGGGTCTATGTGTTATACGGCATTCTTGTTTTACCCCAGAAAGTACTTTGTCCAACTCTAAGCCCTTTGAAGGCAGGAACTACCAGGTCATCCTCTGTGCTCCTTTTCTTCCACCCCACAGATCCTTGGCTCGCAGTAAGCACCCCAAACCTGCTTGATTCACATTTTCCATCCAGAGTCTGACAACTGAGAATATGTAAGCTCATGGGGTCTAAATTACTCTATTGCATGCCTAGAGCAGGCATGGCCACCAGAAAGATGGCAAAGCGGACAGTGTGCTGAAGGGTAGCAGCTCAACCCTGCAGGAGTGGCCATGTGCACCTCTGCCTCACAAAACACAATACGTTCACACACACTCTACCTTCTAGGTCCTGGACTTTCTTCATGTAAATCTTCAGTTGTTTTTTTAACTTCCTCTCATTCTTTTCCAGCTTCTCGACCAATTCTTTAAGGTCCTGAAAAGCAGACGGGAGCAGAGTCAGGACAAACTTGAGTACTACCCTGGAAGGCAGGTAAAATACTTGCTGGGAGCACAGGAACCCGAATAGCTTGCAGGTAGCCATCCAAGGGGCCCAGCCAGTGTCCCATCTAGAAGAGCTGCCCCACAGAGGATCGGCTCCTTGTGCTGGAGCCCAGGAAGCAGGCAAGCCCAGGAAACAGGCATGAGTCAGAACCCATTATCTCAACACAGGACAAACTCTTCCTAGTTCTGGCAGCTTGTGGAATCCCAGGGCTCCCCAAGCCATGTTTCCTCAGGTTGCTATGCCAATCTCTAGGACAAACTCAGCCTGGTGTCCTGGGGAAAGGTGGGCGATGCCCTGGGAAGGAATGGACAGACGGAGGTGTAGGAATGTGGGCACAGGGGGAATTGGCTGGAAGGGCCAGTGAGATTACCTGGGGCCTGGAAGCCAAACAGCAGCAGCTGTGGCCCCGATCCCTAGCAACTGTTGCTACTGGAAACAAGTCAGCCTGCTGGGACCCAGAACAACAAGCAATTGAGGAAATATTTTTTTTTTTAAAGAGAAAAAATATAAAAATAATAAAACAGAGTTTCAAAAGAGGTTAATAGGAGAGTTACAATAATTAATACATTGCGTATTGTTGTCTTTGTAGTAGTTATTCAGAGTATAAGATAAAGGCATGATATCTTGTCCAAACGATATTAGCATAAAACTTTCTTTTCAATGAACTAAGAGAAACTAGCTATATAACTGTCTTAACTATCTTGTGTATAAATATATTTTTTTCTTTTTCTCTTCCTTCCTTTCCCCTTTCCCCCATCACAGTCTCTTTTCTTTTGAACAGTTTCTTCCCAATTCACAATATCTATTGTACATTTCGGATCTTATTTACTCGTTCAGTTTATCACACTAGTGAGACAATACAGTGCTTACACATATGGGTCTGATTTATTTCACTTGTGAGTATGGTCTCGAGTTGCATCCATTTACCTAGAAAAGTCTCTAGTTTATCCTTCTTTATGGCCAAGTAGTACTCCATTCTATAAAAATACATTTTTTATCCATTCCTTGGTTGATGGGCATTTGGGTTGTTTCCAAGATCTAGCTATTACAAATTGTGCTGCTATAAACATGGGTACACATATATCACTGCGGTATGATGTTTTTAATTCTTCTGGGCAGATACCAGACAGGGAATAGCTGGGTCGAATGGGACCTCTAATCCTAGTTTTTTGAGGAATCTCCACAGATTTCCACAGTGGTTGTATCAGTCTGCACTCCCACCAACAGTGGAGAAGGGTTCCTTTTTCCCCACAACCCTGCCAGCATTTGTTATCAGTTGATTTTTTTGATGATAGCCATTCTTTCTGGAGTGAAATGGAATCTCAGTGTTGTTTTAATTTGCATCTCTTGAATGACCAATGATGTTGAACATTTTTTCATGTATTTATTTGCCATTTGTATTTCTTCATCTGAGAAGTGTGTATTTCATCTCAGATGCCCATTTTAGGATTGGGTTTTTGTTTCTGGGGGGTCTGATTTTTTTCTTTATATGTTCTAGATAGAAATCCTTCATCTGACGGACAACTGGCTATAAATTTTTCCCACTCTGTGGGCTGTTTTTTCACTCTGTTGGTGATTTCTTTTGTTGCGCAAAACCTTTTTAATAAGGTGAGATCCCATTTGTTGATTCTTCGTAGTATTTCCCTTGCAGTCGGCGTTTTGTTCATGAAGTCTCTGCCTACAACTATGTGTTCAAGACTTCTACCTATTTTCTCTTCCAGTAAATTTAGTGTTTCTATTTTAATACTAAGATCTTTGATCCATTTTGACTTTAGTGCATGGTGATAGACATGGATTTAGTTTTAGTCTTCAGCATGTGGAAAGCCAGTTTTCCCAGCAACATTTATTAGAGACTATCTTCTAGTGAACATGTTTGGCCCCTTTGTCAAAGATAATGTGGCTGAGTGTTTTTGGGGTTGTGTCTGCATCTTCTATTCTGTTCCATTGATCCTCAGGCCTGTTTTTCTTTTTTGCCAATACCATGTTGATTTTATCACAGTAGCTTTGTAGTATAATTTCAGGTCTGGGATTGTGATGCCCCCTGACTTGTCTTTGTTGCCCAGAATTGCTTTTGCTATTCTAGGTCTCTTCTGGTTCCAAATGAATTTTAGGAATGTTGTTTCTAGATCTGTGAGGTATGCTAATGGTATTTTGATTGGGATTGCATTAAATCTGTATAGCAGTTTTGGGAGTGTGGCCATTTTCACTATGTTGGTTCTTCCTATCCAAGAGCAAAGGATATCTTTCCATTTTCTGATACCCTCTTTGATCTTTTTTAGGGTACTGTAATTTTCACTGCACAGATCTTTTACATCTTTTGTTAGATTGATTCCTAAGTATTTCACTTTTTTACATGCTATTGCAAAGGGTGTGCTTTCCCTAATTTCTCTGTTTGTTGCTTGTGTACAGGAATGCTATTGATTTTTGAGTGCTGACTTTGTGTCCTGTTACTCTACCAAATTTATATATTAAATCTACAAGTTTTTTGGTGGAGTTTTTGGGGTCTTCTGGGTAGAGTATCATGTTATCTGCAAATAATGATAATTTAACTTCCTCCTTTCCTATTATTATTCCTTTTATTTTTTTCTCCTGTCTAATTGCTCTGGCTAATGTTTCCAGAATTACATTGAATAGGAGTGGTGATAATGGACATCCTTGTCTTTTTTTTTTTTTTTTTTTGTGGGTACCGGGGGTCGACCTCAGGACCTTGTGCACCAGCAGGCGCCCGTGCCTCTGAGCGATATCACCAGCCCTTTTTTTGAATGTGGGCTCTGGGAGTCGAACTCGGGCCCTTGCGCTTGCCAGGCAGGCACTTATGCCGCTGAGCCATCTCACCGGCCCTTGTTCCTGATTTTAGAGTGAAAGCTTTCAGTTTTTGACTATTAAATATGATGTTAGCTGTTGGTTTGTCATAGATGGCTTTATTTTTTTGTAGGTACCAGGGGTTGACCTCAGGACCTCGCGCACCAGCAGGTGTCCGTGCCATTGAGTGATATCACCGGCCCTTTTTTCGTATGTGGGATCTGGGAGTCGAACTCGGGCCCTCGCGCTTGCCAGGCAGGCGCTTACGCCGCTGAGCCATCTCACCAGCCCAGATGGCTTTTAAAAGATTGAGGTAAAGACCATCTATTCCAATTTTCTGTGTTTTTTGTTTTTTTTTTTAAATTGTGAATGGGTGTTGGACTTTGTCAATGCTTTTTCTGCATCTATTGAGATAATCATGTGATTTTTGTCTTTGGTTTTGTTAATTTGGAGCATTACATTTATTTCTTTATTTAGTTTTTTTTTGTGGGTACCAGGGGTTGACCTCAGGACCTCGCATGCCAGCAGGCGCCTGTGCCACTGAGCGATATCACTGGCCCTTTTTTCGTACGTGGGTTCCGGGAGTCGAACTCGGGCCCTCGCGCTTGCCAGGCAGGCGCTTACGCTGCTGAGCCATCTCACCGGCCCCATATTACATTTATTGATTTGCGTATGTTGAACCATCCCTGCATCCCTGGGATGAATTCTACTTGGTCATAATGTATAATCTTGATGATTTGCTGCATTCTGTTTGCCAGTATCTTATTAAGGATTTTTGCATCTATGTTCATTAGGGAGATTGGCCTGTAGTTTTCTTTTTTGGTTGTGTTCTTCTCTGGTTTTAGAATCAGGGTATACTTTCTTCCAGGAACGATTTTGGAAATACTGCTTCCCTTTCAATTTCTTTAAAGAGTTTCACCATTAGTGGCATTAGTTCTTCTCTAAATTTCTTGTAGAATTCAACAGTGAATCTGTCAGGGCCTGGGCTTTTCTTTGTTGATAAATTTTTAATTACATTTTACATTTCATTGGCTGATATCAGGTTATTTAGAATTTTTATATCTTGATTTAGTTTTGGCAATTTGTGTCTAGGAATCTGTCCATTTCTTCTGTGTTTTCCATATTATTAGAATATAGGTTCACATAGTAGGTATTGATGATTTCCTGGATTTCTGTGGCATCTGTTGTGATTTCCCCCTTTTCATTCCTAATTGCTTGAATTTGTTTTTTCTTTCCTCTTTTTGATGAGGTTGGCTAATGGTTTATCAATTTTATTTATTCTTTCAAAGAACTAACTTTTCAATTCATTGCTTCTTTGTATTGTTTTCTTAGTTT
Source organism: Erethizon dorsatum (assembly GCA_028451465.1). NCBI lineage: Eukaryota > Metazoa > Chordata > Mammalia > Rodentia > Erethizontidae > Erethizon > Erethizon dorsatum. The sequence continues at coordinate 29,025,396 of CM051829.1, read as the reverse complement.
CAATTGCATTAATTTCTGCTCTTATCTTTATAATTTCCTCCCTCATACAAGCTTTGGGTTCGATTTGTTCTTTTTCTAGAAATTCGAGGTTCAACATTAGGTTGTTTATTTGAGCTCCTTCTGTTTTCCTGATGTGTGAGTTCGTCACTATAAATTTCCCTTGTAGGACTGCTTTCATTGCATCCCATAAGTTTTGATATGTTGTATCGGCATTATCGTTTAATTGTACATACTGTTTAATTTCACCTTTAATTTCCTCTGTGACCCATTGGTTGTTCAGAAGAGTGTTGTTTAATGCCCGTGTGTTAATGTAGTTTTTGTGATTTCCTTCGTCATTGATTTCCAGTTTCATTGTGCTATGGTCAGATAGCATGCATGGGATGATTTCAATTCCTCTACATTTAAACATGTTTTATCAGCCAATATACAGTCTATTTTGGAGAATGTTCCATGTGCTGCTGAGAAGAATGAGTATTCTGATGTTTTGGGGTGGAACACTTCATAGACATCTACCAAGCCCATTTGTTCACGGGCTTGGTTTAATTCTAATATTTCTTTGTTGATTTTTTGCCTAGTTGATCTATATATTTGTGAGAGTGGGGTACTAAAGTCTCCCACTACAATTGTGTGAGTGCTTATTTGGTTTTTCATGTCTGTTAATATTTGTTTTATGTAGTTGGGTGAACCTGTGTTTGGTGCATAAATATTTATGATTGTTATCTCTTCTTCTTGGAGTTTTCCCTTAATAAGTATGTAGTGACCTTCTTTGTCTCTCTTGATCAGTTTTGGCTTAAAGTTTGCATTATAGGCAAATAGAATAGCTACCTCTGCTTTTTTCTGGGTTCCTGTGGCATGAAGGATTGTTTTCCATCCTTTGACTTTTAGTCTATGAATTTCTTTTTGGGTTAAATGTGTTTCTTGAATGCAGCATATTGCTGGATTTTGCTTCTTGATCCATTCTGCCAGTCTGTTTCTTTTGACTGGTGAGTTGAGACCATTTACGTTGATGGTGGGAAGAATTTTCCTGTCACTGATGTCACCCTGATCCAGCTAAGCAGTGGCCTCTGTGGCAAGGAAGGCAGGGAGGAAGAACCCGTTTTGTCACTTTTATAGTACAGCCTCAGTGACTCAAGTGATAGGAAAGACAAAAGTAAACATGCTCTCTTGGAACCTCTAAAGGCATCTTATGTGACAATTTTTTAAGGCTGGCCCATAGACAAGAGTCAGCCAAAAGCTCAATCCCAGTGCTGTGGCCAATGAAGACAATAAGCCTAGTCATGGTTACTATAATAACTTCATTTATTTATCTTGATAAAAAACTAAAATTAGGAAAAAAAATTCTCAGATTGAGATATACCTGAAAACCCTGCCCAAATGACAGGAGAGTAGGAACACAGTAAACCTAGGTCAGGGCTCTATGAGTGGACTCTGCAAAGAGCTTAGCTGGTACAAAAGATCTAGGCATCTTGAGAAACTGTGGCAAGTCCTCAGGGGGTACATAAGATCTCCTGTGAAGCCTCAAGTCTACTCTAACTCCACCTCATTCTCGGACATACTTCTTGAGCTATGCCAAGTATTTGAATGTCCCGCAGCTGATTTGACTTGGCGGCACTGCTACTGCCACCTGTATTTCATGCTCCTATAACCCTTTCCACATCCAATCACCTGGAATCCTCAACGATGGCACTGACTCTTGCACTGCATGCACTGGTGGTTGCAGGCAAGGGACTCAGATGATCCAGTAAATGAGGAACTCAGGCTGTGCAGACTGAGCCTGGCCAGGGCCCTCATACTGCAACTGCCAACCAGTCCCCATGCTCCTCTATTCAACACTACCAAATCCAGAAGACAAAAATGTGCTCAGGTATTTCCCACCATTGTTTTAAAAACTTTCCCTACACTCTGGAAGGACAGACCAACACCTATCTACTCCAACACCTACTTGCAACTAATTAAACACCAAACACTTCAACAAGGAAAGATGAGTTTGGCAGCCAGTCATAAAGCTCTGGTGTGTCAGCCAGCCTCTGTGAAGAAGCCCAGGAAGGGGGAGTTTGGACCCGTGGCATTGCTGGTGACTTTGTACTGGTGAGCTCCTATATCTTGTTTGATAGTTTTTTTTAGGCCAACACCCCTCCTCCCAAATACCACAAGGTCATGTTTCTAAATGTGCTAAGCATCATTATATAAAGTCATGCCTCCCAAACTTGCTGTGAGTTGGAACCACCTGTATCTTTAAAGTTTAATGCTAACAAAGTTAGGACAAACAAAAGGGAAAAGAGTACTGGGAAACTTGTGGAGCTACTGAGGCCCAAAGTCACAGCGGCTAAAACGATCATAGCCTACAGGACAGAGTTCGACCTAAGAGGAATACTGGCACTGAAAGATGAGCATGTCTGAAGATCTCTCTAAGATACTTCAAGTTGCTACCAGGAGAGACAATCACATCCTCCCCTCTACCCAGCCCATTAAGAGCATCAGTGATCTTGTAACCACACGAGCCAGAAGCAATTTCCCCTAAATTACTGTACACGTGACCCCTAAAGTTCCCCAGTATACTGTGTTGTAGTGACATGGCTAAAGTGACTCCATTTTCTTTTTAGGCTCCATTTTGTCTTCACTTAACCCCTAGATGAACTCACTCCCCAGCCCTGTTAGATATTAAGGCACTAACTCGTAGATGAATTCACTCCTCAGATCCCCTCCCAATTAACCACAAAACTCATAAAAGGAGAAAACAAACAGCTACAGCAAACAATGGTCAAGTTGACCTTTGACCACATCCCGTGTGACAAACAGATCAGATGTTTGGAAAAGGTCTTGTGATATTCTTACACAAATTTCAGAAAGATGATGTGGTTGCTATGGTAATGGGGAAAATTACGGGGAGCTTGTAATATGTAAAAATCCCTGAGAACAAAGACTGGGTGCCGGTGCCTTAGTTTCTTACTGAACACCGTCCGCTGGCTGAAATAAAGCTTGACTGAACTTGTGCTCAGCCTCTGTGAGTGACTCGCGATTTTGCCGTAACATTTTTGAGGCCCCAGTGAGATGCCTTACAGGAAGGTCCTTATTTGAGGGGGTCCTGTGCCTCCTTGCCTGGCAGTTGATCCTCAAACTTCATCAGCCTCAGACTTTTGTTTGTATTGCTGGGAGAGTGGGGGAGGGACGGCTTGCTGAGGTAAGCTGCTCTTTTGTTCTACATCAAGCTAAAATGGGTTGGATGGCAGTAAACCGACTGTCTTGGAATGTATGATTAAGAATTTTGATAAATTTAAGGAAAACTATGGGGAAAAAAAATATGGCAAAGGTAAAGGAGCAAGAACAAGACAGAGCCTAAGCTCTCCTCCTGGCTTCAGGAGCCCCAATGCCAGCCCTGACGTCACCAGTCTGGCGCTGCATGCAAACATCAGGAGAAATCAAACTACAAATTTTAACTAATTGGTAATTATACTTTTGGTTTTCAATTTAAATTGATGTACATAAAACATTCCTACACTACAAACTCCTAAATGGCAATTATAAGGTTAACTTGCTCTCTGCTCTGTTGTTTTAAAATCAAAACACTGATTCAAGGTGACTCAGAGGTCTATTGGCAGTTGGCCACGTTTACTATCTGAGAAAGAAAAAAAAAAAAAAAAGGAAAAAAGGGACACTTTAAAATTCAAGTGGCTACAGTCAAGTTTGTTGTAAAAGGTTATAGTAAGTGGAAAAAAATATTAAGAAGGCTATAAATGTAAGAGATATACTTTTTATATGAGAGGATTCTGTATGATAAAAGTTTTGTCCTGCTAAAGAGATAAAAGGAGAGCCAAAGCTAGACAAAGCTAGAAAGCTTACGTATGTTGAGGAAAGCTTGTGAAAGTAATTTATTACAAATATATGTATGGTTACTTGTTGATTTGGTGGAGCTCAGGTGGTTCCTTCTAAAACTCCCATAAAATAAAAGGAAGATCTAAGTGTGTGACAGAGGGTATGGAGATGACTGAGCTGGAAGCTACATGAAAAAAGAACACAAAAGTTGTCAGTATTCTTGTGAGGGAATTTATTTTTGTTTCTTCCAAAATTTTCCTATAAGAGACCTCTGCTATTGACCTACAAATAATTCTGACTAGTCTATTTATAATTACAAACTTCTAAAATTGCAAAAGAGTTCCTATAATTCAATTTGGCCAAAATATATATGATTACGCTCTGATTTTATAAACAGATTTGTCCTGTATATTTTGTTTGTTTGTTGGTATTTCCAGTCTGTAAACAGCTGCTTTTTTTTTTTTTTGTGGGTACTGGGGGTCGACCTTAGGACCTCATACACCAGCAGGTGCCCATGCCACTGAGCAATATCACCAGCCCTTTTTTCATATGTGGGTTCCGGGAGTCGAACTTAGGGCCTTGCGCTTGCCAGGCAGGCGCTTATGCCGCTGAGCTATCTCACTGGCCCCAAACAGCTGTTTTGAGCTCAACAAATTTTTCTTGTTTTTGCATTTTTGGATTTTTAAAGCATCTGTCTGACATGCTTCCACCAAAGTTGCCAGCTGGCCAAAATGATGTTAAAATTGGTTTTATAAATGTAGTGCAAGTTTTGTTTATTGTTGTATTCTATATTATGATTTGAGAGTTTCTCATTATCCAAAAATTAATGTGTTAAGTGGTATAATCTGGTTTTCATAAGTCATCAAAAAATTGTTAAGATAATTAAACAAAAATCCCTTAGGGTGTGGGGAGGTTATTGGACAGGACTCCAATTGATGAACAGGAAAGTAGCTGTGTGAAATAATAAGTATCCAGTTCTTGTTCATTAATGGGAGGCTCCAGTAATCTCCATAGCCTTATGGGAGTCATTCCAATAAATGTTGTTCAAAATATATTATCGTGATATGTTTACATTGGTCATCGTCAAAAGGTTACATTTTCTAAAAATAGGACAATTTTAAGGTTTTCTGATTTAAAGATGCCCTGGTACAAAACTAAATTAAGAAACAAAGGTTTGGGGCCGGTGACATGGCTCAGTGGCGTACCATACGCGCCTGCCTGGCAAGCGCGAGGGCCCGAGTTCGACTCCCGGATCCCACATACAAGAAAAGGGCCAGTGATATTGCTCAGTGGCACGGGCGCCTGCTGGCACGCGAGGTCCTGAGGTCGACCCCCGGTACCCACAAAAAAAAAAAAAAAAAAAAAGAAACAAAGGTTTTCATATGGTTATGACGATTCATTATTGCTAAACTCATAGTGTATTAAATGTATTCATGTCTTCCAGATGTACAGGTCTTCTAAAATGTAAAACTGGGATTGTTTATGGAGATAAACATTTTCTTTCAGATTCAGACATCTGCCTTTCTCTTGTGCTGCAGATATTTATAAGAGGTTCATGTCAAACCAGTATGAGGTCACCAGTCAAATGATAATTTTTAACAAAAACGTACGTGATATATATGCTATATACGTGCCACAGTACTTAAAGATGCCTAGATATTAAACAGTCCAGACAATGTCATAAATTTCTTCAATGACATCCTATTAAAGGACAAGTTAGATAATAGCTTCTTATGTACTTGATAGAGATGATTGACTAAAAAGGCTCTTCTATACCAAGATGGAGGTTTAAATGTGTTACAAAGATAATGTTATCATGATTGTTTTACTAAAATATTATGTATGGCTTTTGATCTCAAGTTTTCTTTGTAAAACTGTATAACTACAACTGTAGGGGGAAAACCTATTGAGTTCCTAGTGGACATGGGCACAGATGTGTCAGTGCTCACCCAGCCAGTTGCCCTGCTTTTAAATCAAAAAGTACAGGTTCAAGGGGCTACTGACAAGCCTTCAACTTATCTTTCTTGTGCACCACGACAGGTCCAACTTGGATGGCAAATGGTCATTCCTTTGTGCTTATGCCTGACTGCCCTTTCCCCCTTCTGGGCTGAGATCTTCACAAGCTGTGAGCCAAAATTTCCTTTATCCCCAGGGATATTACAGAAAAAGAGTCCCCAAAAGAAGCACATGCTTTAACCCTTACCTTTCCTATGCAAGAGAAATATCGCCTCCTAGATGCAGGAGAGCAAACCTCAAACTGCCCTGCTCTCCCTTCATGGATGCAATATTTCCCCAGGGTCTGGACTGAAGATAACCCCCCAGGTCTGGCAGCTCATGTTCCCCCAGTGGTGACAGAGTTAATGGGACATGTGAAGTTGCTCTACTTAAGACAATATCCAATGACAATGGAGGCCCACAAGGGAATTAGGCCCCGTATACAGAGGCTTCTGGAGGCAGGAATATTAAGAGAATGTCAGTCCCTGTGGAATACTCCCTTCTTGCCAGTCCACAAGCCTGGTGCGAATGAATACCGTCCAGTCCAGGACTTGCGAGCCGTCAATGCTTTGGTTGTTACCCTTCATCCCACTGTCCTCAACCCCTATACTTTGCTTAGCCTCCTGCCACCTACCCGAATTTGGTATACTGTGTTAGACTTAAAAGATGCTTTCTTTTGTATTCCGCTGTCTGTGGGGTCACAAGGACTGTTTGCATTTGAATGAGAGGAACCTGGGAGGGATGCAAATGCCAACTTACTTGGACAAGGCTCCCCCAGGGATTTAAGAACTCCCCTACTATATTTTGGGAAGCCTTGTCCAAAGACCTGGTGCCTTTTAGCCAAGAGAACCCAGACATTTCTCTATTGCAATATGTAGACGATTTGTTTCTGGCTGCTGAAACACGAGAATTATGTCAGAAAGAGACACAAAAGCTATTAGGTCTACTTCAAGACAAGGGATATAGTGTGTCAAAGACAAAAGCTCAAATTTGCATGCAAACTATAAAATTCCTAGGGTTTGTATTAAGGGATGGGGACATGTTTATTGTTCGCTTTGCATATCCAGGCTCCCCGAGATTTAAAAGAACCCACAACTAGGAAAGACCTAAGGGAGTTCCTGGGCACAGTTGGATGCTGCCATCTCTGGGTTCCTAACTTGGTAGCCATTGCAAAACCTCTCTATGAGGCTTGAAAGGGAGGAAACAACCTTTCACTCGAATGGAGTCCTGAGCGCCAGATAGCCTTCAAAGCCCTAAAAAAGATTGGTGAGTGCACCCACCCTGGCACTGCCCGATGTTACTAAGCCCTTCCAGCTGTTTGTTCATGAAAAAGAGGGCACAGCTTGGGGTGTCCTGACTCAGACTTTGGGAGCCTGGAAGCGCCCTGTGGCATATCTGTCAAAGAGGTTAGATCCTGGGGCGGCTGGGTGGCCTCTCTGCCTGTGGGCTATGGCAGCCACCGCCATTCTGGTAAAAGAAGCTGATAAATTGACTCTGGGACAATCATTGAATGTGTTTTTTCCTCATGCTGTGGCGACCTTGCTGAGAGGACCCAGTGCTAAATGGCTGTCGGGAACTAGACTGGCTCACTATCAAGGTGCCTGATTAACTGGATAAGAGATAAAGTTCAAAGTGCTGTAAGCCAAGTGCAAATGAGGGCACTAACTGAAACCACTGAGTACAAGCCACCACCAGATTATGAAGGACTATATATGTCCTAAAAAAGGAAGATCTGTCCTTGAGGAGGGAATGATATGGCTAAAGTGACTCCATTTTCTTTTTAGACTCCATTTTGTCTTCACTTAACCCCTAGATGAACTCGCTTGCCAACCCTGTTAGATATTAAGGCACTAACCCATAGATAAACTCACTCCTCAGACCCCTTCCCAGTCAACCATAAAACCCATAAAAGGCGGAAACAAACAGCTACAGCAAACAAAAGTCAGGTTGACCACTGATCACATCCTGTGACAAACAGACCAGATGTCTGGAGGGGTCTTGTGATTTTCTTACACAAATTCCAGAAAGATGATGTGGTTGCTAATGGTAATGGGGGAACTTACGGGGAGCTTGTAATGTATAAAAACCCCTGAGATCAAAGACTGGGCGTCGGTGCCTCAGTTTCTTATTGACCACCATCCACTGGCTGAAACAAAGCTTGCTTGAATCTGTGCTCAGCCTCTGTGAGTGACTCTCGTGATTTTGCCGTAACAGTGGTTAACTGTACACACGTGTCCTCCTCACTGATGGATGTATGTGCTTTGCTGGCCAGCACATGGAAGACACCACAATTTGCTGAGCAGGAAACAAACCAAACTACCCCTGGAACTTGCTGTGGCTGGCTCTGCTTATGGGTCCCAGACCCTGCCGGGGTAAAGGAAGATCCCTGCCTGTCTTCTTGCTCATTCTCACCTGCCCAACAGTGATGGAGAACCTTTTAGAGCTTCCAATGAAACAAATACCCCGCTGCAGCACATGTGCCATAGGTTTGCCACCACTGCCCTAGGGCTCACTACTCTGGCAGAGAGGCCGACAGTACTGTCTTCTTTTGCTCCAGTGGTCTCTTAAGGTGGGACTACCTACTGTTTCCATTCACTGACTCTAGGCTGTCCTTGTGAGTGAACGTAGTGCCTGCATGGTACATAGCCCTCTTTGCTAGGTAGGGTCATCCACCAACCACATTATTGGTCAGTGGCCCTCCAGGGAGCATAGGTGGGCAAATACATTTTCTACACTGCCACCTTTACCTGGCAGACACTGGCCTAACAATTTAATATGCATGTTTCTTTCCATAAAGCCACCTGTTTACACTCATATGAGCAACAGATAGTGACATGAAAATGGAAAATGGGAAAGAAAGGAAGGGAGGATCATATGAATCCAAGTTCTACTTGGAAAGCTGGTAGTCCATGGACCACCCTATCCCTATTCTTCTTGGGATCAACACAACCTCAGGTTGCCTGGTTACAAGGGGAAATGGCAACCTGGATTCCCAGACTGGACACATTGCTGGTGTGTGACCCGTTGCTCAGGTTTGGGGCACCTGCTGCTTGCTGTTCCCCTGTAGGTACACTCACTCCAGAAGGCAAGTGGCTCTCTCATGCCATCCCACCCCTCCCCTGTACTCCTGTCCTGGTACCTTTATCCATACTCTTCCTCTCCCTCCTGCTCCATGCCAAGCTACGCAGCACATCCTCTTCATGCCTTACTTCCTCCCCAGAGCCTTCCCTCTAGTCAATTCTCTTTTTGTAATATTTGCGGTTAATCTCATGTAGAATCATGTTTTAATAAGCACTGTCTCCCTTCCTTTTTTATATTCCTTACATCTACTGACCTGTAAGCTCTCATGGGACAGAGACTCACTTTCCATTTGTCTGGCATCTGCCAGGGCTCCTTTGGTGCTCGCCTGTAAGCTGGCCATCCACAGTTCCTCCTATTGGGAGATGAGGTCTATCCCCCAGGACATCTGGCCTAAGGTGATCTGTCTCAGCCAATAGCACGTGGTGGCAGCAACACTGTACTAGTGCTGGGACCAGGCCTTAAGAGGCCCATGGCTCCTGTCTTCATCCTCTTGGAAGAGCGTAGCTCAGGCTAGACCAATGAGTGAGAGAGCAAGTGGAGACACAGACCACCTGGAGGAGAACGGAGGCCCCAGACACGGGAGTGAGGCTGTTTCGGATCTTCTAGCCCTAGTCAATCATGTGCAACAGGGATATGCTGTCTCCACCAAGACCTGTGAGAATTCCTCATCTGTACAATAGTGGTTACTACTTTAAGCCACTAAGTGCTAAAAAGATGTTTCAGTTATCGCTCAGTGGCAGACTGGGGATTTCTAGAATCTTTGTTCCTACTAGAGAACTAAGGACACAAACCTTTCCATGTGGGTAAAATCTATCCTGATGCTAATTTCTTACAGCACATGACTACCAGAGCTGCAATCCACGAAGCACGGCTACTCACCAGGTTCTCATTGGTCAGCCGAGATATTTCCTGCTGGACACCAAATTCCACCTGGGCCTCTGGGGAGAGCAGCAGTGTCTGGCAGAAGGTCTGTTGCTGTTTGTCCATCTCCTCTTTCAGAGCCTCCAGCTGGGCTTTGAGACTTTCCACCTCCTCCTCATGTTCTAGGCTCTGGGCCTGCAGCTGTGCTTCCAGCAGCCTGTAGCCAAGAGAGGAGGACAGGTGATCACGTGGATTGGGATGGCTCCCCCAACTGAGGACCACGGACAGAAACACACTAGGGTAGTGGCCAAGCACACAGCAGCAAGGGGGTATTACCAGTAGGGGATGATTGCAGCAGGGAGACAGATGCTGTGGAGGTCATCAGGCAAGCAGGCCAACCTGTACTCCCATCAGATGACGGGAAACCAAGGCCAAAAGCATCCCTGGGCTTAGGTCTTTTTCTTGACTTGTTCCTCATTCTGTGAGCTTAATCTCTTGGCTTGGGACTAAGAAACTATCTCCAAGTAAAAATATCATCAGGACAAACAAATTTCTTATAGTGTCTTTTAAATTCAAGCATTCATTTGAACTGCCCCATAGTTCACAAGAATCATTAAGACAAAACTCCAGTAGGCTGAGCTAATTATTTATTCATTTCCCTTATAGGAGATACCCTATGAATTTCTGGGGGCTTGTATTTTGCCTTTCTATTTATCTTCACCATTATTAGCTCTACTTTATCCCACATATACAATTTTTATAATAATTCTCCATCCAGCCCAAAATAACTTGTAGCTGGGTGTGATAGAACACACCTGTAATTCCAGCACTCAGGGAGGCTGAGGCAGGAGGCTTGGAAGTTCAAGCCCAGCCAGGGCAACTTAACAAGAACCTCTCTCAGGAAGTGGAAAAAAAAAAAAAAAAGGAGGTATGGAGATGTAGCTCATTGTGAAGCATTGTGAAGGTTGTAGGCTTAATTATCAGTATTGAAAAACAAAGATCAACGTGTATCATGGATTGGGGTGAAGGCTTAGAGACTGAATCTAAAAGACCAAAGGCCAGGGCTCCCCACTTTGGGGAGACTCAGCAGAAAGCTCAGCAGAAGCCTCACTTTTGGGAGCTGAACTAACATGGCAACACTGCTGTCTTTGCCCAGCTTTCTGATTCAGTCAGCCAACTTCATATGAAAGAGAGGTGGGGGTCGCTGGATGAAAGGGACTGTAAAAAGCTTCCTCAATATGGTCTGCATGGGACAACATGTCCCAGCTATTTCTTGAGATACAGTAAAGACTATGACCAGAGCTAGGCATAGGGTTAAGGTGCAGGCAGTGCCCAGGGGACAGCTATTGGAGCCCCTGGCTGCTACACAGCAGAATGAATACAACCCTGGCTCCCAGGGCCTTCTCGACAAAGTGACACAATGAATGAGGGTATGATCAAGGACCTCACCCATTCAGCACTGGTCTATTACCAATGGAAAACAATAACTTGAGGACTGCGGGGGACATTTTCATAATTAAATGGGTATTTTAGATGACACAATATTTACATGATGTCAATATTGGCTACAATGTGCTAAAAGTAATCACCAGTGTGTTGTAAATTTAATAAGTCAGGAACACCTGGGTCCTAGGCATGCTGCCCAGGGATGAACTTCATGACCTGTGCTGTGCGCTCCCTGTTTGTGCCCGCATTGCTTTCTAAGCGGGCTGTGGTGGATTCAACCTAGGGCTTGGTGCAAGCCCTGTCCAAGCATCAGGCTAACCTCCTCAAAGTACAAGGCAGAAAGTTAAGGCTGAGAGAGGCCCCAGACCACAGCTGGGGCAAGGGTGTTTTAATAAGTCAGGTCTCCTGAGGCACAGCAGTTCTATATGCTATTTTATTAACACACTCATTTACTTACTCACTGTACTACAACTGAGCTGCTGACAGAGTGATATGAGGAATGACCTAGTCTGGCACATGGGTCCCTCTTCCAAAAAAACAAATTTCTGAGTGAGCAGTAATATGATCTTTTTGAATAATAACCATCTTAGTAACATAAGTAGCAGCTATCTAATATTTATTCTGCTTGCCACACAGGTATGGCAAAGAGCTTTACCTTTATTAATCACTTTCCTTATAATGACTCAGTGCAGCAGGTTCCATTCTGACTCACTGCCTTCCTGTAACCCTGATATCACCTTCCTCACAGGATATGGGGCCACAAATGAACCCAGAGAAAGGCTGCAGAGCTGGGAGACACAATGCCCCTCTCGTTGCTGGGACAGGACTCTACCACACTGTGTGGCGGTAGGAAGAGAGCCTACTGTTCTCCGAGAGGTGAGCATGACGGAAGGGTGCCAGTTCCTGCTCTGCTGCGTCACTACCTTGCTGAGGGGGACACTACTGGCACTCATGCCAACTTTCTGAGCCTCTCTTTCCTTTTCTGGGAAACAAACCTAAATAGCATCACCCCATCTCTTGTTGGGAAGCTCAAAAAAGCTATGGCACAGTCCCTAAAAGTCACATACGAGCAACAAACATGGAGACCATCATGTTGTGTTCTTTCAACCACTGCTGAAGGCTAACAAGTAACAGTTCAGACTCTAGTATCAAATGCTAGATCTTCTGCTTAACCAGCAAGTCCCTGAAACCCTCCAAGTGCAGTGCTCTTGCCCATGAGGGTGTGTAAGGGTCAGACACCGCAGTGAATGCAAGGCACTTGGCTTTGTCAGCTCCAGGGACCCTTGACACAAGGGCCAGCCTGTGTGCTGATGGCAGGTTCCAAGGAAACCTGCATTTGGAGCACAGCTCAGAGTCACGTCAGGACTATGGTTTTGGCTGATCCTGCAGAACATGGAAACAGCACAGGCCTGGGAGCCCCCAGAGGTAAATCTCAGTATTGCTCTTAACAGCTATGTGCCTGCCATCACGCAAGCTCCCCCTCTTCTCTGTTTCTTCATCTAGAGAATCAGGGAGTTGGATCATGTGGTTTCTAAAGTTCAACTGGGTCACCCAGTGCTATCACCTTGACCCAGACGGGCAGCTTCCCCTAAGCCATCCACACAGACTAACACAAATTGACAGGCAACTCCAGGGACTACCAGCCAGCAGCCCACGTTAACTGTGCCCTGTGCCCTCGCACCCATCTAGCCAAAACACAAGGAGCGTAGACGTGAGCAGCACACAGGAGAAGCAGACACAGGGAGACGGGAGTGAATTTGACCTGGCTACTTCCTTTAGGCCTTGGTAGGCCAAGCCGAGTTCTCCATCTTCATTCAAATATCCCCAATCCTCAGTCTGGCTAGAAATAAAGGATAGAAAAACAGGGTGTCCAGTGTAGAGGAGAGAGACAGGCAGGTGGAGAGCCCAGAAATATGAGGCAATTCTAGCAAAGGTCTGGAACCCGGAAAAAAGCAAGGGGGAGCTCCCCTTCACTCATCTTCCTCTCCAGCTCCCACACTTTGGGTGCCTGCAGATGGTACCTCTTCCAATTTCCCAGATTTCAGTTTCTGTCTGGCAAGCAGGTCCATGAGGCCTCATCTGAGGCCCACTGACCATCATAGGTGGGGACACATGTTGTCAAGGAGAGAGCAAAGGGCTGCACCTTCTCTGATCACTATGGAAAGAGGATGGACACAGCAGAACTACAGGGGGTCAGTAGAATCTCACTGCAAGGGAGGACACTGTACTGACACAAAGCAGCAGGTGAAGCCCCTAGGGGACATCGGCTTCAGCCAGGATGAGGAAGGAGTGCCCATTTCACCTGCTTTTCAATGTACTTCTTTCTGTCATGCCTTGAGGGCACAAAGGCATTAACTAACCTTAACCCTAGCTCTCCTTATACAGTCTTGGGTAAAGAAATGGCCAAAACACGTTCGCAGGATGAGAACCGAAAGATTCCTCCTCCTGACTTTGGCAATCAGTACCTTGCCCAGCTTACTGACTTGGGGACGCAGGTCACCAGAGACCCTGCACCTGCGCACTCTTGCTGTCTCCAGGTTGTGCAGCTCTGGGAGGGCAGGGGTGTCAAATTCTCTTCCCCATATGCCTCCCCACTTTACACAGGCATGAGAACCATCCTTAAAGGCCAGTAGGACTGGGCGGTGGAGGACAGGGAAGGTACCGCTGTCCCCATTAGGACTCTGCACATGCGTAATGGAGTAGGAGCTACGACCACGCTGCCTGATGATCAGTGACCCCTTTCTAATTCCCAGGCGGCAAACTATTCATCCTCAGGAAGGTTTTTGGCCCAGGTGAGCTACCATCTTGCCCCACCAGCTTTTGTGTTACATCCAGGGAACGAAACTACCCACTACATGTCCCCCAGAGCTCAGCTTCAAAGAGGTGGTCCTCAGACCTTGAGGTGCTCATATGAGCTGCTTCTTGGGCAGAGCTGGTCATATCCACACACTGGGCTTTCTCTGAAGGACTGAAGGAAGAGGGTAGATGCCAGGGAGGCCGCTTCTGGGGCCTCACTATGGCTTCTGTTCCCTGGGCCAGCCGCTTTCTGTCAAGAGTATCTTCCTGCAGTTGAACAATGAGGGGGCCTACTTTCAACAAGATCATCTTGGATACCCCTCCTACCCAGAACTTCTGCCCTGCAAATGCCTAGAGCTCCCCCAGATATTGCCTTTGGTAATAGTCCACCTTTTCTGCTCATGGTTAGGACTTAGATGTTCTGTTTCATTTTTCCTAGGAAATCTAAAAGTGACCCGAGTCTGTGTTAAGAGGGAACACCTCCCCTCTCAGATGTTACCCTCTCAGCTGTTAATGCATTTAGTAAGGGCCTTGTTTGTGTAGTGCTTTAACCCAAAGGAGGGCCCTGAAGGGAGTGCCGCAGGGCAGAATGGGATGAATGCAGAGATCCTCTAACTCCAGCCATCTCCTTTCCACAAGTGGAGAGATGTTGGCACCTGGCGAGGGCCCCAAGCATCTCCTGACCTTTCTCTGAAGCTTCCCCGGCCTCATGTTTCCAGCAGGCCCTTCAGAGCCTCTGAGGGGCTGCTGGGTCTCCCAGAGTCATCTCACTTCTAGAGTCCCCATCATCACAACCACACTCTAGGGCAGCACATGTGTGGTGCTGAGATATACCTTGAGGAAGTTAGCAATACTCCCCTCAGTACCAGCTTCAGAAGAACTCAGATTTCTGAACTCTAAAATGTGCCAGGTATTGTGGACAAACATAAAAGGGAGACCTGTACAGTCTAGGCACCCCACGGTGTTCAGGAAATCAGGCACACAAGGAAACAAAAACCCAGCAAACCAACTCGGCAGGGCCCTTTGCTGCTAGATGAAAGGAAATCAAATCCCCAGAGGTGGCTCTCACTACCCTATACCCAGGCCTTTCGGGACAGCAGCCAGAGAGGAAGCACCAACTGCTGATAAGAGAAGGAAAACCCCACGCAGGTCACAGGATTTTTCTTTTCTTTTTTTTAAATGCTTGACGTCAATTAATAAACCAACAAATATTCATGGAGAACCTCCTGTGCATAAGCCACTGTGCTGATCCCTGTTTCCAAAGCGGCCAGACACATAAATAAAGCAGTAAGCAGTCTCTAACTGCAAGGAGGCAGCCAGGGGCAGCGTGGGGAACACAGGCCTCCCCAGGTAACTCTGTCAAGGCCTGGCCTGGGCTCCTCGCCTGGGCCTGTTTCTTCCTATGTCAGGTCAGAGTGGTCAGCTGAGCAATACCAAAGGTATTTCTACATTTTAAATTATTAGCTGTAAAGGTCATGCACCAAATATTTACTTTCCCTCTGTGGGGATCTTGCAAAACAGGATCCAACCACCACCCCTCTGTCAGGGCTAAGGAACTGCGTCTTTGCAGACAGAAATAGACATGGCCCCCGCTTGCTCAGAGATGGTCAGGTCTCTGCTTCTAGAAAGACCCAGTGTACTTCAGGTACTTATATTTCTTTAGTTCACTTGTGGGCTTCCTTCTCAGCAAGTGCTTGAAGACGTTGGGTCTCAGAGATCACAGTGAAATAGGAGAGGGTACTCAAACACCAGGAATACAGAAGCACCTGAGGCAACAGGCCTGGCCACACAAGATGGACAGTTTGTGGACAGGTATGGTTTATGCACTGAGTTATAGCAGACCGTAACTGTGCTACTGATTCAGGTCCAATGCAATGAGAGAAACACCGCACAGATGAAAGCTCAGTTTCTGGACAGGAGTGGTTAAAGGGTTTAAAGGGAGCTGGCAGAATCAGGCTCTTTTCTCACCTCTGCAGCTCTGAGCAAGATATTCTGCAACGGTCGGATAGATGAGCCAATCTCAAGGATAGATGAGCCAATCTACTTCAAGCACATCTCAAGGAGACTACACCCACCTTTGCCTTGGCAAACATGATCTGATCTACACTGCCCTAGAAAGAGCAGAGGCGGGGTGTGTAACTCCAGAGGTACGTGCCCTAGCTTAGGTGGCAACAACAAAGCTATTCTTGGTGCCAAGGGTCTCCTGTTGTTTCCTGAGACTGCCAGTGAAAAGGGGCTGCAAGGAGGGTTCCTGGGACCCAAGGAAAGGTCCTGACAGCACCATCAGACTCAGTTTGGAGTTCCGCAGCCTTGGCAGGGCTTAGAGGGAAGTGGCCAGGGTCAAAGAAGATCTATCTTGGAGCCAAACCTGACTCCCACCACTTTCATGCCTGACCTGCCTCTGTGACTTTGAGCACAGAGAAGTAGCAACTGCTTTCCCAGTCCAGACAGCCAACGCCCAGCGTGGCTTTCTCAGCCGCTCTTTCCCTTAGCTTTCTTGCATATAAAATAGTCCTATCCACATACTGGTTTTTCTTAGTTCCTGAGCTGGAAGCATGAGAAAGCTAGTGGAAACGAAGCAGAAGAGCCATCTATATTACCGGAGCCCCTGCCAGAGCAGCCTCACTACTGCTTCTTGCCCCAATCCAGGGGAAAGACCCAGTTGGTAAAGACCAAAGCAGAACTTTACAAACTATGAGAATCAGCAAGAGAAACTTGGGGACTGTGGATGTTTAGCAGGACTGTGATAGGGATAGAAGTATATGTGCCTGGAATCGCTCCCAAAATGTAAGTAAAAGTCAGTGTCTGAATGTAACATTTTGTGAGGACAGGATAGATACTATCAAAATCCTAAAGGATCCCAGCTTAACTCCCCTCCCTCAATCACACATGCATAGATACAGTTTATATATAAACTGCAAAATGCTCCATTGCAGGACAATCGTAGGAAAGAGTAAATCTCCACCTCAACAGCAGGGCACCTTGTCGTGGTGGGATGCCCCTGCTGGCTGGGCTCCTCAGAACCACTGTGGGACCTTCCCAGCCAGCCTGCTGGAGTGCCCTCTTCATTCAACGCTGGGATTCATTGTAATTATAACACTTCCTCAAAGCTGAGTCTGAAGCCAAACTGGAAGAGACAACGCTAGCACAGTCACTTCTAACGGCACCTGGTAAGGTAGGCACTGGGGACATAGGTCCTTGGGTCTCCTCCTCCTCCCGACAGCATCTCTTTTCTTAACTCAGGCTCGTAGGGTTAGCTGACTATTGTATGCTGGGAATGGAATTGTTTTCAGATATAATAAAGTTATCTTTATTTTATTACCATCATCATTATTGCCATAAAGATAACAAATCCAGGGGGTTAATTAGCCTCTGGGAAAACGTAGTCTGATCCCTGACACCACGGGGATAAACAGAAAGGGGGCTGATAGCAGTGCGTTTTGCAAAACAGAAAGATAAGCCAAGCACAGGCTGCTGCTTTCTTTCTACTTTAATATCACCTGTGCATTTTTATTAATCATCTCACTCCTTATCGTCAACTCAAGATAATTTAAAATGATTAAATCTTCATTCCAGTTTTATCAGTGAGGGAGTCACCTTCATTCCTTCTCTCCATCCTTTAGGGAAAGAATTACCTCTCTTGAAATACATTTCATTTTCTCCTAAGGTCCCTTCTGACTGTCTACTTTCATATTACCAAATGGCCTCAGCCCAGGAACCACAACTGCTGGATTCTACCTGGACTCAGGAAAAGACCAGTTGTGTGCCTGAGCTGCTCAACCCTCTGGGCCTCAGTTTCCTCATCTGCAGAAAGAGGGACTGCATTAGAAGATCTGGGAATCAAAGCGCTAAGTCCTTAGTAACACTGTGATATTCCTGAAGAAAGTTCAGGTTGTACTTACAGTGCCACCTACTGACATTTTCTGGAAGTGCTTCCTGTTTTCAGCAATTTTGAACAAATGTTCAGTGATTGATTGCTCAACTGGCAATTAGTTGAGAGAGAGGAAGGAAGCCAGGGATAAGGCCAGCTCTGATTTTACAGGTGCCCGCAGGGGACAAGAAAACAAAAGTTAAAAAGGCAGTAACATTTACTACATGCTTAACACACATTCTAAGTGCTTTACTCAGACGAACTTACCTAGTCTTTTCAATACCCACAAAAGGCACACAGCATGACTGTCCCCAATTCACAGATGAGGTACTTGAGGCATTGAACAGTTATGCAATAGTTATAGTGAGTAAGCAAGTGGACTCTGAGCCCACAATCAGAGCCAGCACTCTGCCGCACCACCTGGATCTGGGGAGCTTCCTTTCTGCCCATTGACAATCCCTGGCCCTATTGCCTCCCTCAAGCAATCACTCTCTTTTGCCTTAACCCTTGGTTAGCTCATTCTTGAAGAGGCAGCTATTGCTGGTTAACTAAAATCCAGGGAAATCTCATTCTGGCTAAAATGGTAGAGGGAAAATCCTTCCATTCAACTTTGGTAGAACCTAGCTTGGGTTCAATCTCTTTTAAGTGAGAGGGGATGGGCCCCTGCCACATAAGTGAGGATGGCATCGCAGCAGTCATCTGGAGCAGGCCCCCCGCCATTACTTGAGCTCCCTCTCCATTACCCTTGGCCAGTCTTTCTGAGTTCTCTGCCTCCTGTCATCATCCCATGGAAGCTCCCTGTTCCTAACACATCTAGGGAATACCAGTTCTAGTGGCTCCAGGTGTGTTGCTCCAGTCTTGCTGAAGCTAATGGCGGGCTTCCCAAGATCTTGGGGCTAATGGAGTCAACTTCCAATAAATAATTCCCTGATGCTGAGCACATAGCCAGTACCTGAGGATGAGGGTGGGAAGGGTCCTCCTCCCATCACCTTCTCCAGATATAGGTTACAGAGAGATGAGCCTTACCTGTTTGTCTGGCAGACCCCATGATAAGCCTCAATGGCATCTTCCGGATCCACATGCTTTTCACTGTTAGGCCAGCTTGTTCTAGCATTAATGTTCGGCTCCTAGAAGGCCCCAGATGAAAAAATAAACAATTTATGGCTATAAATGACTGCCATGAAATGACTTCATATGTAAAGAGAGGTATAAAGATATGTTTTGGGGAAAGACAAAGACCTAGAAGGACTCAGATAACTGCAGTTAAACACAGGCAGAAATGTGATTTCAAAAGTTCACCTTAGAAGGGACACAGAATGGCAAGGCCTGACTGGGAAACGCTGAGTGCAAGCAATGGAGGAGATGGCATAGATAGTGTCCTTGGGAAGAGAAAGTACACCTGCTCAGAGGACATGATTAAATTCTGGCTCAGGGTTAAATCCTCCACCCTTCATTACCACCTACTTACCCCAGGTCCAAGCTACCCCAGAGACCATACCCAGAAGTAGCCCAGATTATTAGAGCCAATGGAGTGACCAACATGGCTTCTGTCCCCTCCTTCTCCTCTATAATCTGTCCCAGAAGGTGGGAACATTAGGAACAAACACTAATTGAGACATGCCACCATGGGAGGGCTGAGACAGAAAAGTTCTCTCCACTTTAGAGACAAACAGCAAGAGGCATGTAAAAAAACATGGTCACTTCATCTTATGTATGTAATTCTTTGTCTTGTTCCTTCTGAACATCTTAGCAAATTCAGAAGATTCTAGAAACTTCTAGCTCCATTTCTCAGGAAAGATCATGGTCAAAGGGCAGCAAGTCCCTTGTGCTGCCATTAGAGGAGATCCAGAGTAAGAGAGACTCTGCTCTTTCAGGTTTAAGACCATGGTGGGTAAAATACTTAAGACAATGCAAGTTTATTACCCGGTGTCACCCCCAGACAAACCCAATCATAGTGGCCATCTTGTTACCGTGCTTTTGCCAGCAAGTCGGTGCTGGTCTGCGTTCACAATCTGGGTCCTAAGGATGAGCACCTCCTCCTTGCGGACCTCGAGCTCCTCATTGGCTAGCTTGAGCTGGTTCAGCAGGAGGCTGTAACTGTCTGGGGAACTGTGAGGAGAGTTGTTCTGTGTGGCTTGATCAGCTACAGCTTTCCTCAGCTCGTTTAGGTCATTTTTCAATTTCTTATTCTCCGATTCCAGCTCTTGCCTCTGGAAGACAGGCCAAGTGACAACCGTTTTACACCCTCAGATGGTCTTCTCCCCTGCCTTAACCAACTCAATGTGGCTAAAAATGTGATAAGTAGGCATTGCCTGCATGTTTGTTGCAGAATCACAGGATAACAGAACCAGGACCACTGGGTACAATCTCTATTTTCTGAATAAGAAAACGGAGTCCAGCAAGGGGAAGGCCAACAGAAAGTTTAAAGGCTGAGCCTGGGCAAGGGGCTGGGCCTCCCACCTTCTGACCCAGGGTCTTTCTTACCGCTTCAACATATATGTGAAGATTCTGGAGGAGATTTAGAGCCATGCATGGAGAAAGTGATTCTGTACAGATGAAGAGGCCTCTGGGATAAGGTGACTAGTCTTTAATGATTATTGATGAACTCAGCAAGCCTATGGTCTGTCTATTAAGTTCAGGAGAATTCACTCAATGCCTGAGCGATTTTCCTGCTGGCAGCAGAGTGCTATTCTCAGGAGAGTCAGCATCACATGGTAGAGGAATAGTGGGCTTGGAACAGGAGCCTGGGTCCTCACCATGTGTGGCTCAAGGTATATTCTGCACAACTCTGGGCCTCAGCCTCAAGTCCAGGTGTGGTTTAAGGGAACAACAGCAGGGTGGCTAAAGTTTCCTCCAGTCCTGATTAGCCAGATGGGCTCTGGGGCCGTAGCTGTAGGCTGGGTGTCTGGGTTACGGTCATTCCAAGTTCCTACTCAGGAGTGAGACCTTGCTCCAAGACAAAGAGGGTCGGCCTGAGGGAGAGCTCCAGCTGTTTGTCACAAAGATTCCCACCCCGAGTGCACCCGAGAAGTATCTAGTCTATTCTCCAACCATCCCTGGATACTGTCTACCTTAACCATACCACCTCTGCTCTGCTGCCCACCTGGCTTACCATTTCCACATCATTTTACCCAGCCAAACAGTGCCATAAAAGGATACATGTGGTAAAAACAATAACAACAACAAAAACAACAACAACCACAACCCACCAAATTTACCATCTCAACTCTTTCTGGCTATACAGTTCTGTAGCTTTAAGCACATTCACACTGTGGTGCAACCATCCCCGTCATCAGTCTCCGGAACTCCTTCACCTTCCCCAACTGAAACCGTTCCCATTAGAAACTAACTCCCCATCTCCACTCCCTGGGCCCCAGCAACCACCATCTATCCACTCTCTATCTGTGTTTGACTTACTCCTCTAGGTACTCCTAAGTGGAATTGGATAGTATTTAGGTGAAAGATGTTTTCGATGCCCCCAAATGTCATGCCATTTCCTTGGAGGACAATGCAGTTCCACTGTTTTATCCTTCCTTTTTGCTAGTCAATATGGCTCAGTGCTAGGGACACAGTATCTGCTTAGAGCCTAATGATTACACTAAGGTACAAATCACTGCACTGCAGTGGGGAATATGCTGTGAACCAGGGGTTGCAGGGGGTCTCATCTACCAAGTCTTAGAGGTAAGAGCAGGCTCCCTGGAGGGAGTGACTGGTGATGTTAAATCTGACAGCTAAGGACCAGCAGCAGTTAGCCATGTGAGATTTCCAGGCACAAAAACCCCAACAAAAGAAGGGCCAGGGCTTGCTGAGGAAATGCAATGCAGAGCGGGGTAGGGAAGAAGTCAAGAGGTGTAGATGAGGGCTGTGAAAAATGAGGGAAGGAGCTGGACTAAGGAGCTTGTAGTGCTGGGCAGAGGGAAGAACAAGGTGGCACAGGTTGTGGCAGGGACCAGAGTGGGACATAGATGTGCCTCAGTCAGGAGGTAGAGCTGTCAGAACTTGGTGACTGGGTGTGGGAAGTAAAGAGAAGGATGTTTGGGCCACATGGATGCCATCTATTGAGACCAGTAAGCCCAAGAAGGGCTCTGCAGTTCAGATGCATCTGACTGGTCCCCATGGCACATGAGAAGTCAGAATTATGGGTCTAGGATTCTGACTAGATGTGGCTAGAGATGGATCAGTAAGAGTGTGGATGAAGGCTGAAGTTTGAGAGGGTATGCGAGGGTGGAGTAGAAGGGCTGAATAATGCAGGGAAAGGATGCAGAGTATGGCTGAGAGCAGATCGAGGGTGGGGTGCTATCACCCTGCACTCCTGGTTTCCTTTCTCTGGATAGCTCTGTGGCCTGTTCCTGGGCATCTCTAAATCAAGTGGGTAGATTGGATGGACACTTCCTGCAGAGGGTTCTGGCATCTATCATTTCCCTTCATTTTAATGCATCTCTGGAGAACACTTTATAAAGTGTCCACTGAGAAGTAGGCCATATTGCACATGGGAGGAGTGTTAACTTGAGAGGTTGCACAATTTCAAGTAAGGGATAAATGCACTTCTTTTTTTTGTTTGGGGGAGGAGTGTTTCAGGCTGGCCTTGAACTTGCAATTCTTCTGCCTTATCCTCCCAGGTAGCAGCATGCCACTGTACCCAATTGATATACCGGTGTATACAATCAGCACCACCCTGCATCCCTCTAACTCTGTAATGTTTTAAACCAGTAAAACTGATCCATGTTCCATAAAAAGCTAAAGCTGTACAACCAGCTCTGTCTCATGAATCTAGCCTTAACAATGATTGATGCAGTTTATTTTCCTAAAATTCTGAAGAGTGTTAATGGAATAATTACGGACGACTCAGGTCTGTCTTTCAAAAAGCAAACAAAAAGCCTAGTTTTACCATAGTAGTACTTATAATAGTACAACAGAGCAATTAATATGTTTGGCAAATAAGAGAGTGTTTAAGAAAATTGTTATAGGACCGGTGAGATAGCTCAGTGGCGTAAGCGCCTGCCTGGCAAGCGCAAGGTCCTGAGTTCTACTCCCGGTACCCACATACAAGAAAAGGGCCGGTGATATCGCTCACTGGCACGGGCGCCTGCTGGCGCATGAGGTCCTGAGTTCGACCGCTGGTACCCACAAAAAAAAAAAAAAAAAAAAAAAAAGAAAGAAAAAGAAAAAAGGAATTTGTTATAATCATGTTATAAAATTTTAACTAACCATGAAAAATCATGTTTTCAAAGAGATTAGGAGCCAGGGATATAGCGACACAGTGCCTGACTGGCAAGGGTGAGGTCATGCGTTCAATTCCTGGTGCCAAAAAAAAAAAAAAAAGAGATTAGGAAGAAAAATGCTTGTTGGGTTAAGTGAAAAAAAGAAAAGCAGCAAAATATAAAGTTTCCTATGTTAGCTATATAAATAATGTGGTGGTTAAGCTTAATTGTGTCAACTTGATTGGCTTGGGAGCTGCCGTGGTGATTAATAAACTATACTTCTGGGTGTGTCTGGTGGGGCATGGAGGTGTGACCTTGGATATCATATCTGACCCTTTACCCTCTTCCTCTCTGGCACCATTCCCTGGCTCGGCTTCCCAGCCGCCATGACCAATATTTTTGCTCTGCATACCCTTCCACCATGTTTCTCCCTTGCAGCCAGCGGATAACAGATGGACTGAATTCCCTGAAACCATGAACCAAATTAAACCTACCCTCCTCCTTTAAGTTACAGGTATTGAGTATTGTGTCCTGGTGACAGGAAAGCTGATTAATACAAATCATATGCATAGAAAAAGCATTAGAATAACCAAATAATATCAGAGGATGCCTCAAGAGGAAGAAATACAGATTTTTAGAAAATTGTTTAAACATTTTGGATAAAAAAATTTCCAACATGAGCTGAATCACTTTTAAAAATTTACAAATAAAATGAAAAACTTCTGTAGAAAAGGAGCATTAAGGAAATAAAAATCACTGATAGGTCCTTCTTAATTGAGCCTTTCCTGGTCCATTCTCACCAAAGTGCTTGGCCCCAAGGATAGTGAGCTTCTCCCCTCACTGGTCTCACATCTACCCTGCCTGCTCTAACCACCTCTGCTGCCCACTGTCCTCTGCCTTGACGCCTTGGCCCAGGCTGATGGCCCCTGACTGGCATCCCATCTCCCAGTCCAGCCACGTTCCTTCAGGCTAACTTGGGCAATGCTAGGTGTGACAAACCCGAGGCCCCTCCACTTGACATCACCTCCAACAGGTGGCATTACTCAATCCTGTGTAGCGGCCAAACAATGTGCCTCTGCCCAGAGCAGAGCTGGGGTTACTTTATATATTATAGAAGGATCTGACAAAATGTCTAAACTTCTGGCAGAGAGTATCTAGGGTTTGATCAAAATGTACTACCCACTGAGCGGTCCTCCAGGTGTAGCCTGATCTTTTTTTTTTTTTTTTTTTTGTGGGTACCAGGGGCCGACCTCAGGACCTCGCACGCCAGGAGGCGCCCATGCTTCTGAGCGACATCACTGGCCCTGTTTTCGTATGTGGGTTCCTGGAGTTGAACTCAGGACCTTGTGCTTGCCAGGCAGGCGCTTACACCGCTGAGCTGTCTCACCGGCCTCCTAGCCTGATCTAATAGATGCACGTGTGGCGGGTTTCTCAAGTCCAACTAGACAAGGCTCCAGTTGGAAAACAGCTAAGTAGCCAGGTGTGTCAACTCACTGTGTGGCCCAGAGCTTTGTCTTAACACTGGGCTACACTATCTTATTAGTTTTACATAGATAGGTGGGGTTGCTACCCCCCAAAGAGTAAGGGATTCTTATGCTCCTTGTCTCCTTTCTGAGGTGAGGCCTTCCACAGGAAAGGCAGCTGAAGAATGACTGCAAAGGCCCCCTGCAACCAATATTTATTACACGGACCCTGGGCTCCTTGGGAGGTTTTAAATATCTCAAGTGTCACACGAAGCAAATAAGTCTAAGCAATAACTCCAGAAAAGCACGGTAAAATGTGCACCCTCCTTCATAGACCATTGGTGTAGCATTGGTTGTTTAAAAATCTAAAAGGTGCTGACAAACTGGATTTCCACAGCAAAAATATGAAGTCGGATCCTTATCTCACACGATATATAAAAAATTAATTCAAAATGGACCAAAGACCTAAATATAAGACCTAAAACTATAATACTCTTAAAGGAAAACACACAGCAAAATCTTCACCACACGCGATTTGGTAATAATTTCTTGGCTATGACAACAAAGGCACAGGCAGCAAAAGAAAAACAGGACTTCAGAGGGAAACAAAGTTCATGAAAACACATTTTCAACAGCAGGGATGTATGTGGTGGTGTATATTTTTAATCCCAGGTACTTGGGAGGCTGAGACAGTAGGATCACAAGTTAGAAACCATCCTGGTTGATTTAGGGAGATCCTGTCTCAAAATAAAAAATAAAAAGGGTTGAGGTTGTAGCTTAGTGCTGCAGCACTTGCCTAGCATGCACAAGGCCCTGGATTTAATCCTCACTTACAACCCCCACCCCAGACATTATCAACGGAGTAAAAAGGCAACCCACAGAATGGGAGAAAATATTTACAATTCTTATATTGTATAGGGGGGCTGGAGATGTAGTTCAGGGGTACAGCACTTGCCTAGCATGCATGAGGCCCTGGGTTCAATCCCCAGGAGACTAAAAACAAAAGAAAAAAATAACTGATATGGGATTAATATCCAGAAAATATAGAGAACTCCTAAAACTCAACAATAGAAAAAAAACTGATTCAAAAATGAACAAAGAACTTAAGTGGACATTTCCCTAAAGAAGAGTATACAAATGGTCAATGTGTATATAAAAAGATACTCAAAATTTATAATTATTAGAGAAACAAAACTAACATGAGATACTTCCTTATACCCACTAAGACAGCTCTCATCAAAAAACAAAACTAACAAAACAAAACGAAACAGAAGTTGAAGTAAGGATGTGGAGAAATTGGAAACTTTGTCACTGTTGGTGGTAATGTAAAATGGTGCGGTCACTATGGAAAACAGTACAGTGGTTCCTCAAAAAATTAAAAATAGAATGATCCAGCAGTTGTACTTCCAGGTGCAGCCTCAAAACAAATGAAAGCAGGGTCTCGATGAAGCAATAGCTAAAATTTTAGCACTAGCTAAAATGTGGAGCAACCCAAATTCTACCAATGGATGAATGGATAAGCAAAATGTGGTATATATAGATAGAATTATTCCCTAACAAGAAAGGGAATTCTGACATGCTACAACATCGATGAACCTCAAAGACATTAGGCTAAATGAAATGCTGATGATGAAAAGAAAAATATTGTATGATTCAACTTGTATGAGGCATCCAGGTAGTCAAATTCATAAAGAAAGAAATATAGAATGTTGGTTATCAGGGCCTCAGGAGAGTAAGGAATGGGGAGTTGTTTCTAGGTGGACAGTTTCAGTTTTGCAAAATGAAAAGAGTTAGAGATGGATAGTGCTAAGATGCTTACATAATATTATGAATGAATTTAATACCCCCGGAGTATATGCTTAAAAATAGGATGGTAAATTTTGTTATGTGTATTCTATATCATAATAAACAATTTTTTTTTTTAAGGAAAAAAAGCCATAGGAATGATTTTTCCTGGGCAATGTAGCCATTAACAGAATTATCTGTAGTCCTACAAG
Source organism: Erethizon dorsatum (assembly GCA_028451465.1). NCBI lineage: Eukaryota > Metazoa > Chordata > Mammalia > Rodentia > Erethizontidae > Erethizon > Erethizon dorsatum. Next base: position 28,998,872 of record CM051829.1, on the reverse strand, counting down.
TGACTAGCAGATTGGATCAATTGCCACCTTACCAAATCTTTGGAAATGGGAATAGAGGGTGGGACTGGTCTGACACTCCTTTTCTATACACTCTCTCCTACCACGAACTTCATTCATCCTTAGACTTGAGGTTTCCACCATTCCACCTTGCTATCTCCAGCCAGGCCAGCACTGATGCACAGGGGAGAGCCCTCTGCTTTACATCTGCCTCTGCCAGGCTGGATTTTTTTTTCGAAGTGCAATTTTATTTCAGTGCCCACATTTTATTTTAGCTGGAGCTGAATCAGCTGGGTAAGGCATGTATTACCATTCCTTGGGAGTAAATGCAGATTTTTTTTCATTTCAAAGACACTAAAGTCTTAGTGAAGACACAAGTCTTAGTGAAATCACAGTGAAGACATAAAGTGTGGAAAGAAGTTATTTGTTGATGGTTCTACTTTTTACTCATAGCAGGCTGGAGTTTAGGACCTAGTTTTCTGATGCCCAGCTTCGTCATCTGTTCTCTATTGGCATACACATAGCCTTACCTTCAGACTGTTGTAGGCCAGATCTGAATCCTGGTCCAATCCTATGGCATTCTTTGGTTGTTCCATCTGCACAGGCAAAGAGACAGAAAAGCACGTAATTCCACAGAAATATATCCGACAATGGTCAAACATGCTCGTTCTGCTTTTGCATAAACACTTGGTACCTTCAGCCTCCACAAGTACATTTCTGTCCCTCTTTCAAACCATAGCTCAATACTCAGGCTACCTTGAAGTCCCCCATAAAGAACTTCTTCCTGCCCCCATTGCATTCTCATGGTCCCCACAGGCTTGTTTGTAGAACACTGTGTTATAGGTTGAATTGTAGCCTCTCGAGATATTCTGAAGTTCTCCTCATTCTAGATCTAATCCACCTGATAGATTTACGTCCCACAACAAGATTTACCTCTCTACTTACTGCTCAGAAAAAAAAAAAGCCCAGCAAGATTTGATAGCAGTACAGATCAGAGTCTGCACACCATTTGATTGGAAAAGGAAGATGGGTGTTGCAAAAGTAGAGTACACAAAGAGGTATGAATGGGGTGGGCTAAGGATTTGTGGAGGGTTTCAAATCCCACAATTCACAATTCAGACCTGAGAACAGACCAATGGCCTTTGCCAAACCCATTACGAAGTCAGCTAATAATATGACTTAGGTCAGAAATGGACTTGCATCCATGAGAAGTGGTCCATTATAATACCAAGGAAATAAAAAGTGGTTCTTACTACTTACTACACTTATTAAGTGGTTTTTATCTACTGTATTCAATGGGCTCTCTATTGCTATAGCAAGAGACACCTTGTGGCTTCTCAGTGCAAAAAGCCTTGGCCACTGGGGCCCTAGGGGTGTGTGCTCCTGTCCATCTGGGTCAGGACACTCACAGACTCACTGTGAGTCCAACGCAGATGGAAGGCACTCTGAAACTTAGCACCAGAGTGATCCCGGGGGGGGTCATACGAGCCCTGACAGCCATGAGCTTGGTTGTCTCACCCTGGCACCATAAGGGTACCATAAGGCCATGTCACACACCTGGCCTTTTTTGCTCTCTTGCTGCTCTCTCTTCTCCAGCTGCACCTGTAGCTTCTTCCGCTCCTGTTCAAGTTCCCGCACTCTCTTCTGTAGCTTCAGGAAGACTGTCATATCCATGGCTGCCTTCTCCACACCGATCTCCTGCAAAGGAAGAGAAAAGCAGGGAACAGAGGTTGCCACAGCACAAACACCTGGGGGAGCACACAGCGCCTCGCTGTCCACCTCCACATCAGCCATCTGTCTCCTCACTCCTCCCAAACATCAATCTGCGCCTCAGATACAAAGCCACTGCCAACCAACTAGCGCTTCTTATATTAGAGCTGTGGCTCAAGGCTCATCTTCTATCTGATAATGTCAGTTTCAGCCATCCCTTCTGCGTGGGCCAAAGTGACCAATCACGTGTTCTAAGGACAAATGGATATGGACATAGCTATTTTCTTTGGAAGCTAACGTTCACTTCTGGAAAATGTCTTTGGACCTTAGAAACTGTAAAACCCAGGATTTAACTCCTCCTGATGAAGAATCGATGTAGTTATTAATCGCTGTAAATGTACTGTCAACCTCTTGATTGTGCCTTGAAAGAGAACAGCAGCCCTGCCATAGAGCCCGTCTACCAACCAGATCTTAAAGCGTCAATTTCCCAGTGGATTTTTTTTTCCCTTTAGAGTCATGCTTGACCTTGCTCTCCAGGGTTCTGCAGTGTGTTGGGTGTGTGTGCAAACACATTTGTCTGTGAAAGGGTAATGTGTGCAAACATATCAACATAGACTGCTTTTAAGTACACATATGTACACGTGCGACAATATAATGTGGTTCTATGGCATTTAATGAGTGCTTCATGTGTCACCAGCCCTGGATCAGTCTCAGCTTCCTTGAAGAATACAGACCTAGAGATAGGAGTGCTTATCTCTGCATGGAACAAGGCACACAAACACTGGCAGCGCATCTGGAGTTTAGGCTGAATGATGCCTTTAGGGGCCCAGACTTAGAAGACTGCGATAGCAAAGTCAAAGGCCTTAAGCCAGCATTTACTGAAGACTCACTTATCACAGCAAGGGCCAAGCCCCACGCAACAGCTAGAAGACCTTTTCTCCCAAGGATCATCCTCTACCCCACCCACCATCTCCATCATCTTTTATTTTTCTTTGTAGCACTGAGCAGTACTCGCAGTTCTATCACACATTGCTTTTTTTGAGACAGGGTCTTGCTAGGCAGTGCAGGCTGGCCTCAAACTTATGGTGATCCTCCTGCCTGAGCCTCCCGAGTGCTGGGATTACAGGTGTGCACCACCATGCCCAGCTACACATTTCTCCGGTTAACTGCTTACTGCCTAACTCCATCTAATATGCTCTAGGAGGGCAGGGACTTCTCTGGCTTGGTCACCACTGTTTCTCAGTATCTCCTAGCAGTGCCTGGCACAAAGACAGGCTCAAAACACACTGTTATGGTAATTGTCTCTTTCATGTCTATCTCCACCTGCTTTATAAGATGTGATTATCTTCTTTTCGAATGCCATAGGGAAAACTGTGTGACTATATATCCATGGCAAAACTGCCCACAGACCATAATACCTGCTGTATGGTACAAGATGCTACGAGGCTGTTTCTAGTAGACAAAGTTACTGTCACCCAGCATACATCCATTCCAAACAATTACTGTTGTTCTCTGAGTTTTACCTAGCTTCTAAGTCAGAGAGGAGAATTTTCTGGTGTACTTATTACTATATGTTCTGTGATACTAGACGGGGCTGATAAACTGTACTTATTTTAATGATTCAGCAGTTTCTTTACAATCCAGGCATTTCACTCTTCTGCTTCAGTTTCTTAGTTTTATAAAGGGAATCATGGATCTGCCTTTCTCCCCCCATTCCAGATGATGGGTAAAGGAACAGTAATGGAACATAGAACACATTAGCTCCACGGTGTGATCCACAGGTCCACAGCAGTCCTAGTGGCTCTGTTCTCCAGGATTAGCTCCTGGGCTCTCTGGTCACCATCAGCAGAAGAGTACAGCTCTGTGAACAGCTCCGCACAGGTGTGACACATCCTCTGGGGCAGGACAGCCACAGAGACCCTGCCGACTTACCTCCACCTGTTGGAGGGCATCCTCGGTGTCTCCGACCTCAGAGGTAGAGATGGAGGGGTAATTGGAGTCAGATTCTAAGCTACTCTGGTTCGATGGGTTCCGCCTGTGGCCTGGGGTTTGCTGTTCAAGGAGGAAAACGTGACAATTCATAATAATTAATGATAATAACCTCTCAAAGAGCAGGAGCAAGAGTTGGACTCCTGTGCCTCATCTGTCAACAAGAATAGGTGTCACCCTTTCTTGGGATGGTGGCTAAGTAGAGCTCTTTTCACAAAACTTTCTGCCTACAGTTTTTAGTCATTCACCTAGCTAACCAGAAACATGACAATTTGAAGAGCGCGTAGCTTTGAGGAAAGAACCACGTTCCTTTGTCTCTTAATGGCATGCAAACCCATAACACTTGGCCTATTTTCCTGTAGGGTCCTGGGAAACAACACTTTCATCCTGCCGTGCCCTTGAAGTATGTAGCCTGGGCAATTTAGTGAGGACCTGTCTCAAAATTTAAAAAACAACTGGGGCTGTAGTTCAGTGCAAAGGCCCTGGGTTCAATCCCTAGTACATGAGGAAGGGAACAGGGACACAAAGGCAGACCTATCCCTGCTTCCCTCTTTCTTGAAAGAACTGCTATAAAGCTGCTACAAGTGGCCCCTCCCTTCAACTACACTCCACTAATTTTGTTATGAAAGTTGTAGCAGATTAGGAGTAGAGTTTACCATTTATACTATTCATTTAAAAATATCTTTTGGTTTAATCTATTTTTGGCAATCTGACTTGGCTTTCAGGGTGAAAACTGAGCTAGAAAATGTTTAGATTTCTATATAAGATCCTATCAGCTTCTTTTCCTTGTATTCATGCAAGTAACTGTTTCCATTTTGTTTGAACACACATGTCTAGAGGAAATGTTATATGGGAGAAAGAAGAATGATAATTCCTGAAATATCATGAAAACACCTCACATCCCCTGTGTTTCCTCAGAGCTTAGACCTGCAATCAGGCCCTATGGGTGGCTCTCTACACAAACCAGTGCAGCTGAGACTAAAGCCCTGGCCTTGTTACTATTTCAACACGACAATCTTCCCAGAACGGGAAACAGAAGTGGTGACACACACTGTTTGTGGACAGTTCCATAAACTCATAACCAAGATGTCTACAAGACCCCAGTGCTGGAAAAGGAAAACTCTTAGGAAGAACCCACCCAGGCCAGGTGCTGTCTTACGTGCCGCATCCCTGTGGGAAGGACGAGAACAGAAGCTGAGTCCCATGTGCGCACTGCGCACTCAGAGCCTGAGCTAGGCCACAGCGTGGTGCATGCAGGCAAGGGCCATAAAGCTAGTATGGCAAGGGGCCTGCACCGTGGGGCAGCAGAACTGCCCTCCTTGCTGTTAGGGTGGTCACCTCGTCCCGCAGGTTGTCGTATCTCTGCTCCAGCCGGGAGTATTCCTTCACAAGGTTCTGGTACCGAGAACGCTCCTCCTCCAGCTCCTTCCTCATTAGAAGGTTTTCCTTCATAGAGTTCTGAGCAAACTCATCTGGAAGTGAGGCACATGAAGATGCAGGTTTACCATCTTAACCGATTCCCCAGCCTGCACCCACGCACGCTTTCTGATTAATCTCTTCTGAAAGGCTGCCTGTGACAAGCTCCTCACAGAGGCACTGGATGAATGTCTTATGTTCCTCTCCTACCACAGAGCCAAGGATTCTCATTGTGGCCTAAGTCACAAGAACTCTCAGTTAACATGCCTGCCTCTCTTCCGACCACTGTCATGGTGACTGCTTGGTAGCGTTCCCGGCAGCCAAGGTTTCATTCTGCAATTTCTTCCTATTCTTGACCTCTCAGGTTCTTGCAGTGCAGGAAGCTTAAGCCAAAATAGATTAGGGGAAGAATGAAAGGCAAATGAGCAACAGGGATAGGCTTTTCCCCTGCCAAAACTTACTATTCATAGTAATGGAAAGGGAAATCTACAAGAGAAATTTAAAAACAGCTTACAATTTCATTAAGGTTTTACGGCAGGTGGGACTGTGAGATCACTCAGCTTAGCTATCTTGTGATGTGGGTGAGGAATCGGAGGATGGGGCAGGAGATCTCATCGCACTGAGCTGGGGAAAGAACTGGGGACTGGGGCACCTACCACCGCTTACAGCCAAAGGGCAGTGGGGGATGGATGGCCGCCCAAGAGTTAGCGGGTGCTTGAGAGAGGCTGACCTGGAGCCCAATCTAAAATCCTCTTCTCAGTAAACATTTACAGGTAACCCACTGGGTAGAAGAAACAGGTACTATGGATGCTAAACATAAAGTATCACTCTAAGCATTCCTCCTGTGCATCCTGCTCACCCACATATAAGCCCTCTGAGGTCTGTCCTTCCTGTCCGTTTTGCAGACGAAGAAACTGAGGACCTGCTGAAGGCCACACAGAAGCATATGGCAGAGTCAGGCTTGACGGCAGACCTCCCTCAGGTCCTGCGCATGTGCATTATACTATGCGTTAAGCAGATGGCTCTCCTCATCAACCTCTTCAAACTAAATGTCACCGCAGGATCTTAAAAATCACCATCCCTTTTTCTATCGCTATTGTAGCCCTTTCCCTATTGCAGCATTTAGGAGTCTTTGCGGGGAAGAGCAGCCAAGAAAAGGGAGTAAGACCCAAAACAAGCTCAGGGCTCTGGAATTTACCTTTAGACTGGCACAGGATCTGGTTGTTCAGCTGTTCTTTCTCATCTTTCAAGAGAGCATTTTCTTGCTTTAGGTCTGCAACTCGCTGAAAGAGAGCAAAGGGAAAAATGTTTCCCCAAGATGCTTGGCAAAAGAGAGGCTCTTTTTGTGGCACTTGAGTTTTGACTGGTCATGTATAAATTCTCTTTTTATTTCACAAAATTGAGTTCAACAAAGCTGCTTTTAATCTGAAGAAAAAAATGTATACTAAAAGAAAAATCGCATTACAAGACAGGCAAGCTCAAACTGCTTGTAGTCATCCAGTGCTCATAACTGCCTCACAGAATCGGACTTTCACATTGTTGTGCACATTCGTCGGTCTAATTTTTGAGCTCTCAAATGTGAGTCTTACAGAAGCTGGTCACAATGAACTAATTATCTCTGACCTTCATTCCATCTGTCCTTCCCTGTCTCATGGACCTGCACCACCAAGAGTCCGAGCAAGGGAAGCAGATTTGTTGTTGACATTCAAATACCCAATGCCTGTGTTTGACTCTTTATGATGCTGCCAAAGAAACATGAGGTAAATATTACTGAGGAAAGAAGGCAAACAAAGAAGAAAGGAAACACTAATTAAAGTCTGGTCTGTTCAAAGAGGAAGAAGGATTAAAATGGTGCAAAGCAAGTGTCTAAAAATGGAAAAAAAAATTTAAGTTTATAATTAGAGCAAACATTGGTATAGATATTTTTAAAGTAACCACTCAGACGTGTGTTTTGAGGCTCTGAAGGCTGATCAGCTGGAGGGAAGGATGAGAGAGAGTGTAGCTCTACTGCACTTGACCCACCTTTCTATTTGGAATCCCTGAAGATTCATTCTGCATTCGGCAGGAGGCTAATCGGTAATTTTCCTCACTAAAATCTCACACTCACCTTTGTGATATTGAAGAGGAAATAATTAGGAAAGAATGGGGGAGGTGTGCTGGTGCCCCTTCATTCAGGCTCCTGGACCCGAGCCTGTACTTCCCCCAGGGGCGGCTCACCTATCACACACCACCACCCAAGAAACCCTTGAGCTCAGGTCGTAAGTGCAGTATGAGACAAAGACCATAAGCTTCACATGTGCACAGACCACAGGCTCCATAAACCTCAGTTTCCCCTCTGTAAAACTAATACCCCTCTCATCGGGTAGTTTCAGCATTAAATGAAGTGATGCATGTGAAGTACCACACAGCAGGCTCCGCATATAACAGCTGATCAATACCTGCAGACTGTTCTGTAACACAAACTTTACTAGGCACTAATTGGAAACATCTTTAAAATCATTCTATCATTTGCCAAAATTTTAAGGAAGAATATTCTTTAAAAATTCTAAAAAAAGGGCCGGTGAGATGGCTCAGCGGCATAAGCGCCTGCCTTGCAAGCGCGAGGGCCCGAGTTCGACTCCTGGAACCCACATACGAAAAAGGGGCCGGTGATATCGCTCAGTGGCACGGGTGCCTGTTGGCGCGCGAGGTCCTGAGGTCGTCCCCCTGGTACCCACAAAAAAAAAAAAAAAAAAAAAAAAAAAATTCTAAAAAAAAAAAAAAGAGTGCTTCTCAATTTGTTCTATGAGGCCAGTATTACTGATACTAAAATTAGACAAAGGTATCAAAATAAAACTATAGGCCATACTTTTTATGAATATAGTCAGAAATCTCCCATTAAATATAGCAAATGTCTATGATGAAAACACTGAACAAGTTAAACAAGGAACAGAGATGAATTTCTATAATTTGATAAAGGGCATCTTCAAAACTCTGCAGCCTCAAATGCCACCCTTCTGCTCAGGAAGACGACGAGGAGTCTGCTCTGCACTTCTGCAGTGTTCGGTACTGTACTAGAGGACCTAGCCAGGGCAATCAGACAAGAAAAATAAAGACATCCACACCAGAAAGGAACAAGCATCTGATACTGGGCTGGGTCTTGACCATGTGACAGCTGGCAACATGGTCCCTTAGTTCACTGCAGCAACCTATTATCTAAAATCTGAGCCAATGCTTCGGTGTGGGGGAGCCATGACTAACAGCCCATATGCCACCGATGCCTTCTACTGCTTTTAAACCTCCTTTCTCCCCTCCATCTCTCTCCAAGGCTTTGATGCACGAATGCAGGTCCAAGAGTGAACTTGGCTTTGTTATTCTAAGCTATACATCAAAGTGTCATCACAGGGGATTTGTTTTTCTTGCTCACCTGAACAATTTTGGAGGTGGGTCCATTTTGCCATCAGTGAGCCACAGGCAGAAATAATCCCACACTCAGCTCCACATGGTAGGGAGGCCAGAGAAAGCTTCTCTAGTCACACTGCCCTAGGTACTGGCCAGCTAGCACATGGAATTTGTTGACAGTAGGGACAAACTTCTGCAGCCAAATGGTTACCTTTTGCAAGTCATCAGGGATGCAGGGCGCAGTGAGAGACTTTAACAACACAGAAGAGGCAGGTGGTATCTCAAGAGCATGATAAATGACATCTTTGCAGGTTTTAAGATTCATTAAACACTATTCAACAACTCTTTTTTTTTTTTAGGGGCTAGCGTGGGAAGGGAGAAGTCTTTTAATTCTTGCAGGAAATATGATTTGGAATGTTTCTAACTTTCACAAGGGTATGTGGGATAGCTTATCAGAACAAACACTGGAGCAGGGATCCTATAACTATCAGGCTAACACAGTCCCTATTAAGTCAAATGAAACAAATGCCCTAACCATTTGCTAATGAACTGCATTTGCTGCTGTATCTTTGTGGATATAAGGGTAGCTGTGGGCTTTTTATCTTTACTTTTTCAAGTTGGATATTCATACTGTCAAAAGAACCAACTACAAGGTTACTAGCAGAAAACCACTGACAAACCGGTCGGATGATGCCTATCAGGAAAGATTCAATCTATCATCTGCCCTTAATGCCATGTACCCACCAGGTAGTAGAAATTTACATAGTTCTTGGTAGAAACAACCCTTCTCAGTCATGTGAAAGGTTGCTTGCCTGTTTTCTGGCAGTGAGGCAAACAAACATGAATATTCTATATAAGTGAGGTGTTAAGTTATTTTGCCAATGGATATGGGTATGAGAGAAGAACACAGAAGAAAAAAATGAAGAGTGGACAGAAAGTGCAGAGAGGATGGTACAAAAAGAAAATGTGAGCTGACCTGGGATATACAGCTGTGTTAGACACCTACACAAATTAGAGAAAGAAAATCAAGGGTGGCCCTCTCTTGCTGCTCTAGGGAAATGAAGTATCTAGCCTATCAGAACATCCCTGGAGGAGAGGCATGGCAGAGTCCAGGCCCCTCGCTTAGCACCATGGGTATCAGGATACACTCGCAGCAGTGTAAGGTAGAGCTCATGACCACAGTGAAGTTACAGTCCAGATGAGAACAACAACAACAACAACAACAACAACAACAACAAAAAACATTTATTGAGCTCTTATTATGTCTATACCCAGGCACTACTACCATTTTTATTTGGTTTTAAGAAAACTAAGGCAGAAACAAGTCAGAGAACTTGCCAAAGTCCACACAGCCAGGAAGAGGAACATCTGGGCTTTGCCCGAGTAGTCTGAGTACAGTGCAGCCTCTGAGCCACATGCCAACCTGTCTCCTGACACTTTAGAAGACACATATAGGAAGAACAGCGATGAATGCGCAGGCCTTGTATTATCGGTTCCAAGGCCTTCTCACTGGAACTATCCAAGGTAACCAGTCAGTGGCTGATGATTCCGTGACGGAAGACATGATGCAGTACACAACTCAACTCCACCAGCCTGAATGCTAGCCTGGGGCCTCCTACGGCCCTCACACATGCCAAAGACCCCTTCGGAGCCAGGGAGCTGTTGGTGGGCTACTCTTCCTCACCCAGGACAACCTTACACCAAGGTAGACCTCACTTTGGTCACCAAAGGACCTTCAGAGTAGATTCTGGATAATGAGCTGCTGCCTCTATGCCAAGGACAGCTCCGGAAGCCACCTGTCTTTCATCAGTGACATCAAGCAGTATGGCCATATGAAATATCACAGCTGTGCAAAAGCAACCGGCATAGAGATCACCGAAGCCTTAAGAATGAAAGGGCAGGAAGTTAAGGGCCTAGGTGTGGACTAATCTGTCACTTAATGGACCATCCAATGTAATGGATTTCTTTACTAGAGAAGGATGTGGCTGTGGTATAATAGGGACTGCACTGGGTTCTCTGGACATAGAGAGGAATTCCTAGGCCCCATGGGCAAGCCAATGCAGTGGCCTGCCAGTTAAAGTCATCAGGAGTGGGGGCCCAACATGTTCCAGGATGCTAGTTCCAATAGCACATTTGCTGCTTCTGCTGACAGAAATATCAAACCTATTAATTAAACATCTACCAGCAGTCAGCTCCCTCACTGTGCTTTACTGGTCTCATCAATCTCACTCAATACAAAACAAGAATCAATCTCACTCAATACAAAACAGGATCCTGGACAGGTCCAGCAGGAAGCCAATTGTCTGATTATTTAGCATCTATTAAGATTGGACATAGTGCCTTTGCTAAATATTAAACCTTACTAGGCATAAGAGACTAAGGTAAGCAAAAAAAAAAAAAAAAAAAAAAAAAGAAAAAGAAAAAAGAAAAAAAAAAAAAATGTGTTATGGTTTAGATTTAAAATGACCTCCAAAAGTCTCATGTATTCAGAGGAAGGGCTTTTGAAGGGTGATTGGATCATGAGGGTGCTAAAATGATGACTTTATAGCTGAATGGGATGTTAGGAGGGGGGGCCTGGTCAAAAGAGGTGGGTTACTGAGGATGTAACATGGAAGGTATATTCTTGTCCCCAGCTTTGCCTTTCTGTCTGTCTCTCTCTCTCCCTTGCTCCACCCCCCCCCCACTACCATGAGGTGAGCAATTTTCCTCCTCTGCCATGTCCTTTCACTATGCTGTTTCTGCCTTGGAGCCACCTAACCATGGACTGAACCCACTGGAACTGTAACCCAAATAAACCTCTCCTCCCTTCAGTTGTGGGTTTCAAGTACTTTATCTCAGCAATGGAAAAGTGACTAAACCTTTGGCCAAACCCTGTACTGCCCCCAAATACCAGAATAAAAAGGTTTTACAGACCCTAGAAAAGGAAGAAACATTTGCTTCTACTTTTTTTTTTTTTTTCCCCCTGGAGAGAGTAACCTCTCACTTAATGGGCCATCTTATGCTGGTGATTTTGAGGATTACTAATTTGGGGTTTGCTTCTTTTTGGGGTCAGGGAAGGGGGTCTCTGCTCTCTTTCTTGTCCTACTGTTCCACTTCTTGCAATATCCTTGATTTTTTTCTTGCCAGTTTCAGGGTCTAATTTTATTTAAGACCTTGGTCAACATACTCCCAAGAAACAGTAATTGCTGGGCATGGTGGCAAGAGGCCTGAGGCAAGAGGGTCACAAGTTTGAGGCCAGTCTGGGCAACTTAGTGAGATCCTGTCTCAAAATTTATAAAAGGGTGGGGATGCTAGAAATGTAGCTCATTTGTCTAACATGTACAAGGCTCTGGGTTCAGTCCCCATTACAGTGGTGCCTCAGTACACGAATGCTTCTGTTAGCAAACAATTTGGTTCTCAAACGGAAGTGTTTGACAAAATTTTGCTTCCATTCACAAACTCAACACTGGGTGACAAACACAACCATGGCCATCTTCCTCAAAATTGCAAAACTAATTAAGTTCATGAACTGAGGTACCGCTGTACTAGGAAAAAAGAAAAAAAAATTAACGAGAGAAAGGGCAATCTGCTTTTCTATTTTGCTCTGTTAAGGAAGATTCTCATATGAGAAACTCTTATGATTTTTTGGATGAAGACCTGGATATTTTAAACATGCTCTGAATCCCTGAATCACAGCGTTTAACAGGAGGCAGGGAAGAAAACTGTGAAGGGGGCGGCTGATGAGTACTACTTGTGGGGGTGGAGACAGGAGAGAACCTGGTTTTATGGCTCAGCAGGGCTAAAACACCACCCAGATGTCTAATCTGACTGCACATGCAAGGAGCAATCTTTTTATCTTTTCTCCTGGGGCTGCCAATCTCTAGCTTCCATTTCTGATATTGACCTTTCCTTTCTGTCTTTGGGTTCTACCTTGCTTTTTATTCACATAGAAGTTTCACCATCCAGTCACCTGCTCCAAGGATCAACAGAGCACAGGAGCAAAATTCCATGGTTTGTAGGTTACAGGCTTGCAGCTGCATGTTGACAGGAGTGTCCCAGCACCCCATGCTGCATCCCAAAGAATGAAATCCAGTTCCCTCATGAGGGGCAAGCTGGAAGGGGGTTTACCTGCCAGCAACACAGCAGGAAGGTGGCCTTTTACATGCTGTGCTGCCTGAAGTCCTGCTTCTGACCCTGGGACCTGGAAGGCAAAGGCTGGCAGTGCTAAAAGTTGTGGCTGGGGTGGGAAAATGATGTAGGAAAGCCCGGTATGAGCTGGCTCAGAAGGCTTTCATCTCCTATAGGTGTCTCTGTGGTTCTCAGCTGTGAGAGTGGAGCAGAGCAGCATAAGATTAAACGACTACAGAGAAGGGTGGAGAGTCCTCTGTTCCTTCCAGAAGCCAAACACAATCTCATGGTGTCAGCCAGTACAGGTCTAGAAGGGGCCTAGGGATGATCTGAATCAACTTTACACACACACACACACACACACACACATGCACGCACCCACACGCGCACGCACACATGCACCCACCCACCCCTACACACATATTCATGTGCACATGTGCAAGGGAACTAAGGCCAAGGAGACTTCTGGTGCATGCTTGACAATGGAAGAGCAGGGATGAGAGTCAGTACTCTAGCACCTACCCTGGGACCTTTTCTGTGCCAGCACTCAGTCTACCCCAATTTTGAAGCTGTTCTTCCAACATTATGAACACTGAATCCCTCCTTAGCTCTCCAATCCGTGCGACTCCCCAGTGATGGACAGATACTAAGCATGTGGGGAACGTGCTAATTTCCCTGTGGCATGTGGGTCACTGTAGAGACAGGGAGAGAACGACAGTATCCTGGGTCCACTGGGTACTCCAGTGGCACTGTGGGACTTTCCTGGATGGAATAGTTATCTTGAGAATGGAGAGGGGATTCTTTGTAACCTGACGTTTGGGGCAGTGGGGATAACCCCAGGAAGTTCTATTTCATGGGGTGGGGGAAAGCCTATGGAGCGCACCAATCACAATGTATAAATTATGTTGGAACTATCGATATAAACTTGGGGCCCCTCTTAAGCCACGGTGACTTTTTTCTGTTTGAGACAGGGTCTTGCTAGGCAGTTCAGGCTGGCCCTGAACTCACTATGTAGCCCAGGCTGGTCTCAAACTCACAGTGATTTCTCCTGCCTCAGCTTCCCAAGTGCCGGGATTACAGGTGTGCGCCACCACACCCAGCTCCCACAGTGATTTATAGATGGGTAGTGACATCCACAGGCTGCCCCTAAGTCCTAAAACAGACACCACCTCTATAACAGCTCTCTTGCCATCAAGGATGTGGGCCATAGAGCTGAACCAGGGACTGACCCTAGGCTGTAAGAAAGATGTGCAAAGGCAGACACTGTATCCTTTCCAAGGGATATCATAGGGTGTAGCCAATGGCAGCAGTTTAATCAACACTTGCTCAGTGAGTGGATGCAGGCTGTGTGTCTTACCTAGAAGTGTGGCCACTTTCTGTCTAACATAGAACAGTCAGTCCATCAGCATGAGCCCCAGTAAAGTCAGGGTAATTTCCCAGCCTGAAGAAGAAACAGTCTCTGCCAGTGCTCTGTTGCCAGGCTACTCACTCATACCTTCCTCAGCTCGTCCCTTTCCCTGCTGTGGGCATCCTCCAGGACCTGGCGCTCCGAGTGGGCCCTCTGCAGCTCATTGCGCAGGCTCTGCACCTCTTCCTGCAGCTGCAGGCTGCCCTCAGCCCCCTGGTTCTGCTGGTAACATGACAGCTCTCGATTCAGCTTTTCCACCTCCGTGGCATGAATGGTAGTGATGGTAGACAACTTCTCCAACAAGGTCTTGATCTCTTTGTTCTGCAGAGAACATCAGCAAGCGGGGTGGGGAGGGGAAGAGGTGGTGGAAAGAGATGGTTACTGAGCAAGGAAAAAGTGTAAAGGCCATCAGAGAAAGACTTCCAAGGCGGAATGAAACTTCATGATCATTACATGGCTGAGTGCTGTCCTGCTATCTCCCTACCAAAGCTTCACTGTGAGCCTAGGAGAAACAGAGGAAAGCACAGAACAGCAATCCTAACATTCAACAGTCCAAGGAGCTTTTACGAGCACCCGCAGAGCTGGAAGCTGGCTGACAGCAGTGGCCAGAACCTCCACCTGCTTTGCAAGCTGGAGGAACAATGTAGCTGGCTCCCTAGATCTGCGGTCTGGCTTTCTTAGGATTCCCTGCCCTTTCACACTGAGCCCTCCTGCCTTGGAGTTGCTAGCACAAACAGCTGCAACCTTATCGCTGGCTCTGAGACCAAGGACCCCTTCAGTATCCCCTCTTCAAAGATGGCCCGCTGCAGAGGGCCAGGAGGCTCCTACAGGGCCTCAGATCCTTCTTGTCACCGGTCAGCCTGGCTTATCCCACAAAACTCGGACTCAGGAGACTGGAGTCTGGCACAGCCTGCCCCCACCATGACCCTGCAGACTGGACACCTCATCACCAGCCTCCTCCTGCAATCCTCCCCTGTGCCTAGGGCCCTGGAAACCCAGGGCTGGGGCTAAACACAGCATGAATGATGGGCAGAAGACAGGCTGTCCAAGGTGAGAAAGCATTGCTCAAAAGTAGTTCGAAGGGAAAAGCAGAGAGGAGGAAGAAGGGCTCTCCAAGTAAGCAGGGAAACTGAATAGTCATTGGTTATTCTTCATTGCTGTGCTCCGCAGGAGCTCCGAGTAGAATGGAGATATTGACTGAAGTATCAATAAGCTAGGGCATCTGAAATCAATGATTAACTTGTGTCAGAAATTAGACTTCAGAGAAAGCAGTGAGGAGCAGTGAAAGAAAAGCCATCGTACCCCATACAATACCACGTACAATATAACCCACGTGTGAGCATGCTACTAGCACATTTTCTGCATGGATATAGCAGGACAAGATTCACTCACCCTCTGTGGGACCCTCTAGGGCAGTGACGGTGAATCTTTTAGAGCTTTTAATGATAACAGCCTGCTGTGGCACATGTCTAAGAAACTTCATTCCCATTCTTAAAAAGTTGTAAGTTCAAGCTGGCCAAGTTACTAGACGCATGTGCTCGAATAGAACCAGACTGGCTGAATAATGTCACACCAGAGGCCAGCACTAGGGACATAAGAACTGCTCCCGAGAACTGTCACTGCATTTTGCTGAGGGCTACTGTGAAGGATATGGCTTATGACACCACATGCACCATGAGATAACCTTGCTTCTGGTGATGCTGGCACATGCATGTCCTCTCCTCTAACTAATGATCTCATGTGTCAAGAGAGTAGCTGCCTGAATTATCTCCAGGGATTACAGAGAAGAAAGAAATCCACTCATTTTCAAACAGCTGGCCCCATCTGCTAAGAGGTGCAACAAAACAAGCAGCTTTAATACGTTCACAATGGGGCCATAATCCGTACGTCTCACTGGCAGACTGGCCTCATGGATAGTCATGCATGTACCACTGGTGGCCCCAGCCAGCAGGAATGGGTTAAACAGCCGCTGGTGAAGAGTATGTTGGTGCCTCATCTTCCAACAGGTTGTCACGTACGTTCTCAGACACTGGGTCAGAGTCCCCACTATAAAGTCCCCACTGGCTGCCAGCCCCACAGACAGTGCTATCTGTATGAGAATGAACTCAAACCAAGGTTAGAATCCCCTCTGAACTGAGCTATTCTCTTCACATTTCTCAAGAGGCTCCCAATGGGTAGAGACTTAACAATTCAAAGGCTAAAGGTAGTAGAATATACCTTGAAACAACCCCGCCAAATTTTAATCCCAGCCAGCTACTTACTAGCAGAGTGGCCTAAGGCAGATTACTTACCCTCTTTGTGCCTCAGTGTCCTCATCTTTAAAGTGGGTATGATGTTAATATTTACCTCATAGGATTGTGGAAGGATTTGGTGAATTAGTGTGTGAGAATGGTGCCCCGCACACAGTCAGGCAACACGGGCTGGGTGTGAGAAAGCAAGAACTTATCTGCCACTCCTGACCTCCTGTGTCCAGGGCACCCTGCTCAAGATGGCAACACCTCCCACTGCAAACAGATGTTTTCCAAGCAGGAAGCTTAAAGCAAAAAGCTCTTTAAAAATAGGTCCTTTAAATCTGCTTCTTTTTGATGCTCAAGCACGTGGATCATAAAATACCAGATTTATTTTTATCCTCTGGATTCAACTTCAGAGATTGGCAAGGCCAAAGCAAAGCCCTATCTGGAAATCCCGGGCTGTGGTGGGTACACAGGGCTCCTGACAGGGTCAGCAGTCAAAGTCTCCTTGTCCTTCTAACTGCACTTTGCCTGGAAGGTTAACTGGTAAATGTGACCTCACGATGCCTTTTCTGCTCAGTCATCAACAGCCATAATAGTAATGCTAAGAATTTTGGTGCACTTTGTGCTGAAATTTTTCAAATGGCCAGTGCCAGAGACCAGGGCTTTTCCTTGTCCCTCTGAGTGGATGCCTGCCTCTCTCACCTGGGGTGTCACTACAGGTCAACCAGGGGCGGGGACCGAGTGTCCCCTAACCTGCACCTGAGCTTTTTATCTGGATTCCCTACTAAGGAGCCCAGCTGAGCAAGGTTCCCTGGAGAATTCACCAGGGAACACACACCTGGGCAATGGCTCTTTTCGGTGAGCCTGGTCTCTTGCAAGGGCAGGGCAGCAGGGGCATTCCATTACCATCTGGGCACTGCTTTGGAGCTCTTGTTCGGGACAGCTGGTTTACATATAAAATGGCTCAGTTGTGTTGCTACCCTATTGGGCTCATGAGGAACTTTAAAATGCACATTATAGAATAGGTACAGTAAAACCAAGTGACACTCAGAGCCATGCCTGGTGGTCTCAACTCTAAATTTCTCTTTCTTCACATGCCCACACTAGGCATGCCCTTTGTGTCCTTTCTCTTCCTCCTTTCCTTTCTCAGGAAATACCTGCAACTCTCCAGGGAACGGCAGGAGTCTGGCCCTGTGGTCACCTTAACACCCTGCATGAACCAGGTGACAGTGAGTTTCCTTTCAACTCTGGAAGCCCAACTCAGCAGTGACCGCATTCAGGACAGGACTGGCATTTCAGCAATGTTTGGGTTAAAAGTTTAGCACTATCCTTGTTACGGCTATGGGATCAGACCTGGGTGGAATCCAGGTTCTAGCACTTTCTAATTCTGTGGCCTTGGATACTTGATGTCCTTGGTCCACAATATCTTCATTTACAAATGAGCTCACAAAGTCACCTGAGGATCACTTGAGAATGAACATAAAGCCCATGTCACGGTGCTTGGCACATGGTGGTGTTTGGGAGGGGAATCCACGCTGCTGGCCCCACTGTACTAGGCTTCCTCTCCAAAATATAGCACCAATGTGTGCCAGTGACATCTCCTGTCCCAAACCTAACAGAACATCTGAAACAATCAGGCACCAAATAAAGGTCTTCTGAGGGGAAGGACTGGCCACTTGAGCTACCAGGGAGTGGGTATATAGATGAGTGCGTGGGCATGTCTCAGCCTTGCCTTTCCGACCTGGATTCTACCCCAGGTCTGTCTGATCCCACAGAAGAAGCCAAGTGCTCTGTGCCTGCCTTGAATTCCTTGTAGTACTTGCACAGCTCTCTGCCCCACAGCACCTTAATCAGCGGCTCCTTGCTTGTTTGATTGCCTGATGTGGGAAGGTGGTCAGGCAGGCAGTGGAAAAAGCTTAAACATCCCAAAAAGCATCCCAATAGTGGTGACATTTCCCGAGTTGTACACCAGGACATCTCAGTTTGTCATCTGTGAGAAAGCAGGATGCTACCACGTAGCTCATGGGGGCTACACACACAGATGAAGCGCCAGCACAGCACTGGCCCACAGTGACCCTCTGTAGGCACTTGTTATTGCTGCTGCTATGCTGTGCTGGTCTGCACGGGCATAGGAACAGGGCATGGGACTACGACTTGGGGCTCATCTGTCAGTTTCCCAGTTAGTGGCTCAAAAGACATGATGTTTTATCTTACAGTTCTAGGGGTCAGAAGTCTAAAAGGGGTCATGGGACTGTGGTCCTTCAGGACGTTCTAGGGAAGACTACTTCAGTGGTTTTTCTAGCTTCCAGATGCTGCCCATAATTCTTGGCTGTGGGCCTGTAACACTCCCACCTCTGATTCTGTCCTCCCATCTCCTCACCTGAAACTCACCTGCCTCCCTCTTACGAGGACACATCTGATTACACTGGGTCCACCTATATAATCCAGGCTCATCCTTCCATCTCGAGAGCCTTAACTTAACTCACATTTGCAAAGCCCTTTTTGCCCTGTGAGGCAGATCCCAGGGACTAGGATGTGGACATCTTGATGGGGGGGGTCATTATTCTGCCTGCCATGGTCAGTAACAGTTCTTGCTGAGTGGGTGATACCCTGAGGACTTCTGTGCTCCCTCAGGTCTTTGGCATGTACCACTCCCCTCAAACAGGCCTGGGGTGGCCCACCAGCCCCAACAATGGGAAAGGAGCTCCTGGCACTGACCTGTTCATCAATCTTGCGCTGCAGCTGGACCACCTTGTTCTCCATGCCCACATTGAGGCGTTTCAGGTGCTCTGCTGAGCGGGCCTCTATTTTGAGGGCTTTCAGCTCTTGCTTGGCTTTCAGCCTGCGGAAGGCACACTGGATGACAATGGCTGCATGCCGCTGCCGCCAGAAACACCTGCGGGCCATCCAACCCCGGGCGTGCTTCTGGATGATGGTGGCCTTGTGCTCCATGAGGACCTGGTGGGGGATAAGCACACACACCCTGTGGGTCTGCACTGCAGGACAGGACAAGAGAGCTTATGTAACCATCTGGAGGGGAGAGACAAGGTCAGCCTCAGTTGTAGGAGACAGAAAATGTGTCCCCTAACATGTAAGACTTTGATGGCTGTTTGTTTTATGAACAAATTTTAGCTAGGTTCTAAAGCCCATGTATCCACAGAGAATCAGCTGTCAAACTCTTGTTTCTACCTTTGTAAAATTGTATCATAGCCGAATCTGAAAACCTCAGAGTTCTGGGGGCCTACTGCCTACCTCATTCATCTCCCCCATCTGACAGATGCATGTCCAAACTGGGATGAGGGGGCTAGAAGATGAAGCAAGATACTTTAGTCACAGGTCCCAAGTGGTAATGACTCATAATAACTTGAGAGTTGGTTTTTCTATCAAGTTAAAAACTATTCAGGAAATAAAAGCATCAGTGTTTCTGCCTTAATACTCTGTAAAATAAATGTTCATAGAATGAATAAACAAGCAAAAGTGTTGAGAGATTAACATGCCCAATGCCACAGCTACATGACAGAGCAGGGAGTCACGCCTAGCGCTTACTCTTGGTACATGCTGCCCCCTGCTGGTTGCCTCCGAAATGTCACGTGCCCCTTCCAGGGTGGCACCGCACACAGGTGACACCAATCTCTCAGGAAACTCAGAGACCCTTGTCTCCCTGGCCTGGGATTCTCTACACATTATGTCAGGTGTGTTCCACCCACCCCGATGCCTGACCACATGTTTTCTTATCATGAATTTATGGATTTACTTTTATTTAGAAAATCGCACATT
This sequence comes from Erethizon dorsatum, assembly GCA_028451465.1. Taxonomy (NCBI): domain Eukaryota; kingdom Metazoa; phylum Chordata; class Mammalia; order Rodentia; family Erethizontidae; genus Erethizon; species Erethizon dorsatum. The sequence goes on along the minus strand of CM051829.1, from coordinate 28,978,853 downwards.
TCTGATCATAGAAGTAACAGATGTTCATTTTAGGAAAACAAACATTTTACACATTTCCTTCAAGTCATCTTCCACATGAGCACTATGCTTCTGTTACACGGTGTTAGTTGGTGGATCAAATGTGCCCTGATCTATAGTCACTGAACTGTGGATTTCAGCCTCATTGGAATAAGGCAAAGAGCAATGGCCTGGCAGGATGAGTTAGCATCCTTCTCCTGACCTCACCTGACTGGGCTTCAGGTTCCTAATCTGCCCAAGAAAGGGGCAGGAGCTGCTGATGCCCAGTAGCACCTCCTGCTCTCAAATGTGAATGAGTCCAAATCAGAACATCAGGCCCCTCTGCTGGCTGATATGTGACTCAGTCTCTCTGGGCAGCTCATGCGTCAAGGGGTACAAAGATACCCTTCCTTCTTAATGGAACTCCGAAAAGGACTTAGTGAGAGTAGAGATGTGAAAGTATTTAGAAAAAAGTCAGGAACATCCAACAAATGCTCATGCTGGCAATAACTCATCACTGCTGCTTTAATTGTGGATCTGCAGCACGTAAGTCCCCTGGGGTGGCTGCTCACCTGCCGGTAGATTCTGCGCACAAGCATGGCCCGAGCAAAGGCCTGGACGACAACAGCAGCCCTGCGGACCCTCTGGTAGGCTCGTCGGTCCCTCAGCATGCGGTACTGTTTCTGGAACACCACGGCTGCACGCGTTCTTCGCAGGTGCTCAGCCAGCCTGGGGGACAGAAGATCGCGGGTGGAGCCAGTGCAAGGGCACCGGCCAACGGGCACAGAGGACCCCGAGACATCCTGCACAAGCCCTTCCTTCTGTATTCCTACACAGACACCACAGGCTAACTCTCACCATTCTTTCCAGATACAGCGATGACAACGATGACACTTGCTCAGGTTCAGAACAGCAGAATCAGCTTTCTCCTCGTGGCCCAAAGTCTCTGTACCAGCACCAGCCCCAGGCTGGGCCTGATGCCCTGGGTGATCCTGACTCAAATGCTCCCTGTACCTGCACCCTCAGCACTCCCCACCCTTCAGTGTTTACTTTGCTGTCCGTCTGTCTGCCTAGCTGGGCCCAAAGATATCTAGAGCCGCATCTCAATCAGCCTGTACTCCTGCATCTAGCTCAGGGCCTGGGACGGCAGGTACTGGCAAACAAGCTGAATGATGAAGACTTTCTCTGGTCCCTAGTGATCCTCTCTTCTCATTTCACAACTTTCTGCCCATCAGGTCCTGAATGTGAACCTCTCTCTTCTCTTTCATTTCTGCACTCCTACCTCATCTCCCCAGTAAGAGAAAGAGCCAGTTTGACACTTTCTGCTCTTCTAAAAAGTCTTGTTGGTGCTGGGTCACAGCAAGTACTCAGAGGCCCAGAATGCCAAATTCTAGGAAGGACCTTGGAAATCATTTTGCGTGGCCCTGGAAGAGGAGGTGACTGACATACCCAAGCCATGCAACACATACTTGCAGGGATGCATGGTTCCCTAGTCCAGCTCCTTGCAAATGCTTTCCCCCTACCTGGGCCTTGCCTATCCCCTGGATCATATGTCCCTGCAGGGAAATGCAGACCAGCTTTATTAGGTCCTCACCACCACAGAGCCCAAGACAGAGTCCTGCACATACCGGCACTCAGTGATGATTTGACTAGGTGGCATGGACTGGGGAGAAACACTTATGCATTAAAACTACTGCCTTCTCATTTCTACAGCTTGTGCTCCAGGGCTCCTTTCACAGTTCAGAGGTGATGAACGGCATTCACCCCCTCTGGGCTTGCTGGGATAAGCAGCTTATGGTGAGCGTAAGAGGTCTCAAGCACACAAGCAAGGAGGAGCACTCTCCCACCTTCACGATACAGGGTGCTACCTTTCCTTTTTTAATCTCTAGCAGAGATGGGTGGACACAGCCACTTGTGAAATTTTGGCTCCCAAACGGAAGATTTCAGGGCAGTTATTGTCACTCTTCAAGGAAATTCCAAATTGGAGAGGGCACTGGCTATGAACCAGGGATGGATCCAAATCTGACAACTTGTATAAAATGCTTGAGGTGCATCTCACTGGAGGCTGTGACCCCTGTGCCTAGGATACCTCTCAGTGGAGGTGGCCCCTCACACCGGCCTCAGTGGAGACACTTCCGTTGCTCTAGCACATCAGCCTAGGGATAGCAGTTAGGAAGGGAGTGGTTACCGCAGTTTCCTCTGCACAGTGTCAGGCTAGGCAGGGGAGCCTGACTAGCTCTACCACAAGGTGGCTGTTATGCTTGGATAAGTCACACCCTGTCTTGATGGTCTGGTACAATAACTCATAAAAGGGCCTCCCATGAATTTGTCCTAATCACCAAACTCCAAGGGATTCTGAAACTCATGGTAGAAATGAGGCTATGTAAAAGTTAACTGTGAAAAAGGCTCAATCTCTTTTCCTAAAAGGCATATATTTACTTTGGGGTTTAGGCAAAGGGAAAATGGTTGATTTGTGCTAAGATCAGCTGGTTCTAGCTTTAGTACTGATAGGCTGAGGGGATGGTGTTGGGGGGGCCAGGAGACCTAGAAACTAGACCTATTCCTGGAGAAGGGCACTGGAGAATGGGTCCAGCCTTTGCGAGAACGTCGAGATACAGACGGGGCCAACAGGAGGCACTCTATTACTCTAATTGCAGAGGATGAGAGAGGAAGGCTCCCTCCTTCCGGGTTGGCTCACCTGCGGGCCAGGTATCCTCGGCAGTACCTCTGCAGGGTCATGGTAGCCTTCTTCAGCCTGTGGTATTTCACCCTCTGCAGCCATCCCCGGACAGTTTTCTGGATCATGATGGTGGCTGCTCGGAACTTGTCAGCTCGCAGCTTCTCCAGGTAGGCCACCTGGCCTGCCCGGAAGAAGATCTTGGTGCGGCCAAACTGGAACTTGTCAGGATCCTTTACAAGACAGGGAGAGGAGCTGGTTGGTCATCAGTGAGCAGCAAGATAGCACACCCCACCCCACCCAGTTCTCCTAAGGCAGAATCCCTTGCCAGACCTCACATGCCCCTCTTCGGCAGGAACATTCAACTCTCAGTATTTGTTCAACAGACACAGAGCCTCCACCATGGGGCAGGCACTGGATTAGGCATCCAGGACATGGTTGTGAACAAAATATCTACCCTCACAGTACCAACACCACAGTGAGGGCAGACAGACAAGCAAAGACACTCTGTTTTCAGACAGTGGTGAGAATTAAGGAGGAAATGAAACTGGGGATGTTTAAAAAAGATGATCAAGAACGGGATCTCTGGGAGGTGATATGTGAGCAAACACCTGAATGAAGAAGGCAGCCCCTGTGAAGTATCAAGAAGGAGCATTCCATGGCTATCATCGAGAAATCAAATAACAAATGCTGCCAAGTCTTCGGGGGGAAAAAGGAACCCTTCTACATTGCTGGTAGGAGTGTAAACTAGTACAACCACTATGGAAATCAGTATGGAGGTTCCTCAAAAAATTAAAAATAGAAATTCCATTTGACCCAACTATTTTCCTTCTAGGTATCTTCCCCAAAGAGTTGAA